>JADMNL010000028.1:125700000-126900000 GCA_016271365.2 Neoceratodus forsteri | reverse complement strand
TTTGTTAATAGGTCGAGCTGTAGTAGCTTGAGGGAGAACGACCTTATCATTCTCTGCCAGGACTACAATAGGATCCGCAAAGGCTTGAGATGCCAAAATGGGACGATGCTTGGGGGCTGAATATTTCCTATCAATGGATTTAGCCACCGAAGGGGTAAGAGCAGGATTATTCCATAAAATTTGAGACAGCCTCTCGAAGGAAGGTTGAATCGGAGGAGCCAACCAGAGGGATCTCGACGCCATGAAGATATTGGAGTCTTAACCGCTTCCCAGGATCGATGTCTGTAGTCTGGAGAGAAAGAGTGGAACTCAGGTTCTTCAACAGAGACTTAAAGGACAGGTCCTCGACCACAGGCTCTGTAGCAGTGAAAGATCCTGCTTCCCACTTCATCACCCAACCAGGTCTGGGTCAGGCTCAACGTCATCTCCTGATAGTCCAGGGAGGACTGTTTGGACAGGAAAGGAGGAAATACAGGAGAGGAAGGAAGAAGTGAGAGGAAAGGGGAGTCTCGAGAGCTCCCGGTGCCGAGGAGGCAAGCGGGACGAAAATGGCACCGGAAGAACAGCGCTGGCCGAGAACTTCATGGCCAGCGCCATGGACGCGCCGAGACCTAGCGACGCCGGACGGCGCTTAAGAAGGGTACACGGCGCCGCAGGAAGGCGCTGAGAAGCTTCCGCGCGCCGACAAGATACTGCATCGAGATAATACTACAAAAAAATAAACTGAAAACTATATGCTGCTTAGTTTGAAGTTTGACTCCGACAGGCGAGCCGAAGTTTTCTCGCTAGCCGAAGCTGACTGACGGCGGGAAAAGGAACTGAGGCGTTGGAGGGTCGACGCCGAGATAGTCATTGCCGCAGCGAAGCTAGTGCTCAAGGCGCCGTGGCCTCGCGCGCCATCTCTGGTGTCGACCTCCAGCAAAAAGTTTGCTCCCGATGGGTCCTAGTGCCTCCGGCGCAGATCCCAATAGTGTGAATGAGTGGTGGAGACTTATGTCCAGGAAGATCCCCTGACCCTGGATTCGGGGACCACCGCCCGCTCCTCAGAGGGAGGACGGGTCCGGACCACCGAAGCCTCTACTGAGGAGCCCAGAGAGGCTGCAGACTCCGAACAATCTGGCAGCCAGTCCGGATCAGACCAGGAATCCTCCTCCTCCGAAAAAGAGGAGACAGAGGCCCGATGCCAGACCACCCGCAGGCGCCTGCTCCAGAGCTGAGGAGGTGCCGATCCGGGGTACCGCACCGCGATCAGAGCCGACCTGCTCCACCACACCACGAATGGCACCGGAAGAAGAAATGGCCCCGACCACCGATAACAGACACGGTAACTGCCCCACTGTGGCGCCTGCAAACGCGCCGCAAATGGAAATTATGTACCTACCAGTAATTTTGATCTTCTGAACGAAGTCTCTATGACCCAGTGGGAGCAAACTTTTAGGAGGGCCCGCACCAAGATGGAGCCGCGAGGAAGCGGCACCGCGAGTCCGCTGCGCAATAAAGACAACTTGGCGCTGACACTAAAACCGCTTCAGCACCTTTTACCCCCCGAGGAGGTGCAGCATAACTAACCTAGAAAGGACTAACCTAAAAATCGGACATAAGCTAGTCAGAATGACCCATGTAAGAAGGGTCAACAAAGTCTTCACAACCCAGCCATTGAGGGAGTGAAGACCAGAAACACAGAAGTGAGCTCGGGGGATGGTGGGTGGGGGTGTGAATGAGTGGTGGAGACTTTGTCAAAGATCATCAAGAATTACACTAGGTACTCAGAGACTTGTAGGAGGGCAGCAGCCAAGGCCAACAGGATGCTGGGATGCATCGCTAGGGGGATCACCTCCAGAAGGAGGGAAGTGATACTCCCTCTGTATAACTGCTTGGTGAGGCCGCACCTTGAGTACTGCGTGCAGTTTTGCAGGCCACACTTAAAGAGGGACATTACTCTCCTGGAGAGGGTCCAGAAGACGGCAACCAAAATGATTTGGGACTTGGGGACAGGACCTAGGGGAGAGGCTCGAAGAGCTAATATATACACTTGGAAGAGAGAAGGGACCGGGGGACATGATAGAGGTCTTCAGGTACATGAAGAGGGTAAATAGGGAGGAACAGTCGAGGTGCTTCAAGGAAGGAGGAGGGGGCCACTAGAGGCATGGGTGGAAGCTGGAGGGAAGATTCAGGGAGAAAGGAGGAGGCTACTTCACCGAGAGGTGGTGGAGCCATGGAATCACGCTGCCTATGGGGCTGGTGGAGGCGAGAGACAGTGGAGGGGTTCAAGAGGGTGGGACAGGTACAGGGGAAGGGTTCTGGAAGCAAAATCCAATGCAGCAAGAATATCCAGAACTGGGAAGGGAGAAGCCAGAGGAGGCAAGGGGGGCAGCAAGGTCAGCACCCAGGGTGGAGGCTGACCAAACGAGCAGACACAAAAGACTGTTAGGCCTATTCTGCTGGCATTTTAGTATGTTAGTACGTAATTTCCATATCTTCCTGGACAGAAAATCTCCACCATTCATTTACACTGATGGGAGAGAACCAAGCTAAATAATCCCCCGAAATGGGTGGCAGGAGAAAGAGGAGCTCATGTTTTAGGACAGTAGTCCGTTAAGGGATTGCCCTGCCAAATGACTGATGTTGTCTGGCATGGACATACAAGGCATAGTGCTTTACAAATGTATGCCGCGGAGCTCCAGGTAGCCGCATTGCAAATATCTGCAATGGGGACATTACGAATTTCCGCCAGAGATGCGAGACTGCTCTGGTAGAGTAAGCGCACACTCTGCCTTCCAGCTTGACCTGTGTCATGGAATAGCAATGGCGAAGGCATGCCACCATCCATATTGAAATGCACCTGATAGCAACAGGTTGACCCAGCCTGGTTGTGCTGAAGGAAACAAACAGTTGTTGAGCTTTGCGAATTTCCTTCGTTCTATTCAGATAGAACCGCAAGGCTCTTTTTATGTCTAGGGAATGAAGGGTACACTCTCCTTCATTCTGGAAGTTTGCAAAGTAGGTAGGAAGACTAAAGGTTGATTTAGATGGAATTCTGAGACAACCATAGGCAAGAACTTAGGATGAGTCCTAAGAACTACTTTGTCCCTGTGAAATACAGCATACGGGGGGTCTGCGTCCAAGGAGTGTATTTCAGATACCCTATGAGCAGAAGTAATAGCCACCAGGAAGGCTGTTTTCCAAGTAAGAAATTTCAACTCGCAAGTAGCTAGAGGCTCGAAAGGTTTACGAGTGAGCATGTCTAGCACAAGGTTAATGTCCCAGGCTGCAACTAGACATCTAATAGGAGGTTTGGTATGCAGAAGCCCCTTAAGAAACCTCATAACTACAGGCAGCTGAGCCAGCAACATGGAGAGTACTGTCTCGTGATATGCCAAAACTGCACAAAGATGAACTTTGACTGTGAAATATTGCAGACCTGTGTTTGAGAGGTCTAAGAGATACTCCAACACTTTATTAGGTGGGCAGAAAAAAGGATTCCTAGAGGATTTCTCACACCAGACAGAGAAATGCTTCCATTTAGCTGTGTAGGTCTTTCCGGTGGCTGGCTGGCTTGCGTGCGGCAAAAAGGATATCGGAAACCCCACGAGAAACATTAAACCTATTCACCTCCATCTCCTCAGCAGCCAAGCGTGGAGGTAAAGGGACCTCAGACTGGGATGGACTACCGGGTCAGAAGGTTTGTCTGAAGGGGAAGCGGTTTTGGAGGGGTTTCCGATAGTCTGTTGATTAGGGGAAACCAGATCTGATGAGGCCAGAACAGGGCAATGAGAATCATTCTGCCCCGCTACCTCTCCAGTTTGAGCAGTACACCTCTGAATTGGGGGAGAGGAGGAAATCGTATAAAGCTTTGTCCACCGCAGCCTGAATGCATCCTGACAAAAAACACCAGGTCCTGGATTTCTGGTGCAGAAGAGAGTCAGTTTTGCGTTGAGTGGGGACGCAAAAAGGTCCAGGTCCAGAGTGCCCCACTCTTTGAAGAGTGACTGAATGATGGTTAAGTCGAGAGACCACTTGTGAAGATCTGACTCCGTTCTGCTGAGACGGTCTGCCAGCTCGTTTTGTACTCCTGGCAGGTAAACCTCCTGAATCAGAGCCTTGCGCTCCAGGCACCATTCCCACACTCTCATTGCTTCCCTGTATAATGGGTAAGAGTGTACACCGCCCTGTTTGTTGATGTAATACATCACTGCCTTGTCCGTTTGAAGGAGAATGTTCTTGTGACAGAGTATGTCCTTCAAAGCTTGGACTGCATAGAGGACGGTTCTCATTTCCAGGATGTTTATGTGAAGTTGAGACTCGTCCTGAGTCCACGTACCCTGGGTGTGGAGATCCCGGCAGTGACCTCCCCAACCCATAAGGGACGCATCCGTGGTAATAGAGATCTGATGATCCAGAGGGGCGAAGGGATATCCTTCCAGAAGGTTGTCCTCCTGAGACCACCAAGTGAGTGACCTCTTCAGAGGTTCCATCACCTTGATGAGAAAGGAACAAGGGTCAGTGGTTGGGGACCACTGAGCATCCACTGAGAGGTTCTCATATGGAGATGAGCCAAAGGTACAGTGAACACCGAGGATGCCATGAGACCCAGTATTCATTGCATTGAGAGAGCTCGCACTGAGCTGTGTTCTCTGATGAAGTGGGCCATCTGTAAGATATCACTCCTTCTGACCTCCAGAAGAAATGCTTTCACACAGGGAGTGTCCAGAAGGGTTCCTATGAAAAGGAGCTTCTGGGAGGGCTGCAACTGTGACTTCTTGAGGTTCAGCAGGACTCCCATGGACCTGAGGAAGTCTGAAGCCGTGGCCACGGCCTCCAGAGTCCCTTGCTTGGAGGGGCTTACTAGAAGCCAATCGTCCAGATACAGGAATACTCAGATTCTGATTTTCCTCAGATGCGCCCGTGAGAACTGCAGAGCACTTTGTAAAACTCAGGCCGAGGATAGCCCAAAGGGCAGGACTCTAAAGTGATAGTGTTGACCCAATGCCACGAACCTTAGGTATTTGTGGTGATTTGGGTATATGAAAATGTGCTGGTAGGCATCCTGCATGTCCAGGGAGGCTAGCCAATCGGTACTAATGAATCAAGGGCAGCAGGATACTGAGTGATATCATCTTGAACTTTTCCTTGTGCAGGAATCTGTTTAACTTTCTAGAGATCCAGGATAGAGCATGCTGCCAGTTTCTTTGGGACCAGAAAGTAATGGGAGTAGAAACCTGTGTTTGCTTATCCAGCAGAACTACTTCTACTGCCCTGTTGTTCAGAAGGCCTTGTACCTCGGAAGCAAGAATGTCTGACTGTGTAGCAGACAGCCTGGGCTGTCGCTTGGGAAGATGATCCAGAGGGGTTTCTGACAGACTGAGAGAGTACCCCTGCGGATTATCCAGGACCCATTTGTCTGATGTTACAGATTTCCACTGGCCGTAGAACTGAGTCAGGCGTCCTCCCACTGTCGAGGAAGAGTGCTTGTGGGCAGCTGAGGTGGGACTTTGGCGGAAACTCAGAGATGGCACTGGGCACTTTTGGGCCTTGTGCCTTTTGCTGCGTTTTGAGATTTATACAAGCAATTAAAAAAAAAATGCACTGTACAAAACGGGATAAGGTGACAACACAGTTTGGAACACAAAAGAAACATACAATATATTGAGCCTAACAGTGGACCTGTTAGTTGTCAAAAATGAAAATTACGTACCAACCGTAATTCTTGATCTTCTTGGACGAGTCTCTACCACTCATTCACACTAGTGGGATTAGCGCCGGAGGCACTAGGACCATCGGAGCAAACTTTTGCTGGAGGGTGACACAGAGATGGCGCGCGAGGCATGCACTTGTGAGAGCAGCGGCTCGGCAGCTAATGACCATCTCGGCGACGACCTCCAAACCGCCTCAGTACCTTTTTTTAAAGGAGGTGCAGCGCAACTAACGTAAAGAGTAAATCTAACCTTAAAAAACGGACATAAGATAGTCCGTACGACCCATGTAAGAAGGGTCAGCAAAGAAGTCTTCACGGCCAAAAGATCTGAGGGAGTGAAGACCAACACAGCGGTGAGCTCGGGGGATGGAGGGTGGGATGTAGAATGAGTGGTGGAGACTAGTCAAAAGATCCAAGAATTACGGTGAGGTACGTAATTTTCATATCTT
Source organism: Neoceratodus forsteri (assembly GCA_016271365.2). Lineage (NCBI taxonomy): Eukaryota > Metazoa > Chordata > Ceratodontiformes > Ceratodontidae > Neoceratodus > Neoceratodus forsteri. The sequence continues at coordinate 126,893,856 of JADMNL010000028.1, read as the reverse complement.
CCTGGATATAAGTCTCCACCACTCACTCACACTAGTGGGAGAGTACCAAGTTGATAATCCCCAAAGGAAGGGCAGGAGAGCCAGAGCTCACGCTCCTAAGATAGAAGACCATTAAGGATAGTTCTGCCGAATGCGGAATGTCGCCTGGCATGAACATCCGCATAATGCTGAACGAAGGTATGCACTGAGTTCAGGTGGCGGCGTTGCAGATATCCGTAATTGGAACATTGCGAATCTCCGCTAAAGATGCCGCGATCGCTCCTAGTAGAGTGAGTTTACACCTACCCTCCAATTTAACTTGAGCCATGGAGTAGCAATGTCAAGGCATGCCACTAACCATGATGAGATGCATCTAATAGCGAGGTTGACCCAGCCGGTGTCGCTGAAAGAAACAAACAGTTGCTGAGTCTTATGAAAATTCTTGGTTCTATCTAAATAGAACCGAAGGTTCCTCTTAACATCAAGGAATGAAGAGATGGTTCCCCTTCATTTTGAAATTAGGCAGTAAGAGGAAGCACCAGAGGTTGGTTTAGATGGAATTCTGACACAACCTTGGGAAGAAATTTAGGATGAGTAGGGAGAACTACCTTGTCTTTATGGAATACAGTATACGGAGGGTCCGCACCAAGGCATGAATCTCCCAGACCCCAGGGCTGAGGTAATGGCCACCAGGAAGGCAGTCTTCCAGGTAAGAAATTTTAGCTCACAGGTAGCTAAGGGCTCAAAGGCTTCCAGTGAGCATGTCCAGTACCAGGTTAATGTCCCAGGTTGCAGCTGGATGCCTAACAGGGGGTCTGGTATGAAGAATCCATAAGAAATCTCTTCACCATAGGAAGCTGAGCCAGAGTCAAGGAAGAAACCGCTCATGGAACGCTGAGATGGCACTCACGGTGAACTTTAACTGTGGAGTACTGGAGACCTGAGTTTGATAGGTCCAAAAGATGCCCCAGAACCTTGTCAGGAGGACAGGAAAAGGGATTCCAAGAGGACTTTGCACACCAGAGAGAAAAGCGTTTCCATTTGAAGCGTGCATGTTTCGGTGGCTGGCCTGCAAGAGCCAGAAGGATGTCCCGAGACTCACACAGAGACGTTGAATCGATTCACTTCTACCTCTTCAGGAGCCAAGCATGAAGGTGAAGTGATTTCAGGTTGGGATGGACCAACGAACCCTGAGTCAAAAGGTTGATTTGCAAGGAAGTGGTCTGAGAGCTGCCAACATACTGTTGAGCAGAGGAAACTATAGTTGCCGAGGCCAGGAGGGAGCAATGAGAATCATTTTGGTCCCCTGAGACTCAACTTCTGAGGAGAACTCCTGGATTAGAGGGATCGGTGAAAGGCGTGAAAGAAAACGCTTTTGTCCACCGCAGCCTGAACGCATCCTGACAGAAAGTGCCAGGCCCTGGATTTCTGGAGCAGAAGAGAGGCAGTTTTATGCTGAGTGGGGGATGCAAAAGGTCCAGGTCTGGAGTCCCTCTACTTTTGAATAGTGACCGAGCTCACGGCTGGATCGAGAGACTACTCGTGAGGGTCTGCCTCCGTTCTGCTGGGTGATCCGCTAGATCGTTTTGTATACCTGGCAGATAAACCGCCTGAATCAGAGACTTGTGCTCCAAGCACCACTCCCACACCCTCATTGCTTCCCTGCAAAGGTAAGAATGAGCACCACCTTGCTTGTTGATGTAATACATCACAGCTTTGTTGTCGTTTGAGGGAGAATGTTCTTGTGACAAGATATCCTTCAGAGCTCGGATCGCGAGGGACAGCTCTCATCTCCAGGACATTTATGTGGAGAAAGGTTTGAACTGAGTCCATACACCTTGAGTGTGGAGGAGGCGACAGTGAGCTCCCATCCCATTAGCGATGCGTGCTTGGTGATGGAGATCTGATGATCCGGGGAGCAAGGGGAACCCTTCCAGGAGATCTCTCTTGAGTCCACCAGGTGAGAGACCGAGAGGGCTCCACGTCCTGATGGGATAAGACTGGGGGTGAGAGGTCGGAGACCACTGAGTGGAGAGCATCCATTGGGTGGTTTTCATGTGCAGCGGCCAGGGGTACAGTGAACACCGGGCGCCATGAGACCCAACATCGTTGCATCGAGAGCTGTAACCGATTGGTTCTCCCGGATGTAACGGGCCATCCGAAGGATGTCGAGTCTTCTGTCCTCTGGAGGAAAGCCTTGCGGAAGAGGTGTCTAGAGCGTCCCTATGAAAAGGAGCTCTGGGAGGCCTACGGTTGTGATTTTTTCAAATTCAGCAGAATTCCATGGACGTAAGAAGGCGAGAAGTCGTTTGCACGGCTTCCAAAGTCCCTTGGCTGGAAGGGCTTGCTAGAAGCCAATCGTCCAGGTAGGGAAACACCGAGTCCGATCTTCCTGAGATGCGCTGCGAGAACTGCACAACACTTTGCAAAGACTCGCGGCGCCGAGGATAGCCCAAAGGCAGGACTCTGAACTGATAATGCTGACCCAGAGCTACAAACCTGAGGAACTTGCGGTGGGTTGGGTGGATGGGGATAGCTTGATGGCGTCCTGCATATCCAGGGAGGCCAGCCAGTCATGCTGATGCAGCAAGGGTAACAGGGTACCTAGAAATCATTTTGATGTTCTCCTGGGGGAGAAATTTGTTAACTTCTCTGAGGTCTAGAATGGGCGCATTCCCCAGACTTCTTTGGAAACCAGGAAGTAATGGAGTAGAACCCTGTGCTCCGAGATAAGAGGCACCAATTCTATGCCTGTTGCTTAGAAGGCCCCTGGATCCGGCGGTGAGGAGGTCTGACTGAGAGGCCGTCTGGGAGGACAATTTGGGGGGGTTTCCAAAAAATTGAGAGAATAACCCTCGCGAATTATCCGAAGGACCCATTTGTCCGAAGTTATGGACTTCCACTGGTTGCAGAAGTACATCAGCGACCTCCACCCGGAGGAGAAAGTTCCACACAGGCAATGTGGATGGAACTTGGGCCAGCAATTCATAGGTGGCGCTGGGGGCTTTGGAAACCCACGCTTTCTGCTCTTGCTTTCTTTTGAGGTTGCAGGCAGGATTTGGCACATGGAAGCTTCCCTGCCTCTGCCTCGAAGGACTGACGACTAGAACTGGCGTCTGTTCCCATGCCCCGGAGGGAGCAGGCGGAGGTCTGGCCAACAATGGCGACCTAGTCTTCTAGTAGCCTCAAGGCTTTGTTCCACCTGAGGGCCGAAAAGAAAAGAGCCATCAAAGGCAGCGCCATTACCTGCTGCTGAGCATCACACGTGAAGCTGTAAGCACGCAGCCAGGAATGGCGCCGAGTACAACACCCGCGGCTGCTGAGCTGAGAAGTTAGTGTCAAAGCGGTCCATAGCGGCTTTGACCTGTTGGTTATTGGACTCAATACCCTGAGTAACGGTCAGAAGAAGCTCTGACTTGGAGTCCGAATCGAGGAAGAGCTGTCAACCATTCTTTCAAAGAGTGCCCAGGATATACTCATACAGGAAAAATAGCCTTGATAACTGGCTCGGACTCTGAGAGAGCCCTCTGCCTCGAGAACACCAGCCTAGGTAGCTGGCAACTCTGAGCAGCCCCCGAGGAGACCACCCAGGAAGCAGACCACACAGGAACAGCACCTCCCTTCCATGGGTGCCCTGGTCACCCTAAAGTTGACAGCCAGGCACACCACAGTAGGGGTGCTCAAGCTGATGGAAATGAAAATCCACTAAGTCCAGGCTGCACAGCAATGGCCGCCTGGACTGCGCCTGCTGGTCAGAAATGAAAATTACGTACCTACCGTAATTCTTGATCTTCTTGGACGAGTCTCCACCACTCATTCACACTATTGGGATCTGCGCCGGAGGCACTAGGACCATCGGAGAGCAGAGCTTTTGCTGGAGGAATTGGAGCACCAGAGATGGCGCTTGAGCACTAGCTTGGCGGCAATGACCATCTCGGCGTCGCACCCTCCAACCGCCTCAATTCTTTTACCAAGGAGGTGCATGCTAACTAACGTAAAGAGTAACTAACCTAAGACCGGACATAAGATAGTGCGGGCGACCCGTGTAAGAAGGGTCAACAAGAGTCTTCACAGCCTAAAGATTTGAGGTGAAGACCAACACATCGGTGAGCTCGGGGGATGGAGGGTGCGTAGAGATGAGTGGAGACTGTCCAAGAAGATCAAGAATTACCGTAGGCACGTGTATTTTATATCTTCCTGGACATAAGTCTCCACCACTCATTCACACTATTGGGAGATACCGAGCTAATAATCCCCGAGAGAGCTGGCAGGAAGACCAAGAGCTCGTTACTAGGACAGAAGTCCATTAGGATAGTTCTGCGAGAAGGTGGAATGTAGCCTGGCATGAACATCCAGTGCATAATGCTTAGCGAAGAATGCACTGAGCTCCAGGTGGCGGCATTGCAGATGTCTGTCGGCACATTCTGAATTTCCGCTAGGGATGCTGGTGCAGCTCTGGTAGAGTGAGCGTAAACCCTACCTTCCAATTTAACCTGAGCCATGGAATAGCAATGTCGAAGACATGCCACTAGCCACGATGAGATGCATCTGATAGCGACAGGTTGACCCAGCTGGGTCTCGCTGAAGGAAACAAACAGTTGTTGGGCTTTGCGAAAATCCTTGGTTCTATCTAGATAGAAACGCAAGGCTCTCTTAACATCCAAGGAATGAAGAGATCATTCCCCTTCATTTTGGAAGTCCTCAAAGTAAGAGGGAAGGACCAAGGTTGGTTTAGATGGAATTCCGACACAACTTGGGAAGAAATTTAGATGAGTGCGAAGAACTACTTTGTCCTTATGGAACACAGTATACGGAGGGTCCGTGAAATCAGGCATGTATCTCCTGAGAGACCCTATGGCTGAGGTAATGGCCACTAGGAAGGCCGCCTTCCAGGTGCGAAATTTTAGCTCACAGGTAGCCAGAGGTTCGAAAGGTTTCCGAGTGAGCATGTCTAGCACAAGGTTAATGTCCCAGGCTGCAACCGGACGTCTTATAGGGGGTCTGGTATGCAGAATTCCTCTAAGAAATCTCTTAACCATAGGTAACTGAGCCAGAGACAAAGAAGAAACTGGCTCATGATACGCTGAAATGGCACTAAGGTGAACTTTGACTGTAGAGTACTGAAGACCTGAATTTGAGAGGTCCAAAAGGTACTCCAAAACCTTGTCTGGTGGACAGGAAAAGGATTCTCAGAGGACTTTAGACACCAGATGACAAAACGCCCACTTAGACGTATGTTTTCCGAGTAGCTAGCTTCCGAGCAGCCAGAAGAATGTCTGAAACTCTTCGAGACATTGAACCGTTCACTTCTACCTCTTCAGGAGCCAAGCGTGAAGGTGAAGCGATCTCAGGTTGGGATGGACCACCGGACCCTGAGTCAACAGGTTCATCTGCAGGGGGAGTGGTCTCGGAGGGGCTGCCAACATATTGTTGAGCAGAGGAAACCATAGTTGTCGAGGCCAAGAGGGAGCAATGAGAATCATCTTGGTCCCTTGGGACTCGAATTTGAGAAGTACTCTCTGAATTAGAGGAAGAGGCGGAAAGGCGGAAAGAAAGCGTTTTGTCCACCGCAGCCTGAACGCATCCTGACAGAAAATGCCAGGCCCTGGATTTCTGGAGCACAAGAGAGGCAGTTTTGCGTAGAGTGGGGATGCAAAAAGGTCCAGGTCTGGAGTTCCCCACTCTTCCAATAGCGACTGAACTATGGTTGAGTCGAGAGACCACTCGTGAGGATCTGCCTCTGTTCTGCTGAGACGGTCTGCCAAATCGTTTTGTACACCTGGCAGGTAGACCGCTTGAATTAGAGATTTGTGTTCCAAGCACCATTCCCACACCCTCATCGCTTCCCTGCATAAGGGGTAAGAGTGAGCACCACCCTGCTTGTTGATGTAATACATCACAGCTTTGTTGTCCGTTTGAAGGAGAATGTTCTTGTGACAGAGGATGTCCTTCAAAGCCGGACCGCATAAAGGACGGCTCTCATCTCTAGGACATTTATGTGAAGCTGGGCCTCGAGTTGAGTCCTACACCTTGAGTGTGGAGAGAGCGACAATGAGCTCCCCATCCCGCTAATGATGCGCCTGTGGTGATGGAGATTTGATGATCCAGAGGAGCAAAGGGAAATCCTTCCAGGAGATTGCTCTCTTGAGACCACCAGGTGAGAGACCTCTGTAAGGGTTCTGTCACCTTGATGGGATAAGACTGTGGGTGAGTGGTTGGGGACCACTGAGCATCCATTGGGTGGTTCTCATGTGTAGCCGAGCTAGGGGTACAGTGAACACTGAGGTTGCCATAAGGCCTAACATACGTTGCATTGAGAGAGCTGTAACTGATCTGTTCTCCCCAATGTAATGGGCCATCTGAAGGATATCGAGCCTTCTGTCCTCTGGAAGGAAAGCCTTCGTGCAAGAGGTGTCCAGTAGAGTCCCTATGAAAAGGAGTCTCTGGGAGGGCTGCAACTGTGACTTCTTAGATTCAGCAGAACTCCCATGGATGTAAGAAGGCGAGAGGCCACCTGAACGGCTTCCAGGGTCCCCCTGCTTGGAAGGGCTTGCTAGGAGCCAGTCGCCCAGGTAGGGAAACACTCTGATTCCGAAGCTTCCCGAGATGCGCCTGCAGAACTGCACAACACTTTGTAAAGACTCGGGCCGAGATAGCCAAAGGCAGGACTCTGAACTGATAGTGTTGACCCAGAGCCATAAACCTCAGGAATTTGTGATGCCTCGGGTGAATAGGAATGTGCTGGTAAGCGTCCTGCATGTCCAGGGAGGCTAGCCAGTCGTGTTGATGAAGCAAAGGTAACAGGGTTCCTAGAAATCATTTTGAATTTCTCCTGGGGAAATTTGTTTAGCTTTCTGAGGTTCTAGAATGGGGCATACCCCAGACTTCTTTGAACCAGAAAGTAGTGGGAGTAGAACCCTGTGTTTGCTGATGCAGAGGCACCAGTTCTACTGCCCTGTTGTTCAGAAGGCCCTGGATCTCGGCGCGAGAAGGTCTGACTGAAGGATTGACAGCCTGGGTTGTCGTTTGGGAGGACGATTCGGAGGGGTCTCCAGAAAATTGAGAGAATACCCCTCGCGAATTATCCGAAGGACCCATTTGTCTGAGGTTATGGACTTCCACTGGTTGTAGAAGTGCATCAGACGACCTCCCACCGGAGAGGAAAAGTCCACCTCGGGCAGTGGAGATGGAACTTGGGCCAGCAACTCATAAGGTAGCACTGGGCGCTTTGGGCCCTTGCGCTTTCTGTTGCGTCTTCTTTTGAGGTTGGGCAGGTTGGTTCTTATGGAAACCCTCTGCCCCCGCCTCGAAAGGACTGACTATTATGAAATTGACGTTTACCGACATGCCCTCGAAAGGGGGTAGGAGGGGGTCGAGCCAGCTTAATGGCCGACCTAGTCTTCTGAGTAGCCTCTAGAGCTTGCTCTACCTGAGGACCGAAAAGATAAGAGCCATCAAAGGGCAACGCCATCACCTGCTGCTGTGCATCATTCGTGAAGCCCGAAGTACGCAGCCAGGAGTGACGGCGACTACAAATACCAGCGGCTGCCGAACGAGAGGCAGTGTCGAAAGCATCCATGGCTGCTTTGACCTGTTGGTTATTAGATTCAATACCTCTGGTATTGGTCAGAAGAAGCTATGACTTAGAGTCCGAGTCCGGAAGAGCTTCACCATTTGCTTGATAGAGTGCCACAGGATATCCTATACTGAGAAAAACAGCCCTGGTAACTGGCAACACGATCACTTAGAGTGGACGAGCAAAGACTCTCTTACCTAATGTATCAATCTTACGAGACTCTTTGTTAATAGGTCGAGCTGTAGTAGCTTGAGGGAGAACGACCTTATCATTCTCTGCCAGGACTACAATAGGATCCGCAAAGGCTTGAGATGCCAAAATGGGACGATGCTTGGGGGCTGAATATTTCCTATCAATGGATTTAGCCACCGAAGGGGTAAGAGCAGGATTATTCCATAAAATTTGAGACAGCCTCTCGAAGGAAGGTTGAATCGGAGGAGTCAAATCCGTAGGGATCTCCGAAGCATGAAGATATTGGAGTCTTAACCGCTTCCCAGGATCGATGTCTGTAGTCTGGATAGAAAGAGTGGAACTCAGGTTCTTCAACAGAGACTTAAAGGACAGGTCCTCGACCACAGGCTCTGTAGCAGTGAAAGATCCTGCTTCGTCCACTTCATCACCCAACCGAAGGTCTGGGTCAGGCTCAACGTCATCTCCTGATAGTCCAGGGAGGACTGTTTGGACAGGAAAGGAGTGAAATACAGGAGAGGAAGGAAGAATTGAGAGGAAAGGGGAGTCCTCGAGAGCTCCCGGTGCCGAGGAGGCAAACGGGACCGAAAATGGCACCGAAGAACAGCGCGGCGCCGAGAACTTGCCCAGCGCCGCGGACGGCTGCCGAAGCCCCGCGACGCCGCGGACGGCGCTTAAGAAGGTACACGGCGCCGCAGGAAGGCGCTGAGAAGCTTCCGCGCGCCGACAAGATACTTCATCGAGATAATACTACAAAAAAATAAACTGAAAACTATATGCTGCTTAGTTTGAAGTTTGACTCCGACAGGCGGCCGACGTCTTACTTGAAGCGCACTCGGACGGCGGGGAAAAGGAACTGAGGCGGTTGGAGGGTCGACGCCGAGATAGTCATTGCCGCTGCGAGCTAGTGTCAAGGCGCCGTGGCTCGCGCGCCATCTCTGGTGTCGACCTCCAGCAAAGTTTGCTCCTATGGGTCCTAGTGCCTCCGGCGCAGATCCCAATAGTGTGAATGAGTGGTGGAGACTTATGTCCAGGAAGATCCCTGACCCTGGATTCGGGGACCACCGCGCTCCCTCAGAGGGCGGGTCGGACCACCAAGCCTCTACTGAGGCGCCCACAGAGGCTGCAGACTCCGAACAATCTGGCAGCCAGTCCGGATCAGACCAGGAATCCTCCTCCTCCGAAAAGAGGAGACAGAGGCCGATGCTAGACCACCGCAGGCGCCTGCTCCAGAGCTGAGGAGGTGCCGATCCGGTACCGCATCTGATCAGAGCTGACCTGCTCCACCTCACACCACGAATGGCACCGGAAGAAGAAATGGCCCACCAACGATAACAGACACGGTAACTGCCCCACTGTGGCGCCTGCAAACGCGCCGCAAATGGAAATTATGTACCTACCAGTAATTTTGATCTTCTGACAGAAGTCTCTATGACCCAGTGGGAGCAAACTTTTCTAGGAGGGCCAGCTACAAGATGGAGCCGCGAGGAAGCGGCACCGCGAGTCCGCTGCGCAATAAAGACAACTTGGCGCTGACACTAAAACCGCTTCAGCACTTTTACCCCCCCCGAGGAGGTGCAGCATAACTAACCTAGAAAGGACTAACCTAAAAATCGGACATAAGCTAGTCAGAATGACCCATGTAAGAAGGGTCAACAAAGTCTTCACAACCCAGCCATTGAGGGAGTGAAGACCAGAAACACAGAAGTGAGCTCGGGGGATGGTGGGTGGGGGTGTGAATGAGTGGTGGAGACTTTGTCAAAGATCATCAAGAATTACACTAGGTACTCAGAGACTTGTAGGAGGGCAGCAGCCAAGGCCAACAGGATGCTGGGATGCATCGCTAGGGGGATCACCTCCAGAAGGAGGAAGTGATACTCCCTCTGTATAACTGCTTGGTGAGGCCGCACCTTGAGTACTGCGTGCAGTTTGCAGGCCACACTTAAAGAGGACATTACTCTCCTGGAGAGGGTCCAGAAGAGGGCAACAAAATGATTTGGGACTTGGGGACAGGACCCTGGGGAGAGGCTCAAGAGCTAAATATGTACACATTGGAAGAGAGAAGGGACCGGGGGGACATGATAGAGGTCTTCAAGGTACATGAAGAGGGTAAATAGGGAGGAACAGTCGAGGTGCTTGAAGGAAGGAGGAGGGGGCCACTAGGGCATGGGTGGAAGCTGGAGGGAAGATTCAGGGAAGAAGGAGGCGCTACTTCACCGAGAGGGTGGTGGAGCCATGGAATGCGCTGCCTATGGGGCTGGTGGAGGCAGAGACAGTGGAGGGGTTCAAGAGGGGGTGGGACAGGTACAGGGGAAGGGTTCTGGAAGCAAAATCCAATGCAGCAAGAATATCCAGAACTGGGAAGGGAGAAGCCAGAGGAGGAAGGGGGCAGCAAGGTCAGCACCCAGGGTGGAGGCTGACCAAACGAGCAGACACAAAAGACTGTTAGGCCTATTCTGCTGGCATTTTAGTATGTTAGTACGTAATTTCCATATCTTCCTGGACAGAAAATCTCCACCATTCATTTACACTGATGGGAGAGAACCAAGCTAAATAATCCCCCGAAATGGGTGGCAGGAGAAAGAGGAGCTCATGTTTTAGGACAGTAGTCCGTTAAGGATTGCCCTGCCAAATGACTGATGTTGTCTGGCATGGACATACACAAGGCATAGTGCTTTACAAATGTATGCACGGAGCTCCAGGTAGCCGCATTGCAAATATCTGCAATGGGGACATTACGAATTTCCGCCAGAGATGCCGAGACTGCTCTGGTAGAGTAAGCGCACACTCTGCCTTCCAGCTTGACCTGTGTCATGGAATAGCAATGGCGAAGGCATGCCACCATCCATATTGAAATGCACCTGATAGCAACAGGTTGACCCAGCCTGGTTGTGCTGAAGGAAACAAACAGTTGTTGAGCTTTGCAATTTCCTTCGTTCTATTCAGATAGAACCAAGGCTCTTTATGTCTAGGGGAATGAAGGTACACTCTCCTTCATTCTGGAAGTTTGCAAAGTAGGTAGGAAGACTAAAGGTTGATTTAGATGGAATTCTGAGACAACCATAGGCAAGAACTTAGGATGAGTCCTAAGAACTACTTTGTCCCTGTGAAATACAGCATACGGGGGGTCTGCGTCCAAGGCGTGTATTTCAGATACCCTATGAGCAGAAGTAATAGCCACCAGGAAGGCTGTTTTCCAAGTAAGAAATTTCAACTGGCAAGTAGCTAGAGGCTCGAAAGGTTTACGAGTGAGCATGTCTAGCACAAGGTTAATGTCCCAGGCTGCAACTAGACATCTAATAGGAGGTTTGGTATGCAGAAGCCCCTTAAGAAACCTCATAACTACAGGCAGCTGAGCCAGCAACATGGAGAGTACTGTCTCGTGATATGCCAAAACTGCACAAAGATGAACTTTGACTGTGAAATATTGCAGACCTGTGTTTGAGAGGTCTAAGAGATACTCCAACACTTTATTAGGTGGGCAGAAAAAAGGATTCCTAGAGGATTTCTCACACCAGACAGAGAAATGCTTCCATTTAGCTGTGTAGGTCTTTCCGGTGGCTGGCTGGCTTGCGTGCCGCCAAAAGGATATCGGAAACCCCACGAGAAACATTAAACCTATTCACCTCCATCTCCTCAGCAGCCAAGCGTGGAGGTAAAGGGACCTCAGACTGGGATGGACTACCGGGTCAGAAGGTTTGTCTGAAGGGGAAGCGGTTTTGGAGGGGTTTCCGATAGTCTGTTGATTAGGGGAAACCAGATCTGATGAGGCCAGAACAGGGCAATGAGAATCATTCTGCCCCCCCCCCCTTACCTCCAGTTTGAGCAGCACCCTCTGAATTGGGGGAGAGGAGGAAATGCGTATAGAAAGCGCTTTGTCCACCGCAGCCTGAATGCATCCTGACAAAAAACACCAGGTCCTGGATTTCTGGTGCAGAAGACAGTCAGTTTTGTGCTGAGTGGGGACGCAAAGGTCCAGGTCCAGAGTGCCCCACTTTGAAGAGTGACTGAATGATGGTTAAGTCGAGAGACCACTTGTGAAGATCTGACTCCGTTCTGCTGAGACGGTCTGCCAGCTCGTTTTGTACTCCTGGCAGGTAAACCTCCTGAATCAGAGCCTTGCGCTCCAGGCACCATTCCCACACTCTCATTGCTTCCCTGTATAATGGGTAAGAGTGTACACCGCCCTGTTTGTTGATGTAATACATCACTGCCTTGTCCGTTTGAAGGAGAATGTTCTTGTGACAGAGTATGTCCTTCAAAGCTTGGACTGCATAGAGGACGGTTCTCATTTCCAGGATGTTTATGTGAAGTTGAGACTCGTCCTGAGTCCACGTACCTTGGGTGTGGAGATCCCGGCAGTGACCTCCCCAACCCATAAGGGACGCATCCGTGGTAATAGAGATCTGATGATCCAGAGGGGCGAAGGGATATCCTTCCAGAAGGTTGTCCTCCTGAGACCACCAAGTGAGTGACCTCTTCAGAGGTTCCATCACCTTGATGAGAAAGGAACAAGGGTCAGTGGTTGGGGACCACTGAGCATCCACTGAGAGGTTCTCATATGGAGATGAGCCAAAGGTACAGTGAACACCGAGGATGCCATGAGACCCAGTATTCATTGCATTGAGAGAGCTCGCACTGAGCTGTGTTCTCTGATGAAGTGGGCCATCTGTAAGATATCACTCCTTCTGACCTCCAGAAGAAATGCTTTCACACAGGGAGTGTCCAGAAGGGTTCCTATGAAAAGGAGCTTCTGGGAGGGCTGCAACTGTGACTTCTTGAGGTTCAGCAGGACTCCCATGGACCTGAGGAAGTCTGAAGCCGTGGCCACGGCCTCCAGAGTCCCTTGCTTGGAGGGGCTTACTAGAAGCCAATCGTCCAGATACAGGAATACTCAGATTCTGATTTTCCTCAGATGCGCCGTGAGAACTGCAGAGCACTTTGTAAAAACTCGAGGCGCCGAGGATAGCCCAAAGGGCAGGACTCTAAAGTGATAGTGTTGACCCAATGCCACGAACCTTAGGTATTTGTGGTGATTTGGGTATATGAAAATGTGCTGGTAGGCATCCTGCATGTCCAGGGAGGCTAGCCAATCGTACTAATGAATCAAGGGCAGCAGGATACTGAGTGATATCATCTTGAACTTTTCCTTGTGCAGGAATCTGTTTAACTTTCTGAGATCCAGGATAGGGCGCATGCTGCCAGTTTTCTTTGGGACCAGAAAGTAATGGGAGTAGAAACCTGTGTTTCGTTTATCCAGCAGAACTACTTCTACTGCCCTGTTGTTCAGAAGGCCTTGTACCTCGGAAGCAAGAATGTCTGACTGTGTCGCAGACAGCCTGGGCTGTCGCTTGGGAAGATGATCCAGAGGGGTTTCTGACAGACTGAGAGAGTACCCCTTGCGGATTATCCCGAGGACCCATTTGTCTGATGTTACAGATTTCCACTGGCCGTAGAACTGAGTCAGACGTCCTCCCACTGTCGAGGAAGAGTGCCCCTTGGGCAGCTGAGGTGGGACTTTGGCCGGAAACTCAGAAGATGGCACTGGGCACTTTTGGGCCTTGTGCCTTTTGCTGCGTTTTTGAGATTTATACAAGCAATTAAAAAAAAAATGCACTGTACAAAACGGGATAAGGTGACAACACAGTTTGGAACACAAAAGAAACATACAATATATTGAGCCTAACAGTGGACCTGTTAGTTGTCAAAAATGAAAATTACGTACCAACCGTAATTCTTGATCTTCTTGGACGAGTCTCTACCACTCATTCACACTAGTGGGATTGGCGCCGGAGGCACTAGGACCATCGGAGCAAACTTTTGCTGGAGGGTGACACAGAGATGGCGCGCGAGGCATGGCACTTGCGAGAGCAGCGGCTCGGCAGTCAATGACCATCTCGGCGGACGACCTCCAACCGCCTCAGTACCTTTTTTACCAAGGAGGTGCAGCGAACTAACGTAAAGAGTAAATCTAACCTTAAAAAGCGGACATAAGATAGGTCCACGACCGTGTAAGAAGGGTCAGCAAAGAAGTCCTCACGGCCTAAAAGATCTGAGGGAGTGAAGACCAACACAGCGGTGAGCTCGGGGATGGAGAGGGATGTAGGATGAGTGGGGAGACTAGTCCAAAAGATCAAGAATTACGTGTAGGTACGTAATTTTCATATCTTCCTGGATATAAGTCTCCACCACTCATTCACACTAGTGGGAGAGTACCATGCTGATAATCCCCAAAGGCGGCAGGAGAGCCAGAGCTCACGCTCTAAGATAGAAGACCATTAAGGATAGTTCCTGCCGAATGGAATGTCGCCTGGCATGAACATCCGCATAATGCTTAACGAAGGTATGCACTGAGTTCAGGTGGCGGCGTTGCAGATATCCGTAATTGGAACATTGCGAATCTCCGCTAAAGATGCCGCGATCGCCTCTAGTAGAGTGAGCTTACACTCTACCCTCCAATTTAACTTGAGCCATGGAGTAGCAATGTAAGGCATGCCACTAACCATGATGAGATGCATCTAATAGCACGGTGTGACCCAGCCGGTGTCGCTGAAAGAAACAAACAGTTGCTGAGTCTTATAAAATTCTTGGTTCTATCTAAATAGAACCGCAGGTTCTCTTAACATCCAAGGAATGAAGAGATCGTTCCTTCATTTTGGAAATTAGCCAGGCAAGAGGAAGCACCAGAGGTTGGTTTAGATGGAATTCTGACACAACCTTGGGAAGAAATTTAGGATGAGTACGGAGAACTACCTTGTCTTTATGGAATACAGTATACGGAGGGTCCGCTACCAAGGCATGAATCTCCTCGAGACCCCATGGGCTGAGGTAATGGCCACCAGGAAGGCAGTCTTCCAGGTAAGAAATTTTAGCTCACAGGTAGCTAAGGGCTCAAAGGCTTCCGAGTGAGCATGTCCAGTACCAGGTTAATGTCCCAGGTTGCAGCTGGATGCCTAACAGGGGTCTGGTATGAAGAATCCCCTAAGAAATCTCTTCACATAGGAAGCTGAGCCAGAGTCAAGGAAGAAACCGCCTCATGGAACGCTGAGATGGCACTCACGGTGAACTTTAACTGTGGAGTACTGGAGACCTGAGTTTGATAGGTCCAAAAGATGCTCCAGAACCTTGTCAGGAGGACAGGAAAAGGGATTCCAAGAGGACTTTGCACACCAGAGAGAAAAGCGCTTCCATTTGAAGCCGTGCGTTTCTGGGTGGCTGGCTTCACGAGCCAGAAGGATGTCCCAGACTCTACCAGAGACGTTGAATCGATTCACTTCTACCTCTCTCAGGAGCCAAGCATGAAGGTGAAGTGATTTCAGGTTGGGTGGACCAACGAACCCTGAGTCAAAAGGTTGATTTGCAAGGAAGTGGTCTGGAGAGGCTGCCAACATACTGTTGAGCAGAGGAAACCTATAGTTGCGAGGCCAGGAGGGAGCAATGAGAATCATTTTGGTCCCCTGAGACTCGAACTTGAGGAGAACTTCTGGATTAGAGGGATCGTGGAAAGGCGTGAAAGAAAACGCTTTTGTCCACCGCAGCCTGAACGCATCCTGACAGAAAGTGCCAGGCCCTGGATTTCTGGAGCAGAAGAGAGGCAGTTTTATGCTGAGTGGGGATGCAAAAGGTCCAGGTCTGGAGTCCTCACCTTTGAATAGTGACCGAGTCACGGCTGGATCAGAGACTACTCGTGAGGGTCTGCCTGTTCTGCTGAGGTGATCCGCTAGATCGCTTGTATACCTGGCAGATAAACCGCCTGAATCAGAGACTTGTGCTCCAAGCACCACTCCCACACCTCATTGCTTCCTGCAAAGGAGGTAAGAATGAGCACCACCTTGCTTGTTGATGTAATACATCCTTTGTTGTCCGTTTGAAGGAGAATGTTCTTGTGACAAAGGATATCCTTCAGAGCTCGGATCTGGTAGAGGACAGCTCTCATCTCCAGGACATTTATGTGGAGAAGAGTTTCAACTGAGTCCATACACCTTGAGTGTGGAGGAGGACAGTGAGCTCCCCATCCCATTAGCGCGCGTGCCTGTGGTGATGGAGATCTGATGATCCGGGGAGCAAGGGGAACCTTCCAGGAGATTGCTCTCTTGAGTCCACCAGGTGAGAGACCTCAAGGGGCTCCGCACCTGATGGGATAAGACTGGGGTGAGAGGTCGGAGACCACTGAGTGGAGAGCATCCATTGGGTGGTTTTCATGTGCAACCGCCAGGGTACAGTGAACACCGGGCGCCATGAGACCCAACATCGTTGCATCGAGAGCTGTAACCGATTGGTTCTCCCGAGTGTAACGGGCCATCCGAAGGATGTCGAGTCTTCTGTCCTCTGGAAGGAAAGCCTTCGTGGAAGAGGTGTCTAGAAGCGTCCCTATGAAAAGGAGCCTCTGGGAGGCCTGCAGTTGTGATTTTTTCAAATTCAGCAGAATTCCCATGGACGTAAGAAGACGAGAAGTCGTTTGCACGGCTTCCAAAGTCCCTTGGCTGGAAGGGCTTGCTAGAAGCCAATCGTCCAGGTAGGGAAACACTCGGAGTCCGATCTTCCTGAGATGCGCTGCGAGAACTGCACAACACTTTGTAAAGACTCGCGGCGCCGAGGATAGCCCAAAAGGCAGGACTCTGAACTGATAATGCTGACCCAGAGCTACAAACCTGAGGAACTTGCGGTGGGTTGGGTGGATGGGGATATGCTGGTAAGCGTCCTGCATATCCAGGGAGGCCAGCCAGTCATGCTGATGCAGCAAGGGTACAGGGTACCTGAGAAATCATTTTGAATTTCTCCTTGGGGAGAAATTTGTTTAACTTTCTGAGGTCTAGAATGGCGCATTCCCCAGACTTTTTGGAACCAGGAAGTAATGGTAGAACCTTGTGTCTGCAGAGAGGGGCACCAGTTCTATTGCCCTGTTGCTTAGAAGGCCCTGGATCTCGGCGCGTGAGAGGTCTGACTGAGAGGCTGTCTGGGGAGGACAATTTGGGGGGGTTTCCAAAAAATTGAGAGAATAACCCTCGCGAATTATCCGAAGGACCCATTTGTCCGGAGTTATGGACTTCCACTGGTTGCAGAAGTACATCAAACGACCTCCCACCGGAGGAGAAAGTTCCACCTCGGGCAATGTGGATGGAACTTGGGCCAGCAATTCATAAGGTGGCGCTGGGGGCTTTAGGCCCCTGCGCTTTCTGCTGCGCTTTCTTTTGAGGTTGGGCAGGTTGGCTTTTATGGAAGCTTCCCCTGCCTCTGCCTCGAAAGGACTGACGATAGAAACTGGACGTCTGTTCCCATGCCCCGAGAGGGAGTAGGCGGAGGTCTGGCCAACTTATGGCCGACTCTAGTCTTCTGAGTAGCCTCTAAGGCTTGTTCCACCTGAGGGCCGAAAAGAAAGAGCCATCAAAGTGCAGCGCCATTACCTGCTGCTGAGCATCACACGTGAAGCCTGTAAGCACGCAGCCAGGAATGGCGCCGAGTACAAACACCCGCGGCTGCTGAGCGAGAAGCAGTGTCGAAAGCGCCCATAGCGGCTTTGACCTGTTGGTTATTGGACTCACTACCCTAGTAACGGTCAGAAGAAGCTCTGACTTGGAGTCCGAATCGGAAGAGCTTCAACCATTCTTTCAAAGAGTGCCAGAGATATACTCATACTGAGAAAATAGCCTTGATAACTGGCAATACGCATACTTAGAGTGGAGGCAGCAAAGACTCTCTTACCTAATGTATCAATCTTACGAGACTCTTTGTTAATAGGTCGAGCTGTAGTAGTTTGAGGAAGAACGACCTTATCATTCTCTGCCAGGACTACAATAGGATCCAAAGGCTTGGGATGCCAAAATGGAACGATCCTTGGGAGCTGAATACTTTATCAATGGATTTAGCCACTGAAGGAATAAGAGCAGGATTATTCCATACCATTTGAGACAGCTGCTCGAAGGAAGGCTGATCGGAGGAGTCAAACCGTGAGGGATCTCCAAGCATGAAGGTACTGGAGTCTTAATATTTTCCCAGGATCGATGTCTGTAGTCTGAGAGAAAGAGGGATCTCAGGTTCTTCAACAGAGACTTAAGGACAGGTCCTGACCACAGGCTCTGTAGCAAAGAAAGATCCTGTTTCCTCCACTTCATCACCCAACCGAAGGTCTGGGTCAGGCTCAACATCATCTCCTGATGGTCCAGAAAGGACTGATTGGACAGGAAAGGAGTGAAAATTAGGAGAGGAGGAAATAGCAGAGAAACAAGGAGAGTCCCCGAGGGCCCCCGGCGCCGAGAAGGCAAAACGGGTTGAAAACGGCACCGCAGAGGGGCACGGCCCCGAAGAGGCACGCGGCACCGCAAGTGGCGCCGCAAGACCACGCGGGTAAGGCCGAAGCGGCACCGAAACGGCACCGGCTGGGGCCAACAGACTCCCCGCTGAAGGCGCCGGAAATGCCCTCAGGAACCTGGAAAGCTAGAGAAGGAAAAACCAGGAGATAAAGGCATCGTGTGGCCCCGCGCCCACAGCCATGTGAGGGGGGAACACTAAGCGCTGAGTCACCGGCACCGAAGAAGGCGCCAGCGACTAGGAAGGTCCAACCGCCCTACCCGACCGCTGGAGGAGCCTGGGCCCGTGGAACCGAGCCAGGCAGGAGAACCAACCTCCGAGCCCATCGCCCATAAGAGCGCCCACTGATGAAACTGCTCATCTGGAGCCCTACCTACAGGCGGAGGGCTCGATGACGAGGACGACGGTCACCAGCAGTTGGCGAATTCGAGGAGGAGAACAGCAACTAGCTACGATAACCGACCGCTACGCTTGCAGACATACCAGAGGGCGACTCTTTAGTGATGCCTTCTTTTGACCTGTGGGTCAAGAAGAGCTCGAGACCTAATGGTGCCGAGAATGCGATCAGCTTATTTTATGCCGACGGGGACCGCCGATCCCCGGCATCGGACTGACCGCTTGTCGGAACCTCGCTGAGGAGAAGGAGGCTGACCGGACCCAGCCCGGCTGACTGAAGAGTTTTATCACGAAGTCTCCCTACCGCCACCTGACCTGCTCATGGTCGACTCCATCCAGTAGGCCGAGACTTTTAAGTAAGTTAAATTTAAAATATTAGAAAATAGAATAAAATTAGCGATACTACTATCGAGATAATGTTACAAAAAATAAACTGAAAACTATGTGCTAGTTTGAAGTTTGACTCCCGACAGGCGGCGACTCGTCACTGAAGCGCTTTCGTGGCCGGGAAAAAAGGAACTGAGGCGGCTGGAGGGTCGCCGCCAAGGCTGCCGCTCGAGCCGCTGCTTCATGGGCGCCATGCCTCGGGCGCCATCTCTCGCGCCGACCCCCCAGCAAAAAGTTTGCTCCCGATGGGTCCTAGTGCCTCCGGCGCTAATCCCACTAGTGTGAATGAGTGGTGGAGACTTATGTCCAGGAAGATCAAGAGGGAGTTAGAGAGTTACTAAGTGCTAATGAAGAGGGGTGGGGTGTACCCGAGTGCAGTGTGCAAAACAAGTTGGTATTATAAATTCAGTAGTAGGGATAAAGGAGGAAGGTGAACTTAATTTAGTGCTAGCGATGGCAAACACATTGGGATTCACGGATAAGATGGTTCTTTAGGTGCCTTTTAAAGGAACACAGAGTGGGCAGGCAAGCAATGTTCTCCTGCAGGGAGTTGAACCACAACGAAGCCCGGTAGGCAAAGGACCTTTGTCCTTGAGATGTGCAACATTTTGGAGTTAGGAAGGACTGTTGTTCAGAATTACGGAAACACCATGCAGTTGTGCAGGGAACCAGCAGTTGTTGGACCCCCGACGGTAGCTGACCAAGGCAGATCTTTTTGGCCAGGAGGCAGGATTGATATTTTAGCCGGTCACTGAGCGTTAGCCAGTGTGCCATGGCATACAGGTTGCAGGTGTGAGTTAGTCGGTGAGCACCTAAGGTGAGCCTGCAGGCTTTGTTGAGTGCAGTTTTTATACGTCAGAGGGCCGTATCTGTGGTGGAGCCATATAGGGGCAGACCATAGTCCACGAGGGAACCCGCTGAACTGTGAACAGCTATGCAGAGGGCTGCAGGGGTCAGACTTTGCCTGTGGCAATAGAGTACCCCAAAGCATTTGTTGATAGCACTAGCTACGTTATCAATGTGGAGGGCATAGGACAGCGAGCTGTCAATAGTGATTCCAAGATATTTAAAGTATTGAACATGTTCAAGGGAGGCACCACCCCTATCGCAAATTGATAGCGGGTAGTTTCTGTGCTTGTTTTGTGAGCTGGTGAACAGCATTGTTTTAGTTTTTTTTGTAGCTCATTATCAATTTGTGATTTTTGAACCATGTCTCTACTCTGGAGAAGTCACACTGTAGTTGCTGCTCCAAGGCAATTGGGTGTAAACCACTGGAGAATACAACCGCATCATCGGCATATAGTCAGATGCGGCCTTGACAGGCTTGGGGGGAGGCAGTTGAGAAAAAGGCTAAAAAGGAGGAGACCCAGTATAGACCCCTGAGGAACACCTGAGCGAACCGGTTTGGTGTCAGAGAGGACAGCACCTATTCTGACCTGCTGTGATCGGCACTGCAGGTAACTGTGGAACCATGTAACAGCCTCTGAAGCAAGGCCTATGGTAGTGAGCAGGTCAACTAGAAGGTCATGGTTGACCGCATCAAAGGCCTCTTTGTCAGATCAATATATGTTGCTCTGACAAACAGACCAAGATCCAGAGATCTGTGGATGAAGCCCATCAATTCCAGGAGGGCTGTGGTGGTGCTGTGCCCTGCCCTGAAGCTGTGCTGTTCAGGCCATAGGAGCTCATACTTGTTCAAGTATTCAACCAGTTGGTCCACGACGATTTGTTTGAAGACCTTTGAGAGTGGTGGAAGTATAGAGATGGGCCTATAGTTTGTGGGGAGGGTACAATCCCAACACTTGTACACCGGGGTAACTACTGCAGCTTCCATTTTTGGGGAAATACTGCGGAACAGAGTGAGAGGTTAAGGATATGGGTAATAAGGGGAGGCCAGAGTTTCTTCTAGTGCGAGCAAGATAAGTTTCAGATCGAGATTATCCCCACTGTATCTCCCTATGCCGAGCACTTTATGTAGGTATTTTCTGGCTTCCTCAAGGGTGATGGCCTTGAAGCGAAAGGGGGGATGCACAGGGTGTTGAGGTGGTGCAGCAGTGTTAGTGGAGGAGAAGTCGTCATCAGGGAGGATACTCTGGAGGTCCGTGAAGGTATTGTTGAATGTACTGGCAATAGATTTGGGATCAAGGTTGGGGGAACCATCAATGTTAAGCATGGAGGGGGAAGTTTTGGCTCCCGCCCGGTGACCTCTTTTAGGTTTGCCCAGAATTTTCGCCCATCGTTGCAGTTCTTGGCTAGGACATCTTTATAGTATAGATTTTTTGCTATTCGGATGGTCCTGGTGCAGTTATTCCTCACCCGCTTGTAATTCAGGATGTCGGATTGCCTACCTGTGGCCCTGGCTATTTGCCAGAGGTGGTCACTTTTTTTTTTTTATTAATTCAAGGGTGTCTGGGCTCATACAGGGGTTGAAGTAGCCTTTGATCTTACACTCTTCTAGGGGAGTGTGAATGTCACAAATTGCATTGAAGAGGCGGATGAAACGGTTGATTGCGCTATCAATGTCTGAGGCACCATACATCGCAGATCAGTCAGGCTTGAGGAGATAGGCTCTAAGGCGGTCAGAGTGATGAGGCTTTATAACCCTGTTGGTGACTGTTCTGGGAGGGGGTTTGGAGAAGTTATTGGCCCAAGTGAACATAACGAGGGAGTGGTCACTGATATCATCTGGGAGGACGGTGGCGTTTGAAATATGCTCAGGTCGGTTTGTGAGCACCCAGTCGAGTAAAGTACCAATGCCCGTCCTATAATCTGTCCTAGTGGGGGCTTCAATGAGCTGAGTAAAGTGGATAGCCTGTATTGCATCCTTGAACTGGTTAGTTTAAGGAGCAAGCCAGTTAACATTAAAATCTGCCTAGGAGTATAACCTCGGAGCTTAGGGTTACGCTTCCAAGGCAGTCTATAATGGCATTGAGACCTTGGACAGAGTTCTTTGGGGGGATGTAGACCGATAGTAACTGTTTTGTTGTGGTCCCCAAGAAGGATTTTTATGGTGAGGGCCTGGGTGAATGGTCCTAGGCTGGGTAAGTTTAGGGCTATGCCCTGAAGGCTGTCCTCAAGGTAAACTACACACCCTCCACCTCTTTTTGATAAATGATCTTGTCTGAAAATTGAGTAACCTGGCAGACAGATGGCCCCATCAGGGATCTTGGGAGAGAGCCATGTCTCGACAACTGACAGAACATCTGGGTTATGAAGGGCTACCCAAGCTTGTAGGTTGTCAAACTTTGATGAAAGACTGCGGATATTTAATGATGCAAAGGTCAATGTGCCTGGTTTCTGGACACACCTCCCCTGATATGGAGGGGGGCCTGGATTTGGGTGGATGTTGCCTGAGAGCAGGAGTAGCACGAGGGCCAACCTAATTACATAACTTTTAAAGTAGTTGAGGTTAGCTTTGTATTGCCTTTTTGGGTTAATTCTAGAGGTATACTTGTCCATGAATAAGACTATTTTATACAGTAGTGTAGGAGGGTAGTCTTCTGTGTGGCCTCTAGTGTTTGTTCCACCTGAGGCCCAAACAGATATATAATGTCGAAAGGTAAGGCCATTACTTTCTGTTGGGCGTCATTTGTAAAGCCCGAAGTATGCAGCCAGGAGTGGCGACAGGTGCAAATGCCAGCCACCACTGACTGGGAAGCAGTATCAAAAGCGTCCATTGCAGCTTGAATTTGTTGGTTATTGGACTCGATACCTCTAGTTATGGTCTGCAGTAGTTGCGAATTAACCTCCAACTTGGGCAGAGCTTCTACTGTTGCTTTGAGTGAATGCCAAAGAACATACTCATATTGAGAAAAATAGCCCTGGTAGCTGGCAATGCGCATGCCCAGGGGTTGAGGCAGCAAAGACTTTCTTACCCAAGGTGTCTATCTTGTGAGATTCTTTGTTTATAGGACGGGCTGCAGATTCTCGAGGGAGGACAGCCTTATCATCTTGTGCCAGGACCACAATGGCATCAGCAAAGGCTTGTGAGGCCAAGATGGGGCGATACTTGGGAGGGGCATATTTCCTGTCTATGGACTTGGCCACAGAAGGAATAAGCGCCAGACTCTTCCACACCATCTGGGAAAGAGCCTCAAAAGAGGGCTGTACCAGAGGGATTAAATCCATAGGGATTTCCGGAACATGTAGATATTGGAGACGCAGAAGCTTCCCAGGATCTATATCCGTGGACTGGAGAGAAAGAGTAGAATTTAAATTCTTGAGCAGAGACTTAAAGGAAAGGTCTTCAACAATAGGCTCTGCAGGAGGATTGATCCCTGCCCCCAGGGCAGAATCAGCATCAACATCATCACCCAGCTGAAGATCCGGATCGGGCTCAAAATCATCATCTGACAGTCCAGGGGGGGACTATGTAAAGACAGGAAACGGATGATAACCAGGAGGAAGAAGAGAAGGAGAAAGAATCAGTCTCGAAAACCTCTGAAAACTAGACGGTGCCGTACACATCCCCGGTGCCACCGAAGAGAGTGGCGCCAAGAACAGAGAGGGTGTTGACATAGAAAATGGCATTAGGCACGCGACACAGCACCGATGGGTAGCCAGGCACCACACCCGGCGCTGACGCCAGCCCCTGTGCCGACACGGTATGTGGCACCGCAGTCGACGGCACCATTGCAGAAGTCTGAGAATTGCGATTTGAAGGTAAAGGATGAAAAATGGCAGGAGATAAAGGCATCGGTGTGGACCCCTGTCCCGCAGCCACGTGAGGGGGATAGACACTGGAGAGCAGAGTTGACGGCACTGAAGAAGGCACCGTGCAACTAGGAAGTCCTATCTGACCTGGTGATGGACTGGCCGGTTCGGACAGTCGGGACAACCTCCGAGCCCACTGCTCCATAAGGGCGGCCCAATGGTGAAACTGCTCATTGGAAGCCCCTCCAATACGCAGAGAGGAGCTCTGGTGTCGAAGAGGCCGGCTACCAGAGACAGAAACATGCAACTCCAAAAGAAGCGGAGACCGGATCCTGACCCTAGCAACTGACCATCCACGTGCAGACGTACCAGAGGGCGACTTCGAGTGATGCCATTTCTTCTTCAACTGGTGGGCCAAAGAAGAACTCGAGGTCGAACTGTGCCATGAATGGGGCCATTTCTTTTAATACTTTCGAGGGGACCACCCATCACTCCTGAGCACTGGACTGTCCGTTGTCAGCCCCGGAGAGGGCAGCGGACCAGATCCGGCCCAGCTGACTGAACCGCTTTCATACAAAGTCTTCCTACCGTCACCTGCCCCACTCATGGTTGACTCCATCAATGGAGGGCTGAAGACTTCTTTCTTGTACAAGTAAGAAAATTATTAAAATTATCGTGATAAAATACAAAATAATGAAACTGAAAACTAAGCTGCTAGTTTGAAGTTTGACTCCCAGTGGGCGAGCGACGTCGTCACTGAAGTGCACTCAACGGTGGGGAAAAAAGGAACTGAGACGGTTGGAGGGTCGACGCTGAGATAATCTTTACAGCGCGTGATGGGCTTGTGATGCTGCTTCCTCGCGGCTCCATCTCGGCGCCGGCCCTCCAGAAAAAGATTGTTCCCACTGAGTCCTAGCACCTCCGGCGTACTCCCATCAGTGGTGAATGAGTGGTGGAGACTTTATGTCCAGGAAGATCGGTGCCGACAGCCCCGAGCGCCGTGAGCAAGGGCCGGCATCACAGTCCTGGTGCAGTGAGCGGCACCGGAACTGGTGCAGTCTCCACCCTCGGCATCATAACGGCGCTGAGACCAGAAACAGTCACAGAAAGCGCCGTAGAACTTCCCACAGCACTGCAATCACCATCGGTGCCACGAACGGTGTCAGCAGCATACACAGTGCCAAACGGCGGACCGGTGACGACCATACGCCATCAGAGCCCACGGTGCTGAGGTCCAAAATGGTGCCGGTGGACAGCGTTGAGAATGGTACTGGCCCGGGCCACCGGACACGACAATGGGGGAGCCTTCGCCTCCAAAGGGGCGATTGCCAGAGCGGTGCATCCCGCCCGCTCCCCGGGGGGAACGGACTGGGCCTCTTACACCGCAGAAGGGGCCCATGCTGCGGCAAGGCTAGAAGAGGCGGGAGCCCCCTCCTCCGCGGTCCGTATAGAACCAGGAGGGGACCCGGAGGAAAGGCAGAGAGACCGTGGCTTGGCCTGACGAGTATGCGTCCGCCTTCCGAACCTCCGAAAGTCAGCGGGGCTCGTCTGACTTTCCTCTTGCACTGCTCAAGAACTCAATGGTCCATGGAAAAGCAGGCATCGCACGAATACATGTCGTGAAGCGGGTCAAGACAAATTAGGCAACAATCATGCTGGTCGGGAATGGAATACTGACGGCCGCATGGGAGGCCGCCCCGGTTTAGATGACTTTTGGCCCCTGTACCAGACATGATCGACGGTAAAATAGACTCGATGTCACTGTAAGAATAAAAGGAATGGTCTTACCAGTCAGCGGCGTCGAGTAGGTAGCGAAACGGTACTGATGGAGAATATTTTTCGACAAACAGGCCGAACGAACACTAGGCAGTAGATGCTGTCACAGATCTTTTTATTTGTTTATTTAGTTGTTTAACCAGGTATAGCACACTAAGCTGAAAGCTTTTTCACAAGAGCGACCTGGGAGCATAAGGAGGTTAAGTGACTTGCTCAGGGTCACACAGTATGCAAGTGGAAGCTGTGGGATTCAAACCTAGGTCTGGTCTGCTGGATGTCACCAGATTAGCAGCTCAGAGCCTTAGACCACTACGCTATACTGCCGCTAACAAATTCAAGCAGAGCACCTCACGAGGTGCAACCTCTATGGCGGGAGATGAAGAACTGGCGGAAGGGCAGGGTCGACGACACCTAATAGCCAACCCGTGAGCGCCACATAGTGCGCAGACTCTGCTAATCAAAAAAAAAAGCTCCTGCATGGTTGTGACCTCTGGCCACTACCCACATGTGATGAATGGTGAAGACTGACACAGATAAGATCATGTACTGTTGATAGTTCTAGGCAGTGTTCCAGAGCCCAGGACCAAACTCTCACCACTTCCCTGCACAGCGGGTAGGAATGAGTCCCCTCTTGTTTGTTGGTGTAATGCATCACACTGACACTGTCCATCTGTATTAACAGAGGACCTGGGGACTAATGGTCCTGAAATGCCTGGAGCCCATATAGGACTGCTCTCATGTCCAAGACATTTATATGCAAAGCACACTCCACCTGGTCCCACGTACCTTGTGTCTAAAGAAGCCTCAGGTGTGCTCCCTACCCAGATCCCGAGGCTTCCACAGTGAGGATCTGATGTGGGGAAGGAATCAAGAATGGGACGCTTTTGAGCAGGTTGCTGCGTTCCACATCTACCACTTTAGCACTCTGTGCAAGGGAGATATTACTAGAACCATTTGTTCTAGACTGTCCGTTAATTGGTCCCACTGGACTCTCAGAGTCTACTGTAGAATTTGCATATGCAGCCTGGCCAGTGGCACAGTGATGATGGCTGCCATTATAAGGTCCAGAAGGCGTAGAAACATCCTTGATGAGACATAATGGTTGTTGTGTACCAAAGTACAATTACGTAAGAACTTAAAGTAACAGTAGATCTTCGAGAGGAGCTCTTGCAGCAGCTATTACTATTAGGATTATCGCCGCAGGCCTTAGGACCCAATGGAAAGAAACTTAGCTAGCAGTACCCAGCGGAGGCCATGACGTCTGCTCACCCCGCTCGGTCATGCTACAAAGGGGAGGATCCTGGCTCCACCTCAGTTCCCTTGCCAAGACCCGTGAATGGATTTCAGCGAGAAAACCAGGCAAAGTCCGTCCTAGACATGCTGAAAAATTCTCCTGGGGGACGGAGGGCGGGAAAGCAGCGCCAGCTGCAAGAGCTCCTCTCGAAGATCTACTGTTATGGTAAGTTCTTACGTAACTGTACTATCTTACTTCAAGGGGGAGCTCTTGCAGCAGGCTATTACAATTAGGACAGAATCCCAAGCAGTCCCACACCAAGGAGGTGACTAGTCCCAGGAGGTAGGATGACAGATAAAAGATGATAAAGCCTATGGCTGGAATCAGCAAACTAGGACAAGAGTCCTTGAAGAACTGCCAGGCCGAAACTGGCTCGGCGCCAGGAAGCAATGTCCAGACTGTAATGCCTCACGAAGGTGTGCACTGAATTCCAAGTAGCAGCTGCACAGATGTCTTGAAGGGAGACATTTTTTAAGAAGGCGAAGGAGGTAGAGACTCCTCTAGTGGAATGACCTCTGACTGAGCCCAGTAGAGGTTTGTTGTACTTGTTATAAATGTACACTACACAGTGTAACAGCCACTGGGAAATGGTCTGTTTTGACACTGGTTTGCCCAGGTGTTGAAGCGCAAAGGCCACACACAATTGCTCCGATTTGCCGCTGTCTGCTTAAGGTAATACCTCAGCGCCCTGTGGACGTCTAATGTGTGCAGGAGAGACTCTCCCCGATTAGTAGGGGTAGGAAAATAAACTGGAAGGTCAACTGACTGGTTGAGGGACCACTTTAGGTAAGAACTTAGGATTTGTTCAGAGGGAAACTCTTTCCCAATGAAAAATAATATAAGGCTCCTTACACATCAGGGCCTGTAGCTTGGAAACTCTTTGAGCTGAAGTAACAGCAACTAAAAAGGAAACCTTCCAGGAAAGGAAATGCAGCTCACATTCTGCTGCGGGTTTAAAAGGGGGAAGAGTGAGTTTCTCCAGCACAAAGAGGAGATCCCAGGGAGGTATTGGATCCCTGATGGGAGGTTGTAGATGCAGGCCACGTCCAACTAAGCCAGGGTCCTGTTGCCGAACACGACATGATAAGCAGAGATGGCCCACATGTGCACCTTTATGGATGAACTACTCAGGCCTTGCTGATATAAGGAGAGGAGATATTGTAATGCTGAGTTCACCGGGCAGGAAAGGGGATCTAGATGGTAGGACGAAGCCCAAAGGCAGAACCGCTTCCACTTCATGGCATAGGTGGAGCAGATCGAGGGCTTCCTCACAGAAACGAGGATGTCCGCCACCTCTTGTGTAACCCCATACCTGGATCTGGCTACAGCTGCAGGAGCCAAGCATGAAGGTGTAGGGACCTGAGATCTAGGTGCACCAGCCTGCCCTGGTCCTGGGATAGCAGTTGCGAGCAAATTGGCAATGGAATTGGAGGTTCAGAGGACAACCGCTGAAGTAGTGGGAACCAAATCTGCCTGGGCCACAGCGAGGCGATCAGAATCATTCGAGCCCCCTCGGCCTGTACCTTCAGCAACACTCGCTGAAGGAGAGGGAAGGCAGGGAAGGCGTAAAGAAACCTCCCTGCCCAACAAAGGGGCAATGCGTCTACGAAAAGATGTGCAGGAACAAGGGGGCACAATTTGAAGATAGAGGGGGGTCAGCTCAGAGGTAATGTTAGAAAGTATTTTTTCACAGAGAGGGTTGTGGATGCATGGAACAGCCTTCCTGAGGAGGTTGTGGAGTCAGGAACAGTGGGAGAATTCCAGAATGCATGGGACAGGCATAAGGCAATTCTAGTGGGGGGTAGGAAGAAGTAAGCTGTTGATTAACTAGAATCTGCAGCTTATCCATCAGGTAGGGAAATGGGCAGACTAGGTGTGCCAAGTGGTCCTCATCTGCAGTCAAATTCTGTGTTTCTATGTTTGGCCAGAAAACACTAGACGCGTGCTCTTGTGAGCAGAAAACTGGCAGTTTGGGGTTGCGTGGAGATGCAAAGGGGTCCAGCTCTGGACGACCCAATGTGTCGAACAGCTGGTCCGCTGCAGACTGTAGCAGCTCCCACTCGTGCGCCTTGGAAAGAGACCTGCTGAAGCTGCCTGCCAAGTCATTTTGGGCACCAGGAACATGCGATGCTCCAGCGCCAGGGACCCTGGTTTTCCATTTTTACCAGTAACACCGGTGACAATCACGGAATCCTGCTTGGTTTGCGGATTTTGAATTCTTGTACCGGTGCCTCACGGAAATTCCATGTCACTGCACAGAATCTCTAAGATTTCAGCATTTTTTATTTTATTTTTATTTTCTCTTTCTATGTCCCCTTCTCACAGCATCAGTCTTCACTTTTCAGTCTGGGTATCCCTTAGCTTCACCCCAAAGTAATGCTCAGGAGCTCCTGTGGTGCTGCCCCTATCCTGCCTGGGTTGTACCCCTGCCAAGTGGAAAGGGAGGGGACCCCAGGACCTATCCACACTCCTTTAGTGTGTGTCAGGCAGCTCAGTGGGTTCCTCATGGAGCCTGGTTATGAAGTCTGGGGCACCTGGGTCCCTTCTACCAGTGGTCAATGTGGGGTGATTGTTCCTGGTTTTCTGGTCTCTGTCCCTGATGGCACCGGCACTAGAGCAGATCCAAGGAGGTAGGTCACAGAGACATGCTACTGCTCCAGATCCTGGCTAGGGTCCTCCCCTCCTGATCACTCTGCAGCACCATTGCATCACCACCCATGGTCACACAGGTGGTGGTAAAGCAGCAGGACCTGCAGCCCACCCTGCCTGGAGGAAGACAGCAGTCCCCCAGGTGCTCAATTCTACTCCCCTGGCCAGATCTCCAGCAACCCGAGTTCGCTTCTGATCCTGGGTAGCTGGCATTGCAAGTAATAGTGCTACTGCAGCACTAGTAGGCCGACCCAGATTTCAGCATCTTAAAATGAATGCTGCTGTGCTTTGCATTCTTTCTGCTTTGCTGCATATAGAGTCAGTAAGGAAATCACCCGCACTGCTTTGTTGTAATCAGCCATTCAGTTTAACCACCCATGCCTAGTGGTTAGAGTAACAAGCAGTGAATGAACTGGGACATCCAGCAGACTTGGGTTTGATTCCCACAACCTCCACTTGCATACTGTGCGACTTCAAGCAAGTCACTTAACCTTCCCAGCTCTTCTAGGTCACTCCTGAAAACAGACACTCCTGCCTAGTGGGCCTTACCTGCTTTAAAAAGAATTTAAAAAAAAAATACCAATATATGTTTGCTACATCATAGAATAGTAGTCAAGGTACCAGGTAATTTACTTGAGTTTTACTTGGGCTGAATGATTTTGTATAGGTAAAGATAAATGTTCAGATGCATTTTATGTGTTTTATAAGCTTGTTTTTAGATTTTAGTCAGGTGTTTGTTGTATTCTTTGCATATAAGCATCTAGGTTGTAGATTGCTAAATGCAGGATCACTATCATCAACTAGCTTATTCAAGTTTATAACCAGTAGGGCCATCCATAATCCTCAGCTGTTTGAATGAAAACTAGTCTGAATGAAAGTATGTTCACAAAGAAGAAACTGCCTTACTACTTATGAAAATATTTCACAGTTAGCACCCCATTTAGGTGAATTGGATTATTTGCAGCTTTTCTCCCACCTGCTGTTTCAGTCTCTGTGACAACAAAAGGTTTTCTGATATACTGCTTCAACAAAAGAAAATGTTAAGTATTTAAGTGTACTTATGTTTGGCCAGTGGATTTTGAAAGCACAGTCAATGACGTACAGAAGGTAAGACCCCAGGGGTTGTATGATGCTGGTGGGCTGAGTAGTGCTCAATTCACATCTGAACAAAGACATGAAAACTGGGAGACACCCTTTTCATGGACACCAAAGGAAAATAAAGCATCCACATGTCTGGTAGATGCATAAATCCATTTGAATATCCTCCACTAATCACTTGTGGATTTTTTAGGTGAAGACACTTTATTTCAAAGAAGCAGATTCAAGCAGTTTTTACCCCTGGTCATTCACTCCTTCAGGCCTGCCAAGGCCCCTCACCATCACTGCTGAGTGCCAACCACCATCCACTGCCCTTACTGCTGTGCTACCAGGTAACCCAGTAACCCTTCATTGGAGTGGGCCCCTACCCCTGTGGAGGCTACCAGGGGAGGAGAATTGCCCAAAGAGCTTCCGTGTATCCTGGGCATGGCAGGATCAGAACGTATACATGTCTGGGGATTCTGGCTTATGGAGGGACCAACAGCTGTCCTTCGGTTGTGTCAGTGGGTGTTTTCCCATTTTCTTGGGAACGTGACAGGCCACATGATGTCAAGGCACAAGCCGATGTCCGCACACGCCCCTCCTGCAGTGAGGGCTGACATGTTGTCGCGGCTCTGGCCTCCACCTGGAGCCAGCAAATGCTGAGCCATGAACCCACCTCCCTCCCAGAAGAAGGTGAGTGATCGCTGGACACTCAAGCTTTCACCCACCAGCTGGTACTCCAACACCCAAGTCTGTTCCCTAACCCTGGTCAGCAGTGTCACAAGCAGAAATCCAATTCAGGCAGTTAAATTATAGATAGGAAAAACAAAGGTAGTCCACCTTAGCGGTGATGGTTCAGATTAATTCACATCTGAGTTCTAACAAGCAAAGAGACCAAGTCATTTGTAACTTGTGCATGTGGGGTGTGGGTGCTGAAGAAAGGGGATCATAGTGCTGTCACTACTGCCATCACCCCAGAGGGATGTGGACTGTATTGTTGCTACTGCCATCACACCAAAGGGGTGGGGGCTGTAGTGCTTCTGCCATCACCACTGGTGGATGGGGAATGTGGTACTGCTGCCGTCCCACCTGAGGGATGGGGGCCATAGTGCTGCTACTGCTTCTGTCACACCTGAGGGAGGGAGGGAGGCTGTAGTGCTTTTGCTGCTGCCATTACACCAGATGGATGGGGGTCACAGTGCTGTTGGTGCTGCCATCGTACCTGAGGGATGGGGCTGTATTGCTGCTTCCATTACACCTTAGGGATGAGGGCTGTAGTGTTGCTGCTGCCATCACATCTTGTACCTAAAATAACTTTAAATTGGTACAAGTATGGAAGGATGTGTAATAGTGGAAATCAAAGTTGCTAAAATGCATGTTAGCAGAGTTAAAAATTGTTAAATAAAGTACACAAAACCAAACACCGGTAAAAGCGGATTTTGGCTCAGCAGACACCGGTGACAATACCATTTTTTACAATGTGCAAAATGGAATATGCCCTTTCTCAATCCCGGTAAACCAGTGTCCCTGTCCAGCGCCCAATACCAGACTCTCATCGCCTCCCTGCACAGGGGGTTGAAGTGAGTTCCCCCTTGCTTGTTGATGTGAAAGCCAACCGCCATGTTGTCTCTCTGTACGAGAAGAGTGCCTGGCATGCGGTCCTCCTGAAAGGCCCTTCGCGCATTGAGGACCGCCCGCATTTTCAGAACAGTGATGTGGAAGACGCGCTCCTCCGGAGACCAGACACCCCGAGTCTGGAGATCCACGACGTGCGCCCCCCAGCTCAAGTCGGAGGCATGTGTTGTCAGAGTCTGGCCTCGGGGCTCCTGTCGAAAGGGAATCCCTCTTTCAAGATTCAAAGGGTCCAACCACCAATGTAGGGTCCTCCTGACTGGCTCTGAGATCCGGACAACATGGTTTAGACCGTCGGAGCCTTGGTCCCACTATAACCCGAGCATCCATTGTGGGACCCTCATGTGGATGCGGGCCAAGTGAATGTCCAGGATGGCCACCGCCATATGCCCCAGAATTCTGAAGAAGGTCGTGGCTAGGACCTGTGGGGTTACTAGGATCGAACTGGCCACCTCTCTCAGGAGATCTCTTTCTCGAGGAAGAAAGGCCATGCCCTGCATTGAATCCAGGACCGCCCCAAAAAAGGTGAGTCTTTGGCTAGGCTCCGGGGAAGACTTTACATACTAACATACTAAAAACCAGCAGCATAGGCCTGATGGTCTGTCGTGTCTGCTCGGTAGCCAGCCTCCTAATGGGTGCTCGCTATTCAACCCCCCCAGCCCCAGAGAGGGTCATCTTCAGCTTCAGTTTTCCCTTGTACCTGTCCCACCCCTTCTTGCAGCCTTCCACTGTGCCCTCCTCCACCAGACACTGCATTTCATGGCTCCACCACCCTCTCAGTGAAGTTATGTCTCCTGCTGCCTCCCTGTAATCCCCCCGCCCACTCATGCTCCTGGTTTCCCCTCCTTCTTTAGTCTGGACACCTCATTGGCTCCGCCACTGTTTATTCTCTTTTACATGTTTGAAGAATCCTATCATGTCCCCGCCTCTCATCTCCTACAGTGAGTACAGCCCAAGCTCTTCCAGCCTTTCCTCACAGGGCCTCCTCCCATGCCCTGAATCATCCTGGCTGTCTTCCTCTGGACCCTTTCCAGCATTGCTATGTCCTTCTTGAGGTGAGGTCTCCAGAACTGCACACAGTACTCAAGACGCGGTCTGACCAAGGCACTATAAAGAGGGAGGATCACCTCCCTCCTCCTGGACTTTGGTAGATTCAGGGTGATCCTCACCTCTCGGAACAATGTGTAAGTGTCTCCGACAGCTCGAAGCAGGCGCTCTCTTGATGGAGTCGCTAAGAGCCAGTCGTCGAGGTAGGGAAAGATGTAATTTCCCCTGCACCTTAGAGCCGCAGCTACCACTGCCAGCCAAGCACTTAGTGAAGACTCGGGGAGCGGAGGAAAGGCCAAACGGAAGAACCCAGAACTGATAATGCTCCCCCTGGAAGTAGAATCTCAGGAACTTCCTGGTGGGGGGGACCCCGATGTGCATGTAAGCATCATCCATGTCCAGGGAACAGTGCCAGTCTCCCTGGTGCAGCACAGGAATGAGACCTGGAAAGGTCACCATCCTGAACCTTCGGTATTCTATATAATTATTTAGAGAGCTGAGGTCCAGGATGGGCCGCAAATCTTGCACCTTCTTTGGAACCAGGAAAAAAATGGGAGTAAAGACAGGTTACTCACCTGTAAAAGTAGTTCTAGGAGTGGTATATGTTGTTCATCCACACTTCTTGGCATGTCCCTTTCCCCTTTAAGGATCGCCGGAAGTCTTCAAGCAGGCTCATCCCACCCACCAGGGTGGTATAACCCTTGGCTCTGCCCCACGACGCCAGATCTTAGCCCGCTGGAAGCCAGGTTTGAGCCAGCAGCCGGGAGTGGTGGTGGTGGATGAACAACATATACCACTCCTAGAACTACTGTTACAGGTGAGTAACCTGTTTTTCTAGGAGCATGGATATGTTGTTCAGCCACACTTACTGGCAGACTCCTAGCAGTTCTCCGGGAGGAGGGAGGCAAGGAGAATCCCCCCACTGATACTCACTTGGGAAATAGAGATTGGGAAACTGAGGCCCCAAAACCAGCATCCCGGCATGACTCAAGGTCGATGTGGTAATGGGTAATGAAGGTGTTTGCTGACTTCCAGGTAGCAGCCCAACAGATTTCCTGGATAAGGATGTCCCTGGAAGTAGCCACCGATGCAGCGATATGGCGGGTAGAATGAACTCTTATCCCTCTGGAAGGCTCCATGACCGACAATTCATAACACAGACTTATGCAGGATGTAATCCACCTAGCAATAGTCCATTTTGCTGCAGGTCTGCCAGAAGAGACTTCAGCGCAGGTGACAAACAGTTGGCGAACCTCTCCCCGAATTTCCACTGTCCTCTCCTTGTAATAGGAGAGGGCTCATCTCAGGTCCAGGGTATGGAGCCTGTATTCGGCCTCCGAGGTGTAATTAGGGTAGTATACAGGCAGAGTTAAAGCCTGGTTAAGGTGAAACTCAGACATCACCTTCGGAAGGAATTTCGGATGGGGGCATAGGACAACCATGTCCCCGTGGAAGATCAGATAAGGGGAGTCCACTGAAAGCGCCTGGAGTTCCCTTGTCCTTCTGGCAGACATGATAGCCACCAGGAAGACCATCTTCCATGAAAAGTGCGACAACGCACACTTGTGCACTGGTTCGGATGGCTTGCCCATGTACTTTGCCAGTACCAGCTGTAGATCCCACGGAGGTGGAGGTCCATGCACAGGAGGGGATATGTGATTCAGGCCTTTGAAAAAGCGTCCGACCACTGTCTCCTGCGCCAGTGTCAGCTGACTGGCCCACGCCCAGTAAGCAGAGATGGCTGCCAGGTGCACCCTAAGGGTTGATGACCGAAGACCCCCCCTTTGGACAGAGATCAAAGATAGTTGAGAATGTTAGTCACTGGACAGGACAGAGGGTCCAGGCCCTTGTCCTGACACCAAATGGAAAACCTTTTCCATTTGAAGGCATAACATTTCCTGGTCGATTCCTTTATGGATACCTCCACCACGGTGAGGACATCCTTGGAAAGACTCAAAGCCTGGAACTCTAGCCGCTCAGGGACCAGGCTGTGAGGTGCAGGGATTGAAGGTCTGGATGGTATACCTTCCCCTGATTGAGACAAATCAAGTCCGAACGTGCTGGGAGCAGCTCCGGGGCCTGCTGCTGAGGCTGAGGAGATCTGGATACCAGAACTGGCATGGCCAGTCTGGAGTTACCAGAATCACCTTCGCCTTGTCCCTTCTCACCTTGAGGAGCACCTTGTGGATCAAGGGAAATAGAGGGAAGGCATAGAAGAGGCCTGGGTTCCACAGCCTCGAGAAGGCATCCCCCTGCAGCGAGCCCTGCTGAGGGGGCGGGCATGAAACAGCCTCAGCTTGGTGTTTTCCTGGAGGCAAACAGGTCCACCATCGGTTTGCCCCAGTGGGAGAACAGGTTGTAAGCTACATCCACATAGAGAGACCACTCGGGAATGCCTCACCTAAGCGGCTGACAGCATCCACCAGATGGTTTGAGGCTCCTGCCACATGAATGGCTAGGAGATCCACCTCCAGACGGCTGATGAGGGTCCAGATGCAGAGCGCCTCCCTGCAAAGCAGACGGGAATGTGTGCCACCCTGTTTGTTGAGGTAGTACATGGTCGCGATATTGTCCATCTGAACCTGAACCACTTGATCCTGGAGCTGAGGAGCGAAAAGCTGACAGTGCCAGTCTGACTGCTCAGAGCTCCAACAGGTTGATGTGGTATTGGGACTCCTCGGGGGTCCAGAACCCATGGTTCCTTTTGTCTCCCATGTGGGCTCACCAGCCCATGAGAGAGGCATCGGTCGTGAGGACGTCCGTTGGCTTTGGGTGGACAAACAGGATCCCTTCCTGCAACTGGTCTGGGGCGGTCCACCATTGGAGAGCATCGCACATCTTCTGGGTTACAGTGATCAGCTGGTCAAAATGACCGTGGCGCTGAGTCCACTGGGA
Source organism: Neoceratodus forsteri (assembly GCA_016271365.2). Taxonomy (NCBI): domain Eukaryota; kingdom Metazoa; phylum Chordata; order Ceratodontiformes; family Ceratodontidae; genus Neoceratodus; species Neoceratodus forsteri. Next base: position 126,857,995 of record JADMNL010000028.1, on the reverse strand, counting down.
GGCCATCTCCCATTGGAGGGGGCGCATGTGCCACTGGGCCCAACAGGCCACGGAGGTGCACACCACCATGTAACCCAGAAAGCGCAGAAAGTCCCGGGCAGGGCGCAATTGCCCAACCAGAAATGACAAAGGAGGAGAGAACCTCCACCCTGTCCGCCAGGAGCCGAGCTCTGGCTTGACGCGAGTCAAGCTCTGCCTCAGTGAAGCACATCACCTTAGCAGGCACGAGTTCCAACTTGGCCTTGTTGATCAAGAGGCCGAGTTGGGAGCAGGTCTGGAGGGCCAGGTCCCTGGACCTCTCCACCTCTTGCTGGGTGGGACCTGCTAAGAGCCAACTGTCGAGGTAGGGGTAAAGTCTGCCCCAAATCCTGACGCCTGAGATGGGCTGCCACCACTGCGATGCATTTGGTGAAGACCCGTGGGGCTGATGACAGGCCGAATGGTATGGCTCGGAACCCGTATAGGGTCCCTTCAGCTCTGAAGTGGAGGAACTGCCAATGAGACGGATGGATTGGGACGTGAAAGAATGTCCCCCGTCTGCTTGGGCACCAAGAAGTACCTAGAGACAAAGCCTGGGTCTGCTGGAGAATCCGCCACTAGAGCTACTGACTCCTTGAAGAGGAGCTGAGCGATGTCTCGGAGAGCCAACTGAGTATGGACGGATACTCTTTCCTCCAGAGGGGCGCAGGCTCGGCTTGGAGAGTGCTGCTCGAATTCCAGAGGCAGTCCCTGACCGACCACTTCCAAAACCCACCTGTCCATGGTGATAATGGACCAGGCGGAAAGAAAATGGCGGAGCTGGCCCCCCATGGGAGGACCCAGATCTGGCGTGATGGGAGAGGGGGGGAGAGAGCCCCCGTCACTGAACAGGCTTGGAGGAGGAGGATCCAGGACCTGAACCTCGGCTTCCTTTATGGGCTTGCGCCGGGGGCACCAAGCTTCAGACTGCTGCTGCCGCCTTCCTTGAAAGGAGGTTGCTGTGCCACAGGGGAAGAGTGCCAAAAAGACTTCTTCTGCTGTTTCTTGTTCGACTGGACTGCTCAATATGCTGACGGTAACCAGCCACATCTGGGCCGAAAAGGTCGGTGCCCAGGAAAAGGACATCAACTAGTTTGTGCTGAGTATCTGACAGGAAGGAGGAGCGTCTCAACCAAGCCTCGACGAGAGGCAACTGCGGCTGCCATCAAGTGGGCACAAGAATCCTCAATGTCCAGGGCTGTCTGAAGCTTCTGTTTGGCAACAGCCTGGCCCTGATCCCGGATCTGCTTGACCGTGGTCTGCATGTCCGTGGGGAGGTGTGAGAAGACTTCATCCAAAGACCCCAAGAGGGCATGGGAGAAGTGCGCCATGATGACAGCTGAACTTGCCTGACGAAGGCCTAAAGATGAGGCCGCACAGACCTTACGAGCCGAATAATCCAAGAGTTTGGATTCTTTTTTGGGAGGTCGGTCAGTGTCGGCAGAACTGCCAGTACGCCTGAACAAAGAGGTGGTCACCAGGCTCTTGGCCGAAGGGTGCTCTGTGAACTCCGCAAGGGACCCTATGGGTTCCGCATACCTGCGGGTCATGTGGGCAGATGGAGCTGGACAGAGGCAGGGCGCTGCCAAAGTTCTAAGGCAGGGCTAACTATGGCCTCGGCCAAAGGAAAGGACTTTTTTGGGGTATCCCCTCTCTTGAAGATGTCCGTGAGAGGGTACTCCTCCTTTTTCTGGATAGGTTCCAGGTGCATCCCTGTAGAGTCAGAGATGAAGTGAAAAATGCCCTGAAAGGATGAAGGACCTTCCTCTGTCTCTATCCCACCAGCCGATTCGTCATCCCTGGGATGAGAATGTAGGCTAGTCTCATCCGAATCCGAGGAATCGGATACAACAGTAGACCGCCAGGTCACCTTTGACCCGCCGAGGGTGGTCTGGGGTGACAGTGACTGAAAGACGCTGTGGAAGCCTGGTGTCTGGCCTATCTTCTTTAGAAGAAGCCCTTCCACAGGCTGCTTGGATGGTGGTTCCACCACGATCGGTGGAGAAACCGGTTTAGACCAAACCGGAGGTTTCGCAGGCTCCGCGGGCGGGGGAGCAGACTTAATTGGCTCCGAAGGAGTCGGCTTCGGTCTGGGAGGCGAAAGCCACGTAATGGTCGGGTAGAAGCCGGGCCGCTTGTGCCCGACAAAATCAGCTGTTGCCACGAGGTCCTCATAGCGCCACCCGAGTTTCTGCCGGAGCCTCTCCTCATCCGAGTAGGACGAGGACGACCGATGGCATCACCTCTTTTTTGAGTGTTTGTGGCTCTTTCTCGGCCTGTCGGTTGAGGTGATCCTGGACCTCAATCGAGATCGGACGGTCCGTTTCGGTCGCTTGGGAAACACCGGCAGGACCGTTTGATTTCCCAGGGTCGGGGACCACTTCCTCGACGGGATTCCCAGCGGACTGGGTCTTCTCGTCGGGGAAAGAAAGGACCGGAGTCCGATCGAGAAAATCATTATCCGGACTTGGCGACAATGGGTCGATTGGATCGGTGATTATTTCAACCTCATCGATCGACACTTCGGGAAGCAATTTCAACCGAACTTGAGACTGCTGGTTCCTGGGACCGAGATCTCTCCCGATCCCAAGAATGTCTTCACTAAGACGAAGACGATCCCGGGTCCTTTTCCCGCTTATGGGACCGAGAGGAGTGTGTGCCCGCAGGACCCTCTCCCTTAGTCGGGAGAGACTGGCACAACTCTCGGAAAGAACCCGAGAAAGTGGTGCCCAGGTTGATCGGAACAAAGAAGCACAGAGAAGAAGATTCCGCGGCAACTGCCCACCGAGCCTTCATTGATTTCACCGGAGGGTTCCGTTTTTCCAGCCTCCCCAACTTCAGGCGTGCGAGATGGTCGTTGAGGATGTTAGGGTGAAATGCAAGACAAAAATCGCACTTTGAGGTGTCATGGTCGACACCCAAGCAATAGACACAAGCAGTGTGGGGATCGGTGCGCAACATTTTCTGGCCGAATGAACACCGGCAAAATCCAGGGGAAGACTTGTCTTCCATAATGGAAGATGGGCAGTCGTGATTGCGAATGCGAACTAGACAAATTTTTGGAATAACTGAAGGTTTTGAAGCCAGAGCCTACAAAATGCAGGAGCACGAAGGAGGCAACCTGAATATTCCAGCAGAAAGGAAGATCTGGTGTCATGGGGCGGAGCTGAAGGTTATACCACCCGGGTGGGTGGGAGGAGCCAGCTTGAAGACTTCCAGCGATTTTTAAAGGGGAAAGGGACATGCTAATAAGTGTGGATGAATAACATATACACAATCCTAGAAATAACAAATTCTAACTTTAAATACTGAAAACTGAAAAAACTGAATACTGTTGTATAGATGTGAAGTTCCAAATCTCGGTGGGCATGCAATGTCATCACAGAAGCACTCAACAGCAGGGGAAAAAAGGAAGTGAGGTGGTTGGGGGCTGGTGCCAAGGTAAATCATTCAGTGTGAGGAAGTCTCATGGTGCCATGCACATGCACAGCTTACCTCGGTGCCAGTCTTCCTGAAAAGTTCTGGTTCCTGCAGCGTCCTAGCGCCTCTGGCTCAGAACCCACTGAAGATCTGTATCTATTGTGTCCTAAGACACTTCTTATATTAGATTTGGATTAGGGGCATAGATCCTGTCTACAGTTACTTGATTCAGGGATTGTATATAGTTACAATACTACTTATTAAGAACACGGTAACAAGTAATGTTAAGAATGTCCACGTGGAATTTATTTTATTTGAATTAAGAAATACTTTTGGAGTGACAGCAAATGAAAATTACGTACTCAGCATAATTCTTGATCTTCCTGACTATCTTCGCCATTCATGACTGCTGGGTCTCTGCTGGTGGCAGATGACTGTCATGGGAGCTTTCAGCTTTAAGATTTTTGGAGCAGAGAGCCAATGTTGGGGACGGCGCTGCCCACGAGGCCGACGTACTACGTGGCGCTTGTGGTCTGGCCAGTAACTGACGCCGGCTCCCCTAACTCCTCAGTTCTGCCTAGCCAGAGAGGAAAGAAAGATTGGAGGTCAGGTGGGTGGCGCAAAGGACAGAAAAAAGGAAAGGATACAACAACTAAATAAAATGCCAACTGAGAGAAGAGAAGAGAAGAGAAGAGAAGAGGGTATGGACTGAGGAGCTTAGGTTGAAAAAAAAAAAAAGGGGGGGTCACACCCACTGGGCAGGTCGGAAGAGGAAGGGAAGGACAGAGAGAGAGAGAGAGACAGACAGATTCCGCATCTCCTAGAAAGAAATCGAATAAGGGTAAATAAAGATTGACTCTCCAAGTAGAAAATGTTGCCAGAAGGGGAGGTTTTCTTCCTGTTTTAGAAGCTGAAAAGTCTGGTCTGCTTCCCACTGTCTTTCTCCTACTTCCTGAGTCTCTCAGAAAGTCTCCCTCTTTTCTTTTGTTACGGGATACCCGTGGAAGGCTGAATCTTCAAGGGGAAAGAGAGACGTAAATGGGAAGAGGAAAGAGCCCAAAACTGGGTGGCTTCAACCCCAAAAAGGGGGTAGGGGGAAGAGGATGAAGGTAGTAGTGAAACTGTAACAGGCATCACAGGATTTCAGTTACAGTTGGAGATGCAGGATGTAGGGAAAAATGAAAATGACGTACCTATCGGAATTCCTGATCTTTCTGTGTATCTTCACCATTCATCACCTTTGGGTAATGTGGCTGGAGGTCACGACCCCGCGGGAGCTTTTTTTTTTGGATGGGCAGAGTCAACGCACCATCGGCGCTGCCCTCGAGGCCGACACATTGCGTGGTGTTCGCGGGTTGGCCGTTAGGTGTTGTTGACCCGGCCCTCCCGCCAGTTCTGAGTCGCCGTAGAGTAAAAAAAAGGTTGGGTGAGAGGGACAAGGGAGTCCAAGGGACAGATAAAGAAAAAGATATACAAACTAAAAGGAGAAATAAACGACAGAAAGAGAGTTGGAAATCTAAGGGGATTGGGAAGGAGCCCCAATCTCTAGAAGAGGAGGGAGGGAGGGAAGAATTAGAAGTAAGGATGGGGGGCACCATACTCTGAAGGAGTAGCCAGAAGGCTACACTGCCAGAATTCAAGGCACAGAATCACTGGCAAAAAACTCCAACATAAGCAGAAGGCTATTCTGGAAGAAAAGACAGGATACAGGGCTGTCCCCCCTCCTCCCCGAAATGAAATTGGGAGGTAAGTAACAAGTTTCTAAAATTAATTTGAGAGTGGAGTTCCTAAGGACAAGAACAAGGGAGAACAGCGGAAAGGGACAGAGACAGAAAAGAAGAGAGGGCAACCACCAACCCGAGGCACCGAGGAAAGAAATGCCCTCTCCCCTAATCACTCCCCCCCCCCCCACCGACAGAATGTAAAAAATCCCCCTGTGTGCCCAAGGTCACCCCGTTCCTGACCAGCGGAAAGGAAGGGGGAGGGAGAGGAGGGTACATAGAGGGATGGGGACCCAGAGACTGAGGCCCCAGGGGGATGGAGGGTGGGATTATGATGACTGGTGAAGATGCACAAAAAGATCAAGAATTACGGTAGACACGTAATTTTCATATCTTATCTGTGTCAATCTTCACCATTCATCACCTTTGGGTGAGTACCAAGCCCCCCCCCCCCTCAAGGGGGCCCTGGACCCTAAAGGACTATGTCCCTTAGCTCTCAGTGGGTGGCACACTGGGAGAGAGGACCTTCACGGTTCTAGAGAGGCCAGAGACTGGGAGCCCCCGGAGGGGGCAGGAGGTTTTTCTCCAACAGACACCACCTCACCCTATGGGAGAAAAGATGGGTTCTCTGGAATGCGGAGGAAATCACCCTACGCCAGGCCAAGGTTGACAACTGTGAGACGCAGCCATGCCATCCGCCTAGTGCAGATTGCTGTCCCTACGACCCGGGAAGCTACCTCGTTAGCATTGTAAGGTGCCCTTGCTTGGTGCCTTGCTAGCACCAGGCCACGTGCGGAGTACAATTGCTTGTCTGGTTACCTCAGAATCAGGCATACAGGCTAGGAGTTGACCTAGCCTGGACCACAGGAACCTATCATAGGTAGCATAGTGGGCCTGATGTGCAGATATTGAAAGAAGCAACCGTGCTGAGTAGAAAGTCCTCCTCCTCAAGAAGTCAAAATCCATGGAATCTGCATCTGGGGGACAGTCACGGTAGAGGGTGCGAATCCCATTGGGAGTGTCCAGCTGTGTCAGTCCTGACTGAGGATGAGGCAACTACCTGGAGACTCTGGGGTACACACCTCGTGCAGATCCCTAGGGGCTGGGACTCTGGAAAAGGGTATTTGCCAGAAACGCAATGACACCTCCCAGAAGGGAGCAGACCAAGGGGGCACCACAAGGGTGTCCGCACTGAAATTGCCTAGGAATGCACATGTCGAATGCTCCGGATTGTGCTGAGTGGGTGGGGTGATATACAGGTCCTCCAACATCCTCACGAGGAAACGCTGATACTCCGCAAGATCAGCAGCAAGGGAGATGTGGACAGAGGGCTCCTCTCCTCCCAAACAGGAGGATGAGGAAGCGGAGGACCTCGTAGATTCAGTGACTGGTTACTCAGGGGGAGTTTGGAACACCTGCCTGTCCATGGCCCTGACATATGAAGGGAAATGAGCAGCCACAGCCCTGAATTGCTCCCAGGACAGAGGTCCGCTAGGGCCAAGAATGCCTGGGAGAGCAGGAGAAGGTGGCAGAGGAGTGGGGCCAGAGCCGACAAGAGGAATCGACTGTCCTCTGTCTGGGCAAAAGAGCGCACCTGGAACCCCCAAGGGAAGAGGGAGCTCCGGAAAACTCAACAGCAGACAGCTGATTAACCATATTGGAACTGCCTAGGCTGTGCCCTGAAGACTCCCCCCGTGAAATGACCGGGGCCAAGGAACTCCCAAAGGACGGTCCCCTACTTCCAAAGAACAGGGACCTCTCAAGGAGACCGAGATGGAAGGGTGGAGGTCCACACTATGACTCCTTCCCGAACCCGGGTGGGTCCCAGAAAAGGGTCGCCGCGCCAAACCCTACCTCTTGGAGTCTGAAAGAGCCCTCCTCCTCCTCGCAAACGCCAGCCTAGGCAGCTGACAACTCTGGTCAGTCCCCGAAGGGACTACCCAGGGAGTAGCACCCTCCCCTCCTGTAGGTGCTCTGATCAGCCCTAAAGTTGGGCAATCCAGGCACACCACCTGAGGGGGTACCACCACTGAGGGGGCAGAAAACCCTCCGAGGCCAGGTTGCAGAGCAACAGTGGCCTGCACCACTGACCCTGGACACGGAGCAACTGCCTGCCTCTCAGAGGGGAGCTGACTCCAGTCAGTCGAGGAAGCTATCAGGGTGCCCATGTGGACCGCCAACTCCAAAGAGTTGGACGTCCTGTCCGAATCAGACGAGGCAGAGACCGAAGTCTGATGCCAGACAGTACACGGGCACCCACTGCCATCCCGACCAAAGAGGGTACCAGTCCGAGTGTCTGCACCACAGCCAGTGCTGACGTCTCCAACCGCACCGCAAACGGTGTCCGAAGAAGACATGGCACTGAGGGCGGTAGCAGAAGCGGCGTTGATGCCTGCAATGGCGCTGTCCCGACCTACAGTGCTGCTTGCGGCACCGAGGTCAGGGACCGCACTGACGACGGCCCTGACAGCTCCCTTGGTGCCACTAATGGCACCAGAGCTAGACACGCGCTGCCCTTAGCCTTGGTGCCGGGCGAGAAGTGGTTGAAGATGGCGCCGCCAGCACCATCGCGCCAGGAATGCATGTGCCAAAAATGAGATGGCACAGAGCTACGGACTGGTGCCGACCATGGTGCTATTAGAGCCTTACAGTGCCGCCGAATGGCTCCGAGGCCCAAGGCGGCGCTGACAGACAACGCCAAGAATGTAGCGCACCAGGCTCCCAGCCTGAGGAAATGACACCAGGAGCCTCGCCTCTGAAGGGCGATTGCCAGTGCGGGGGAACAGATCGGGCCTCCTGCACTGCTGGAAGGGCTTCTGCAATGGCGAGGCTACAGAAGCAGAAGCTCCCTCCTCCACGGCCCATATAGAACCAGGAGGGAACCCGGAAGAAAAGTCAACAGACCATGGCTTGGCCCGATGAGCGCGCACCCATCCCCCGAAAGTCGGCGGAGCTTGTCCAACTCTCAATGTGCGTTACTTGATGACACGACGGACCACGGAGAAGCAGTTGACACAGGAATCCATATTGTGAAGCGGGCCAAGACACGCGAGGCAACGGTCATGTTGGTCGATGACGGAGTATTTATGGACGCACAGGCACCGTCGCATAGGGGGGCCGTCCTGTCTTCGAAGATTTCTTGCCCCCCGACTGAGACATAACCTACGGTAAAACAAGCTAAACAAGACTTGACGTCACTGAGAAAATAAAGAAAAGGAACAGTCTTACCAGCGGCGTCGAGAGGAGGAAATAACGGAAATGGAAATTACGTAGCTACTGTAATTCTTGATCTTGGACGAAGTCTCCACCACTTATTCATACTGATGGGATCTACGCCAGAGGCGCTAGGACCCAGCGGGAGCAAACATTTTGCAAGAGGGCCAACGCTAGAAATGGAGCTGCGAGGAGAGTTTCAGCTCAGCGGCAATGACTATCTTGGCGTCGACCTCCAACCGCCTCAGTACCTTTTTTTTCTGAGGAGGCAGTGTAACTAATCTAGAAGGATAGCCTAACAAAAAAACGGAAATAAGATAGTCCGAGCAACCCATAAAAGAAGAGTCAACAAAGAAGTCTTCACAGCCTAAGATTGAGGGCGTGAAGACCAAAAACAGAGGTGAGCTCGGGGGATGGTGGGTGGGCGTGTGAATGAGTGGTGGAGACTGCGTCCAAGAAGATAAAGAATTACGGTAGTTACGTAATTTCCATATTTTCCTGGACATAAAGTCTCCACCACTCATTCACACTGATGGGAGAATACCGAGCTAATAATCCCCCGAGAGGGCGGCAGGAGAGAACAAGAGCTCACAAATTTAGGACAAAAGTCCGTTAAGGATAGTCCTGCCAAACGAAAGATGTTGCCTGGCATGGACATCCAGGGCATAGTGCTTGATGAAAGTATGCACTGAGCTCCAGTTAGCCACATTGCAAATGTCTGCAATGGGCACGTTGCGGATTTCCGCCAGGGATGCCGTGACTGCTCTAGTAGAGTGAGCGTACATTCTGCCCTCCAGCTTAAATCTGCGCCATGGGATAACAGTGGTAAAGGCAGGCCACCAGCCATGCTGAAATGCATCTGATAGTGACAGGTTGACCCAGCCGGGTCTCGCTGAAGGAAACAAACAGTTGTTGAGCTTTGCAAATTTCTTTTGTTCTATCCAAATAGAAACGCAGAGCTCTTTTGACATCTAAAGAATGAAGGACACGCTCTCCTTCATTTTGGAAGTTCGCAAAGTAAGTGGGTAGGACCAAAGGTTGGTTTAGATGGAATTCTGAAACAACCTTAGGGAGAAACTTAGTATGTGTCCTAAGAACTACTTTGTCCTTATGAAACACAGTATATGGAGGGTCTGTGACCAAGGCATGTATTTCAGAGACCATACGGTCCGAGGTAATGGCCACCAGGAAGGCAGTTTTCCAAGTGAGAAATTTCAGCTCACAGGTAGCTAGAGGCTCGAAAGGCTTTCGAGTGAGCATGTCTAGCACAAGATTAATGTCCCAGGCTGCGACTGGATGTCTGATATGAGGTCTGGTATGCAGAATACCCCTAAGAAACCTCTTAACTACTGGTAACTGAGCCAGTGATAAGGAAAGTACTGGCACATGATAAGCAGAAATGGCACAAAGGTGAACTTTGACTGTACAGTATTGTAGACCTGAATTTGAGAGGTCTAAAAGGTACTCTAAAACTTTATCTGGTGGGCAGGAAAAAGGATTCAGAGAGGATTTTGCACACCAGAGAGAAAAACGCTCCCATTTGGCTGTGAAAGTTTTTCTAGTGGCTGGCTTGCGCGCAGCCAAAAGAATATCTAAAACTCTCTGAGAGACATTGAACCTGTTCACTTCTATCTCTTCAGGAGCCAAGTGTGAAGGTGAAATCACCTCAGATTGGGATGGACCATGGGCCCCTGGGTCAGAAGGTCCGTCTGAAGGGGAAACGCTTTTGGAGGGGGTTCGTTCTTTATTTTTTTTCTCTTTATGCCCCCTTCTCGCCGCTGAACTCCGTTTCTTTGGGAGTCTCCATGGCCTTCTTCGTCCACACTCCTGCTAGCCTGCGACCAGTGCAGTCCATCCCCCACCCATGGAGCCTTGGATGTTCCCTCTAGGTGGGTAATGGGGTGGTTTCTCACAATTTGACGTGGTTCATGTTTGGCCGGGATGCTGGTACTGGCACCGGTAGGGGCATTGGAGACTGTGGGCCAGGAGCTCCGCCTACTGGGAGTCTCCTGGCATTTCCTGGTTTTCTGGTGTCTCCTCCCGAGGACGAGATATGCGAGAGCCAATGGGTGAGGCACGTATTGACGTGCAATCTCCTCCCAACTCTCACATCTGAGTCCTCCTTCTCACTTGGTGTCCCAGCTGCACCGCTGCCTGTGGTCACCCAGGTGGCGTAGAGCAGCGGACAGGCAATCCTCTCCACTCGGAGAAGAGAGCAGCCGATGGGCGCCTATCCTTCCCCCGCCGCCTCCAGTTACCAGAGTTCGCTCAACCTGGGTCGCTGGTGCTGCGAGCAGTAAACCTACCGCTGCGCCGACGGACCGGCCGGTGGGGTTTCTGACATACTGTTGAGTAACAGAAACCACATCTGTTGAGGCAAGAAGAGAGCAATGAGGATCATTTTGTCACCCTGGGACTCGAATTTGAGAAGCACCCTCTGAATTAGTGGAAGAGGAGAAAAGGCGTATAGAACGCGTTTTGTCCACTGCAGCCTGAACGCATCTTGACAGAAAATGCCAGGCCCTGGATTTCTGGAGCAGAAGAGAGGCAGTTTTGTGTTGAGTGGGGACGCAAAAAGGTCCAGGTCGGGAGTTCCCCACTCTGCGAACAGTGACTGAACTACGGTTGAGTTGAGAGACCACTCGTGAGGATCTGTCTCTGTACTGCTGAGACGGTCTGCCAGTTCGTTCTGCACTCCCGGCAGGTAGACCGCCTGAATTAGAGCCTTGTGCTCTAGGCACCATTCCCACACTCTCATCGCCTCCCTGCATTAAGGGTAAAAGTGTGCACTGCCCTGCTTGTTGGTGTAATACATCAATGCTTTGTTGTCTGTTTGAAGGAGAATGTTCTTGTGACAGAGTGTATCCTTCAAAGCCCGGACTGCATAAAGGATGGCTCTCATTTCTAGGCCATTTATGTGAAGCTGGGACTCGTCTTGAGTCTGCGTACCTTGGGTGTGGAGATTCTGACAGTGAGCTCCCCACATCAGGGACACGTCCGTGGTAATGGAAATCTGATGATCCAGGGGAGCAAAGGGATACCCTTCCAGAAGGTTGTCCTCTTGCGACCACCAGGTGAGTGATCTCCTCAGAGGCTCTGTCACCTTGATGAGAAAGTACTGAGGGTGAGTGGTTGAGGATCACTGAGTACTAAGCATCCACTGAGAGGTTCTCATGTGGAGGCGTTCTAGGGGTACAGTGAACACCGAGGATTCCATGAGTCCCAGCATCTGTTGCATCGGGATAGCTCGAACCAAGCTGTTCTCTCTGATGTATCGGGCCATCTGTAGGCTATCGCTTGTTCTGTCCTCTGGTAGAAAAGCTTTTGCACAGGCGGTGTCCAGAAGAGTTCCTATAAAAAGGAGCTTCTGGGAGGGCTGCAACTGCGATTTATTGAGATTTAGCAGGACTCCCATGGACGTGAGAAAGTCTGGGGCCGAGGCTATGGCATCGAGAGTTCCTTGCTTGGAAGGGCTTGCTACAAGCCAGTCGTCCAGATGTGGGAAATGAAAATTACGTACCTACCGTAATTCTTGATCTTCTTGGACGAGTCTCCACCACTCATTCACACTAGTGGGATTAGCGCCGGAGGCACTAGGACCCATCGGGAGCAAACTTTTTGCTGGAGGGTCGGCGCGAGAGATGGCGCCACGAGGCATGCGCGCGCGAGCAGCGAAGCTTGAGCGGAGCGATGACCATCTCGGCGACGACCCTCCAACCGCCCAGTACCTTTTACCAAGGAGGTGCAGCGCAACTAACGTAAAGAGTAAATCTAACCTTAAAAAACGGACATAAGATAGTCCGTACGACCCGTGTAAGAAGGGTCAGCAAAGAAGTCCACACGGCCTAAAGATTTAAGGGAGTGAAGACCAACACAGCGGTGAGCTCGGGGGATGGAGGGAGGGTTGAATGAGTGGTGGAGACTCGCCCAAGAAGATCAAGAATTACGGTAGGTACTGCACTCACATCTTCCTGGACATAAGTCTCCACCACTCATTCACACTAGTGGAGAGTACCAAGCTGATAATCCCCAAAAGGGCGGCAGGAGAGCCAGAGCTCACGGCCTAAGATAGAAGACCATTATGGATAGTTCTGCCGAATGCGGAATGTCGCCTGGCATGAACATCCAGTGCATAATGCTTAACGGTTATGCACTGAGCTCCAGGTGGCGGCGCAGGCAGATATCCGCACTGGAACATTGCGAATCTCCGCTAAAGATGCCGTATCGCCCTAGTAGAGTGAGCGCATACCTACCTCCACTTTAACTTGAGCCATGGAGTAGCAATGTTGAAGGCATGCCACTAACCATGATGAGATGCATCTAATAGCGACGGGTTGACCCAGCCGGGTGTCGCTGAAAGAAACAAACAGTTGCTGAGTCTTGCGAAAATTCTTGGTTCTATCTAAATAGAACCGCAAGGCTCTCTTAACATCCAAGGAATGAAGAGATCGCTCTTCATTTTGGAAATTAGCTAAGTAAGAGGGAAGTACCAAAGGTTGGTTTAGATGGAATTCTGACACAACCTTGGGAAGAAATTTAGATGAGTACTGAGAACTACCTTGTCTTTATGGAATACAGTATACGGAGGGTCCGTCACCAAGGCATGAATCTCCGAGACCCTGCGGGCTGAGGTAATGGCCACCAGGAAGGCAGTCTTCCAGGTAAGAAATTTTAGCTCACAGGTAGCTAAGGGCTCGAAAGGCTTCCGAGTGAGCATGTCCAGTACCAGGTTAATGTCCCAGGTTGCAACTGGATGCCTAACAGGGGGTCTGGTATGAAGAATCCCCTTAAGAAATCTCTTCACTATAGGAAGCTGAGCCAGAGTCAAGGAAGAAACCGCTCATGGAACGCTGAGATGGCACTAAGGTGAACTTTAACTGTGGAGTACTGGCGACCTGAGTTTGATAGGTCCAAAAGATACTCCAGAACCTTTGTCAGGAGGACAGGAAAAGGGATTCCAAGAGGACTTTGCACACCAGAGAGAAAAGCTTCCATTTGAAGCGACGCTGGGTGGCTGGCTTCCGCAAGCCAGAAGGATGTCCGAGACTCACGAGAGACGTTGAATCGATTCACTTCTACCTCTTCAGGAGCCAAGCATGAAGGTGAAGTGATTTCAGGTTGGGATGGACCAACGAACCCTGAGTCAAAAGGTTGATTTGCAAGGGAAGTGGTCTCGGAGAGGCTGCCAACATACTGTTGAGCAGAGGAAACCATAGTTGCCGAGGCCAGGAGGGAGCAATGAGAATCATTTTGGTCCCCTGAGACTCGAACTTGAGGAGAACTCTCTGGATTAGAGGGATCGGTGGAAAGGCGTAAAGAAAACGTTTTGTCCACCGCAGCCTGAATGCATCCTGACAGAAAATGCCAGGCCCTGGATTTCTGGAGCAGAAGAGAGGCAGTTTTATGCTGAGTGGGATGCAAAAGGTCCAGGTCTGGAGTCCCCACCTTCAATAGTGACCGAGCTACGGCTGGATCGAGAGACCACTGTGAGGGTCTGCCTCCGCTCTGCTGAGGTGATCTGCTAGATCGCTTTGTATACCTGGCAGATAAACCGCCTGAATCAGAGACTTGTGCTCCAAGCACCACTCCCACACCCTCATTGCTTCCTGCAAAGGGGTAAGAATGAGCACCGCCTTGCTTGTTGATGTAATACATCACAGCTTTGTTGTCCGCTTGAAGGAGAATGTTCTCGATAAAGGATATCCTTCAGAGCTCGGATCGCGAGAGGACCGCTCTCATCTCCAGGACATTTATGTGGAGAAGAGTTTCGAACTGAGTCCATACACCTTGAGTGTGGAGGGAGCGACAGTGAGCTCCCCATCCCATTAGCGATGCGTCTGTGGTGATGGAGATCTGATGATCCAGGGGAGCAAAGGGGAACCCTTTCAGGAGATTGCTCTCTTGAGTCCACCAGGTGAGAGACCTTCGAAGGGGCTCCGTCACCTTGATGGGATAAGACTGGGGGTGAGAGGTTGGAGACCACTGAGTGGAGAGCATCCATTGGGTGGTTCTCATGTGCAACCGGGCCAGGGGTACAGTGAACACCGAGGACGCCATGAGACCCAACATGCGTTGCATCGAGAGAGCTGTAACCGATTGGTTCTCCCCGATGTAACGGGCCATCCGAAGGATGTCGAGTCTTCTGTCCTCTGGAAGGAAAGCCTTCGCGGAAGAGGTGTCTAGAAGCGTCCCTATGAAAAGGAGCCTCTGGGAGGCCTGCAGTTGTGATTTTTTCAAATTCAGCAGAATTCCCATGGACTTAAGACGCTGAGAAGTCGTTTGCACGGCTTCCAAAGTCCCTTGGCTGGAAGGGCTTGCTAGAAGCCAATCGTCCAGGTAGGGAAACACTCGGAGTCCGATCTTCGTGAGATGCGCTGCGAGAACTGCACAACACTTTGTAAAGACTCGCGGCGCCGAGGATAGCCCAAAAGGCAGGACTCTGAACTGATGATGCTGACCCAGAGCTACAAACCTGAGGAACTTAGTGTGGGTCGGGTGGATGGGGATATGCTGGCAAGCGCCCTGCATATCCAGGAGGCCAGCCAGTCGTGCTGATGCAGCAAGGGTAACAGGGTACCTAGGAATTATTTTGAATTTCTCCCTGGGGAGAAATTTGTTTAACTTCTGAGGTCTAGAATGGGGCATTCCCCAGACTTCTTTGAAACCAGGAAGTAATGGAGTAGAACCTGTGCCCGGAGATGCGGGGCACCAGTTCTATTGCCCTGTTGTTTAGAAGGCCCTGATCTCGGCGTGAAGAGGTCTCGATTGAGAGGCCGACAACCTGGGTTGTCGCCTGGGAGGACAATTTGGGGGTTTCAAAAATTGAGAGAATAACCTCGCGAATTATCCGGACCCATTTGTCCGGTTATGGACTTCCACTGGTTGTAGAAGTACATCAAATGACCTCCCACTGAGGAGAAAGTTCCACCTCGGCAATGTGGATGGAACTTGGGCCAGCAATTATATAGAAGCGCCAGTTTTAGGCCCCCGCGCTTGCCGCGCTTTCTTTGAGGTTGGGCAGGTTGGCTTTTATGGAAGCTTCCCCTGCCTCTGCCTCGAAAGGACTGACGACTATGAAACTGACGTCTGTTCACATGCCCCCGAGAGGGAGCAGGCGGAGGTCTGGCCAACTTAATGGCTGACCTAGTCTTCTGAGTGGCCTCTAAGGCTTGTTCCACCTGAGGGCCGAAAAGAAAGGAGCCATCAAAGGGCAGCGCCATTACCTGCTGCTGAGCATCATTCGTGAAGCCAGAAGTACGCAGCCAGGAATGGCGCAGAGTACAAATCCCTGCGGCTGCTGAGCGAGAAGCAGTGTCGAAAGCGTCCATGGCGGCTTTGACTGTTGGTTATTGGACTCAATACCTCTAATAACGGTCAGAAGAAGCTCTGACTTGGAGTCCGAATCTGGAAGAGCTTCAACCATTCTTTTCAAAGAGTGCCACAGGATATACTCATACTGAGAAAAATAGCCTTGATAACTGGCAATACGCATACTTAGAGTGGAGGCAGCAAAGACTCTCTTACCTAATGTATCAATCTTACGAGACTCTTTGTTAATAGGTCGAGCTGTAGTAGTTTGAGGAAGAACGACCTTATCATTCTCTGCCAGGACTACAATCGATCCGCAAAGGCTTGGGATGCCAAAATGGGACGATCCTGGGAGCTGAATACTTTATCAATGGATTTAGCCACTGAGGGAATAAGAGCAGGATTATTCCATACCATTTGAGACAGCTGCCTCGAAGGAAGGCTGGATCGGAGGAGTCAAACTGTAGGGATCTCCAAGCATGAAGGTACTGGAGTCTTAATATCTTCCCAGGATCGATGTCTGTAGTCTGGAGAGAAAGAGTGGATCTCAGGTTCTTCAACAGAGACTTAAAGGACAGGTCCTCACCACAGGCTCTGTAGCAAAGAAAGATCCTGCTTCCTCCACTTCATCACCCAACCGAAGGTCTGGGTCAGGCTCAACATCATCTCCTGATGGTCCAGAAAGGACTGATTGGACAGGAAAGGGAGGAAAATTAGGAGAGGAGGAAATAGCAGAGAAACAAGGAGAGTCCCCGAGGGCCCCGGCGCCGAGAAGGCAAAACGGTTGAAAACGGCACCGCAGAGGGGCACGGCGCGCCCGAAAGGCCGCGGCACCGCAGGTGGCGCCCGCCCGGACCAAGCGGCGCCCGCCAGACCTACTGGCCTCTGAGACCACGCGAGCGCCGCGGACCACGCCGCATAGGCCGAGCGGCACCGAAACGGCACCGACAAGCCAACAGACCCGCGGAAGGCGCTGGAAAACGCCCCTGAACCTGGAAAGCTAGAGAAGGAAAAACCAGAGATAAGGGCATCGGTGTGGCCCCCGCGCCGCAGCCATGTAAACACTTGCCGCTGGAGTCACCGCACCAAGAAGGCGCCGCGCGACTAGGGAAGGTCCAACCGCCCTACCCGATCGCTGGAGGAGCCCGGGGCCCGTGGCAACCGAGCCAAGCAGGAGAACCAACCCCGAGCCCATCACTCCATAAGAGCGCCCACTGATGAAACTGCTCATCTGGAGCCCTACCTACAGGCGGGAGGGCTCGATGTCGAGGGACGACGGTCACCAGCAGTTGGCGATCCAAGAAGGAGAACGGCAACTAGCTACGATAACCGATCACGACGCCAAGAGACTTTCAGAGGGCTTACCTCGAGTGATGCCTTCTTTTGACCTGTGGGTCAAGAAGAGCTCGAGGTCAACGGTGCCGAGAATGCGACTGCTTATTTTATGCCGACGGGGACCGCCATCCCCCGGCATCGGACTGACCGCTGTCGGAACCCCGCTGAGGAGAAGGATGCTGACCGGACCCAGCCCGCTGACTGAAGAGCTTACACTAAGTCTCCCTACCGTCACCTGACCTGCTCATGGTCGACTCTTCCAGTAGGCCGAGACTTCTTCAAGTAAGTTAAATTTAAAATATTAGAAAAATTTAACGAAAATAGAATAAATTAGCGATACTACTATCGAGATAATGTTACAAAAACCTGAAAACTATGCTAGTTTGAAGTTTGACTCGACAGGCGGCGGCCTCGTCCCTGAAGTGCACTCGGCGGCGGGAAAAAAGAACTGAGGCGGTTGGAGGGTCAGGCCGCCGAGATGGTCATTACGCCGAAAGCCGCTGCCCGCGGGCGCCATGCCTCGCGGCACCATCTCGCGCCGACCCTCCAGCAAAAAGTTTGCTCCCGATGGGTCCTAGTGCCTCCGGCGCTAATCCCACTAGTGTGAATGAGTGGTGGAGACTTATGTCCAGAAAGATCACTTGTATTCTGATCTTTCTGAGATGCACTGCGAGAATTGCACAACACTTTGTAAAAACTCATAGCGCCAAGGATAGCCCAAAGGGCAGGACTCTGAACTGATAATGCTGGCTCAGTGCTACAAACCGTAGGTATCTGTGATGCTTTGGGTGTATAGGAATATGTTGGTAAGCGTCCTGCATGTCTAGGGAAGCTAGCCAGTCATGTTGATGAAGCAAGGGTAACAGGGTCCCTAGCGATATCATCTTAAGCTTTTCCTTGAAAAGAAACTTGTTTAACTTTCTGAGGTCCAGAATGGGGCGCATGCCACCGGTTTTTTTCGGGACCGGGAAGTAATGGGAGTAGAAACCTGTGTTTCGTTGAGCCAGCGGAAAGTACAGTTACGTAAGAACTTACCGTAACAGTAGATCTTCGAAAACAGCTCTTGCAGCAGGTTACACCATTAGGACTGAAGCCGGCAGGCACCAGGACCCCACGGAAATTTTCTAGATTAGTAGTATTCAGCTGGGACCACCTCCAACGTTGGTCCCGCCCCCACATCAGGCATAGTACATAAGGAGGCAGTCCCCCAGAATCCCCAGTTCTCCCGCCGGAGACTCCCAGCTGCTGGATGACATCAGAAGAGGAGACTGAGGATCCGCCATCAAATGGCAATCAGAATAGTGTTAAGAACACCTGAACCTAGGAGAAGGATATCTGAACAAAAAAATCTACCTCCAGCGGGGATGGTGGGAGAGTACCTGCTGAAGAGCTGTTCTCAAGATCTACTGTTATGGTAAGTTCTTACATAACTGTACTATTTTACTTCGAGAAACAGCTCTTGCAGCAGGTTACACCATTAGGACGGATTCCTAAGCAATAGTGGAAATCCCGCACCACTGGGAGGAGGGAAGGTAGAAATGCTTAGTAAAACCTAAGCCTAGGACAGAAGTCCTTGAAGGACTGCTAGACCAAAAATACAGGTTACTCACCTGTAACAGGAGTTCTAGGAATTGTATATGTTGTTCATCCACACTTACTGGCAGGTTCCTAGCCGCTTTAAGTCTTGCCGGAAGGTCTTCAAGCTAGTTCCTCCAACCCACCCGGGTGGTAAAACTCTTGGCTCCGTCCCATGACGCCAGATCTAGCCCGCTGGAAGCCAGGTTGCGTGTCGAAGCCGGGGAGGTCGGGTGGGTTGTGTGGCTAAACGACATATACCATTCCTAGAACTCCTGTTACAGGTGAGTAACCTGTATTTCTAGGGACATGGATATGTTGTTCTATCCACACTTACTGGCAGACTCCTAGCAGTTCTCCGGGAGGAGAGAGGCAAGGCGCACACCCCCTACTTAGGAAATAAGGACTGGAGAACCGAGGTCCCCAAACCAGCATCCCGGCGTGACTCAAGGTCGATGTGGTAGTGGGTAATGAAGGTGTGTGCTGACTTCCAGGTAGCAGCCCTGCAGATCTCCTGGATAGGGACGTCCCTGGAAGCAGCCACCGGAAGCAGCGGTATGGCGGGTAGAATGAGCTCTTATCCCTTTGGGAGGCTCCACGTCCGCCAACCTATAGCAGAGATCTATGCAGGAGGTGACCCACCTGCCTATTGTCCGCTTGGCTGCAGGTCTGCCAGGTGTGGCTTCAGCACAGGTGACAAACAGCTGGCGAACCTCTCCCCAAACTTTAGCCGTCCGCTCCTTATACTAAGAGAGCGCTCTTCTAGGGTCCAGAGAATGGAGCCTATATTTGGCCTCCGAGGTGTGATTGGGGTAGAACACCGGCTGAGTCAGCACCTGGTTACGGTGAAACTCCAACACCACCTTCGGAAGGAATTTCGGGTGGGGGCGCAGGACACCCTTGTCCCTGTGGAAGACCAGATAAGGAGACTCGATGGAAAGCGCCTGGAGAGCTCTCCCATCCTTCTGGCTCATGATATAGCCACCAAGAAGGCGGTCTTACATGACAGGTGGGAGATATCGCACCTGTGCATCGGTTCGAATGGCTTGCCCATGAGCTTTGCCAATACCAGCAGTAGATCCCACAGAGGTGGAGGTTCTCGCACTGGAGGGGATATGTGATCAAGGCCTTGGAAAAAGCACCCGACCACCTTCTCCTGTGCCACTGACTGCTTTCCAGCCCGCACTCGGTAAGCAGAGATGGCTGCTAGGTGCACCTCAAGGGTCGTCGACCGAAGCCCTTGCTGAGAAAGGGACCATAGGTAGTCCAGAATGCTGGCCAAGGAGCAGAAGGAAGGGTCCAACCCCTTATCCTGACACCAAATGGAGAAGCTCTTCCATTTGAAGGCACAGCATTTTCTGGTCGACTCCTTACTGGATGCCTCAACAACGTTGAAGACCTGGTTGGAAAGACCCAAGGCCTGGAATTCTAGCCACTCAGGAACCAGGCCGTCAGGTGCAGGGATTGAAGGTCTGGGTGGAATACCTTTCCCTGGTTGACTGAGATCAGGTCCGGGCGGGCTGGAAGCCGCCTCGGGAGCCTGAAGCTGAGGCGGAGGAGATCTGGATACCAGAACTGGTGGGGCCAGTCTGGGGTTACCAGAATCACCTGCGCCGTATCCCTCCTTGCCTTGAGAAGCACCTTGTGGATCAAGGGAAATGGGGGAAAGGCGTAGAAGAGGCCCGGGGTCCATGGCCTCGAGAAGGCATCCCCCTTCAGCAAGTCCTGCTGAGGGGGGCGGGCAGGAAACAGCCTCAGCTTCGCATTCTCCCTGAAGGCAAACAGGTCCACCTGAGGTGTGCCCCAGTGGGAGAACAGATCGTGTACTACCTCCAGCAGGAGAGACCACTCGTGAGATGCAGCATCTATCCGGCTTAGGGCATCGGCCAGAGTGTTGGAGGCTCCCGCCACATGGATGGTTAGAAGATCCGCCTTCAGTCTGCTCACGAGGGACCAAGTGCGGAGAGCTTCCTTGCATAGGGGCAAGGAGTGCGTCCCGCACTGGCGGTTTAGGTAGTGCGTGGTCGTGGTATTGTCCGTCTGGACCTGGACCACTTGACCCCATACAAATGGAGCGAAGGCGGTGAGGGCTAGTTGGACTGCTCGAAGCTCCAACAGGTTGATGTGGCATCGAGACTCCTGAGGGGACCAGAGGCCATGCGCTCTGTGCTCCCCCAGATGAGCACCCCAACCCATCAGAGAGGCATCGGTCGTCAGAATGACCGTCGGCTCGGGGCGGACAAACGGTATGCCCTCCTGCAGATGAGCTGGAATGATCCACCATTGGAGAGCATTCCACATCTCCTGGGTCACTGCCACTGGCTGGTCCAGAGGACCAGAGCACTGTGACCATTGGCGGGCCAGCCCCCATTGAAGGGGATGCATGTGCCAACGGGCCCACTGGACCACACTGGTGCAGGTCGCCATGAGGCCCAGGAGGTGCAGGAAGTCCCGGGCAGGGTGTAATTGCCCAACCAGAAATGATTGGGCAAAGGAGGAGGAGAGAACCTCGGCCCTTTCCGCTGGGAGCCATGCTCTGGCTCGAAGAGAGTAGAGCTCTGTCCCGATGAATTGAATCACCTGCGTTGGCATGAGTTCTGATTTGGTCTCGTTGATGAGGAGGCCAATCTGAGAGCAGACCTGGAGGGCCAGATCCCTGGACCACTCCACCTCCAGACTGGAGGGGGCTGCAATCAGCCAGTCGTCCAGGTAAGGGTACACCTGGACCCTTCGGCGCCAAAGAAATGCTGTCACCACTGCCATGCATTTGGTGAAGACCCTGGGAGCTGGAGAGAGGCCGAAGGGCATGGCCCGGAACTCGTAAAGGGACCCTTCCGCTCTGAAGTGAAGGAATTGCTGGTGGGACGGACAGACTGGGACGTGAAAGAACGCGTCCTGGAGGTCCAGAGAACAGAACCACATGCCTCATTCCAAGGATGGAATGATCTGTGCCAGAGTGACCGTCCTGAAGGATCGGGACCTTAGGAATTTGTTCAGGTCGTGTAGGTCTAGAATGGGGCGCCAGCCCTGTCCATTTTGGGACCAGGAAATACCTGAACACAAACCCTGGGTCTGGTGGAGGATCTGCTACTTCCCTGATCACCTCCATTTGGAGGAGCAGAGCAATGTCGGCTCAACGAGCTGACAGAGAGGCTACGGACCCCACAGCCCCCCGTGGGGCAATGGCCTGATAGGGTGGGGCCTGCTCGAATTCCAGAGGCAGACCTTTCCATACCACTTCCAACACCCAGTGGCCTGCAGTGATAGTGGACCAGGCGGAAAAGAAGTGGCGGAGCCATCCCCCCATGGGGGGAACCCGGTGGGAGTGACGAGGCTGGGGGAGACACCCCTCAACCCGTCACTGGGCAGGCTTGGAGGAAGCCGCAGGCTTGGCTTTGGGGTGCCAAGTGCGAGCCAGCTGGCCCTGATGCTGGCATTGCTGGGCCGGACGTGCCACAGGGGCAGAAGGCAGAAAGGGCTTATGCTGCTGCTGGCGGCCTTTGTCCTTCTGGGCAGACGTGACAGAGTCCAAGGTGGCATTGGACTTTTTGATCCTCTGCAAGTGACCCTCCACCCCGGGACCAAACAAGTCGGTACCCAGGAAGGGAACGTCTGCCAGCTTGTGCTGGGTATCTGCCATGAAGGTGGAGATCCGCAGCCAAGCTCTGCGGCACATGGCCACTGCGGCCGCTACTGACCGGGCACAAGAGTCTCCAATGTCGAGAGCAGTTTGGAGCTGTTACTTTGCCACCACCCTTCCCTGATCCCGCACCTGCTTGACTGTAGTCTCGAGGTCAGCCGGGAGAGGAGGAATCATCTCACACAGGGAGCCCAAAAACTGTGTGGGAAAAGTGTGCCATCAGTACGGACGAACTGGCCTGACGAAGGCCTAAGGAGGACGCAGCGTAAACTTTACGCCTGGAATAGTCCAGTTTCTTGGACTCTTTATCCGGTGGCTTGTCCATGTCCCGAGCATTTCTGGAGCACCGGATAACACTGTCGGTCACCAACCCCTCCATAGAGGGGTGCCCCGAGAATCCGGAGAGTGAGCCGGTGGGAACAGCATACTTCCTGGCCATCCTGGCCGAGGGAGCTGGACAAGAAGCCGGCCGCTACCATAACTCCAGGGCCGGGCCAACAATGGCTTCGGCCACAGGAAAGGCCTCCCGAGAGAATCCCCTTGGTCCAGTATCTCCGTGAGGGGATACTTGGCCCGCTTAGACACGGGTTTGAGCTTCATCCCAGTAGATTCTGAGATGAGCCAAAGTAATCCCATGAACGAGGATGGGCTCTCGTCCACCGACTGTCCCTCAGAGGACTCCAGGTAGAGAGGCCTGGAGAACAGGGAAGAGTCATCGTCAAACTCCGAGGAGTCTGCAAACAGCTGCCGAGGGTGATCGGGAGTGAGGGTGACCGACAACCGATGGGGCAACCCATGACCCGACCGAGAATCCTTGGTCGGGGCTCCAGTTTTTGCTTGTGGAGGTGGGGGTTCCACCATGATGGGTGGTGCAGCTGGCTTCGGCCGAACAACAGGCGCCGGCTCCTCGATGACCACGAGGGGTTGTTTCGGCCACTCAGGTGACAGCCACTTAATGGCCAGGGAAGGCGACGGAGTCAGCTTGCTCCCGGACAAAAGGAGCTGCTGCCACATAAGATCCTCTTAGCGCCGACGCAACTTGTGCCAGAGCCTATCCTCCGAGGACGACGATGAGCGGCGCTGCCGCTTCTCTCGGTGCTGACTGGACCGAGAGGAGGTCCGAGACCGAGATCCTCGGTGTTTCTGAGGGTGGGTCTGGGAGGGAGCGGGGGAAACGCGTTCCTCCCTCGGCTCAGGGACATTAACCGGGGACTCTGGCACAGGAGGCACGGGCAAGTCCTCGGTTTCCACTGGGGGAACCGGTGAAGATGGGTTGTCGGCTTCTCCAGTCGACAGCCCGTCTGACGGGTCGAGAAAAATCTCGACTGCATCGACTGGTGTCTCGGCCGGCTGACCTGACGGGGACACTGTGAGGCCAGCGGCCTTAGCCACAACCTCGACCGAAGTCGAGTGTCAACTATCTGGGGAAGGAGACCTTTCCCATTCACAAGAACATCGACGGTAGGACTTACCTTTAGAGTCCTTTTTCTTGGACCGAGAGGAGTGTCCCGATGGCCCCTCTCCTTTAGTAGACAGGGATTGACAAAGCTCCTTAAAAGAAGCCGAGTAGGAGGAGCCCAAGGAGAGTGGGATAAATGCCGCCTCCTCCTCGAGGGCGATCATTTGCTTGAGTTGCTCAGCCGAGCCCGCCGCTGGACACTGCCCAACGGGCCTCCTTTGACTTAACTGGAGGAATATGTCTCTCGGGGCACCCAAGTTGAAGCCTGGCAGCATGGTCTTCAAGAACGTTGACCGAAAAGGACTTGCACAATTCGCAGGCCTGTGGATCATGTTCGAGGCCAAGGCAGTAAACGCACATGGAGTGCGGATCGGTCAGAGACATCTTCTGCCCACAAGAGCACCACCGAAATCTGGGAGTTGATTTGTCCATTGCAGCCGCGAGGGAAAAGGAAGACCGAAGTCTTTTAAACTTTAAAATGAGTTTCGGATTAACCGACGAGTTAGGATCCAGGCCTAATAAGCAGAGCGCTAAGGAGGGAACCTGAGCTTCCAAGCGGTAAGGAAGATCTGACGTCATGGGGCGGAGCTGAGAGTTTTACCACCCGGTGGGTGGGTGGAGTAGCCAGCTTGAAGATCTTCCGCAAGCTTTAAAGCTGCAAGGAACCTGCCAGTAAGTGTGGATAGAACAACATATCCATGTCCCTAGAACCTGCTCTTCGCCTATGTGCAACATCCAGGCTATAATGCCTGATAAAGGTGTGCACAGTGCTCCAAGTCGCTGCTGCACAGATAGTTGAGGTGGACACATTCTTTAAGGCTGCAAAGGAGGTAGCCACCCCCCTTGTGGAATGACCCTTAACCGCGCCCGATAAGGGTTTGTTGTGCTTCTGGTAACAGAACGTGATACAATGTATAAGCCACCTGGATAACGACTGTTTGGAAACGGGAGCTCCCAGCATCCTGTGGGGATAGGAGACAAAAAGCTGATCAGATTTTCGGTGGTGTTTGGTCCTGTACAGGTAGTATCGAAGACACCTATGCACATCTAAAGTGTGCAACAGGGCCTCTCCTCGATTCAAATATTTAGGAAAGTACACTGGTAGATCGATATTCTGATTAAGGGTGAGAGCTGAGACCACCTTAGGCAGAAACTTCGGATTGGTCTGTAAGGATACCCTGTCCTGATGGAAAACCAAATAAGGTTCTTTGCACATCAGTGCTTGAAGTTCGGAAATTCTTCTGGCCGAAGTAACGGCAACTAAAAACAACGTCTTCCATGTGAGGAGATGTAGCTCGCAAAAGGTGGCAGCGTAAGCTGCTCCAGGACAAAGGGTAAATCCCAAGGCAGAATAGGATCCTTAATCGGAGGTCTAAGGTGGAGGACACCTCTCAGGAAGGCTTGTGCTGTGTCCAATTGGGATATGGGACATTGGCCTATAGGAGTGTGATAGGCTGAGATGGCGCAAAGGTGTACTTTTATCGAGGAGCAGGCCAAGCCTGTCTGAAAAGGAGACAGGAGGTAGTCCAAGACCAACCTTTCTGGACAATCCAGTGGCGAAAACCCCCGCACTTGAGCCCATAGGCAAAATGCACCATTTTTTGGCGTAAGTAGCATGAGTGGCCGGTTTTCTAGCAGCCGCTAGAACGTCAGCTACCTCTTGCGAGACCCCGTGTCGCATAATGGCTGTCTCTAGGAGCCAAGCGTGCAGGTTCAGCGAACGAAGGTCCAGATGGACCAAGGAGCCCGCCTCATGAGACAGCAAATGAGAGCTGATTGGCAGAGGCACCGGAGGTTCCCGGGACAGCTGATGTAGTAGAGGGAAAAAGATCTGCCTGGCCAGAACGGCGCGATAAGTATCAGCGTCACTTGCTCTCTGCGAAGTTTCAAAAGGACCCTCTGGATCAACGGAAAGGGACGGGAAGGCATAGGGGAATCTGCCCGCCCAGGAGAGGGACAACGCATCTCGCCAGAAAACACCAGGCCCTGGATCTAGCGAGCAAAAACTGGGCAGTTTTGCGTTGGATGGGGACGCGAAAAGGTCTAAGTCTGGTGTACCCCATCTGCGAAACAGATCCTCTACTACTTCCTGGAGTAGTTCCAACTCATGGACTCTGGCCTGAGAGCGACTCAGGCCATCTGCGATGACATTGTCCATTCCTGGTACATGAACAGCAATGAGGTTTGCGCCGTGTTGTAAAACCCAATCCCACACCATCATGGCCTCCCTGCAAAGCGGGTAGGAATGGGTACCTCCTTGTTTGTTGAGGTAATACATCACCGTGGAATTGTCTGTTTGTAACAGAAGAGTACCTGGTGGAATCTCCGACTGGAAAGCCTGCAGGGCATAAAGAACTGCTCTCATTTCCACGATATTTATGTGGAGATGAGTCTCTTGGGCTGTCCACAGGCCCTGAGACCGGACACCGTCGAGGTGTGCTCCCCATCCGAGCCCTGAGGCGTCTGTGGAGAGCGTCACAATCGGAGACGGCGCAGTGAAGGAGACCCCCACCGAGAGGTTTTTCGAATCTAGCCACCACTGCCAATCCCGGATTATGGCCTTCGTGATCCGAATTGGGAGCTGCAGATGGTCTCGCTTTTGATCCCATTGGACCCGTAACATCCACTGGGTCACCCGCATGTGGAGACGGGCTAGCGGGACCGTCACAATGGCCGCAGCCATGTGTCCGAGCAGGCAAAGGAACAGTCTGGCTGGGACGGTCTTCTTTGTCAAGATGTCCCTGATGAGGGATCTGATGTGTTCCGCTCAGTCCTGGGGTAGAAAAGCTTTCCCCTGGACGGTGTCCAGAACCGCGTCTATGAACTGCAGAATCTGTGACGGAACCAGGCGTGACTTCTCCTGATTGATAATGATGCCCCGCATCTCGAACAGAGACTGAGTACAATGAATGGCGGACATCAGGGCTTCCCGAGAGGGCACCATGAGAAGCCAGTCGTCCAGGTAGGGGAACACGTAGTGGCCTTGTCTCCTCAAAGTTGCTGCTACTACCGCCATGCACTTTGTGAATACCCGAGGTGCCGATGACAGTCCGAAGGGAAGGGGTTGGAACTGATAATGTTGACCCTGAAACTCGAAGCGCAAAAACTTCCTGTGCGCCTGAGCAGTGGGTATATGCAGGTAAGCATCCTGCATGTCCAAGGATGCTAGAAAAGCGCCCTGCTTGAGCATGGGAATCAGACCTGGGAGGGTCACCATGCGGAAGCGTTGTACAGGACCGACGCGTTGAGGTCGCTGAGGTCCAGTATCGGACCTGTTTTCCTGGGGACCAGAAAGAAGTGAGAATTATAACCTGCATCTCTCTGGTTCCATGGTACGTGCTCTATAGCTTCTTTTCCAAGAAGCGCGAGCACCTCCTGCTGTATGAGCAGGGCATGCTGACCCGAGTAACGGGAAAGCAGGGGAGGTCTTCACAGTGGGTGGTCGAGAAATTCTATGAAGTGGCCTTTCTTGACCAACTGGAGAACCCACCAGTCGACGATAATCGACTGCCACCCTAAAAAGTGGAGAGTGATGCGACCCCCGACCTTTTGTGCCCATTGATCCAGAGGAGGGTTGGGGGCCAGGAAGAAGTCATGCTGTGGCAGCACTGGTCCCTGCAGGCTGGGCCGGTTTAGTGTAGCGCTGGCCTCTGTCTGGGGACGACTTAGCCTGGGCTTTACGTTGAAAAGTGCCCCTTTGTTACTGGCCGGAATGTGGCTGCTGACTTTGTTGCCGGCTGCGAAAACGGCTCTGGTTCCTACGAAAGGAACCAGGTCTTGATCTGTACATGGCTTGTACAGACCTGACTGCCTTAACAGCGTCCTGGAGTTTGGTGACAACCTTCTCCGAGGGTTCACCAAAAAGTACTTCGCCACTGTAAGGGACGTCAAGAATGTTCTTCTGTATGTCCGGGGTAAAACCGGAGACACGGAGCCAAGAGTGTCTCCGGAGACAGATGCCTGAAGCTGCAGCTCTGGCAGATGAGTCCGGAGAATCATATGCAGCTCGTAGCACTTGGGTACCCACATCAGACCCTGTGCGGAGGAGGTTTAGGAGCTCCGCCTTCTGATCGCCATCTGGTAATTTATCGACCAGGTCCTGGCCCTGTTCCCACAGGGCATTCTGAAACTGTACCACGTCAGATAGGTAGTTCAGAGACCTGATGGAGCATGTAGCAGCCGCATATATGCGCCTCCCCAGGGCATCCAGCTGTTTGGATTCCTGGTCCGGTGGCTGTGTGCTCATGTGCTGCGGTCTTTGGGATCGGTCATGTGAGGCCGTAATGACCAGGGAGTCAGCCAGAGGCTGTTGAGCCAAGTACTGGTCCTCTTCCGGGGCCTTGTACAGGCGGTCAGCTTTCTTTGGCACAGTGGGAGTGGAGTGCGGACGCTTCCACACAGCCTTGGTGACGTCCGTGAAGGTGTCCACCAAGGGTGGCACTACCACAGGCTTTGGATCTTTCTGCCGAAGATAACGGGCAAGGCGCTGTCTTTCGGGATCGAGGTCTTCCGCATCCCATCCCATGTTGTCCTGGATGTGCCTCATGATCTCAGAGAAAGAAGGATCATCCAGAGGAGACCTGGGCAGGTCATGTGGGTCAGGTGATGGAATGCTGAGTGGAGAAGGAGATCTGGAGTAATCCAAGGTATCTGATCTCTAGTCTTCCCCTGACGGAGTGTACCGACGACGTCTGGGTCGCTTGGGGCTGGGAGACCCTGATGGAGATCTTGAGGGAGGCCTTCTCGGATCCTTGGATCTACCCTTGGGAGGTGGAGTCTGCTCCTTAGGGGTTGGTGGTCGTCCTGCTGGCCCCTGTGGTGGAGGAAGGGGTGTAGGAGGTGAAGGAGTAGGAGGAGGAGGTTTTACTGGGACCACATCTTTACGGATGGTGTCCCACCAGAAAGTAAAGAGATCCTTTACCTCTTCTATATTCATGCCAGACGACGGGCCTGGCGCCGGTGGTCTGTCGCCAGGGTCGGGTGTCGGGTCCGGGGGTGTCTCTGGGGTGGGCGAAGGTTCCCTCGGAAGCCCAGCATCCTCTGTGTCGCCCGCCTGGTCTTCAGGCAATGTGGTGTCCTCCTCCCTGGAATCCCTGTGACCGGTGTCCACCGGTGACTGGGGGGCGGTCTTCGGCTCCGGTGAAGCTGACGTTGGTCGCTTGGCCGATGACTTTGGGTCCGGCGTCTGGTGCTTGACCAATGTCCTCGGCTCCGGCGAAAGCCTGGTCGACTTTGGCTGCTCGGCCGATGTCGGGTCCGTCGCCCGCTTTTGGGACGTCAGGTCTTTCGTCTTCCTAGGTGGAGGATCCGGACCCCTGGGGGACCGATCTGGAGTCGGGGCCCTGATGTCAGGTCGATGAGGAAGACTTGTAGCATTCAGAAGACTTGGAAGATGCCCGAGAGGGAGTGGAAGAAGCCGAGGGCCTAGAAGTCTTGATGGGCTGGAGAGTTGAAGAACTGCCTGAAGCCCGGACTTTGACTGGAGGGGGCTGAGAATGAGCCCTGGACGGAGAGTGGTCAGATCTGGTGGAGCCTGAGCTACGCGAGTCCGAGGCCCGATTCGGGGATCTGGACCTTGCTTTCTCCCGGTGTTTGTCCCGGTGTTTATGGGCCTTGGAAGAAGTATCACCCGTGGAGGCAGGTTCTTTGTCCATCCTGCTAAGTTTTTCTTCTAACAGGTATGCCTAAAGTGCCTTCTGATGGTGGATCCTGATGCGACTATTGAACACTTAGCAAAAGGTGCAGGCCTTGGTGTTGTGGTCTGGGCCTAAGCACCGTACGCTGGAAGAATGAGGATCCTTGAAAGGGATCTGTTTTCCGCAGGCACACTTTGAAAGGTGTCCCTCAGATGAAGGAGTTGGAGAGGACATTAGATTTGTAGAAACTCTTGAAGTTCTAAATCATCGTGCGCTAGGTAGAGACCGAGAGGTCGACGCCAGCGAGTCGATAGCAGGAAAAGAACTGGGGATTCTGGGGGACCGCCTCCTTATGTACTATGCCTAACGTCGGGGGCGGTCCCAGCTGAATACTGCTAGCTAGAAAATTTTCATGGGGTCCTGGCGCCTGCCGGCTTCAGTCCTAATGGTGTAACCTGCTGCAAGAGTTGTTTCTCGAAGTAAGATCTATTTCTACTGCCCTGTTGTTCAGAAGGCCTTGTATCTCTGAGGCAAGAAAGTCTGACTGTACTGTTGACAGCCTGGGCTGTCGTTTGGGGGGACGATACGGAGGGGCTTCTGAAAGGTTGAGGGAGTACCCCTCGCAGATTATCCGGAGGACCCATTTGTCTGATGTTATAAACTTCCACTGGTTGTAGAACTGAGTCAGATGTCCTCCCACCACTGAGGAAGAGTCCCCCTTGGGCAGTTGAGGTGAGACCTGGGCCAGAAACTCAGAAGGTGGCACTGGGTGCTTTGGGCCCTTGTGCCTTGTGCTGCGTTTTCTTTTGAGGCCGGGGGGCTTGGTTTTTGTTGAAACCTCCCCTGCCCTTGCCCCAAAAGTAACGCTTGTTAACCCCTTCCTCCGAGAAGGGCTGGGTCGAGACATTTTAGTGGCCGACCTAGTCTTGTGTGTTGCCTCCAGCGCTTGCTCTACTTGAGGTCCGAACAGATACGTACCGTCAAAGGGTAATGCCATGACCTGTTGTTGGGCATCATTCGTGAAGCCTGAAGTGATGACAGGTACAAATGGCCACCGCCACTCGCAGCAGAATGTTGCATATATGTTTAACTCAAGGCTGGTTGTTGGACCTGATACCCCTGGTTATGGTCTGAAGTAGCTCTGAACTAGTGTCTAACTTGGGCAGAGCTTCCACCATCTGTTTGAGCGAATGCCAAAGAACATACTCATATTGAGAGAAATAGCCCTGGTAGCTGACAATACGCATACCCAGGGTGGAGGCAGCAAAGACTCTTACCTAAGGTGTCTATCTTACGAGATTCTTTATTTATAGGCCGGGCTGTAGATGCCTGAGGAAGAACAGCCTTATCATTCTCTGTCAAGACTACAATACGGTCTGCAAAGGCCTGGGAGGCCAAAATGGGTCGATCCTTGGAAGCAGCATACTTCCTGCCTATGGACTTAGCCACAGAAGGAATGACATCGGGATTATTCCATACCATCTGAGAGAGCGTCTCAAAGGATGGTTATACCGGGGGAGTTAAAGCCATAGGGATCTCCGGGACATGTAGGTACTGGATTCTCAAAAGCTTTCCAGGATCGATATCTGTAGTCTGGAGAGAAAGAGTAGAATTAAAATTTTTCAGCAGAGACTTAAAAGACAGGTCTTCAACCACAGGCTCTGCAGCAGGATTGATCCCTGCTCCTTCAACATCATCATCCAGTAGAATATCTGGGTCAGGCTCAATTTCATCCCCTGACAGCCCCGGAGGGACTGTATGGACAGGGAAGGAGTGAAAATCAGTTGGAAACGAAGAAGAGAAAGGATTTGGAATCGAGAACCCCTGAAGGCTGGACACCGCCGCACCAAGCCTCGGTGCCGAAGAACACAGCGCCATTGGAAACAACCCAGCACACGGTGCTGACAAAGCCCACGGCACCGAGGGGTGCACTGGCGTCGAGGACGATGCCAACAAGCGCACTGGTGACGAGGAAGATGCCGAGAGAGCCCCCGACGGCACTGAAAGCAATCCAGGGCCCCGAAGATTCTGATTTGAAGAAAAAGGAGGAAGAATACCAGGAGATAAAGGCATTGGTGTGGCCCCCTGCACTGCAGCCATGAGAGGGGTGAAAAATGGAAATTACGTACCTACCGTAATTCTTGATCTTCTTGGACGAGTCTCCACCACTCATTCACACTAATGGGATCTGCGCAAGAGGCACTAGGACCCAGCGGGAGCAAACTTTTTTGCCAGAGGGTCGGCGCCGGAGGTGGAGCCAGCCATGAGGAGCGGCACCGCGAGCCTCAGATCATGCGGTAATGACTATCTCGGTGTCGACCCTCCAACTGCCTCAGTACCCCCCCCCCCGAGGAGGTGCAGCGTAACTAACCTAGAAGGATAGCCTAATCAAAAACTGGACATAAGATAGTCCGGACGACCCGTATAAGAAGGGTCAAAAAAGAAGTCTTCACAGCCTAAAGATTGAGGGAGTGAAGACCAACAACAGAGGTGAGCTCGGGAGATGGAGGGTGGGCGTGTGAATGAGTGGTGGAGACTCGTCCAAGAAGATCAAGAATTATGGTAGGAACGTAATTTCCATATCTTCCTGGACATAAAGTCTCCACCACTCATTCACATTAATGGGGAGAGTACCAAACTAATAATCCCCCAAGAGGGCGGCAGGAGAGACCAAGAGCTCACAGTTTTAGGACAGGAGTCCATTAAGGATGGTTCTGCCAAAAGAAAGATGTCGTCTGGCATATACATCCATGGCATAGTGTTTGACAAAAGTATGCACCGAGCTCCAGGTAGCCGCAATGCAAATATCTGCAATGGGCACGCTGGGGATTTCCGCTAGGGATGCCGTGACCGCTCTAGTAGAGTGAGCGTACACTCTGCCCTCCAGCTTAACCTGCGCCATGGAATAACAGTGGTGAAGGCATGCCACCAGCCATGCTGAAATACATCTGATAGCGACAGGTTGACCCGGCCGGGTCTCGCTGAAGGAAACAAACAGTTGTTGAGCTTTGCAAAAGTCTTTTGTTCTATCTAGATAGAAACGCAAAGCTCTTTTGACATCCAAGGAATGAAGAGAACGCTCTCCTTCATTTTGGGAAGTTCACAAAGTAAGTAGCAAGGAGCAAAGGTTGGTTTATTTAGATGGAATTCTGAAACAACCTTAGGGAGAAACTTAGGATGGGTTCTAAGAACTACTTTGTACTTATGAAACACAGTATACGGAGGGCCTGTGACCAAGGCATGTATCTCAGAGACCCTGAGGGCTGAGGTAATGGCCACCAGGAAGGCAGTTTTCCAAGTGAGAAATTTTAACTCACAGGTAGCTAGAGACTCCAAAGGTTTTCGAGTGAGCATGTCTAGCACAAGATTAATGTCCCAGGCTGCAAATGGACGTCTTATAGGAGGTCTGGTATGCAGAATTCCCTTAAGGAACCTCTTAACCACAGGTAACTGAGCCAGTGACAAGGAAAGTACTGGCTCATGATAAGCTGAAATGGCACAAAGGTGAACCTTAACTGTAGAGTATTGCAGACCTGAATTTGAGAGGTCTAAAAGGTACTCTAAAACTTTATCTGGTGGGCAGGAAAAAGGATTCAAAGAGGATTTTGCACACCAGAGTGAAAAACGCTTCCATTTGGCTGTGTAAGTTTTCTTAGTGGCTGGCTTGCGCGCAGCCAGAAGAATATCCGAAACCCTGCGAGAGACATTGAACCTGTTCACTTCTATCTCTTCAGGAGCCAAGCGTGAAGGTGAAGCGACCTCAGGCTGGGATGGACCACAGGCCCGAGTCAGAAAGTTCATCTGAAGGGGAAGTGGTTTCGGAGGAGCTTCTAACATACTGTTGAGTAGTGGAAACCATATCTGTTGAGGCCAGAAGGGAGCAATGAGGATAATTTTGTCCCCCTGGGACTCTAATTTGAGAAGTACTCTCTGAATTAGAGGAAGAGGCGGAAAGGCGTATAGAAAGAGTTTTGTCCACTGCAGCCTGAATGCATCCTGACAGAAAATGCCAGGCCCTGGATTTCTGGAGCAGAAGAGAGGCAGTTTTGTGCTGAGTGGTCTGGAGTTCCCCACTCTGCGAATAGTGACTGAGCTATGGTTGAGTTGAGAGACCATTCGTGAGGATCTGTCTCTGTTCTGCTGAGACGGTCTGCCAGTTCGTTCTGCACCCCCGGCAGATAGACCGCATGAATTAGAGCCTTGTGCTCCAAGCACCATTCCCACACCCTCATCGCTTCCCTGCAAAAGGGGTAAGAGTGAGCACCGCCCTGCTTGTTGATGTAATACATCACTGTTTTGTTGTCCGTATGAAGGAGAATGTTCTTGTGACAGAGAATGTCCTTCAAAGCCTGGACTGCATAAAGGATGGCTCTCATTTCCAAGACATTTATGTGAAGCTGGGACTCGTCCTGAGTCCACGTACCTTGAGTGTGGAGAGTCTGACAGTGAGCTCCCACCCCATCAGGGATGCTCTGTGGTAATGGAAATCTGATGATCCAGAGGAGCAAAGGGGCACCCTTCCAGAAGATTGTCCTCTTGCGACCACCAGGTGAGGGACCTCTTCCGAGATTCTGTCACCTTGATGAGAAAGGACTGAGGGTGAGTGGTTGGGGACCACTGAGTACTGAACATCCATTGAGATGTTCTCATGTGAAGGCGTGCTAGGGGTACAGTGAACACCGATAATGCCAGGAGACCTAGCATCCGTTGCATCAAGGGAGCTGAAACCGAGCTGCTTTCTCCGATGTATCGGGCCATCTGAAGGATATCGCTCCTCTTGTCTTCTGGAAGAAATGCTTTCACACAGGAGGTGTCCAGAAGAGTTCCTATGGAAAGGAGCCTCTGGGAGGGCTAGAGCTGCGATTTTTTGAAGTTTAGCATGACTCCCATGGATGTGAGAAAGTGTGAAGACGTGGCTACGGCGTCTAGAGTTCCCTGACTGGAAGGACTTGCTAGAAGCCAATCGTCCAGATATGGGAACACCTGTATTCTGATTTTTCTGAGATGTACTGCGAGAATTGCACAACACTTTGTAAAAACTTGTGGCGCCGAGGATAGCCCAAAGATAGGACTCTGAACTGATAATGCTGTCCCAAAGTCACGAACCTTAGGTATTTGTGATGCTTTGGGTGAATCGGAATGTGCTGGTAAGCATTTTGCATGTCAAGGGAGGCTAACCAGTCGTGTTGATGAAGCAACGGTAACAGGGTTCCTAGTGATATCATTTTGAATTTCTCTTTGGGAAGGAATTTGTTTAGTTTCCTGAGGTCCAAAATGGGGCTCATGCCCCCAGTTTTCTTTGGAACCAGAACGTAATGGAAGTAGAACCCTGTGTTCCGTTGATGCAGCGGAACTACTTCCACTGCCCTGTTGCTCAGAAGGCCCTGTATCTCGGAGGCGAGAAGATCTGACTGAAGAGCTGACAGTCTGGGCTGTCGTCTGGGAGGGGACGATCCGGAGGGGTCTCCAAAAGATTGAGGGAATACTCTTCGCGGATTATCCGGAGGACCCATTTGTCCGAGGTTATGGACTTCCATTGATTGTAGAAGTGAGTCAGACGACCTCCCACCACTGAGGAAGAGTCCGCCTCGGGCAGCTGAGGTGGGACTTGGGCCAACAACTCAGAAGGTGGCACTAGGCGCTTTGGTTCCTTGTGCCTTCTGCTGCATTTTCTTTTGCGGCTGGGGGGCTTGGTTTTCATTAAAACTTCCCCTGCTCTTGCCTCGAAAGGACTGATGGTTATGAAACTGGAGTTTATCAATACCCCCCTGAGAGGGAACAGGAGGAGGTCAAGCCAATTTAATGGCTGACCTAGTCTTTTGTGGAGCCTCTAGAGCCTATTCTACTTGAGGGCCAAAGAGGTACACACCATTACCTGTTGCTGTGCATCATTCGTGAAACCTGATGTGCGCAGCCAGGAATGACGGCGGGTACAAATGCCCGCCGTCGCCACTCAGGAAGCAGTATCGAAGGCATCCATAGGTGCTTTAACCTGCTGGTTGTTGGACTCGATACCCCTGGTAATGGTTTGAAGAAGCTCTGAATTAGTGTCCGACTCTGGTAGAGCTTCTACCATTAGTTTGAGCGAATGCCAAAGGATATACTCATATTGAGAGAAACAGCCTTGGTAGCTGGCAATACACATACCTAGGGTGGAAGCAGCAAAGTCTCTCTTACCTAAAGTGTCTATCTTATGAGATTCTTTGTTAATAGGGCGAGCTGTAGTAGTCTGGGGAAGGTCGCCCTTATCATTCTCTGCCAAGACTACAATAGAATCCGTAAAGGCTTGGGATGCCAAAATGGGTCGATCCTTGGGAGCAGCATATTTCCTATCTATGGACTTAGCCACCAAAGGAATGAGAGCAGGATTATTCCATACCATTTGAGACAGCGTCTCAAAGGAGGGCTATACCAGAGTAGTCAAATCCATAGGGATCTCCGGAACATGGAGGTATTGGAGTCTTAACAGTTTCCCAGGGTCGATATCTGTAGTTTGGAGAGAAAGAGTGGAATTCAAGTTTTTCAGCAGAGACTTAAAAGACAGGTCCTCAACCACAGGCTCTGCAGCAGGAATAGATCCTGTTCCTTCCACATCATCACCCAGCGTAAGGTCTGGGTCAGGCTCAATGTCATTTCCTGAAAATCCAGGAGGGACTGTATGAACAGGAAAGGAGTGAAAATCAGAAGGAAATGAGGAAGGAAAAGGATTAAAAGAGGAGGAGTCCTGAAGACTGGATGACGTCCTAACAGGTCTCGGCGCTGAAGAAGAGCACGGCGCCGAGAAGCCGCATGGCACCAAAAAGCCAAACGGCACTGAAGGCCGCATGGCGCCGTGAAGCCACATGGCACCGAGGATGATGTCGAAGCGACAACGCCAAGAAACTCAACAACAGCGCCGACAGATGACGGCGCCGAAGGGCAAGTCGACGCCAAGGGCGTCGAAAACATCCCAAGACTCGAAAAACAGGATTGAGAAAAAGAAGGATGAATACCAGGAGATAGAGGCATCGTGCGGCCCCTTGTGCCGCAGCCGTGGTGGGGGGAAACACCTAAGCGCGGAGTCGACGGCACCAAGATGGCGCCAGACTACTAGGAGGCTCAACCGCCCAACCTGATCTCCCAAAAAGCCTGAAGGCCCCTGAGTGACCGGGCCAGGCAGCGGGACCAACCTCCGAGCCCACTGCTCCATAAGAGCAGCCCACTGATGAAACTGCTCTTCTGAAGATCTACCAGAGGGTGGGGTAGGGCTCCAATGTCGAAGACGTCGGCTATCAGAAACAGAAACCGGCGACTCCGAAGGAGGAAACCAGCAACTAGCCCCAATAACTGTCTATGCGCAGACATATCAGAGGGCGACCTCGAGTGATGCCTTCTCTTTCCTGACTTGTGGGCTGAAGAAGAGTTCGAGGCCGAACAGTGCCAAGAATGTGACCGTTTACTTTTATGCTTTTGAGGGGACCGCCCACCTCCTTGGGCATTGGACTGTCCGTTGTCAGACCCCCCCCCCCTCCGGAGAAGGCGGCAGACCAGACCCAGCTGGGCTGACTGAACAGCTTTCATATGAAGTCTCCCTACCGTCACCTGACCCGCTCATGGTCAATTCCGTCAATGTAGGCTGAGACTTCTTTAAATAAGAATAAACTAAGCGATACTTATTTGAGATATTACTACAAAACAATAAAACTGAAAAACTGTGCTGCTAGTTTGACTCCAGGCGGGTGAGCGACGTCGTCACTGAAGTGCACTCGACGGTAGGAAAAAAGGAACTGAGGCGTTTGGAGGGTCGACACCGAGATAGTCATCACCGCACGAGCTGAGGCTCGCGGTGCCACTCCTCACGGCTCCATCTCCGGCGCCAACCCTCTGGCAAAAAAGTTTGCTCCTGCTGGGTCCTAGTGCCTCCAGCGCAGATCCCATTAGTGTGAATGAGTGGTGGAGACTTTATGTCTAGGAAGATCACCTGAGCGCAGAGTCGACGGCACCGAAGATGGCGCCGCGTGACTAGGAAGGTCCAACCGCCCTACCTGCTCCCCAAAGGGCTCGAAGTAACTGGGCTAGGCAGCTGGACCAACCTCCAAGCCCACTGCTCCATAGGAGCGCCCCACTGATGAAACTGCTCATCGAAAGCCCTTTCAAGGGCGGGGAAGGGCTCTGATGTCGAAAGAGGTTGGTCACCGGAGACAGAAACCGGCGACTCCGGTGGAGGAAACTGGCACCTGACCCAACGACGACCGCCGATGTGTGACATACCAGAAGGTGACCTCGAGGGATGCCTTCTTTTTTGACCTGTGGGTCAAGAAGAGCTCAAGTTAACGGTGTCGAGAGTGCGACCACTTTTTTTTATGCTTCCAGGGGGACCGCACATCCCCCAGGGCATTGAATGGTCCGTTGTCGGACCCTCCCTCCCTCCGGAGAGGACGGCAGACTGGACCTAGCCCTGCTGACTGAACAGCTTTCATACAAAGTCTCCCTACTGTCACCTGACCCGCTCATGTTCGACTCCATCAATGGAGGGCTGAAGACTTCTTTTTCTGAAAAAGTAAAATTTAAAAGTAAGCAGTACTTATTTGTAAATAAGTTACAAAATAACAAGCTGAAAAATATGCAGCTAGTTTGAAGTTTGACTCCCGGCAGGCGAACGACATCGTCACTGAAGTGTACTCGATGGCAAGGAGAAAAGTAACTGAGGCAGTTGGAGGGTCGACGCCGAGATCGTCATTGCCACACGAGCTGAGGCTCGCGGCACAGCTCCTCATGGCTCCATCTCTGGCGCCGGCCCTCTTGCAAAAGATTTGCTCCCACTGGGTCCTAGCACCTCCAGTGTAGATAACATCAGTGTGAATGAACGGTGGAGACTTTATGTCCAGGAAGATCCGGTAGGAGTTGAAAGGATTTCGGCGTCGACAGGATTTGAAGACTTTTCAGAAGAAGTAGGCCTTCTTCGCAGCAGCAGCTCCTCACGAGGAGGGCGGGGTCGATGACACCCACTAGTCAACCTGTGACCGCCACTCAGTGCGCTGGCCTCGAGGGCATCGCTGATGGTGCGTCAACTCCACCCATCAAAAAATAAATAAAAATAAACTCATGCAGGGTCGTGACCTCCGGTCACATTACCGAAAGGTGACGAATGATGAAGATTGACACAGATAAGATCATTAACATGCAGCAGAAACTGTTCCCATTCAGAGACAAGTTTCTAGGAATAGGTCCCCTACGTGCAGCGCATCAAGGGAAAAAACACATAGTGGAGGTGAGAGGAAAGGAAGAAAGAAAATATTTCCTCTCTGTCTCAGAAAAAGGGTGAGTGAGCCACTGCACTGTCCAGTCGCTTTTTTTTTTTTGCAAGGAAGGACAAGAACAGCGTTAATAGAAGCTGAAACAGAAGATGGAGAGTTACTACTGGGGAAAAGGATCCCAGGTTCCTAATAGAGGTAAAGTGAAAGAGCCGATGGAATGCAGAACTACCTTCAGGGAGGTTCAGGAGCCCCAAAGGAAG
The DNA here is from genome assembly GCA_016271365.2 of Neoceratodus forsteri. Classification (NCBI taxonomy): domain Eukaryota; kingdom Metazoa; phylum Chordata; order Ceratodontiformes; family Ceratodontidae; genus Neoceratodus; species Neoceratodus forsteri. The sequence continues at coordinate 126,819,174 of JADMNL010000028.1, read as the reverse complement.
GAAGGATTAAGCAGTGTTGAATTCTGTCTGATGCACAACCACGTAGTTGAGACAGACACTGCAGATGCTAAGGCCTAGCGGAAAACGTCTCTAAGGGGTTGTAGAAGCAAGGGATAAAGAACTCTCCAGATCTTCTGTTTGACCCCTATGCAAGGATGAGGTCTGACGAGGACCCCTCAGGGTTTGCCCACAAGATCAATTTGGAAGGATAAATGTGTTTGAACAACAGAGAAGGGAGGTGGCATTGCCCAGAGCCTGGCCTTGAGGGGAAGGTGGGCGGGTAGCAGTCATGAATGGTGAAGATATTCAGGAAGATCAAGAATTACGATGAATACGTAATTTTCATAGCTTCCCAGAATCAATCTTCACCATTCATGATTGGTGGGTCGGAGTGCCAAGCTGCCACCTTTGGTGGTTTTGGCAAACCCTGAGGGACCAGTGTCTCTCAGACTCCTGTGGGGGACAACACAAGCAGGCGGGGCATTTCATGGACCTTTCGAGGCCCGAGACTGGTCAGGGCAAGGTGTAGAGATTCACGATGCCTGGGAGATGGAAGGCGCCCTGCTAACTTGTGCCTCACCCTGGGGGAGAAAAATGGGCCCCCTGAAATGCAGAGGCGATCACCCTTTGCCGGGCCAGGGGGACAACCCTGAAAGGCGAAGCCACGCCTTCCGCCTGATGCAGACCGCAGTTCCCTGCCAACTCCAGACCACGGGCAGAAAAGTTGATGGCCTGCCTGGTAGCCTCAGAATCAGGCACAGATGCCGAGAGTTGTCCCAGCATCGTCCACAGGTGAATGGTGCACCGACATGCACAGGAAAAGGCATGCCGCCGAGAAGACACTTCGACTCCAGTGGTCAAACTCAGTCAAGTCAGACTTTGGGGGGGGGCAATCGTGCCTTGGTCGGCGATGCCCAGGAGCTCCACTCCCAAAGAGGGGTGGGGCATACCACCTGGAGACCCAGGGGTGTGCAATACCTGCGCTGACAGTCCCATGGGACTGGAGAAGGGGCAGAGGGATGATGCAAGACCCTGTGCGATGCTTCCATGAAGGGTCGAGGCCATGGAGGGATAAAAAGGTTGTCAGTGCTGTATTCTCCAAGGAATGCATGTCGCATAGGAAGGATTGCGGCTGGCAAAATGGGAAATGTACAGCTCCTCTAGCATCTCCAAAAGGAAACGCTGATAGCTGATGAGGTCAGATGACAGGTGGATAGAGAAGTCCTCTTCCTCCGAAGAGGCAGAGAAGCTCGATTCAGGGATCGACGAAGCTAACAATTCAGTTCTAAAGACTACCTCATTCAGAGCCCTAAGGTATCTAGAGAGCGCAGCCGTTGATGCCCTGAACTGTTCCCATACGGCCAAAGAGGTCTGAGAAAGAAGGAGGAGGCAGAGGAAGAGGAGGGGGAGAAGAGTCCTGACAGTCCAGAGTAGGTCCTCTGCTAGGGTTGTGGGAGCGAGCAGGGGACCCTTCCTGGAGCAGAGGGCTGCGCAACCTAGCCACCGATGAATGCTCAACTGTACAGGTGCGAACAGGGTGGTGTCCTTGGGTGGGACCCCCAGCTGAGGGATCGGAGACAGTATGGCCCTTGCAAGCGGCCCCTGTCCCCACCAACTGCGTGAGGAGAGGAGGGTCGGTCAGCACTTTGGCTCCTCCCAGAGCCCCCAGCAGCTCTGGAAATTGGCCTCCGCACTGGCCTTGACCTCCACACCCCCACCTCACCTGACAGGGACCTGCTCCTTGTTAGCGCCCTAGAACCCGAAGTGAGAGGTACCAAGGTAGCCCCGGCACTACGAATAGCACCAGAGCCTACCCCAAGACCTGCCCCGGTGCAGAGGTCTAATCTGGCACTGCCAACGGTGCTGGAATCAGACCTGGCACTGGACCCCAACCCGGCACTTTCCTCAGCACCGCCCTCTCCTCCGGCACCAGAAATGTCACTGGCACCGCAGGTGGTGCTGGGGGACATGGAGGAGGTGGCTCCAAGGATGGACCCCGGAAGGGTGGTGCCCGACTCCACAGTAGCGGAGGCCCTAAGGCTGGGTGAAGGAGAGTCCCGGGGTTCAAGGATCTGGGCAGCCAGTTGGAATCATCCTGCTCATCATCTTCCGTAGAGGAAGAGATCAAGGAGATCTCCAAGGAAGCTACCCCAGAGACCCTCCCTCTCCCGGCACTGTAAATAGTGTTGGAAGGGGACCCAGCGAAGACACTGGCACCACTTCGCTCACCAACACTGAGTGCGGTGTCGGGAGCCAAAGTGGTGCCAGGCGGCACCGAGAACCCCAACCACTCGGGCCCACTGTATAGCAGCAACCGCGACACCGCAGATGTCCATGCCCTTGCGGGGGCGACGGACTGAGAGGGTTGCTCAGGTGACCCCTTGGAGGTGGCAGACTGTCCCACTGACCCCTTGTGCAGGCCTCCCATCCCAGCCAGACTAGGCGCAGCAGAGGCCTGCTCTCCCTCAGTATGTATAGTACCAGGGAAAGACCCAGGAGAGAGGCTCAGAGATCTGACCTCGGCATCCCCAGAGTGGTGCTGCCCTCTGTAGGTGGGAGGTTTGCAACCCACCTTCAACACATGGATTTTGAGGACACAGCGGTCCATGGAGAAGCAGGTGTCATAGGAATCCATGTCTTGAGACGGACCCAGGCAGATGAGACAATGGTCATGGCTATCCGTTATGGTAATCGGCTTGCCACTGGGGCAACAATGCATAGAGGCATGCCCCACATTAGATTTACTAGAACTAGGCCCTGAATCAAACATGACCACGCAAACAAAATAATACAAAACAAAAGGGAAAGTACTTGACTCCGCACACTGTAGAAATAAAGAAAAAGAAAAATATTACCAGCTCCAGCTGAGGGACGACGTTGAACAAAATGAGGTACAGTGTCGAGTCAAATGCGGCAGTGGCACAACTGATGCAGAAATTCTCCACTTCCAGCTCCCATGAGATGTGATCTTGATGGCGGGAAAAGCAGAATTGAGGAGTCAGGGGAGCCGGCATCGGCTACTGGCCAGTCCGCAAGTGCCATGTAGTACCTCGGCTGTGCCATCCCTGATATTGGCTCCCCGCACAATTCGTAAAGCTGAAGGCTCCCATGACAGTTATCTGCCTCCAGCATAGACCCACCAGTCATGAATGGTGAAGAGTCTAAGACTGATTCTGGTAAGATCTTAACATATCACTAGGTTAAAATACACTTTGTGACATTTAAATTAAGAACTATTTTAAAGTCATAGCACTAAACATGCCAGATTATTTGATCATCCATACTATATACTGTATATATTATAATCTCACTCAATTTATTTTAGGACCACCCATCATGACTAAATAAGGTCTGGCGAAACATCAGTGTTATAGATGACCATATCAATAAACCAAAGAACATAAAGAAAATATACACAGTGATTGAGAAGCCCCTACTTCCTTTTACTTCAAAAGTAGAGTTTATTCATGCTCATTTCTGTTTTACCTTCAAAGCGCCACAGTTGGACTGTTAGGCCACATGAATGCTGATGAAGACCCTAATCAAACACGTGGGCAAATGACATATAAACCAGCCTTGAAGTCCGAACTATCCATTGTTTACCTGACACAAAATGGCCGCCCAGGTAATAATGAGTTAATGATATGCATGACGTGCGTACTCAAGTACCAACTGCACGCATTCCATATTTCTGAACAAAGCTGAGTTTTAAAAAAGAACAGGTAAACGCTTCTCCCATTTGCTAGAGCTATTTTTGCTTCTTAAGAAAAATGTAAATTCTTACTCCATGTCCTAATAACACCTGGTGGATAAAAACTGATCTTCGTAATTTGTTTAGAAACATAACGCAATTACCTTACAAAAACATATTCAGTATTACAGTAAAGCTTTTTAAACCAAGTTTACTTACTGTACACAGCCAGTTCTTCCTGCTGGTTACTGCCTGCATTTCACAGCCAAAAACAATTACACTAACGATTGCTAAACTTCCTTTTGTGGTGTGAGGGAAGCCACGTGCAAGGACTGAGGCTCTCCGTGCAAGGACTGAGTCTCTCCGCTTCATATTGTCAAAAGGCTTAACTCTTTAATCACTTTTGTTTGCTTATTCATGAGAAATGGATGCCCCATTAAATCAGGGGAATCGTTTACAATGGATGATTTCCAGGTGTGTGCTGGGAGCCCAGGGTGCTTAAGTGACTTGCTCAGGGGTACACAGTGTGCAGCTGGAGGCTGTGGGACTCAAACCCAGGTGTACTGGATGCACCAAGCTAATTCAAAGCTCATTACTCTAACCACTAGCTTACTGTAACTCTCAAAAACGATTGGCGCCACCAGGGTGGCATACTTCATCTGTTTGGGAACACTGGCATGCATCTTTCACTACAGTGGGGAGCCAGGAGTGTGAAAATGCTTGGTGAGCCACACCCTCTGTTACTGGAATCCGGACACCTCACCTCTGTGACATCCTAAGAGCCAGCTGGTCCTTGTATGAAATTCTGGGACACTCAAGCAAATCTCATGCTGCCACCATGTCACTCATCAATATTAAACAAGGGTGTGGGGATTCCAATAAAAAATTGCAAACTGTGTACAGTCCACATTTATGTTACTTCTTTTGTAGAATTACAATAAAACTTACCAGTTTCTGAGCTGCTCTCCAAGTTGAAAGGAAACAATGCTTCTCGGTTTGTAGCAGCCCGTATGGCAGGCACTTCTTGTTCTCTCCCACAGTCAGTTACAGAGAGATTGTTTTGAGTACTTGGGGAAATGGAGGAAATCTTGGTATCTGCTCCTTCAGACTTCTCTGTTCCAGAAACTGCAGGGACTTGAGGAATTTAAAAGTTGTTACACAGTCATAGCAGGTAAGTAGAAGAGTAGATTCCTGAACTATGGTGCTCTTTCCTGGGAAATGATTTAAACCATGGCTACAGTAGGAATAAAAGCTGCATAGCTGTCACACATCCCCTCTTTTGCCAGGGAGGGGGTGGTCAATAAACCTTCCTGCCACGAAAGAAATTGAAATTACGTACCTACCGTAATTCTTGATCTTCTTGGACAAGTCTCCACCACTCATTCCCGCTAACGGGAGTAAGCTGGAGGTGCTAGGACCCAGTGGGAGCCAAACTTTTTCAGGAGGGCTGGCACTGAGGTGGAGCTACGAGGGAGCAGCACCACAAGCTAGGCTCACGAAGTATAGACCATCTCAGCGTAGACCCTCCAACCGCCTCAGTACCTTTTTTTCCGAGGAGGTGCAGCGTAACTAACCTACAGAGGACTAACCTAAATATCAGACATAAGATAGTCCGAAGGACCCGTGTAAGAAGGGTCAAAGAGCAAAGTCTTCACAGCCCAACGAAAGAAAGAGTAAAGACCATAAACAGAGAAGTGAGCTCGGGGCTAATGGTGGGTGGGCGTGTGAATGAATGGTAGAGACTTCATCAAAGAATATCAAGAATTATGATAGATACATAATTTCCATATCTTCCTGGACATAAAGTCACCACCACTCATTCACACTAATCAGAGAGTACTGAGCTAAAACAATCCCCCCCGAGATCGGCGGCAGGAGAGAGGACCTCACTTAGGACAGAAGTCCATTAAGGATTGTCCTGCCAAAGGACTGATGTTGTCCGGCATGGATATACAAAGCGCAGTGCTTTACAAATGTATGCATGGAGCGTCAAGAGGCCACACTGCAGATGTCCGTAATGGGCACATTGCGGATTTTAGCCAGAGATGCCACGACTGCTCTGGCAGAGTGAGCGTACACTCTGCCTTCCAGCTTGACTTGTGCCACGGAGTAGCAGTGGCAAAGGCATGCCACTAACCATGCTGAAATGAACTTGATAGCAACAGGTTGACCCAGCCAGGTGGTGCTGAAGGAGACAAACAGTTGTTGAGCCTTGCAGATCTCCTTTGGACTGTCCAGGTAGGACTGCAAAGCTCTCTTTACATCCAAAGAATGAAGGGTACACTCTCCCTCATTCTGGAAATTTGCAAAGTAGGTAGGAAGGACTAAAGGTTGATACAAATGAAATTCCGAGGTAACCTTAGGAAGGAACTTAGGATGAGTCCTAAGAACCACCTTGTCCTTGTGAAATACAGTGTACAGAGGGCCTGTGACCAAAGCGTGTATTTCTGATACTCTACGGGTGGAAGTAATGGCCACCAGGAAGGCCGTCTTCCAAGTTAGAAATTTCAACTCACAAGTGGCTAGAGGCTTGAAGGGTTTACGAGTGAACATGTCTAGCACGATGTAAATGTCCCAGGCTACAACTGGGCATCTAATGGGCGGTCTGGTATGCAGAATGCCCTTAAGAAACCATTTAATTACAGGTAACTGAGCCAAAAAATGAAAATTACGTACCTACCGTAATTCTTGATATTCTTGGATGAGTCTCCACCACTCATTCACACTAGTGGGATTAGCGCCGGAGGCACTAGGACCCATCGGGAGCAAACTTTTTGCTGGAGGGTCGGCGCAAGAGATGGCGCCCGCGAGGCATGGCCGCCCGCCGAGCAGCTCGGCGGCAATCACTATCTCGGGCGACGACTTCCAACCACTTCAGTACCTTTTACCAAGCAGGTGCAGCGAACTAACGAAAGAGTAAATCTAATCTAAAACGGACATAAGACAGTCCGTACGACCTGTAAGAAGGGTCAGCAAAGAGGTCTTCACGGCCTAAAGATTTGAGGGAGTGAAGACCAACACAGCGGTGAGCTCGGGGATGGAGGGAGAGAGGAATGAGTGGTGGAGACTCGCCCAAGAAGATCAAGAATTACGGTAGGTACGTAATTTCATATCTTCCTGGACATAAGTCTCCACCACTCATTCACACTAGTGGAGAGTACCAAGCTGATAATCCCCAAAGGGCGTGCAGGAGAGCCAGAGCTCAAGCTGACTAAGATAGAAGTCCATTAAGGATAGTTCTGCCGATCGCGGAATGCCACTAGCATGAACATCCAGTGCATAATGCTTAATGAAGGTATGCACTGAGCTCCAGGTGGCGGCGCGCTAGAAGTCTGCAATTGGAACATTACATTCAGCTAGGGATGCCGTGATCGCCTTAGTAGAGGAGCGATTACTCCTACCTTCTAATTTAACTTGAGCCATGGAATAGCAATGTCGAAGGCATGCCACTAACCATGATGAGATGCATCTGATAGCGACAGGTTGACCCAGCCGGGTGTCGCTGAAAGAAACAAACAGTTGCTGAGTCTTTACGAAAATTCTTGGTTCTATCTAAATAGAACCGCAAGGCTCTCTTAACATCCAAGGAATGAAGAGATCGTTCCCCTTCATTTTGGAAATTAGCGAAGTAAGAGGGAAGTACCAGAGGTTGGTTTAGATGGAATTCTGACACAACCTTGGGAAGAAATTTAGGATGAGTACGGAGAACTACCTTGTCTTTATGGAATACAGTATACGGAGGGTCCGTAACCAGGGCATGTATCTCAGAGACCCTGCGGGCTGAGGTAATGGCCACCAGGAAGGCAGTCTTCCAGGTAAGAAATTTTAGCTCACAGGTAGCTAGGGGTTCGAAGGCTTCCGAGTGAGCGGTCCAGCACCAGGTTAATGTCCCAGGCTGCAACTTGACGCTAACAGGGGTCTGATATGAAGAATCCCTTAAGAAATCTCTTCACCATAGGTAACTGAGCCAGAGTCAAGGAAGAAACCGGCTCATGGAACGCTGAGATGGCACTAGGTGAACTTTAACTGTGGAGTACTGGAGACCTGAGTTTGATAGGTCCAAAGATACTCCAGAACCTTGTCAGGAGGACAGGAAAAGGGATTCCAAGAGGACTTTTGCACACCAGAGAGAAAATGTTTCCATTTGGAAGCCGTTGCTGGGTGGCTGGCTTCCGAGCAGCCAGAAGGATGTCTGAGACTCTCGAGAGACGTTGAACCGATTCACTTCTACCCTTCAGGAGCCAAGCATGAAGGTGAAGTGATTTCAGGTTGGGATGGACCAACGAACCCTGAGTCAAAAGATTGATTTGCAAGGGAAGTGGTCTCGGAGAGGCTGCCAACATACTGTTGAGTAGAGGAAACCATAGTTGCTGAAGCCAGGAGGGAGCAATGAGAATCATTTTGGTCCCCTGAGACTCGAACTTGAGGAGTACTCTCTGGATTAAAGGAAGCGGTGGAAAGGCGTAAAGAAAGCGTTTTGTCCACCGCAGCCTGAACGCATCCTGACAGAAAATGCCAGGCCCTGGATTTCTGGAGCAGAAGAGAGGCAGTTTTGCGTTGAGTGGGGATGCAAAAAGGTCCAGGTCTGGTGTCCCCCACTCTTCGAACAGTGACCGAGCTACGGCTGGATCGAGAGACCACTCGTGAGGGTCTGCCTCCGTTCTGCTGAGGTGATCTGCTAGGTCGTTTTGTATACCTGGCAGATAAACCGCTTGAATCAGAGACTTGTGCTCCAAGCACCACTCCCACACCCTCACTGCTTCCCTGCAAAGGGGATAAGAATGAGCACCGCCTTCCATTGGGTGGTTCTCATGTACAACCGGGCCAGGGGTACAGTGAACACCGAGGACGCCATGAGACCCAACATGCGTTGCATCGAGAGAGCTGTAACCGACTGGTTCTCCCCGATGTAACGGGCCATCCGAAGGATGTTGAGTCTTCTGTCCTCTGGAAGGAAAGCCTTCGCGGTAGAGGTGTCTAGAAGCGTCCCTATGAAAAGGAGCCTCTGGGAGGGCTGCAGTTGTGATTTTTCAAATTCAGCAGAACTCCATGGACGAAGAAGACGAGAAGTCGCTTGCACGGCTTCCAAAGTCCCTTGGCTGGAAGGGCTCCTAGAAGCCAATCGTCCAGGTAGGGAAACACTGGAGTCCGATCTTCCTGAGATGCGCAGCGAGAACTGCACAACACTTTGTAAAAACTCGCGGCGCCGAGGATAGCCCAAAGGGCAGGACTCTGAACTGATAATGCTGACCCAAAGCTACACACCTGAGGAACTTGCGGTGGGTCGGGTGGATGGGGATATGCTGGTAAGCGTCCTGCACATCCAGGGAGGCCAGCCAGTCGTGCTGATGCAGCAAGGGTAACAGGGTACCTAGGGAAATCATTTTAATTTCTCCTGGGAGAAATTTGTTTAACTTTCTGAGGTCTAGAATGGGCGCATTCCCCAGATTTCTTTGGAACCAGAAAGTAATGGGAGAACCTGTGTTTCGAGATGCGGGGCACCAGTTCTATTGCCCTGTTGTTTAGAAGGCCCTGGATCTCGGCGGTGAGGAGGTCTGATTGAGAGACCGACAACCTGGGTTGTCGTCTGGGGAGGACAATTCGGGGTTTCAAGAAATTGAGAGAATAACCGGCGTAATTATCCAAGGACCCATTTGTCCGGGTTATGGACTTCCACTGGTTGTAGAAGAACATCAGACGACCTCCCACCGGAGGAGAAAGTTCCACCTCGGGCAATGTGGATGGAACTTGGGCCAGCAATTCATAAGGTGGCGCTGGGGGCTTTAGGCCCCTGCGCTTTCTGCTGCGTGTTCTTTTGAGGTTGGGCAGGTTGGCTTTTATGGAAGCTTCCTCTGCCTCTGCCTCGAAAGGACTGACTACTATGAAACTGACGTCTGTTCACATGCCCCCGAGAGGGGGTAGGCGGAGGTCTGGCCAACTTAATGGCCGATCTAGTCTTCTGAGTGGCCTCTAAGGCTTGCTCCACCTGAGGGCCAAAAAGATAGGAGCCATCAAAAGGCAGCACCATTACCTGCTGCTGAGCATCATTCGTGAAGCCAGAAGTACACAACCAGGAATGGCGCGGTACAAATACCTGCGGCTGCTGGAGTGAGAAGCAGTGTCGAAAGTCCATGGCGGCTTTGACCTGTTGGTTATTGGACTCAATACCTCTAATAACGGTCAGAAGAAGCTCTGACTTGGAGTCCAATCTGGAAGAGCTTCAACCATTCTTTTCATAGAGTGCCACAGGATATACTCATACTGGAAAAACAGCCTTGATAACTGGCAATGCATACTTAGAGTGGAGGCAGCAAAGACTCTCTTACCTAATGTATCAGTCTTACGAGACTCTTTGTTAATAGGTTCGAGCTGTAGTAGTTTGAGGAAGAACGACCTTGATTCTCTGCCAGGACTACAATAGGATCCGAAAGGCTTGGGATGCCAAAATGGGACGATCCTTGGGAGCTGAATACTTTATCAATGGATTTAGCCACTGAGGGAATAAGAGCAGGATTATTCCATACCATTTGAGACAGCGTCTCGAAGGAAGGCTGGATCGGAGGAGTCAAATCCGTAGGGATCTCCGAAGCATGAAGATACTGGAGTCTTAATACCTTCCCAGGATCGATGTCTGTAGTCTGGAGAGAAAGAGTGGATCTCAGGTTCTTCAACAGAGACTTAAAGGACAGGTCCTCGACCACAGGCTCTGTAGCAAAGAAAGATCCTGTTCTCTCCACTTCATCACCCAACCAAGGTCTGGGTCAGGCTCAACATCATCTCCTGATGGTCCAGGAAGGACTGTTTGGACAGGAAAGGAGTGAAAATTAGGAGAGGAGGAAATAGCAGAGAAACAAGGAGAGTCCCGAGGGCCCCAGCGCCGAGAAGGCAAACGGGTTGAAAGCGGCACAGCGGAGGGCATGGTGCGAAGAGGCACGCAGCACCTTGAGCACACGCGCCGCTGATGCCTGCGGCGCCGCTCGACTAAGCAGCGCCGCCCGACCAGCGGGCGCCAGACCCAACGGCGCTGCAGGCAGCGCCGCAAGACGACCCGGCGCCGCTGACGGCACCGCAAGGCCCATGGCACCGAAAACGGCGCCGACAAGCCAACAGACCCGCCGGAGGCGCCGGAACGCCCAGGAACCTGGAAAGCTAGAGAAGGAAAACCCAGGAGATAAGGGCATCGGTGTGGCCCTGCGCCGCAGCCATGTGAGGGGGAAAACACCTGCGCCGGAGTCGCTGGCACCGAAGAAGAGGCGCGGCGACTAGAAGGTCCAACCGCCTACCTGATCGCCGGAGGAGCCCGAGGGCCCGTGGCAACCGAGCCAGGCAGAAGAACCAACCTCCGAGCCCATCGCCCCATAAGAGCGCCCACTGATGAAACTGCTCATCTGGAGCCCTACCTATAGGCGGGAGGGCTCGATGTCGGGGTGACGGTCACGGAAGTTGGCGACTCGAAGAAGAACCGGCAACTAGCTATGATAACCGATCGTCGGCGAGCATGAGACATACCAGAGGGCGACCGAGTGATGCCTTCTTTTGACCCTGTGCGGCAAGAAGAGTCGATGGGCGAACGGTGCGGAGAATGCGACCGCTTATTTTTATGCCAACGGGGAACCGCCTATCCCCCGGCATCGGACTGACCGCTGTCGGAACCCCCGCTGAGGAGATGGAGGCTGACCGACCCAGCCCGGCTGACTGAACAGCTTTCATCACGAAGTCTCCTACCGTCACCTGACCTGCTCATGGTCGACTCCGTCCAGTAGGCCGAGACTTCTTCAAGTAAGTTAAATTTAAAATATTAGAAAAATTTAACGAAAATAGAATAAAATTAAGCGATACTACTATCGTGGTAATGTTACAAAACAATAAACTGAAAACTATGCGCTAGTTTGAAGTTTGACTCCCGACAGGCGAGCGACGTTGTCACTGAAGCACACTCGACGGCGGGAAAAAAGGAACTGAGGCGGTTGGAGGGTCGTTGCCGAGATAGTGATTTCGCTCGAGCCGCTGCACGTGGCGCCGTTCCTCGCGGCGCCATCTCTCGCGCCGACCCTCCAGCAAAAAGTTTGCTCCTGATGGGTCCTAGTGCCTCCGGCGCTAATCCCACTAGTGCGAATGAGTGGTGGAGACTTATGTCCAGGAAGATCATAGAAATAGAAATTACGTACCTAACGTAATTCTTGGACGCAGTCTCCACCACTCATTCACACTAATGGGAGTACCCCGGAGGCGCTAGGACCCAGCAGGAGAAAACTTTTTTCAGGAGGGCTAGCGTCAGAGATGGAGCCACGAGGAAGCAGCACTGCGAGCCAGGCGCGTGCGGTACAGACTATCTCGGCGTCGACCCTCCAACCGGCTCAGTACTTTTTTTTTCCGATTGAGGAAGTGCAGCATAACTAACCTAGAGAGGACTAACCTAAAAACTGGACACAAGATAGCCCGAATGACCCATGTAAGAAGGGTCAACAAAGTCTTCACAGGTCAGCCATTGAGGGAGTGAAGACCAGAAACAGAAAAGTGAGCTCGGGGGATGGTGGGTGGGAGTGTGAATGAGTGGTGGAGACTTCATCCAAGAAGATCAAAAATTATGGTAGGTACGTAATTTCCATATCATCCTGGACATTAAGTCTCCACCACTCATTCACACTAATGGGAGAGTGCTGAGCTAAATAATCCCCTGAGATGGGTGGCAGCAGAAAGAGGAGCTCACGGTTTAGGACATAAGTCCATTAAGGATTATCCTGCCACATGACTGATGTTGTCTGGCATGGACATCCAAGGCACAGTGCTTAACAAATGTTTGAGCTCCAGGTAGCTGCATTGCAAATATCTGCAATGGGCACATTACGGATTTCCGCCAGAAATGCCGCGACTGCTATGGTAGAGTGAGCGTACACTCTGCCTTCTAGCTTGACCTGTGCCATAGAATAGCAGTGGCGAAGGCAAGCCACCAGCCACGCTGAAATGCACCTGTTAGCAACCGGTTGACCCAGCTGGGTCATGCTGAAAGAAACAAACAGTTGTTGAGCCTTGTGGATTTCCTTCATTCTGTCTAAATAGAACCACAATGCTCTCTTTACGTCCAGTGAATGAAGGCTACGCTCCCCTTCATTCTGGAAGTTTGCAAAGTAGGTTGGAAGGACTAAAGATTGATTCAGATGGAATTCTGAGACAACCATAGGCAGAAACTTAGGATGAGTCCTAAGAAAGTACAGTTACGTAAGAACTTACCGTAACAGTAGATCTTCGAGAGGAGCTCTTGCAGCAGGCTATTACAATCAGGACTATGCCGCAGGCACTAGGACCCTCCGGTGAAATTTCTGCCAGCAATACACAGCAGGGACTGCCTCCGACGTCGGTCAGGGTACAAGAGGGGGCGGACCCAGCTCCACCTCAGTTCTCCCGCCAAGACCCAGAAGAAGGCCTGACAAGAGAAGGAGACGAAGCCTACTAAGAAGAGAATTGGAGAAGAAAACGAAACTGGATCTGCACACCTCGAGGGGGAAGGTGTGTGGGAAGTAGCACCTGCTGCAAGAGCTCCTCTCGAAGATCTACTGTTACGGTAAGTTCTTACGTAACTGTACTATCTTACTTCAAGTGGGAGCTCTTGCAGCAGGCTATTACAATCATGCCTGAGTCCCAAGCAGTCCCACAACAAGGAGGTAGACGACCCCGGGAGGTGGAATATGCTGACTCCAGAGGCCTTAGGACAAAAGCCCTTGTAATACAGCTAGGCGGAAGCCAGCTCGGCGTCTGGAGACGATATCCAAGCTGTAATGGTTGACGAAGGTATGCACTGAGTTCCAGGCTGTGGCTGCACAAATGTCCTTTATAGCGACATTTCGCAGGGCGGCAAAAGAAGCTGACACTCCTCTGGTGGAGTGACTAACAGGGCCTGGTAGGGGTTTATTGCGTTTCTTGTAACAAAACGAGATGCAACGGACTATCCATTTAGAGATCGTTTGCTTGGACACCGGTCGACCCAAGCAATGTGGTGCAAAAGCCACAAAGAGTTGCTCGGACTGACGGTGCTGAGCCGTCCTTTTGAGGTAATACCTCAAAGTCCTGTGGACATCCAATGTGTGGAGGAGAGCCTCCCCTCTATTGGAAGGGGAAGGAAAATAAACAGAAAGGTCAACCGACTGGTTGAGGGTCAATTCTGAGACCACTTTCGGAAGAAACTTAGGATTCGTTCTGAGGGAAACCCTTTCCCTGTGGAAAACCAAATAGGGCTCTTTACACATCAGAGCCTGAAGCTCGGAAACCCATCGAGCTGAGGTAACAGCAACCAAGAAACAAACCTTCCAAGAAAGGTAACGCAGCTCACAATCCGCTGCTGGTTCAAAAGGAGGGAGGGTGAGTTTCTCCAACACAAAAAGGAGGTCCCAAGGTGGGATAGGGTCCCGGATGGGGGGGGGGGGTCTCATATGTAGAATTCTCCTAAGAAAGGTGCGGGCCACATCCAGTTGTGCCAAGGATCTGTCTCCCACGAGAGCATGATAGGCGGAGATTGCCCACATGTGCACCTTGATAGAGGAGTAACTCAGACCCTTATCGTACAAGGAGAGGAGGTACTGTAAAGCTGAGTTCACAGGGCAGGTGACGGGATCCAAACGCTGCGGCAATGCCCAAAGACAAAAACGCTTACACTTCATAGTGCAGGCGGAGCAAGTAGAGGGCTTTCTTGCCGACACTAGGACCGCCGCCACTTCCGGGGAAACCCCATATCTATGTTGAGCTACGTCTGAAGGAGCCAAGCATGTAGGTGTAAGAACCGAAGATCCGAATGAACCAGCGACCTTTGGTCCTGGGACAGCAACTGCGAGCATATGGGCAGCGGAACTGGAGGTTCCATTGATAACCACTGCAGCAGTGGGAACCAAATCTGCTGAGGCCATTTGGGGGCCACTAGGATCATTCGGGCCCCTTCTGCCTGTAACTTGAGCAGCACTCTCTGAATGCGAGGGAATGGCGGAAAGGCATAGAGAAACCTCCCTGCCCAACAAAGGGATAACGAGTCTGGCCAGAAAACTCCAGGCGCGTGCTCTTGCGAGCAGAACGTTGGCAGTTTGGCGTTGCGTGGTGACACAAAGAGGTCCAGCTCTGGAAGACCCCACCTGTTGAAGAGCTGGTCCGCCACGGACTGTAGCAGCTCCCACTTGTGTGCCCTGGAACGCGACCTGCTGAGGCTGTCGACCAGATCGTTTAGGATGCCTGGAATGTGCACTGCGGACAGCAGGATGCCCCACTCCAGCGCCCAGTACCAGACTCTCATTGCCTCCCTGCAAAGAGGATACGAATGAGTGCCCCCTTGCTTGTTGATGTAAAAGACGACCGCCATGTTGTCTGTCTGAATTAGAAGAGAGCCTGGTACTAGGTCCTCTTGAAAAGCCTGTAGGGCGTAGAGGACCGCTCGCATTTCCAGCACACTGACGTGAAGGGACAGCTCCTCGGGTGACCAAACCCCTTGTGTCAGACGAGCACCCAGGTGCGCCCCCCACCCCAGGACCAAGGTATCTGTTGTCAGAGTCTGACCTGGTGGCTCTGGACGAATGCTGACCCCTTTCTCTAGATTGCTGGGGTCCATCCACCAAAGCAGAGTTCTCCTGACTGGCTCCGAGATCTTGACCGGGGAGTCTAGATCGTCGTGGCTCTGGTCCCATTGCACCCTGAGCATCCATTGCGGGACCCTCATGTGAAGGCGGGCCAAGGGAGTAACAGAAATAGCCACCGCCATGTGCCCCAGTAAACTAAGGAAGTTCCGAGCCAGAACTCGAGGAGTTATGGAGATCCATTCTGCCATCTCTCGCAAGCAAGCTCTCCTGTCCTGGGGAAGGAAGACCATGCCCTGGACGGAATCCAGGATCGCTCCTATAAAGGCGAGCTTTTGGCTGGGCTCCGGGGACGATTTTCGTAAGTTCAGGGTGATCCCCAGCTCTCGGAACAGAGTATAGGTGTCTTCGAGAGCTCGTAAAAGGCTTACTTTTGATGGGGCCGTAAGCAGCCAATCATCTAGGTAGGGGAACACGTAGTGCCCCATACACCTTAGAGACGCAGCCACCACTGCTAGGCACTTGGTGAAGACTTGCGGAGCGGAAGAGAGGCCGAACGGAAGCACTTGAAACTGAAAATGCTCCCCCTGGAAGTGGAACCTCAGAAACTTCCTGTGGGGAGGATAGACCCCGATATGCATATAAGCATCTTGCATGTCGAGAGAGCAGAGCCAGTACCCCTGGTGCAGCAAGGGAAGGAGTCCCTGAAGAGTCACCATCCCTGAAGAGTCACCATCCTGAACCTTTTGTACTCGATAAAGAGGTTTAGAGGACTGAGGTCCAGAATGGGACGAAGGTCCTGAGTCTTTTTTGGGACCAGAAAGAAGTGGGAATAGAACCCTTGCCCTTACTGATGCACGGGAACCCTCTCTATTGCTCTCTTCTGCAAGAGGGTCTGGATCTCTCCTTCTATTAGTGGGATGTGAGGAGGAGGATAACGGGAGAGCTTTGGTGGAGTGTGCGGTGGAAACTCTCTGAACTCCAGCGTGTGTCCTCTCCTGATGATATCCAAGACCCACTGGTCTGCGGTGATTGACTTCCACCCTTCAAAATGAAGGGAGAAGCGGCCCCCAACCGGCTCACCTGGATCTTCCCGCGGAAGGAGGGGGCGGAAGGGAGTCACTGGGCAGAGCCGGGAGTGGGGAGATAGGTCTGGGAGGACTTGGGCCCACGGGCAGGAGGTCCACCAGATTGCTGGTTTCCAGATCTCCTGTGAAAGCCTCCTCTCTGCCCCTGTTGGTTGCCACGGGCTGGACCTTGACTGCCTGAGGACTTATGAAAAGGCCGTCAACGGTGTTGTCGACGCTGGTCGCCACGGTACATCTGGCAGACCGACCAGATTGACTTGCCCGACTCCTGGAGGTGGGAGATCAAGGCCTCTGTCTCCTGCCCAAACAGCACGGTAGAAGGGCAGATCCTTGATACCGGCCTGCAGATCCTGGTGAAAGCCCGAGACTCTCAACCAGGCATGGCGCCGGAGGCACAACCTGGAAGCGGCTGCCCTGGCTGCCATATCTGCAGTGTCATACGAGACCCTCAGTAATTGGGAGCCTACGTCTGAGCCTGACTAGAGGAGGGCCAGGAGCTCTGCCTTTTGGTCAGAGTCTGGCATGGTCTTCATCAGCTCTAGTCCCCTTTCCCACATCACATTCTGGTACTGTACCATATGCTTGAGGAAATTGAGGGAACGGATGGTACAGGTGGAGGCAGCATATACTTTCTTTCCCACCTGGTCCAGGTAGTGAGACTCCGGGTCGGAAGGCTGGGAGCTGAGGTGCTTTGGTTGCCGGGACTTGCCATGGGCAGCCGTGATCACCGAAGAATCGGCCTGAGGGTGTTCTGCTAGAAAGGGTTCTGCCCTCGGGGCCTTATACAGCCTGACCAACTTTTTTGGAACTGCCAGGATTGAGGCCGGATGCATCCAGGTGGTTCTGGTAAGGTCCTGGAATGTATCGACTAAAGGGGAGATAACCAGAGGCTTTGGTTCCTTTTGCCTCTGGTACTTGGCCAGTCTCCAGCGTTCTGGATCCAGGTCCTCCATGTCCCACTTGTTGGAGGCCTGGATGTGCCTCATGACGTCCATAAAAGTAGGATCATCCGGAGGCGAGCGAGGTTGGTCCTTCTCTCCCCTGGAGCGTCTCAGACTGAGAGAGGAAGAGGAGGTAGACGTCGGTGAGGAGGATCGACTATCCAACTTGGAATAGTCTGACCCCGTTCTATGACCATGCCGCTCGTTTCGGGAAGGAAGTCTCCGGAACGTCGGGGCACGAAGGAGAGCTCTCCTGAGGGCCCAGGGGGGAGGAGGACTTGGGCGACAGGGACGTCGGCTCTTCTGCGACCGTTCCCGCGTCCTTCGCCTGGCGTCGGTGTAAGGACCAATGGCGGGGTGCCGCCGGGGGGCGCCGGAGAGTCCTTGGTCTCCGGAGGCGTGCCTTTAGCAGGCGGTGTTGGTGCGTTAGCAGGTGGGACCGAAGCAGGCACCTCTAAGGGCTTAGCGATGACCCTTAGCGGGGTCACCTTTGGCTTGGCTGGCTTCTCCCCTGACGGGCCGGCCTTAGCCTGAGCAGTCTTCAGGAGCTCTCCAGAACCTGAGGGCCGGGCCTTTTTAGGAGAGGGCCTCGAGTGCGACCGGTGTCGGGACCGACTACGGTCCTTGCTATGGCACTTTCTCTCTTTCCGCTTCCCCTCTGAGGAGTGCAGATCCATCTTCTGCTTCAACAGATAGGCTTTAAGGGCCTTGAGGTGGCGGATGCGGGTCCGGCTGGTAAAGGCCTGACAATCTGCACAGTTGGCGGTGTCGTGGTCTGGGCCTAGACAAAAAACGCACCTCCGATGGCCATCCTTCGCTGGGATCTGCCTCCCACACTCGCACTTGTTTAAGTGTTCAGGAGATACCAACGCCCGAGAAGACATCCGTCGATCTCGACCGGGCAACGGCTGACATCGGACTCGGTAAAGGAGCTAAGAGCGAGGAAAACAACTCTCAAAAGGCGGAAAAAAACAACCGACGGGCAGTGGACTGACGTTGGATACCTTAAAACGAGAAAACCCGTCAAAAACGAGAGAAGAATCTTGATTGTAGATCAAATCCACAAGGTTTTTAGCTGCAACTGCGAGCAAAAGCTGTTCCTTCGACTTCACGTGCAGGACGCGGCGGGAAAGAACTGAGGTGGAGCTGGGTCCGCCCCCTCTTGTACCCTGACCGACATCGAGGGCGGTCCCTGCTGTGTATTGCTGGCAGAAATTTCACCGGAGGGTCCTAGTGCCTGCGGTGTAGTCCTGATTGTAATAACCTGCTGCAAGAGCTCCCACTCGAAGTAAGATCTACTTTGTCTTTGTGAAATGCAGTATACAGGGGGTCTGTGACCAGGGCGCGTATTTCAGAAACTCTACGAGCAGAAGTAATGGCCACCAGGAAGGCCGTTTTCCAAGTGAGGAATTTCAACTCGCAAATAGCTAGGGGCTCGAAAGGTTTATGAGTGAGCATGTCTAGCACAAGGTTAGTGTCCCTGGCTGCAACTGGACGTCTAATAGGAGGTCTAGTATGCAGAATAGCTTTAAAGAAACCTCTTAACTATGGGCAGCTGAGCCAGTGATATGCCAAAATGGCACAAAGATGAACTCTGACTGGAGTATTGTAGACCTGTGTTTGAGAGGTCTAACAGATGCTCCAAGACTTTATTCAGTGGGCAGGAAAAAGGATTCCAAGAGGATTTTGCACAGCAGATAGAGAAATGCTTCCATTTAGCTGCGTAAGTTTTTCTGGTGGCCGGCTTGCACGCAGCCAAAAGAATATCTGAAACTCTACGAGAAACATTAAACCTATTCATCTCTATCTCCTCAGGAGCCAAGTGTGAAGGTGAAGCGACCCAAGGTTGGGATGGACCACAGGACCCTGGGTCAGAAGGTTCATCTGAAGGGGAAGTGGTTTCGGGGAGGCTTCCGATAGTCTGTTGAGTAGCAGGAACTATATCTGCCGAGGTCAGAATGGGGCAACGAGAATCATTCTGCCCCCGATTCCAATTTGAGCAGCATCCTCTGAATTAGGGGAAGAGAATGAAATGCGTATAGAAAGCGTTTTGTCCACCGCAGCCTGAATGCATCCTGACAAAAAAAGCCAGGTCCTGGATTTCTGGAGCAGAAGACTGGCAGTTTTGCGCTGAGTGGGGATGCAAAAAGGTCCAGCTCTGGAGCTCCCCACTCTTTGAAGAGAGACTGAACGACGGTTGAGTTGAGAGACCACTCATGAGGATCTGCCTCCGTTCTGCTGAGACGGTCTGCCAGCTCATTTGTACTCCTGGCAGGTAAACCGCCTGAATCAGAGCCTTGTGCTCCAGGCACAATTCCCACACTCACTGCTTCCCTGCATAATGGGTAAGAGTGAGCACCGCCCTGTTTGTTGATGTAATACATCACTGCCTTGTTGTCCATTTGAAGGAAAATGTTCTTGTGACAGAGTATGTCCTTCAAAGCTCGGACAGCATAGAGGACGGTTCTCATTTCCAGGACGTTTATGTGAAGTTGAGACTTGTCCTGGGTCCACGTACCCTGGGTGTGGAGATCCTGGCAGTGAGCTCCCCAACCCATCAGGGATGCATCCGTGGTAATGAAGATCTAATGATCTAGGGGGGTGAAGGGATATCCTTCCAGAAGGTTGTTCTCCTGAGACCACCAGGTGAGTGACCTCTTCAGAGGATCTGTCACCTTGATGAGAAAGGACTGAGGGCGAGTGGTTGGGGACCACCGAGTACTGAGCATCCACTGAGAGGTTCTCATGTGAAGACGAGCTAAGGGTACAGTGAACACAGAGGATGCCATGAGGCCCATCATCCGTTGCATCAAGATAGCTCGAACCAAGCTGTGTTCTTTGATAAATCGGGCCATCTGTAAGATATCGCTCCTTCTATCCTCTGGAAGAAAACCTTTCGCACATGAGGTGTCCAGCAGAGTTCCTATGAAAAGGAGCTTCTGGGAGGGCTGCAACTGTGACTTCTTGAGGTTCAGCAGGACTCCATGGATGTGAGGAAGTCTGAGGCTATGGCCATGGCCTTCAGATTCTCTTGCCTGGAGGGACTTGCTAGAAGCCAGTTGTCCAGATACGGGAATACTTGTATTCCAGATTTCCTTAGATGCGCCGTGACAACTGCACAACACTTTGTAAAAACTAGAGGCACCGAGGACAGTCCAAAGGGCAGGACTCTGAATTGATAATGTTGACCCAACACCACGAACCTTAGGTATCGGTGGTGGTTTGGGTGTATGAGAATGTGCTGGTAGGCATCCTGCATGTCCAGGGAGGTTAGCCAATTGTACTGATGACTCAATGGAAGTAGGGTACTGAATGTGGTATCATCTTGAACTTTTCCTTGTGTAGGAACTTGTTTAATTTTCTGAGATCCAGAATGGGGTGCATGCCACCAGTTTTCTTTGGGACCAGAAAGTAATGGTAGTAGAAACCTATGTTTTGTTTATCCAGCGGAACTATTTCTACTGCACTGTTGTTCAGAAGGCCTTGTACCTTGGAAGCAAGAAGGTCTGACTGTGCCGCAGACAACATGGGCTGTCGTTTGGGAGGATGATCCAGAGGGGGTTCCGAAAGATTGAGAGAGTACCCCTCGCAGATTATCCTGAGGATCCATTTGTCTGATGTTATAGATTTCCACTGGTTGTAGCACTGAGTCAGACTTCCTCCCACTGTTGAGGAGGAGTCCCCCCTCGGGCAACTGAGGTGGGACCTGGGCTGGAAACTCAGAAGGTGGCACTGGGCGCTTTTGGGCCTTGTGCCATCTGCTGCATTTTCTTTTGCGGCTGAGGGTTCTGGTTTCTGTTAAAACCTCCTCTGCCTTTGCCCCGAAAGGACTGCCAGTTGTGAAACTTACAATTGTTCCCACCCCTCGAGAGGGAGTGGGCGGTTGTCTGGCTGTCTTAATGGCAGACCTAGTCTTCCGTGTGGCCTCTAGTGCTTACTCCATCTGAGGTCCAAATAGATACATGCCGTTGAAGGGTAAGGCCATGACTTTCTGTTGGGCGTCATTCGTGAAGCCCGAAGTACGCAGCCAAGAGTGGTGACGGGTGCAAATGTCAGCCGCCGCCCAGGAAGCGGTATCGACGGCGTCCACTGCAGCTTTAACCTGTTGGTTACTGGACTCGATATGGTTTGAAGTAGCTCTGACTTAACCTCCGATTCAGGCAGAGCTTCTAATATTCCTTTGGGTGAATGCCAAAGAACATACTCACACTGAGAAAAATAGCCCTGGTAGCTGGCAGTGCGCAAGCCCAGGGTTGAGGCAGCAAAGACTCTCTTACCCAAGGTGTCTATCTTGTGAGATTCTTTGTTTATAGGACGAGCTGTAGATTCCTGAGGGAGGACAGCCTTATCATTCTCTGCCATGACCACAATGGCATCAGCAAAGGCTTGTGAGGCCAAGATGGGGCGATCCTTGGGAGGGGCATATTTCTTATCTATGGACTTGGTCACAGAAGGAATAAGAGCCGGATTCTTCCACAACATCTGGGAAACGGGTCTCTAAAGAGGGCTGTACCGCAGGGGTTAAATCCATAGGGATTCGTGGAAAATGACGATATTGGAGACGCAGAAGCTTCCCAGGATCGATTTCTGTGATCTGGAGAGAAAGGGTAGAATTTAAATTCTTGAGCAGAGACTTAAAGGAAAAGTCCTCAATAACAGGCTCTGCAGGAGGATTGATCCCTGCCCCCAGGGTAGTGTAAGCATCAACATCATCACCTAGTCTAAGATCTGGATCGGGCTCAAAATCATCTCCTGACTGTATAGAGAGGAACGGAGTGAAAACCAGGAGGAAGAAGAGAAGGAGAAAATTGGAGTCAAAAACCTCTGTAAACTAGACGGTGCCACACACATCCCCGGCGCCATCGAAGAAAACGGCGCCGAGAACACAGAGGGCGCAGACAAAGAAAACAGCGTTGCACCTGGCGCCGACAGGAAGAGCGCTACTGTACTCGGTGCTGATGCCACTTTGACGGATAGCACAGCACCGTACCAGTGCCAAGAATGGGACCGTTTCTTTTTATGCTTTAGGGGATGCCGCCCATCTCCTTGAGCATTGGTAGGTAAGTAAAATTTATTTTTATACAGGTAATACATGTCATTTGGACATAATCCAGTTTATAAGACAGACCTGTGTAAATTCCTAACTAGTTACATACAATTAAGTTCCATGTTAAATACATATAAATACAAACACCACAATATACAAACAACACGGTATACCTAAAAGACTTACAATAGCTGGATTATAAAATCTCAAAATCCCAAGGAACCTTAGAGAAAAAAAAAACAAAAAAAAACCATTTAACACTCACAAATGTGAGCATATAGCTCCTTTATAGTGTGAGTAAACAATGAATAATTTGGAATTTCTCTTACCTCATTAGGAAGAGAATTCCAAAAACTAGCAGCCTGATGTAGCAAAGACCTGTCCCAATATTTATTATAATGTTTACCTACAACTATCTTATTTAAGTGAACTGATCTTGTCAATATCCGTTTTTGATAGTTAGTCACTGAAAATAATATTAAAGAAATTGGGTGATTTACAGATGAATATTTCATTTTGTGTATTAAAGATAACCAATGACACTTATGATTTATGTCTAAAGGTGACCAGTTCACTTTCTTCAACAATAGACAATGATGAGTCCGATAGTTTCCTTGTAATACATATCTTACTACGCGATAATAAGTTCTATCTATTCTAGACAATAGGGTTTTATTTGCATTTCTATATATTAATTCTCCATATCTTAGCACTGGAATAATTAACTGATCTGCCAGTTTTTTTCTATCTAAAAAAGATAAACAATCAGTACTTCTTCTTAACGCCCCTACCCTTCTATTTATTTTTTTAATCAATGCAATAATATGATTTGAAAAGGACAGATGTTCATCAAATATAATCCCTAAATAACTATATTCTTTAACTTGTTCTAATTTAGTTTGATTCCCTGTATAAATGGATAAATCATAAACAAGTTTACCACTTTTTTTCAATGGGAAATTCATACACTTTGTTTTTTTTGTGTTCATCATCAGCCCTGACCTCGTGAACCACCCCTCAATTCTTAGAAAATCAGACTGCAAATTAGTTTGTAATATTTCTTCCATTTTTCCGGACGCAATTATAACCAGATCGGCATAAAGTCGAATCTCTGATTTTTCTATAGTCGATGGCAAGTTATTTATGAATATTAGGAACAAAAGAGGTCCTAAAATTGATCCCTGGGGAACTCCTCTACTTTCCTCTTTCCTGACAAACATCCCTGTACCTCGACTCTCTGGGAACGATCATCCAAATAAGATTTTAACCAATTTAAGGGATCTTCCCTCATGCCTATTTCATGAAGTCTTTCAATTCAAGGGGTGGTCCACCAGGTCAAAAGCCTTTGAAAGATCTACAAAAATAACAGCTGTCTCCCTATTTTCCCCCAATGACCTATTTATTTGGTCATAAAATTCCAAAAGGGCTGTTGTAGTAGAATAGTTTTTTCGAAAACCAGATTGTTTAGTTGTCAACAAACTGTATCTGTCCAAATATTCCATTATCTGGCTAGAGACAAGTTTTTCAAAACATTTCGACAAAAGTGGTAATAAGGCTATGGGCCTATACTTATTAACTTCTAACGCATCCCCCCCTTGAAAATAGGTTTTACTCTACTCTCTTTCCAAGATAAGGGAAAATATTCAATTGGACCGTCCATTGTCAGAACACCCCCCCACCCAAGGGAGGGCAGCAGACCGGAACTGGCCCGGCTGACTGAACAGCTTTCATATGAAATCTCCCTGCCATCACCTGCCCCACTCACGGTCGACTCAGTCAATGGAGGGCTGAAGACTTCTCTCTTGTACAAGTAAGAATTTATTAAAATATAATCGGTACTTATCGTTGATAAAATACAAAATAAATTGAAAATTAAGCTGCTAGTTTGAAGTTTGACTCCCGGGGGGCGGGCGGGCGCGCAACGTCATCACTGACATACACTCAACAGCAGGCAAAAAGGAACTGAGGCGGTTGGAGGGTCGACGCCAAGATAGTCTATACCACAAGTGCCTTGCTCGCGGTGCAGCTTCCCCACAACTCCATCTTGGGCGCCGGTCCGCCTGAAAAAAGTTTGCTTCCGCTGGGTCTTGGCGCGTCCAGCGTACTAGCATTAGTGTGAATGAGTGGTGGAGATTTTATGTCCAGGAAGACAGTACAGGCTCATGGTATGCGGAAATTGCACAAAGATGAACTTTGACTATAGAGTACTGTAGACCTGTGTTAAGAGAGGTCTAAGAGATACTCCAGGACTTTACTCAGTGGGCATGAAAAGGGATTCCAAGATGATTTCGCACTCTAGATAGAGAAATGCTTCCACTTAGCTGTGTACGTTTTCAAGTAGCTGGCTTGCGTGCAGCTAGGAGAATATCTGATACTCTACAAGAAACGTTAAACCTGTTCATCTCTATCTCCTCAGGAGCCAGGCATGGAGGTGAAGGGACCTCAGGTTGGGATGAACTAGAGGGCAGTGGGTTAGAAGGTTCATCTGGAGTGGAAGCAGTTTCGGAAGGTTGCTGATAACCTGTTGATTAGAGGGAACCAGATCTGGGGAGGCCAAAATGGGGCAGTGAGAATCAGTCTACCCCCCTGTGCCTCTAATTTGAGCAGCACTCTCTGAACTAGGGGAAGAGGAGGAAATGCGTACAGAAAATGTTTTGTCCACTGCAGCCTGAATGCATCCTGACAAAAAACACCAGGTCCTGGATTTCTGGGGCAGAAGATAGGCAGTTTTGCATTGTGCAAGTCTCTGCAGGTCTGGAGGGCCAGGGCAGCGGACCTCACCCTGGTCTCTCTGGACAGCCTGGCAATTAGCCCACTGTCCATGTAGGGGGTAAACTCTGACACCCCAAGGTGCTGAAGATGGGCCACCACTACTGCCATGCGCTTGGTGAAGACCCTCAAGGCTGAGGAGAAGCTGAATGGCATGATCTGGAACTGGTACAGGGCCCCTTCTGCTCAGAACCTAAGGTACAGACGGGAATGTGGAAGAATGCATCCTGGAGGTTGTGGTGGAATTTTTATATATCCTAAAGTATAATACCTTTATGTTCTAAAGCTTATTGTACCAGAGCTTATAACTGTTATATGTGATTATAGCCATATAGATATGTTGCTTCTCATATGCTCTAAAACTATCTGTTTTGTTATAGCCATATAGCCATGTTGCCTTTCATATGCTTTAAAACTATCTGCTTTGTAAAACAGCCATAATGAATGTGCAGTTCTGTGCTAACTAAAACAAAGGAGGTTGTTTGACTAAGATAAGAAAACCTTGAAAAATTAAATAAAGTGAAATACAGCTGGTTGTAACTAAGATAAAGGGAGACACATAGTAAGTATAAAAAACAACTCCTTATACGGAAAGTGCTGAATCTAAGGTTTTGCTAAAGATAAGGAAAGCTGTTGTTAAGCATGAGATCACTGTTAGACTGTGAAACTAAAAGGTATATAAGCCTCTGTGAACAATAATCGAGGAGCTCTTGCCTTTAGCTGAGGCTCCCACACATGTGTGTACAGACAATAAACTGAGTTTATTGGAATAACCATTAGGTGTGGTTATTAGTATATAGAATTTAAGGTAAAGTATAGACAGTAAAGAGAATCTACGACCACAGTTTTTTGGCGAGTCGGCAGGATGGCTTCGCCTCCGTAGTTGCGCCGTGATCGACTACTCATAGTCCCGCACAGGAAGGGTGCCTCTGTGTTTTAGTCCCATCACTTGTGTGACGCTAGGATTGGTGACAGCCATCATTTACTGTCTTAGGTGCTAGGGCACCGAAAGTGCTAGGTTGGCACTTGATGTCAGGGACGCCCAAATAAGAGAAGTGTTAGGTGGCACTCGCGATAAGAGATAGGCGCCAGTAAACGGGACCAAAATGGGAAATATGGGGACCTCTACCAGATGGATCTCAAGCTAGTACTGTTAAGAGATTTTGTTTTGTTTTGTTTTAAACTGCAACCCAGAGCTCTGGAAAAGACTTGGTTTGGCAGGTTACTAAAATGGCCAAAAGAAAACATTTGAAAGAGTTAATAGCTGCAGTGTTTGGAAATTATCATGAAGGTCCTGCAGTCAGTTTTCTTACTCAGACTTGTGTATCTGAAAAGAAGAAAAAAAAATACCTTGGCATCGGGTAAGTCTGAATTTTTATTCAAAGTTGTTTTATGTCTGTTTTATTTCTGTAATACGATACTAAACAAGGTAATGCTCAGTCTTTCTTGTACATATTTTGTAGCTTATATCTGTGTTCTGTAATTATGTTCTGTTGTCAAGGTTATAGATAGGATTGACTGCCTTTGTGCAAAACATGTTACAGTAAAAAAAAAAAATGAAAAGAAGCTTCTTGCCTCATAGCTGACTGTTTTAATTGGCTTATTTTAATGAAACATTTGTGCTGCCTAGACAGGGTCATTAAAGAACTTTGTATGTAGTTGCTGGTTAAAGCAGGTGGTGTTGAAGGTAAAGAGATATGACGTCATAAATTGCAATGTGCAGAAAGAGTTGTAGTTTGCAAGCAGCGTACCAAGCCACTGCAAGGTAAAAATGTAATGTGTTAACAGCTATAAATGGCTTTATCATACTTCTAGTTAAACCAGAAACTTTTGTAAAATGGCAGAGTGCCATATTTTGGCTATGCGCCAGAAGGTGTAACCATGTTATACTAGATGTGTTCACTTACAGATAGTATGTTGTGCTGTGTTTTAAAGGTGTTGAAAGGAGTTATTAAAATGTGTTTAAAAAGTGTTTTGTTCTGGAAAGATTTGGCATGGCGATATGTATAAATGTGTTGGTTTAAAAAATTGTCAGTGTTACAAGACAGGGGGAGGTAGCACATATATCTAAAACACGTACAGTTTTCTAATAAAGCTATGGGCATTACCTCAGCAAATTGGTGTGAAACAATGTCAGTCTTATTTTGTGTTAAGTATTTCTTTTTGTGTATGTGTATGTATATGTGTGTGTACTGTCTTGGCCAGCAGTTTTATTGTAAAAATATTTAATATCAGTAGTGTTCAAGGACACTACAAAAATAACTGGGTTTGAACGACCCTTGCATGCACACTGTGACCTTTTGCATGTTATTTGACCTTCTTGTGTTTCAACATTTTATGTTACTACCAGTTCAAACTTGATGTGTATTCCATGCCTAAAGCACAACTTTTCACACAAAATGTATGTTTTCATGAAAGCACACCAAGAGTGAACCATGTAATTTGACTTTTTATTGCAAAACTAGTATTCTAAGTAAAGAGGAACAAACTTTTCTTCTCCTCTCATGGCTTCTGACTTGCAGCCAACACAGGCAATACTCCAGCTGAAAGGGGAGAATTATTCATCATCTCCCCATATTTTTTATATATATATATATATATAGTACGCTTTTGAAAAAAAGACTATTACAGCTGTTTTTGAGAGTCTACCATCTACAGTTAAAAAACAATGGTTTTGGTTTTTATGTGTGACCATGGTGTAATCTATTTTTTTTTTGTCTTTTGAAATGCATTCTAAAAGATACGTACGTACGGTATTACCATCAATCTGGATTTTTTATAAACTCAGCTGACATTTTGTCATGCTTAGGATAAGGGAACCCAGGGACGCTTGGCTTCTTTTATCCTATGAAAATAATCTTGTTTTATTTTTAAACTGGTGTGTGTTTGTTCTTGTTGTTTGTCTGTGTTTCTTCTCTTTCTTCTAGAGAAAAGAAGTTCCCATCTTTATAGTAAGGTATAAAACCTACTAAACTAATTGTAATATTATCTTGTTATAATTTAAAGTGTAGTAGTGGAATCATGTCACCATCCACAGCTAACCTTTTATTACTACAGTATTCGAGCTGTCTCTTCCACCAGTAGGAGCTTGGGGAGGGGTAAGCTATCCTTCCTCTATCCCTTCCAGTGTAATACCCCAAAGGTTTCAAGGTACATCACTGTTCCCCTAGAGGGTAAATAAGGAAAATATGTATTTGCCAATAATTGTTTCTTATTTACAGGTTTTAAAAAGACCCAAGGTATTTTAACAGCATAACCCAGCCCAAGCCCTTCTGTTTTTCTAGTGCAAACAGTTAAATCTCACACCTATTATTGGTACAAGGGTTTCTGCCCTCAGCAAATAATCAGTTACGCTTGAGAGTAGAGTTGTGTATGTATGTCCACATATTCATTCTTTTGATTGTCTTTTCAGCATTCTTATCCTGTTAAAACAAATGCAAAGAACTTTGTCATTGCCTTACAGCAATGAATGCATTTTTTTTCAACCAGTAAATTCACAGTACTCTAACATTTCTGGATTTTAAGCTAAGTTTACAGTCTATATGTGTTGTTTAAAATGTATTTTATGCATTATGCATTATGCTCAATACTGAAATTGTTCTATTACAAACATGCTTATGTTTCATGTTTATGTTATAATGTTTTGATATACATCTTGCTACACTGTATCATGTGTGTGTTCAAAAAGTGCTCCACATGTATAATGTTTTAATGCTCATAACTAAATCCTAAATACTGGGACCAGCATTGCTGACCCACCCCTACAATATGTTCCAAAGCAAAACCAAAAGTAAAATTAATGCTCGTTTGTCTTATTACTCACAGGTACCCCTAAAAAATAAGTGCACTCTATGCAGGTTTTTCATTTTTAATTTTAACAATTATAATATGCACAATTTACATTGTACTCCAAAGCTATGCTTCAAGCCTTATCTCACTCAGTACTTTAAAGTATGTCACTATACAGGGTAAAAAAAAAGTAGACCTTTTCACGTGTCACAGGTGCAATAGGCACTGTTATTAAATTGGCATAGACCAACCACATATGTATTTGTCCCACTGATTGCATTGTGTAAAAGGCATATTGTTATGAACAATATGTTTAAAGCGTGTAACTGCATTAAGCAGGTTAGCAAGAGAAAAAGAAAGAGGAGACCATTATGGTTTTCCAAAGAGGTAGCAAAAAAAAAAAAAAAAAAGACAAAGAAAAGGGACAGTGAGACTGAAGGGGGAGAACGAGAGTCGCGTGGAAAATGACAACAGTGGAGCTGACATGTTGAGCAGGTGTTTCTGCTCAGTCTTTACTGAGAAAGAGGGGGGTAATGGGTCTAAAGGGAGTACAAGGGGTGAGAATGGTGCAGAAATGAAATGCATCACAAGTCCTATAAAGACAAGTTAAAGAAATAAACATGTACTCCTGGAGGAGAGGAGGAGAGAGAAAATATCATAAGAGACATACAAGTATCTTACAGGAGAAACAGAGTGCAGAAAAACACTATTTTTAAGCGAAAAAAATGTTCCAGGACTAGAGGGCATGAAATAAAGTTGGAGGGAGGACGATTCAGAAAAACATGAGAAAGAATTTTTCACAGAACGGTGGTGGACAAGTGAACACCCTGCCAGAGGAAGTGGTGGGGTTAAAACAATCACGGGATTTAAGAATGCATGAAATAGACATAAAGGAATTCTAGAGGTCAGGGTAAGGGAAAACAGACTTGTAGAAAACAAACTAAACTTACAAGCTCAAATGGGTAGACTGAGTGGGCCATAGGCCCTTATCTGCCGACACTGTTTATGTATCTATGTATTGTAACATTACAAGATTTTATAACTCCGGCCTGCTTGCAACAGACAGGGAAATAATGTTCATCACTGTTATAACTGCTTCTGTGATTTAAAAGCAGGAGGTAACCATAACATTGTCATAATTTACAGATAGTCAAATGGTATAACTGAACCTTGGCCTGCACCCCCAGGTGTGCGGCTAATGTCCCATTTTATTTTTCTCTTTCTAATTGCCAGAATTTAGGCTCTGTCACACCACTCTTTACAAAACAAAAAGTAAATGGTTTAAAAGATTGTTATTTATGTGTTTTTAACTCAGTGTCTAACACACTTTGCAAGTTTGCAGGTTTCCAAGGTGTGGCACACATAAGATCTCCACGTTCAACAGCAGTAATACTTTCATCTAAGTTGCCAAGACCTTCATCTTTTCCATAAAAAAGAAAACTGCCACAGTTTTGATGTTATCACCATCTTTGTGCCTGACTAGTTTCTTATAAGGACTATTGCATGAATCCAGTTATTACTACCTCTGCAAGTGTAATGTTTTCAGCAAAATTACACCTATTTGTAAAACTTTAAATCAACTGAAAAGGTCCAGTCAGTTCAGACTCTGCAATCAAGCTTATTGTTTCTGCTTACTATGAAGTTAAATCTGGGAAGGGCACTCCCCTAACTCCAGCGAAGATTCTGCTTCAATTGACCTTCAAGCAATACATCCATTTTTCACTGCCGCTTGTTCCAGACATGGCTGGTACTTTCTACAACCCTATTGCTCTAATATGGACTGTGTTCTTAATGGTTTATTGTCAATTGTTACCTTTTTATGGACTGTTAATCTTTATGCTGGGGTGTAATCAACTACGACAAAACAAATGCCATGCCAGTGTGTGTGTGTGTGTGTGTGTGTGGCTATCCCATTAAGGACTCAATGCACCCCTGGCCAGTGTGTCTACCACTCAGCCATCCAGCAGCTAGCCACAAAATGAACACTGACTTTTCTACTATGCTGGTGTTTTGTTTTTAAATTACTGTCTGCATTGCCCCATATGCCTTGTGGGGTTACCACCATTCTGCAAATGACATTTCATCTGTACTATAACTACATCAACCTGTGGATACTTATATAAACTTATGAACTGTTAATTTCATGGACTGTTATGTTTTATAAGGACTTATCTGTCAAGAGACATTATCAATAGATTCTTCAATCAAGCTCCAAGGTGTGCCACACCTCAACACAAGGTAGCATCTACCTTATTCACTCTCAAAGTGAATTCCATAAACTCTTTTCATCAACAAAATTGTTATGTTATATGTGGTGTCACGTGTTAGCATTTTTCTCACACATTTCAATTGTGGTGTTGACATCCTTCAATTCTGTATTATGTTTTATAAACTCACCACTGTGTTCCATCTGTAACTCCATGCCTTAACTATCTGTATGCTAAAAACCAGTTTTAAATCATATAAATAAAAAGGTGGTTAGTTGATACAGAGTATCAAAAGGGGGGTGTGGTGGAATTTTATATATCCTAAAGTATAATACCTTTATGTTCTAAAGCTTATTGTACCAGAGCTTATAACTGTTATATGTGATTATAGCCATATAGATATGTTGCTTCTCATATGCTCTAAAACTATCTGTTTTGTTATATAGCCATATAGCCATGTTGCCTTTCATATGCTTTAAAACTATCTGCTTTGTAAAACAGCCATAATGAATGTGCAGTTCTGTGCTAACTAAAACAAAGGAGGTTGTTTGACTAAGATAAGAAAACCTTGAAAAATTAAATAAAGTGAAATACAGCTGGTTGTAACTAAGATAAAGGAGACACATAGTAAGTATAAAAAAACAACTCCTTATACGGAAAGTGCTGAATCTAAGGTTTTGCTAAAGATAAGGGAAAGCTGTTGTTAAGCATGAGATCACTGTTAGACTGTGAAACTAAAAAAGGTATATAAGCCTCTGTGAACAATAATCGAGGAGCTCTTGCCTTTAGCCGAGGCTCCCACACATGTGTGTACAGACAATAAACTGAGTTTATTGGAATAACCATTGGGTGTGGTTATTGAGTATATAGAATTTAAGGTAAAGTATAGACAGTAAAGAGAATCTGCGACCACAAGGTCTACAGAGCAGAAACACATGCCCTGTTCCAGAGATAGGACCGGAAAGTACAGTTACGTAGGAACTTACCGTAACAGTAGATCTAAGTTCTTACGTAACTGTACTATCTCACTTCGAGGGGGAGCTCTTGCAGCAGGTAATACCATTAGGACGGAGTCCCAAGCAATGCCCAAGAAGAGAGCCAGATCGAAAGGGCAGAGGACAATAAAAAACTGTGAGAAATTAGGAGAAAAGTCCCTGAAGGACTGCTAGGCCGAAACCTGCTCTCCTCCTAGAAGCAATGTCCAGACTGTAATGCCTCACAAAAGTATGCACTGAACTCCAAGAAGTGGCCGCACAGAGGTCTGCTGAAGATGCATTTCGAAGGGAAGCAAAAGATGTCGCCACCCCTCTGGTGGAGTGACCCCTCACCGGTCCCAGTGGAGGTTTGTTGTGGTGCTGGTAGCAAAAAGTGATGCAGTGCACGAGCCACTTAGTTTGAGTTTGTTTTGTGACTGCTGCTCCAAGTTTCCTGTGGGCAAAGGAGATAACTGGTCTGTCTTTCTGGTGGAACTAGTCCTGGCCAGATAGTAACACAAAATTTGACGTACATCCAGAGTGTGTTACAATGCCTTCGGGTTGAGGTAATGGCAACTAAAAATAACGCCTTCCAAGAGAGAAGGCAGAGCTCACAGCTTGCGGCTGGTTCAAAAGGTGGCAAGGTGAGCTTTTCTAAAACAAACAGGAGAGCTCAGGATGGTACTGGGTCTCTCCGGGGATTAATATGCAAGATACCTCTCGGGAAGGTCTTGCAAATGTCTAGCTGTGCCACAGACTTCCCGTTTATTGGTGCATGGTAGGCTGACAGAGCACAGAGGTGCGCCTTCATGGATGAGTAACTAAGACCCAAGTCTGACAGGTGGAGAAGACACTCCAGCACAGATTCTGCTGGAGAACCTAGGGGATCCAGAGAATGGGGAATTGCCCATAAGCAGAAATGCTTCCATTTCATGGCATAAGTCACCCTGGTAGAGGGTTTTCTCGCTGCCACGAGCACCTCTGCCACTCTAAGGGATACTCCAAACCTATCCCTAGTTAAATCCTCAGGAGCCAAGCATGCAGATGCAGGGACCGGAGAGCCGGATGGACCAATGTCCCTTGATCTTGGGAGAGCAAGTGAGTGGAAAGGGGCAACAGAACTGGCGGTTCCGATGTCAGCTGTTGCAACAGCGGGAACCAAATTTGTTGAGACTAAAATGGTACTACCAGTATCATTCTGGCTTCTCTTGCTTGCAGTTTGAATAGGACCCTCTGAAGAAGAGGGAAGGGAGAGAAAGCATACAGAAACCTCCCTGTCCAAGAGAGGGACAAGGCGTCTTGCCAGAAAACACCAGGCCCTGGATCTAGCAAGCAGAAACTGGGCCGTTTGGCGTTGTGCATGGACGCAAAAAGGACCGGTTCTGGCTGACCCTTTTGAAGAGATCGTCTAAGACTTCTTGCTGTAGCTCCCACTCTTGGTTCTGAGACTAAGAGCGACTTAAGCTGTCTGTGAGGATGCTGTGGATGTCTGGAACATGGACTGCCGTGATGTCCAGCTTGTGATCCACCACCCAGGACCAAACTCTCCTTGCCTCTCTGCACAGGGGATACGAGTGTGTACTCCTTTGCTTGTCGAGATGGAAGACTACTACGGTATTGTCCGACTGGACCAGCAGAGGTCCAGGAAAGAGTACCCCTTGGAAGGCTTGAAGCTCGTCCATACCTTGATCCCATTGAACCTTGAGGTGCCATTGCAGGATCCTCATGTTCAGATGCAAGACTGGAACTGTAACAATAGCTGCTGCCATGTGACCTAGAAGTTGTAGAACCACTTTTGATGGAACCATGTCAGAGTCCTGCACCCTGCGAGCGACTTCTCTTAGCCTTGCTATTCTATCTGTGGGCAGAAAAGTTCTCCCTCAGACTGTGTCCAGGACTGCTCCAATGTACTGCAGCCTTTGAGCTGGCTATGGCTGTGACTTGGACAGGTTTAGGGTGATGCCCAGAGTTTGGAAAAGGCAGAATGTCTCCTCCAAGGTCCTGTTCAACTGGTCTTCAGTTGGTGCAATAAGAAGCCAATCGTCCAGGTAGGGGTATATGAAGTGACTCTCTCTCCTGAGGACCACCGCTACCACTGTTAGGCACTTGGTAAAAAAGTACAGTTACGTAAGAACTTACCATAACAGTAGATCTTCGAGAGAGGCTCTTGCAGTAGGTAATTACATATAGGACTGACGCCGGCTGGCGGCAGGACCCCACGGAAAAATTTCTAGCTAGCAGTCCCTGGCGAGGGACCGCCCCCACGTCAGGTGACTGGCGTCATACGACGTCGGTATAAAGGGGCGGTCCCGGACGCCCGCCTTCCAGTTCTTTCCCGCCACAGGCCCGGACGAGAGAGAAGCAGATATTTCCCTCAATGGAAAAGGAGCTGAAAAAGCCTAGGGGGATGGAGGGCGGGAAGGTATTACCTACTGCAAGAGCCTCTCTCGAAGATCTACTGTTACAGTAAGTTCTTACGTAACTGTACTATCTTACTTCGAGAGGGCTCTTGCAGTAGGTAATTACATATAGGACAGAATCCCAAGCAGTCTGGAACAAATGAAAGGCACCGGGAGGAGGAACTACTCCAAAAAGTAGCAAATAATCTAGCAGGTCTCAAGAAAGGAGACCTTGCAAGACAGCTAACCCGAAGCCTGCTCTACAGCGAGAGGCAATGTCCAAACTGTAATGTTTAGTAAAGGTATGGACTGAAGTCCAAGTGGCGGCAGCACAGATGTCTGCCGCAGACACGTTCTTGAAACAAGCCACAGAGGCTGCAACTCCACGAGTGGAGTGACCTCTGACTTGACCCGGGAGGGTTTTGTTGTACTTGTCATAACAGAAAGTGATGCAATGAGCCAACCATTTTGATAGGCATTGCTTAGAGACAGCGTTGCCTTCTCTTTTGTGAGCGAAAGAGACGAACAACTGATCAGTCTTTCTGAGATTCTTCGTCCTATCGGTGTAGTATCTCAGAATCCTGTGAACATCCATGGTATGGAGCAGGTATTCTCCTTGATTGGAGTACTGCGTGAAGAAAGCTGGTAATTCAATAGACTGATTTAAGGTAGATTCCGCTACCACCTTCGGGAGAAACTTAGGATTTGTGCGAAGAGCTACTCATTCTTTGTGAAAAATCAGATAAGGGGATTTTGCACATCAGGGCCTGGAGCTCGGAAATTCTGCTAGCAGAAGTAACGGCCACCAAGAAGAGCGTCTTCCACGATAAAAACTTCAAGTCTGCGGAAGGTGCTGGCTCAAAAGGAGGAAGGGTAAGTTTCTCGAGGACAAAGTTTAAGTCCCAAGGGGGAGCTGGAGTCCGGACAGGGGGCCTGAGATGAAGGACCCCTCTGAGGAAAGTTTTGGATACCTCCAGCTGGGCAAATGCCTTACCAGTGAAAGGGACATGGTAGGCTGAAATAGCCGCCATATGGACTTTCAAAGAGGAGTGACTGAGACCCAGGTCGAAAAGATGACGCATGTACTCAAGTAGAATGGTCACAGGACAGGAAAAGGGCTCCACATTCCTGGACGCAGCCCAGATGGAAAATCTTTTCCATCTCATGGCGTAGGTGGACCTAGTGGAGGGTTTTCTAGCCTCCACCAGAATCTCTGCCACCTTAGGAGAAACGCCAAAACGAGATTGAGCTAGGTCTGCAGGAGCCATGCATGAAGTTGAAGGGACTTGAGTCCCGGATGGACCAGGGTCCCCTGATCCTGGGTCGGCAATCCTGGAGATAAAGGAAGAGGAAGCACCTCTGAGTATTGTTGTAGAAGAGAGAACCAGATTTGTCTGGGCCAGAAAGGAGCGATCAGAATCATTCTCACTCCTTCCAAAGCAAGCTTCTGCAGCACACGAGGGACCAGAGGAATTGGGGGAAAAGCATAGACGAATCTGTCCTTCCAGCTTAGAGACAGAGCGTCACTCCAGAAAGCGCCTCGCTCTGGAGCGAGCGAGCAAAAGATTGGAAGCTTTGCATTTTGGGAGGAGGCGAACAGGTCTATCTGAGGAGTCCCCCAAATCTGGAAGATGCTCTTTAGAACTTTTTCGTCCAGTTCCCACTTGTGTGGAAGAGCCGACGAGCGACTTAGTCTGTCTGCCAGGACATTGTCGACTCCCGGAACATGGATCGCCGTGAGGTGAAGGTTGTGAAGCGTTACCCATTCCCAAACTCTCATTGCTTCCCTGCACAGCGGGTAGGACCGAGTCCCTCCCTGCTTGTTGATGTACCACACCATGCACATGTTGTCCCGTTTGGACAGCTAGGTGACCGGGAAGGATGTATTGGTGAAGGGCCTGGAGAGCATACAGCACTGCTCGAAGCTCGAGCACGTTGATGTGGAGAACTATCTCCAAGTTTGACCATAGGCCCTGGGTTCGGTGAGGACCCAGATGGGCTCCCCAACCTTCGCCTGAAGCGTCCGTGGTCAAAGTCTGATCGGGGGGAGGATGAAAAAAGGGGACACCCCCGGAAAAGGTTCTCTCGAACCATCCACCATTGCAAGTCTCTTACCATCGGCGAGGAGATCAGAACGAGATGATTTAGGTCGTCTACCCGTTGATCATACTGAGATCGGAGAGTCCACTGAGAGATTCTCACGTGGAGGCCCGCGCGCGGAACCGTCGGGATGGCCGCCGCCAGAAGCCCCAGTAGACGGAGCACCGACCTCGCCAGAACCCTCCTGTGTTCCGAGAGGAGGGAAATCTGGGACTGGAGGGAGGCACCCCTGTCCGGAGGCAGGAAGGCCTTGCACATTGTCGTGTCGAGGATTGCTCGATGAACTGGAGCCTCTGTGAAGGATCCAGGTGAGACTTGGAATGGTTGATGGTACTACCCAGACCAGTGAAAACCTGCTGGGTGAGGGAGAAAATGCAGGAGTTCCTCCCTGGACGGGCCTGCCAGGAGCCAATCGTCCAGGTAGGAAAACCTGAGCTCCCAAAGTGCACGAGGTGGGCGCTACCACCGCCAGGCATTTGGTAAAGACTCGGGAGCCGAGGAAAGACCAAAAGGAGCGCCGGAATTGGTAGTGGTCCCCTGGAACGCAAATCTGAGGTACTTTTGAGGGTATGGGGAATGATGGTACATCCTGCATATCCAGTGCATAAAGCCATTGGCCCGGCCGGGCAGGGCAAGAGAGTTTGAAGGGAGAGCATCCCGAACCTCTTGTATTCCACATATAGGTTCAGGGAGCTGAGATCGAGAATGGGTCTGAGATCTCCCATCTTCTTTGGTACGAGGAAGAAATGGGAATAGTAACCCGTCCCGTGGAGGTGAGGAGGGACGGGCTCTTTAGCCTGCTTCGCAAGGAGGGCAGAGATTTCTTCCCTGACCAAAGGAAGATGGTCCCTTGAGTAAGAGGAGTTCAGAGGGGGGTGACGTGGAGGTTTCTGCAGAAACTCTATGGAGTGCCCCTCTGCTATGATCTCAAGCACCCATGAATCCGATGTTATCCTCTCCCAACCCGGAAGGTGGAGGGAGAACCTCCCTCCTACCGGTTCCTTCCGGGCGTCCGGAGGCGGTGGGAGAGGGAAGGAGTCAGGTGGTGTGAGGCAGCACCGCAGCTGGGGCACCCATTGCTTTTTTGGGCGGCGGTGGCCTAGCAGCTGTGGGGGCCCGGCGTTTAGTGGCCCGCCTTCCCTGAGTTTAAGCAGGGCTGGCTGTGTCTGCGAAAGGGCGGCGCTGTGGGGATGGGGACGGTACATTGAATCAACAGATTTAAGGGCCGTCCCCTTCTCCGGCAAGTCAGTGATGATGTCCTTGACATCACCGCCGAAAAGCACGGAACCCCTGAAAGGTGCTTCTTGAATTGCTGACTGCACCTCCGGGACCAGTCCTGACACACGGAGTCATGCGTGATGCCGAAGACTTACGGCGAACGCAGAGCTCCGTTCTTCGGTGTCCACTGCGTCGTAGGTCGTCCTCAGAATGTGACGACTGGCCGAACGAGTAGAACGGACCAGGTCGGCTAACTCCTGCTTGACTTGAGAGTCAGGCAAGGAGTCAATCTTAGATTCCGCCTGCGTAAGGACAGCTTTCTGGTAATCCCCCATATGTGCTACATTATTCAGGGCCCTAATCCCCAGTGTGGAAGAAGCGTAGATCTTTCTTCCATACTGATCCAGAAGGCGAGATTCCTTATCCGGGGGAGACGAGCTCAAGTGTTTCGGGTGTGCTGACCGGCCGTGAGCGGCGCTAATCACAACCGAGTCTGCACGGGGGTGAGAGTCTAAGAAGTCTACACCCTCCGGAGCCTGGTATAGCCTGTTCGACTTCCTAGGAAGTGGGGATAACGCCGACAGTTGCTTCCAAACAGTGGAAACAAGGTGGGCGTGAGGCTCAATCCAGGGTGGCACAAGGGTAGGAGCCGTAAGGGGCAAGTCCAGATGTTCGGCGAGTTTAACCCGTTGAGGATCTGGCTCTAAGGAATGCCACTGATGGACTTCCTGGATCTTCCTGAGCAACTCCGTGAAGGAAGGATCCTCTGGAGGAGACTTCGTCGGAGTCCTCGGACGGGGCTTGGACGGAGAGCGTGGCTCGTCGTCTTTCTCGGAACACCCATCGGAGGCCTCCGAAGAGTCCGAGAGAGAAGAAGAAGAGGAATTTGAAGCAGAGTAAGACTCTAACTCTGCCTAGGGAGGACGTGGTTCCTTAGGGGAATCCCGGACGCGTGTCCTGCCCCTCTCTGGATCCCGAGGGCAAAGCCCGGGAATCCAGGTGGAGAGGGAGTATGCCGTCTGGGCGTACGGGAGCCGGTGGTGGCACCGTCGCCGTAAGATGGCTCTCAACTGCCTTGGTGAGCTGAGCCTTGGCCTCAGCCCACCAGGAGGCAAGAGTCTCCTGGAGATCCACCGGCGGCCTAGGGGGCGGTGGAGGAGGAGGAGGGGGATAGTTGTAGGATGAAATCTTGGAGAATATCCGTAACCCGCCGGGAATACGGAGCCGGGTACTGCGGCATCGGGTACCGCGCGGCCGGAGGAGTCGGGCCGGGTACTGGCGCGAGGATACTGAGGACCTGGGAAAACCGGCGTCGGATAGGACGGCAGATACCCAGGCACTGGAGGAGCTGCTGGAGCAGAAGGCCCAGCTGGGTACTCCACGGGCGGATCAGCCGGGATAGGCCCGTGGGGTGGAGGGCCCGATGGAAGAGGAATATCCCCCACCGGCGTCGGAGGGGCCGGTGTCGGAGCCGGCGTCGGAGGAGCCAGCGCCAGATCCGGCTCTGTAGGAAGAGGATCGGACGGTAGCCCAGGATCCCGAGCCTCATCCGGGATGGAGGGAAAAATCCGGGTCGGGCAGGGGGACGCTGGCCCTGATGGCAACGAAGGGTCATGAAACCTGGTATGACAGAGACTGGGTAGGGTCTGTCAGAGGTTCCGAGGCCCGGCGCACGCCGGACCTGACATGTGGCTTAGGGGGTCAGATTCCGCGGACGCCAGAGGAGCCGGTCCGACGATAGGAAGAGGCCCGGTCCGAGGAGACACTCGCCGCGGCGCTGCCCCGACGGGTCGAGCGCCTTAGCGGCCTTCTCCCGCGGACGCCGGAGAAGCTCACGTGCGGCTTATGGAGGCGCCTACACCAGTAGGCCGGAACCCGCGGGCGGTATCGGGGTTGGAGCCTTTGCCCGAGGCACCCCGGCTCGAACGTGAACTCGACGCGGCGGGCCGACGCCTCCAAAGCCTTGGAGGCTGCCGCCGGGCGATCCTCAGAGGGATAAAGTTACCTGCCCACGACTCTGGCCGGAGTCGCGGAGGAGGAGGCCTTCTCTGGTGCCTTTCCTTGTCCCGCTTTTTGTGCCCTTCAGGGGAGGTCGACGCCTGCCGAAGTTTCTTCAAATCCTTCTCCATCGCGGACATCTTCTTCTTGAGGAGATGGACTTCGAGAGACTGCTGGCGTCGTCTGCGGGTGGTCGCATTGAAACGTAGGCAGTGCGGACACTTGTCGACCGCGTGGTCGGGGCCTAAACAGAAAAGGCAGAGGGAGTGACCGTCTTTGTGAGGCAATTGGGCACCGCACGAGTCGCACTTATTTTTTTGAAGAGGACGACATATACCGACGTTCACCTGACGATAGAAAATATAAAATACAATACTGAAAACTTTTCGAAAACGGTAGTAACAGGACTGAGCGATAAGAACTTAACTTGACGCTGCGAGTTGGCGAAAGAACTGGAAGGCGGTGTCCGGACCGACTTTATACCGGACGCCTTATGACGCCGGTCGCCTGACGGGGGGGCGTCCTCGCCAGGGACCGCTAGCTAGAAATTTTTCCAGGTCCTGCCGGCCAGCGTCAGTCCTATATGTAATTACCTACTGCAAAAGCCCTCTCGAAATAAGATCCCTTGTTGTCGAGGACAGGCCGAATGGCAGCACCCTGAACTGGCAGTGTCCTCCTTGGAAGGTGAAGTGTAAATACCTCCTGTGGGATGGCAGGATCTTGATGTGCATGTAGGCATTCTGCATGTCTAGTTACCAAAGCCAGTTTCCTTGGTGGAGCACTGGCAACAGGCTCACCATTCTGAACCATTTGTATTCGATAAAGGTGTTCAGATGACTCTGGTCCAGAATGGGACAGAGATCTCCCATCTTTTTTGAGACAAGGAAGAAATGGGAATAAAATCCCTTTCTCCTTTGTGCAAAAGGAACCTCCTGTATGGCTCTTTTGTCCAGTAAGGCCTGTATCTCTGCCCTCAGGAGGAGTGCATGGGAGGGTGAGCAGTGGGAGGGGACTGGTGAGTTGTCCGGTGGAAACTGGGTGAACTCTAGGGAGTATTCCCTTTCTACTACCTGGAGGACCCAGTGGTCCAATGTTATACTGGACCATCTGGATAGGTAGAGGGAGAATCTCCCTCCTACCACCTCCCCCTGCACTGGCTGTGGTTTTTTTGGGGCTGGCAGGGAGTCATGCTGTGTTGGGGGGTGTAGGCAGGGGAGGTCTTGGCGCCTTGGGGTTTCTGGGGCCCTGGGCACCTGAAGGGACAGGGTGGCCTTTTCCTTTGAAGCCTCCCTTATATTGTGTCTGGCGCCTTCCTTGCTGTTCCACAGAGGGAAGAGTGACCAGTGGGGTACCACAGGGATCAGTGCTGGGACCGGTACTATTCAATATCTTCATCAGTGACATTGCGCAGGACCTAGAAGGCAGAATTTCACTGTTCGTTGATGACACAAAGCTCTGTAACAGAGTAGACACACCAGAGGGTGTAGACAGAATGAGAAGGGACCTGCAGAAACTTGAAGAATGGTCAGGGTTTGGCAGTTGAAATTCAATGCAAGGAAGTGCAAGATAATGCATATGGGGCACAAAAACCCTGGCACAATATATCAGTTGGGGTGAGGATATAGCATGCACCAAGCAGGAATGGGATCTTGAGTTATCATCTCTGATGACCTCAAGGCAGGGAAACAGTGTGACAAGGCAGCAGGTAAAGCAAATAGGATGCTGGGATGCATAGGCAGGGGCATCACCAGCAGGAAAAGGGAGGTCATAATTCCACTATACAAGACACTGAGTGAGGCAGCACCTGGAGTACACTGTGTGCAGTTCTGGAGACCTTACCTACATAAGGACATAGATAGGGTAGAGAAGGTTCAGAGGAGGGCAACAAAGATGGTGCATGGATTGCATCACAAGTCCTATGAGGACAGGTTGAAGGCACTGAACATGTACTCCTGGAGGAGAGAGGGAGAGAGGGATATGATAGAGACATACAAGTATCTTACAGGGAGGAACAGGCAGGAATGCACTATTTTTAAGCGAAAAAGATGTTCCAGGACTAGAGGGCATGGGATGAAGTTGAGGAGGACGATTCAGAGGAAACGTGAGGAAGAATTTCTTCACAGAACGGGTGGTGGACAAGTGGAACACCCTGCCAGAGGAAGTGGTGGGGGCTGAAACAATCACGGGATTTAAGAATGCATGGGATAGACATAAAGGAATTCTGGAGGTCAGGTGTAAGGGGCAACAGACTTCCTGGAAAACAAACTGAACTTACAAACTTAAATGGGCAGACTGGGTGGGCCATAGGCCCTTATCTGCCGACAATGTCTATGTATCTATGTTCCTGATTTTTTTGAAAGGGACGGCGGCATGTGGATTGTGGCTCCAACCAGTACATTCTGTGGGCTTCGGACACAGCTTTTCTTGAGTACTGAAGCCCCGTGATCAGTTTTTCGGTGTCCTGACCGAACAGGACTGGTCCTTAGAAAGAAGCATCCAGGATAGCATCCTGAAGATCCTGTTGGAAGCCCAAAACCCTAAGCCAAACATGCCTCCACATGCAAATGCCGGTGGCTGCTGCTCTTGCAGCTGTATCCACAGAGTCATAAGAACTCCTGAGGACATGCTTATCCAAGTCCATGCCAGACTGAATCACAGTAAGGAGTTCCACATTACCCTCTGAATCTGGCTGTGCCTTGGCCAGGTCCATTGCCTTTGCCTACAGGGATTTTTGGTAGGTGACCATGTGGGCCAGGAAGCTGAGTGACCTAACAGTGCAAATTGCCAAGGAGTACACCTTGTGTCCCATCTGGTCCGATTTTTTAGATTCTGGGTCCTGTGGCTGGGCACTCATGTGGCATGGTTGCTGTGCCCTGCCACAGGCAGCTGTCAGGACCATCGAGTGCGTCTCTGGGTGTTTGCCCAGAAATGGTGTTTTGTAAAGTCTAGCGGCCTTACAAGGTACTGCAGTCGAGTGGCTGGGTGCCTCCATGTGGACCTGATCACATCTTGAAAAGGTTCCACCAAAGGGAGGCTGACTAATGGCTTAGGATCTGTTGCTCCCAAGAATCTGGCCAGTCTGTGCCATTCTGGGTCTAATTCTTCAGTATCCCATTGGTATAGTGCTTGAATATGGTGCAAAATGTCCAAAAAAGAACAGGTCATCTGGGGGTGACCTCGGTGAGTCCCTTGGATTTGGAGACGGAATGGGAAGCTCGTCCTCTGAGGAACAGTCCAAAGACGAGTCCCCTGCGTTGTCCGCTGAAGACGATGGCGGGCGTCTACTAGAGGATGGGATGGACGATGGATGCCTTCTGCGGCCGCCCGACCCAGACATCTGCCTGTCTTCTTTATCTTGTGGCTGGAGCTCTTCTGGCGTAAAGGCCGCTCAGAACTGAGGTCTCTAGGTAGAGAACACACTGGAGATGGATTCCCGGATCTGGGAGAAGATCCCCGTAGATGGTATTCCACCATGCATTGAATAGTGCTCCCATCTCAGCTACTGGAACGACTGGCGGTGGGGGCACCTGGTTTGAAGTGTCAGAGGGTCCGGGCATCTGGTCCGGAGGTGGTGGTGGTAATCGATCCTCAGTCACTTTGTCAATGGGTACATCGGGTGTCAGATCTACACAGTGGAGTGGCCTGATGTCCAGTTCTTTTGATGGAGGCTGCTGGGCGTCTGGTACCCCCATGTCTGGGGAATCCATCTCTGGGGCCGACGGTCGATCCTTCGGGGCTGACGGACAGTCCTTAGCGGCTGATGGCTTTTCTTTTGCCGGAGGCACGTGCTCCTTTTCCGATGCAGAGTCAGAGTGTCCAGTCATCTGGGAAGCAGACGACGCTCGGTGTTCAGGTGGGGAGGCGCTGGTACCTGACGACCTCTGGCGGTTGGTCTCGTCTGCTTGTGTTTCTTGGACATCCCAGAAGGCTTTCGAGCCAGGCTCTGTGGATCTGCCCAAAGCCAATGCATGTCTGAAATGGGTCGACCCATGTTTGTGGGATCGGTGGACCAAGGGATCTGGGTGGATGGCTGTCCCTGAGAAAGACTCCCTACCTTTCACCTGTGTAGAGGCAGTCAACGTCCTGTGGGTGTCCCCAGATGCTGCTTTGGTACCTGGGGGACCGGGACGATTCGACCTCCCTCCAGAGAAGGAAGTAGTAGACGCCTGGTGAGCTGACTCTGGGTGGGACTCCGATCTGGCCCTCTTCTTCTCCCGGTGGTGTTTCCCTCACGATCTCTTCTCCTTCAGGGAAGACTCCTTGGTTGAAGAGGATGAACAGTGTTCTGATGGGTCCTTCTGCATGGCGGCTACTTGTT
This sequence comes from Neoceratodus forsteri, assembly GCA_016271365.2. Taxonomy (NCBI): domain Eukaryota; kingdom Metazoa; phylum Chordata; order Ceratodontiformes; family Ceratodontidae; genus Neoceratodus; species Neoceratodus forsteri. Next base: position 126,775,083 of record JADMNL010000028.1, on the reverse strand, counting down.
GCTCGAGAAGATAGGCCTTCAAGGTGTTGGCGCGGTGAATCCTGGCCTTGTTGTTGAACTTGAGGCAGTGCGGGCAATCGTCCAGCCGGTGGTCTGGGCCTAGGCAGATCAGGCAGGCCGAATGGCCGTCCTTCGTCAGGATCTGCTTCCCCCACACACACTCTGATTTCTGCCGCTGTGTCAACGAAGACATTAAACTTGACGAAAAAAGTGCTGAGGAAAAGTTATTTTGACAAGAAAAAACTGCACGATGAGCAAGAAAAAAGGTGGTCAACTGCAACTTTGGCATCTGTAGATCTGACGTTTTCGGGCTGACGGCGGGAAAAGAACTGAGGTGGCACTGGGGGACTGCCCCATTTATACCACGTCTGATGTTGGCATGGAGCTGATGTCTGGGGGTGGTCTTCTGCCACAGACTGCTAGCTAGAAAATTTTTCCGTGGGATCCTAACGCCTGGCGGCCTTAGTCCTAATGGTATTACCTGCTGCAAGAGCTCCCCCTTGAAGTGAGATCTTTCATTTCCCTACATACTGGTTGAGACTGTGAAGATGCAGTATGGGATGCCAGCCTCCCCCATCTGTTTCAGGACCAGGAAGTACCTGGACATGAACCCCTGATCAGCCAGGGCGTATGGGCCATGGGCTATGGCCAGGAGCTGAACAACCTTTATCGAAGGGCAGAAGGAAAGCCCAAGACACCCCCGGACTCCTGATGTGCGTGGAGGCGGCAGGACGAGAGAGTCTTGAAATCGAGAGACAGACCTCTGCCCACTACATCCAACACTCACATGTCCGCTGTGATAGCAGACCAACGCAGGGTATGAAATAGCTAGTATAGCATAGCAAAACGATACGCAAATCAGAGGTAATGCTAACCATTTTCTGAACTGCATAGCACTAGACTGCAAAACATTTTTAGTCAGGTTTACCCAGTCAAGATACAATAGAAAACTAAGCATTTTAATTTTGCTAATCAATTTGTGCCAAGTGCTATGCATTTTCACAGTTGATCAGCATTCTATCGCACAAAACTGCTAATCAATTTTTTCAGCTTATTTAATATCCTGCAACATGGAAAAAGAGACGCAGACTGCCTCGGACATGAAGAGTGGTTGGGGACAGGACACATGGAGGGATGACACCACTGTCCTTTCACTGGAAGGTTTCACGGGGGCACGGGCGGCTGCTGCTGGAAGGTCACCCCTATCCTTGGTGCCCCCCCCTTTTTTTTGGACCTTGGCCGCCAGATTTCTTGAGACATAAGCTCTGGAACTGCCCCTACTGTGGCTGTTGTTGAGAAGGCGGCACATTTTTTTCAGGTCCTTCTGGGACAAAGTCACAGAGTCCAGGGTGGTACTGGACTTCTCAATCCATGTGAGGTGCTCTTCCATCCCAGGGCCAAAGAGGTCGGTGCTCAAGAAGAACAGGTTACTCACCTGTAACAGTAGTTCTAGGAGTGGTATATATTGTTCATCCACACTTCTTGGCATGTCCCTTTCCCCTTTAAATCTTGCCTGAAGTCTTCAAGCTGGCTTCTACTACCCACCGACCCGGGTGGTATAAACCTCGGCTCTGCCCCATGACACTGGATCTTAGCCTGCTGGAAGCCAGGTTGTGCGCCTAAAGCCGGGGAGGTCAGGTGGGTGTGTGTGGATTAACAATATATACCACTCCTAGAACTACAATTACAGGTGAGTAACCTGTTCTTCTAGGAGCGTGGATATGTTGTTCATCCACACATCTTGGCAGACTCCAAGCAGTTCTCCGGGATTAAGGAGGTAAGGTGCACACACCCTACTTAGGAAAGAGAGATTGAGAACTGAGGCCCCAAAACCAGCATCCCGGCGTGACTCAAGGTCGATGTGGTAGTGGGTAATGAAGGTGTTTGCTGGCTTCCAGGAAGCAGCCTGACAGATTTCCTGGCTAGGGATGTCCCTGGAAGCAGCCGCCGATGCAGCAGTATGGCAGGTAGAATGAGCTCTTATCCCTCTGGGAGGCTCCTTGCCTGCCAACTCATAGCACAGACCTATTCATGATGTAATCCACCTTGCAATAGTCCATTTGGCTGAAGGTCTGCCAGAAGCGGCTTCAGCATAGGTGACAAACAGCTGGCGAACCTCTCCATGAATTTCTGCCAGTCTCTCCTTATAATAGGAGGAAGCATGTCTCAGGTCCAGAGTATGGAGCCTGTACTCAGCGTCAGAGGTGTAGTTAGGGCAAGGGTGCCAGAAGATGGTAAAAGCTGAGGGGGCTGAGAATCAAAAGGGCACTTATGAGGGTACAAAGGGCACTTTTTCTATACTAGTTTTTGCTATACAGAAATAAAAAGTGGAGTGGCTACTGCCCCTTCTGCCCCCCCCCCCGGCACCTATGAGTTAGGGTACTATACCGGCAGAGTCAATACCTGGTTAAGGTGAAACTCTGATACCACCTTCGGAAGGAGTTTCGGGTGGGGGCACAGGACAACTTTGTCCCTGTGAAAGACCAGATAAGGGGAGTCCACCGACAGTGCCTGGAGCTCCCCTGTCCTTCTGGCTGACATGATAGCCACTAGGAAGGCTGTCTTCCACGACAAGTGTGAGAGGGCACACTTGTGCATAGGTTCGAATGGCTTGCCCATGAGCTTTGCCAAAACTAGCAACAGATCACGGTGGAGGTTCACACACCGGAGGGGATATGTTATCCAGGCCTTTGAAGAAGAGCACGACCACTGTCTCCCGCGCCAGTGTTGGCTGACCAGCCCGCGCCCGGTAAGCAGAAATGGCTGCCAGGTGCACCCTAAGGGTCGATGACCGCAGATCCCTTTGGGAGAGAGACCAAAGGTAGTCGAGAATGTTAGCCACAGAGCAGGATAAGGGGTCCAGACTCTTACCCTGACACCAAATGGAAAATCTCTTCCATTTGAAAACATAACATTTCCTGGTCGATTCCTTACAAGATGCCTCCACCACGGTGTAGACATCCTTGTAAAGACCCAGAGCTTGGAAATCTAGCCGCTCAGATACCAGGCTGTGAGGTACAGGGATTGAAAGTACGGATGGAATACCTTCCCCTGGTTCAGAGATATCAGGTCCGGGCATGTACAAAACCGCTCCGGGGGCTTGCAGCTGAGGCTGAGGAGATCTGGATACTAGAACTGGCGCGGTCAATCTGGGGCTACCAGGATCACCTTCACCTTGTCCCTCCTCACCCTGAGTAAAACCTTGTGGACCAAGGAAAATGGAGGGAAGGCACAGAGGAGACCTGGGGTCTACGGCCTCGAGAAGGCATCCCCCTGCAGTGAGCCCTGCTGAGGGGGGCGGGCATGGTACAGCCTCAGCTTGATGTTTTCCCTTGGAGGCAAACAGGTCCACCAACGGTTTGCCCCAGTGGGAGAACACAGTGTAGCCTACCTCTGGATGGAGAGACCATTCGTGGGATGTCTGGCCTATGCAGCTGAGAGCATCTGCCAGCTGGTTTGAGACTGCTGCCACATGAATGGCTAGGAGATCCGCCTCCAGTCGACTTACGAGGGTCCAGATGCGGGGCGCCTCCTTGCACAGCAGACGGGAGTGCGTGCCGCCCCGTTTGTTGTAGTACATGGTCGTGGTATTGTCCATCTGGACTTGAACCACTTGACCCAGGAGCTGAGGAGCGAAAGCTGACAGTGCCAGTCTGACTGCTCTGAGCTCCAACAGGTTGATGTGGCATCAGGACTCCTCGGGGGTCCAGAACCCATGGGTCCTGTTGTCCCCATGTGGGCTCCCCAACCCAGGAGAGGAGCATCGGTCATAAGGACGACCGTTGGCTCGGGGCGGACAAACGGGATCCCTTCTTGTAACCATTCTGGGGTGGTCCACCATTGGAGAGCGTCCCACATCCTCTGGGTTACAGTGATCAGCTGGTCGAAATGACCATGGCGCTGAGTCCACTGGGCAGCCAGTTCCACTTGGCGGGGCGAATGTGCCACCTGGTCCAACGGATCACTGAGGTGCACGCCGCCATGTAACCCAGAAGGCGCAGAAAGTCCCGGGCAGGGCGCAAGTGCCCAACCAGAAATGATCGGGCAAAGAAGGAGAGAACCTCTGCCCTGTCCGCCTTGACAAGAGCCGAGCTCTACCCCGATGAAGCCCATCACCTGAGCAGGCATGAGTTCCAACTTGGCCTCGTTGATCAAGAGGCCGAGTTGGGAGCAAATTTGGACAGCCAGATCCCTGGACCTCTCCACCTCCTGAAGGGAGGATCCTCACCTTGAGGAGCACCTTGTGGATCAAGGGAAATGGAGGGAAGACATAGAGGAGACCTGTGGTCCACGGCCTCGAGAAGGCATCCCCCTGCAGCGAACCCTGCTGAGTGGGGCGGGCATGGAACAGCCTCAGCTGGTTAGAGGCTCCTGCCACATGGATGGCTAGGAGATCTGCTTCTAATCATCTCACCACAGTCCAGATGCGGATCGCGTCCCTGCAGAGCAGATGGGAGTGCATGCCGCCCCGTTTGTTGAGGATGTAGAACTGAATGGTCGTGATATTGTCCGTCTGGACTTGAACCACTTGACCGTGGAGCTGAGGAGAAAAAGCTGACAGTGCCAGTCTGACTGCTCCTGAGCTCCAGCAGGTTGATGTGGCATCGGGACTCCTCGGGGGGTCCAGAGCCTGTGTGCCCTTCTGTCCCCCACGTCGGCTCGGGGTGGACAAATGGGATCCCCTTCCTGCAACCAGTCTAGGGCGGTCCACCACTCGAGAGTGTCCCACATCTTCTGGGTTACAGTGATCAGCTGGTCGAAATGACCGTGGCACTGAGTCCACTGGGCGACCAGCTCCCATTGGAGGGGACGCATGTGCAACCAGGCCCAATGGACCACTGAGATGCATGCTGCCATATAACCCAGAAGGCGCAGAAAGTCCCAATTGCCCAACCAGAAATGATTGGGCAAAGGAGGAAAGAACCTCCGCCCTGTCTGCCGGGAGCCGAGCTCCGGCTTGACAAGAGTCGAGCTCTGCCCCGATGAAGCCCATCGCCTGAGAAGGCACGAGTTGGGGGCAGGTCTGGAGGGCCAGGTCTCTGGACCTCTCCACCTCCTGTAGGGTGGATCCTGCTAGGAGCCAATCGTCGAGGTAAGGGTAAATCCTGACCCCCCTCCCCCCCCGGACACCACCACTGCAATGCATCTGGTGAAGACACGTGGGGCTGATGACAGACCGAACGGCACGGCTCGGAAATCGTACAGGGTCCCTTCGACCCTGCAGTGGAGGAACCGTTGATGGGATGGATGGATTGGGATGTGAAAGAATGCATCCTGCAGATCCAGTGAACAGAACCACATGTTTCACTCCAAGGATGGTATGATCTGGGACAGAGTGACCATCCGACAGGTGCGTGGCCTGAGATATTGATTCAGGTCGTGTAGATGAAGAATGGGGCGCCGCTCCCCCCATCCGCTTGGGCACCAGGAAGTACCTGGAGACAAAGCCTGGGTCTGCTGGAGGATCCGAGCGATGTCATCTCGGAGAGCTGACTGGGTCTGAGCGGATACTCTTTCCTCCTGAGGGGCTCGGCTTGGAGGGTACTGCTTGAATTCCAGAGGCAGTCCCTGATCGACCACTTCAAGAAACCACCTGTCCGAAGTGATAACGGACCAGGTGGAAAGGAAGTGGCGGAGCCAGCACCCCATGGGAGGATCCAGAGCTGAGGTGACGGGAGAAGGGTTGACAGCCCCGGCCCCGTCACTGAGCAGGCTTGGAGGAGAAGGAGGCTCCAGGACCTGAATCTCGGTCTGCTTTGCGGGCCTGTTGGGGCCTGGGCTTGGGCTGGGGGTGCCAAGCATGAGCCTGCTGCTGTTGCTGCTATCCACCTTGGAAGGAGGACTCCTGAGCCGCAGGGGAAGAATGCCAAAAAGGCTTCTTTGTCTTCTTCTGCTGGTTCTTGCCCGAAGAACCCCTGGCAGAAGTAGCGTCCAAGGTGGCACTGGACTGCTCAATGTGCTGAAGGTGACCGGCCACACCTGGGCTGAAATGGAAATTACGTACCTAGCACAATTCTTGATCTTTTTGGATGAAGTCTTCACCACTCATTCACGCTAATGGGATCTACGCCGGTGGTGCTAGGACCCAGCGGGAGCAAACTTTTCAAAAGGGTCGGCGCCAGAGATGGGGCCAAGAGGAAGCGGCACCGCGAGCCCCGGCTCGTGCGGTAAAGACTATCTTGGCAGCGACCCTCCAACTGCCTCAGCACCTTTTTTCCGAGGAGATGCAGCATAACTAACCTAGAAGGACTAACCTAAAAACGTACATAAGACAGTCCGAATAACCTTTGTAAGAAGGGTCAACAATGAAGTCTTCGCAGCCTAGCCATTGAGGGAGTGAAGACCAAAAACAGTGAAGTGAGCTTGGGGGATGGTGGGTGGGCGCATGAATGAGTGGTGGAGACGTCATCCAAGAAGATCAAGAATTACAGTAGGTACGTAATTTCCATATCTTCCTGGACATAAAGTCTCCACTACTCATTCACACTAATGGGAGAGTACCGAGCTAGTAATTCCCCGAGACATGTGGCAGGAAATAAGAGCTCACATACTTAGGACAGAAGTCCGTTAAGAATAGGCCTGCAGCCGGCCCGGTGGTGCTGAGGGTTGAGGCGCTGGACGTCACACCTCGCACCACACCGGTGACCCGGGTTCGGGAACGAGTCTTGACCGCCGGGGGTTGGCAGTGGAGAGAGAATCCAGGGGCTAGCCAGCAGCAGCTGCCCCGGTGGAGACCAAGGCACTGCGGCGCACAGGGGCTCACAAACAAAAGAAGCTGGGTGGCTGCCTTCCGGACGTGAGTGGGAGCACCCACGTCGCGTGCTGACAGCATGGCATGTCCTACGTCTGGGGTGTAAACTACGTAAACAGCCCCAACAGCCCGGATAGGCGATGGCCATCCCGCTGCCGAACAGCCACACGCCCAATATTGGAACCCTGCCACTGCCCTTTCAGACTCTTCGGGCCCTTCATCCTCCTCGGGCTCGGGGAGGGAAAGTAACGCCCTTGAAGATGACAGGGTTCACAGTGGGTGGTAGAGCGGCATAGGCGAGTGGATAGGTCTGAGAGAGTTCCGGTGCCTGGGGGAGATAAACAGACTTGGGGGGTGGGGTGGGGGAAAGAATAGTCCTGCCAAACGACAGATGTCATCTGGCATGGACATCCAAGGCGTAGTGCTTAATGAAAGTATGCACTGAGCTCCAGGTAGCCACATTGCAAATATCTGCAACGGGCACGTTGCGGATTTCTGCCAGAGATGCTGTGACTGCTCTAGTAGAGTGAGTGTACACTCTGCCTTTCAGCTTGACCTGTGCCATAGAATAGCAGTGGTGAAGGCATGCCACCAGCCACTCCGAAATGCACCTGATAGCAACAGGATGACCCAGCTGGGTCTCGCTGAAGGAAAAGTACAGTTATGTAAGAACTTACCGTAACAGTAGATCTTCGAGAACAGCTCTTGCAGCAGGTTACACCATTAGGACTGAAGCCGGCAGGCATCAGGACCACACGGAAAAATTCAAGCTAGCTATCTTCAGCGGGGACCGCCCCCGATGTCGGTCCCGCCTCCGACGTCAGACGTAGTACATAAGGGGGCGGTCCCGCCCGATTCCCCAGTTCTCCCGCCGGAGACTTCCGGCCGCAGGCTGACATCAAAATGGGAGACTGAGGATCCACCGTCAGAAGTCAAAGGGAACAAATCCTGACAGTAAAGGCGAAAGCCATGCCTCCTTCAAGGGGGAAGGTGGGCGAGAAGGTACCTGCTGCAAGAGCTGTTCTGAATCTACTGTTACGGTAAGTTCTTCAGTAACTGTACTATCTTACTGAGACACAGCTCTTGCAGCACATCCTAGGACTGATTCCCAAGCAGTAACGCTGCCAAAATTCTGGGAGAAGGAAACTAGGAAATACATTCCAGGTCCTGAATCTAGGACAGGAGACCCTGTAGTACCCTTGAGGCCGAAGCCGGCTCTGGCAGGCGTGTCCAGGCTATAATGCCTGATAAATGTATGCACAGAGCTCCAAGTAGCTGCAGCACATATGGCAGAAGTGGAGGCGTTTGAGTGCTGCAAAGGAGGTGGCCACACCTAGTAGAATGACCCCGGACTGTACCCGGAGGGGCTTTGTTTGATATCATAACAGAATGAAATACACTGGACAAGCCAGCGAGACAGGGACTGTTTGGATACAGGTTGGCCCATCATCCTTTCAGAAAAGGAAACGAAAAGTTGCTCAGAACTACGAGGCAGTTTAGTTCTGTTGAGGTAATACCTCAAGCTGCGGTGAACATCCAGGGTGTGGAGCAGAGCCTCTCCTCTATTAGAGTAGTTCGGGAAGTAGACCGGCAGGTCAATACCCTGATTGAGAGTGAGTGTAGAGACCACCATAGGCAAAAATTTTGGATTCGTCCTCAGGGATACTCAGTCTCGGTGGAAAACTAAATAAGGCTCTTTGCACATGAGAGCGTGAAGCTCAGAAATTCTTCTCGCTGAAGTAACAGCAACCAAAAATACAGGTTACTCACCTGTAACAGGAGTTCTAGGAATGGTGTATGTTGTTCATCCACACTCATTGGCAGGTATCCTTGCCGCTTTAAATCTTGCCGGAAGGTCTTCAAGCTTGCTCCTCCCACCCACCCGGGTGGTATAACCCTCGGCTCCGCCCCATGACGCCAGATCTGGCCCGCTGGAAGCTCAGGTTGTGCGTCAAGCCGGAGGAATCGGAATGTGGGATGAACAACATATACCATTCCTAGAACTCCTGTTACAGGTGAGTAACCTGTATTCTAGGACATGGATATGTTGTTCATCCACACTCATTGGCAGACTCCTAGCAGTTCTCCGGGAGGAGGGAGGCAAGACGCACACCCCCAATACTTACTTGGGAAAGAGAGACTGGAGAACCGAGGCCCCAAAACCAGCATCCCGGCGTGACTCAAGGTCGATGTGGTAATGGGTAATGAAGGTGTTTGCTGACTTCCAGGTAGCAGCCCTGCAGATTTCCTGGATAGGGACGTCCCTGGAAGCAGCCACCGCTGCAGCAGTATGGCGGGTAGAATGAGCTCTTATCCCTCTGGGAGGCTCCATGCCCGCCAACTTATTGCAGAGATCTATGCAGGAAGTGACCCACCTGCTTATCGTCCGCTTGGCTGCAGGTCTGCCAGGTGCGGCTTCAGCGTAGGTGACAAACAGCTGGCGAACCTCTCCCCGAATTTCAGCCGTGCGCTCCTTATAATAAGTGAGCGCCCTTCTAGGGTCCAAAGTATGGAGCCTGTATTCGGCCTCCGAGGTGTGATTGGGGTAGAACACCGGCAGAGTCAACACCTGGTTAAGGTGAAACTCCGACACCACCTTCGGAAGGAATTTCGTGGGGGGGCGCAGGACAACCTTGTCCCTGTGAAGACCAGGTAAGGAGACTCGATGGAAAGCGCCTGGAGCTCTCCCATCCTTCTGGCTGACGGATAGCCACCAAGAAGGCGGTCTCCACGACAGGTGAGAGAGCACACCTGTGCACAGGTTCGAAAGCTTGCCCATGAGCTTTGCCAGTACCAGCAGTAGATCCCGGGAGGTGGGGTTCCCGCACTGGAGGAAATGTGATCAAGGCCTTTGAAAGCGCCAGACCACCTTCTCCTGCGCCACCGACTGCTTCCGGCCCGCGCCCGGTAAGCAGAGATGGCTGCCAGGTGCACCCTTAGGTCGTCGACCTAAGCCCTTGATTAGAAAGGGACCATAAATAGTCCAAGATGCTTGCCAGGAACAGGAGGAAGGGTCCAAGCCCTTGCCTGACACAAATGGAAAACCTTTTCCATTTTAGGCATAGCATTTTCTGGTCGATCTTCACGGACGCCTCAACTACATTGAGGACCTCGTCGGAAAGACCCAAGGCCTGGAACTCTGCAGCTCAGGAACCAGGCCGTCAGGTGCAGGGATTGAAGGTCGGATGGAACACCTTCCCTGATTGACTGAGAGCAGGTCGGGCGAGCTGGAAGCTGCGCGGAGTCCTGGAGGCGGAGACTGAGGAGATCTGGGTACCAGAACTGGTGAGGCCAATCTGGGGCTATCAGATCACCTCGCCTTGTCCCTCCTCGCCTTGAGACACCTTGTGGATCAAGGAAATGGGGAAAGGCGTAAAGAGGCCCGGGTCCACTGCCTCAAGAAGGCATCCCCTGCAGGAGCCCCTGCTGAGGGCGGGCATGGAACAGTCTCACCGCGTTCTCCCTGGAGGTGAACAGGTTCACCTGAGGTGTGCCCAATGGGAGAACAGATGCTGTACTACCTCGGCAGGAGAAACCACTCGTGGGATGCAGCCCCTATCCGGCTCAGGGCATCGGCCAGGGTGTTGGAGGCTCCTGCCACATGAATAGCTAGGAGATCCGCCTCCAGGCTGCTACGAGTGACCAAATGGAGCTTCCTTGCATAGAAGCATGGAGCGCGTCCCGCCCTGGCGGTTTAGATAGAACATGGTCGTGGTATTGTCCGTCTGGACTCGGACCACTTGACCCCGGAGGAACGGAGCAAAGGCGGTGAGAGCTAGGCGGACCGCTCGGAGCTCCAGCAGGTTGATGTGGCATCGGGACTCCTTGAGGGACCAGAGGCCATGAGCCCGGTGTTCCCCAGATGGGCACCCCAACCCATCAGAGAGGCATCGGTCGATAGAGAGAGCCGTCGGCTGGAGACACGAGCAGGATGCCCTCCTGCAAATGATCTGGAATGGTCCACCACTGGAGGCGTTCCACATCCCTGAGTCACCGGCACAAGCTGGTCCAAAGGATCGCAGCTTGTGACCACTGGCTGGCCAGTCCCCATTGAAGGGACGCATGTTCCAGCGGCCCCAACGGACCACGCTGGTGCAGGCCGCCATGAGACCCAGGAGCGCGGGAAGTCCCGGGCAGGGCGCGGTGCCCAACCAGAAATGATCGGGCAAGGAAGAACCCCGGCCCTGTCCGCCGGGGAGCAGCTCTGGCTCGAAGAGAGTCGAGCTGCGCCCGATGAATAGAATCACCTGCTTTGGCTCGAGTTCGACTTGGCCTCGTTGATAAGGAGGCCCAGTTGAGAGCAGACCTGGAGGCCAGATCTCTGGACCCTCCGCCTCCTTCCTGGAGGAGCTGCTATCAGCCAGTCGTCCAGGTAAGGTACACCGGACCCTCGGGCAGGAATGCTGTCACCACTGCCATGCATTTGGTGAAGACCCTGGGAGCTGGAGACAAGCCGAAGGGCATGGCTTGGAACTCGAAAAGGATTCTTCCACTCGGAGCGAAGGAATCTCTGGTGAGACGGACGGATAGGACGAAAAACGCGTCCTGCAAGTCCAGAGAGCAGAACCACACGCGCTCCAAGGATGGTATTATCTGAGCCAGAGTGACCATCCTGAAGGTTCGAGACCTTAGGAACTTGTTTAGTCGTGTGGGTGGAGAATGGGCGCCAGCCCCCGTCCGTTCGAACCAGGAAGTACCTGGACACAAACCCTGGGTCTGAAGGAGGTCCGCCACCTCTCTTATCACCTCCTTCTGGAGGAGGAGGCGATGTCGGCTCGGCGAGCCGCCAGTGAGGCTGGGGACCCGAAGCCCCGCGGCGGCGGCTCTGAAGGGTGGTGCCTGCTCGAATTCCAGAGGCAGGCCTCTTCCCACCACCTCCAGACCCACCTGTCCGTGGTAACAGCGGACCAGGCGGAACGGAAGTGCGGAGCCGCTCACGGGGGACCCAGGGGTAAGGTGACGGAATGGGGCGACACCCCTCAGCCCGTCACTGGGCAGGCTTGGAGGAGGGACGGCCGAGGGACCTCCTGGGCCTTTCCTCCCTGCCTCCTGTTAGAAAGCCGGCGGCTTGGGTTTGGGATGCCAAGGCCGAGCCTGCTGGCCCTAGCGTTCTGGGCAGGCGCGGGGGCACAGAAGGCGAAAGGGCTTAGGCTGCGGTTCTACGACCTTTGTCCTTCTGAGCGGAAGAGACCGAGTCCAAGGTAGCATTGGACTTCTCGATCCTCTGCAGGTGACCTTCCACCCCAGGGCAAGAGGTCAGTCCCCAAAAGGGAAACATCCGCCAACTTGTGCTGGGTATCCGAGTAAAGGTGGATATCCTCAGCCAAGCCATGACTATAGCCACTCCGACCGCCACGATCTGGCACATGAGTCCCTATATCCAAAGCAGTCTGGAGCTGCTGTTTGGCCACTGCCCTGCCCTGGTGCCGCACCTGCTTAACCGTAGTCTGCAGATCGGCGGGAAGATGAGGGATGACCTCATCCAGGGAGCCCAACAGGGCATGAGAAAAATGTGCCATGAGGGGCCGAACTGGCCTGGACGAAGGCCGAGAGAGGGCATAGTGAGACTTTTAGCCCGACATGGTCAATTTCTTGGACTCCTTGTCAGGAGGTTTGTCCACATCCTGGCGTTGCCCGTGGCGCGGCAGCTGTCGGTAACCAACCCCTCAGCAGAGGGTGTTCAAAAACTGGACAAGGAACGGTGGGACCGATACTTCCTGGCCATCCTGGCCGAAGGCGCAGGGCAGGAAGCAGGCGCTGCCAAAGCTCCAGTGCCGGACCCACTATGGCCTCGGCCACCGGAAAGCCTCCATCGGAGAATCCTGGTCCAGAATCTCCGTGAGGGATACCTAGCCCGTTTGGAAGCGGTTCGAGCTCCATCCGGTGGACTCCGAGATGAGCGAAGCAGTCCTAGGAAGGACGACGGGCTATCGTCCATTGACTGACCTCCTGAAGACTCCAAGTCCAGTCGCTTGGAGAAAAGGAGGAATCATCTTCAGGACCGGAAGAGTCCTCGAAGACTGCCTCTGGCCTGAGCCACCCTTCACCTGCCGAGGTCGGTCGGGAGTGAGGGTAACTGACAACCGATGGGTGAGACCCTGGCCGACCGAGAATCATCGGTGAGCCCCAATGGTGGCTGTGGAGCGCGGAGGTTCCACAGGAATCGGTGGAGCAGCTGGTTTTGGCCGTAACAACGACCTGGGTATAAGCTCTCGGATAAGTCGCGGGGAGGTTTGTGTCGCCGCTCGGTGACAACCACTTAATGGCGCGGGAAAGCGGCGGGTCGGCTTACTCCCGGCCAGGAGGAAACTGTTGCAGGCCAGTCCTCGTGCCGTCGGCGTAATTTACGCGGAAGCCTCCCTAGTCGAGGGAGGAGGACGGCAGCGCACGCCTTCACAGCAGTGCGAGACAGAGAATGATGGGTGGATCGGCTGGACGCGAAGAGGTCGAGACCGAAGTCCCGAATTTCGAGTCGGTGCGGGAGGTGTCGGCCGGAACCGGCACTCCCCCGGCTCGGATGGTCCATCCGAGGCTCCAGGAACCGGAGGCATAAAACGGATCCCCAACTCCTCCCGGGGAGCAGGAGAGGGGAATCTCGGCTGCTAAAGGCGACAGCCCGTCAGCAGGTTGAGAAAAATCTCGACTTGGTGGGTGGGAGTCTCGGTCAACTGACCTGGCAGGGGACACTGTGAGGCCAGTGGCGGAAGCCAGACCAGTCGACGGAAGCCCGACGGTCGGCGACTCGGGGAGAGGGACCTTCCCGCTCCCAAGAGTGTCGAGCGGAGGACTATCCCTGTCCTTCTTTTGGACCGAGAATAGGGTCCAGCAGGCGAGCCCTTCTCCCTTAGTGGAGAGGGGACAGACAAAGCTCCTTAAAAAGCCGTGTAGGAAGAACCCAGAGAGCCGGGATAAATGCCGCGGCCGGAAAAGTCTGACCCGGCGCCTCCTCTTGAGGCGACCATCCGCTCGAGCTGATCCGCCGAGCCCGCCGCCCTTGAGACACACCGCCAACCGGGCCTCCTTGGACTTCACCGGAGAAGCGCTTCTCGGGGCGGCCCAGTTGCAATCGGGCAACACGGTCTTGAGGGCGTGGGCCGAAAAGATGAGCACAGGTCGCCAAGCCTGCGGGTCGTGCTCAAGGCCTAAGCAGTAGACTCACGTGGAGTGTGGATCCGTCCGAGACATCTTCTGCCCGCATGGGCATCTCCGAAATCCGGGAGTCGATTTGTCCAGATCTGTCTGGGCCAGAAAGGGGCCACCAGGATCATTGTTGCATGCTCCCTGTGCAGTTTGAGAAGAACTCTCTGGATCAACGGGAAGGGAGGGAAAGTGTAGAGGAATCTGTCAGCCCAGGAGAGGGACAATGCGTCTTGCCTTAAAACACCAGGCCCTGGATTTAGCGAGCAGAAATTGGGCAGTTTTGCGTTGGATGGGGATGCGAACAAGTCCAACTCTGGAGTTCCCCATCGAAGAAACAGATCCTCTGCTACACAGAAACATAGAAGTTGACGGCAGATAAGGACCGCAAGGCCCATCCAGTCTGCCCATTTCTTTTTCTACCTTATAAATGTGCCATCGACTTTGCTCTGTCAGTGACCTATCTATTCATAGTCATTTGTATTGCTCCCTTATGCCTATCCCATGCCTGTTTGAAGCCCTGCACTGTATTCATAGCCACCACTTCTTGTGGTAGCCATTCCATGCATCTACCACCCTTTCTGTGAAAAAGAATTTCCTCACATTCCCCTTAATCGGCCTCCTCTAATCTCATGCTGTGTCCTCTTGTCCTGCTATTTTTCTTATATTTAAACATGTTAGACTCTTTCATCTTGTTTATGCCCATAAGGTGTTTAAATGTCTCGATCATATCACCTCTCTCCCTCCTTTGCTCAAAGGTATACATATTGAGCTCGTTAATCTGTCCTCATATGTCTTCTGATGCAGTCCCTGCACCAGTTTGGTTGCCCTTCTCTGGACTGCCTCAATTTGGATAATGTCCTTGTGAAGATGTGGCCTCCAATACTGCCACGCAGTACTCCAGATGGGGCCTAACCAATGTCTTGTTACAGAGGTTGACTACCTCCCTCTTACGACTTGTGATACCCTACTAATACACCTAACACCCCTAGCCTTACCTACTGCTTTAGAGGTCTGCTTGGATGATTTTAGGTCATCAGTGATGATGATGCCCAAGTCTCTTTCTTCCTTTGTGACTGCTAGCAACTCCTCCCAGCCTATAAGTGGCTTCAGGGTTTCTCTTCCCTATGTGCATGATTTTGCACTTCTTTGCATTAAATCCCAGTTGCCACTCTTCCTGACCATTCTGCTAGTTTATCCAGATCTCTTCTCATTCTGCCCACCCCATCTGGATCATCTACTCTGTTGCAGATCTTGGTGTCATCTGCAAACAGACAAGCCTTACTCTCTAGTTCATCTCGCGAGGTCACTAATATGAAGATGTTGAATAGGACTGGCCCCAGGACTGATCTAAAGGTACCCACTTGTGACTTGCATCTCTTCTGACTATACCATTTACCACCACTCTCTGTTTTCTGCCAGTCAACCATTTGCCACCCAGTTGACCAACTTCACCCACGACCTACCTAAGCTTATTTATCAATCTTCTATGTGGAACAGTGTCAAAAGCTTTGCTGAAGTCAAGGTAGCGACATCAACTACTCCACTTGGTCCACCACTCTGGTTACCCAGTCAAAGAAATCTATGAGATTAGTTTGACAGGACCTTCTGTAAACCCATGCTGTCTTGGATCCTGTGCCCCTATGGATTCCAGGTGTTTGCACTATCCTTTCCTTAAGGAGTGCCTCCATAATCTTGCCCACTACTGAGAGGTAAGACTGACCGGTCTGTAGTTCCCGCGCCTCCTCCCTGCTACCACTCTTGTGGAGTGGGATCACATGAGCCTTCTCCAGTCTTCTGGGACCTCTCCTGTACTCAGAGACTCACTAAACAATTCTGCTAATGGCTCTGCTAGTTCCTCCTTTAGCTCCTTAAGTACCCTGGGATGTATGCCATCAGGTCCCATTGCCTTATCCACCCTGAGCTTAGCATAAGGTCTTGTAGGACCCTTTCTTTTGTGAAGGGAGTAGTGCTCACCTCCTCCCCTGTGTCCATGATGCTGAGCACTGGGCCCTGCCCACCTTCTCTTCAGTAAATACTGAGCAAAAGTATCTATTTAGGATAGATGCCTTTACAGGGTCCTCCTCCTCACATGCTCCCTTTTCTCCATTAAACATAGCAATACCCCTCTGGACTTTCTCCTTTCACTAATGTATCTATAGAAAGTCTTGTCACCTTCTTTACTATTCGTGCTAGTGTTTCCTCAGTTTGGGACTTTGCCTGCTGCCTTACTCTGCTTCCCTAGGGCAGTTTGGTATGCCTCGCTATCTTCATCCCGCTGTGTTCCCTTATATTTCTGAAGAGGCCAGCCTTTTGGCTCTGACCTTTTCTACTACTGTATTTGAGAACCAAAGTGGTTTCCTTCTTCTTTGCACTTCCTTTTCTGTCTAACACAATGGGATGTTGCTTCAAGTATTGTATCCTTAATACTGCCCACTTTGCCTGTACCTCCTCACTCTGTGTTTCTTTTGCCAGGGCTAAGCTAACTCTGTTGGCCATCTTATCAAAGTCAACTCCTCTGAAGTCCCATATTTTGCTTTGGAATAGGATGATTTAGATGTAGTGCAAATTGAACCATACCATGTGATGGTCACTAGCCCCAAGTGACCTTCTACCTGAGATCTGTGATCCTTCTACTGTTAGTCAGTACTAGATCTAGGATAGCCCTGTCTCCGGGTTGCTGTACCAGTTGTTTGAGGCCCTCCTGCAGGAGTCCACTATGAGTCTAGTTCTAGCAGATGTTCCTGCTGTGATGACCAATCTGTATCTGGCATGTTGAAGTCTCCCATTATCAGAACCTCCCCTTTAGCTGTCATGTTTTGTATATCTTCTAACAGTAAGTAATATCTATCCCTCCCTCTGGTCTGAGACTGTGAACAACCCCAGTTCTTATAGCTGTCCATTTCCTGTTTCCAGGGTGACCCAGTTCTTCTGGCTCATAGCATGTATTCTGATTTCTGTGGCTTTGATATTTTCATTAACATACAGAGACCACCTCCCCCCTTTTTGCACCCGGTCTCTTCTAGACAATACATGGCCAGGTACTGAAGTCTCCCAAGTGTGGTTACTGGTAAACCAGTCTCACTAGTACCTATGTCCAGACTTAGCCTCTGACATGGTGCCTGCAGGTCTGGGATCTTATTCTACGAGCTGAGGAGCATTTGTAATGCATGATTTTCCATTGACCTCTTGAAGAGTTCCCACTAAGTGGACTCTGGCCTGGGAGGCAGAGCCTCAGGCCGGCCTGCAACGTGTTGTCCACCCCGGAACATTACAGTGATCAGATTAAGGCTGTCGGATTACAATCCCACACCTCATGGCCTCCCTGCAAGGGAGAGTATACACCTCCTTGTTGAGGCAACATCACCGCAGTTGTCTGTCTGAACCAGGAGTACTGGAGATTGACTGAAAGGCCTGCAGGGCATAAAGGACCGCCTCATCTCTAGGACATTGATAGAGAGATGAGCCTCCAGAGGGGTCCACGTGCCCTGGGACTCCACCCGTCCAGGTGTGCCCCACCTAGACTGAGGCATCTGTGAGGATTACCTCAGGGGCAGGCGCTAAGCAGGGGCGCCGTGGAGAAGCGACCTGGGTCTATACCACTGCCAGTCTCGAATCACGGTGTTGGTAATTCTGACCCGGATCTTTGCATGTGGTGTACCTTTGATCCCATGCCTTGACATCACTGAGTTACCACGTGGAGCCTTCCCGAAGGACGATAGAATGGCCGCAGCCATGTGTGGAAGCAGCGACGACCGACCTGGCAGGGACAACCTTGTTCACAACTCCTGATGAGGATCTGATACTCCGCTCTGGTCTGGAGAAAAGCTCTTCCTGAGCGGTTCAGTACTGCGCCTATAAATTGCAGCTTCTGCGGCAGTGCCAGGAGAACTTCTCATGGTTGATTAAGATGCCAGAGATGGAACAGGACCTGGGTGCTCTGGACCATGCGCGCCTCTCTGGAGGCGCATGGCCATCGGCCAGGTAAGAGACACATAATAGCCTGTCTCATGAAACGTGCCGACTACCATGCATTTGGTAAAGACCCTAGATTAACGGATGACAGTCCGAATGGAAGAGCTGAATTGAAGGTGGTGGTCGAGACCCAGCGCAGGAACCTCTTGCGCCTGAGCTATGGGATGTGCAGACATAAAATCCTGCATTGAGGCGTAAGAGGCATCTTGCCAGCAACGGAATAAGACCGGAAGAGTCACCATGCGGAATCTTGCCTGGATAACCAGACACATTGAGGTCGCTGAGATCAAGAATCGGAGGGAGGTCCCTGTTTCTTTGGAACAGGAAGAAGGGTGGGAACCCTCGTCCCTCTGTGGTTCTCCAGGACGTACTCTAGCAAGCTCCCTTTTGCAAGGCGTAGTACTTCTTGCCAGATCAGAGACATGCTGACCGGATCCAGGAGGTAAAGGAGGCCTCGAGGTGGCTTCTCTGCAATTCTATATAGTGGCCTCTTCCGACCAGCTGAAACCCACCTGTCGGGTGGTTGTAGCCTGCATCCCGGCGGGAAGGTGTAATAGGACCCCACCATGATTTCCCGTTGATCCCTGAAGGGTGGGGCGAGAAGAATCGACTATTGGCTGAGGTCCGCTGGCTGAGCTGGCTTGAAATCGCTGACCCGGCCTGCGGGCTGTTTCCCTGGGCTCTGGCCAGGAGCCCCTCTGTTGGGGCGGGCGGGACTGTTGCCTCCTGGGTCAAGTCCGAGAAATTGGCTTTGGTTCCTGCGAAGGAACTAAGCTTGGAGTCGACCACACGACCTCACCATGTCCAGCCTCTTGAATTTTGGTAATAATCTTCTCTGAAACACCAAACAAGACTTCTCCTGAATCGTCCATGATATTCTTCCTGGACATCCGGGGAGTAAAGCCAAGGAGGCAACCAAAGTGCTTAGGAACTCTTGTGCGCTTGAGCTATAGGGATGGCAGGTATGCGCCCTGCGGTTCAGGAGCTTAAGAAGGCATCTGCTTCAGCATGGGAATAAGCCCGGAAGAGTCACCGGGATTCCTCTTGTGGTGGCTAATCGGACATCATTGAGGTCGCTGGAGGTCCAGAATCGGATGGAGGTCCCCTGTTTCTTTGGAACCAGGAAGAAGTGATTGGTATCCTCGTCCTCTGAGTCTCTCCGGACGTACTCTTATCGCCTCCCTTTGCAAGAGCGTGAGTACTTTTGCCAGATCAGAGACTTGTGCTGACCTCGGACACCGGGAGAGCAAAAGGAGGCCGAGGGTGGCTTCTTGTGATTTATATAGTGGCTTTTCCGACTAACTGAAGAACCCACCTGTCGTGGTTATAGCCTGCCATCCCGTGAGGAAGAACAGCAATGAGGACCCCCACCATGATTTCCCGCTGCTGATCCTTGAGGTGGGGGGCCGAAAGGAGTCAGGCTGTGGCGGGCGAGGGTCCTGGGCTGGCTGGCTGGCTTGGAAGTACGCTTGGCTTCGGCCCGGCGGGCTGTTTCTGCTCATGGAAAGCCGGAGCCCTCTTGTTGTAGCGGGCGGACTGTTGCCTCTGGGTCTGCCCAAATTGGCTTTGGTTTCTGAAGATCTAAGTTTGGGTCGGCATATGTGCCTGAACCGACCTCACCGTCCCGCCCTGAATTTTGGTAATAATCTTCTGAGGCTAACAAACAAGTTCTCTCTCCCTCAATGGGGCTGCCCAGCTTATATTCTTCTGACATCCGTAAAGCCGAGATTTGAACCAAGAGTGTCTCCGGATGCATACGCCTGAAGTTGCAGTTGGGTTCCCTCGCCCGAATCTGCACGGAGGTGAGCTGAAAGCATTCTCCTCTGCTCACCTTCCGCAGTTTTTTCAGCCACATCCAGACCTGTTCCCACAAGGCATTTTTGGAACTGCACCATGTGGGTCAAGTAATTAGGATCGATGGCGCAGGTATGAAGGGCATTTTGCGCCTCACCCATAGCGCCCAACTGTCTGGACTCTGGGTCCGTGGCAGGGTGCTCAGATGTTGCGGGTCCTGGGACCGGTCATGTGAGGCTGTTATGACCAGAGAGTCGGCCTGAGGCTGCTGAGTCAAGTACTGGTCTTCTAGAGCCTTTGTACAAGCTTATCAGCTTTCTTCGGCATCGCCGAGCTTAATGTGAATGCTTCCACGCTGCCTTGGTGTGACGCCCACTTGTCTACCAAGGTGGCACCATCACAGGCTTGGGGTCCTTCTGCCAAGATACTGGCAAGCAGAGCTGGGTCTAGCTCTTCCGGCATCCTATCTCATGTTCTCTTTGATGTGTCTCATAATATCCGAGAACGGCGGGGTCATCCGAGGAGACTCGGCATCTCGGTGATCCGGAGAAGCGATGGAGAGGAGATGGGATCTCGATGTTGAGAACTCTGATCCCGTGTCCTCCATCGGGCGATCGCTGGCTGCCTTCTGGTCTCTTAGGGCTGGGTGACCTAGAAGAGGATTTGGACTGAGGTCTCCGCATGAAAGTTCTCGGCTCTGTGAGGTGTTTCAGTTCTCCGGGAGGAGGTAATCGTCGTCAATTCGGTATGGCTAGTGGGGTAGGAACCGGAGGAGTAATCGTGTAGGAGGAAGAGGAGGAGGAGTGGGAACCATGTCCTTCTTTATGGTGTCCCACCAGTAAGTGAACAGCTCCTTCACATCTACCATGGAAAGGCCAGACGACGGTCCGGGCGCTGGTGGACGGTCGCCGGTAACGCCAGGGTTCCCTGGGCATCTTCGACGAGGACCGGTCACCTGCCTGGGTCCTCGGTTGAGCCACCTCCTCGCCGTTATGGTCTCCTGACCACGCCGGTCGGAGGCGCCGTTTCTTCTCGAGTAGAGCGGCGCTAGTCCCTACCGGGCGCATTCGGTGAGGTGTTGGCCTGGCCGGCTACAGTCGCCTGGCACGACGGCGCCCGGGGACGGCGGCGGTAGTGGACGCACGACGGACGCACCAGCGCCGGGTCCTGGCGGGTCTTCAGAGAGGTAAGCCTGAGGTCTTGGCAGGGAGGCAAGGAAGCCGACCTAACGTCGGGTTCAGAAGGG
Organism: Neoceratodus forsteri; assembly: GCA_016271365.2. Classification (NCBI taxonomy): domain Eukaryota; kingdom Metazoa; phylum Chordata; order Ceratodontiformes; family Ceratodontidae; genus Neoceratodus; species Neoceratodus forsteri. The sequence goes on along the minus strand of JADMNL010000028.1, from coordinate 126,754,180 downwards.
CGGGAACCCGACTTATGATGATGGTGGCGATCCCCAGACTTGACCAAGGCCCTGGAGGACGAGGAAGGTCTGGCAGTCTTGGCCTGAGAAGAGGAAGACTTCTTAACCGCAGCAGGGGGAGGCTGAGAGCTGGCCCTGGAGGGGGAGCAGTCGGATCTGGAACCGGAGCTGTGTGAGTCTGAGGCCCTGGAAGGGGCCTTCTCCCTTCGTTTTTCAGCGTGTTTGTGGGTCTTTTTGAAGAGAGTCCCCTTGAAGACATGGTCTTAGCTTTTCTTCAAGCAAAAAGCTGAAGGGCTCTCTGGCGACGGATCTGGGTTCTAAGCATAAACCCCTGGCAGAAGGAGCAGGCCCGGTATCGCGGGTTCTGGGCCTAGGCACCGGACGAGGTCACAAGTGGAGGGTTCTTGAAGGGATCTGCTTCCACAAGCACACTTTGGAGGAGTGACCGGAGGTCGGAGAGGACATCAGAGAAAACTTGTTTGAAGAAACCGAACTTCCGTGGAGGGGAAAGAACTTAACTAATGAAACGCGGCCAGAGATGAACCAAGGGTCCAGGACATGCAAGTCAATGGCGGGAGGCAACTGGGGAATCGGGTGGGACCGCCTCACGTATTTACGCCTGACGCCGGAGGTGGACTGACGTGTGGGGCAGTCCTCGCTGAAGATAATAGCTAGCTAGAATTTTTTCCGTGGTCCTGACGCCGCCGGCTTCAGTCCTAATGGTGTAACCTGCTGCAAGAGCTGTGTCTCGAAGTAAGATCAAACAGTTGTTGAGCCTTGCAAAATTCCTTTGTTCTATCTAGATAGAACCGCAATGCTCTCTTAATATCCAGCAAATAAAGAGTACGCTGCCCTTCATTATAGAAGTTCGCAAAGTAGGTAGGAAGGACTAAAGGTTGGTTTAGGTGGAATTCTGAGACAACCTTAGGGAGAAACTTAGAATGAGTCCTAAGAACTACTTTGTCCTTGTGAAATACAGTGTACGAGGTGGGGGGGTCTGTGACCAGAGCATGTATTTCGGAAACTCTACGGGCGGAAGTGATGGCCACCAGGAATGCCGCTTTTTCAAGTGAGGGAATGTCAACCTGCAGAGCTAGAGGCTCGCAAAAGGTTTTCGAGTGAGCATGTCTAGCACAAGGTTAATGCCCCAGGCTGCTACTCGGGACACCTGATAGAGGTCTAGTATGCAGAATATCCCTAAGAAACCTCTTAATTACAGGTAACTTGGCAGTGACATGGAAAAATACCGCTCATGATAAGCTGAAATGGCACAAAGATGAATCCTTTTGACTGTAGAGTACTGCAGACCTGAATTTGAAAGGTCCAAAAGGTACCTCAGGACTTTATTTGGTGGCTGGAAAAGGGTTTGAAGAGGACTCTTACACAGATAGAAACGCCCATTTGGCTGTGTAGGTTTTTCTAGTGGCTGGTTTATGCGCAGCCAAACGAATATCTGAAAACCAGCGAGAAACACTGAACCTATGGGATGGACCATGTGACCCTGGGTCAGAAGGTTCGTCTGAAGGGGAAGTGCCTTTGGGGTGTTCCATCAGACTGTTGTTGCAGTGGGAACTATATCTGCCGAGGCCAGAAGGGAGCAATAAGGATCATTTTGTCCCCCTGAGACTCGAATTTTAAAAGTACCCTCTGAATTAGGGGAAGAGGAGGAAAGATGTACGGAAAGCGTCCTGTCCACTGCAGCCTGAACGCATCCTGACAGAAAATGCCAGGTCCTGGATTTCTGGAGCAGAAGAGAGGCAGTTTTGTGTTGAGTGGGGATGCAAAAAGGTCCATGTCTGGAGTTCCCCATTCTTTGAAGAGTGATTGAACGACGGTTAAGTCAAGAGACCACTCGTGAGGATCTGTCTTCGTTCTGCTGAGATGGTCTGCCAGCTTGTTTTGTACTCCTGGCAGGTAAACCGCATGGATTAGAGCCGTGTGCTCCAGGCACCTTTCCCACACTCTCACAGCTTCCCTGTATAACGGGTAAGAGTGTGCACCGCCCTGCCTGTTGATATAATACATCACTGCTTTGTTGTCCTTTCGAAGGAGAATGTTCTTGTGACAGAGTATGTCCTTCAAGGCTCAGACTGCATAGAGGACGGCTCTCATTTCCAGGACGTTTAAGTGAAGCTGAGACTTGTCCCGAGTCCACGTACTCTGGGTGTGGAGCTTCTGGCAGTGAGCTCCCCACCCTATCACGGACATGTCCGTGGTAATGGAAATCTGATGATCAAGAGAAGCAAAGGGATATCCTTCCAGAAGTCTGTCCTCCTGCAACCACCAGGCGAGTGACCTCTTCAGAGGTTCTGTCAACTTGATGGGAAAGGACTGTGGATGAGTGGCTGGGGACCACTGAGTACTGAGCATCCACTGAGAGGTTCTCATGTGGAGACGTGCCAAGGGTACAGTAAACACTGAGGATGCCATGAGACCCAGCATCCATTGCATCGAGAAAGCCTGAACTGAGCTGTTTTCTCTGACGTATCGGCCATCTGTAAGATATCGCTCCTTCTGTTCTCTGGCAGAAAAGCCTTCACAAAGGAGATGTCCAGAAGATTTCCTATAAAGAGGAGCTTCCGGGAGGGCTGCAACTCTGACTTGTTGAGATTTAGGAGGACTCCCATGGACGTGAGGAAGTCTGAGGCCGTGGCTACAGCGCCCAGTGTTTCTGTCAGAAGGACTACTAGGGAGCAAGTCTCTTGGGATAGTGGGAACACTTGTATTTCAATTTTTCTGAGATGCGCTATGCAGAATTGCACAACACTTTGTAAAAACTCGAGGCTTCGAGGATAGTCCTACAAGGTAGGACTCTGAATCTGATAATGTGCTGACTCCAACACCACAAACCTGTAGTTTTGTGGTGCTTTGGGTGTATAGGAATGTGTTGAGGCATCCTGCATGTCCAGGGAGGCTAGCCAATCGTGTTGATGAAGCAAAGGTAGCAGGGAACCTAGCAATATCATCTTGAACTTTTCCTTGAGAAGGAACTTGTTTAACTTTCTGAGATCCAGAAAGGAAAATTACGTACCTACCGTAATTCTTGATCTTCTTGGACGAGTCTCCACCACTCATTCACACTAGTGGGATTAGCGCCGGAGGCACTAAGACCCATCGGGAGCAAACTTTTGCTGGAGGGTCGGGCGAGATTGACGGTGCCTGTTAAGCGGCTCGAGCGGTAATGACCATCTCGGCGCATTTACCCTCCAACCGCCTCAGTACCTTTTTACCAAGGAGGTGCAGCTGCACTAACGAAAGAGTAAACTCCAACATTAAAAAACAGACATAAGATAGTCCGCTATGACCCGTGTAAGAAGGGTCAGCAAAGAAGTCCTCACGCCTAAAGATTTGAGGGAGTGAAGACCAATACAGCGTGTGAGCTCGGGGATGGAGGGTGTAGAATGACGAGTGGTGGAGACTCGTCCAAGAAGATCAAGAATTACGGTAGGTACGTAATTTTCCTATCTTCCTGGACATAAGTCTCACCCACTCATTCACACTCAGTGGGAGAGTACCAAGCTGATAATCCCCAAAGGGCGGCAGGAGAGCCAGAGTCACGCTGCCTAAGATAGAAGCCCATTATGATAGTTCTGCCGAATGCGGAATGTCGCCTAGCATGAACATCCAGTGCATAGTGCTTAACGCAAGGTATGCACTGAGCTCCAGGTGGCATGCTGCATATCTGCAATTGGAACATCGCGACTTCCGCTAGGGATGTCATCGATCACTTCCCTAGTAGAGTGAGTGTACACTTACCTTCTAATTTAACTTGAGCCATGGAATAGCAATGACGAGTGCATGCCACTAACCATGAAGAGATGCATCTAATAGCTACATAGTTGACTCCAGCCGGTGTCGCTGGAAAGAAACGAACAGTTGCTGAGTAGTCATGAACATCCTTGGTTCTATCTAAATAGAACCGCAAGGCTCTCTTAACATCCAAGGAATGAAGAGCCTGCTCCTTCATTTTGGAAATTAGCGGCAGTAAGGGAAGTACCAGAGGTTGGTTTAGATGGAATTCTGACACAACCTTGGAAGAAATTTAGGATGAGTACGGAGAACTACCTTGTCTTCATGGATACAGTACTGGGAGGGTCCAGTAATCAGGGCATGTATCTGGGAGACCCATGTGGCTGAGGTAATGGCCACCAGGAAGGCAGTCTCTCTGTGTAAGAAATTTTAGCTCACAGGTAGCTAAGGGTTCAAAGGCTTCCAAGTGAGCATGTCCAGCACCAGGTTAATGTCCCAGGCTGCAACTGATGCTTAACAGGGGTCTGGTATGGAGAATCCCTTTAAGAAATCTCTTCACCATAGGTAACTGAGTCAGAGTTAGAGAAACCGCTCATGGAACGCTGAGATGGCACTAAGGTGAACTTTAACTGTGGAGTACTGAAGACCTAAGTTTGACAGGTCCAAAAGATACTCCAGAACCTTGCCAGGAGGACAGGAAAAGGGATTCCAAGAGGATTTTGACCAGAGAGAAAACGTCCCATTTGGAAGCGACGCTGGGTGGCTGGCTTCCCGAGCAGCCAGAAGGATGTCTGAGATCTCGTGAGAGACGCTTGAACCGATCTCACTTTCTATCTCTTCAGGAGCCAAGCATGAAGGTGAAGTGATTTCAGGTTGGGATGGACCAACGAACCCTGAGTCAAAAGAGTGATTTGCAAGGGAAGTGGTCTCGAGAGGCTGCCAACATACTGTTGAGTAGAGGAAACCATAGTTGCCGAGGCCAGGAGGGAGCAATGAGAATCATTTTGGTCCCGAGACTCGAACTTGAGGAGTACTCTGAATTAGAGGAAGTGGTGAAAGGCGAAGAAAGCGCTTTTGTCCACCGCAGCCTGAACGTATCCTGACAGAAAATGCCAGGCCCTGGATTTCGGAGCAGAAGAGAGGCAGTTTTATGCTGAGTGGGATGCAAAAGGTCCAGGTCTGGAGTCCCCCACTTTGAATAGGGACCGAGCTACGGCTGGATCGAGAGACCACTGTGAGGGTCTGCCTCCGCTCTGCTGAGGTGATCTGCTAGGTCGCTTTGTATACCCGCAGATAAACCGCTTGAATCAGAGACTTGTGCTCCAAGCACCACTCCCACACCCTCATTGCTTCCCTGCAAAGGGGATAAGAATGAGCACCGCCTGTTTGTTGATGTAATGCAACACTGCTTTTGTTGTCCGCTTGAAGGAGAATGTTCTTGTGACAAAGGACATCCTTCAGAGCTCGGATTGCATATAGGACCGCTTCTCATCTCCAGGACATTTATGTGAGATGAGTTTTAACTGAGTCCATACACCTTGAGTGTGGAGGGAGAGACAGTGAGCTCCCCATCCCATTGGCTGATGCGCCTGTGGTGATGAGATCTGATGATCCGGGGAGCAAAGGGGGAATCCTTCCAGGAGATTGTTCTCTTGAGACCACCAGGTGAGAGACCTTCAAGGGGCTCCTTCACCTGATGGGATAAGACTGGGGTGAGAGGTCGGGGACCACTGGAGTGAGAGCATCCATTGGGTGGTTCTCATGTGCAGTCGGGCGAGAGGGACAGTGAAGACCGAGGACGCATGAGACCCAACATGCGTTGCATCGAGAGAGCTGTAACCCATTGGTTCTCCCGATGTAACGGGCCATTTGAAGGATGTCGTAGTCTTCTGTCCTCTGGAAGGAAAGCCTCGCTGAAGAGGTGTCTGAAGCTGCCCTATGAAAAGGAGCCTCTGGGAGGGTTGCAGCTGAGATTTTTCAAACAGCAGAACTCCCATGGACGTGAGAAGACGGGAAGTCGCTTGCACGGCTCCAAAGCCCCTTGGCTGGAAGGGCTTGCTAGAAGCCAATCGTCCAGGTAGGGAGAAACACCGGAGTCCCACTTTCCTGAGATGCGCCCAGGAGAACTGCACAACACTTTGTAAAACTCACAAGCCTGGGATAGCCTCAAAGGGCAGGACTCTGAACTGATAATGCTGACCCAAAGCTACAAACCTGAGGAACTTCGTGTGGTCGGTGGACGGGATATGCTGAAGCATCCTGCATATCCAGAGAGGCCAGCCAGTCGCGGTTGATGCAGCAAGGGTAACAGGGTACCTAGGGAAATCATCTTGAATTTCTCCTGGGGAGGAATTTGTTTAACTTTCTGAGGTCAGAATGGGAGCGATCCTCCAGATTTCTTTGGAACCAGAAAGTAATGGTAGAACCCTGTGTTTCGTAGATGCGGGGCACCAGTTCCATTGCCCTGTTGTTCAGAAGGCCCTGGATCTCCGCGTGTGAGGAGGTTCTGACTGAGAGGTCGGACAACCAGGGTTGTCGCCTGGGAGGACAATTCGGGGTTCCAAGAAATTGGAGAATAACCGCCAATTATCCGGGACCCATTTGTCCGGGTTATGGACTTCCACTGGCTTGTAGAAGCACATCAGACGACCTCCCACTGGAGGAGAAAGTTCCACCCCGGCAGAGTGGATGGAACTTGGGCCAACGACATATAAGGTAGCGCCTGGGAGCTTTAGGCCCCTGCGCTTTCTGGCCTCTCTTTGAGGTTGGGCAGGTTGGCTTTTCGGAAGCTTCCTGCCTCTGCCTCAAAGGACTGACGACTATGAAACTGACGCCTGTTCACATGCCCCGAGAGGGGCAGGCGGAGGTCTGGCCAACTTAATGGCCGATCTAGTCTTCTGAGCGCCTCTAAGGCTTGCTCCACCTGAGGGCCAAAAAGAAAGAAGCCATCAAAGGCAGCGCCATCACCTGCTGCTGAGCATCATTCGTGAAGCCATAAGTACGCAGCCAGGAATGGCGCCGAGTACAAATCCTCGCGCCGCTGAGCTTAGCTATGTCGAAAGCTGCCCATGGTGGCTTTGACCTGTTGGTTATTGACTCAATACTCTAATAATGGTCAGAAGAAGCTCTGACTTGAATCCGAATCTGGAAGAGCTTCAAACCATTTTTTCATAGAGTGCCATAGGATATACTCATACCGGAGAAAAATAGCCTTGATAACTGGCAACACGCTTACTAGAGTGAGGCAGCAAAGACTCTCTTACCTAATGTATCAATCTTACGAGACTTTTGTTAATAGGTCGAGCGGTAGTAGTTTGAGGTAGAATCACCTTGTCATTCTCTGCCAGACTACAATCGGATCCGCAGAGGCTTGGATGCCAAATGGGACGATCCTTGGAGCTGGAATACTTTATCAATGGATTTAGCCACTGAGGGAATAAGAGCAGGATTATTCCATACCATTTGAGACAGCTGCCTCAAGGAAGGCTGGATCGGAGGAGTCAAACCAGAGGGATCTCCGAAGCATGAAGATACTGGAGTCTTAATATCTTCCCAGGATCGGCGTCTGTAGTCTGGAGAGAAAGAGTGATCCCAGGTTCTTCAACAGAGACTTAAAGGACAGGTCCTCACCACAGGCTCTGTAGCAAAGAAAGATCCTGTTTCCTCCACTTCATCACCCAACCAAGGTCTGGGCAGGCTCAACATCATCTCCTGATGGTCCAGAAAGGACTGTTTGGACAGGAAAGGAGTGAAATTAGGAGAGGAGGAAATAGCAGAAAACAAGGAGAGTCCCTATGGCTGCCGCGCCGAGACGGCAAAACGGGCTGAAGACGGCATCGAGGGAGGCGACAGCGCCGAAGAGGCACGCTGCCCGCGAGCGCCTCATGGGGCGCCGAAGGATTCCATACAATGCCGCGACGGGCGCGGGTCACGACGCGCGACGGGCGCCATCTTCATCCAACGGCACTGCTGGACGGCGCCAAGAAGATCCAGCGGCACCGAAACGGCGCCGACAAGCCAACAGACCCTGCCAAGGCGCCGGAAGAGCCCCAGGAACCTGGAAAGCTAGAGAAGGAAAAAAACCAGGAGATAAGGGCATCGGTGAGGCCCCCTGCGCCGCAGCCATGTGAGGGGGGGAAACACCTAAGCACGGAGTCGCTGGCACCGAAGAAGGCGCCACGCGACTAGGAAGGTCCAACCGCCCTACCTGATCGCCGGAGGGGCCCCGAGGGCTCCGAGGCAACCGAGCCAGGCAGAAGAACCAACCTCCGAGCCCATTGCTCCATAAGAGCGGCCCACTGATGAAACTGCTCATCTGGAGTCCTACCTATAGGCGGGGAGGGGCTCCGATGTCGAGGACGACGATTACCGGAAGTTGGCGACTCCGAAGAAGGAGACCGGCAACTAGCAACGATAACCGAAGGCCGACGCCGCAGACATACCAGAGGCGACCTCGTGATGCCTCTCTTTGACCTGTGGGTCAAGAAGAGCTCGGGGCCTAACAGTGCCGAATGCGACTGCTTATTTATGCCGCGGGGACCGCCATCCCCGGCATCGGACTGACCGTTGTCGGAACCCCGCTGAGGAGAAGGAGGCTGACCGGACCCAGCCCGGCTGACTGAACAGCTTTCATACGAAGTCTCCCTACCGTCACCTGACCTGCTCATGGTCGACTCCATCTAGTAGGCCGAGACTTCTTCAAGTAAAATTTAAATATTAGAAAAATTTAATGAAAATAGAATAAAATTAAGCGATACTACTTATCGTGATAAAGTTACAAAAAAACAAACTGAAAACTATGCGCTAGTTTGAAGTTTGACTCCCGACAGGCGAGCGACGTCGTCACTGAAGCGCACTCGACGGCGGGAAAAAAGGAACTGAGGCGGTTGGAGGGTCGTCGCCGAGATGGTCATTACCGCCGAGCCGCTGCTCGCGGCGCCGTCTCTCGCGCCGACCCTCCAGCAAAAAGTTTGCTCCCGATGGGTCTTAGTGCCTCCGGCGCTAATCCCACTAGTGTGAATGAGTGGTGGAGACTTATGTCCAGGAAGATTGGGACGTATGCCACCAGTTTTCTTTGGACCAGGAAGTAATGGGAGTAGAAACCTGTGTTTCGTTGATGCAGTAGAACTACTTCTACTGCCCTGTTGTTCAGAAGGCCTTGTACCTCGGAAGCAAGAAGGTCTGACTGTATTGCTGACAGCCTGGGCTGTCATCTGGGGGGGGGGGAGCCGGAGGGGTTTCTGAATGATTGAGCGAGTACTCCTCGTGGATTATCCGGCGGACCCATTTGTCTGATGTCATGGATTTCCACTGGTTGTAGAACTGAGTCAGACGTCCTCCCACCGCTGAGGAGTTGTCCCCCTCGGACAGTTGAGGTGGAACCTCGGCCAGAAACTCAAAAGGTGGCACTGGGGGCTTTGGGACCTTGTGCCTTCTGCTGTGTTTTCTTTTGTGGCTGAGGGATGTGGCTTTTGCTAAAACTTCCTCTACCTTTGCCCTGAAAAGACTGACGGTTGTGAAATTGACGATTGTTGGCCCCCCCTCCCCCCCGGGGAGGAGACAGGTGTGGGTCTAGCCGTCTTAATGGCAGACCTAGTCTTCTGCGTGGCCTCTAGAGATTGCTCCACCTGGGGCTCAAACAGATACATACCGCTGAAAGGTAAAGCCATGACCTGCTGCTGGGCATCATTCGTGAAGCCCGAAGTACGTAGCCAAGAATGGCGACGGGTACAGATGCCAGCCACTGCCGCTCGCGAAGCAGTATCGAAAGCGTCCATTGCAGCTTTAACCTTTTGGTTGTTGGACTCGATACCTCTGGTTATGGTCTGAAGTAGCTTTGAATTAGTTTACGACTCGGGCAGAGCTTCTACCATTTGTTTCAGTGAATGCCAAAGAACATACTCATAAAACAGCCCTGGTGGCTGGCAATATGCATACCCAGGGTGGAGGCTGCAAAGACTCTCTTACCTAAAGTGTCTATCTTGCGAGGTTCTTTATTTTTAGGCCGGGCTGAAGATGCCTGAGGAAGGACTGCCATATCATTCTCTGCTAGGACTACAATGGGATCAACAAAGGCATGTGAGGCCAAAATGGGCCGATCCTTGGGAGGGGCATACTTCCTATCTATGGACTTAGACACGGAAGGAATGAGAGCAGGATTGCTCTATACCATCTGAGAGAGAGTCTCGCAAGTGGGTTGTACCGGAGGAGTTAAATCCAGAGGGATCTCCGGGACATGCAGGTATTGGAGTCTTAAAAGTTTCCCAGGATCGATTTCTGTAGTCTGGAGAGAAAGAGTAGAAATTAAATTTTTAAGCCGAGACTTAAAGGAAAGGTCTTCGACCACAGGTTCTGCAGCAGGATTGATCCCTGCTCCTTCAATATCACCATCCAGTCGAAGATCTGGGTCAGGCTCAAAATCATCTCCTGACAGTCCAGGAGGGACTGTATGGACAGGAAAGGAGTGAAAATCAGTAGGAAAAGTAGAAGAGGAAAGAAATGGAGTACAGAACCCCTGGAGGCCAGATGGCGCCGCACCAAGCACTGGCGCCGAACACAAGGAAGTCGGCGCCATCGGAAACAGCCCAGCACCAATATAGCCCACGGACAGCGCTGACAGAGCCCGTGGCATCACAGACGGCGCCGAGAGCGTCCTTGGCGCTGCGGACGGTGCAGAGTGTGTCCCAAGGGTCTAAAAACTGTGATATGAGGAAAAAGAAGTTAAATTGGCAAGAGATAGAGGCATCGTTGTGGCCCCCTGCGCCGCAGCCATGTGGGGGGGGGGATACCCGAGCGCGGAGTCAAAGGCACCGAAGAAGGCGCTGCGTGACTAGGCAGGTCTAACCGCCCTACCGTTCTCCTGAACGGCCCAAAGGCCTCGAAGTGACCGGATCAGGCAGTTGGACCACCCTCCGAGCCCATTGCTCCATAACAGGAACCCACTGGTGAAACTGCTCATCAGAGGCCCCTCCAATAAGTGGGGATGGGCTGCGATGTCGAGGAGGTCGGCCACCGGAGACAGAAACCAGTGGCTCCGACAGAGGTGGAGACCGGCGCCTGGCCCCAATAACCAACTGTCGACGCGCAAACATACCAGAAGGCGACCTCGAGTGATGCCTTCTTTTTTTTGACTTGTGTGCCAAAGAAGAGCTCGAGGCAGAATGGAGCAGAGAGTGGGACCGTTCCTTTTATGCTTTTGGGGGGGACTGCCCACCTCCCCAAGCATCAAGACTGTCCATTGTCAGATCCTCCCTCTGGAGAGGGCAGCGGACCGGACCCAGCCCGGCTGACTGAACAGCTTTCATACGAGGTCTCCCTACCGTCACCTGACCCGCTCATGGTTGACTCCATCAATGAAGGGCTGAAGACTTCTTTCTTATAAGTAAAATTAAATGTAATAGGTACTTATTTCAAAGATAAATTACAAAACAATAAACAGAAAACTATGGTGCTAGTCTGAAGTTTGACTCCCGGCGGGCGAGTGACGTTGTCACTGAAGCGCACTTGATGGCGAGAAAAAGGGAACTAAGGCGGTTGTGGGGTCGCCGCTGAGATAGTCTTTACCGCATGAGCCGGGGCTCGCAGTGCCACTTCCTCGCGGCCCCATCTCTGGCACCGACCCTCTCGAAAAGTTTGCTCCCGCTGGGTCCTAGCGCCTCCGGTGTAGATCCCATTAGTGTGAATGAGTGGTGGAGACTTTATGTCCAGGAAGATCAAGTCGGTCCCTAGGAAGGGCACATCAGCTACTTTGTGCTGGGTATCCGCTGGGAAGGAGGAGAGCCTCAGCCAAGCCCTGCGACGAGAGGTAACTGTGGCAGCCATTGAGTAGGCACACGAATCCTAAATGTCCAGGGCCGTCTGAAGCTGCTGTTTGGCAACAGCACGGCCCTGGTCCCGGACCTGCTTGACCGTGGTCTGCATGTCTGCGGAGAGATGTGGGAGGACTTCATCCAGCGATCCAAGGAGGGTGTGAGAGAAGTGTGTCATGATGACGGCCGAACTTGCTTGACGAAGACCCAAAGAGGAAGTCGCATAGATCTTCCTGGCTGAATGGTCCAGAAGCTTGGACTCTTTATCAGGAGGTCGGTCAGTGTCAGCAGAACTGCCAGTATGCCTGAACACAGAGGCAGTCACCAGGCTCTTTGGCTGAAGGGTGCTGTGTAAACCCCGTGAGGGACCCCATGGGCACTGTATACTTGTGGGCCATGCGGGCAGACGGAGCTGGACAAGAGGCAGGGTGCTGCCAGAGTTCTAAGGCTGGGCCAACAATAGCCTCGGACACAGGAAAGGCCTCCATCTGGGTATCCCCGCTCTTAAGGAAATGCGTAAGAGGGTACGCCGCCTTTTTCTGGACTGGCTCCAGGGGCATCCCTGTGGATTCATTGATGAGGCGAAGAATCACTTGAAAAGACGAGGGACCTTCCTCCATCTCTAAGTCAACGGATGACTCATCATCCCCTGGATAAGAATGCAAGCTGGTGATGTCCGAACCTGAGGAATAGGGGTATAACAACTGACCACCCAGGTCACCTTCGACTCACTGAGGGCGATCTGGGGTGACCATGACTGACAATCCACGGGGAAGCCAGTTGTTAGGTCTATCTTCCTTGGAAGGAGTCCCTCCCACAGGCTGTTTGGGTGGTTCCACCACAATCGGTGGAGAGACCGTCTTGGGCCAAACTGGTGGTTTTGCCAGCTCCGCGGGCTGAGGGGTCGATTTAATCGGCTCCGAAGGAGTCGGCTTCAGCCTAGGAGGCGAAAGGCAGGTAATAGCCGGTGTAGAAGCTGGGGTCGGCTTGTGCTCAGTCAAAATTAGCTGTTGCCAGATGAGGTCGTTCTAGCGCTGGAGTTTCTGCTGGAGCATCTCATCAGAGGAGGATGAGGACGACTGATGGCATTGCCTTTTTTTTAGAGCATTTATTGCTCTTCCTCGGTCTGTCGGTTGAGGGGGTCCGAGACCTCGATGAGATCGGATGGGCCGACTTGGTCTCTCGGGAGATATTGGTGGGACTGGTGATTTCTCGGGATCAGGGACCACTTCTTCGATGGGAGTCCCAGCAGGCTGGGTCTCATCATCTGGAAAGATCAGATTAGGAGTTCGATCGAGGGAATAATCGACTGAAGTCGGCGATATTGGATCGATCACGATTTCCACATCATCAATTGATAATTCGTTCAACTGATCAGACGACAAAGCTGAAAAGCCACTGGTTGAAGAAGCGATCTCGACCGAAGTCGAGACCGCATGTTCCTGGGATCGAGATCTCACCCACTCCCAAGAACGTCTGAATCGAGATGAAGATGATCCCGAATCCTTCTCCCGCTTACGGGACCTAGAGGAGTGCGAGCCCGCAGGCGCCTCTCCCTTGGTCGAAAGAGACTTGCACAACTCTCAGAAGGAACCGAGAAGGTGGAGCCCAGGTTACGTGGAACGAAGAAGCTCTGTGAGGTATCTGCAGCATGAGCTGCTTCCTCCTTGAACGCTTGCATGTGTTCCAACTGCTTGGCGGATCCCGCAGCCGTGGACCGAGCCTCCTTGGATTTCATCGGAGGGGCCCTCTTCTCTGGCCTCCCCAGCTTCAGGCATGCAAGACGGTCGTCGAGGATGTTAGGGTGAAAAGTAAGACACAGATTAAATTTCGAGGTGTCATGGTCGACACTGAGGCAATAGACGCACGCGGTGTGGGGATCGGTGAGCAACATTTTCTGGCCGCAAAGGCACCGACGAAATCCCGGGGAAGACTTGTCTTCCATGATCGAAACAGCAAACTTGCAATCGCTACTGTGAACAATGCAAATTTTCGGTATAACCGAAGGTTTGAAAGCCAGGGCCTACAAAATATGGAAGCATGAGGGAGGCAACCTGAATCTTCCAGCGGAAAGGAAGATCTGGCGTCATGGGGCGGAGCCGAGGTATATACCACCCGGGTGGGTGGGAAGAGCCAGCTTGAAGACTTCCGGTGAGATTTAAAGCGGAAGGGGATATGCCAAAGAGTGTGGATGAATAACATATCCACGCTCCTAGAAAGGGACATTCACCAGCCTCTCTTAGGTGTCTGCTGTAAGGTGGAAGAGCGCAGCCAGTCCCTGCGATGCATGGAAACAGGCGCTACTACTGCATGGGCACAGGAGTTGCCCATGTCCAAGGCTGTCTGGAGCTGGTGTTTAGCCAGTATTTCACTGTGGCCTCGGATGAGCTCCACAGCCACTTGCTGCTCTGGGTGGAGGTGGGGGAAGGATAATGTCAAACATGCCCATCATGACATGTCCATCATCAGCCATCATAATGGCTTTAACTAGCCTTCCTTAGGCCTAGAGTAGCTGTTGCATGCACTTTTTTGCAGTGTGGTCAACCTTATGGGACTCTCTGTCTGGTTGCTTATCCACGTTCCACTGGTGCCTGGAGTTGTGGAACACTAAGTCGGAAACCAGACTCTCTGCGGAGGGGTAGTCTGAGAAGCCCAAAAGGGCACTCATGGGGACTGTGTACTTGCAGACCATGTGGGATGAGTGTGCTGGGCAGGATGCTGGATGTTGTCAGAGCTCCAGAGCTGGTCCCAAGATGGCCTCAGCCACTGGGGAAAGCAACCCCCAGGGATGCATCCCAGTCCAGGATATCCGTGAGAGGGTAAGGGGCCCTCTTCTTGACAGACTCTAAGGGGATGCCCGTGGATCCGGAAATAAGGTAAAGAAGCCCACAAAATGACACCAGCCATTGATTGGTGGAAGACTCTTACAGCCGACTCCGAGTCGAAGAGCAGAGCCCCAGAGGAGGCCATCAACTCTTGGTCTCAGTCGAGGGAAGACTCCTCAAAGATGGCCTTGAACCACAGCTTACCACAGAGCTCCTGGACTCCTCACCCGGAGTGATTCTCACTGACAACCGGTCTGGCAAGCCGGGGGCTGAATAGCTGGCTTCCTTGGAGGGAGTGCTGATTGGTGGCTGTGAGGCTGGTAGCTCCACTGGGATCAGTGGAGACTGGTATTGGCTTCCCCCATGGGGTGTGGACCGGCTGGGGAACCACTGGCAGCTGACAGGGAATCATGGGACCTTGGGGTAGTGTCCTACCTTGCCCCGCAATGGCCCTCTGCTGCCAGAGGAACTTCTCATAGCACTGATGCATTTTGTAGCAGTGCCTCTCCTCTCCCGAGGAGGAGGATGAGGAGTGCAGTTGGCAGCGCATCCCGGGTTGAACAGAATCAAGTGCGCGAAAGCCTTGACAATGATCTCAACTGTTAACCAACTGGTGGATAGCGGGTACGGTTATTCTGGGGCTGGCAGTAAACTACATGCCCACTCGCATGCACCAATATGGGTGCGGAGGACCCAGTTTCAGATGGAGGCTTGTCCTGAACCGCATCGACTGGAGAGACAGGTTGTGCTGGGGTCCTGCTGAAGCCTTAACCTTGCCTGACAATGGGTTGACCGGGTTGAGGAATATCTCAGCCAGTTGGCTGAACGGAGTCGAGGTCAACTGGCTCATCGGCAGCACTGACGAACCTTCAACCTGCCCCTCAACCAAGGGGTGCTTGACCTCTGCCGAGTTGTCAGGCGAGTCGAGGGACTGGTAGGAACATGATCTCACCCTGTCCCACGACCGGCAATGGTGGTGTAAAGACGACTTCTTTGCCTTGTTATCTGACCTGGAGCCGTGGAGCACAGGACTCTCTCCAAAGGACTAAAGGGACCAGCACAACTCAAGGAATTGACCCGTGAAGGTCCCTCTGATGCTGGCCCCAGTAGGGAGCAGCACTGAGGCCAATGAAGTGCCTGCCATGGCCACCTCCATGACAGCAAGCAGTGCTGCAGACCCAGCAGTCGCTGGAGCCTTTTTGCCACCCTTTGAGCGGTCCTTTGGATCTCTTTTCCAAGGTTGGCCCTTAGCGAGCTGGAGCTTCTTTTCCTCAGGGGATTCAGGAAGCATGGAAAAACAGGTAACTCACCTGTAACAGTAGTTCTAGGAGTGGCATATGTTGTTCCTCCACACTTCTTGGCATGTCCCTTTCCCTTTAAGGATCACCGGAAGGTCCTCAAGCTGGCTCCTCCCACCCACCCAGGTGGTATATCCCTCGGCTCTGCCCCATGACGCCAGATCTTAAGACTGCTGAAAACCAGGTATTGTGCGTCTGCAGCTGGGGAGGTCGGGTGGGTCCGTGTGGATGAACAACATATACCACTCCTAGAACTCCTGTTATAGGTGAGTAAATACAGGTTACTCACCTGTAACAGGAGTTCTAGGAGTGGTATATGTTGTTCATCCACACTTACTGTCAGGTTCCTTGCCGCTTTAAATCTTGCCGGAAGGTCTTCAAGCTGGCTCCTCCCACCCACCTGGGTGGTAAAACTCTCAGCTCCACCCCATGATGCCAGATCTAGCCCGCTGGAAGCCAGGTTGCGCGTCGAAGCCGGGGAGGTCGGGTAGGTTGTGTGGATGAACAACATATATCACTCCTAGAACTTCTGTTACAGGTGAGTAACCTGTATTTCTAGGGACATGGATATGTTGTTCAATCCACGCTTATTGGCAGACTCCTAGCAGTTTTCCGGGAGGAGGGAGGCAAGGCACGCACCCCCTACTTAGGGAATGAGGACTGGAGAACCGAGGTCCCAAAACCAGCATCCCGACGTGACTCTAGGTCGATGTTGTAATGGGTAATGAAGGCGTGAGCTGACTTCCAGGTAGCAGCCCTGCAGATTTCCTGGATAGGGACATCCCTGGAAGCAGCCACCAAAGCAGCGGTATGGTGGGTAGAATGAGCTCTTATCCCTTTGGGAGGCTCCATGTCCGCCAACCTATAGCAGAGATCTATGCAGCAGGTGACCCACCTGCCTATCGTCCGCTTGGCTGCAGGTCTGCCAGGTGCGGCTTCAGCATAGGTGACAAACAGCTGGCGAACCTCTCCCCGAACTTCAGCCTTCCGCTCCTTATAATAAGAGAGCGCTCTTCTAGGGCCCAGAGTATGGAGCCTATATTCGGCCTCCGAGGTGTGACTGGGGTAGAACACCAGCAGAGTCAACACCTGGTTAAGGTGAAACTCCGAAACCACCTTCGGAAGGAATTTCGGGTGGGGGCGCAGGACAACCGTGTCCCTTTGGAAGACCAGATAAGAAGACTCGATGGAAAGCGCCTGGAGCTCTCCCATCCTTCTGGCTGACGTAATAGCCACCAAGAAGGCGGTCTTCCACGACAGGTGAGAGATGTCACACCTGTGCATCGGTTCGAATGGCTTGCCCATGAGCTTAGCCAATACCAGCAGTAGATCTCCCGGAGGTGGAGGTTCTCGCACCGGATGGGATACGTGATCAAGGCCTTTGGAAAAGCGCCTGACCACCTTCTCCTGTTCCATCGACTGCTTGCTGGCCCATGCCCGGTAAGCAGAGATGGCTGCCAGGTGCACCTTGAGGGTCGTCGACCGAAGCCCTAGCTGAGAAGGGGACCAAAGGTAGTCCAGAATGCTAGTCAAGGAACAGGAGGAAGGGTCCAACCCCTTGTCCTGACACCAAATGGAGAATCTCTTCCATTTGAAGGCATAGCATTTTCTGGTCGACTCCTTACGGGGATGCCTCAACGATGTTGAGGACCTCGTCAGAAAGACCCAAGGCCTGGAACTCTAGCTGCTCAGGAACCACGCCGTCAGGTGCAGGGACTGAAGGTCTGGATGGAGTACCTTCCCCTTGCTGACTGAGATCAGGTCTGGGAGGGCTGAAAGCCGCCTCGGGAGCCTGGAGCTGAGGCTGAGGATATCTGGATACCAGAACTGGCGGGGCCAGCCTGGGGCTACCAAAATCACCTGCGCCTGGTCCCTCTTCACCTTGAGAAGCACCTTGTGGATCAAGGGGAATGGAGGGAAGGCGTAGAAGAGGCCCGGGGTCCACGGCCTCGAGAAGGCAT
Organism: Neoceratodus forsteri; assembly: GCA_016271365.2. Lineage (NCBI taxonomy): Eukaryota > Metazoa > Chordata > Ceratodontiformes > Ceratodontidae > Neoceratodus > Neoceratodus forsteri. Next base: position 126,736,538 of record JADMNL010000028.1, on the reverse strand, counting down.
CCCCCTGCAGCGAGCCCTGCTGAGGGGGGTGGGCGGAATCAGGCCTCAGCTTCGCATTCTCCTTGGAGGCGAACAGGTCCACCTGAGGGGTGCCCCAGTGGGAGAACAGATATGAAAATTACGTACCTACCGTAATTCTTGTTCTTCTTGGACGAGTCTCCACCACTCATTCACACTAGTGGGATTAGCGCCGGAGGCACTAGGACCCATCGGGAGCAAACTCTTTGCTGGAGGGTCGGCGCGAGAGATGGCGCCGCGAGCAGCGGCTCGAGCGGCAATGACCATCTTGGCGACGACCCTCCAACCGCCTCAGTACCTTTTTTACCAAGGAGGTGCAGCGCAACTAACGTAAAGAGTAAATCTAACCTTATAAAACGGACATAAGATAGTCCGTACGACCCGTGTAAGAAGGGTCAGCAAAGAAGTCCTCACGGCCTAAAGATTTGAGGGAGTGAAGACCAACACAGCGGTGAGCTCGGGGGATGGAGGGTGGGCGTAGAATGGGTGGTGGAGACTGGTCCAAGAAGATCAAGAATTACGGTAGGTACGTAACTTTCTATCTTCCTGGACATAAGTCTCCACCACTCATTCACACTAGTGGAGAGTACCAAGCTGATAATCCCCAAAAGGTGGCAGGAGAGCCAGAGCTCACGCTCTAAGATAGAAGCCCATTAAGGATAGTTCTGCCAATCGCGGAATGTCGCCTGGCATGAACATCCAGTGCATAATGCTTAACGAAGGTATGCACTGAGTTCTGGTGGCGGCGTTAGCAGATATCCGCACTGGAACATTGCGAATCTCCGCAAGATGCCGCTGATCCCTAGTAGAGTGAGCGACACCTACCCTCCAATTTAATCTTGTACCATGGAGTAGCAATGTCGAAGGCATGCCACTAACCATGATGAGATGCATCTAATAGCGACGGGTTGACCCAGCCGGGTGTCGCTGAAAGAAACAAACAGTTGCTGAGTCTTGCGAAAATTCTTGGTTCTATCTAAATAGAACCGCAAGGCTCTCTTAACATCCAAGGAATGAAGAGATCGTTCCCCTTCATTTTGGAAATTAGCGAAGTAAGAGGGAAGTACCAGAGGTTGGTTTAGATGGAATTCTGACACAACCTTGGGAAGAAATTTAGGATGAGTACGGAGAAAGGAAAATTACGTACCTACCGTAATTCTTGATCTTCTTGGACGAGTCTCCACCACTCATTCACACTAGTGGGATTGGCGCCGGAGGCACTAAGACCCATCGGGGAGCAAACTTTTGCTGGAGGGTCGTGAGAGGCAGCGCCCAGCGAGACACGGCGCCATGAGCAGCGGCTCGAGCTGTAATGACCATCTCGGACGACCCTCCAACCGCCTCAGTACCTTTTTTTACCAAGGAGGTGCAGCGTAACTAACGTAAAAGGGTAAACCTACATTAAAAACGACATAAGATAGTCCGTATGACCCGTAAGAAGGGTCAGCAAAGAAGTCCTCACGGCCTAAAGATTTGAGGGAGTGAAGACCAACACAGCGTGAGCTCGGGATGGAGGAGTAGGAATGAGTGGTGGAGACTCGCCCAAGAAGATCAAGAATTACGGTAGGTACGTAATTTTCCTATCTTCCTGGACATAAGTCTCCACCACTCATTCACACTAGTGGGAGAGTACCAAGCTGATAATCCCCCAAAAGGGCGGCAGGAAAGCCAGAGCTCACGCGTCTAAGATAGAAGCCCATTAAGGATAGTTCTGCCGAATGCGGAATGTCGCCTGGCATGAACATCCAGTGCATAGTGCTTAACGAAAGTATGCACTGAGCTCCAGGTAGCGGCGTTGCATATATCTGCAATTGGAACATTGCGAATTTCCGCTAGGGATGCCGCGACCGCCCTAGTAGAGTGAGCGTACACTCTACCTTCTAATTTGACTTGAGCCATGGAATAGCAATGACGAAGGCATGCCACTAACCATGAAGAGATACATCTAATAGCGACAGGTTGACCCAGCCGGGTGTCGCTGAAAGAAACGAACAGTTGCTGAGTTCATGAACATCCTTGGTTCTATCTAAATAGAACCGCAAGGCTTTCTTAACATCCAAGGAATGAAGAGCCTGCTCTCTTCATTTTGGAAATTAGCTAAGTAAGCGGAGTACCAGAGGTTGGTTCAGATGGAATTCTGACACAACCTTGGAAGAAATTTAGGATGAGTACTGAGAACTACCTTGTCCTTATGGAATACAGTATACGGAGGGTCCGTAACCAGGGCATGTATCTCAGAGACCCATGGCTGAGGTAATGGCCACCAGGAAGGCAGTCTTCCAGGTAAGAAATTTTAGCTCACAGGTAGCTAAGGGTTCGAAGGCTTCCGAGTGAGCATGTCCAGCACCAGGTTAATGTCCCAGGCTGCAACTGGACGCTTAACAGGGGGTCTGGTATGGAGAATCCCTAAGAAATCTTCACTATAGGTAACTGAGCCAGAGTTAAGGAAGAAACCGGCTCATGGAACGCTGAGATGGCACTAAGGTGAACTTTAACTGTGGAGTATTGAAGACCTAAGTTTGATAGGTCCAAAAGATACTCCAGAACCTTGCCAGGAGGACAGGAAAAGGGATTCCAAGAGGATTTTGACACCAGAGAGAAAACGCTTCCATTTGGAAGCGACGCTTGGGTGGCTGGCTTCCGAGCAGCCAGAAGGATGTCTGAGACTCTACGAGACGTTGAACCGATTCACTTCTATCTCTTCAGGAGCCAAGCATGAAGGTGAAGTGATTTCAGGTTGGGATGGACCAACGAACCCTGAGTCAGAAGACTGATTTGCAAAGGAAGTGGTCTCGAGAGGCTGCCAACATACTGTTGAGTAGAGGAAACTATAGTTGCCGAGGCCAGGAAGGAGCAATGAGAATCATCTTGGTCCCCTGAGACTCGAATCTGAGGAGTACTCTCTGGATTAGAGGAAGTGGAGGAAAGGCGTAAAGAAAGCTGCTTTGTCCACCGCAGCCTGAACGCATCCTGACAGAAAATGCCAGGCCCTGGATTTCTGGAGCAGAAGAGAGGCAGTTTTGTGTGAGTGGGATGCAAAAAGGTCCAGGTCTGGAGTCCCCACTTTGAACAGGGACCGAGCTACGGCTGGATCGAGACCACTGTGAGGGTCTGCTCTGCTCTGCTGAGGTGATCTGCTAGGTCGCTTTGTATACCTGGCAGATAAACCGCTTGAATCAGAGACTTGTGCTCCAAGCACCACTCCACACCCTCATTGCTTCCTGCAAAGGGATAAGAATAAGCACCGCCTGTTTGTGTGATGTAATACATCACTGCTTTGTTGTCCGCTTGAAGGAGAATGTTCTGTGACAAAGGACATCCTTCAGAGCTCGGATTGCATAGAGGACCGCCTCATCTCCAGGACATTTATGTGGAGATGAGTTTCAACTGAGTCCATACACCTTGAGTGTGGAGGGAGACAGTGAGCCCCATCCCATTAGCGATGCATCTGTGGTGATGGAGATCTGATGATCCGGGGAGCAAAGGGAATCCTTCCAGGAGATTGCTTTCTTGAGACCACCAGGTGAGAGACCTTCAAGGGCCCGCCACCTTGATGGGATAAGACTGGGGTGAGAGGTCGGGACCACTGAGTGGAGAGCATCCATTGGGTGGTTCTCATGTGCAGTCGGGCCAGAGGGACAGTGAAGACCGAGGACGCCATGAGACCCAACATGCGTGCATCGAGAGAGCTGTAACTCATTGGTTCTCCCTGATGTAACGGGCCACACAGAGGATGTCGAGTCTTCTGTCCTCTGGAAGGAAAGCCTTCGCTGAAGAGGTGTCTAGAAGCGTCCCTATGAAAAGGAGCCTCTGGGAGGGTTGCAGTTGAGATTTTTTCAAATTCAGCAGAACTCCCATGGACGTGAGAAGACGAGAAGTCGCTTGCACGGCTTCCAAAGTCCCTTGGCCGGAAGGGCTTGCTAGAAGCCAATCGTCCAGGTAGGGAAACACCTGAGTCCCGACTTTCCTGAGATGCGCCGCGAGAACTGCACAACACTTTGTAAAAACTCGCGGCGCCGAGGATAGCCCAAAGGGCAGGACTCTGAACTGATAATGCTGACCCAAAGCTACAAACCTGAGGAATTTGCGGTGGGTCGGGTGGACGGGATATGCTGGTAAGCATCCTGCATATCCAGAGAGGCCAGCCAGTCGTGTTGATGCAGCAAGGGTAACAGGGTACCTAGGGAAATCATCTTGAATTTCTCCTTGGGAGGAATTTGTTTAACTTTCTGAGGTCTAGAATGGGGCGATCCCCAGATTTCTTTGGAACCAGAAAGTAATGGGAGAACCCTGTGTTTCGTGAGATGCGGGGCACCAGTTCTATTGCCCTGTTGTTCAGAAGGCCCTGGATCTCCGCGTGAGGAGGTCTGACTGAGAGGCCGACAACCTGGGTTGTCGATGGGAGGACAATTCGGGGGTTCCAAGAAATTGAGAGAATAACCTCGCAATTATCCGAAGAACCCATTTGTCTGAGGTTATGACTTCACTGGTTGTAGAAGCACATCAGACCACCTCCCACCGGAGGAGAAAGTTCCACCTCGGGCAGAGTGGATGGAACTTGGGCCAACGACTCATAAGGTAGCGCTGCTTTAGGTCCCTGCGCGCTTTCTCTGCTCTTCTTTTGAGGTTGGGCAGGTTGGCTTTATGGAAGCTTCCTGCCTCTGCCTCGAAAGGACTGACGACTATGAAACTGACGTCTGTTCACATGCCCCCGAGAGGGGGCAGGCGGAGGTCTGGCCAACTTAATGGCCGATCTAGTCTTCTGAGTGGCCTCTAAGGCTTGCTCCACCTGAGGCCAAAAAGAAAGGAGCCATCAAGCAGCGCCATCACCTGCTGCTGAGCATCATTCGTGAAGCCAGAAGCACGCAGCCAGGAATGGCGCTTAGTACAAATCCCGCGCTGCTGAGCGAGAAGCAGTGTCGAAAGCGTCCATGGCGGCTTTGACCTGTTGGTTATTGGACTCAATACCTCTAATAACGGTCAGAAGAAGCTCTGACTTGAACCGAATCTGGAAGAGCTTCAACCATTCTTTTCATAGAGTGCCACAGGATATACTCATACTGAGAAAAATAGCCTTGATAACTGGCAATACGTATACTTAGAGTGGAGGCAGCAAAGACTCTTTACCTAATGTATCAATCTTACGAGACTCTTTGTTAATAGGTCGAGCTGTAGTAGTTTGAGGAAGAACGACCTTGTCATTCTCTGCCAGGACTACAATAGGATCCGCAAAGGCTTGGGATGCCAAATGGGACGATCCTTGGGAGCTGAATACTTCTATCAATGGATTTAGCCACTGAGGGAATAAGAGCAGGGTTATTCCATACCATTTGAGACAGCGCCTCAAGGAAGGCTGAATCGAGGAGTCAAATCAGAGGGATCTCCAAGCATGAAGATACTGGAGTCTTAATATCTTCCCAGGATCGATGTCTGTAGTCTGAGAGAAAGAGTGGATCCCAGGTTCTTCAACAGAGACTTAAAGGACAGGTCCTCGACCACAGGCTCTGTAGCAAAGAAAGATCCTGTTTCCTCCACTTCATCACCCAACCAAGGTCTGGGTCAGGCTCAACATCATCTCCTGATGGTCCAGAAAGGACTGTTTGGACAGGAAAGGAGGAAAATTAGAGAGGAGGAAATGGCAGAAAACAAGGAGAGTCCCTATGGCTGCCGCGCCGAGACGGCAAAACGGGCTGAAGATGGCATCGAGGAGGCGACGGGCGCCAAGAGGCACGCGCCCCGCAACGCCCGGCGGGCGCCAGGACGACGCCACAAGACGGCGCGCCAACGGCGCCACGGACGACGCCGCGAACGGCATCGCAGACGACGCCGCGAACGGCGCCGCCCGATCCAACGGCACCACCGGCGGCGCCGCGAGATAACGCGGCGCCACCAACGGCGCCGAGAGACCACGCGGCGCCGCCAACGGCGCCGCAAGCTCCGGCGGCCCCGAAAACGGCGCCGACACGGCCACAGACCCTGCAGAAGGCGCCGGAAAAGCCCCGGGAACCTGGAAAACAAGAGAAGGAAAAATACCAGGAGATAAGGGCATCGGTGAGGCCCCCTGCGCCGCAGCCATGTGAGGGGGGGAAACACCTAAGCACGGAGTCGCTAGCACCGAAGAAGGCGCCGCGCGACCAGGAAGGTCCAACCGCCCTACCTGATCGCCGGAGGAGCCCGAGGGCCCGAGGTAACCGAGCCAGGCAGAAGAACCAACCGAGCCCATCGCTTCCATAAGAGCGCCCACTGATGAAACTGCTCATCTGGAGCCCTACCTATAGGCGGGAGGGGCTCGATGTCGAGGACGACGATTATCGGAAGCTGGCGATCAAGAAGGAGACCGCAACTAGCAACGAGAACCACCGCCGACGCTAGACATACCAGAGGGCGCACCTCGAGTGATGCCTTCTCTTTGACCTGTGGTCAAGAAGAGCTCGAGAACGAACGGCGCCGAGAATGCGACCGTTTATTTTTATGCCGGCGGGGGGACCGCCCATCCCCCCGGGCATCGGACTGACCGTAGTCGGAACCCCGCTGAGGAGAAGGAGGCTGACCGACCCAGCCCGCTGACTGAACAGCTTTCATACCTAAGTCTCCCCACCGCACCCGACCTGCTCATGGTCAATCGCCCAGTAGGCCGAGACTTTCAAGTAAGTTAAATTTAAATATTAGAAAAATTTTACTAAAAATAGAATAAACTAAGCTATACTACTATCGTGATAATGTTACAAAAACAAACTGAAAACTATGCGCTAGTTTGAAGTTTGACTCGACAGGCAGCGACGCCTTCACTGGAAGCGCACTGACGTCGGGAAAAAGGGAACTGAGGCGGTTGGAGGGTCGGCCGCCGAGATGGTCATTATCGCCGAGCTGCTGTCATGGGCGCCAGGTCTCGCGGGCCGCTCCCTCGCTACCGGTACCCTCCAGCAAAAAGTTTGCCCCGATGGTCTTAGTGCCCGGGCGCCAATCCCACTAGTGTGAATGAGTGGTGGAGACTTATGTCCAGGAAGATCTACCTTGTCTTATGGAATACAGTATACGGAGGGTCCGTCCACTAGGCATGGATTCCCTGAGGACCCGTGGCTGAGGTAACGGCCACCAGGAAGACAGTCTTCCAGGTAAGAAATTTTAGCTCACAGGTAGCTAGGTGCTCGAAGGCTTCCGAGTGAGCATGTCCAGCATCAGGTTAATGTCCCAGGTGCAACTGGACGCTGCATAGGGGGTCTGTATGAAGAATCTCTTAAGAAATCTCTTCACTGATAGGAAGCTGAGCCAGAGTCAAGGAAGAAACCGCTCATGGAACGCTGAGATGGCACTAAGGTGAACTTTAACTGTGGAGTACTGAGACCTGAGTTTGATAGGTCCAAAAGATACCCAGAACCTTGTCAGGAGGACAGGAAAAGGGATTCCAAGAGGACTTTGCACACCAGAGAGAAAAGCTGCCCATTTGGAAGCGATGTTGGGTGGCTGGCTTCCCGCAGCCAGAAGGATGTCCGAGACTTCACGAGAGACGTTGAATCGATTCACTTACCTTTCAGGAGCCAAGCATGAAGATGAAGTGATTAGGTTGAGATGGACCAACGAACCTGAGTCAAAAGGTTGATTTGCAAGGAAGTGGTCTCGAGAGGCTGACAACATACTGTTGAGCAGAGGAAACTATAGTTGCCGAGGCCAGGAGGGAGCAATGAGAATCATTTTGGTCCCCTGAGACTCGAACTCTGAGGAGAACTCTGGATTAGAGAGGAGCGTGAAAGGCGAAAGAAAAGTTTTGTCCACCGCAGCTCTGAACGCTATCCTGACAGAAAACGCCAGGTCCTGGATTTCGGAGCAGAAGAGAGGCAGTTTGCTGGTGGGGATGCAAAAGGTCCAGGTTCAGAGTCCCCACTTTCAATAGTGACCGAGCTACGGCTGGATCGAGAGACCACTGTGAGGGTCTGCCTCCGTCTGCTTGAGGTGATCTGCTAGATCGCTTTGTATACCTGGCAGATAAACCGCTGAATCAGAGACTTGTGCCCAAGCACCACTCCTCCACCTCATTGCTTCTGCAAAGGGGTAAGAATGAGCACCGCTTTTGCTTGTTGATGTAATACATCACAGCTTTGTTGTCCGCTTGAAGGAGAATGTTCTGTGACAAAGGATATCCTTCAGAGCTCGGATCGCAAGAGGACCGCCTCATCTCCAGGACATTTATGTGGAGAAGAGTTTCAACTGAGTCCATACACTGAGTGTGGAGGGAGCGAGCAGTGAGCTCCCCATCCCATTAGCGAGCAAGCTTTCCATTACCACAGACGCATCCCATTAGCGATGCGCGCCTGTGGTGATGGAGATCTGATGATCCGGGGAGCAAAGGGAATCCTTCCAGGAGATTGCTCTCTTGAGACCACCAGGTGAGAGACCTTCAAGGGCCCGCCACCTTGATGGGATAAGACTGGGGTGAGAGGTCGGAGACCACTGAGTGGAGAGCATCCATTGGGGTTCTCATGTGCAACCGGCCAGGGTACAGTGAACACCGAGGACGCCATGAGACCCAACATGCTGCATCGAGAGCTGTAACCGATTGGTTCTCCCGATGTAACGGGCCATCCAAGGATGTCGAGTCTTCTGTCCTCTGGAAGGAAAGCTCATGGAAGAGGTGTCTAGAGCGTCCCTATGAAAAGGAGCCTCTGGGAGGGCTGCAGTTGTGATTTTTTCAAATTCAGCAGAATTCCCATGGACGTAAGAAGACGAGAAGTCGCTTGCACGGCCCAAAGTCCCTTGGCTGGAAGGGCTTGCTAGAAGCCAATCGTCCAGGTAGGGAAACACTGAGTCCCGATCTTCCTGAGATGCGCTACAGAACTGCACAACACTTTGTAAAACTCGTGCCGAGGATAGCCCAAAGGGCAGGACTCTGAACTGATAATGCTGACCCAAAGCTACAAACCTGAGGAACTTGCGGTGGGTCGGGTGGATGGGGATATGCTGGTAAGCATCCTGCATATCCAGGGAGGCCAGCCAGTCGTGCTGATGCAGCAAGGGTAACAGGGTACCTAGGGAAATCATTTTGAATTTCTCCCTGGGGAGAAATTTGTTTAACTTTCTGAGGTCTAGAATGGGGCATTCCCCAGACTCTTTGGAACCAGGAAGTAATGGGAGTAGAACCCTGTGCTCCGAGATGCGGGGCACCAGTTCTATTGCCCTGTTGTTCAGAAGGCCCTGGATCTCCGCGGTGAGGAGGTCTGACTGAGAGGCCGACAACCTGGGTTGTCGCCTGGGAGGACAATTCGGGGTTTCAAAAATTGAGAGAATAACCCTCGCGAATTATCCGAAGGACCCATTTGTCCGAGGTTATGGACTTCCACTGGTTGTAGAAGTACATAAGACGACCTCCCACCGGAGGAGAAAGTTTCACCTCGGGCAATGTGGATGGAACTTGGGCCAGCAACTATAAGGCGCGCTGGGGCTTTAGGCCCCGCTGCGCTTTCTTTGAGGTTGGGCAGGTTGGCTTTATGGAAGCTTCCTCTGCCTCTGCCTCAAAGGACTGGACGACTATGAAACTGACGTCTGTTCACATGCCCCCGAGAGGGAGCAGGCGGAGGTCTGGCCAACTTAATGGCCGACCTAGTCTTCTGAGTGGCCTCTAAGGCTTGTTCCACCTGAGGGCCGAAAAGAAAGGAGCCATCAAAGGGCAGCGCCATTACCTGCTGCTGAGCATCATTCGTGAAGCCAGAAGTACGCAGCCAGGAATGGCGCCGAGTACAAATACCTGCAGCTGCTGAGCGAGAAGCAGTGTCGAAAGCGTCCATAGCGGCTTTGACCTGTTGGTTATTGGACTCAATACCCCTAGTAACGGTCAGAAGAAGCTCTGACTTGGAGTCCGAATCCGGAAGAGCTTCAACCATTCTTTTCAGAGTGCCACAGGATATACTCATACTGAGAAAAATAGCCTTGATAACTGGCAATACGCATACTTAGAGTGGAGGCAGCAAAGACTCTCTTACCTAATGTATCAATCTTACGAGACTCTTTGTTAATAGGTCGAGCTGTAGTAGTTTGAGGAAGAACGACCTTGTCATTCTCTGCCAGGACTACAATAGGATCCGCAAAGGCTTGGGATGCCAAATGGGACGATCCTTGGGAGCTGAATACTTCTTATCAATGGATTTAGCCACTGAGGAATAAGAGCAGGATATTCCATACCATTTGAGACAGCTGCTCAAGGAAGGCTGGATCGGAGGAGTCAAATCTGTAGGGATCTCCAAGCATGAAGGTACTGGAGTCTTAATATCTTCCCAGGATCGATGTCTGTAGTCTGGAGAGAAAGAGGATCCCAGGTTCTTCAACAGAGACTTAAAGGACAGGTCCTCGACCACAGGCTCTGTAGCAAAGAAAGATCCTGTTTCCTCCACTTCATCACCCAACCGAGGTCTGGGTCAGGCTCAACATCATCTCCTGATGGTCCAGAAAGGACTGTTTGGACAGGAAAGGAGGAAAATTAGAGAGAAGGAAATAGCAGAGAAACAAGGAGAGTCCCGAGGCCACCGCGCCGAGAAGGCAAACTGGTTGAAAACGGCACCGCAGAGGGGCACGGGCGTCAAGAGGCACGCTGGCACCGCAGCGCGCCGCTGACTAAGCGGGCGCCGCCAACAGCGCCGCCGGTTCAAACGGGCGCCATGAGACCCAACGGCGCAGCAAGGCCGCGTGGCACCGAAAACGGCACTGACAAGCCAACAGAGCTCATGGAAGGCGCTGAAACGCCCAGGAACCTGGAGAGCTAGAGAAGGAAAAACCAGAGATAAAGGGCATTGGTGTGGCCCCTGCGCCACAGCCATGTGAGGGGGGAACACCTAAGCGTGGAGTCACCGGCACCGAAGAAGGCGCTGCGCGACTTGGAAGGTCCAACCGCCCTACCCGATCGCTGGAGGAGCCCGGGGGCTCCGTGGCAACAGAGCCAGGCAGGAGAACCAACCTCCGAGCCCATCGCTCCATAAGAGCGGCCCACTGATGAAACTGCTCATCTGGAGCCCTACCTACAGGCGGGGAGGGGCTCCGATGTCGAGGACGACGGTCACCAGCAGTTGGCGACTCCGAAGAAGGAGAACGGCAACTAGCTACGATAACTGACCGTCGACGCACAGACATACCAGAGGGCGACCTCGAGTGATGCCTTCTCTTTTTTGACCTGTGGGCCGAAGAAGAGCTCGAGGCCGAACGGTGCCGAGAATGCGACCATTTATTTTTATGCCGACGGGGGGACCGCCCATCCCCCCGGGCATCGGACTGACCGTTGTCGGAACCCCGCTGAGGAGAAGGAGGCTGACCGGACCCAGCCCGGCTGACTGAACAGCTTTCATACGAAGTCTCCCTACCGTCACCTGACCTGCTCATGGTCGACTCCGTCCAGTAGGCCGAGACTTCTTCAAGTAAGTTAAATGTAAAATATTAGAAAAATTTAACTAAAATAGAATAAAATTAAGCGATACTACTATCGAGATAATGTTACAAAAAAATAAACTGAAAACTATGCGCTAGTTTGAAGTTTGACTCCAGAGGCGAGAGCGTACGCCGCACTGAAGCGCACTCTCGACGGCGGAAAAAAGGAACTGAGGCGGTTGGAGGCGTCGCCGAGATGGTCATTGCCGCTCGAGCCGCTGCTCGCGGCGCCATCTCTCGCGACGACCCTCCAGCAAAAAGTTTGCTCCCGATGGGTCCTAGTGCCTCCGGCGCTAATCCCACTAGTGTGAATGAGTGGTGGAGACTTATGTCCAGGAAGATCTTGTACTACCTCCGGCAGGAGAGACCACTCGTGAGATGCAGCGCCTATCTGGCTGAGGGCATCAGCCAGACTGTTGGAGGCTCCTGCCACATGGATGGCAAGGAGATCCGCCTCCAGGCTGATCACGAGAGACCAAGTGCGGAAAGCCTCCTTGCACACGGGCAAGGAGTGTGTCCCGCCCTGTCGGCTGAGGTAGTACATGGTCATGGTGTTGTCCGTCTGGACCTGGACCACTTGACCCCGTACAAACGAAGCGAAGGTGGTGAGGGCTAGTCGGACCACTTGAAGCTCCAGCAGGTTGATGAGGCATTGAGACTCCTGAGGAGACCAGAGGCCGTGGGCTCTGAGCTCCCCCAGATGGGCACCCCAACCAATTAGAGAGGCGTTGGTCGTCAGAGTGACCGTTGGCTTGGGGCGGACAAATGGGATACCCTCCTGCAGATGAGCTGGAACGAGGCACCACTGGAGGCCATTCCACATCTCCTGGGTCACTGTCACTGGCTGGTCCAGAGGACCGGAGCGCTGTGACCACTGGCGGGCCAGCCTTCATTGCAGGGGACGCATATGCCAGCGGGCCCAATGGACCACGCTGGTACAGCCCACCATGAGGCCCAGAAGGTGCAGGAAGTGCCAGACAGGGCGCAACTGCCCAACCAGAAATGACTGGGCAAAGGAGGAAAGGACCTCGGCCCTGTCTGCCGAGAGCCGAGCTCTGACTCGAAGAGAGTCGAGCTCTGCCCCAATGAACTGAATCACCGGCGATGGCACAAGTTGCGACTTGGCCTCGTTGATGAGGAGGCCAATCTGAGAGCAGACCTGGAGGGCCAGATCTCTGGACCGCTCCACCTCCAACCTGGAGGGGGCTGCAATCAGCCAGTCGTCCAGGTAAGGGTACATCTGGACTCCTCGGCGCCACAGGAATGCTGTCACCACTGCCATGCATTTGGTGAAGACCCTGGGAGCTGGAGAGAGGCCGAAGGGCATGGTCCGGAACTCGTAAAGGGATCCCTCTGCTCTGAAGTGGAGGAATCGCTGGTGAGACGGATGGATTGTGACATGAAAGAACGCGTCCTGAAGGTCCAGAGAAAAGAACCACATGCCTCATTCCGAGGATGGAATGATCTGAGCCAGAGTGACCATCCTGAAGGTGTGAGACCTTAGGAACTTGTTCAGGTCGTGTCGGTTGAGAATGGGGCACCAGCCCCCCCCGTCCGTTTTGGGACCAGGATGTACCTGGAAACAAACCCTGGGTCTGGAAGGGGCTCCGCCACCTCCTTGATCACCTCCTTCTGGAGGGGAAAGGCAATGTCAGCTCAACAAGACAACAGAGAGGCTGCGGAACCCATAGCCCCCCATGGGGCGATGGCTCGATAGGAGGGGAACTGCTCGAATTCCAGAGGCAGACCCCTGCCTACCACTTCCAACACCCAGCTGTCTATAGTGATAGCGGACAAGGCGTAAAGGAAGTGGCGGAACCGTCCCCCCACGGCGGGGGGAACCCGGGGAGGAGTGACAAGGTTGGGGGCGACAGAACTGGAGGAAGGGCCAGCTGAGGAGCGCCTGGGCTTTTTCCTCCAGGCTTCCTGCTGGAGGAAGCAGCAGGCTTGGCTCTGGGGTGCCAAGCACAAGCCTGCTGGCCCTGATGCTGGTATTGCTGGGCCGGACATGCCGCAGGGGCTGAAAGACGAAAGGGCTTACGCTGCTGCTGGCAGCCTTTGTCCTTCTGGGCAGACGTGACAGAGTCCAAGGTGGCATTGGACTTCTCGATCCGTTGGAGATGACCCTCCACCCCAGGCCCGAACAAGTCGGTACACAGGAAGGGGACATCTGCCAGCTTGTGCTGGGTATCAGCCGTAAAGGTGGAGATCCACAGCCAAGCTCTGCGGCGCATGGCCACTGCGGCCGCTACTGACCGGGCAAACAAATCAGCAATGTCCAATGAAGTTTGGAGCTGCTGCTTAGCTACCGCCCTTCCCGGATCCCGCACCTGCTTGACTGTCGTCTGGAGGTCAGCTGGGAGATGAGGAATCACCTCATTCAGGGAGCCCAAAAGGGCGTGTGAAAAGTGTGCCATCAGAGCGGCCGAGCTAACCTGATGAAGGCCTAGGGAGGAAGCAGCGTATACCTTCCACCCTGAGTAGTCCAATTTCTTGGACTCCTTATCGGGTGGTTTGTCTACATCCCGAGCGTACCAGGAAAGCCGGAAAACGCTATCGGTCACTAACCCCTCTGCAGAGGGGTGCTCCGAGAAACCGGAGAGTGAACCGGTAGGGACCGCATACTTTCGAGCCATCCTGGCCGAAGGTGTGGGACAAGATGCTGGCCACTGCCACAGCTCCAGGGCCGGGCCAACAATGGCTTCGGCCACTGGAAAGGCCTCCGTAGGGGAATGCCCTCGGTCCAGTATCTCCGTGAGGGGATACATGGTCCGTTTTGATATGGGTTTGAGCTTCATCCCAGTGGACTCTGAGATGAGTTGAAGCATTCCTAAAAATGAGGATGGGCTCTCGTCCACCGACTGACCCCATGCAGACTCCAGGTCAAGCGGCCTGGAGAACAATGAGGAGTCGTCGTCAGACTCCGAGGAGTCTGCGAACAGCTGCCGAGTGCCTGAGCCACCCTCCACGTGCCGAGGTCGATCGGGAGTGAGGGTGACCAACAACCTATGGGGCAAGCCCTGACCTGACTTGAGAATCCTTGGTTGGGGACCCAGTCTTCGGTTGTGGAGGCGGAGGTTCCACCACAATGGGTGGAGCAGCCGGTTTTGGGCGAACAACTGGTGCTGGTTTCAGCTCCTCGACTACGAGGGGTTGTTTTGGCCGCTCAGGTGACAGCCACTTAATGGCCGGAGAAGTCGACGGAGTCAGCTTATTCCTGGACAATAAGAGCTGCTGCCACATTAAATCCTTGTAGCACCGACGCAACTTGCGCCGGAGCCTATCCTCCGAAGAGGACAATGAGGATGAGTGGTGACGCTGCTTTCCATGGTGCCGAGACCGACACCGCCCACGGCGGGACCTGGAAGAGGTCCGAGACCGAGACCTTCGGGGATTCCGAGTGTGGGTCAGAGAGGGGACGGGGGAAACCCGCTCCTCCCTCGGTACAGGGACCTTAACCAGGGACAGGAGGCACAGGCAAGTCCTCGGTTTCCACCGGGGGAACCGGTGAAGTAGGGTTGTCGGCATCACCAGTCGACAAACCGTCCGATGGGTCGAGAAAAATCTCGACTGCATCGATGGGTGTCTCGGCCGGCTGACCTGACAGGGACACCGTGAAGCCAGCGGCCTTAGCCGCAACCTTGACTGAAGTCGAAAGTCGACCATCCGGTGAAGGGGATCTCTCCCGCTCCCACGAACGTCGACGGTGGGACTTACCTTTTGAGTCCTTCTTCTTGGATCGACTGGAATGTCCCGATGGTCCTTCTCCCTTGGTGGAGAGGGATTGGCAAAGCTCCTTAAAAGAAGCTGTATATGAAGAGCCCAAGGAGAGCGGAATAAATGCCGCAACTGAGGAGGAAGAAGACGCGGCCTGGGTCGCCTCCTCCTCGAGGGCAATCATCTGCTCCAACTGTTCCGCGGAGCCCGCCACCACGGACAACACCCAACGGGTCTCCTTCTACTTGACCGGCGGATACTGTTTTTCAGGGCGCCCCCAGAAGAAGTCGGGCAGCGTGGTCCTCCAAGACCGAAGCTGAAAAGGATTTGCACAAATCGCAAGCCTGCGAATCGTGGCCAAGCCCCAGGCAGTAGACGCACGTGGAGTGCAGGTCGGTCCGGGACATCTTCTGCCCACAGTGGCACCGACGAAAGCTGGGAGTCGATTTGTCCATTGCAGCCACAAGGGAAAAAGAAGACTGAAGTCTTGTAAATTTTAGAATTAGTTTCGGGTTAACCGAAGAGCGTGGATCCAGGCCTAAAACACAAAGTGCTAAGGAGGGAACCTGAGCTTCCAAGCGGTAAGGAAGATTTGGCGTCATGGGGCAGAGCCGACGAGAGTTTTACCACTGGGGTGGGTGGGAGGAGCCAGCTTGAAGGCCTTCCAGCAAGATTTAAAGCGGGAAGGAACCTGCCAATAAGTGTGGATTGAACAACATATCCACGTCCCTAGAAATTAAATTCTGCCAGGAGGCTGCAACCACTCTTGAAGAGTGCTGAGAACCCGGCCTCTCAATTTGGCCTAAGCCAAAAATTAAGAGCGTCAAAGACATGCTACTAAACTAGCCTAAAACGTCTCAGGGCAAAAAGGTGATCCAACTGAGGCAAGCTGAAGCTACACAAAAAATGTTGGAGCGTAGCTCTTTGTTCTGTGAAGAAAGTCATAGAGCCATTGAAACAATCAAGAGTGAAGATAGCACTCCTTTCCTTCTGGAGGTAAGGCACAAAGTTTTACTAACTGAAAGAGCCAGAGGTAAAGTCTACTGGATCAAGGTAGACCAAGAAGTGCAGATGGATACCCCCACTACCAAGTGTGGCTGACCTGTGAACAACAGGTCCAAGAGGCACTTGAACCCCTTAACTTGGTGAGCTATAGGAGGTCCAGGTGGGGTTAACCCATCAATAGAGAAAGGTTTCCACTTAGTCACTTAGCCTTCTTGATGGAAGGCCAAAGCATGACTTAGAAGCCTGTTGTGGTAGTCTGGGAGAACCAGAGCCTACCCACTTCTTATTCCAATAGGAATCATTCTGCCCCTGTTTGCCTACAACTCTAGTAGCAGTCTCTGAACTAAGGGAAGAGAAAGTGTACAGAAGGATGTGCCCACTGTGGAGAAGTATTCTGACAGGAAAAAAACAGGGTCTGGATTTCTTAGGCAAGATGGGGCAGATCTGCGTCGAGAGGGGACACAGAAAGAACCAAGTTCGGGCCAACCCATTGTTGAAAGTGACTGCATAACGACTGAAGTAACTCAATGTGGTAAGGCACCACTCGCTCCGGCCTTCCTGAAAGGGAGTAGGAAAAAGGATCTAGATTGCTTATTAAAAACAAACAACACAGATTCATCACCTGCTCAAAGTGGGTAACTTCATGTCAGAGGGTCTCCTTTGCCCTGGAGGAAACTAGAGGAGCTCCTACGAGAAGAAGCTGCTGTGAAGTTGAAACTAACACCTACCCCTAAATGGAAAAACTCTTCCTGGGAAGGGAGAGGAGAGCTGAGCAACTTCTTCCAAAGAGTCTAGTCCAGAGCAACTGGCATGGAACCAATATGCAGAAACTGAAGGTATGAATACCGAGAACCCATCTCTGAACAAGGACCTACTTGACCTTTACGGTCGAGAAAGGGAGCATGCAGTCTGTTAACTTGGAGCAAGCAAGGAGTAGGAACCTGTGTTCCGACTCGCCGTGGAGTCATTGCTGTTGCTCTGAGGTTCTAATCAAGAGAAGAGAGCTTGAAGAAACAAAACCAACAGACTGGGCAGCTGCCTAGCTCTAGGGAACATCTCTAGTTAAGAGAAAATCTCCCTCGGGGGGGGGGGGGAGAAGCAATGACCCATATCTCTGCTTGACTGGGCTTCTCCTAGAAGCAGAAAAAGTCAGGAGCACTCCACTGTGGTCTAGAGATGACCGCCTCAGGCAGCTGAGGCGGAACCTGGGCCGGATCCAGAAGGATGGTAACGGGTAGTTTCGGACTAGGCCCTCTGCTGTGAGGATACATACATCCATACACACACACACACATATATATATATATACTTTTTTTAAACAATTAGTTACAGCCTGACAAGGCTGTCAGGCTTCTACCTTGAAAGGACTGTCTGATACAAGAAAGACGAAGATGTCGTCCATCTGAGGGGCAGGGGGAGCCTGAGCGTCCATAAATTAAACAGGGATCAGACCAATAATCACAGCTGAGGAGATGTTAATCACCCGTTGCCAATGAAGCCACCAAAGAGGCAGTATCACAGAGGGCTATATACCCCTCTCAAAGGAGCGGAAGAGTCCGTAAGGCTCCAGACCACTGTATCAGTGTGTTCCACAGGGTGTAATTGTACTGACGACTGAAAAGAGTCTAGAAACAGAAGTATTTGGTCCATGGAAGAAGTCCGAAATGTTATGGTGGACCCCATATCCCTGAGGAAAAACTAAAAAGAAGAACTTCCATCACAGACTCTGCTGATAGAGAAGGCTTACCCTCCAGTTTCTAAAATGAGTCACCCACTGTATCACCGACAAGTAGGACAGGGAGAGACTCATCCAGATGCACTTCTATCCCAGAAGGACCTCCAAAAGGAGGTCTATGCCAGAATCACTAGAGACTCCGCCACCAGGAAAGGTGTTGAGGAGCTTGATGCCACTTAAGGAGCCGATCAAGTGCTGAGCGGAATGTGGAATTCCGCTGGCAGAACAGTGCAGAACAAGAGTCCCACCAGCGGAAAACCGACAAAATGACACAGAGTCCCAAGTGGACCTCCACCCACTAGGATCTGCGGAAATATTTCACAGAACAGGACTTCATTCCGCGGAAAGGAAAACCTCCGCCACCAGTTCTGCCGGACAGCACTAACCGGCACCACTCGTGGTACCGGCATCACCTGCGGCGCCATCTGTGGATTCGTCTGATGCCTGTGGCGTCGTGCAGCACCAATGGCCCTGTCCATGGCGCGCGTGACACTGACGGCACCAACGGCACTTTCCAAGGTGCCGCACAGCACCGAAGGCACCAAGGGTGCCGTGCAGCATGAACGATACCAGCGGTGCCGTCCACAGTGCCGCGCAACACCAACTCACCCGCTGTCGTGCCTAATGTTACCAACAGCGCTGTCCACGGCACCGCGTGATACCAGCGGCACCAATGGTACCAACAGCACTGTCCATGGCGCTGCACGGCCCAGCGGCACTGGACAGTGACGCCAACGGCAATAACAGCGGCACCCAAAGATCCTGAGGAAAAAGGGAAGAAGGAAAAGCAGTACCCGTGACAGCCACTGCATGGAAAAAAGGGGAGGGGGCAGGCATAAGGGGTCAAAGCGATGGCGAAGGCGCCAGAGATGGCACCGCGTACATCCTGACCCAATTGACCTGGCCCCGGTCCAGTGCTCCGAGGCCCCCGAACCAGGAACACTGGCCAGGAAAACTGGACAGATGTCAAACTCCCTGCTCCAAAGGAGCAGCTCAAAAGTAAAACTGCTCACCGGAACTCCATCGAGGACAGAGCTGGATCCGGTGTCTAAGAACGCGGCTGTTAGAAGGGGGGGCCAAGGGGAACCCATCAAAGTCGGTTCAGGCCTACCTCCCCTCATCACCGACAATCCCTGCGCAGATGTACCAGAGGGTGACCTCACGTGGTACCGATTCTTCTTCCCCCAAGGAGGAAGAAGAGCTCGAGGTCAAACGGAGCCAGATCACCAGAACCGCCAGTTTTGTGCTTCGTGGACTGTCCTGCCTCCCGACAGGGACTCCCTGCGGTCAGATCCCCTTCGTGAAGGGGCGCGGACCGGACACAGGCCCTCTGCCATAACAACTTTCAAACAAAGTCTTCCTACCGTCACCGTCCAACGACAACTCCGTTGATGGCAGGTGAGAAATTCTTCTTCTTCATAATCTTTTTCTTCTTCTTAAAATAAAAAAAAATAATACTAAAATATTAATTTAAACAAATACTGAACGGCTTAATGCTGCCGTCGTATAGACGAAAACTTTGACTCTGGCAGACGAGCGACGTCGACATCCAAGCGCACTCGATGGCGGAAGAAAAGGAACTGAGGCAGTTGGAGGGTCGACGCCTAGATAGCCTACACAGGCGCGAGCTTGTCTCGTGGTGCCGCACCATGTGTGGTCCTGTCTTAGCACCTATCCTTCTGAAAATTTTTGGCTCCTACTTGGTCCTAGCTCCTCCGGCGCTACCCATTAGTGTGAATGGGTGGTGGAGACTGCAGTCCAGGAAGATCTTGCCTCGGTGCAAGCACTCCTGAAAAGTTCTGGCTCTCGCAGGATCCTAGTGCCTCCTGCTAAGACCCATTAGTGTGATTGGTCTTTTGCACATACTACACAGCCAGGCACCGCAGTTAGACAGATCTTGCCTTATCTTTCAAAACAGGCACCACTCTTCTGAACATTGCTCACTTTTTCTGCCAGTACTGCCAAGTTCCTGACAGCACCAGTAAAATCTGTGGGGTTAATGTGCCAGATGGACTGCTAAACAGCTTATCCTGTTATTACAAACCTTTTTATGTAACAACTTGTCAACTCCTGACCTGACTACTGCATCTCCTCCTTGCATAGTCCGCAAGTCCTGAACTGCTTCATTAGTCTGTACCACCCAACATTGAAGGAAGGACTTCCAGAAGGAAAGTACTACCCTAAACGACACCCCTCGACCCCACAGGGAGCAGTTATTCAGTGTTGGTACCCTACCCATATTGACTGTGACACCCCGGGGACTGCACTAAACCTCCTCCAGCCCGACAAGGATCCTGAGATCAGGACGCTTTTAAGTGAAAGTGCTGCTGGCCAGCTACAGACCATATCCTAAATATGCCGTTAGTTACACACAATGTATTTACTGGGGCTGCTTATTTGCTTTAATTACAGTTTGTTTATGTATTCCTGCAGGACGCCTTGAGCTTTCAGGAAATGCTGCCTAAAAATAAACTTGCCTTGCCTAAAAATTTAAATGGCGTTACATGGAGAAAGTGGACACATTTTGCAGTCCTTCGTCTGACTCACGTCATTAATGGTGAACGCTGTGAAGATGCGAATATGATTTGCATGGACTGTTCCCTGTATAGGTTCATTTGAATGATTCCATTTCTCACACACGAAAGACAAAAAAGGACAAGCTGTTCTCCCAATCAAGTACTAAGAACAAGTACATAATATCGTCATTGTGCTGTTTAGTAACTTGCAGCCTGACGACTAGCTATTCATAGCACTGTACACCAAAGTATCTCACTACACAAAACTGTGAAATGTGAAGAATATGCAGTTGCAGAAAGCATTCCAGATTACAGCAGTGATAACAGTCAGCAACAATTTCATCAGTGTATTTTTAATTTCCTCTTGTATTTTTTAAAACTGTTTTATGATGGGCTTAAGTCAATAAATATGGCCACCACTGCCGAGGTTATGTTGTGACTGTACATACTACAGTCGGACTGTAGATATATTATAAGGCTACCAGTAAATGTTTCTGACGGGCACAGCACAGTACAACACCAACATACTTTGCATATACTTTGTATCCCCCACCCTTCCCCTGCTCTCATCTATTCTGTCCTTTGTATCCCCCCACCCTTCCCCTGCTCTCATCTATTCTGTCCTCCCCTTCCTTTGGTCACCACCACTTCTGACCCTCCATAACTCTACCTGCACGCTCTAAAGCTCAGCTACCACTATAAATTGCGTGTCCACCTTAGGTATGCTCCTAATACTGTTGCAATAAAGCTGACCCTCTCCTACCTGCTGTATTTTAACTGTACTTGCTTGAATCTGTATCTGTATGTACCATAATGTACTTGCCTGCTGTATATACCCCTATCTGTTTTGTAACGTTAACATACCTTGTCTACAGCCTTGCGACGTGGAACCTTTGTAAACAAGCTTTTAGCTCAAAGGTGTTATCCGAGATTCCAATAAATGAATAAACATACTTAGCTTTATCATGGTGTCAGTGGCGAAGGAGATTTCTAAAAATTTCAAGATACATCTCAGTTCCAGAATAAAATAAAATGGAAGGAAATGAGAATGCTGGTGTTTTTGTTTGTGCTAACTGCTGACTATACCATCTTAAAAAGTTTTTTCTTTTTAAAGAGGTACTGGCTCACCTGCAGCTGGAAGTCGTCTATCGAGAGAGGACTAAGTTCGTCGATTGATATTAGATCGTTAACATTTAATGGCCCCTGTGATGACACAGAGGAAAATCTGTACTGAACTACAGGTCGTTAGGCACAGCCTGTTCCTCCATGACATCACAAGGATCCATAAAATGCTGGCAATGCAGTATCATTATATGGCAGGCTTAGTCAACTGTATCTCCGAAACGCCTCCAGATAGAGAGAAGACCAATATATAAAGAAAACATCTGATAGAAAAGTGCCGTATACAAGGAAATATTACGACTGAGAGGCCTAATGAAACACAGACCATGACAGCAGAAACAAACCAGAGGTCCATCCAGTCTGCCCATACTCCTATATTACCTGGAACCTGTTCTTGCTTCCTTCCTTCTGAACAATCCCCATTTATTTATAATTATCCATTTATAATGAGTATATAAAGCCCGAAGGGTGAGTGACCTGTATGAGCCCGTTAGGCCCAGAGATGCTAATATTTCATGAGTGTGCAGGACTATTGCTAACAGTTATTTTATATAGGACATGACGGTGGACACAACATATAATGTTTAGGAGTTTTACTACAGTTGTAGTGTAGTAAGGTGGTTGTTAGACATGTTAGTGTTGTAATAAGGTGTGTGTTACACATGTTAAGTGTTGTAATATGGTATATATTTTGCACTGCATCATAAAAAGCAGGTATAGTTTCATTAGTAGTGTATATACAGTACCAGTTAATCACTATCAAATATGGGGAAATACCTTATGTTTTTTCCTAGTGGAAAAAGTTCTATCCATGTACTATATATATATATATATATATGCAATAGGTGTGGACAATAAACTTGCCTGTTAAATTGGTTATCAGAGCAACGATATATATAAATGTAAAATTCTACACTTATACATATATTTACTAAGTCATGGCCCAGTTATACACCTAGTTACTTCATCACCATTCCACATAGGAGGCTGGTATATAAACTGGACAGACTGGGGGTGGGTAGAAAATTGGCTGAAGGGAAGGAGTCAAGTGGTGGTGGTAATGGGACACATTCCAGGGAATGGGCAGTGACAAGTGGGGTGCCGCAGGGGTCAGTGCTAGGACCACTACTTTTTAACATCTATCTTAGTGACCTAGCAGAGGGTCTGGAAGGGCGGGTGTGTCTATTCACAGACGATGCAAAAGTCTGCAATAGGGTGGATTCACAAGGGGGAGTGGAGGCCATGCGGCGGGACCTGGAGAGGCTGGAGCAATGGTCAGAGACCTGGCAACTAAAATTTAATGCACAAAAGTGCCTGGTGATGCACCTGGGGAGGAAAAACAAGAGAGAAACTTACTCCTTGGGGATCAAGAAAAAGGAAAGGGAAAGGGACCTAGGGATTATGGTATCAAGTGATCTTAAGGTGGGGAACCAGTGCAGTAAGGCAGTGGCAAGGCAAATGGTATGTTGGCCTGCATTGCGAGGGAATTTACTAGCAGGAAGAGGGAGGTGCTGATGCCATTATACAGGACCATGGGAAGGCCACACCTGGAGTATGGGGTGCAATTCTGGAGGCCTCACCTGTGCAGGGATATTGAGATGATGGAGAGGGTCCAGCGAAGGGCAACTAAAATGGTGCGGGGGATGCGTGAGGTACCTTATGAGCAAAGATGGAGAGAGCTAAATCTGTACCTTCTGGAGACTAGGAGGGAGAGGGGGGACATGATTGAGACGTATAAGTATTTGAAGGGAATAAATAGGGTGGGAGCTTGTTCAAAGTGAAGAGGGGAGCGAATACAAGAGGACATTGCCTCAAACTAGAAGGAGGGAAATACAGAGGTAACGTCAGGGGACAGTTCTTCACGGAGAGGGTGGTGGAGACCTGGAACAACCTACCGGAAGAGGTAGTGGGAGCCGGAACAGTGGAGGGAGGGATTCAAGAGGGCACGGGACTGACATAAGGGCTTGGGCATTAAGGTTAATGTATAAAAAGGGGGTTACTGGGCAGACTCGATAGGCTGTGTAGCCTTTTTCTGCTGTCACATTTCTGTGTATCGGTGTGTATCAGCGGTAGTGGGAGCCGAAACGGTAGAGGGATTCAAGAGGGCATGGGACAGACATTTATAATGAGTTTATAAAGCCTTTTTCTGCTGTCACATTTCTGTGTATCTGTGTGTATCAGCAGTAAGACATGTCCTCCCCCAAATGGCTGCCTGGCACTACTTATGGTAGTTTCATTTCTGCATTTCAAACTAAGCAGTCCTGTTGCATGCAGCTCCAAGCCAAGCTGGTCCCACTCCCACTCACTCATGGCACGCACAGCTCTGTAAATCAGTAATCCTCACACAACCTGAAGCCAGAGGTAAATGAAATTAAAACAGTTAAAAAAAAACTCTTTGGGGGTGCTGTGGAGCACACCTACCGACCAGATGTGCTCAATTGGAGCTCTGCACTTCTCTGCTATAAAACTAAAAAAAAAAACAAAAAAAAAAAACGTATTCTTTGCCGGTTGCAAACTCGAAATTTGACCCTTAAACTGAGTTCTACGAGTCAGGTTGCATATTAGACCCTTTATGCAGAGAATGGGTCGAACAAATAAAGGTCCTGCAGGCAGCTCAAAAGTACCGCCAGCGGAGGTTGCTAAAGCTGAGGGAGCAGCTAAAACTTCTACGACAGTCGACCCACCCTGGAAGGTCCTACAATTATCTATGCAGGCTATTGATACAAAGGTTGAGTTGATCCTGATGCGATTTGTGGAGCAGGATGCAAAAATAGAGGTTGCCGTGAAAACGGCTTCAGGGGCTGAATCTATGGCAACTAAAGCTTTGGAAGCTGCAAGCAAGCTGACGCATGAGAACGCTCAGTTGCGTTATCGTCTAGAGGCCCTTGAAAACTCTCAAAGGGCAGCCAATGTCCGTATCATTGCGTTGTCTGAACATTGTGAAGGGGACGACTTACTATATTTTCTTCAAGAGTGGTTACCAGGAGCCCTGCTACTGGATTCAAGCTCATTTGGCACAACACTCGTGAAGGCCTATCGAATATTCCCCCGGTCTGCTGCTACTACACATAATTTACCCCGGACTGCTCTTCTGGTGACCTGAGAATCAGCGGTACGAGACCGCATTTTGCAAGCTGCACGGAATATAGAACAACTGAACTTTCAGGGTACCACAGTACACTTTTCCCCCCGACTTATCCTATGCCACAAGAATGAGGCAGAAGAAATTCGACAGGGTTCGGGGGGAACTGCGTAGCCTAGGAGTAGCCCGCTCAATCCTTATGCCATCCAGTTTCCTACTGCATTATGGCGGAAAACTTTCCAATTTACTGACCCAATAGAAGCCGGTAAGAGGGTGGAGGCAATTTCGCAAGAGTTTTCACACGCAAGATCACCTCAAAATTCTTCTGATGCGGAAGGAGAAGGTACATGAACAATCGTCGTCGTTGTTTCTGTTTAGCCTACCTTGGCAAAGCAGTAATTTTTAGGGAAGGAGGGCTCCGGAAGTTTATAACTGTTAAAAATTATTGAAGCTCGATAACTGACAGTTATTTGAGTTCTCCTTTCTTTTAAGTTATTACTTGACAAGAGCTCTACCTGTTACTGGGGTTCTATATCTTTATATAATATTTAGTATAAGAGTTCTTTGTATTTGACTATACAAGTAACCGCAGCAATGGGGGAAGCCACGTGGTGTGCAGCTCTGCTCTCTTTTTTTAACATCAACCAGCCAGACCTCAGGGAATGGAGACTATCTGTTTGCATTTTTTTTTATATTCTTTATCCAAAGTTTTTGTGCAGAGTGTGTGGAATGTCCAAATCGGACACTGCACATGATGGACATTATGATTGTGTTGGGGGTCATAGCAGCACTGGACGTTATGTAACTCTGTATGGTATATTTTTCTTATATTTTGGTTAGACCACCTAAAGTCTTGTAGGGTGCAGCACATTAAGGATTGTTGGACCAGGGATTATAATTTATTGGACTATCCCAAGCATCCGAAAACCAGAATGCCTAAATCTGATACATTGGATGTATGTTGCATGTGCTATATATCAATTTCTGGCATGAGAATGTATATGCTATTGTTTTTTATTTGAAAGCAATAAAATACAAGTATTAAAAAACACCATAAAACCTGTCTTTTCCCTAATGATATGCAGACCTCAACTTATGCTCTTTACTTTCACTTCCCTTCCTCCCACCAACCCACCTACCTGCCGCCCTGCAAACCTTCCCGCTCTCACTCAGCTGCTCCACTACATTTCCAGTTGCTCTCAATTCCACAAACCATTTCAGCTTGCCAGAATATGTACCTCTCCTCTCCATTCTTCCATATTTTCTCTGGAAGGTTGTCTCACTGCGGCTCCCGCTCGCTCTGCTCTCACCCGCTGCGCTGCCATTTACACTCAGTGGTATCGCTAACAAACAAATACCACCTGTCATTTACTTTTACAGCCAGTAGAAAAAAAAATTCAGCCTATTAAACAAAGTAAAACAGCAACACAGGCACTTGTCACTAACATGGCCCCAACCACTACAAAGTCGCTTGCTAAACAGGATCGCTATCTTGCCCTGAAAAAACGTGGAAGCCACCTGTTAACCAGTCAACAGCAATGTTACTCCTTCAGTGTGACATGATGGGACGCCCCATGTAACACCCTTAGCAACAACACTGAAACAAAAGCACTGCTATGCCAAATCACAACATAAACCCGCACAATTCCACAAATAATTAAAAAAAAAACAAGTTGCACCACATTAAAGGCATACACGAAAGATCCTCTCCTATTGCATAAATAAAATATGCAAGGGGGGGGGGGTCTGTGTGATACATGATTTATCTATATAGGTGGAGTTTGACCTTGGGTAACCTCATGCGTGACATAAGTGTAATAAGGTATACATTTTGTTTGTACTTGTAATTGACTGTGGATAAGTTGTTTATTACAGTTTAATAAGCAGGTGTAGTTTCATTGGTAGTGTATATACTAGTTAATTACAACCATATATGGGGAAATACCCGATGTTTTTTCCCATGGGAAAAAGTCCCATCCCTGTAACATGTAGATGTGCATATGTAAATACACATAGCTATATATTTCTCAGCTTCCCCTAATTTTACTCTCTCCTCCAAGGTTGTGATCCCAAATTTCGTGAGCTATTTAGCAACATAATCACCTTTCCCTGTGCTATTCTGCCGATTATTACAGGTGTCTACTGCTCAAGTGGTAAACGTGGTGATGTATTTGCTAGGCAGATGGGGTGGGCCTAGCGGTCCTTTTCTGCTGACAAATTCAATGGTGCCATAGCAGGGACCACCACAGCAGACTGGGTGGGTAAAGCAGTCCTTGTCTGCTGACAAACAGGAAAACTACGTACTCACTGTAATTTTTCTTCTTGGACCACCTTCACCATTGATTCACACTGATGGGTTCTCAACTAGAGGTGCTAGGACCCTGCGGGAGCCAAAAATCTTCAGGAGGGTTGGCACTGAGGTAGGCTGTGTGCATGCGCAGCACCGCAAGATCAGCTTGCACTGCAAAGCCTATCTCAACAACGGCCCTCAAACGTCTCGGTGACGAGTGAGGAGGAGAAGGATCATGGAAAAGTATCTATCCTAAATAGATACTTCTGCTCAGTATTTACTGAAGAGAAGGTAGGGCAGGGCCCACAGCTCTGCACCATGGACACAGGGTGGAGGGAGGTGTGCACTAGTCCCTTCACAAAAGAAAGGGTCCTACAAGAGCTCAATAAGCTCAGGGTGGACAAGGCAATAGGACCTGATGGCATACATCCCAGGGTACTAAAGGAGCTAAGGGTGGAACTAGCAGAGCCATTATGAGAACTGTTTAGTGAGTCTCTGAGCACAGGAGAGGTCCCAGAAGATTGGAGAAGAGCTCATGTGATCCCGCTTCACAAGGGTGGTAGCAAAGAGGAGGCAGGGAACTACAGACCCATCAGTCTTACCTCAGTAGTGGGCAAGATTATGGAGACACTCCTTAAGGAAAGGATAGTGCAACACCTGGAATCCATAGGAGCACAGGATCCAAGACAGCATGGGTTTACAAAAGGAAGGTCCTGTCAAACTAATCTCAGATTTCTTTGACTGGGTAACCAGAGTGGTGGACCAAGGGGGAGTAGTTGATGTTGCCTACCTTGACTTCAGCAAAGCTTTCGATACTGTTCCACACAGAAAACTGATTAATAAGCTGGGTAGGCTTGGGGTGGGCCAGACATTGCTCAACTGGGTGGCAAACTGGTTGATGGGCAGAAAACAGAGAGTGGTGGTATACAGTATACAGTCAGAAGAAACAGACTTTGATGGCAGATAAGGACCGCTTGGCCCACCTAGTCTGCCTATTTCCCTACCTAGAGGATAAGCTGCAGATCCTATTTAACCAATTTCTTCCTACCCCCCACAAAAATTGCCTTATGTCTGTCCCATGCATTCTTGAATTCTCCCACAGTTTTAGACCCCACAACCTCCCCAGGAAGGCTGCTCCATGCATCCACCACCCACTCCATGAAAAAATACTTCCTCACATTGCCCCTGAGCCATCCCCCCCCCCATCTTCAAATTGTGTCACATTGTTCTTGCACATCTCTTTTTCTGAAAGATGCTACCCTCTTGGGCTTTGTTGATTCCACTGGGGTACTTAAACGTTTCTATCATGTCTCCCCCCACCTTTCTTCAAAGGTACACATATTAAGGTCCTTTAGTCTCTCCTCGTATGGCTTCTCTTGTAGACCCTGCACCATTTTAGTTGCCCTCCTCTGAACTGCCTCCATCCTGTCTATGTCCTTGCGGAGATGGAGTCTCCAGAACTGGACGCAGTACTCCAGATGGGGTCTCACCAACTGTCTGTACAGGGGGATAACAACTTCCTGTTTTCTGCTGGCGATGCCTCTCCCTATACATCCCAGTATCCCCCCAGCCCTCCCTACCGCCTTCTCACATTGCTTGCCAACCTTAAGGTCATCTGATATGATTACCCCCATGTCCGTTTCCATTTTTATTGTTGTTACTACCCTTCCCCCCATTGTGTAATCTTCTCCTGGGTTTTTGTTTCCCAGGTGCATTATTTTACACTTCTTTGCACTGAATCCAAGCTGCCATACTACTGACCATTCCTCCAACCTTGCCAAGTCCTTTCTCATCCTTTCCACGCCGCCTTGTGTATCAACCCTGTTGCAGATCTTTGTGTCATCTGCAAAGAGGCATACTTTTCCTTCCAGTCCCTCTGCAATGTCACTTATAAAGACATTAAAAATGACTGGACCCAGTACTGAACCCTGCGGTACCCCACTAGTAGCCCCTCTTTCTTCAGAGTGGACTCCATTTACAATTACTTTCTGTGTCCTGTTGTTCAGCCAAGGATGCAAGTCACAAGTGGGGTACCTCAGGGATCAGTCCTGGGGCCAGTCCTCTTCAATGTCTTCATCAGTGACATTGCAGATGGACTGGAGGGTAAGGTTTGTCTGTTTGCAGATGACACAAAGATCTACAACAGAGTAGATGATCCAGATGGTGTGGGCAGAAGGAGAAGAGATCTGGATAAGCTAGCTGAATGGTCGGAAGAGTGGCAACTGGGGATTAACGCAGGGAAGTGCAAGATCATGCACACAGGGAAGAGAAACCCTGAAGTCACCTATAGGCTGGGAAGGGAGTTGCAGGCAGTCACAAGGGAAGAAACTGACTTGGGCGTCATCACCACCAATGACCTGAAATCATCCAAGCAGACCTCTAAAGCAGTAGGTAAGGCTAGAGGAATGCTGGGGTGTATTAGTAGGGGTATCACAAATCAGAAGAGGGAGGAAATAATCCCTTTTTACAAGACACTGGTTAGGCCCCATCTGGAGTACTGCGTGCAGTACTGGAGGCCACACCTTCACAAGGACATTAATCAAGTTGAGGCAGTCCAGAGAAGGGCAACCAAAATGGTGCAGGGACTGCATCAGAAAACATACGAGGATAGATTAACTGAACTCAATATGTATACCCTACAGCAAACGAGGGAGAGAGGTGATATGATTGAAACATTCAAACACCTTAAGGGCATTAACAAGGTAAAAGAGTCTAACATGTTTCAATATAAGAAAAATAGCAGGACAAGAGGACATATCATGAGATTAGAGGGAGGACAATTAAGGGGTAATGTGAGGAAGTTCTTTTTCACAGAAAGGGCGGTGGATGCATGGAATGGTCTACCTCAGGAAGTGGTGGATATGAGTATAGTGCAGGGCTTCAAACAGGCATGGGATAGGCATAAGGGAGCAATACAGATGAGTATGAATAGATAGGCCATTGACAGAGCAAAGGCCTATGGCACATTCATAAGGTAGAAAAAGAAATGGGCAGACTGGATGGGCCTTGCGGTCCTAATCTGCCGTCAACTTCTATGTTTCTTTTTTTACCGAGGAGCTGCAGCGTAACCCAAGTAAAAACACCTAACTTAAAAAAGAGCATAAGATAACTCTTGTGACTCGTATAAGAAGGGTCAAAACAAGAAAGTGTGTCTTCACAGCCCAAACTAAAACAAGAGCAGCTGAAGACCAAGAACAGAAGAGTGAGCCCAGGGGACGGTGGTGTGTGGGCGTGTGAATAAATGGTGAAGGTGGTCCAAGAAGATCAACAATTATGGCGAGTATGTAATTTTCTTATCTTCACCACTGATGGGTTTGAGTACCAAGCTCAGAAAAAAGCGCCCCCCCCCCCGGGGAAGGGGTCACTTAGGACAAGAGTTCATTGAGGATTGTCCTACCAAAAGAGGCATGCTGGCTGGCGTGGACATCCAGAGCATAGGGCTTGATTTGATGACAGTGTGCACTGTGCTCTAGGAAGCAGCTCTACAGATATCGGCGATAGGAACAGAGTGAATCTCTGCCAAGGACGTGGCCACCGCTCTACTGGAGAGGGCGTGAACTTGGCCCTCCAACTTGACCAGCGCCATGGAATAATGCTGGCAAAGACAAGCTATTATCCACAAGGAAATGTATTTGATCATAACTGGTTGACCCAGCCAGTTGGGGTTGAAGGAGACGAAGAGATGCTTGGATTGCCAAAAGTTCTTAGTTCTATCAAGGTAGAATCTGAGGTCTCTTTTAATGTCCAGAGAATACAGGGTGCATTCTCCCTCATTCTGGAAGCTGAGAAAGTAAGTGGGCAACACCAAGGGCTGGTTCAAATGGAACTCTGAAATCACCTTAGGCTACAACTTGGGGTGCATACGGAGAATCACCTTGTCCTTGTGAAACACAGTATATGGAGGGTCTGTGATCAAAGCATGGATATGGAAATTCCGTACCTACTGTAATTCTTAATCTTCTTGGACAAAGTCTCCACCACTCATTCACACTAATGGGACTATGCCAGAGGCGCTAGCATCCAGCGGGAGCCAAACATCTTCAGGAGAGCCGGCGCCAAGGTAGAACCACGTATGCGTGGCACTGTGAGACAGGCTCGCGCCCATATAGGCTGTCTCAGCATCGACTCTCCAAACGCCTCAGTACCTTTTTGACCAAGGAAGTGCAGTGTAGACTAACCTAATGTGGACATAAGATCATCCATATGACACATGTAAGAAGGGTCAATCCAACAATGTCTTCACAGCCTAAGCCAACGAGGAAGTGAAGACCAGAAACAGGATGAGTGTGCTCAGGGGATGGTGGGTGGGCGTGTGAATGAGTGGTGGAGACTTCGTCCAAGAATATCAAGAATTACGGTAGGTATGTAATTTCCATGACTTCCTGGGACTAAAAGTCTGCACCACTCATTCACACTAATAGGAGAGTACCGAGCTAAAATCAGACCCTCTCCCCAGCAGGGTGGCTGGAGATGGAGCTCACTCAGGACAGAAGTCAATTAAGGATTGTCCTGCTGAAGGAAGTATGCTGTCTGGCATGGACATCCAGAGCGTAGTGATTCACAAAGGTGTGCACCGAGCTCCAAGCAGCCATGCTGCAAGTATCTGCAATGGCCACATTATGAATCTCTGCCAGAGAAGCCGCGACCGCTCTGGTAGAGTGGGCATAAACCCATCCTTCCAATTTGATCTGCGCCATGCAGTAGCAATGGTGAAGGCATGCCACTAATC
This sequence comes from Neoceratodus forsteri, assembly GCA_016271365.2. Classification (NCBI taxonomy): domain Eukaryota; kingdom Metazoa; phylum Chordata; order Ceratodontiformes; family Ceratodontidae; genus Neoceratodus; species Neoceratodus forsteri. The sequence continues at coordinate 126,704,918 of JADMNL010000028.1, read as the reverse complement.
ACGAAGAAATGAATCTGATGGCAACAGGCTGACCCAGCTGGGCCATGCTGAACAATACAGACAGTTGCTTGGACTGGCAAATCTCTTTCGTTCTGTCAATGTAGAACCACAAAACCCTCTTGACAGTCAGGGAGTGAAAGGTTGGCAAAATAGGTCGGAAAAGACCAATAACTGGTTAAGGTGAAATTCTGAGACCACCTTGGGTAGGAATTTGGGGTGAGTCCTAGAAACTACCTTGTCCTTGTAAAATGCAGTGTGAGAGGGGGTCTGTGGTCAAGGCATGTATTTCAGAGACTCTGCGAGCAGAGGTAATGGCCACTACGAAGATAGCCTTCCAGGTCAGAAACTTCAAGTCGCAGGTGGCTAGAGGCTCAAAGGGCTTACGGGCGAGCATGTCTAGCATGAGGTTGATATCCCATGCAGCCACCGGTTTTCTGACCAGGGATCTAGTGTGTAGGATGCCTTTGAGGAATCTCTTGCTAGCAGCAACTGAGCCAGAGACATATTCTGCACTGGCTCATGATAGGTGGAAATCGTGCAGAGGTGTACATTCACTGTCGAGTATTGCAGTCCTGCATTTGACAGGTTTAAGTGGTACTCCAACACTTTATTCGGTGGGCAACAAAATGGGTCCTGGATAGACTTTGCACACCAAATGGAAAACCGTTTCCACTCTGCCGTGTAAGTTTTCCTAGCGGACGACGTATAGGCAGCCAAGAGGATTTCTGAGATTCTAGGAGAGACTTTAAACCTACCCACCTCTATCTACTCAGGAGCCAGGCGTGGAGATGAAGGGAATGCAGGTTGGGATGCACCAGGGATCCCTGTGTCAGGAGGTCCGTTCGTAGAGCATGTTGCGAAGGAGGAACGTCCGACAACCTGTTGATCACCCCTGGGTCCCCCATCTCTGCTCTTTCTCCTTTTCATTGTTTGTCACCCCTCGGGCAGTCCTCGCAACCTATCTCTGCCACCCCAACTCTTTCCTCTGGTCCTGTTTGGTCAGTCTCCCTTGTCCCTTCTCCTTACTAGGCCTTTGGTCTCTCTGTAACCCTGCACTGTTGTTTCTCCTGTGCCCTAAACTCCACATGTCCTGTTAGGTTACTCTTGCATAGCTCCCAACTCTAGGGTACAATGCTTATTTATTTTGTTGTCCGGCCTGCTTATCTCCTAACTCTAGGGTTCAATACTTACTTGTTTTGTTGTCCAGCCTGCTTTCTTTTATCTCTTAACTAAATGGCTTTCTTCGTACTTATGCCCCGTCTTGTATATGACTGCACTTCACCTCCTTACTTGTATTATGTTTCCTGATTGTAACTAACTGTAAGGTTGTAACTGTCTGTACTGTATTGTTTATTTTGAAGTGGAGCCTTTGTAAGACAGTCTCTGACTCAAAAGGTTTGCAATTCCAAGACTTCAATAAATAAAAAGAAATAAAAAAATAAAATAGAAACCATATCTGTCGAGGCCAGAATGGGGTGATGAGAATCATCCTGCCCCTTCCCCTCCCCTGCCTCCAGTTTGAGCAGCACCCTCTGAATTAATGGAAGAGGAGGAAATGTGTACAGAAAGCATCTTGTCCACTGCAGTATGAACGCATCCTGACAGAAAATGCCAGGTTCTAGATTTCTGGAGCATAATAGAGGCAGTTTTACATTGAGTGGGGATGCAAAAAAGGTCCAGGTGCGGACTGCCCCACTCATCAAATAGTGATTGCACGACGTCTGACGCAAGTAACCATTTGTGTGGATCTGCCTCAGTTCTGCTGAGGACATCCACTAGATCGTTCAGGATTCCTGGAAGTTAAGACTGCCAGAATCAAGGCGTCATGTTCGAGGCACCACTCTAACACCCTCATGGCTTCCTGGCACAGAGGGTATGACTGCGTTCCACCCTGCCTGTTGATGTAATACATCACAGCCTTGTTGTCTGTCTGAAGAATTACTTTGCGACAGAGGATGTCCTTTAGGGCTCGGACAGCATATAGGACAGCTCTCATCTCTAAGACCTTTATGTGTAGATGAGACGACTCCTGGCTCCACACACCCTGAGTGTGGAGGTCCTGGCAGTGAGCCCCCCAACTGATCAGAGATGCATCCACTGTGATGGTGATCTGAGGTTCCAGTGCGGCAAAAGGCAGACCCTAAAGAAGCTCGTCTTCCTGTGCCCACCAGGCCAGCGACCTTGTCAGAGACTTTGTCACTTTTATGTGGAAGGACTGCAGGTGTGTAGTTGGTGACAACTGAGTGCTGAGCATGCACTGTGTGATCCTCATGTGAAGTCGGGTTAGAGGCACCGTGAAGATGGATGATGCCATGAGACCCAACATCCGCTTCATCGAGAGAGCTCGAACTGAGCTGTTCTCCCTGATGTAGCGAGCCATCTGGAGAATGTCATTCCCCTGTCCTCTGGAAGGAAGGCCCTCACTCTGGAGGTGTCCAGGAGGGCTCCTATGAAAAGAAGTTGTTGGGTAGGTTGAAGCTGCGATTTTTCCATATTCAGTAGCACAACCGTGGAGGTGTGGAAATGGGAAGCTGTGGAAACTGCATCCTGAGTCTCCTGTCTGGATGGGCTTGCCAGGAGCCAATCGTTCAGATACGGGTGCACTTGAAACACAGGTTACTCACCTGTAACAGTAGTTCTAGAAGTGGTCTATGATGTTCATCCACACTGTCTGGTAGATGCCTTTCCCTTTAATTGCTACCAGAATGTCTTCAAGCTGGCTCCTCCCACCCACCCGGATGGTAAAACCTTTGACTCTGCTACTAGATGCCAGATCTTAGCCCGCTGGAAGCAAGGTTGTGCGCCTGAGCCTGGGGAAGTCAGGTGGGTTCGTGTGGATGAACATCATATACCACTCCTAGAACTACTGTTACAGGTGAGTAAAATCAGGTTACTCACCTGTAAAAGCAGCTCTAGGAGTGGTATATGTTGTTCATCCGCACTTATTGGCATGTCCTTTCCCTTTAACAATCTTGCCAGAAGGTCTAAAAACTAGCTCCTCCAACCCACCCGGGTGGTATATCCTTTGGCTCCGCCCCATGATGCCAGATCTTTACCAGCTGGAAACAGAGGGTTGTGTGTCGAAGCCGGGGAGGTCAGGTGGGTTCGTGTGGATGAACAACATTTACCATTCCTAAAAAAGCACACTTACGTAATAACGTATCGTAACAGTAGATCTTTGAGGAGTGTCTCTTGCAGTAGGTGTGACAGGGTGGAATAGGACCCTGTCCCATTTGTTATGGAGAAAGTGCTTAAAATGCAAGGATCTTTCCTTTTTTGTCTCGTTGCGCAACCCAATTTTCCTGTGAAACTTCGGATTTGATCACCCTGACAATCTCGCAATTCTTTGGCTCACATTGTCTCTCATTTTTCTCTTGCTGTCTTTTCCTCCCTTGCATATCTACTAATATAAAAATATGTACAAATCTTTGTATGGAAATGTAACTGATACTGGGATCACTTTTGTTTAGAAAATACTGTATATAGTGTTACTGTTGAAATATATATAATTATATTTTGAGATGACTGCAGAAAGCTATTATAAACTCTAGAGGTTACTTGAGTGCAAATATTCTAGCCTTTTGCAAAAGCTGTGCAAAGGGGGCCCTCTCAGCTCAGGAAACTGTATTCTAGCAGCCCTGCCTGATATTTACAAAAACGGGATGCTTGCTAAGAGTGGGGGTTGAAAAGACTTATAAAAGAGCTAAGCTGCAACTGCAAGAAAGAAATGGAGAACAAGGGACACAGAGACTGAAAGAAAATTTTATTTTATTTTGCCTTTGTAAATAGTTATACTGAACAAGTTTATTGTATGATACTGCTAGTGTAAATAAATAATTTTTGGTGAATTTTACAACTACTCCTGGTGTTTCCTATGCTTCCTGACCTGTGCCTTGACGACAGCAGGTAATACTTTTGGGTATCCAGCAGAGGTTGCTATGGCGCACGGCAGCTCTTCTAGCAGTTTTTCACCAGGGACCACACACACATGACATCAGCTTCCTGTTTCCTATATAAGTGTGGGCGGTCCCTGGTATCTTCAGTTCCCCTGCCGGATTCAGCTCACAAAGTGAGGACTAAGGGGAAGCCGAGGTATCAAAGGAGTCCCAACCCAAAGTCTCTGGACCAGAATTGATCTCCTCGAGAAAGAGGGGGACGGAAGACGGGAACAAATCTACTGCATGAGACACTCCTCAAAGATCTACTGTCATGGTAAGTTTTTGCGTAACTGTACTATCTTCCACGGAGTGGTCTCTTGCAGTAGGTAATACTTTTGGGATAAATCCCAAGCAGTAATGCCCATGTAGGAGGACAGTTATGATAGAAGACCTTGTAGGACTGCACGGCTGAAGGCCGCCCTACGTCATGAGGCAATATCCAGACTGTAGTGCCTTATAAATATGACTCGTGGACCAGGTAGCTGCATTGCAAATATCTGAAATGGAGGCTCCTTTAAAGCAAGCCGCAGTAGTGGCCATCGCTCTAGTGAAGTGGGATTGGATAGGTCCTGGTAAAGGCTTGTTGTGTTTTTTGTAACAAAATGTAATACAATTTGCCAACCAGGATGAAAGAGTACGTTTAGCAGCCGTCGTGACCCGGGGCAAAAGAGAACAATAGTTGAGATGTCTGTCTAATCAATTTTGTTAGATTAGTATAGTAGTGTAATATACGATGGACATCTAAAGTATGCAGTAGATGTTCACCCTGAATGGAGTAGTCAGGATAGTAGACCGGAAGCTCCAAGGACTGATTTAAAGTATGTTCGAGACTACTTTAGGAAGGAAGGAAGGAAGTGTTGGTATCAAGGACCACCATGTCTTTGTGGAAAATCAAGTAAGGTTCTCTACACATGACAGCATGAAGCTTGGAAATACGTTAAGTGGAAGTGACAGCCATCAGAAATATGGTTTTCCATGAAAAACAAACAAAGTTCACAAGTGGCTGCTGGCTGAAAAGACTCAAGGGTAAATTTTTGTATCATAAAATTGAGATCCCATGGAGAAGTGGGTCTTTTAATAGGTTTAATACGTAACATTCCTTTCAAAAACATCTTAGCTAAATGATGTTGGTATAGTAACCTACCATCCAGAGGTTCATGGAAAGCCGAGATGGCAGCCAAGTAGTCTTGATGGAAGAGTAACTTAAACCGGACTCAGACAGTGAGGCCAGGTGGTCCACAACCTTCATCAGTGAACAAGAGTAAGGGTCCAAAGACTGAGAGGCTGACCATATGGAAAAGTGTTTCCATTTGGAATTGTATGTTGCTCTTGTTGCTGGCTTACAGGAGGCCAAGAGAATACTGGCAACAGGAGAGGACACTTGTAATCTAGTTATGAAAGCATTCTCAGGAGCCAAGCATGAAGGTGTAAAGCCTTCAGGTTGGAATGTAGGAGAGACCCTTGACACTGAGTCAAAAGGTCTGGTCTAATTGGCAACAGAACGGGGTTCCGTACAGACAGTTGTAGGAGTAGGGGAAACCACGTCTGGTGAGGCCACACTGGGGGCTATGAGTATCATTGTGGCTGGTTCTAGTTGTAGTTTCAGTACAGTCCGTTGCAGGACAGTGATGGGGGAGCATATAAAAAGAGTCCTTTCCATGGTTGGGACAGGGCATCTATAGACCGTCCCTTTTTGTTCGGGATAATGGAAAAATACCTAGGATGACAGTAATTCACTGGGGAGGCAAACAGATTCAGCCGTGGTGTGCCCCATAGGTTGAAGATTTCTTGGAGTACTTGCTCGTGAAGTGTCCATTTGTGAGTGGTAGACTGGCGACTCAGCCAGTCTGCTAATTCATTGCAATGTCATGGTAAGTGGACAGCTGCTAGCGTTAGTTGTTGCCGGATGGCTTCTTGCCAAACTGCAAGGGTCTCTATGCATAGAGTACGAGATTTCGTACCCCCTTGCTTGTTGAGGTAGAACACTACTATAGTGTTGTCTGACTGGATCAGTAACGATGCTGAGGAGAGGTAGGGCTGGAACGCCCAAAGGGCAAGATGGACCGCTGTCATCTCTAGAAGACTAATATGAGACTGATGGAGAGAAGTGGGCCACCGGCCTTGGGTCTGATTAGGACTGATGTGCGTCCTCATCCCTGTAGGAAGCATTCATGGTTAATGTTTGCATGGGAAATCGGTAAGACATTCCTTGATTCAGATTGTCCACTACGTCAGAGGTGACTTCAGAGAGGGAGTGACCCTAATTTTGTCTTTGAACTGTCCTATTTTTTGGGACCATTGGTTTTGGAGGGTCCACTGGACAGGTCTCATGTGGAGATGGGCGAATGCCACCATAGGGATGGCAGCAGACATGTGACCCAGAAGGAGCAGCATTTGTCTGGCTGCGACTATTTTCTGAGTCTGTATGAGTGATGCCAGGGATATAAGTGTGTCCTGCCGGGCAGGCGGGAGGTAAGCTCTAGCTGTAACTGTATCTTGGACAGCTCCAATGTACTGGAGAGACTGTGCTGGATTTGGACTGGACTTTGGCCAATTGACTGAGATTCCCAGATCAGCGAACATTTTTAGGGTAGCATCTAGGGAGGCAAGCAGAGCTACTTTACAGTATGCTTGTATTAGCCAATCATCTATATATGGAAAATGAAGTGTCCTTTTCTTCGTAAGGCTGCTGCCACCACCGCTAGGCACTTAATGAACACTCCGGGGGCTGATGAGAGGCCAAAAGGGAGTGTTCGAAAAAACAGGTTACTCACCTATAACAGTAGTTCTAGGAGTGGTATATGTTGTTCATCCACACTTGCTGGCATGTCCGTTTCCCCTTTAATTCTTGCCGGAAGGTGTTCAAGCCCCATGACGCCAGATCTTAGTCTGCTGGAAGTCAGGTTGTGCGTCGCAGCCAGGGAGGTCAGGTGGGTCAGTGTGGATGAACAACATATATCACTCCTAGAAAGTACAGTAACGCAAGAACTCACCGTAACAGTAGATCTTTGAGAGAGGCTCTTACAGTAGGTATTCACAAACAGGACTAAGCCGCCAGGTGTCAGGACTCCACGGAAAAATCTCTAGCTAGCAGTCTCTGGTGAGGGAACGCTCCCTTATCAGGTGACCGGCGTCAGCCAACGTCTGTATAAAGGGGCGGTCCCCCACGTCCACCCTCCAGTTCTTTCCTGCCAAGAGCCAAAGGTCTGACAGGATAGAAGAGGATATGACCCCACAGATGAAAGGAAGAAACTGAAGGGGGCACAGGGAGGACAAGGTAATACCTACTGCAAGAGCCTCTCTCGAAGATCTACTGTTACGGTAAGTTCTTATGTAACTGTACTATCTTACGTCGAGAGGGCTCTTGCAGTACGTATTCACAAATAGGACTGAGTCCCAAGCAGTCTGGAACAATAAGAAACTGGGAGGAGGAGGAAACAGCATCCACAAATGAATGAAATCTAATCAGGGCTCAAGAAAGGAGACCCTGTAGAACAGCCAACCCGAAGCCTGCTCTGCAGCGACAGGCAATGTCCAAACTGTACTGTTTCGTGAAAGTATGGACGGAAGTCCAAGTTGTGGCTGCACAAATCTCTGCTGCCGGCACATTCCTGAAACAAACAGAAGAGGCAGTGACCCCTCTGGTGGAGTGACCTCTGACTTGACCCGGTAGGGTTTTGTGACACTTGTCGTAACAGAAAGTAATACAATTCGCTAACCACTTAGAGAGAGACTGTTTAGAAACAGGGTTGTCTTCTCTTTCGTGAGCGCATCTGTTTTCTGAGATCCTTAGTCCTGTTAGAGTAGTATCTCAGAATTCTGTGAACATCTAATGTATGCAGAAGGTATTCTCCATGATTGGAGTGCTCTGTGTAAAAGACCGGAAGCTCCATTGACTGATTCAGAGTCTATTCAGCCACCACTTTCGGAAGAAACTTGGGACTGGTACGCATGGTCACCCTTTCCTTGTGAAAAATCAGGTATGGTATTTTGCACATTAGGGCTTGCAGCTCGGAAATCCTTTGAGCAGAGGTAATGGCCACTAGGAATAGTGTCTTCCAAGAAAGAAACTTTAACTCTGCCTCCACTGCCGGTTCGAAAGGAGGCAGTGTGATCTTTTCCAGGATAAAGTTTAAGTCCCAAGGGGAAGCAGGATTGCAAATTGGGAGCCTTAAATGAAGGACCCCTTTCAAGAAAGTCTTGGACACTTCTAGTTGGGCAAAAGTCCTGCCTCCGAAGGGGACGTGGTAGGCCGAAATGGCTGCCATATGGACCTTCATAGAAGAGTAGCTGAGGCCCAAGTCGTAGAGATGTCTCAGGTAGTCTAATGTCTTATTGACTGGGCAAGATAAAAGTTCCAGATCCTTGGATCCAGCCCAAACAGTGAAGTATTTCCACTTTATGGCACAGGTGGACCTGGTGGAAGGTTTTCTGGCCTCCACCAGAATGTCTACTACTGTGGGGGAAACTCCGAAACGTGCTTTAGCTACGTCTGGATGGACCAGGGTCCCCTGCTCTTGTGTTAGCATGTGCTGCGACAGTGGTAGAGGAGGAAGAGGTTCCTCGGAAAACTGCTGCAGAAGAGAGAACCAGGCTTGCCTCGGCCAAAAAAGAGCGATGAGGATCATTCGCGCTCCTTCTGACCCTAGCTTGTTGAGCACTCTTGGGATCGGAGGAAGGTGTAAACAAATTTGTCCTTAAAGCACACAGACAGCGCGTCCCCACAAAAAAGTCTCGACCTGGAGCAAGCGAGCAAAAGACAGGAAGTTTGTCACTGTCGGGGGAGGCGAAGAGGTCCATTTGAGGAGTCCCCCAGAGCTGGAAGACGTTGTTTAGCACGACCTGGTCGAGTTTCCACTCATGAGACTTGAATGACGAGTGACTTAAGATGTCCGCAAGAGTTCTCTATCCCCGGCACGTGGACAGCCATCAGATGGAGGCTGTGCTGAGAAGCCCAGTACCAGACTCTCATTGCTTCCCTGCGGCGGGGGTAGGAACGAGTTCCCCTCTATTTGTTGAGGTACTAGATAACACACGTTGTCTGACTGTACAAGGAGGTGACCGGGATGAACAACTGGGAGGAGAGCCTGGAGAGCATAGAGGACTGCCCTCAGCTTGAGGATGTTTATGTGAAGTCTTTGCTTGAACTGAGACCACCTGCCCTGAGTCCGGTGAGACTCGAGATGGCACCCCAGCCTGTCCCTGATGCATCTGTCATCAGGGTCTGGGTGGGTGGGGCGGTACAGAACGAGGTCCCCAGATTGAGGTGTACTGTAACTGTCCACCACTGCAAGTCCCTGACCAAGGGATCTGACACCAGGATCTCGTGATCCACTTCGTCCTGAGACTGATCCCATTGAGTCTGTAGGGTCCACTGAGTGATCCTCATGTGGAGACGAACCATTGGGACGGTAGAGAATGGCGGCCGCCATCAGGCCGAGAAGGTGGAAGACCTTCCTGGCTCTGACCCTTCTGAAACCCGGTAAGAGCCGAGCTTGGTTTGACAGTGTTTCGGCTCTGTCTGGGGGCCAAACGGCTTTGCCCAAGGTCGTGTCCAGTACCGCCCCTATGAACTGCAGCTGTTGGCAAGGGATCAGATGGGACTTGACAAGGTTGACAGTAATCCCCAGGTCGGAGAAAACTTGAATGGTGAGGGAAAGGGAGCCCAAGAGTTCCTCCCTGGGTAGGGCTGCCAGAAGCCAATCGTCCAAATAGGGGAACACATGGACCCCCCCCCCCCGGTACACAGGAAAGCCGCCACCACCGTCAGGCATTTGGTAAATACTCAGGGGGCTGAGGACAGACCAAATGGGAGGGCCCTGAACTGGTAGTGAGACCCCTGAAAACAAAAGCGGAGGTACTTGCGGTGGGAGTGGCACATGGGGATATGGAAGCAGGCATCCTGCATATCCAGGGCACATAGCCACAGGCCCGGCCGAAGCATGGGAAGAAGGCTCGGGAGGGAGAGCATTCGGAACCGTTTGTACTCCACAAACTGATTGAGGGAGCTGAGGTCGAGGATGGGTCTCAGGTCCCAAGTTTTCTTTGGCACTAGGAAGAAGTGAGAGTAGTAACCTGTCCCCTGGAGATGGGAGGGGACAGGTTCTAATACCTCTTTCAGCAGGAGAGAGTGGATTTCTTCCAGTACCAATTGCAGGTGACAGTACGATGACGGAGGAGGGGATCTGCGAGTTCTTTTTTTGAATAAACTCTGTCGCGTGTCCTGCTGAAATCAGCTGGAGCACCCAGGCATCTGACATTATCCTCTCCCAACCTGGTAGATGGGAGGAGGCTCTCCCCCCCACCGGTTCCTCTGAACTGGACAGAGGCAGTGGGAGAGGCAGGGAGTCAGAAGACAGGGTAGCGGCCGAGGCTCCGGGAGCTTTCTTGCTGGGGTGAGCCTTGGCACTGCAGCTGACGCGGCTTTACGTTTGTAGGGATGTCTGACTTGCGTCTGTTTGTTCTTTTGGTGGTTGGGGCACCGAAAGGACCGTTTCTGCCCTAGAGAGGGTTTGTACATTGTCTGAACAGACTTCAGTGCCAAACCTTTCTCTTGCAACTCAGTGATGATGTCTTTGACATCACCTTCAAACAGTACAGACCCTCTGAAGCGCGCATAGTGGATGGCCGACTGTACTTCAAGGGCCAGACCTGACACTCGGAGCCAGGCATGATGCCGCAAAGATGTGACGTAGGCCGAGCTCCTGCCTGCTGTGTCCACCGTGTCGTATATAGCACGGAGCATGTGTCTACAGGCGAAGCGCGTGGAGCAGACAAGATCTTCTAGTTCCTGCTTGGTCTGGGAATCTGGGAGGAAGTCCAGTTTTGATTCCATCTGACTAAGGGTAGCCTTCTGGTAATCCTCCATGTGGCCGACAAAGTTGAGGGCCCTCATACCTAGGGTGGAAGAAGCATAAATCATCTTCTATTACTGGTCCAGAAGACAGGACTCCTTGTCAGGAGGGGATGAGCTGAGGTGTTTAGGGTTGGCTGATCAGTTGTGTGCAGTGCTAATTACCACCGAGTCAGTCCTGGGGTGAAGGCTGAGAAAGTCCTTCCCCTCAGGAGCTTGAAATAGCCTGTCTGCCTTCCGAGGAAGGGGGGCTAATGAGGAAGGTTGCTTCCGAACAGCGAAAACAAGATCCGCCTGAGGCTCTATCCAGGGTGGAATCAGGATGGGAGAAGTCTACGGTAGGTCCAGATGGGCCGCGAGCTTCTTACGCTGGAGATCTGGCTTCACTGATCACCACTCACAGGCAGCCTGGATTTTCTTTAGCAGCTCCAGAAAGGAAGGGTCTTCCGGAGGAGACTTCAGAGAACCTTGCGGCCTGGGTTTATCTGGAGTACAGGGCTCATTCTCTAGGTCAGAGTGTCCGGGGTCCAAATCAGACTCTGAAGACTCTGATGAAGGAGGAAAAAAAAAGTCCTCCCTAGGTGGAGGAGGATCGCCCTTTCTGGGGGTTCCCTGTGGGAGCGAGTCCTCCCTGGCCTGAGAACCAGGTCGTTCAGCTCTGGTGTCAGGCAGAGGTAGGGGAGTCTCTTCTTGCTGACGTAAGGGGTCCAGCGTCGGTAGACGTTTAACGACCTCTTGGGTGATCTGTGTTTTAGCTTCAGCCTACCAGGAGGCCAGGACCTCCCTCAAGTCCACATGAGATTGCGGGGTAGATGGAGGAGGAGGAGGTGGAGGGGGACTCGGATACGGGTAACCTGGGAACCTGTAACAATAGTACCCATAACCCGACGGCGGGAGGCCCCGTGTCGGGTATGCTGGCGTCGGCGGCTCAGACCGAGGTCCTGGCATCGGCCCTGCGGGTGGACCAGACGGGTCAGGCATCGACCCAGAGGGGGGAACCGCCGGAGGGTCCGGGAGCCCGGATGGCTCTGATGGTGCATCATCAGGAAGCGGAATGCGGAGGTGTCGTTGGTTGTCTGATGTTGGGTCTGGCGTCGGGGACACCCCGGCGGCAGCGTTCAAGTCCCTCGACCCCAGCCAGGGAGGAAGGTGAGCTCCTCGGGAGATGTGGGAACCTCAGTGGACAACGCAATGGGTGTGCGTTGCTGCGACTCTCCGGCATCAGGCATGGAGGAAGAGCCTGTCAATGGGTCACCGGCTGGGCGGACGTCAGGTGTGCCAACGACCGACATCAGCCGTGTCCAGGCAGACGTCGGTACAGAAGACGCTTGGCTTATCGGACGCACTCTTACTGGTAGGCCTTGGTTTAGAGGCTGTAGCGGAAGCATGGACCTCCTTTGCCAGGAGGCTCGCAGTGGGCCTGAGCGTGAGCCCGACATATTGGGGAGGGGGGGGGGTGACGCCGGCTTAGAAACCACTAAGGCAGCCACCGAACGACGATCCCCAGAGAGGAAGTTACCTGGAGAGCGCCACTGGCGTGTCCCGATTCCACTGTTTCTCCTTGTCCCTTTCTTTTCTTATGATTGCCCTCAGGAGAAATTGACACTTCCCTCAATTTCTTCAGATCTTACATCGAGAAACAGCTCTTGCAGCAGGTTACACCATTAGGACTGAAGCTGGAAGGCGCCAGGACCCCATGGAAATTTTCTAGCTAGCAGTATCCAACGGGGACCACCCCCGACGTCGGCCCCGCCCCTGACGTCAGGCATCATACAAAAGGGGGCGGTTCCCCAGAATCCCCAGTTCTTTTCCCGCCGTCGACTTGCCAGCATCGGCCTCACGGTCCTGCTCCAGCGAACGGCGACCAGAACTTCCAGCTTTCTCTCTAAATGTCGGCATCTCCTACTCCTTCCTCAGAAGGACACACCTCTAAGTGTGCCTGCGGCAAACAGATACCTTTAAAGGATCTGCACTCATCCTGTTTGCAGTGCCTAGGCCCAGAACACGACACCAAGGCCTACCCCTTTTGCCAGCAGTTCAACAGTCACACCAGGATCCGCCGCCAGAAGCCACTTCAAGGGTTCCTCTTGGAAGAGCAGTTAAAACTTAGGGAGAAAGACCCTGCCTCCAGAGGCGAGTCCACCTCTAAGACCCATAGGCACTGGGACAAGCACCGGGAGAAGGCCAGGTCCAGATCCCCGAACCAGGCCTTGGACTTGTGTACTAGCTCTGGCTCTATGCGTTCAGACCGCTCTCCCTCTAGGGCATGCTCTCAGCCCCCTCCCGTGAAGGTTAGGACTTCTGGCAGCTTTTCGGCTTCCTTACATACGATTAAGACTTTCAGGACCTTGGACCCTTCTCCAATGCCCTCCCGGGCTTCCACGAAGTCTACTGACCGTCACCAGTCCAAGTCCTCTTCCAAAGTCACCCATTCTTCCTCAGATAAACGCCGGGAGCCCGACGCCAGATCTGCATCCCAGCCTCCTAGAGGACCAGACCCCCCTCCCAGGAAGACTAAGGACCTGACATCCCTTAAGTGGACGACTGACACAAAACGGGCTGCCGACCTGTCCCCGGTTAAGTGCCCGTCAGACCAGATGTCGGGCAAACACCCGACGTCGGCCTCACGTTCTAAGGAGCCGACGACTGCCTCTCCGGCACCGGTGGACACTGGTCGCCAGGAGTCTACGGAGGAAGATACAATGTTGCCTGATGACCAGGCAGGTGACAATGAGGACACCGGGCTTCCGCAGAAGCCTTTGCCTGATCCGGCGACGCCTGGAGACCTGACGCCCGATACCAGCGACAGGCCAACCCCGACGCCAGGACCGTTGTCCGGTATGAATATTTAGGAAGTTAAAGACCTCTTCAGTTTTTGGTGGGACACAATCAAGAGGGACGTGGTCCCAGTAAAAACTGCTCCGCCTAATCCTCCTCCACCACAGGGGCCAGTAGGAAGACCACCGATCCCCAAGGAGCTTACCCCACCTCCTAGGGGCAGTCCCAAAGAAAGGAGAAGGCCCCCTTCAAGATCTCCCTCAGGGTGTCCCAGTTCCAAGTGACCCAGACGTCGATGGTCCACTCCGCAAGGGGATGGCTCTAGACCCGACACCTCAGATACCTCCAGGTCTCCTTCTCCAATCAGCATCCCATCGCCTTACCCATGAGACCTCCCCAGGTCACCTACGGATGATCCATCTTTCTCCGAAATCACGAGGCACATCCTGGAGAACATGGGATGGGAAACGGAAGACTTAGACCCCGAACGACAGCGCCTAGCCCGTTATCTTTGGCAGAAGGACCCTAAGCCTGCGGTGGTCCCACCCTTGGTGGACACCTTTGCGGACGTCACCAAGGCAACGTGGAAAGGTCCACACTCCACCCCCGTGGTGCCGAAGAAGGATGATCGCCTGTACAGGGCCCCTGCAGAGGGCCCGCACTTAGCGCAACAACCCCTGGCTGATTCCCTGGTCATTACGGCCTCCCATGATAGGTCTCAACGACTGCAACATTTGAGTACACAACCTCCGGACCAGGAGTCCAAGCAATTGGACTCACTGGGTAGGTGCATGTATGTGGCTGCTGCATGTTCCATTAAGTCACTGAACTATCTGACACACACATGGTTCAGTTTCAGAATGCCCTATGGGAACAGGGTCAAGACCTAGTTACTAACATACTAAAATGCCAGCAGAATAGGCCTAATGGTCTTTCGTGTCTGCTCGTTTGGTCAGCCTCCACCCTGGGTGCTGACCTTGCTGCCCCCCTCGCCTCCTCTGGCTTCTCCCTTCCCAGTTCCGGATATTCTTGCTGCATTGGATTTTGCTTCCAGAACCCTTCCCTGTACCTGTCCCACCCTCTCGAACCCCTCCACCGTCTCTGCCTCCACCAGCCCCTAGGCAGCGCATTCCATGGCTCCACCCCTCTCAGTGAAGTAGCACCTCCTCCTTTCTCCCTGAATCTTCCCCTCCAACTTCCACCCATGCCTCTAGTGGCCCCTCCTCCTTCCTTCGAAGCACCCTGACTGTTCCTCCCCTATTTACCCTCTTCATGTACCTGAAGACCTCTATCATGTCCCCCCGGTCCCTTCTCTCTTCCAATGTGTACATATTTAGCTCTTCGAGCCTCAGCCTCATAGGTCCTGTCCCCCAAGCCCCAAATCATTTTGGCTGCCCTCCTCTAGACCCTCTCCAGGAGAGTAATGTCCCTCTTTAAGTGTGGCCTCCAAAACCGCACGCAGTACTCAAGGTGCGGCCTCACCAAGCAGTTATACAGAGGGAGTATCACTTCCCTCCTTCTGGAGGTGATCCCCCTAGCGATGCATCCTAGCATCCTGTTGGCCTTGGCTGCTGCCCTCCTACAAGTCTCCGAGTTGTTCATCTTGACATCCACCACCACCCCCAGGTCCCTCTCAGCCATCGAGACTTGTAGCACTCTCCCCCAGGGTGTACACTTGGCCCGGGTTTCTGCCTCAGGTGAGTACCTTGAATTTCCCGCATTGAACCTCAGCTTCCACTTTCTAGACCATCTTCAGAGCCTCCAGGACCCCTGTAGGGCCACCCTCCCTCCTCCCCATCCACCACTGCCCCCAGTTTGGAGTCATCCACAAAGAGACTCATCTCACCCTGATTCCTGTCCTTATGTCAGAGACGAGGCGTTGAAGAGAAGGGCCCAAGGACTGATCCCTGTGGGACCCCACTAATGACCCTCCTTGGGATGAGACTATCCCGCCAACTACGACCCTCTGGGTCCGGTCCTGGAGCCAATTGCCTATCCATCTGATTATCTGGTTCCCCCCCCCCATTTCTCCCAGCTTCTCCAACAGGCCCATGTGAGGAACAAAGTCAAATGCCTTGCTGAAGTCCAGAAAGAGGACGTCCACTGGTCTACCCAGGTCCAAGGCACTCGTCACCCAGTCATAGAACTCCACAAGGTTTGTCTGACACGATTTCCCTGGGACGAATCCATGCTGTCTATCGTCCAGGCACCCTGACTTTTCCAGGTCCTCCCCTAGCCTCTCCTTGACAATGCCCTCCATTACCTTGCCCACCACCGATATCAAGCTGACAGGCCTGTAGTTCCCTGCCACCTCCCTTGATCCCTCTTGTGGATAGGCACTATATTCACCACCTTCCAGTCCTGGGGCACCCACCCTGTCCTCAGAGAGAGATGGTGAAAAGCTCCGCCAGGGGTTTCGCCAGGACATCCGCAAGTTCCTTCAGCACTCTGGGATGTAATTTATCCGGCCCTGGTGCTTTCTCCGTCTTAAGGGAGCCAAAGGCTTCCCTCACTCTCTCTGCTGTGATTTCCACTTCTGGTACCTCTTCTCCGTGCTTAGCCCTTCCCCCTCCTGCCAGTGATGCCTCCCTCTCCCCAGACCCGCCGATTGGTAAGGGTCCCCCCTCCTCAGTATCTCTGTCTCCTCCCATGTATGATGCAGCACTCCCATTTTCCTTGGTGAAAACTGGAGGTGAAGTACTCATTTAGTACCTCAGCCTGCTCCCCGGGTCTTATGCCCATCTCTCCCTGATTTAATCCTGCTAATCTGCCCTTCACCCTTGGTTTTCCCCAATGTATCTAAAGAACCCTTGTTCCCTCCTAATTTCCCTGGCCAGGTTCTGCTCCTTCCTTGCCTTAGCGCCCTCCACCACCCTAGTGGCCCTTCTAGCCATCAAGCTCATACTCCCCCATCCCTTTCACTCCTTGAGCACTTGGAATTGCCTATAGGCTGCCTTCTTTCCCCGACCACCTCCTGGACCTCCCTGGTCCACCCAGCAGGGTTTCGGCCCCTACCGCATTTCGTCTCCCACTTGCACAGGTGCTGGTAGCATCCTGTACCCCTCTCCTGATGATTTCCCACCTACTATCAGCGTCCATGTCTGACCCAATCACATCCAAATGCTCCTTAAGGATCCTTCCCATTTCCTTAAAATCTGTCCCCTGAGTCAGTTACCTCCGTCTTTGTGCAGCCTTCTAGCCTCCTAGGTCCAGGCAGAACCAGACTGTGGCATGGTCACTCCCCTCAGCGGGTCCCTACCTCAGGCCCCCAATCTGGTCACTGTCTGCCAGGACCACATCCAATACCCGCGCCTCCCTGGTTGGTTCCCCCCATGCTGAGTTAGAACGGCCTAGAAAGACATCCAACAACCTCTGTTCCCTGGTCACAGAGGATGTCATAGTCTCCCAGTCTGTTTCTGGCATGTTTAAGTCCCCCAACACCACCACCGTTCCTCTGCCCAGTCTGCAGTGTCTCCCAACATCTGCCACCAAACTCTCCTCTAGCTCCTCCGCCAGGGCAGGGGGTCTATACACCACTCCTATTTTTACTCTCTTGCCCCCCCTTGTTATCAAGGTGACCCAAATCGCCTCCGCCTCCTCTACTCCCTCTACGCCAATGCTACCCCTCCTCCCCTTCCCTTCCCTCTGTCCTTCCTGAACATAGTGTAACCCTCCAGGTTCAGGTCCCAGTCGTGTCCTGCAGTGGCCCAGGTCTCAGTGACCACTGCCACATCCGCTGCTCCCTCAGTTAGCATCGCCTGGAGCTCAGGCATTTTATTGCCTAAGCTCCTGGCATTTAGCAGGACTACCTTCCACCCTTTCCTTATACTTCCATTTCCCCTGCTCGTGTTCCCATGGGGATTCTGTTTTCCCCTGGTCTGCACTTTACCAGTCGGCCTTTTCCCGCAATCCTCCAGCTCCCCAGGGGGGTGGAGACAGAGTCCCTCCTTTATCGGCACCCCCTTGACAGCCTTTTCTCCCATCCCTCCCCCCTTCACAAGTTTAAACCCCACTTTTCACCAATGAACCCCTCTATTTTCAACTTAAGGATTCCCCTTCCCTCCAAATTGAGATGGAGTCTATCTCTAGCATACAGCTCCTTATCCTCCCAGGTCTCCCCCCAATCCCCCATCAACCCATACCCTCTGGCCTCACACCACCCCCTGAGCCACTGGTTTATCTCCCTAATCTTCCTTTTGTGTTCCCCACTAGCCCTTGGCACCGGCAGGATTTCTGAGAAGGAAACTGTGCATCCTATGTCATGACAGACCCTGGCAAGCTCCCTGAATCTTGCCTGTATCTCTAGCTCACTATTTCCCTCAATGTCATTTGTACCCAGGTGGACCAGTATGTCCGGGGAACCCCCACAATCCTTTGCCAGCTGATATACCTTGTGCTTAGCCCTGTGCACCGTTAGTCCAGGGAAGCATTTTGTTCTAACTGGCCAGGCTTCTCCCTCCCTATCCCATTTGATACCCCTGATCATAGAATCCCCCAACAGGAGCACTCTGACCGCTCCTTTTCCTCCATTCCCCCTTCCATGTCCCTCATCCTTTCTACTGGCCCCTCCACCCAGCCGGCTCCTTGTTCCTCCCCTATCTGGGTGCCACATGCCACCCTCCTTATTACCCTTGCCACCCTCTCCCCTCCAATCCTATGCCTCTCCTCCTCCTGAGTATCCTTCTGTACCTTGCTAACTCCCCCCTCACTGCTCGCGACTGGTCCTTCTCCCCCATCTGCTAAACTAGCCTGGCTCATCCTCCCTTCCTTCCTGTTTCCATTTAGTCCCTCCTTGCTTGTCATGCTCCCCTGGCCTAAACCCTCAGCTCCCTTTACTGAATCCTTCTTGTGCTTCTGGTCCTTCTCCTTTACCTTTCCTCCCAACTGGTCCTTCTCCTTGCGCTTTCCTCCCTCTTCCCCCTGCCCCTCCTGCTCTGATTCACTGCTCCCCCCATTTTCCTGCATTCCAGGTTCCCCCCTGTTCTTCCTGCTATCCGGCCCCTGCCTCCTGCCCCCCACTCCCTTTCCGTCTCTAACCACCCCTGTTGTGGTTACATCACCCCCCTCATCCTCAAGCAGAAGAAGAGAATTGAAGCGGCTATTGAGTGTAAGGTCTGATCCACCTCCCCGCCTTGCTTCCTTCTGTCCAGCCCCGGCCATCTGCCTACTGCCCTGAGAATGTTGTCCCTCTGTCCCTCCTTTGTGAGGGTCCCCAGTTACCTGCCTGCTTCCTTGGTAGTGTTCTTTTGGACCCCCTCTACCAGGGTCTCTAGTGACCCTGGTATTCTCCTGCACTCCTTTCCCTATGCCCTCCCTAGTGCTTGGTGCAACCCTGTGGGAGATCCCTGCCCTCTCCCAACCATACCCCTTCCCAGCTGTCTCAGTAATCCCCAACCTCCTCCCTAGTTGTGCCAGCTGGTAGCACACTGGGCAACCACCGAACTTCCAAGCCCAGTCCAGTATCATGGCTGCTCCACACCCTGTGCACCCCACCACCTCCCAAAGATGCGGCCCTAATGATGTGTGGTTCCATCCCCTTTCAAGTAGGTTTCCTTGGGTGAGCCATCAGGTTCCCCCCTAGTCCAAGATACACCCCTACTGCCTAATCAGGTCACCCACTAATCTTAGATACAGTCCCACAGTACACTGGTAACCCTGTTACTATGTGCAGTACAACACAGTAAACTTATAAGGAAATGAACAACTCCTAAGCTGCCTCTCCCAGCCTTTAAATCCACCCCCAGTGGCTAGAACTACATGAGCTGCACCTGCAGCCTTTTCCTCAATTGCAGGACAGGTGTTCCCATAAATTAGCAGAACTCTGGGGAGGGAGGGGTGGGGAGGGTGGTGTTGGGCAGACACCCGACTCGAGAGCCCTGTGTCTCCCCTCCAAGTTCAGCAGCCAAAGAACCAGGCCTAGCAAATCCACCAAATAGGTTTTAAATCAGAAGAAATAGGCCTCCACCAGCGCAGCCTGTTACACAGTGAAACATCCAACAAATGAGCCCACGTACAGCCACCAAACCAGTTTTCAAACTTTCAACAGCCCCCAAAACAATACCCTGCTAGCCCCTTAGAAGTAAGAAAGAAAAGAAATAACCTTCTACCAAGTAAAATCCACAAGAACCCTGTGAAAACAACAAGCAGCAGCTACTGTCCTGGAACACAGCTGATCCTGTCCCCTTCCAGTTCCTTCTGAGAAGACAAAGCAGCTTACACCACAAACCTGATTCAGCTTTGCCTCCAGTCAATTAGCTGAGTGAGACCTGGCCAGACCATTAACACCCTTCCCCCACTATGCAGTAATCTTTGCAGCTACTGAAGTCAGCCACAAGGAATCAAAATTCAACTCAAAGTCTCCAAAATATGTTTGCTGCCAAAGGAAACCGGTCTCCAATTTAATCACCTTCACTAACAACACATCAAAATGGGCTTGAAATTAACAGATATAGGTCTCCAATTCAAATAACCAGGCCCCAGCAAATCCCACCAAATAGGTTTTAAATCAGAAGAAATAGGCCTCCACCAGCGCAGCCTGTTACACAGTGAAACATCCAACAAATGAGCCCACGTACAGCCACCAAACCAGTTTTCAAACTTTCAGCAGCCCCCAGAACAATACCCTGCTAGCCCCTTAGAAGTAAGAAAGAAAAGAAATAACCTTCTACCAAGTAAAATCCACAAGAACCCTGTGAAAACAACAAGCAGCAGCTACTGTCCTGGAACACAACTGATCCTGTCCCCTTCCAGTTCCTTAAAGTACTTTCGGATGGCAAACAGAAGGAGGCTTCTCAGCTCCCTCGCACAAGTCAGAGCAATGGGAACCAACTTTTGAGAGCCGCCTATGACTCGGGCGGACTCGAAGCAAGGGGAGCAGCCTATGCTCTGTCTCCGGAGACATTCATGGCTTTGTGTCTCTGGATTTACCCTGGACATCCAGAAAAACATCCTGGACGTTCCTTATAACAGCGAAGTCCTATTTGGTGAAGACTCCGAAAGGGTGATCACCAAATTACAGGATGCCGGGAAGGCAGTAAGGACTGTATAGGCCATGTACAGACCCAAATCTGGTTCCTTTCGTAGGAACCAAAACCGTTTTTTCGCAGCCGACAACAATGGAAGCAGCCATGTTTTGGCCAGCAGCAATGGGGCACCTTCCATCGTAAGGCCCAGCCTAAGTCTTCCCCAGGCCGAGGTCAGAGGTATACCAAACCGGCCCAGCATGCGGGGGTAATGCCGCCACAGAATGACTTCTTCCCGGCCCCTGCCCCTCCTCTGGATCAACGGGCAGAAAAGGTTGGGGGTCGCATCACTTGCCACTTATCAGGATGGCAGTCGATAACCACCGACTGGTGGGTCCTTTAACTTGTCAAGAGAGGACACTTTATACAATTCCTCCACCACCCACCATCAAGACCTCCCCTTCTTTCCCATTATTCGGGTCAGCACGCACTGCTCTGAGAAAGGAGGTTATAGAGCACGTACTGGGGAGCCAGAGAGGTGCAGGCTACTATTCCCACTTCTTTCTGGTTCCCAAAAAGACAGGGGAACTCCGTCCGATTCTGGATCTCAGCGATCTCAACGTTTCGGTCCTTTACAAACGCTTCCGCATGGTGACCCTTCCCGATTTGATACCCATGCTCAAGCAGGGTGCCTTCCTAGCATCTTTGGACATGCAGGATGCCTACCTGCACATACCCATAGCTCAAGCGCACAGGAAGTTCTTGCGCTTGAAATTTCTCGGTCGCCATTATCAGTTCCGAGCCCTCCCCTTTGGACTGTCCTCGGCACCTTGGGTATTTACGAAGTGCATGGCAGTCATAGCGGCGGCTCTAAGGAGACAAGACCACTACGTGTTCCCATATCTGCATGACTGGCTCCTCATGGCCCCCTCTCGGGAGGCTCTGATGTCTGCAATCCACTGTACTCAGTCCCTCTTCGGAGTGTTGGGCATCATCATCAATCAGGAGAAGTCACACCTGGTTCCGTCGCAGAATCTGCAGTTCATAGGTGCAGTTCTTGACACCGTCCAGGGGAAAGCTTTTCTGCCCCAGGACAGAGCAGAACAGATCAGATCCCTCATCAGGGACATCTCGGCAAAGAAAACAGTTCCAGTCAGACTGGTCCTTTGCCTGCTCAGACACATGGCTGCAGCCACTGCAACAGTCCCGTTGGCCCGTCTCCACATGTGGGTGACCCAGTGAATGTTACGGGCACAATGGGATCAGAAGCAAGACCATTTGCAAGCTTCCAATTTGGATCATGAATGCCGTGATCCAGGATTGGCAATGGCGGCTACATTCAAAGCACCTGTCGGCGGGGGACCCCTTCATTGCACCGTCTCCGATTGTGACACTCCAATGGACGCCCGGGGTTCTGGGTTAGTATCACACCTCGACAGGGTCAGGTCTCAGGGCTCATGGACGCCCCAGGAAGCTCATCTCCACATAAATATTTTGGAAATGAGAGCAGTTCTTTATGCCTTGCAGGCCTTCCAGTCAGAGATTCCACCAGGTACTTTGCTATTACAAACAGACGATACCGCGATGATGTATTACCTCAACAAACAAGGAGGTACCCATTCCTACCCGCTTTGCAGGGAGGCCATGAGGGTGTGGGGAATGGGTTCTGCAACATGGTGCAAACCTCACTGCTGTTCATGTCCTATGAGTGGACATCATCGCAGACAATCTGAGTCGCTCTCAGGCCAGAGTCCATGAATGGGAACTACTCCAGGAGGTGGTAGAGGATCTGTTTCACAGATGGGGCACACCAGAGTTAGATCTTTTCGCGTCCCCATCCAAAGCAAAACTGTCTAATTTCTGCTTGCTAGATCCAGGGCCTGGTGTTTTCTGGTGCTGAGTGTCTGCTGTGAAAGTGAAGACCCTCAGCTAGGCACTGCGGTGCATGGCAACTGCGGCCCCCACCAAGCGGGTGCAAAAGTGCCAGAGGTCCAGAGCCGTCTGGAGTTGCTACTTCACAACCGCCCAGCCCTGGTCGCGGACCTGCTTGACCGTGGTCTGGAAGTCTGCGAGGAGGTGAGGAAGAACCTCATCAAGAGAGACCAGAACGGTGTGAGAAAAACGCGCCATGATGGCCGAGCTTGCCTGATGAAGGCCCAGTGAAGAGCCAGCATAGACTTTCTGCCCCGAATGGTCCAATTTTTTGGAGTCTTTGTCCGGGAGTCTATCAGTGTCTCCCGGATTACCAGAGCGCCTGAACACAGATTCAGTCACCAATCTCTCGTCTGAGGGGTGGTCTGTGAATCCCGAAAGGGAACCAATGGGTACTGCATACCTGTGGGCCATTCGGGCTGAGGGCAGGAGGCAGGGTGCTGCCACAGCTCCAAAGCCAGACCAACAATGGCCTCGGCACTGGGAAGGTCTCGGTAGGCAAATCCCCTCATTTGAGGATATCAGTGAGAGGGTATTCGGCCAGTTTCTTAATGGGCTCTTAGGGCATCCTCATGGATTCGGAGATGAGAAGGAGGATGCCCATAAAGGAAATAGGGCCTTCCTCCGTCGAAAGATTCCCGATGGATTCCTAGTCCAGGGGGCGAGAATGTAGGTCGGAGTTCGGATAAATTGGCCGGTCACCAGAATCGCCCTCCACCTGCCTTGGATGGTCGGGAGTGAGGGTGATGGATAGCCTACGCGGGGGGCCTGGAATGGGTCGAGACTCCTTAGAAGGAGCCCCCAAGGAAGTTGCTTAGTTTGCGGTTCCACCACAATTGGTGGAGAGGCCAGTTTCGGCCGAGCCGGAATGGTCTTGATCAGCTCCGCAGGTGGAGGAATGATACAGACCGACTTCTGAGGAGTTAACTTCGGCCTAGAGGGTGACAGCCAAGTAATGGCCTAGGTAGAAGCCGAAGCCGACTTCTGGCCGGACATAATCAGCTGCTGCCACATCAAATCCTCATAGCGTCGACACAGTTTTTGTTGAAGTTTGTCCTCATCCAAGGAAGAGTGGTGGCAGCACTGCTTTTTGAAGCGATTACACGCCTTCTTCAGCCTGTCGGTCGAAGGGGTCAGAGACCTCGACTTGGACCATCGGGGGACCAATGGGGTCATTTGGAAAGAGCCGGGGAGAACTGCGGGTCTTCCTGGTCAGGGACCAGGAATACGAGGCGTTTCCCAGCGGGCTGGGTCTCCTCCTTGGTTGGAGCTGGCAGGACCGGGGTCTTGAATAAGGAGTTGTCGGTCTCATTGAGTGACGACGGGTTGACGGGGTCGAGAATAATCTTGATTGGGTTGTCGTCCTGTGTCTTAGCAAGCTGGCCTGACGGGGGTACCGAGAAGCCAGAGGCCGAGGTTGCAACTTCAACCGACGAAGTCGAGATAGAAGATTCCTGGAACCGAGATCTCTCACAGTCCCAAGAACGTCGGCGGTGAGATGATCTTTCCATGTGCTCCTTGTCCTTCTTACGGGACCGAGACATGTGTACGTCCAAGTGGCCCGTCTCCCTTGGTAGGGAGGGACTGACGCATCTCCCAAAAGGAGCCTGAGAAGGTGGAGCCCAGATTGAGCGGGACAAAGATCGACAAAGAAGAGGACCGATCAGGGGCCCGAGCCGCCTCCTCTTCAGAGGCCTTCATCTGTTCCAGCTGCTCAGTGGACCCCGCAGCCACAGAGACCGCCCAATGGGTTTCCTTGGATTTGACCGGTGGGTTCCATTTCTTCAGTCTGCCCAACTGCAGTCGTGCGAGACGATCGTCCAAAACATTTGGATGAAATGTGCGACACATTTTGCATGCCTGGGTATCATGACCGTGAGCCAGGCAATAAACGCATGAGGCATGCAGGTCGATCCAAGACATCTTTTGCCCGCATAGGCAGCAGCGGAAAACGGGCGAGGACTTGTCCTCCATCACGGTCGAGATCGCAAAGTGATTAGGAGAAATTCCAATGAGTCTAAGTTTAGGTAAATCCATAGATTTATGCGCCAGGGCCTACAGTAACGCATTAGTAATAAGGAGGGAACCTGAATCTTCCAGCGGAAAGGAAGGTCTGGCGTCACAGGGCAGAGCCGAGGGATACACCACCCGAGTGGGCGGGAGGAACCAGCTTTTAGACCTTCCTGTAAGATCCTTAAAGGGAAAGGACATGCCAACAAGTGTAGATAGAAATGGAAATTACGTATCTACCGTAATTCTGGATCTTCTTGGACAAAATCTCCATCACTCATTCACACTAATGGGAGTACACTGGAGGCACTAGGACCCAGCGGGAGCAAACTTTTTCAGGAGAGCCGGCGCCTGAGACGGAGCAGTGAGGAAGCGGCACCACGAGCCCAGCACATGCAGTAATGACTATCTCAGCGATGACCCTCCAACCGCCTCAGTACCTTTCTTTCCGAGGAGGTGCAGTGTAACTAACCTAGAAAGAACTAAACTAAAAATCGGACATAAGATAGTCCAAATGACCTGTGTAAGAAGGGTCAATAACAAAGTCTTCACAGCTCAGTCACTGAGGGAGTGAAGACCATAAACAGAGAAGTGAGCTCGAGGGATGGTGGGTGTGCATGTGAATGAGTGGTGGAGACTTCGTCCAAGAAGATCAACAATTACGGTAGGTACATAATTTCCATATCTTCCTGGACATAAAGTCTCCACCACTCAATCACACTAATGGGAGAGTACCAAGCTAAATAATCTCCCAAGATAGGCGGCAGGAGATAAAGAGCACACGTGCTTAGGACAGAAGTCCATTAAGAATGGTCCTGCCAAATGACTGATGTCATCTGGCATGGACAGACATCCAAGGTGTAGTGCTTAACGAATTTATGCATGGAGCTCCAGGTAGCTGCACTGCAAATATCTGCAGTGGGCACGTTACGGATTTCCACCAGAGATGCCGCGACTGCTCTGGTAGAGTAAGCATACACTCTGCCTTCCAGCTTGACCTGTGCCAAAGAATAGCAGTGGCAAAGGCATGCCACCAGCCATGCTGAAATGCACCTGATAGCACAGGTTGACCAAGTTGGGTCGCACTGAAGGAAACAAACAGTTGTTGAGCCTTGCGAATTTCCTTTGTTCTACTTAGAAAGAACCGCAATGCTCTCTTTATATCCAGTGAGTGAAGGGTACACTCCCCTTCATTCCGGAAGTTCGCAAAGTAGGTAGGAAGGACTAAAGGTTGGTTTAGATGGAATTCTGAGACAACCTTAGGGAGAAACTCAGGATGAGTCCTAAGAACTACTTTGTCCTTGAGGAATACAGTGTATGGGGGGGGGGGGGTGTTCTGTGATCAGTGCGTGTATTTCACAAACTCTATGGGCCGGAGTAATGGCCACCAGGATGGCCGTTTTCCAAGTGAGGAAGTTGAACTCGCAAGTAGCTAGAGGCTCAAAAGGTTTACGAGTGAACATGTCTAGCACAATATTAATGTTCCAGGCTGCAACTGGATGTCTAATAGGAGGTCTAGTATGCAGAATACCTTTAAGAAATCTTTTAACTATGGGGAAATGAGCCAACGACATGGAAAATACCAGCTCATATGCCGAAATGGCACAAAGATGAACTTTGACTGTGGAGTACTGCAGACCTGTGTTTGAGAATTCTAAGAGATACTCCAAGACTTTATTCGGTGGGCAGGAAAAAGGATTCCCAGAGGATTTTGCACCCCAGATAGAGAAACGCTTCCATTTAGCTGTGTAGGGTTTTCTAGTGACTGGCTTACGAGCAACCAAAAGAATATCTGAAACTCTGCGAGAAACACTGAACCTATTCACCTCTATCCCTTTAGGAGCCGAAAGTGAAGCGACCTCAGGTTGGGATGGACAACAGGACTCTGGGTCAGAAGGGGAAGTGTTTTCTGTGGGGGGGGGGGGGACCATATCTGTCGAGGCCAGAAGGGGGCAATGAGAATCATTTTGGCCCCTTGGGACTCCAATTTGAGCAGTATCCTCTGATTTAGGGGAAGTGGAGGAAATGCGTATAGAAAGCATTTTGTCCACCGCAGCCTGAATGCATCCTGACAAAAATGCCAGGTCCTGGATTTCTGGAGCAAAAGAGAGGCAGTTTTGCGTTGAGTGGGGACGCAAAAAGATCGAGGTCTGGAGTTCCCAACTCTTTGAAGCGTGACTGAACGACAGGTTGAGTCGAGAGACCACTCGTGAGGATCCACCTCCGTTCTGCTGAGACGGTCTGCCAGCTCGTTTTGTACTCCTGGCAGGTAAACCGCCTGAATCAGAGCCTTGTGCTCCAGGCACCATTCCTACACTCTCACTGCTTCCCTGCATAATGGGTAAGAGTGTGCACTGCCCTGTTTGTTGATGTAGTACATCACTGACTTGTCCGTCTGAAGGAGAACGATCTCATGACAGAGTATTTCCTTCAAAGCTCAGACTGTATACAGGACGGCTCTCATTTCCAGGATGTTTATGTGAAGTTGAGACTTGTCCTGAGTCCACGTACCCTGGATGTGGAGATTCCGGCAGTGAGCTCTCCAACCCATCAGGGACGTATCCATGGTAATGGAGATCTGATGATCCAGAGGGGCGAAGGGATATCCTTCCAGAAGACTGTCCTCCTGTGACCACCAGGCAAGTGACCTCTTTAGAGGTTCTGTCACCTTAATGAGAAAGGACTGAGGGTGAGTTGCTGGGGACCACTGAGCATCCACTGAGAGGTTCTCATGTGAAGACGAGCCAAGGGTACACAGAGGATGCCAGGAGGCCCAGCATCCTTTGCATCGAGATAGCTCGAACCAAGCCGTGTTCTCTGATGTATCGAGCCATCTGTAAGATATCGCTCCTTCTGTCCTCTGCAAGAAAAGCCTTTGCACAGGAGGTGTCCAGAAGAGTTCCTATGAAAAGGAGCTTCTGGGAGTGCTGCAACTGCAACTTATTGAGGTTCAGCAGGATTCCCATGGACATGAGGAAATCCGAGGCCGTGGCCACGGCTTCCAGAGTCTCTTGCCCAGAGGGACTTGCTAGAAGCCTGTTGTCCAGATATGGGAGCACTTGTGTTCCAATTTGCCTGTGGTGCACCATGAGAATTGCACATTTTGTAAAAACCAGGGGTGCCGAGGATAACCCAAAGGGCAGGAATCTGAACTGATAGTGTTGACCCAACGCCATGAACCTTAGGTATTTGTGGTGCTTTAGGTGTATGAGAATGTGTTGGTAGGCATCCTGCATGTCCAGGGAGGCTAGCCAATTGTGCAGATTAACCAAAGCTAGCAGGGTACCAAGTGATATCATCTTGAACTTCTCCTTGTGTAGGAACTTGTTTAACTTTCTGAGATCCAGAATGGGGAGCATACTGCTGGTTTTCTTTGGGACCAGAAAGTAATGGGAGCAGAAACCTGTGTTTCGTTGATCAGGCAGAACTACTTCTACTGCCCTGTTGTTCAGAAGGCCTTGTACCTCAGAAGCAAGAAGGTCTGACTGTGCCACCGACAGCTTGGGCTGTTGTTTAGGAGGATGATCCGGAAGGGGGTTCCGAAAGATTGAGAGAGTACCCCTCACGGATTATCCCGAGGACCCATTTGTCTGATGTTATAGATCTCCACTGGGTGTAGAACTGAGTTAGACGTCCTCCCACTGCTGAAGAGGAGTCCCCCTCGGACAGCTGAGGTGGAACCTAGGCTGGAAACTCAGAAGGTGGCACTGGGCACCTCTGGGCCTTGTGCCTTCTGTTGCGCTTTCTTTTGCGGCTGAGGGTTCTGGTTTCTAATAAAACCTCCTCTGCCTTTGCCCCAAAAGGACTGAGGGTTGTGAAACTGGCGCTTGTTCCCACACCCTCTGGTGGGGGCGGGTGTAGGGCTGGCTGTCTTAATGGCAGACCTAGTCTTCTGTGTGGCCTCTAGTGCTTGCTCCACCTGAGGTCGAATAGATACACACCGTCGAAAGGTAAGGCCATGACTTGCTGCTGGGCATCATTCGTGAAGCCCGAAGTACGCAGCCAAGAGTGGCGATGGGTGCAGATGCCAGCTGCCACCGCCTGGGAAGTGGCATTGAAGGCATCCATTGCAGCTTTAACCTGTTGGTTATTGGACTCGATACCCCTAGTTATGGTTTGAAGTAGCTCTGAGTTAACCTCCGATTCAGGCACAGCTTCTACCATTGCTTTGAGCGAATGCCAAAGAACATACTCATATTGAGAAAAATAGCCCTGGTAGCTGGCAGTGCGCATGCCCAGGGTTGAGGCAGCAAAGACTCTCTTACCTAAGATGTCTACCTTGCGAGATTCTTTGTTTATAGGACAGGCTGTAGATTCCTCTGTCAGGACCACTATGGCATCAGCAAAGGCTTGTTGGGCCAAGATGGGGCGATCCTTGGGAGGGGCATATTTCCTGTCTATGGACTTGGCCACAGAAGGAATAAGAGCCAGATTCTTCCACACCATCTGCAAAAGGGTCTCGAAAGAGGGCTGTACCGGAGGGGTTAAATTTATATATTTTTTTTAGTCTTTTGGTAACCAGGCAAAGCCCACTAAGCACAAGTGTTTGTTTTCAGGGGTGACCTGGGAGCACTGGGTGGTTAAGTGACTTGCTCAGAGTCACACAGTATGCAAGTGGAGGTTGTGAGAATCAAACTCAGGCCTAGTCTGCTGGATGTACCAAGCTTGTTCACACCTTGTTCCTCTAACCTCTAGGCTATACTGCCAGCCCAAATCCATAGGGATTTCCTGGAAATGAAGATATTGGAGATGCAGAAGCTTCCCAGGATCGATTTCTGTGGTCTGGAGAGAAAGGGTAGCATTTAAATTCTTGAGCAGAGACTTAAAGGAAAAGTCCTCAATAACAGGCTCTGCAGGAGGAGGATTGAACCCTGCCCACAGGGCAGTGTCAGCATCAACATCATCACCCAGTCCAGGATCTGGATCAGGCTCAAAATCATCTCCTGACAGTCCAGGGGGGGACTGCATAGACAGTAACGGAGTGAAAACCAGGAGGAACAAGAGAAGGAGAAAGAATCAGAGTCGAAAACCTCTGGAAAGTAGACATTGCCACACCCATCCCTGGCGCCGTTGAAGCAAACGACGCAGAGAACAAAGAAGGAGCCGTCACAGAAAACGTCATCACACACGGTGCCAACAAAAGAGCGACACTGCACCCGTGCTGACGGCAGCCCCGATGCTGGAGCCAATAGAGCCCACGGTGCCGCAGATGGTGCCGACAGCACTCGCGGTGCCGCAGTGACCTCGGCTACCAGAGATTTGACGGCAATGTTTGCAAGTCTGAGAACTGCTATTTGAAGTTACAGGATGAAAAATGGCAGGAGATAAGGACATTGGTGTAGATCCCTGCGCCGCAGCCGCGTGAGGGGGATAGACACCAGAGCGCAGAGTCGACAGCACCGAAGAAGGTGCCGCGACACTAGGAAGACCTAACTGCTCCACCTGCCATTCCGGAACAGAAGGCCCCGATGTTGTCCTGGCTGGTTCAGGCAATCGGGCCAACCTCTGAGCCCACTGCTCCATAACAGCAACCCACTGGTGAAACTGCTCATTGGAAGCTCCTCCAATAGACAGAGAAGAGTTCTGGTGTCAAAGAGGTCGGCCATCAGAGACGGAAACCGGCGACTCTGACAGAGGTGGAGACCACGTCTGGCCCTAATAACTGACCGTCTATACGCAGACGTACCAGAGGGCGACCGCGAGTGATGCAGTTTCTTCTTCAACCTGTGTGCTGAAGAAGAATTCAAGGCCGAACGGTGCAGAGAATGGGACTGTTTCTTTTTATGCTTTTGGGGAGACCACCCATCTCCCTGAGCATTGGACCGTCCATTGTCAGCCCCCCCCCCACCCCGGAGGCTGGTGGACCAGACCCGGCCCCCGCTGACTGAACAGCTTTCATACGAAGTCTCCCTACCGTCATCTGCCCCACTGATGGTCGACTCCATCAATGGAGGGATGAAGACCTCTCTCTTGTATAAGTAGAATTTATTAAATATAATCGGTATTTATCGAAGATAAAATACAAAACAATAAACTGAAAACTAAGCTGCTAGTTTGAAATTTGATTCCTAGAGGGTGAACGAGCGTCATCGTCGTCACTGAAGCGCACTCAATGGCGAGAAAAAAGGAACTGTGGCGGTTGGAGGGTCGATGCCGAGATAGTCATTACCGCACATGCCAGGCTCGCGGTGCTGCTTCCTTGTGGCTCCATCTCAGGTGCCGGCACTCCTGAAAAAGTGTGCTCCTGCTGAGGCCTAGCGCCTCCGGCGTACTCCTATTAGTGTGAATGAGTGGTGGAGACCTTATGTCCCAAGAAGATCAACATATCCACGATCCTGGAACCAGTGTTTCTAGGGATGTGGATATGATGTTCTATCCACACTGTCTAGCAGATTCCTTTGGGAGGAGGGAGGCAAGGTGCACACCCCTTACTTGGGAAAAAGAGATTGGAGAACTGAGGCCCCAAAACCAGCAACCCGGCATGACTCAAGGTTGATGTGATAATGGGAAATGAAAGTGTCTGCTGACTTCCAGGTAGGAGCCCTGCAGATTTCCTGGATAGGGACGTCTCTAGAAACAGCCACCGACGCAGCAGTATGGTGGGTGGAATGAGCCCGTAGCCCTACGCGAGGCTCCCTACCTGACAACCTATAGCAGAGATCAATGCAGGAGACGATCCACATGCCAATTGTCTGCTTGGCTGCAGGTCTGCCAGGTGCGGCTTCGGCGTAGATGACAAACAGCTGACGAACCTCTCCCCGAACTTCAGCCATACGCTCTTCATAGTTGGCGAGCGTTCGTCTCCGGTCCAAAGTATGGAGCCTGTACTTGGCTTCCAAGGTGTAATTAGTGTAGTACACCGGCAGAGTCAACACCTGATTAAAGTGAAACTCCGATGCCACCTTCGGAAGGAATTTCAGGTGGGGGCGCAGGACATATTAAGATACAAAAAAGCAGGTCAAGTGAACAGCGTACTCACTGCAGACAAAATAAGGTGCAATCATAAGGAGAATACAGAATAACAATTCAGCCGGGCAAAAGCTATGTCATGATGGGGAGGAAGTAGGATTATAAACAAGCACTTTTATGCCAAAGGTTCATATACAAGGTTCACCATCAAATACAATCTGTGAGCAGACAAATTGTAGTAAGACACATAGAATTACAAACAGAGCAAGAGTAAGTGGTCATAATCGTGGAGGGATGAAACAATTTAGTTTCCGAGATGCAGTGAGCATAAGGCAGGTGAAAGAGATTCCAGGAGGAAGAACATAGTTAAGAAAGATGGGAAGTTGAGGCAGAAGAGGCAGACACCTAAGCTGATATTGTCAGTAAAATTTGTGAAGTGCACAGGAAGTGCAGGGTGGAGCACGGTGTGCAGGGGATTGGGAGCAAGGAGGGGGAAGGGGGGAACAGTAGGGATTAGGGTATGGGAAAAGAAGCAGAGTAAGGGTATGGAGATGGGACAGGGGAATGGACTTGGTATGAGGGAAGGCACCAAAGGGCAAAGTATGAGAGGGTGGAGGGCCAGGAGGTGGAAAACGGGAAGAGGGACAGGTGGAGGAGGTAGAGCAAGAAGTATTGGGGGGAGGAGTGGGAGGAAGTGCTGGATGGCCTAGTGGGTACAGTGACAACTGCTGAGATTGGTAAGGTGGTGAAGTAATTTGCATTTAAAGAGGCCACGCTTATTCTCAGCAGAGACAACTGGAGGAAGACCATTCAAAAGGGAAGGAGCCCTGGCATAGAAGGAGCGCTGGGCTTGGGATAATAATAATACATGACAATGGCAATAACACCATAAATGCCCCAAAAAGGGGACCTCCAAGTGGAGGTCGTAACATATAACATTACCCCCAAATGTCAGAATCACCTGAAAGGGGAAAAACAACAATTCTGAACACAGATAGCAAACCATAGTGCCAGACTATGGCATCTATACTACAGGACACACAATTTTTTCAGGAGTGCAGAGGCTCCTGGTTCTAGAAGGGGGAGTCAGGGAGGGTAGTTCTGAATACCTGAGTATCACTGGGAAGAAACATTACTATGGTGAGTAATTTTTTTCTTCTAACCCCAGTAATACTCAGGTATTCATAACTCTATGCAGACTAAGAAGCAGTACCTTTGGAGGTGGGCACAGAACCCACTTTGGAAACAGATTCTGCAGGACTGCTGTGCCAAACCTGGCATCACCTCTGGACTGGATATCTAAGCTGTAATGCTTTGTAAAGGTGTGTACAGATTTCCAGGTAGCTGCTTTACAGATGTCCACTAATGGGACATCCCTGGCAGTTGCTATGGTAGCAGCTGTGCCCCTTGTGGAATGGGCCCTCAATCCTGTTGGGGGTTCCCTCCCCGCCTTAAGGTAATAAAACTGGATACACGTTACTATCAGTGAGAAATGGACCTTTTAGATGCTGGGTTACCCTATCCCACATCCCCATAAGTTAGGAAAGCACAGTTATGCAAGAACTTACCGTAACAGTAGATCTTCGAGAGAGGCTCTTGCAGTAGGTAATAACGTGTAGGATTGATGCCCCCTGGTGTCGGGGCTGCACAGAAACTTTTGCTAGCATAATCTGATGGGGGACTGCCCACCGGATGTCACGTGACTGACGTCAGCGTGGCCTTATATAGTAGGCGGTCCCAAAGTCCACCCTCCAGTTCTCCTGCCGAAGACCAAGAAAAAGGATGTGACAGGAGAAGAAAATGAGCCTCCTGGATCCCCTGAAGAAATGACTTCTTGGAGAAAGAGCATGAAAATAAACCCCAGACAGAAAGGGGGAAGGTGGGTGGGAAAAAGACTACCTACTGCAAGAGTCTCTCTAGAAGATCTACTGTTACGGTAAGTACTTCCGTAACTGCACTATCTTGCTCCAAGAAGGCTCTTGCAGTAGGTAATATAACATGTAGGACTGAGTCCCAAGCAGTAAATTGTCCAAGGGACAAGAAAAATCTAGGGAGGCTGGAACATTGCCCAGTATCACCAACTGAAGTAAGGACAAGAAAGCTTGGAGGACTGCTAGTCCAAAACCAGCCCTGCGCCTAGAGGCAATGTCCAGACCATACCTCTCAACCTTTTGTCCCCCAAATGTGGAACACAGCCTCTAAAAATGTGGAACAAATGGGCAAAATGTGTAACACTTAATCAGATCTTTACCTAAGAAGCTTAGAACACTGTTAAAATGTTTGCATTTATGTTCAGAAAGTCTGTTATTAATTAATATATTTTTTTGCATCATTTACTATAGATTTTTGCTTTAAAATGTTAACATTGAATGTGGGACAAGTCCTCACAATGTGGAAGGGGAAGCTTTTGTGAAGTAAAATGAAGAACTGTTCCTCATAATGTGGGACAGTTGAGAGGTATGGTCCAGACTGTAATGCTTGTTGTTTGTTTAAAAGTTTATTTTTATATAGGCAGATTTGTTGGAGAAAAAAATCCCCATTTACAACAAATTCCTGTGATTTCTTATCTAAAAATTACAACAGTAAGTCATACATAATGTATATTAATTACATACATGAAACATACAGACAAAAACAAATAAAACAAACAAATTATCTAAAACAATGGCAACAAACTTTCAGATAATTATGCAATTTAAGTTTAAATATGTGCAAATCAACAATCTCAGTTAATTCAAGCGGTAATTTATTCCATTTTTTTGCTAGACCATTCTGAAGTATCATATCCCCCATCTGTTCATGTTTTGAGTCATTGGTACCTTCCTAGATGATTTCCTTAATCTGGGTGAATATATTACATCTGTTTTGAAACAAACTAAATAAGTTAATGGATGCAGTTTTTTATCATTAGGGTGAATTAGTCTGTGGCAGACCACTAACCACAAATACTCCCTCCGTGCTGTTGGATGCAACCAGTCAAGTTCCTGAAAAACTAAACAACGGTGTACCCCATATCCTTTTCTTAGCATATAGTTCCCCATCCTATAGTACAATTGATCTACTCTAACCAAAAACTTCTGGTTTAAATGCATGTAAAGTGAAGATCCGTATTCAAGTACAGGTAACAATAACTGCTTTACCAATCTAATTCTAATATCCTTGGACAAACATCCAGACATTCTTCTAAGAGCTCCCAACCTCTGACTAACTTTTTTGGTTTGTGACAAAATATGTTCTGAAAGAAAAGCCGAGAGTCAACGAGGACTCCTAAATATTTATAAGTGGGTACTTTCTGAACCTTTGACCCATCAGAAAGATTTATCTGTAGATCCAAGGCATTCTTTTTTTACTTGAGTACCCACAGAAAATATCATGCTCTGTGTCTTTTTGATACTTATTATGAGGCTAGAGTCCCTCATCCATGTCTCAATAAAGGAAAAGTCTGTCTGGAGCCGCTGTCTCAGGTCCTCAGAATTGTTTGCAGATGCAACTAAAACAATATCGTCTGCATAAAGCTTGATCTCAGTGCTTGTCATATGAGTTACAAGGCTATTTACATAGATGTTAAGAAGTACAGGGACCAAAATAGAGCCCTGTGGTACACACACCTCTATCTAAATCCAGCAGACCTGAGACAGTGGTCCCACACAATACTCATTGCTTACGTCCTAATAAATAGGACCTGAACCATGATAGGGTTTCTTGCTGTACCCCAATATCCAACAGCCTCTGCAGTAGAATCTCATGCTGCACCAAGTCAAAAGCCTTACTAAGGTCCACGAACACCGCCCCAGTACATTTACTCTGGTTTAATGATGCAGACCCCAGATTATTAAAGTCAATTAGGTCAGTGTTCATGGACCTACCCTCCATAAACCCGTGTTGGTACTTTGTTATGATCCCCTCTTGTTCAAGATACTGGCCAAGCAGGTGATTTACCAACTTTTCCAGAATCTTCGAAAGAATAGGGAGCAAAGTGATAAGTCTATAATTAGAGGGAACTGTAGTGTCCCCACTTTTATGTATGGGAACAATTTCCCCCATTTTCCAAAATTCAGGTACAAAGGAAGATTTTATACTCCAATTATAGAAGTATGTAACTACTGGGGGAATTACATCAGAACCTAACTCTAAGAACCTAGGATCAATACCATCCATACCACCACTTTTTAAGACTTTCAAGCATTTTAGTTCTTTAACTACATCTTTCACCTCAATCGTTCTAAGTTTAAAACCCCTATTTTTGGGCATAGAAGTAGCAAACTGTAATTGTGCAGAACAAGCTGCCTTCAGTTTTGGAATTTTTAAATCTGGCAATTCCTTAAAGTAAGGATTTAATAGGTTAGCAACCTCTAATGGATCATCTACCAACTTATCCCCCTGTAGTACAATAATAGAGTTTTTAAGTTTTAACGGGTTTTTTAGGTCCGAAATATTCTTCCAAAATTTATTCAGGTCCTGCATCTTATTGAAAAGTACCTTTTTTTGGCTCAAGCTATCGCTCATTTACATTTGTTCCGCCAACACTTCAATATATTCCAGTCTTCCACTGATCTAGTTCTCTTGGCTTTTTTCCATACTCTATTCCTAATGCGTAACTGGGTTTTTAGATGCTCATTGAGCCATGGCACGTCTTTATTATCATTACTCTTTTTTATTTGGGGGGCATGGTGTTGAACAATATCCAAAAAGGAATCTGTAAATTCCTGGATGGCTAGGTTTAAGTCAGGAATCAGGAACACTCTTGCCAAAGTTACTAAGGCTATTCCTAAAGGATGTTGCACTAAATCTCCTCAAATCTCGTATCCAATGGTCCTGCTTTCTGCCTCCCCGGACTTCCTGTGTAAATAAAGTGCACTGAATTGGGTTATGGTCCCCCAGATTTAAGGGAAGGATTTTACAACCCTCCACTTTCGTGTCCTGGGAGACAAAAAACAGGTCCAAAACAGATTCAGAGGTTCTGTTATTTAGACTCCTCATTGGTTGGTGAATTAGTTGTTGTAAGAACAAAACCTCCAGACTGGTTTTTAACTTTTTCCCTCTACTTTGCTCCCAATTCGCATTAAAATTTCCCGTTAATAACACACGCTGATCCTTTAATATTTCTAATAGTATGTCAGTCCAAACATCAAATGTGCTTGTTTTAGTTTTGGGAGGAGCATAAAAGACACCAACTATTAATTTTGATTTTAACAGCTCTATAAACAATCAACACCTTCCACATTTTTAGCTAATAACTGCTGATAAGGACCTAACGTATATTTCACATAAAACAGTACCTCCTCCCCTTTTTTCCCTGTCCTGCCTTAGTAAACTATAACCTGCAAGTTCTATCTCATTATTGTAAATACCTGAATGAAACCAGGTCTCAGAAATTGCCAAAATATCCTGACCCAATTCAGCAACCCATACCCTATATTGGTCAATCT
Source organism: Neoceratodus forsteri (assembly GCA_016271365.2). Taxonomy (NCBI): domain Eukaryota; kingdom Metazoa; phylum Chordata; order Ceratodontiformes; family Ceratodontidae; genus Neoceratodus; species Neoceratodus forsteri. Next base: position 126,668,107 of record JADMNL010000028.1, on the reverse strand, counting down.
TGTGTATAAGACTTCTAGCATTCTCATGAATAATAGTAATCCCCTAATTTTTCTTTGGCCCTGGGTTGTTTTCCACATTACCACATTGTGCTAGTAAGGCAAAACAGAACAAACCCCTTGCCCTACAGTTCACTAATCCAAGTGTACCATTCTTAGTTATCAGGGACCTAGACAGTAGTTTCATTAAGTTTGTGAAGGAGTTGCTTCTCTTAACAGACACAAACTGATGGCCTTGAATGTAACCCCTCATGGTCATAAAAGCCATACCTTTACTAATACTATTACAAATGGTCTCTGAAATCTGTAAATTAACTAACCACATACCCATCAATACTTACCCCCTAATATAATAGAGAAATGCATTATTACCTTATCTTATTTTACTTCATTATGTCAAATCCTAACCCCAAATACCAGAGCTTTCCTCACCGAGTAATCGATTGCCACGTCGCGGGCTTCTCAAGTGTGTTACAGACCCTCCCTGATGTAACTAGCCCGCCACTGATGGTCCACCGCCGGACCCCCTCCACAGATATGGGCAACAGTGCAAAGTCTCAAATCAGACACAAAGTCACTGGCAGAAAAATACAGGTTATTCACCTGTAACAGGAGTTCTAGGAGCGGCATATGTTGTTCATCCACACTGTCTGGCAGGTTCCTTGCTGCTTTAAATCTTGCCGGAAGGTCTTCAAGCTGGCTTCTCCCACCCACCCAGGTGGTAAAACCCTTGGCTCGGCCCCATGACGCCAGATCTAGCCCGCTGGAAACCAGGTTGTACGTCGAAGCCGGGGAGGTCGGGTGGGTTGTGTGGATCAACAACATATACCACTCCTAGAACTCCTGTTACAGGTGAGTAACCTGTATTTCCAGGGACGTGGATATGTTGTTCAATCCACACTATCTGGCAGACTCCTAGCAGTTCTCTGGGAGGAGGGAGGCAAGGCGCGCAACCCCAACTTGGGAAATAAGGACTGGAGAACCAAGGTCCCAAAACCAGCATCCCGGTGTGACTCAAGGTCAATGTGGTAATGGGTAATAAAGGTGTGTGCCGATTTGCAGGTAGCAGCCCTGCAGATTTCCTGGATAGGGACGTCCCTAGAAGTAGCCACCGAAGCAGCAGTATGGTGGATAGAATGAGCTCTTATCCCTTTGGGAAGCTACATCCCCCCAACCTATAGCAGAGATCTATGCAGGAGGTGACCCACCTGCTTATTGTTCACTTGACTGCAGGTCTGCCAGGTGCGGCTTCAGAGCAGGTGACAAACAGCTGGTGAACCTCTCCTCGAACTTCAGTCGTCCGCTCCTTATAATAAGCGAGCGCCCTTCTAGGGTCCAAAGTATGGAGCCTATATTCGGCCTCCGAGGTGTGATTGGGGTAAAACACCAGCACAGTCAGCACCTGGTTAAGGTGGAACTCCGACACCACCTTCAGAAGGAACTTCGAGTGGGAGCAAAGGACCACTTTGTTCCTGTGGAACGCCAGGTAGGGAGACTCGATGGCAAGTGCCTGGGGCTCTCCCATCCTTCTGGCTGATGTAATAGCCACCAAGAAGGTGGTTTTCCACGACAGGTGAGAGATGTCACACCTGTGCATCGGTTCGAATGGCTTGTCCATGAGCTTAGCCAATACCAGCAGTAGATCCCACGGAGATGGAGGTTCTCGCACCGGAGGGGAAATGTGGTCTAGGCCTCTGAAAAAGCACCCAACCACCTTCTCCTGTGCCATCGACTGCTTGCTGGCCCATGCCCGGTAAGCAGAGATGGCTGCCAGGTGCACCTTAAGGGTCGTCGACCGAAGCAATAGCTGAGAAAGGAACCACAGGTAGTTCAAAATACTAGCCAATGGACAGGAAGAGGGGTCCAAACCTCTTGTCCTGACACCAAATGGAGAATCTCTTCCATCTGAAAGCATATTATTTTCTGGTCGACTCTTTACAGGACACCTCAACGACACTGAGGACCTCATTGGAAAGACCCAAGGCCTGGAACTCTAACCCTCAGGAACCAGCCCGGCAGGTACAGGGATTGAAGGTCCGGATGAAGAACCTTTCCCTTGTTGACTGAGATCAGGTCCGGGAGGGCTGGAAGCCGCCTCGGGTGCCTGGAGCTGAGGCTGGGGAGATCTGGGTACCAGAACTGGCGAGGCCAGTCTGGGGCTACCAGAATCACCTGTGCCTTGTCCCTCTTTGCCTTGAGAAGCACATTGTGGATCAAGGGAAATGGAGGGAAGGCGTAGAAGAGGCCCGGGGTCCACGGCCTCGAGAAGGCATCCCCCTGCTGAGGGGAGCAGGCGTGAAACAGCCTCAGCTTCACGTTCTCCCTGGAGGTGAACAGGTCCACTTGAGGGGTGCCCCAATGGGAGAACAGGTCTTGCACTACCTCTGGCAGGAGAAATCACTCATGAGATGCATCGCCTATCCGGCTGAGGGCATTGGCCAGACTGTTGGAGGCTCCTGCCACATGGATGGCTAGGAGATCCGCCTCTAGGCTGATCACGAGAGACCAAATGTGGAGAGCCTTCTTGGAGGCAAGGAATGCGTCACGCCTGGACGGTTGAGATAATGGTCTTTGCCAGCTCCAGTCCCCTTTCCCACATCGCATTCTGGTACTGTACCATATGCGTTAGGAAACTGAGGGAACGGATGGAACAGGTGGAGGCAGCATATACTTTCTTGCCCACCTGGTCCAGGTAGCGGGACTCCGGGTTGGAAGGCAGGGAGCTGAGGTGCTTCGGTTGCCGAGACTTGTCATGGGCAGCCGTGATCACCAACGAATCGGCCTGAGGGTGTTCCGCTAGAAAGGGTTCTGCCCTCGGGGCCTTATACAGCCTGTCCGACTATTTTGGAACTGCCGGGAATGAGGCCGGATGCATCCAGGTGGTTCTAGTAAGGTCCTGGAATGTATCAACTAAAGGAGGGATAACCAGAGGCTTTGGCTCCTTTTGCCTCAGGTACTTGGCCAATCTCCGGCGTTCCGGATCCAGGTCCTCCGTGTCCCACTCGTTGTAGGCCTGGATGTGTCTCATGACGTCCATAAAGGTAGAATCGTCCGGAGGCGAGCGAGGCTGGTCCTTCTCTCCCGGGGAGCGCTTGAGGCTGAGAGAGGAAGAAGAGGTCGACGTTGGGGATGAGGATCGACTATCCGACTTGGAGTAGTCTGACCCCGTCCTATGACCATGCCTTCGCTGACGTCGGTAGCTAGGGGACCAACGTCAGTCCGAAGACCGACTCCGGTCCCTGGACCGGCAACGGAGCAATGACCGACGTCAGTCAGAGGACCGACGTCGGGAGCGTTCTCGCCTGGAGCGAGAAAGGTTCCTGAAGCGTGACCTAGACCGACGTCAGTCACCCGAGTCCCGGGAGCGACGTCGGTGGTCCTGAGACCTTGTATGGGAACGTGCCCTTGAGGGAGGTGAAGGCTGGTACTCCGGTGACTTCCTCGGGGAAGACTCACCTCCTGGCTGTGGTTTTCCAGCAGGGTCCGGTACCGGTGTCTAGGCCGGCGACAGGGAGGACCGCTTGTGGACCTGCCCCCACCAAAAAGAGAAAAGATCCTTGAGCTCATCCTTGGTGAATATTTCAGCCTTACATTTCGGAAGGAAGTCTCTGGAGCGTCGGGCGTGAAGGAGAGCTCTCCTGAGGGCCCAGGGAGGAGGACTTGGGCAATGGGGCGTCGGTTCCTCGCGACCGTCCCTCGTCGCCAGCCCCGCCGACAGCGTCGGTGTAGGGACCGACGACAGAGTGATGCCGGGGGGCGCCAGAGAGTCCTTAGTCTCCGGAGGCGCGCCTTTAGCAGGCAGCGTCGGTGCCTTAGCAGGTGGGGCCGAAGCAAGCACCTCTAAGGGCTTAGTGATGACCCTTAGCGGGATCACCTTTGGCTTGGCCGGCTTCTCCCCCGACGGGCCGGCCTTAGCCTGAGGAGTCTTCGGAGGATCTTCTGAACCCGAGGGACGGGCCTTTTTGGGAGATGACCGCGAGTGCGAGCGCGACCGTGACGAGACCGACTACGGTCCTTGCTGTGGCGCTTCTTCTCCTTCCGCTTCCCCTCCGAGGAGTGCAGATCCATCTTCTGCTCCAGCAGGTAGGCCTTAAGGGCCTTCAGGTGGAGGATGCGGGTCCGGCTGGTAAAGGCCTGGCAATCTGCACAGTTGGCGGTGTTGTGGTCCGGGCCTAGACAAAAAACGCACCACCGATGGCCGTCCTTCACTGGGATCTGCCTCCCGCAGTCACACTTGTTTAAGTGTTCAGGAGATGCCGACGCCCGAGAAGACATCGAACTCGGCCGGGAAAACGGCTGACGTCAGTACTCGGAAAACGCAGCTGAGAGTGAGGAAAACAACGCTCTAAAGGCGGAGAAAACAACCGACGGGCAGCGGACTGACGTCGGGTACCAGAGTACGAGAAAACCCGTCGAAAATTGAAGAAAACTGAAGAAATAGTGCAGATTGGAGATCAAACCTTTAGCTGCAACTGCAAGCAGAAGCTGTTCTTTCGACTTCACGTGCAGGACGCAGCGGGAAAGAACTGAGGTGGAGCTGGGTCCGCCCACTCTTGTACCCTGACCGATGTCGGGGCTGGGCCGGTGTCGTGGGAGGTCCCTGCTGTGTATTGCTGGCAGAAGTTTCACTAGAGGTTCCTACTGCCTGCTGCATAGTCCTGATTGTAACAGCCTGCTCCAAGAGCTCCCACTCGAAGTAAGATCAAGAATTATGGTAGGTACGAAATTTCCATATCTTCCTGGACATTAAGTCTACACCACTAATTTACATTGATGGGAGAGTACTGAGCTAATAATCCTCCGAGAGGGCGGCAGGAGAGACCAAGAGCTCACAAATTTAGGACAGATGTCCATTAAGAATGGTCCTAACAAAAGATGTCGCCTGGCATGGACATCCCAGGCACAGTGCTTGATGAAAGTATGCAGTGAGCTCCAGGTAGCCACATTGCAAATATCTGCAATGGGCACGTTGTGGATTTCCGCCAGGGATGCCGCGACTGCTCTGGTAGAGTGAGCGTACACTCTGCCCTCCAGCTTAACCTGTGCCATGGAATAGCAGTGGCGAAGGCATGCCACCAGCCATGCTGAAATGCATCTGATAGCGACAGGTTGACCCAACTGGGTCTCGCTGAAGGAGACAAGCAGTTGTTGAGCTTTGTGAATTTCTTTCGTTCTATCTAAATAGAAACGCAGAGCTCTCTTGACTTCTAAAGAATGAAGGGTATGCTCGCCTTTGTTTTATTTATTTTTATTTAGCTTTTGTTTACTGGGTAAGTACACTAGACAAGTATTATGCCTATTTTCAGGAACGTTCGCAAAGTAAGTAGGTAGGACTAAAGGTTGGTTTAGATGGAATTCTGAAACAACCTTAGGGAGAAACTTAAGGTGGGTCCTAAGAACTACTTTGTCCTCATGAAACACAGTATACGGAGGGTCTGTGACCAAGGTATGTATTTCAGAGACCCTGCAGGCCGAGGTAATGGCCACCAGGAAGGTCGTTTTCCAAGTGAGAAATTTCAGCTCACAGGTAGGTAGAGGCTCAAAAGGCTTTCGAGTGAGCATGTCTAGCACAAGATTAATGTCCCAGACTGCAAATGGATGTTTGGTAGGAGGTCTGGTATGCAGAATACCCTTAAGAAATCTCTTAACTACTGGTAACTGAGCCAGTGATAAGGAAAGTACTGGCTCATGATAAGCTGAAATGGCACAAAGGTGAACTTTGACTGTAGAGTATTGTAGATCTGAATTTGAGAGGTCTAAAAGGTATTCTAAAACTTTATTTGGTGGGCAGGAAAAAGGATTCAAGGAGGATTTTGCACACCAGAGAGAAAAACGCTTCCATTTGGCTGTGTAAGTTTTTCCAGTGGCTGGCTTGCGCGCAGTCAAAAGAATATTTGAAACTCTGCGAGAGACACTGAACCTGCTCACGTCTATCTCTTCAGGAGCCAAGTGTGAAGGTGAAGCGGCCTCAGATTGGGATGGACCACAAGCCCCTGGGTCAGAAGGTTCGTCTGAAGGGGAAGCGCTTTCGGAGGGGTTTCTGACATATTGTTGAGTAACAGAAACCATATCTGTCGAGGCCAGAAGGGAGCAATGAGGATCATTTTGTCCCCCTGGGACTCGAATTTGAGAAGCACCCTCTGAATTAGTGGAAGAGGAGGAAAGGCGTATAGAAAGTGTTTTGTCCACTGCAGCCTGAACACATCCTGACAGAAAATGCCAGGCCCTGGATTTCTGGGGCAGAAGAGAGGCAGTTTTGTGTTGAGTGGGGATGCAAAAAGGTCCAGGTCGGGAGTTCCCCACTCTGCGAATAGTGACTGAACTACAGTTGAGTCGAGAGACCACTCATGAGGATCTGTGTCTGTTCTGCTGAGACGGTCTGCCAGTTCGTTCGGCACTCCCGGCAGGCAGACCACATGAATTAGAGCCTTGTGCTCTAGGCACCATTCCCATACTCTCATAGTTTCCCTACATAAAGGGTAAGAGTGTGCACCGCCTTGCTTGCTGATGTAATACATCACTGCTTTGTTGTCCGTTTGAAGGTGAATGTTCTGTGACCGAGAATGTCCTTCAAAGCCCGGACTGCATAAAGGATGGCTCTCATCTCTAGGACATTTATGTGAAACTGGGACTCGTCTTGAGTCCACGTACCTTGGGTGTGGAGATTCTGGCAGTGAGCTCCCCACCCCATCAGGGACGCGTCCGTGGTAATAGAAATCTGATGATCCAGGGGAGCAAAGGGATACCCTTCCAGAAGGTTGTCCTCTTACGACCACTAGGCGAGTGACCTCTTCAGAGGTTCTGTCACCTTGATGAGAAAGGACTTAGGGTGAGTGGCTGGAGACCACTGAGCATCCATTGAGAGGTTCTCATGTGGAGGCATGCTAGGGGTACAGTGAACACCGAGGATGCCATGAGACCCAGCATCTGTTGCATCGAGATAGCTCGAACCAAGCTGTTCTCTCTGATGTATCAGGCCATCTGTAGGACATCGCTCCTTCTGTCCTCTGGTAGAAAAGCTTTCACACAGGAGGTGTCCAGAAGAGTTCCTATAAAAAGGAGCTTCTGGGAGGGCTGCAACTGCGATTTCTTGAGATTTCGCAGGACTCCCATGGACGTCAGAAAGTCTGAGGCCGTGACTACGGTGTCGAGAGTTCCTTGCCTGGAAGGGCTTGCTAGAAGCCAGTCGTCCAGATATGGGAACACTAGTATTCCGATCTTTCTGAGATGCACTGCGAGAATTGCAAAACACTTTGTAAAGACTCATGGCGCTGAGGATAGCCCAAAGGGCAGGACTCTGAACTGATAATGCTGGCCCAGTGCTACAAACCATAAGTATTTGTGATGGTTTGGGTGTATAGGAATACGTTGGTAAGCGTCCTGCATGTCCAGGGAAGCTAGCCAATCGTGTTGATGAAGCAAGGGTAACAGGGTCCCGAGCAATATCATCTTGAACTTTTCCTTGAAAAGAAACTTGTTTAACTTTCTGAGGTTCAGAATGGGGCGCATGCCACTGGTCTTTTTCGGGACCAGGAAGTAATGGGAGTAGAAATCTGTGTTTCGTTGATCCAGCGGAACTATTTCTACTGCCCTGTTGTTCAGAAGGCCTTGTATCTCGGAGGCAAGAAGGTCTGACTGTACTGTTGACAGCCTGGGCTGTCGTTTGGGAGGACGATACGGAGGGGTTTCTGAAAGGTTGAGGGAGTACCCCTCGCAGATTATCCAGAGGACCCATTTGTCTGATGTTATGGACTTCCACTGGTTGTAGAACTGAGTCAGATGTCCTCCCACCGCTGAGGAGGAGTCCCCCCTCGGGCAGTTGAGGTGGGACCAGGGCTAGAAACTCAGAAGGTGGCACTAGGCACTTTGGGGCCTTGTGCCTTCTGTTGCGTTTTCTTTCGAGGCTGAGGGCTTAGTTTTTGTTGAAACCTCCCCTGCCATTGCCCCGAAAGGACTGACACTTGTTAACACCCCCCCCCCCCAAGAAGGGGTGGGAACAGGTCAAGTCGTTTTAATGGCCGACCTAGTCTTCTGCGTGGCCTCCAGAGTTTGCTCAACTCGAGGTCCGAACAGATACATACCATCAAAGGGTAATGCCATGACCTGCTGTTGGGCATCATTCATGAAGCCCGAAGTCCGTAGCCAAGAGCGACGATGAGTACAAATGCCCACCGCCACCACTCGGGAAGCAGTATCGAAAGTGTCCATAGCTGCTTTAACCTACTGGTTGTTGGACTCGATACCTCTTGTTATGGTCTGAAGAAGCTCTGAACTAGGGTCCGACTCGGGCAGAGATTCTACCATCTGTTTGAGTAAATGCCAAAGAACATACTCATATTGAGAAAAGTAGCACTGGTAGCTGTGAATACGCATACCCAGGGTGGAGGCAGCAAAGACTCTCTTACCTAAGGTGTCCATCTTACGAGATTCTTTGTTTATAGGCTGGGCTGTAGATGCCTGAGGAAGAACGGTCTTATCATTCTCTGTCAAGCCTACAATAGGGTCTGAAAGGCCTGGGAGGCCAAAATGGGTTGATCCTTGGGAGCAGCATACTTCCTGTCTATGGACTTAGCCGCAGAAGGAATGACAGAGGGATTATTCCATACCATCTGAGAGAGAGCCTCAAAGGATGGTTGTACTGGGGGAGTTAAATCCATAGGGATCTCCGGGACATATAAGTATTGGAGTCTCAAAAGCTTCCCAGGATCGATATCTGTAGTTTGGAGAGAAAGAGTAGAATTCAAATTTTTCAGCAGAGACTTAAATGACAGGTCCTCGACCACAGGCTCTGCGACAGGATTAGGTCCTGTTCCTTCTATGTCATCACCCAGCCGAAGGTCTGGGTCAGGCTCAATATCATCTCCTGACAGTCCGGGAGGGACTATATGGACAGGAAAGAGTAAAAATCAGAAGGAAATGAGGAAGGAAAAGGGTTCGGAGTTGAGAAGCCCTGAAGGCTGGAAGACGTCATACCAAGCCTCAGCGCCGAAGAAGAGCACAGTGCCGTCTGACATAGCACAGTGCACGGCGCCGAGGATGGTGCCGAAAAGCTGCATGGCGCCGACAATCCCAACGGCACCGAGGACGGCGCCGACAATCTCAACGGTACCGAGAATGCACCCCATCTACGCCGATGGTGCTAAAACCAACCCAGGGGTCCGAAAAATAGGATTTGAGGAGAAAGAAGTAAGGAGACCAGGAGATAGAGGCATCGGTGTGGCCCCCTGCACTGCAGCCACGTGAGGAGGGGGGAAAACACCTGAATGCGGAGTCGACGGCACCAAAGAAGACGCCACACGAATAGGGAGGTCTGACTGCCCTACCCTATCGCCCGAAGGCCCCGGAGTGACTGGGCCAGGCAGCTGAACCAACCTCCGAGCCCATTGCTCCATAAAAGAGGCCCACTGATGAAACTGCTCATCTGAAGTCCTACCAGAAGGTGGGGAAGGGCTCCAATGACGAAGAGGTCAGTGACCGGAAACAGAAACTGGCGACTCCGAAGGAGGAGACTGGCAACTAACCCCAATGACCGACCGTCGACATGCAGACATACCAGAGGGTGACCTCAAGTGATGCCTTCTCTTTCTTGACCTGTGGGCCGAGGAAGAGCTCGAGGCCAAACGGTGCTGAGAATGCAACTGTTTTCTTTTATGTTTCCGGGGGGACCGCCCATCCCCTCGGGCACTGGACTGTCCACTGTCAGACACTTCCTCTGTAGAGGGCGGCGGACTGGATCCAGTCTGGCTGACTGAACAGCTTTCATACAGAGTCTCCCTACCGTCACCTGACCCGCTCATGGTCCACTCCGCCAATGTAGGCTGAGACTTCTTGAAAAATTTACATTAATCGGTACTTATTTGAGATATACTACAAAACAATAAACTGAAAAGAATTGCTGCAAGTTTGAAGTTTAACTCCCAGTGAGCGAGTGACGTTGTCACTGAAGCGCACTCGATGGTGGGAAAAAAGGAACTGAGGCGGTTGGAGGGTCGATGCCGAGATAGTCATTGCCGCATGAGCTGTGGCTCGCGGCTCCATCTCTGGCGCCAACCCTCTTGCAAAAAGTTTGCTTCCACTGGGTCCTAGCGCCTCTGGCGTAGATCCCATCAGTGTGAATGAGTGGTGGAGACTTTATGTTCAGGAAGATTACATCTAGTGAAGCATATGTCCGAGGAAATAATTTGGCTTAGTTGTTCAAGCAGCTCTCACCTGCTGCCGAATGTTGGTGATTCCCGGTTGCTTCAACAACACAGTGTAGCTGAAATCAATTTCAGTCAGGGCAGCGTGGGCTTTTCAAGTGTGTTACAGCCCCTCCCTGATGGTCTGCCGCCAGACCCCCTCCACAGATACAGGCAACAGTGCAAAGTCTCAAATCAGGCACAAAGTCACTGGCAGAAATACATCTGGTGAAGCATATGTCTGAGGAAATGAAAGTGTGGTCAGAATTTCATGTTGTTGCTGCACAAATATCTGCAGCAAAGACGTTCCTGAAACAGGCTGTGGAAGCAGTCATTCCCCTGGTAGAATGTCCTTTGACTTGAACCAGAAGGACCTTACTATACATCTGGTAACAAAAAGTAATGCAGTTTGCCAGCCAATTGGAAAGACACTGCTTGGAAACTGCTGCACCCTCCCTCTTTGGTGCGAAAACAACAAAAAGCTGTTCCATTTTGTGGACATCTTTTGTCCTGTTCATGTAGTAACGAAAGATCCTCTGTGCACGTCCAATGTATGCAGGATGGCTTCACCTCAACTGGAATGCTTGGGATAATATACCAGCAATTCTAAGGACTGATTAAGAGTCATTTCTGACATGACCTTAAGAAAAAAAGTACAGTTACGTAACAATTTACCGTAACAACAGATCTTTGAGAGAGGCTCTTGCAGCAGGTATTCACATATAGGACTGACCCGCCAGGCGTCAGGACACCACGGAAAAATTTCTAGCTAGCAGTCTCTGGTGGGGGACCGCTCCCATATCAGGTGACTGGCATCATACGACGTCAGTATAAAGGGGCGTTCCCCCACGCCTGCCTTCCAGTTCTTTCCCTTCAAGGGCCAAAGAGGCAAGACGAGAGAGAAGAGGATATTCTCCCAATGGATATGGAGGCAAAAAAGCTGAGGGGGATGGAGGGTGGGAAGGCAATACCTACTGCAAGAGCCTCCCTCGAAGATCTACTGCCACGGTAAGTTCTTATGTAACTGTACTATCTTACTTCAAGAGGGCTCTTGCAGTAGGTACTCACGTATAGGACCGAGTCCCAAGCAGCCTGGAACAAGGAAAAGCACTCGGGAGGAGGATAACTATCCATAGCATGGAACCTCCGGCTGAACGGGTCTTATGAAAGAAGACCTTGAAACACAGCCAACCCGAAGCCTGCTCTATGGCGAGAGGCAATGTCCAAACTGTAGTGTTTTGTAAAGGTATGGACTGAAGTTCAAGTAGCGGCTGCACAGATGTCTGCCGCTGACACATTCTTAAAACAAGCCGCAGAGGCAGCTACTCCTATGGTGGAGTGACCTCTGACTTGACCCGGCAGGGTCTTGTACTTGTTGTAACAGAAAGTGATACAATGAGCCAACCATTTTGATAGGCATTGCCTGGAAACAGCACTACCTTCTCTCTTGTGAGCAAAAGAGACAAAAAGCTAATCAGTTTTCCTGAGATCCTTAGTCTGAGTGGTGTAGTATCTCAGTATTCTGTGAACATCCAAAGTATGCAAGAGGTACTCCCCTTGATTGGAGTGTTGTGTAAAGAAAGCGGGTAGCTCAATAGATTGGTTCAACGTAGATTCAGACACCACCTTAGGGAGAAACTTAGGGTTGGTGCATAAAGCCACACGTTCCTTATGGAAAAATCAAATATGGGATTTTGCACATCAAGGCCTAAAGCTCGGAAATGCGCCAAGCAGAAGTAATGGCCACTAGGAAGAGGGTCTTCCAAGAAAGGAACTTTAAATCTGCTGTAGCTGCCGGCTCAAAGGGAGGCAGGGTAAACTTCTCCAGAATAAAATTCAAGTCCCATGGAGGGGCAGGGATGAGGATGGAGGGGGTCTCAAATGGAGGACCCCTCTGAGGAAAGTCTTAGAGACTTCCAACTGCGCAAATGTCCTGTCTCTGAAGGGAATATGGTAAGCTGAGATAGCTGCCACGTGGACTTTCAACGAGGAATGGCTGAGACCCAGGTCGAAGACGTGACGCATGTAGTCTAGGACTTTACTGACTGGGCATGAGAAAGATTTGAAGTCTTTCGAGCTAGCCCAAATAGAAAATTGTTTCCACTTCATGGCGCAGGTGGACCTGGTGGAAGGCTTTCTGGCGTCTACCAAGATGTCCATTAATAGTGAAGAAACTCCGAAGCGGGCTTTTTGCTACGCCTGCAGGAACCACGCATGCAAATGAAGGGTTTGAGACCAGGATGAGCAAGGGTCCCTTGATCCTGGGTCAACAACTGTTGCGACAGAGGAAGTGGAGGTTCCTCTGAAAACTGCTGCAGAACAGAGAACCAAACTTGCCTGGGCCAGAAGGGAGCGATGAGAATCATTCGGGCTCCCTCCAATCTGAGTTTGTTCAGGACCCTCGAAATTAAGGGAATAGGAGGGAAGGCGTAAACGAATCTGTCCCTCCAAGTGAGAGACAGAGTGTCCTGCCAAAAACTGTCTTGCCCTGGAGCGAGCAAGCAGAAGGCGGGAAAGATCTACATTTTGGGGAGATGCGAAGAGGTCTATCTGAGGTGTTCCCCATCACTGAAAGATGTCGTTTACGACTTCTTGATCCAGTTCCCAATCGTGAGACCTGGCTGAGGACCAGCTGAGTTGGTCCCCAGCGTGTTTTCCACTCCTGGAGCGTGAATCGCAGTCAAGTGAAGTTGATGCTGGGTTGCCCAAAGCCAGACTCTCATTGCTTCCCGGCACAGAGGGTAGGAACGCGTTCCTCCCTGCTTGTTGAGATACCAGACTACGCACATGTTGTCTGATTGTATGAGGAGATGACCGGGAAGAATAATGGAGTGTAGAGCCTGAAGGGCATAAAGAACTGCTCTCAGTTCAAGCACATTTATGTGCAGGTTTTGTTTGAACTTGGACCAGCTGCCCCGAGTCCTGTGAGACCCTAGATGAGCTCCCCAGCCTTCTTCTGATGCATCTGTCGTCAACATCGGAGGGGGGTTTGATACTGAAGTGAACTCCCAGGCATAGATTCTCCTGCACCATCCACCACTGTAAGTCACTGATCATGGGATCGGAAACTAGCACCTCTTGGTCTAGATTGTCCCGGGTCTGGTCCCACTGCGACCGAAGCGTCCACTGAGAGATTCTCATGTGGAGTCCAGCACGTGGAACTGTCTGAATGGCAGCCCCCATTGGCCCGACAAGGCGAAGGACTGACCTGGCTCCGACTCTCCTGCGACTGGACAGCAGACGGGCCTGAGTCTGAAGGGTGTCCACCCAGTCCGGAGGCAAAAAGTCTTTGCCGATGGTCATGTCCAGAATGGCCCTATAAATTGGAGGCATTGGCAAGGGACCAAATGGGACTTTGCCTGGTTGTTGGTGATACCCAGGCTGGTGAAAACCTGCAGGGTAAGGGAAAAGGAGCACAGGAGTTCCTCCCTGGACGGGGCCGCCAGGAGCCAATCGTCCAGGTACGGGAATACCTGAACACCCTAGGTACGCAGGTGGGCCGCTGCCACAGACAGGCATTTGGAAAAGACTGGGGCGAGGAAAGACCAAATAGGAGGGCCTTGAATTGGTAGTGGGCCCCCTGAAAGCAAAAACAAAGGAATTTGCAGTGGGAAGGGCAAATGGGGATATGCAGGTAAGCCTTCTGCATGTTCAGAGCGCATACCCACTGTCCCTACCGGAGAAGTGGTAGAAGGCTCTGCAAAGAGAGCATTCTGAAGCGCTTGTACTCCACGAACATGTTCAGTGAGCTGAGGTCTAGGAAGGACCTCACTTCTCCAGTCTTCTTTGGAACTAGGAAGAAACGGGAATAGTAACCTGTCCCCAAAGATGGATGGGAACTGGTTCCATCGCTGCCTTCGAGAGAAGGGAGGTGATATCTTCTAGGACCAGAGGAAGATGTTGCGGGGAGTAAGACGATTGAGAGGGTGGTCTTCGGGGTGGTTTCTGAAGAAACTCTATTGAGTGTCCTGCTGATGTCAACTGGAGCACTGAAGCGTCTGACGTTATCCTCTCTCAACCCGGCAGATGGAAGGAGAATCACCCCCTTACCGCTTCCTCTGGATCCTCCAGAGGCAATGGGAGAGGGAGGGAGTCGGGAGGTGTGGGTCAGCGCAGCAGCCGAGGCTCCCACGGCTTTTTTGCTGGGGGAAGTCTTGGTTGCTGGAAGGGCCCTGACGTTTGTTGGCCCGTTTGTCCTGCATTTTTTGTCTTTGTCAGTTATGCCTAAGAAAAGAAAGCCGCTGCCCTTGAGGGGGCCTGTACATGGAGTTGACAGACTTGAGTGCAGTGCCCTTCTCTTGTGGTTCAGTAATGATGATAATCCACACTTACTGGCAGGTTCTTTGCCACTTTAAATCTTGCCAGAAGGTCTTCAAGCTGGCTCCTCCCACCCACCCGGGTGGTAAAACTCTCAGCTCCACCCCATGGCGCCAGATCTTCCTCACCGCTTGGAAGCTCAGGTTCTCTCCTTAGCGCTCTGCGTTTTAGGCCTGGATCCACACTCTTCGGTTAACCCGAACCCAATTCTCAAATTTACAAGACTTTGGTCTTCTTTTTCCCTCGCGGCTGCGATGGACAAATTGACTCTTGGATTTCATCGGTGCCCCTGTGGGCAGATGATGTCCTGGACCAACCTGCACTCCAGGTGCGTCTGCTGCCTAGGGCTTGGCCACGATTCTCAGGCTTGCGATTTGTGCAAATCCTTTTCGGCTTCGGTCTTGGAGGACCACGCTGCTCAACTTCTTCTGGGGCGCCCTGAAAAATGTATCCACCGGTCAAGTCGAAGGAGGCCCGTTGGGCGGTATCCAAGGCGGAGGGCTCCGAGGAACAGCTGGAGCAGATGATCACCCTCGAGGAGGAGGAGGCAGCCCAGGCCGCTTCTTCTTCCTCCTCGGTCGTGGCATTTATCCCGCTCTCCTTGGGCTCTTCATATACAGCTTCTTTTAAGGAGCTTTGCCAATCCCTCTCCACCAAGGGTGAAGGACCATCGGGACATTCCAGTTGGTCCAAGAAGAAGGACTCAAAAGGTAACTCCCACCATCGACATTCGTGGGAGCAGGAGAGATCCCCTTCTCTGGATGGTCGACTTTAGACTTTGGTCGAAGTTGCGGCTAAGGCTGCTGGCTTCACGGTGTCCCCGTCAGGTCAGCTGGCCGAGACACCCGTCGACGCAGTTGAGAATTTTCTCGACCCGGACGGTTTGTCAACTGCTGATGCCGACAATCTTATTTCACCGGTTCCCCGGTGGAAATCGAGGACTTGCCTGTGCCTCCTGTGCCGGAGTCCCCGGTTAAGGTCCCTGAACCGAGGGAGGAGCGGGTTCCCTCCGTCCCCTCTCTGACCCACCCTCGGAATCCCCGAAGGTCTCGGACCTCTTCCAGGTCCAGCCGGTCCTGCCAATGTCGTCAGTCTTGGCACCATGGAAGCAGCGGCGCCGCTCATCCTCTTCCGAGGATAGGCTCCAGCGCAAGTTGCGTCGGCGCTATGAGGACTGAATGTAGTAGCAGCTCTTATTGTCCGGGAATAAGCCAACTCAGTCGCCTTCTCTGGCCTTAAGTGGCTCTCACCTGAGTGGCCAAAACAACCTCTGATACCTAGCCCACTGGAAAACTATTGATTTGGCAATCCCCGACCCCCCATATAACTCAGATATTCACACAAAATTCTCGTATATATGACTCCCCACAGCTCTAGAAGGTTGCAGAAGAGGCTGTATTAGGGGCTCCATGAAGGCGTATCTTTGGAAATATCCGGGATGGTCTCTTAGCTCACACCACACAGTGGCCCACCAGGATCCTTGGTACAAATTACAGGAAACACAAGGATGCAGAGCACCGTGGCAACTGTTGAAAGGAGAACAAGTTACGGTATTTGAGGAGGCACAGGTAACATTTAACTAGGTACAGAGAGAACTATTTTATTATCAGCTCAGGGATTTCATAACAAAGCTACTCTGAAGATCTTCTCCAATGATGAGGCACTCCCCACAGCCAATGGTATTTGAACAGATTTGGCGTATGGAGAAGGGGGGAGAGCTATCTCCCTGCTTTATAAAATCTACCTTGCAGACTTGCAGTACTCAACAACATATATTAAAGAGAAGTGGGAAAAGGATTTAGGGATAACCCTGAATAGTGAAAGATGGTCTCAGTCAGCAAGAAATACTTGGCATTCTTCCTCATCCCTGGGATGGCATGAGTTTCTGTGGAAACTCAGGAGCAGATACTTCCGAGTACCTGAACAAGTGGCCAAGTGGAACCCTGAGGTTGTTTCCAGTTGCTGGCAGAAATGTGGTGCCCTTCAAGCCTCACAGGCCCACATCTTCTGGAAGTGCCCCCTACTCAACATATATTGGGGTAATATACAGCAACAATTGCAAAACATTTTTACTGTAACAACCCCCCCCCCCCCAGGACCTGAGCATTTAATGCTGGGCCTTTATCCTTTAGACATAAAGGGCCAGGAAGCCCAATATCTACAGAACATTTTGATTGCTGCTGCCTGCAAGCAATCACCAAATGATGGTTGCCCCAGTATGAGTGGAGGGCTGTGGTTAACACTGTAAAATCCTTTGAAAGAATAACCTTTTCCTTCACCTTAAGGACCCCACAGTTCATAAACAGGTGGACTAGGTGGGAACTACATACTTAGGGGATACCAGAAGAGGGAAGGGCTGAGAAATATTCAGATACCACTTCTTGACAGATCTGCATTTTGCAGGTAATGACACAATTACTATGACATGTTTTTACTACTCCGGATTATAGCAGATTTCTGTTTAGGCATGAACTACCAACCGGTTTTACCAGATTTTACTACCAAAGATCAGTCCCTGGTGTGTTTCAATAGTGGCCTGACTCTTAACGAGCAATATTCATGCTCAACTCCATCCTTCTTTCTTTCTATTCTTTTAACCTTTTCCTATCTACTTATGCTTATTAAATTACTACTTAGTTGTAACAGGTAGTGCAGGATGCAGATCTTTAAGTATTGTGATAAAGGTCTTGTTACCTGGTTTGTGTTCAATCTGAATATTAGTTACTGAGTAATAAACCTATCGTGAATTAGATAATAAGACAAGAGTAATCCCTAATCTGGAAAACAGGAACTCCTAGGCATACTGACATCGACTTGTTATGCTTATCTCAGATGTGAATGTATTATACAGATATGTAATTCTCTTAAAATACTTTTAATAAAGACGAAGCATTAAAAAAAAATGAACAGCATAAAGCACTGTCCTCATTTCCAGCACACTGATGTGCAAGTGCGTTTCCACAGGGGACCACAGACCCTGGGTTCTGTGGTGTCCCAGATGGGCACCCCAATCCTGTCCCAACACATCTGTGGTTAGAATTTGGGAGTGAGGAGGAGTCTGGAAAGGAGCACCCCTGCAAAAGATTGCTGGGGTCCTGCCACCACAACAGGTCTCGTTGCATTGGGGTGGAGATGAGAACTGGGTAATTTAGATTGTCTTCCTTCTGATCCCACTGAGAGCTCAGAGTCCATTGCGAAATCTGCATGTGTAGTCTGGCCAATGGGACCATAAGAATAGCCACTACCATGAGGCCAAGAAGACTGACAATGGTTCTGGCCGAGATATGACGACTGGAAGAAACCGTCTTGGCCTGACCCACTAGGGTATTTGCCCTGTCCAGTGGGAGAAAGGTAATGCCCTGTACCATGTCCAAAACCGTCCCAATGAACTGAGGGCATTGGGATGGGACCAGCTGTAATTTGGGGTAATTGACTATAATACCCAATCTCTGAAAAAGGTGCAGGGTAGCAGAGAGGGAAGTTTCCAACCCTCGATAGAGCTGCCAGGTGCCGATCATCGAGGTAAGGAAAAACAGTGTGAACTTGGCACCTCAAGGTCCCTGCCATGACCACCAGGCATTTGGTAAAAACGCGTGGGGTGGATGGCAGATCAAAAGGGAGCGCCCTGAACTGATAATGCTCCCCTTGGAAACAGAATCTGAGGAACTTCTTGTGAGGGCCGAAAATGGGGATGTGGAGATATGCATCCTTCATGTCCAGAGTGCAGAGCCACTGGCCCTGGGACAGAAGCAGCAGCAGGCTTTGCAATGACAGATCCTTATCTGCCGTCAAATTCTATGTTTCTATTCTGAACCTCTTGTACTCTATGGAGAGGTGCAAACTCTGACATCCAGTATTGGGCAGAAATCCTGTCTTCTTGGGAACCAGAAAGAAGTGGGAGTAAAATCCCTTCCCTATTTGGTTTACCGGCATGGGCTCTATCGCTTCCTTGAGAAGAAGAGCCCTGATTTCCTCCCTTAAGAGTGGGATATGCATCCATGGGTAATGAGAAAATCTTGGTGGAGTGTCCGGAGGTTTTTCTCAAAATTCCAGAATGTGACCAAGTCTTATCAGTTGGAGCACCCAAGCGTCTGATGTGATGGATTCCCAGCCTCCCAGGTACCTTGCGAATCTTCCGACCACCTGCTCTTCCGAAGGAGAGGTAGAAAGATCCACAGGCTCAGGAGTGGGAGGCGGGTTAGGAGGGCCGCCCGCCAGCTCTTTTGAGATTTGGCTTGAGGGCCAGCGGAGGCTGTGGGAGCCTTGCGCTTAAACTGGTGTTCGGGAGCTTGTTGATTTTTCACCAGGCGTTTGTTTTGCCGACTAAAAGGATGCTTTTGTTGTTGTGGTTTTGGATGGTACATAGTATAGACCAACCGAAGAGCTGTGCCCTTATCCTGCAGGCTAGTAATGATGTCCTGGGCATCCCTGCCAAACAAGACAGATCCTCTAAAAGGGGCATCCTGGATAGCCAGCTGAACATCAGGGGCTAATCCTGATACCCTCAGCCAAGAGTACCTTCGAAGGCTAACAGCTGTGGCCACATCTCAAACAGAGGATTCCACCGCATCGTAGGTGGTCCGTAATGAATGGCGTCCAGCCACCTTGGCCATTTTTAAAGTAATAGCTAAGAACGACTTGGTGTCGGAGTCTGGCAAGGCCTAGATGGCAGGTTCTAGCTGGCGGAAAAATGTCTTTTGGAATTCCAGCATCTGCGAGACATAGTTCAGAGCATGAATTGCCAGAGTCAAAGACGAGTAAAATTTCCTCCTGAACTGATCCATTTGTTTAGACTCCTTATAAAGAGGGGAGGTGGTAAGGCTTAGTGGATCTATCATGGGCCGCTGTAATGACCACTGCTTCTGTCTTAGGATAGGCACTCAGATGGTCTTTTTTTTTAACCAATTATTTTACCAGGTGAGACACACTAAGCTGAAAGCTTGTTTGCAGGTGCAACCTGGGAGCACGAGGAAGTTAAGTGACTTGCTCAGGGTCATACAGTATGCAAATGGGGGCTGTGGGATTCAAACCCAGGTCTCCAGATTTGCAGCTCAGAGCCTTAAACCACTGCGCCATACTGCCTCCACCTCTGCCACTGCCTCTGTCTTTCCCCTCAGGTGTCCTGTAGACCCGGTCAGCTTTTTTGGCCATTGCCAGGATGGAGGAGGGTCTCTGCCAAATGGTGGAGGCTAAATCCTCATGGGGTTCCAGCCAGGGTGGGGTGAGTACCGGACTTGTGTCAGGGAAGTCCAGATGCTCTGCTAACCTACGTCTTTTGGGGTCCAGAGCCTGACTTCCACTCTTGGGCCTCTGCCATCTGCTTGAGGAGGTCCACAAAGGAGGGATCTTCAGGGGGGGACTTTGGGGATTCCCGTGGGAACGGATCCTCATGGGGAGGAGTCACTAATCCCGAGCTGTCGTCTGAGGTATCCGAGTCTGGCTCAGAATCCCCAGAATCCTCCGGGACTTCTGAAATTGGAGGATCTGGCTCCCTGGTGACAACGTCCGGCGTCAGGTGAGTTGTCGGCTCAGACGGACGATCTGATGTGGGAGGACAAGTGCCCACCGGCGAAGGCACTCTAGGCAGAGGAGCTGGGCGGCTGACAATCGGCAGTGTAGGATGCCTGCTGTCCAGTTCAGAGACCAAATGACTCTTGGTCGTCGACCACCATGAATTAAGAATTTCCCGGAAGTCCACCTGTGGCTGTTGAAGAGGTGGAGTGCGAGGAGGTGGACACTGAGAAAATCCAGGACCCTGCCCTCCAAAAAGCTTTTTGGGGGCGGGGAGGGATAAATACAGGTTACTCACCTGTAACAGGAGTTCTAGGAATGGTATGTGTTGTTCATCCACACTCATTGGCAGTATCCTTGCCGCTTTAAATCTTGCGCGAAGGTCTTCAAGCTTGCTCCTCCACCCACCGGGTGGTATAACTCTCGGCTCAGCCCCATGACGCCAGATCTGGCCGCTGGAAGCTCAGGTTAAAGGCCGGCCGGGAGGTTTAGGAATGTAGGATGAACATATACCATTCCTAGAACTCCCGTTACAGGTGAGCAACCTGTATTTAGGGACATGGATATGTTGTTCATCCACACCATTGGCAGACTCCAGCAGTTCTCCGGGAGGAGGGAGGCAAGACGACACCCCCATATACTTACTTGGGAAAGAGAGACTGGAGAACCGAGGCCCCAAACCAGTATCCCGGCGTGACTCAAGGTCGATGTGTGTAGTGGGTAGTGAAGGTGTTTGCTGACTTCCAGGTAGCAGCCCTGCAGATTTCCTGGATAGGGACGCCCTGGAAGCAGCCACCGCTGCAGCAGTATGGCGGGTAGAATGAGCTCTTACCCTCTGGGAGGCTCCATGCCCGCCAACTTATAGCAGAGATCTATGCAGGAGGTTACCCACCTGCTTATCGTCCGCTTGGCTGCAGGTCTGCCAGATGCGCTTCCAGCGAGGGTGAGATAAACAGCTGGGCGAACCTCTCCTCGACTTCAGCCGTAAGGCCCTTATAATAAGCGAGCGCCCTTCTAGGGTCCAGAGTATGGAGCCTATATCGCCTCCGAGGTGTGATTGGGGTAGAACACCGCAGAGTCAACACCTGGTTAAGGTGAAACTCCGACACCACCTTCGGAAGGAATTTCGGGGAAGGACAACCTTGTCCCTGTGGAAGACCAGGTAAGGGAGAGACTACGGAAAGCGCCTGGAGCTCTCCCATCCTTCTGGCTGACGGATAGCCACCAAGAAGGCGGTCTTCCACGACAGGTGAGAGAGAGCACACCTGTGCATAGGTTCGAATGGCTTGCCCATGAGCTTTGCCAGTACCAGCAGTAGATCACCAGAGGTGGGGTTCCCGCACTGGAGAAATGTGATCAAGGCCTTTGAAAAGCGCCAGACCACCTTCTCCTGCGCCACCGACTGCTTCCCGGCCCGCGCCCGGTAAGCAGAGATGGCTGCCAGGTGCACCGTTAGGGTTGTCGACCTAAGCCCTTGATTAGAAAGGGACCATAAATAGTCCAAGATGCTTGCCAAGGAACAGGAGGAAGGGTCCAAGCCCTTGCCCTGACACCAAATGGAAAACCTTTTCCATTTGAAGGCATAGCATTTTCTGGTCGACTCCTACGGGACGCCTCAACTACATTGAGGACCTCGCCGGAAAGACCCAAGGCCTGGAACTCTGCCGCCAGGAACCAGGCAGTCAGGTGCAGGCATTGAAGGTCCGGATGGAACACCTTCCCTGATTGACTGAGAGCAGGTCCGGCGAGCTGGAAGCTGCGCGGAGTCCTGGAGCTGAGACTGAGGAGATCTGGGTACCAGAACTGGCGAGGCCAGTCTGGGGCTATCAGAATCACCTGCGCCTTGTCCCTCCTCGCCTTGAGAAGCACCTTGTGGATCAAGGGAAATGGGGGAAAGGCGTAAAAGAGGCCCGGGGTCCATTGCCTCGAGAAGGCATCCCCCTGCAGCGAGCCCTGCTGAGGGGGGCGGGCATGGAACAGACTCAGCTCCGCGTTCTCCATGGAGGCAAACAGGTCCACCTGAGGTGTGCCCCAAAGGGAGAACAGATGCTGTACTACCTCCGGCAGGAGAGACCACTCGTGGGATGCAGCCCTATCCGGCTCAGGGCATCGGCCAGGGTGTTGGAGGCTCCTGCCACGTGAATGGCTAGAGATCCGCCTCCAGGCTGCGCCACAGTGACCAAATGCGGAGAGCTTCCTTGCATAGAAGCATGGGCGCGTCCGCTC
The DNA here is from genome assembly GCA_016271365.2 of Neoceratodus forsteri. Lineage (NCBI taxonomy): Eukaryota > Metazoa > Chordata > Ceratodontiformes > Ceratodontidae > Neoceratodus > Neoceratodus forsteri. Next base: position 126,645,878 of record JADMNL010000028.1, on the reverse strand, counting down.
AGCGGTTTAGATAGTACATGAGTCGTGGTATTGTCCGTCTGGACTCGGACCACTTGACCCCGGAGGAACGGAGCAAAGGCGGTGAGAGCTAGGCGGACCGCCTCGAGCTCCAGCAGGTTGATGGCATCGGGACTCCCGCTGGGACCAGAGGCCATGAGCCCTGTGTTCCCCAGATGGGCACCCCAACCCATCAGAGAGGCATCGGGTCGAGAGAGACCGCCGGCTCGGGCGGACGAACAGGATGCCCTCCTGCAATTGATCTGGAACGGTCCACCACTGGAGGCGTTTCCACATCCCCTGTGTCACCGACCAAAGCTGGTCCAAGGATCTGGCGTTGTGACCACTGGCTGGCCAGTCCCCACTGAAGGGACGATGTTCCAGCGGGCCCAACGGACCACGCTGGTGCAGGCCGCCATGAGACCCAGGAGGCGCAGGAAGTCCCGGCAGGCGCAATTGCCCAACCAGAATGATCGGGCAAGGAGGAAAGAACCTCGGCCCTGTCCGCGGGGCCGCTCTGGCTCGAAGAGAGTCGAGCTGCGCCCGATGAATAGAATCACCTGCTTCTGCTCGAGTTCGACTTGGCCTCGTGATAAGGAGGCCCAGTTGAGAGCAGACCTGGAGGCCAGATCTCTGGACCACTCCGCCTCCTTCCTGGAGGGAGCTGCTATCAGCCAGTCGTCCAGGTAAGGGTACACCCGGACCCCTCGGCGCCGCAGGAATGCTGTCACCACTGCCATGCATTTGGTGAAGACCCTGGGAGCTGGAGACAAGCCGAAGGGCATGGCTTGGAACTCGAAGAGGGATCCTTCCGCTCGGAAGCGAAGGAATCTCTGGTGAGACGGACGGATAGGGACGTGAAAAAACGCGTCCTGCAAGTCCAGAGAGCAGAACCACACGCCGCATTCCAAGGATGGTATTATCTGAGCCAGAGTGACCATCCTGAAGGTTCGAGACCTTAGGAACTTGTTTAGGTCGTGTAGGTCGAGAATGGGGCGCCAGCCCCCCGTCCGCTTCGGAACCAGGAAGTACCTGGACACAAACCCTGGGTCTGAAGGAGGGTCCACCACCTCTCTTACCACCTCCTTCTGGAGGAGGAGAGCAATGTCGGCTGACAGGCAGCCAGTGAGGCTGGGGATCGAAGCCCCGAGCGGCTCTGAAGGGTGGTGCCTGCTGAATTCCAGAAGCAGGCCTCTTCCCACCACCTCAAGACCCACCTGTCCGTGGTAACAGCGGACCAGGCGGAACAGAAGTGCGAGCCGCCTCTCACAGGGATCCAGAGGGTAAGGTGAGCGGGATGGGGGGCGACACCCCCAGCCCGCCACTGGGCAGGCTTGGAGGAGGGACCGCCGAGGGACCTCCTGGCCCTTCTTCTCCTGCCTCCTGTTAGAGGAAGCCGGCGGCTTGGGTTTGGGATGCCAGGGCCGAGCCTGCCTGCCCCTGACGTTGCTGGGCCGGCGCGCCGGGGCTGAAGAAGGCGAAGAGCTTAGGCTGTGGTTTGCGGCCTTTGTCCTTCTGGAGCGAAGAGACCGAGTCAAGGTGGCATTGGACTTCTCGATCCTCTGCAGGTGACCTTCCACCCCAGGGCCGAAGAGGTCAGTCCCCAAAGGGAACATCCGCCAACTTGTGCTGGGTATCCGAGTAAAGGTGGATATCCTCAGCCAAACCCTGCCGACATAACCACTCTGGCCGCCACCGATCTGGCACATGAGTCCCCTATATCCAAAGCAGTCTGGAGCTGCTGTTTGGCCACTGCCCTGCCCTGGTCCCGCACTGCTTAACCGTAGTCTGCAAATCGGGCGGGAAGATGAGGATGACCTCATCCAGGGAGCCCAACAGGGCATGAGAAAAATGCCATGAGGGCGGCCGAACTGGCCTGGCGAAGGCAGAGAGAGACGGCGTGACTTTTACCGACATAGTCCAATTTCTTGGACTCCTTGTCAGGAGGTTTGTCCACATCCCTGGCGTTGCCTGCGCGCCGGAAAACGCTGTCGGTAACCAACCCCTCAGCAGAGGGGTGTTCCGAAAAACCGGACAAGGAACCGGTAGGGACCGCATACTTCCTGGCCATCCTGGCCGAAGGCGCAGGGCAGGAAGCAGGGCGCTGCCAAAGCTCCAGTGCCGGACCCACTATGGCCTCGGCCACCGGAAAGGCCTCCGTCGGAGAATCCCCTCGGTCCAGAATCTCCGTGAGGGATACCTGGCCGTTTGGAAGCGGGTTCGGCTCCATCCGGTAGACTCGAGATGAGCGAAGCAGTCCTAGGAAGGACGGACGGGCTGCTCGTCCATTGACTGACCTCCTGAAGACTCAAGTCCAGTCGCTTGAAGAAAAAGGAGGAATCATCTTCGGACTCGGAAGAGTCCTCGAAGACTGCCTCTGGCCTGAGCCACCCTTCACCTGCCGAGGTCGGTCGGGAGTGAGGGTAATGACAGCCGATGGGGTAGACCCTTAGCCGACCGAGAATCCTTGGTCGGAGCCCCCAATGGTGGCTGTGAGGCGGAGGTTCCACCGGAATCGAGTGGAGCAGCTGGTTTGGCCGAACAACCGGCCTGGGTATACTCCTCGGATAAGTCGAGGGTTGTGTCGGCCGTTCCGGTGACAACCTTAATGGCCGGGAAAGGCGGCGAGGTCGGCTTATTCCCGGCCAGGAGGAGCTGTTGCAACATAAGATCTCGATACCGTCAACGTAATTTACGCGAAGCCTCCCTCATCCGAGGAGGAGGGCGAGACGAGCGCGACGCCGCTACAGAGTGCCGAGACGAGACCGCCTATGACGGTGGGATCGGCTGGACCGCGAAGAGGTCCGAGACCGAGAGTCCCGGAATTTCCGAGGTCGGTGCGGGGAGGTGTCGGCCGGAACCGGCACTCCCTTCGGCTCGGATGGTCCATCCGAGGGCTCCGGAACCGGAGGCACAGGCGAGCCCACGGGATCCTCAACTCCTCCCGGGGGAACCGGGGAGAGGGGAATCTCGGCTGCTAAAGGCGACAGCCCGTCCAATGGGTCGAGAAAAATCTCGACTTCATCGGTGGGAGTCTCGGTCAACTGACCTGACGGGGACACCGTGAGGCCAGTGGCCGAACCCGAGCGGTCGACCGAAGCCGACGGTCGACGGCCCGGGAAAGGACCTTTCCGCTCCCAAGAGCGTCAGACGGAGGACTTACCCTGTCCCTCTTTTGGACGAGAATAAGGTCCAGCAGACGCAGGCCCTTCTCCTTTAGTGGAGAGGGACAGACAAAGCTCCTTAAAAGAAGCCGTGTAGGAAGAACCCAGAGAGAGCGGGATAAATGCCGCGGCCGAGGAAGATACGGCCCGCGCCGCCTCCTCTTCGAGGGCGACCATCCGCTCGAGCTGATCCGCCGAGCCCGCCGCCGCGGACACCGCCAACCGGGCCTCCTTGGACTTCACCGGAGGGAAACGCTTCTCGGGACGGCCCAGTTGCAATCGGGCAGCACGGTCTTCGAGGACGTAGGCCGAGAAAGATGAGCACAGGTCGCAAGCCCTGCGGGTCGTGCTCAAGGCCTAAGCAGTAGACACACGGTAGTGTGGATCCGTCCCGAGACATCTTCTGCCCGCATGGGCATCTCCAAATCCGAGTCGACGGTCCATAGCAGCCGCGAGGATAGAAGACTGAAGTCTTTTGCAAAATTTATTTTTAAATCCGCAAACGGAGAAATAGGAACCAGTCACAAACGCAGAGCGTTAAGGAGGGAACCTGAGCTTCCAAGCGGTAAGGAAGATCTGACGTCATGGGGCGGAGCCGAGAGTTATACCACCCGGGTGGGTGGGAGGAGCAAGCTTGAAGACCTTCCGGCAAGATTTAAAGCGGCAAGGATACTGCCAATGAGTGTGGATGAACAACATATCCATGTCCCTAGAATGAGGGTAACCTGGCGAAGGATAAGAACCAGGGTAGCCATGGTAAGAGTAGGCTGAAGAAAAAAGATCCGGAGTCGAGGCAGATGGAGGATGCCCCAACGGAGGATAGGCTGAAGACGGAAAACCCGATGTGAGGCCATACTGAGGGAGGGACACGTGGCCTGACGGCGAGTAACCCAACTGTGGTTCCGACAGAGGAAAGGCTGAAATACCTGATGTGGGATAGCCAGAAGAATGTCTCACTGGGGACAGCCTCTCAGCGGCTCCGGCAGAAGGAAGTCTGACGTCGGCCCTGACGGAGGAAGGGCTGACAACAGCCCCAACGAGGGAAGATCAGATGGGAGTCCCGATGGAGGAAGACCTGATGGGCCTTCCGTTATCCCCAACGAAGGGGCCCCCATGAGGTGTCATGTCTGAGGAACGTGAGAAGGAGCACCTGATGGTGAGAAGCCCGACAGTGGACCCGAAGGAGGTAAGGGGACCTGCGGGCACTGAGGAGCTGGGTCAAGTGTCGCCAAAGGTGGCGTAGGAGCCACAGTAAGGCTGTACAGCCTTCTATCGTCAGGAACCCTCGACAACAGGTGGACTTGTGTCGGAGCTTGCGGTTCTGGCGAAAGCGGGGGAAGCTCTGATGGGTCAGACGACGGGACCCAAGGAAGTGCACCCCTTGGAGAACACAGATCACCGGCCTGGTCGATTCCAATGTCCGGCAGTGTCACGTCAGCAACTGACTGGACATGAAGCAGTCGGGCGATCACTGGAGGGACCAACGATTGGCTGATCGACTTGGGCTGCACAGGAGTCGGAGGAGCCGGCTTCTGACTTATCAACCGCAGACGGGCATTCGTCAGAGGGTCTGACAAGCGACTTATCGGCCACGCTGACCGTCTTAGAGTCTGAGGTTGTACACAGGTGGGCCGCTACCACTGACAGGCATTTGGTAAATACTTGGGGAGCAGAGGAGAGAGACCAAATGGGAGGGCCTTGGATTGGTAGTGGTCCCCCTGAAAGCAAAATCGGAGGAATTTGCGATGGGAAGGGCATATTGGGATATGCAGGTACGTATCCTGCATATCCAGAGCACATAGCCACTGTCCCGGACGGAGCAATGGTGGAAGGCTCTGCACGGAGAGCATTCTGAAGAGTTTGTACTCCACAAACATGTTCAGGGAGCTGAGGTCTAGGATTGGTCTCAACTCTCCTGTCTTCTTTGGAACTAGAAAGAAATGGGAATAGTAACCTGTCCCCCAAAGATGAGTGGGGACGGGCTCTATCGCCACCTTCGACAGAAGGGATAGGATTTCTTCCAGAACCAGAGGAAGATGTTGCGGGGAGTAAGACGACTGAGGGGGTGGTTTTGAGAAGGTTTCTGTAGACACTCTATCGACTGTCCGGCAGATATTAGCTGGAGCACCCAAGCGTCCGATGTTATCCTCTCCCAACCCAGCAGATGGGAGGAGAATCTCCCCCCTACTGGTTCACCTGGAATGGCCAGAGGGAGAGAGGCAGGCAGGGAGTCAGGAGGTGTGGGGCAGCGCAGCAGCTGAGGCTCCTGTGGACTTTTTGCTGGGAGGAGTCTTGGTTGCTGGAGGGGCCTGACATTTGTTGGCGCGCTTTTCTTGATTGGGCTTTTGTTTCTGTCAGATTTGATGATGAAAAAGACGTCCTGAGGGGGCCTGTACAAAGTCTGGACCAACTTTAGTGCAGTACCCTTCTGCAGTTCGGTTATGATGTCCTTGACCCCTGAACAGCACCGAGCCCCTGAAGGGAGCATCCTGTATAGTGGACTGTACTTCAGGGACCAATCCAGAGACACGGAGCCAGGCATGATGCCGTAGGCCTGCGGCAAAAGCCGAGCTCCTGTTAGCTGTGTCCACTGCATCGTAAGTGGTATGAAGCATGTGCCTACAGGCCAAACGAGCGGAACGTACCAGATCTCCCAGTTCCTGCTTAGTTTGTGACTTGGGCAGGGAGTCCAGCTCGGATTCCACCTGGCTAAGGATAGCTCTAACGTACCTAGGGAAGGCTGCCGTGAGGGTCTCTGAATGTCTCCCCCAGGTTAAGAGTCCTGAGCTCCACATGGCCAGGGAGAGGTGGAAGTGACTGCAGAGGAACTGGGAAGAGCACCAAATGAAAGTGCCCGGCCTCTGCGACCTTGCTGGCGATCCTCTAGCTCGAGGGGATCCGAGGCGCAACCCAGTCAGTGTATGCTGTAGATGTGAAAATATATCCTGGCTGAGCCCTGAGGGGGAATTTCCCCTGTGGTGAGACCAGGGTTGCATAGGCCCAGAAGGGCAACCCACAGTGCCACCCACTAAGGGCACCTCTGACGACTCTGAGGAAGAGAAGCAGGGCTCTGCATTGTGACTCCTTCCCACCCCCTGCAGGGAAGCTGAAGAGGGTCCCCGTGCTTCACCCTGGCCCTTCAACGCCTCAGACTCCGAGGCTGCCCTCTTCCTTGACCCCAGTGTTAAGGGGTCCCCTAATGCCACAGGGAGGCCACAGAAGAAGTCCCCATCCCAACCCAAGGAACCAAAGCAGCACCAGACATGACAGCTGCCCTTGGCCCCCTGAGGTCGAGGCCGCCATGCCATGTCCTACAGGACTGCTATCCACCACAAGGTCCCTTGACACTGGAGTCAGCAGGGGGCCCGCAGAGACCACAGACTCCGGGGAGCCCGGGAGGCGAACATAGGGCCACCTGGTGCCGTGGTCCTGGGAAGCTCCCCGACCCTGGGGAGTCGGGACACCAGTCCGGATTGACCAGCGAGTCTTCCTCCTATGAAGAAGAGGAAACCACGCATACCTCCAGACTAGCTACCCTGGGAGCCCCAGAACTGATGGCACCGCAGGACATGGCGCCGCCCCAATCCCTGGCACCATGAACGGCGCCGGGATCCAAAATGTCACCGGCAGGCGCTGACAAGGGTCTGCCGGTGCCAGGCCCAGCAGCTGTGGGCCGCAACACTGGGGGAGCCTGCACCTTCGAGGAGGTGACTGCCGTGGCAGTGCTCCTGACCTGATTCCGCTGGGAACTGAGGTATTCCTCCTGCACCGCGGAAGAAACCTCCTCACTGAGCCGTACAGACCCGGGAGGGGACCAGGAGGCAGGGTTAGAAGATCTTGCCATGGCATCCCTAGAATGATGCCGTCCTCTGAAAGTTGGTGGGGCCCTGCCAACTTTAAACGCGCGGATTTCCAGAACACGGCGATCCATGGAGGAACAGGCATCGCAGTTGTCCATATCGTGGTTGGGACCCAGGTATCGCAGACAAACATCATGTCGATTCATCACGGAAAAATGCTGGACACAGGGACACCGATGCATGGGGGCATGACCCGCTTTGGATTTTTCCCCTAGCCCCTGAATCAGACGACATGAAAAGAACACAACAAAATTCACAGGAAATGGGCTCAGTACCGTTGAAAATAATAATAAAAGGAATGGTCTTATCGGTATCCAACGGCACTGGGTGGATTCAGAACCGGGATGGAGAAGCAGCAAAACGGCGCTGAAATACGGAATAGGCCCGATGACGCAGCAAGCACTGAAACTTACGCAGGTGTGACCTTGATGGTGGGAGAAACAGAACTGGGGTGGAGGAGGAGCCTGCAGCACCTAATGGCCAACCCGCATATGCCACGCAGTGCGTTGGTCTCGTGGCGGCGCCAGCCCCAAAACAAACAAAAAATAAATAAATAAAATAAAAACACTCTCATGCAGGTGCGCACCTCTGGCTAACACCCAGCAGTATTGAATGGTGAAGACTGATGAGGGACGATCAGGTTCTATTGCTGTCTTCTGTAATAGAGACTGAATTTCCTCTCTGAGAAGAATGTGCACCTTGGGGTAATGAGAATGGGCTTGAGGCCTGTCTGGAGGTTTTGTGAGGAATTCCAGAGTGTGGCCTTCCTCTATGAGCTGAAGAACCCATGAGTCGGTTGTCACCGCCCGCCACCATGGCAGATGACAGCAAATCTTCCGCCCACCCGCTCTCCTGCAAAATTTTGAGGGGAGAGGGCAGATGGCGAGTTATGCGAGGGACGGAAGTTTGGGAACAGCTGCACCTGAAGCCCTCTGGGACTTGCCTGGGGGAGCAGTTGTGGCTGATTGAGCCCTATGTTTGTTTTGGTGACGAGGCGTCTGCTGTTGTTTAGGCTACGGTTTTCTTTGGTGCCAAAAAGGCCACGTTGCCTGAAACTTTGGCCAGTACATGGTTTGTACTGACCAAAGGGCTTTGCCTTTATCCTGTAGGGTGGTAATGATATCTTGTGCATCACCCCCAAACAGGATGGACCCCTGGAATGGGGCGTCCTGGATGGTAGTTGGTATGTCTTGGGCCAAACCCAACACCCTCAGCTAGGAGAAACGTCAGAGGCCGAATGCTGTGGCGGCTCCCCTCGCAGATGAGTCAACTGCGCTACACGTTGCCAGAAGCAAGCCCGGTGGCACAGAGAGCTGAGGCGCTGCCTTTTACCTTCCTACGACATGACCTGGGGGTCGGAACAACCACCGGGTCTTGGAGGGTCAGCTGGGGGAGGAGGATACAGCATCCCTGGACTGCTCTCCTCCGGGAAGAGTGGGTGGGGAGAATTGCGGCGGCACTGGCTCCTGACGGTGGCTGGGGATGGTGTAGACTCAGTGATCAACATGTGGGCTGGCATCGAAGGTGCTGCGTGCAGGAACGCGCACAGCAGCGTCCCTGATGCCATTACATGCACGCGCCATGGAGGGACTGAGGGACAAAGAAAGAAACTAGTACAATCCTCCGGCATGAGTGATGGCGGGCTTCAACAACATTGCAGCAGACCCACTTAAGACAGCTGCCCTTCAGCCCTTGGCCTCCAGGACTCTGCAGTGTGCGGGATAAATCCCTGCTGTGACATGACATGGGATGGCAGGGTGAAAGGGTTCGAGCTCTAACTGGGTCTGGGGCAGCAGCTGAGAAGTCACCTGAAGAGGGGAGCCATAGGACCACCCCCCAGCTGAGGAGGTAACCAAAAAAAAAAAAAAAAAACATAAAACAAGTCATCCGAAGTGAATCCCTACAGGTCAGTTTGTACAAACGGATCAAACCCGCCAACAGGGATTTCGATTCCAAGTCTAGGAGTGCTTCAATGGCCAGCTCTAGCCAGGCAAACAAAGATTTCTGGGATACCAGCATATGGCTGGCATAGTTGAGGGCCCTCATGACCAGAGTGGAGGAAGAATAACATTTCCTGCCAAACTGGACCAGTTGCAGAGACTCCTTGTCCGGTGGTGAGGTACTCATATTCTGGGGTTTATAAGACCGCTCATGAGCGGCTGCTATAATGACCAAATCGGCCTTTGGCTGCACGCTGAGGTGGTCCTTCCTCTCTGGTGTATGGTAAGTGAGGGCCGCCTTCTTGGCCACCACTGGAATGGAGGATGGCATCATCCAGATTGTTGGATGCCAGGTCCTCATGTGGCTCATGCCAGGGTGGAGTAAAGACCGGGGCAGCCTCCTGCATGTCCAAGTGTTCTGCAAGGCGCTGCTTTTTCTGATCCTGGGCATCTGACCTCCAGTCATACACCTCCACTATTTTTATGAGAAGGTCCGCAAAGGAAGAATCCTCCGGAGGCGACCTGGGGGATTCTTTGGGCTGGGGTTCCCCTATAGGCAGGGTTTCGAAACCCAACCCTAGTGACTCAGAAGAATCAGAGTCGGAATCATGGTCTCAGAAGAATCAGAGTTGGAATCATGATCTGAGTAGGAAGACTCTTAGGGCTCCAGTGTCGGTTTACCTGAGGGCCGGGCCGGCGTCAGAGCCTTCAAAGGGGCTGGCGTCGGCTGAGGCGAAGGGGCCGGAACCTGCCTCGGTTGCTGTACGTCAGGGGTCCTATGAGATTCTCTGGGAGGCCAACGGTTGTCCAACTCTGTTACCAGTTGAGCCGTGGTCTCTGACCACCAAGATTGTAAAATGGGCCGAAAGTCCACTGGAGGTTGAGGAGGAGGCTGATAAGCTGGGGGATAGCCTGTAGCAAAGCCTGGCTGTGGGAAACATGTCACGCGGAAATGTGGTGATAGGTAACCCGGAGGGTAGGCCGGAGCGTACCCTGGCATTTGAAACCCTGACAGGGGGTTAGCCCAGTGGGTTGTACGCTGGTGCCTAAGGAGCTGGGTATCCTGACAGCAAGAACCCTGAAGGACGTCCCAACAGAGGGTAACTTGACAGCAGAAACCCTGACAGAGGGCCCGATGGGGCAAACATGCCGAAGGTCCTGAAGAAGGCAAACCCATTGGAGGGCCTGATGGAGGGACCGAATGCAGCATCAGTGGCTCAGTAGGTAGCACACTCACCCCTGAGGCCGGGAGGTCAGAGGGCTGTGGGTTCAGTTCCCACATCTGGCACTTAGAATAATACCCCAGTACTGACACTGTAGTGCAGCATGAGAGGGGTGCTGCACTTCTGAGGTGCCGTCTTTCAGATGAGACTTTAAACCGAGGTCCCATCTGCCTGGATTGGTGGTAGTTCAAGTGGCTGTTAAAGATCCCATGGCACTTATCGAAAAAAGAGTAGGGGAATTTCCCCGGTGTCCTGGCCAAATTTCCCTCATTCACTAAAAATACCACCAACAGCTTAATCTGGTTCAAGGTCAGTTGGCATTCATCTGTATGCCCCTCCCCCGGGTCATGCCTGAAAATAGGCAGGATTTGTCTAGTGCACTTACCTGGTCAACAAAAACTAAATAAAAAGGCCCTGATGGAGGCCCCTGTAGAATGCTAAACCCTGAAGATCCTAGGATGGTTGGGTCCGGTGGAGGGCGTGCCGGTGGCACTACAGCCCCTGACGGCAGAGGAGGTGCCTGGGAACTGTCTGGTATAGTGCCAGCTCCTGAAGCCTGATCCAGAGGTGCGCCTGGAAGAAGGTCACCTGACAGAAGCCCCTCAATTCTCATCCCTCGATTGACAGGCGAGTGAGGTGGAACCACGTCCAGTGGAGGGGGTGAGGCCCCATTGGGGAGAACCCTCCGGGGAAAGCTGAGGTAAATCCGGCAACTGGGAATCGTTGGGGACATCACTGGACACAGACACCAAGTCGGTCAGGCGGACACCAGCAGAGCCTGTGTCCGACTTATTGGCCGAAACAATCAGGTAAACGTTGGACTGGCCAACGCTTTACTTAGCGGTTGAAGCCGGGCTGGCTTCAGAACCTCCGGAGCCCGATACCACAGCCTGAGCCAGGTACTCGTCAGAGGCCCCGACGAGCAACTTAGCAGCTCCTCTCTGCACGGTAGAACCCCGCTCGTGGAGATGGGTCTCAGCTTGGCCAAGGCCTCAGCCAAGGTTCCCACGGCCACTAGGACCAGTGGCGGCGGGGAGCCAGAGGACTGCTCCTTAGGTGGAGCAGGCTAGGCCATGGTGGCCAACTTCCTGTTGGAAGCAGGCCACCGCTCATCCGAAGGGCCTGCAGGCGGCTTCGGACACAATGGGGACCGGTCTTGGTCCCGATGCTTCTCCGTCTTCCTCCTTTTCTCATGATTGAACTCGGTGGGTGAGATGGAAGCACTGCGCAATTTATGGAGTTCTTTCTCCATGGTAGTCATTCGCTTCTTAAGTAAATGAGCATCAAGGGCCTGCTGGCAGCGCTTCCGTGTGGCCGGATTAAAGCTGACACAGGCCTCACAATCCTTGACCTTGTGCTCCAGGCCTATGCAGAAGAGGCAGAGAGAGAGAGAGTGCAAATCCTTGTGGGGTAGTTGCACACCACATGAAGCACACTTATTCTTGTGCTCGACATTTGAAGATGACATGCACAAACAAAAAAAATTAATTTTGAAAGAAAGAAAACAGATACTCATCCGATGAAGTAGTCTAACTACAATGTATAATCTCCGCGAGGTCTGACTGTTCAGGTCGGCGGAAGGAAAAAACTGGAAGGTGGGCATGGGGACCACCCACTATATAGGGTCATGCTGACGCCTGCCACATGATGTTCGGTGGGCAGTCCTCCATCAGATACTTCTGGCTAAAGTTTCTGTGTGGTCCTGACGCCAGGGGCCGAAAGGTGATTACCTACTGCAAGAGCCCTCTCGAAGTAAGATCTAGCAATATGAATGCCTAGGGTAGGTGCTGCATAGGACTGCTTGCCCATAATGTCACTCTTGCGCGATTCCTTGTTAAGAGGATGCGCAGTGACCTTTTGAGGGAGAATGGCCTTGACAATATCAGCAAGAATAACAATGGCATCGGCCATAGGTTGAGAAACATACACCGCTCTATCCTTGGGGGCAGTGCTTGCAGACAGATGATACTGAAGTATGCCCACTCCAAACCACAGCAGATAGGGTTTCAAATGCTGGTGGAAAAGGGGAACTAAGTTGTGATTAGGCATGATAGAGACATTTAACCACTGCGGACAGAGATGTTTACTTTGCCCAGTGGCTGTAGATTTTAAATCAAGTGCAGAATGCATGTTTCTGAGCAAAGTCTGAAAAGATAGATCCTCCTGAGGCACAAAAGTTGGGCCTGGGTTTGAAGTGTCCAGATTAAAGAAAGAGACATCGACGCCACCCTCAGAAATGATGAGGTCAGAGTCGGGTTTGTTTCCCACCATTTTCCTCCTCCCCAGTTGGAGGGAAGTAGATAGGGTGGATCGTAGGCTCTCTAACCCAGAATGTGGTCTCTGTGACACTGGCTCCAAAGTAAGAGGGGCCTGTGGCAAGGGCGGTGGTTGTTTCCAGAACCAAAAACTCCACCCCGCTTGAGGACCCCACCTGCAGCTCCAGTTCCACCAACCCCGAAGGGCCAGGGGCCGACTCTGCTGGCAGAGACACACAAGTCAGATGCTGCATTCATTGCTCCATAAGAATTACCCAATGGTGGAACTGCCCACCAGAGTCCCCACTTACAGAAAAGGTGGGACTCTGGGCCCAAAACCTCAACCCCCAGGACTCAGAAGCCCCCAATGATGCTGACAGCGCCAGTGAGGACTAGACTGAGGATCTCATGGCAGACCTCACAGGGGGCGATCATGAGTGCTACAATTTCTTCACCTTCCCACAAGAAGAAGAAGAACTCAAGGCTGAGCAGAACCCAAACAGGATCAGGAATGTGCACGCTTCTTTTGCGCTTCTGGGAGGATGTCCTTCCTCCCAGGCATTGGACCACCCATGGTCAGAACCCTTCCTCGACAGGGAAAGTGGACCGGACATGGCCCCGTTGCTGGAGCAGCCTGCCTGAGTAGATGCTCTACCGTCATCCTCCATGGTTGTCAAGCGTTGTCTTGGTAGGGCTGAGAGAGATTGACAGAAACATTTTTGTAAAATCACTAAACTGACTCAAAATTAACAAACCTTAGCTTTAAACACTAAAACTGACTGAACACTGTTTTGGTATAGATGTGAAGTTCTGACTCCCAGCCAGTGTGTGATACCACTGATGCGCACTTGACGGTTGTGTTAAGGTAAGCCTTGATCCGCAAGCTCCCTCTTGTGGCGCAGTGTATAAATGCAGCTTACCTTGGCACCAGCCCTCCTGAAAAGCTCTGGTTCCTGCTGGGTCCTGTGCCTCTGGCTTAGATCCACTAGTGTGAATCGATGGTGAAGACTGATTTTTAGAAGATCACTCCTGGCCTCTGTTGACACCTGGGGTTCCAGCGACAGAAAGCAGTCATGCTAGAAACACAGGCAGTGTACAGAGCTCACCCAAACCACAGTGGCTTCATCAAAAGATGGAAGCATCAGAGTGTGGCTAACCTCTTTCAATAGATGAGAAGAAGCACTTCTCCATCTCTGAATTAGCCTGGAGCAAACTCTCAGCTATGTAGACCCCAAGGTCATTCAGACATGACAAACACATGATGTTGGAAGGCGAAGGAAGTCTGCTGGTTAGATGGAAGTTTAGAGGTACAGCCAGACAGCAGTGGAAACCCACTGTACACCACGAAATGATGTCCACCCTGGTCAGCCTGGTGGCGCTGGAGGTTGAGGCACTGGTTGCTACACCTCGTGCCACACCGGCAACCTGGGTTTGGGAACGAGCCTGGGTCGGTCGCCGGGGGTTGGCAGAGGCAAGAGAGGATCGAGTGTCTGGAGGACTGCTCTCCTCTCTCAGGGGCAGGGATGTTGGTTGCCCCACTCGCTGAGTGCTCTCTGGTGGTGGCTGGAGGGCAGTACAAGTCAGGAGGACACACACCAACGTCATCATGTTGGAAGGATGGGAGAAAAAGGAAAATCAGAGGCAGCAGGCTCCATGGTAAGCCACACAGCACCCCGACAGCCCCCGAGATATCTGATCGGTCTGGGGGTGGGGGAAGCTGGCACCCTTCACCTCGACCCTGCCATGGAAGGGGACACCTGTGGGGGATTTAAGGGGTGCTGAGTCGGGAAACGATGAGGCTGAGACGGAGTCCCTCCAAGGGAGGGACTGGAACCGCCTGCCAGGCTCAGGGAGCAATAAACACCTCTATGGCAAAAAAAAAAAAAAAAAAAAGAAAGAAAGAAATTATGTCTACCCATGGGGCAACATACAGAAGGCAAACGGCACCAGGCCCATAACCGAACCGCGAGACCCTAAGTTCAAGGCAATCATAACAAATGTATGTACTTAACAAGAATAATTAGCATGTATATAGTGCTTTTCATACGCAATGTATCCCAAAGCACTTTATGTGCAATGAGAGACTAGTAGTGAAGTGACTGCAACTGCTTAGTGGCAGCCATTTCCCACATCAATGCCCACACAGAGACTTGGACAACTGCTTGATCTGAGTTTATGGGAAGGGGAATGTTGGCCAGGACACCAGGGAAAATTGTCTACTCCTGCGAAATGTGACTTGGGTTCTTTTATTTCCACTTGGACACCCAGCAGGACAGCAACCGAGATGGACAGAAGGGACCTTGGGTTAACATCTCTTCTGAAGTACGGCACACTCTGACAGTGCAACCTGTATTTGGGTGCCAGAGTATATGGTATAAACCAAAGACCCGGTGTGGGACTAGAAACCATGACCTTCTGACCAAGAGACGGATATGCTACCAGCTGAACCCCGCTGACTCCTCGATCTGAACTGTGCATCCAGTTTTACATTTATTTGAATTTTGTGTTTTTTTTCTCTAGTAAAATCTGTGGTGTACCTGTTTTGTCTGTGGTAACATGAACTTGCCTAGCACTGACGTTACTGCTCTGAAGGTGCGTGCCCTCTTCTGTCATGGACGGTTTTCCTTCCACAGACGGAGTGCAGCTAATTCCTGTCAGCTCCTTGCAAATTTGGTTGAACTGTGGTTGGTGGTGTGGCCGCACAAACATGCAAAACTCTGAAATCAAGAAAGAAAACAAAAACCACAGTTAGTGCGACAGTCGGCGCATACTCTTTCCAGGATGTATTTCAAAATACAAAACACAGAGAACAGAGTCCTGGCTTAAAAGCTGCAGTAATTCCTGCTCAAAAATAAATTTACCTGAATGGCCTACTCAGTGTTTGAGCTGGCAGTTTAAGACCATGCAGCATTTTGGCTACTTTCCACCTAATGGTTTTAGTCACATATAGGCTATGGTTGCATTTTATCCAGTCCTGCTTCAGAAACAGTTATACGTTTCACACATCCTGTCAACAGCAGACTATGTCAATTTGCCCATTTGAAAATTTATGGCAATGATGCTAGATTTTATAAAGAACAGTCTTGTCTGTCTCCAGACCTGCATAAGAGACATTTTGTGCAAATGATCAAGAAATGAAAACTACGTACTCGGAGTAATTCTTGATCTGCTAGGAACATCTTCATTATTTTTCAGTTACTCTCTTTATTGTTAAAAACAATAAGAACAAAAAAAAAGGTTACTCACCTGGAACAGTAGTTCTAGGAGTGGTATATGTTGTTCATCCACACTTCTTGGCATTGTCCCTTTCCTCTTTAAATCTACCGGAAGTCTTCAAGCTGACTCCTCCCACCCAACCAGGTGGTATAATCCTCGGCTCCGCCCAGTGACGCCAGAACTTAGCCCGCTGGAAGCCAGGTTATGCGTCCGCAGCCAGGGAGGTCGGGTGGGTCCAGGTGGATGAACAACATATACCACTCCTAGAAGAACAGGTTGCTCACCTCTAACAGTAGTTCTAGGAGTGGTATATCTTGTTCATCCACACTTCATGGCATGTCCCTTTCCCCTTTAAATCTTGCTGGAAAGTCTTCAAGCTGGCTTCTCCCACCCACCCAGGTGGTAAATACCTCGGCTCCGCCCCATGACACCAGATCTTAGCCCGCCAGAAGCAAGATTGTGTGCCTAAAGTCGGGAGACAGGAGGCAGGGATGAACATATACCACTCCTAGAACTACTGTTACAGGTGAGTAACCTGTTCTTCTAGGAACGTGGATATGTTGTTCATCCACACTTCTTGGCAGACTCCAAGCAGTTCTCCGGGAGGAGGGAGGCAAGGCGTACACCCCCTACTTGGGAAATAAAGATTGGAGAACAGAGGCCCTAAAACCAGCATCCTGGCGTGACTCAAGGTCGATGTGGTAGTGGGTAATAAAGGTGTTTGCTGACTTCCAGGTAGCAGCAAAACAGATTTCCTGAATAGGGATGTCCCTGGAAGCAGCCACCGATGCAGCAGTACGCCACTGGGAGGCTCCTTGCCCACCAACTCATAGCACAGACCTATGCATGATGTAATCCATCTTGCAATGGTCTGTTTGGCTGCAGGTCTGCCAGAAGCGGCTTCAGCGTATGTGACAAACAGCTGGCGAACCTCTCCATGAACTTCCGCCCTTCTCTCCTTATAATAGGAGAGAGCACATCTCAGGTCCAAAGTATAGAGCCTGTACTCGGCGTCCGAGGTGTAGTTAGGGTAGTATATCGGCAGAGGTGAAACTCTGATACCACCTTCGGATGGAATTTAGGGTGGGGGCACAGGACAACTCTGTCTCTGTAAAAGACCAGCTAAGGGGAGTCCACCGAAAGCACTTGGAGCTCCCCTGTCCTTCTGACTGACGTGATAGCCACCAGGAAGGCCATCTTCCACAAGTATGAGAGCTCACACTTGTGCATGGGTTCGAATGGCTTGCCCATGAGCTTTGCCACAACCAGCAACAGATCCCACAGAGGTGGAGGTTTACGCACCAGAGGGGATATGTGATCCAGGCCTTTGAAGAAGCGCCCGACCACTGTCTCCTGCGCCAATGTTGACTGACCGGCCTGCGCCCAGCAAGTAGAAATGGCTGCCAGGTGCACCCTAAGGGTCGATGACCGTAGACCCTCTTTGGAGAGATACCAAAGGCAGTCGAGAATGTAAGCCACAGAGCAGGATAAGGGGTCCAGACTCTTACCCCGACACCAAATGGAAAATCTTTTCCATTTGAAGGCATAACATTTCCTGGTCGATTCCTTACGAGATGCCTCCACCACAGTGTAGACATCCTCGGAAAGACCCAAAGCCTGGAACTTGAGCCGCTCAGGTACCAGGTTGTGAGGTGCAGGGATTGAAGGTCCGGATGGAATACCTTCCCTTGGATCAGTGATATCAGGTCCGGGCGTGTACGAAGCCGCTCCGTGGGCCTGCAGCTGAGGCTGAGGAGATCTGGGTACCAGAACTGGCGCGGCCAATCTGGGGCTACCAGGATCACTTTCGCCTTGTCCCTCCTCACCTTGAGTAACACCTTATGGATCAAGAGAAATGAAGGGAAGACTTAGAGGAGGCCAGGGGTCCACGGCCTCGAGAAGGCATCTCCCTGCAGCGAGCCCTGCTGAGGAAGCGGGCATGGTACAGCCTCAGCTTGGTGTTTTCCCTGAAGGCAAACAGGTCCACCAATGGTAAGCCCCAAAGGGAGAACAGACTGTAAGCTACCTCTGGATGGAAAGACCACTTGTGGGATGTCTGGCCTATGTGGCTGAGAGCATCCACCAGCTGGTTCGAGACTCCTGACACATGAATGGCTAGGAGATCCGCCTCCAACCGGCTTACGAGGGTCCAGATGCGGAGCACCTCCTTGTACCACAGATGGGAATGCGTGTCGCCCTGTTTGTTGAGGTAGTACATGGTCGTGGTATTGTCCGTCTGGACTTGAACCACTCAACCCCAGAGCTCAGGAGCGAAACCCGACAGTGCCAGTCTGACTGCTCTGAGCTCCAACAGGTTGATGTGGCATCGGGACTCCTCGGGGGTCCAGAACCCGTGGGCCCTGTTGTCACCCATGTGGGCTCCCCAGCCCATGAGAGAAGCATCGGTTGTAAGGACGACCGTCGGCTCAGGGCAGACAAATGGGATCCCTTCCTGCAACCGGTCTGGGGCGGTCCACCATTGGAGAGCGCCCCACATCTTCTGGGTTACAGTGATCAGCTGGTTGACATGACCGTGGTACTGAGTCCACTGGGTGGCCTGCTCCCATTGGAGGGGGCGCATGTGCAACCTGGCCCAACGGACCACTGAGGTGTACGCCGCCATGTAACCTAGAAGGAGCAGAAAGTCCCAGGCAGGGCACAAGTGCCCAACCAGAAATGATTGGGCAAAGGAGGAAAGAACCTCTGCCCTGCCCACCGGGAGTCAAGCTCTGGCTTGACAAGAGTCGAGCTCTGCCCCAATGAAGTCCATCACCTGAGAGGGCACGAGTTCCGACTTCACCTCGTTGATCAGGAGGCCGAGTTGGGAGCAGGTTCGGAAAGCCAGATCCCTGGACCTCTCCAACTCCTGAAGGGAGGAACCTGCCAAGAGCCAGTCGTCCAGATAAGGGTAGATTCGTATTCCTCGACGCCGAAGATGGGCTGCCACCACCGCAATGCACTTGGTAAAGACCCATGGGGCCGATGGCAGGCCGAATGGTATGGCTTGGAACTTGTACAGGGTCCCCTTGACCCTAAAGCGGAGGAACCGCTGATGGGATGGATGGATTGGGACATGAAAGAACGCGTCCTGCAGATCAAGTGAACAGAACCACTTGTTTCGCTCCAGGTATGGTATGATCTAGCTCAGAGTTACCATCTAGAAGGTGCGAGACCTGAGATACTGATTCAGGTTGTGGAGATCAAGTATGGGGCGCCAATCCCCCCATCCACTTGGGCACCAGGAAGTACCTGGACACGAAGCCTGGGTCTGTAGAAGGATCCAGCACAGGAGCTACTGCCTCCTAGCGAAGGAGCTGAGTTATGTCGTCTCACACAGCTGACTGGGTGCAAGCTGAGATCCTTTCCTCCCGAGGGGCGCGGGCTCGGCTGGGAAAGTACTGCTCGAATTCTAGAGGCAGTCCCTGACCAACCACTTCAAGAATCCACCTGTCCGAGGTGATATTGGACGAGGCGGAAATAAAGTGGTGGAGCCGGCCCCCCATGGGAGGACCCAGAGCTGGCGTAATGGGTGTAGGGGTGGCAACCCCCAACCCATCACTGAGCAGGCTTACAGGAGGAGGAGGCTGCTGGACCTGCGCCTCGGTCTCCTTTACTGGGCTGCTGTGGACCCCGCTTGGGCCTCGGGTGCCAAGCTTGAGCCTCCTGCTCCTGACCTCCTTGATAGGAGAGTTGCCTAACCACAGGGGAAGAATGCAGAAATGGCTTCTTTCGCATCTGCTGGTTCTTGCCCGAAGAACCTTTCGCAGAAGTAGCATCCAAGGTGGCACTGGACTGCTCTATGCGCTGAAGGTGACCGGCCACTCCTAAACCGAACAGGTCGTGCCTAGGAAAGGCACGTCATCTAACTTGTGCCAAGTATCAGCCAGAAAGTAGGAAAGCTTCAGCCAAGCCCTGTGGCTGCTAAGGAGCGGCACAGGAATCCCCAATGTCCAGGGCCGTCTGGAGCTGCTGTTTTGCAACAGCACGGACTTCCTTCATTGTGGTCTGCATGTCCACCGGGAGATGAGAGAGGACTTTGTCTAATGACCCTAGGAGGGCATGAGAGAAGTGTGCCATTATAACAGCCGAGCTGGCCTGATGAAGGCCTAAAGAACAGGCCGCACAGACCTTATGGGTAGAGTGGTCCATATTTTTAGACTCCTTGTCTGGGGGTTGGTCAGTGTCGGCTGAGCTACCAGTACACCTGAACACAGAAAGCGGTGACCAGGCTCTCGGCCGAAGGATGTTCTGTGAACCCCGCCAGGGACCCCATGGGCACCACGTACTTGCGGGCCATGTGAGCAGACTGTGCTGGGCAGGAAGCTGGGTGCTGCCAAAGCTCAAGGGCTGGGCCAACAATGGCTTCGGCCACTTGAAAGGCCTCCGTCGGGGTATCCCCCTTTTGAGGATATCCATAAGGGGTACTCCGCCTTCTTCTGGATGGACTCCAGGGGCATTCCGGTGGATTCGGAGATCAGGCGGGAGAAGGTCCTGAAAAGAGGAAGGGCCTTCCTCCAAACCCGCCACGGACGACTCATCATCCCCAGGATGGGAGTGCAATCCGGTGACGTCCGAGTCCGAAGAGTCAGGATACAACAGCCTCCCGCCTAGGTCTCCCTCGATACACCGAGGGCGATCGGGGATGACTGTTATCGACAGACGTTGGGGAAGCCCGGTGTCTGTTCGGTCCTCTTTCGAGGGAGCCACTCCCTGAGGCTGCTTAGGCAGTGGTTCCACCAAAATCGGTGGAGAGACCGAGGCAGGCCGAACCGGGATACAGGCCGGCCCCATGGGCAGGGGAACCGAAGACTTTGGTTCCGGAGGGGTCAGGGTCGGCCTAGGAGGCAGAAGCCAAGTGATGGCCGGGGTGGCCGGCGGGGCCGGCTTCTGTCCAGACAGAATCAGCTGTTGCCACATGAGATCTTCACAGCGTCGAAGGAGTTTCCGTCGAAGCCTCTCCTCATCCGAGGAGGATGAAGATCTGTGGCGACACCTCTTCTTAGAGTGTTTACGACTCTTTCTCGGCCGAAGGGTTTTGGACTTTGATCGAGATCGAGGAAGTCGACTTGTTAGATCGGGAGACATTGATGTCGGTGAAAACCAAGGGTCCGGAACCGTTTCTTCGATGGGGACACCAGCGGGCTTGGTCTCCTCATCTGGAAAGACAAGGTCCTGAGTCCTTTCCAAAGAGTCGTCAACTGGGGTCGGTGACAAAGGGTCAACTGGGTTGAGAGAAATCTCTACCTCGTCGGCCATTTCCTTGGTCCCCTGGCCAGACAAGAGATCCGTAAAGCCGGCAGCCGAGGATGCGATCTCGACTGAAGTCAAGACCGCGTGCTCTTGGGACTCAGACCTTTTTCGGTCCCAAGAATGTCTTTGCTTCGACAAAGACTTCGGGTCCTTATCCCTCTTGCAAGGGCGGGAGGAGTTCGAGCCTGAGGGAGAGACTGGCACAACTCCTTGAAGGAGCCCGTAAAGGTGGAGCCAAGGTTGAGCGGAACAAAAAAGCTTCGATTGGCCAAAGCTTGAGCTGCTTCCTCCTCGAATGCCTTCATTTGCTCCAGCTGCTCGGCAGATCCCGCGGCCGCGGAAACTGCCCACCTCGCCTCCTTCGATTTCACCAGCAGGTTCCTTTTCTCCGGTCTCCCCAGTTTTAGGCACGAATTGCGGTCGTCCAGGATGTTGGGATGGAAGGCCAAGCAGAAAGTGTAAGATGAGGTGTCATGTCCAACACCTAGGCAATAAACGCACGTTAGGTGGGGATCGGTGCGTGACATCTTCAGGCCGCAGGTACACCGGCAAAATCCGGGTGACGATTTATCCTCCATGTCCGATGCGCTGCAATCGGAATCGCTAACTCGAACGAGTTTTAAAGTTAGTTTTGGTAAAAACAGACGCTTTGAATCCAGGGCCTACGAACTGCTGTGAGAGCACGAGGGAACCTGTATCTTCCAGCGGAAAGGAAAGTACAGTTACATAAGAACTTACCGTAACAGTAGATCTTCGAGAACAGCTCTTGCAGCAGGTAACACCATTAGGACTGAAGCCGGCAGGCGTCAGGACCCCATGGAAATCTTCTAGCTAGCAGTCTTCAGTGGGGACCGCCTCCAACGTCGGTCCCGCCCCCGACGTCAGACGTAGTACATAAGGAGGCGGTCCCGCCAGATTCCCCAGTTCTCCTGCCGGAGACTCCCGGCTGCAGGATGACATCAGAAGGGAGAACGAGGATCCGCCATCAGAAGAAAAAGAGCTAAAGCTCCTGCCAAGGCCTGGTAGGCCGTACCTCCTCAAGGGGAATGGTGGATGGATAGTAGCTGCAAGAGCTGTTCTCGAAGATCTACTGTTACGCAAGTTCTTACGCAACTGTACTATCTTACTCGAGATACAGCTCTTGCAGCAGGTAACACCATTAGGACTGATTCCAAGCAATAGTGCCTGAAAGCATTCTGGGAGGAGGAAATTAGAGAGATCTTGAACAAGTCCTGACTCTAGGACAGGAGACCCTGTAGAACAGCTAGGCAGAACGGCTCTCCGCCGTGATGTAATATCCAGGCTATAGTGCCTAATAAATGCTGCACTGAGCTCCAAGTAGCTGCAGCACAAAATGGCCAAGGTGGAGATGTTGCGCAGTGTTGCAAAGAGGTAGCCAATTTTGTCGAGTGGCCCCAGACTGTACCCGGAGGGGCTTATGTCTGTTGTTGTAAAATGAAATACACTGGACAAGCCAGCAGAAAGGGTCTGCTTTGAGACTGGTTGGCCCAGCACCCTCTCAGCGAAGGAACGAACAGTTGTCCGACTTCATGTTGTTTAGTTCTATTCAGGTAGAACCTAAGGAGCGGAACATCCAGGGTGTGAAGCAACGCCTCCTCTATTAGAGTACTTGGGAAAATACACAGGCAAATCGATGTCCTGGTTGAGAGTGAGGGCAGAGACCACCTTAGGCAGGAATTTAGGATTCGTCCTCAGAGACACTCTGTCCTGGTGAAAAATTAAATAAGGCTCCTTGCACATGAGAGCATGAAGCTCGGAAACTCTCCTTGCTGATGTGACAGCAACTAAAAATAACGTTTTCCACGACAGAAAATGCAGCTCGCAATCCACGGCAGGTTCAAAGGGGGGAAGCGTGAGTTGTTCCAGCACAAAGAGTAGGTCCCGAGGAGGAACGGGATCCTTGATGGGTGGCCTAAGGTGTAACACCCCTCTCAGGAAGTCTCGAGCGGCATCAAGCTGTGCCACTGTGCGCTGTCCCACCGGGAAGTGGTATGCAGAGATCGCGCAGAGGTGCACCTTAATGGAGGAGTAGGCGAGACCCGAATGGAATAGGGAAAGAAGGTATTCCAGCACCCCTTTCACCAGGCATTCTAAAGGGGAAAGGCCGCGTGCCTGCGACCATAAGCAAAAGCGGCGCCACTTCATGGTGTACGTCGCATGCGTTGCCGGCTTTCTGGCCGCGGAAAGGACTTCCGCCACCTCTTGCGAGACCCCGTATCGCATAATGGCTATGTCTCTAGGAGCCATGCATGCAGGTTCAGTGAGCGTAAGTCAGGGTGGACTAGTGAACCCTCCTCCTGAGACAATAGGTGGGAGCTGAAAGGCAACGGAACTGGAGGTTTCCGGGACAATTGCATCAGCATGGGGAACCAGATCTGCCTGGACCAGAAAGGCACTATCAGGATCATTGTTGCGTGCTCCCTGCGCAGTTTGAGAAGAACTCACTGGATCAACAGGAAGGGAGGGAAAGCGTAGAGGAATCTGTCCGCCCAGGAGAGGGACAACGCGTCTCGCCAGAAAACACCAGACCCTGGATCTAGCGAGCAAAAATTGGGCAGTTTTGCGTTGGATGGGGAAGCGAATAAGTCCAACTCTGGAGTGCCCCATCAAAGGAACAGATCCTCTGCTACCTCCTGAAGAAGTTCCCACTTGTGGAATCTGGCCTGGGAACGACTCAGGCCGTCTGCGATTGTGTTGTCCACTCCGGGAACGTGAACTGCAATCAGGCTCGCGCTGTGTCGGATTACCCAATCCCACACCCTCACAGCTTCCCTGCAGAGGGGGTAAGAGTGTGCGCCTCCTTGTTTGTTGAGGTAATACATCACCACCATGTTGTCTGTCTGAAGCAGAAGGGTACTCTACGGTATTTCTGACTGAAAGGCCTGCAGGGCGTAAAGGACCGCCCTCATCTCCAGCACGTTGATGTGGAGGTGAGCTTCCTGAGGGGGTCCATGTTCCCTGGGACCTCACCCCGTTCAGGTGCACTCCCCATCCCAGCGCTGAGGCGTCTGTGGAGAGGATTGCCTTCGGGGATGACGCGGTAAACGGGACACCACGAAAGTGTCCCTGGGTCTAGCCACCATTGCCAGTCTTGAATCACGTCGTGGATTCTGACCGGATGCTGCATGTGGTCTTGCCTTGGGTCCCACTGCACCTTGAGCATCCACTGAGTTACCCGCATGTGGTGCCTTGCCAAAGGGATGGCTGGAGGGCCGCAGCCATGTGTCCGAAAGCAAGGAAGGACCAACCTAAGGGACGGTCTTTTCGCTGAAAGATCCCTGATGAGGGATCTGATGTGTTCCGCTCTTTCGGTGGGAAGAAAGGCTTTCCCTTGGACGGTGTCCAGAACTGCGCCTATGAACTGCAGCTTCTGGGACGGTACCAGGAGAGACTTCTCGTAGTTGATAAGAATGCCCAGAGACTGGAACAGGTCCTGGGTGCTCTGAATAGCCATCAACAGTGCCTCTTTGGAGGCAGCCATGAGAAGCCAGTCGTCCAGGTACGGGAATACGTAGTGGCCCTGTCTCCTCAGAGTCGCTGCCACGACTGCCATACACCTGGTAAAGACCCTGGGGGCCGAAGACAGTCCGAACGGAAGGGCCCAGAACTGAAAGTGGTGGCTGAGAAACTCGAAGCGCAGGAACCTCCTGTGCGCTTGAGCTACTGGGATGTGCAGGTAGGCATCCTGCATGTCCAGGGACGCTAAGAAGGCGTCCTTTTTCAGCATAGGAATGAGTCCTTGGAGGGTCACCATGCGAAAACGTTTGTAGGCGACCGACATGTTGAGGTCGCTGAGGTCCAGGATTGGACGGAGGTCCCCTGTTTTCTTCGGAACCAGAAAGAAGTGGGAATAGTATCCGGATCCTATCTGGCTCTCTGGGACATACTCCACCGCTCCCTTTTGCAGGAGCGCGAGTACCTCTTGCCTGATGAGTGATCTGTGCTGACCCGAGTAACGGGAGAGCAGAGGAGGCCTTGTGAGTGGCTTGTCCACGAATTCTATAAAGTGGCCTTTTTCGACCAACTGAAGGACCCACCTGTCGGTGGTTATGGACTGCCACCCTGGCAGGTGGTCCGCAATGTGGCCCCTGACCTTGGTGTCCCGTTGATCCTGAGGGGCGGGGGCCCGGAAGGAGTCATGCTGTGGCGGCTGAGGGTCCAGCAGGCTTGGCCGACTTAGCTAGTCGTTGACTTCGGCCCGCTGACGACTTCCCCTGGGCTCTGCGGGAGAAGGAGCCCCTCTGTTGAGGACCGGCGCGGGACTGCTGTCTTTGCATCCGGCCTCGACAACGGCTTTGGTTCCTACGAAAGGAACTAAGCTTGGGTCTGTACATGGCCTGGACAGACCGTACCACCTTCCTGGCCTCTTGAAGTTTGGTGAGGACCTTCTCCGAGGACTCACCAAAAAGAACTTCTCCATGAAACGAGGCGTCCAGGATGTTCTTCTGGACGTCCGGGGTGAATCCGGAAACACGGAGCCATGAGTGTCTCCGGAGGCATACGCCTGAAGCTGCCGCTCTGGCCGAGGAGTCCGCGGAACCATACGCGGCTCGCAGCACCTGGGTTCCCATGTCTGAACCCGCACGTGAAGGAGCTGTAGCAACTCCTCCTTCTGCTCACCTTCTAGCATCTTTTCCGTCAGATCCAGTCCCTGTTCCCACAAGGCGTTTTGAAACTGTACCCTGTGGGTCAAGTAGTTGAGGGATCTGACGGCGCAGGTAGTGGATGCAGACGTGCGCCTGCCCATAGCGTCCAGCTGTTTGGACTCTGGGTCCGGTGGCAGGGTGCTCAAATGTTGCGGCCTCTGGGACTGGTCATGAGAGGCTGTAATGACCAGAGAATCGGCCAGAGGATGTGATGCCAAGTACTGGTCCTCCCTAGGGGCCTTGTACAGGTCGTCAGCTTTCTTCGGCATCGCCGGAAGCGAGTGTGGACGTTTCCAGGCTGCCTTGGTGACGTCCACGAATGTGTCCACCACGGTTGGCACCACCACAGGCTTTGGATCTTTTTGGCGAAGGTATCTGGCAAGGTGTAATCTCTCGGGGTCTAATTCCTCTGCGTCCCAGCCCATGTTCTCTTGGATATGCCTCATAATCTCTGAGAGACGATGGGTCATCGAGGAGATCTTGGAAGCTCATGGGTCCGGAGAAGGGACGTTGATCGGAGAGGGATCTGGATCCGTTCAGAAGTCCGATCCGTGTCCTCCGTCGAGGCGAGGCAGGCGTCTTCTGGGTCTCTTGGGACTGGGTGACCCTGAAGAAGATCTGGACGGAGGTCTCCTATTTTGTGATCTACCCCTAGGAGGGTCCGTAGGCTCCTGGGGGGAGGGTACTCAGCCCGCATCCCTGGGTGAAGTAGGGGGCGGGCCGGCGGAGTAGCAGGAGGAGGAGGAGGAGGTGGTGTGGGAACCACATCCCTTTTTATGGTGTCCCACCAGTAAGTAAACAACTCCTTGACCTCGGATATGCTGAGGCCCGGCGACAGACCCGGGCGCCCGATGGGATCGTCGGGTTCCGTGTCGGCTCCCCATGCCTCAGGTTCAGCGAGGGTTCCCTGGGGGGTAAGACAGGACTGGGTTCGCCCGTCTGGTCCTCAGGCTGGGTCAGCTCCTCCTCCGTGATCGCCTCTTCACCGACGTCGGTGGGAGGCGAGGGGGTCCTCTTCTCGGTAGGTGCGGACGTCGGTCCCCTGGCCGGCGTCCGTGGAGGCGAAGGCCTGACCGGCGACAGGCGTCTGGCGGTAGTCGTTGCTCGGGACCAATGGTGTTTGGCCGACGTCGGATGGGACGGCGTTGGGTCTGACGATCTCTTAAGAGAAGTTAGTTCTTTGGTCTTCCGCTGGGGAGGAGGAGGAGGCAAAGAGACTGACCTGGCGTCGGGTTCCGAATGGCAGGAACCGGACTTGTGATGGTGGTGACAGTTCCCTGACCTCGACAGGGCCTTGGTGGTTGAAGACGAAGAAGGTCTGGAGGTCTTGGCCTGAGAAAGAGAGGAGGAACCCGAGGAGGTCTTCACCGCTGCAGGGGGAGGCTGAGAGCGGGCCGGAGAGGGGGAGCGGTCAGACCGGGAGCCGGAGCTACGGGAGTCAGAGGCCCTAGACGGGGACCTGGATCTCACTCTCTCCCTATGCTTCTCGAGGTGTCTCCGGGCCTTGTCGGAAGATTCCCACTTGGAGGCTGCGTCCATGGCTTTAATCTTCTCCTCGAGCAGGAAAGCCTGAAGGACCTTCTGGCGATAGATCCGGGTCCGGCTGTTGAACCCCTGGCAGAAGGAACAGGCCCGGGTGTCGTGGTCTGGGCCTAGGCACCGGACGCAGGCCGAATGCGGGTCTTTGAACGGGATTTGCTTCCCACAGGCGCACTTCGAAGGATGGCCTTCAATGGAGGTTGGAGAGGACATCAGATATAAAATGAGCAGAAAAAACGAACTTTTTCCCGAAGGAAGAACTTAACCAGGCGTCGCGCACTAGAAACGAACCAAAGGGTCGAGACATGCAGGTCGACGTTGGGAAAGAACTGGGGAATCTGGCAGGACTGCCTCCTTATGTACTACGTCTGACGTCGGGGGCGGTCCCCGCTGAAGACTGCTAGCTAGAAGATTTCCGTGGGGTCCTGACGCCTGCCGGCTTCAGTCCTAATGGTGTTACCTGCTGCAAGAGCTGTATCTCGAAGTAAGATGATCTAGCGTCATGGGATGGAGTCGAGGTATTTACCACCCGGGTGGGTGGGAGGAGCCAGCTTGAAGACTTTCCAGCAAGATTTAAAGGGGAAAGGGACATGCCAAGAAGTGCAGATGAACAACATATCCATGCTCCTAGAAAGTACAATTACGTAGGAACTCACCGTAACAGTAGATCTTCGAGAGAGGTTCCTTCAGTAGGTCATCACAAATAGGACTGACGTCACCTGACGGGCCGCACGGCAGACATTTCTAGTAATCCCTGATGGGGGAACCGCCCACCCAATGTCACGTGACTGATGTCAGCGTGACAGTATATAGTGGGTGGTCCCCACGCCTGCCCTCCAATTCTCCTGTCGGAGCCAGGAAGAGGCCTAACAGCAGGAGCGAACAGGATTGGAGACCCTGTAAAAATTAAAATAAGAGGAAGGAGGGAGGGAAAAATATGACCTACTGAAGGAACCTCTCTCGAAGATCTACTGTTACGGTAAGTTCCTACGTAACTGTACTATCTTACTTCGAGAGGGTTCCTTCAGTAGGTCATCACAAATAGGAATGAGTCCCAAGCAGTCCCTCTAAGGAGAGACCGAGAGAAACTAGGGAAGGGACAAAACAAAATCCACGGAAAAGACTGACGTCCGAAAAGGACCCAGCCTAGCACAACAGACCCTGCAGGACAGCTACGCCAAAGCCAGCCCTCTGCCTAGAAGCAATGTCCAAACCATAATGTTTGGTAAAGGTATGGACAGAACTCCAAGTAGCAGCGGCACAAATATCCATTGCAGAAACATTACGAAGGAAGGCTGCAGAAGCGGCCATGCCACTAGTAGAATGATCCCTGGTAACACCCAGGAGGGGTTTGTCATACTTTTGGTAACAGAATCTGATGCAGTTGCCCAATCATTTGGAAAGGCCCTGCTTGGAAACAGGTTTGTTTCGAGTTCGAGGGGCGAAGGAGACAAACAACTGGTCGCAAGAGCGAAAGTCCTTGGTTCGGTGTCTGAAATCCTTCGTATGGAGGAGTGCCTCACCCCTGTTAGCAATCCGGATAATATACTGGAAGCTCTACCGATTGGTTCAAAGTAGCTTCTGTGCCGGCCCGTCGCTGCAGCGGTAGGTTTACCGCTCGCGGCGCCAGCGACCCGGGTTCAGGAATGGACTCGGGTAACTGGAGGGCTGGCCGGGGGGAGAAGGATAGAGCGCCCATCAGCCGCCTCCTTCTCCGGGTGGGAGGACTGCCTGTCCGCTACTCTACCGCCACCTGGGTGACCACAGGCATCGGTGCAGCTAGGACAGTCAGTGGGGAGGGAGGCTAGACGGAGAGTCGGAGAGTTGCGCATCATCATGCGCCTCACCCATTGGCTCTCCTTGTGTGTCTATGTCCGGGGGACACCAGAAAACCAGGAAATACCCGTGGAACTCCCAGTAGATTGGAGCTCTTGGCCACGTATCCCAGTGCCCCTACTGGCATCAGTACCAGCATCTCCCAAACGAAATATAGACACGTCGGGGTGCCAAGGGCCCCACCGTACCCGCCTGGGAGGAATATCCAAGGTCGAGGGATTGACTACACTGGTGCGCTGCAGGAGTGGAGACGAACAAGGCCATTGGAGACTCCCGAAGAAAGGGGAGTTCAGCGGCGAGAAGGGGGCATAAAGAGAAAATTAAAAAAAAAAAAAAAAGTAGCTTCCGACACCACCTTTGGAAGGAACCTTGGATGGGTTCTGAGAACCGCCCTGTCCTGGTGAAAAATAAGCTGAGGCTCCTTACAAATCAATGCGTGAAGCTCCGAAATTCTTCGAGCTGAAGTGATGGCAACCAGAAACAACGCCTTCCAAGATAGAAAGCGTAGGTCACAGCTTATTGCTGGTTCGAAAGGAGGCAAGGTGAGCTTTTCCAGGATGAAATTCAGGTCCCATTGCAGTGTTGGGCTGCGGAATGGGGGGTTTCAGATGGAGAATCCCTTTCAAAAAGGTCTTTGAGATATCCAACTGAGCCACGGGTTTACCATCCACCAGCTCTTGGTATGCTGAGATAGCCGAGAGGTGCACTTTCAGAGAGGAATAGGCTAGACCCGAGTCCGATAAGTGAAGGAGGTATTCCATGACTTGTGAGGCTGAGCAAGAAAAAGGGTTCTAGCCCTTCGTGGTTGTCCAAATGGAAAACCGCTTCCACTTCAATGCATAAGTGGAATGGGTGGAAGGTTTTCTGGCTTCGACAAGGACCTGTGCCACTCGAGAGGATACCCCAAAGCGAGAGATGGCTACGTCTACAGGAGCCATGCATGCAGATGCAGGGTCCTGAGCCCTGGATGAACCAGACGGCCTTGATCCTGAGTAAGGAGGCCGTGTGTCAATGGAAGTGGAACTGGTGGTTCCCTGGATAGCTGCTGAAGCAGCGGGAACCAAATCTGTCTTGGCCAAAGAGAAGCAATGAGAGTCATCTTGGCCTTCTCCATCTGTAGTTTGAGAAGGACCCTCTGCAGAATGGGAAATGGAGGGAAGGTGTATAAAAATTTCCCTGTCCAGGACAGAGACAATGCGTTGCTCCAGAAAGCACCTGGCTCTGGAATGAGCGAGCAAAACTTGGGAAGTTTTGTCTTGAATTGAGAGGCGAATAGGTTGCATTCCGGCCGCCCCCAATTTTGGAAGATGGATTCCGCCACTTCCTGATGAAGTTCCCACTTGTGAGCAGGGGTCCGCACTCTGCTGAGACTGTCCGCCAGGACGTTTAGAACTCCCGGTACATGCACGGCCACTAGGGATAAGTGGTGCAGGACTGCACAGTTCCACATCCTAGTCGCTTCCCTGCAAAGAGGATACGACTGGGTTCCTCCTTGTTTGTTGATGTACCAAACCACCGACATATTGTCCGTTTGGATCAGCAGTGTTCCCTCGGGCAGCAGGGGTTGAAAGGCCTGTAAGGCATACAGAACCGCCCTGAGCTCTAGAACATTGATGTGAAGAGAAAGCTCCAAGCCAGACCAAAGTCCCTGGGCTTGGTGTTCCCCCAGATGCGCACCCCACCCCATGTTCGAGGCATCCGTGGTGAGTGTGGCTACTGGCGCTGGTCTTCGAAATGGGAGACCCAAGGAAAGACAGTGTGGATTCATCCACCATAGTAGATCCTTCCGGACCGCTGTGGAGATGAGGACCAGATGTTCCAGATCGTCCAAAAGCTGATCCCATTGCACCCTCAGGGACCACTGAGTGATCCTCATGTGGAGCCTGGCTAGGGGAACGGTACATATGGAAGCTGCCACGAGGCCTAACAGGCGAAGGACCTCCCTGGCCGGGATGGTCGGGCAAGATGCCAATTTGGTGGCCTGGTGGATCAGAGTCTCCACTCTGTCATGAGGAAGGAAAGCTCTGCACTGGACTGTGTCGAGGACCACCCCAATAAACTGTAGTCTCTGGGTGGGGATGAGGTAAGATTTGGGCACGCTGACAATGATCACAAGTCGACTGAACAGGTCCTGGGTAAACGACAAAGCCCCCAATAACGCATCCCTGGAATGGGCTGCTAGAAGCCAGTCGTCCAGGTAGGGAAACACTGCAATGCCCCAGCGGCATAAAAATGCCACAACCACCGCTAGGCACTTGGTAAAAACCCAAGGTGCCGAAGACAGGCCAAAGGGGAGTGCTCGGAACTGGAAGTGCTCCCCCCGGAACAGGAAACGCAGGAACCGATGGTGGTTGGGGAAAACAGGGATATGTAGGTAGGCATCCTGCATATCCAGGACGCAGAGCCAGTGATTCTCCAACAGGAGCGGCAGAAGGCTCTGTAGTGGCAGCATGCAAAACTTCTTGTACTCGACAAAATGATTCAGCTGACTAAGATCTAGAATGGGTCGGAAGTCCCCGGTCTTTTTGGAACCAGGAAAAAATTGGAGTAAAAGCCTTTCCCTGTTTGCCCTGGAGGGACTTGCTCGATCGCTTGTTTTAGCAAGAGCGAACTTACTTCCTCTTGAAAGAGGAAAGCCTGATCCCGAGAGTATGAGGACTTCACCGGAGGGTTTCCCGGAGGCATTTCCTTTTTTTTTTTTTAAACTTTCTTTATTTGTGTATTTTTATGGAGACCACACACACATACAGCATCACAGGTTTCTGGGAACATGACAAAACTGAGAAGGTGCCAAACATATCTATTATACAATCATCATCCTGGGGGAGGATATATCCTTTCCATATTACATTTCCATCAAGGACCCTGGTAAAATGACAGATTTTCACACCAATACCTTACTTCTATTAACATTTTATCATGTATCAAACTAAGAAAAGGAGTCTACAGCTTCCCCAAAATGATAGTCAGGCCAATTGCCCCCTTGTTTGTATTTCCTTTACTGTTTGATTCCCCAATAAAATCAGCTTTAAGTTACTAGCATCCATTTTTATTTCCATTAAGGACTAACAAGTGTTAGTTAATTAATTTAGGGAATGAAATTCCGAAACTCATTTGTCATGTAAAGCACCCATCTTCTCCAAATCAGCTCAAATTTGATAAGTTTCTTGTTAAGCAGCGCTGTAAGTGCCTCTAATCTATATAAGTTAACCATGATTTCATGCCACCCCTGTATAGTGACCTCCTTTTGTGAGAGCCAATTTTTTGTAATTAATTTTTGTGCTGCTAAACATGCCATTTTTAAGAATTTACCTGTGTTGGGGTCCCTGCACCCCCTAGGATACTCCATGAAGAAGAATGGAAATGGGGTTATTTGTAAATTCGGGTCAATTATGCTCTGAAGGGTCCGCTGTAGCTCCCTTAAAAATTGTGGAATTTTTGGACAATTCCAAAAGATGTGACCCATCGTTGCTGGAGAGTGTCCGCACTTCCTCCAACACATTGAGGCTCCCTCCCTTTGATATTTTCCTTGGATCGCTGGAGTCTTGAAGAATCTAATCAACACCTTCCAAGCAAATTCCTTCCAGCTAACAGCAGAGGTCCCCCACTGTATCCTTTGCAATGCCCATCTCCACTGTTCCTCTTGTATCTGAATTCCCAGGTCCCTTTCCCAAATCTTTTTAATACCTTGGTTAGTATCTCCTTTCCAACTAATGAGGGCAGTGTATACAACAGATTATATGCTCTTTGGGCGGTTTTCCTGCTACAGCTCATTTTAGTATTTTTGCAATCGGGGAGGGGTACTGACCCAGGGGGTAACTGTGTCTGTAATGATCTGATATATGCTCTTATCTGGAAGTATCTAAATCTGTCTTTCCATGGTATATTATACCTGACAACTAAAGTTTGGAAGTCCAGGATCTCCTCCCCTTCCAGGAAGTGCCAGATTAGGTGTAATTTTTTCTCTTCCCATTTCTTAAAGCCTTTGTCCCAGCTGACTGGTGTAAAAGATGTCAGATAAGGTACTGACAACATTAAGTATCTCCACCCTTTGGCCTTTGTATCCAGAAGAGTATTATACCAGTTATTCAAAGTGGCCTCCGTATATGGATTCCCTTCCCCTCTTATGTCTCTATTCCTCTTTTGTGAAAGCAGAGCCTGGTTGAGGTCCCTCAGGCCCCCCCTCACCCAATTCTATATTTTTCCATCTAGCCACATATGATTGATCCAACCAATACATGGTTGTTCTAAGTTGGGCTGCTTGATGGTATAATTTCAAATTAGGGAGAGCCATGCCTCCCCCTCCCCTCGGAATCTGGAGGACCGAGAAATGAACTCTTGGTCTCTCTCGGCCCCACAAGAAGCGAGAGATTCTCCTGTGCAGCGCCCATAAAAAATGAATCCAGAATAGCGATGGGCAATGTCTGACTCAAGTATAGAAATCTGGGGAGTAGCACCATTTTAATTGCTTCCACTCTCTGCACCAAGGGAATGGGAGTCGGGGCCCATCTTTCTAAGTCTAGTTTGAGTTTTTCTAGGGTTGGGTTGAAGTTAAGTGTAAAAAGATGTTCTGCCTCAGAGCTAAGGAGGACCCCTAGATACCTAATATATGTCCGATCCCATTTAAAAGGGAAAGATTCAATCAACTTCACTGAGGGTATATAATGAATCTTCAAAACTTCAGTTTTAGTGGTGTTTAATTTATAGCCTGCTAATTCACTGAACTCTGTTAGGCAATTCCATAGCGGCTCCATTGAGCGCTCTGGATCTGACAAATAAATGAGCAGGTCATCTGCATATAACGCGAGTTTATGCGTTTCTCCCCCAAACTCCCAACCCCTCACCTCCCCTTCTTGGCGTATCTTTTGAGCCAACGGTTCCAAATAAAGGGCGAAAAGAAGGGGGGAGAGGGGACAACCCTGCCTCGTACCTCTGTACAACGAAAAAGGGGCAGACACCTGTCCATTTATTTTTACATAAGCCTTGGGATTTGTGTATATATTATCTATAGCTCTGATAATCGAATCGGAAAGCGAATCTGCTGAGGTCATCCTAAGAATTTCCATTCCACCCGGTCAAATGCCTTCTCGCATCTAAACTCATCAGCAAAAAAGGGGATTTTGACCGGGTGGCATGGTGTAATATATGTAGAGTTCTTTTAATATTATCTTGTGTCTGTCTCCCCAATATAAATCCTGTCTGGTCCAATGCTATTAATTCAGGCATTACTTTTTTCCAGGCGCCTGGCTAATATGGCTGTATATATTTTATAATCGATATTCAGCACTGATATAGGTCTAAATGATTTACATTGTGTGATGTCTTTTCCTGGTTTTGGGATACTAGAGATCACAGCAAAATTCCAGCTAATAGGGAGAGGTTCCCCCGATTGCACTGTTCTACATGTCTCCAGTAACTGAGATTTAAGTTCTTCCTTGAAAAATTTAAAGAATTCTGGGGTATAACTGTCTGGACCAGGGGATTTTTTTGGTTTGAGCTTTTTAATTGCATTATCTATCTCTACCGACTCTATGGGCTTCTCTAAGATATCTCTCACTTCTTGTGATAATCTTGGTAAATTAAGCTTTCTTAAGTATTCTTGAATTTTTTAATTCACTCTGACT
Organism: Neoceratodus forsteri; assembly: GCA_016271365.2. Classification (NCBI taxonomy): domain Eukaryota; kingdom Metazoa; phylum Chordata; order Ceratodontiformes; family Ceratodontidae; genus Neoceratodus; species Neoceratodus forsteri. The sequence continues at coordinate 126,611,307 of JADMNL010000028.1, read as the reverse complement.
CCTATCTGAAGTGTATAGAGACTGATAAAACCCTTTAAAACAATTCAACACGTCTTCCGGGCCTCTCATCATTTTCCCTGTGATAGGGTCTCTAATCTGGGTAATGGTGTTTTGTGAGGTCTGTTGTCTCAATCTATGAGCTAAGAGGCGGGTGGCCCGCGGGCCTGCTTCGTAATATCTCTGGCGTACTCGTTGTAGCGCCTGCTCAGTTCTGATGTCTATCAGCTTCTGAATTTTTTGCTTGATTTCTTTTATATTTGTGTAGCTAGAGTCATCTCCAGCTGCATGCTGTTTTTGCGACTCTAACAGTTGGGTTTGAAGTTTCTCCATCTGTTGATTTTGTGTCTTTTAAAGTCGCTGATATTTGATACACTCTCTCTAAAAACTGGTTTTATTGTGTCCCAGAGAGTAATTTTTGAAATTTCAGGTGTTTCATTCTCCCTTATTATTTGTTCTAGTCTGGTTTTAGCCATATCTGTGAATTCCTTCAGATTCAACATATAGTTATTGAACTTCCACAGACTCTGACCCCTTTTTTTATTCCATTCCATTTCCATCTGGATCATAGAATGATCTGAAAGTGTGGAGGGGATATGCTGACAACTAGTCACTAAGTTTTGATGTTCCCCCGATATCAGCATGTAGTCTATTCGTGTATACGAACCATGAGGGTGAGAGAAGTGTGTGTACTCCCTTCTCCCTAGGTTTTCTCCCCTCCAGGTATCCACCCAGAATGCCTTTCTCAAATGTGTCCTTATCTCTTTACTAGTAGGGTTCTGCCTAAAGGCCCCCTTCCTAGAAGTGTCTATCTGTGCCCAGATTTGGTTGAGATCACCCACTATGATCAGTCTTCCCCTCTGCAGATCCACTATTTTCTGTAATAGAATTCTAGTGACTTCTCTTGTTGACCCTGGTGGGAGATAGGCGGCCGCTAGGGTAATAGGTTATTCCTCTAGTTCCCCAACAGGATCACCAATCGTCCTCCAGGTCTGCATAGGTGGAAGCTTCCCAAACTGAGTATTTTTAGAAACGAGGATAGCCACCCCTCTCCTTTTTTTCCCCTTGTATGAGGCGGCTGCTATCCGGCTAAAACCCAATTTCTGCAGTTTCTGGTGTTCCCCCCCACTCAAATGAGTTTCTTGAAGAAGTGCAAAAGTGGGCCTCAGCCTTTTTATATCTGTCAGAATCTTATACCTCTTGATTGGATTGTTCAAACCATTAACATTTTGAGAAACAACTCTTATTATAGTTTTATCTACCATTTTGGCATATAAATATGCTTATCCTATATTGATATCCCATTGTTGAATCTCGATATATTGCCTCCCCTATCACCTTCTCGCCTAAAATAAACTTTAGTCTCTTACCCAGTCTTTCACAGGAATAATATACTGCATATGTGTCTTCATTTTCTCCAAACGTTACTGTATGTATGTCTCCAACATCATTAAACAGTACACCTTTTCAACCCTCATACAATACCTTAGTAACTCCCCATCAACCCCCCAAAAAAACTATGTACAAAATGACCTCCAAGGTAGGGGAACAATTTCTCGTGTTCCCTATGAACTTGGGAAGCTAACACCCAAGATAGAGGAGAGGAGATCAGAACCCTATCTCGTTCCTCTTGGACCTTAAAATCAGGTCCTGGCCTGGTGTTTTGGCCTGTCATCACCATGATTCCCCCAACACCTTCAAGAATAGTCAAAATGATAACCCTCGGCCCAATAGTCAGGGGTATTGACCATACCACCATGCTCAGAAAAAAAACACCTGAGAGGAGTCGGTCATGGATCCTTCGAAAGAAACATCTCTACTAACCTACCAGCTTCACAAACTATATACTTAATTGGCAAAGCAAATTCTTTTTTTAAATTTATTCCTACATTTGTACAGACTGGTTGCTAGTATGATAAGTTGATAATAAAGGAGAAAAAAAAAGGGAGGACAGTAACTCCCCCTCGTGCCCCCGCTCCTCCTCCAGCCTAACCCCATCATGGTTAAGAGCCCAAAAACTTCTCCCTTTTGGTTTTACCCAATTATTTTCCTTTTAGACAGTCAACATAAACAAGGGTTCTATTTCCATATGGAGTCCCATTTAATTGATTGAAGCCAACGAGGCAACAAGCTGCTAGGCCTGGACTTTTCTGAGTGTCCCCTCAACGTATATCTCCATCAACTGTCCAATGTGTCCCAGGAACTTAATATATCTCCACAAAGGGGATTAGCCATCAATTCCACCTGAGTTGGCACTAATGTTCGCCACATAGTACCCCCTGAAGGGGGGTCATGTTTCTTTGTTATTTACCCCTCGTTCATCTGTCATCATTTCTCTCCTCTGGCTGTTTCTCTGTGCTTCTCGAATGGGCTAAGTCATGTAATAGTCTTTTAATCTCATGCATAGTGTGAGATGATGACGTCTCTCCGGGCGATCTGTTATCTTTCTTTGAAGAAGATTTCCACTGTGCTTGGTAGAAGGCCTGTGGATCCCTTTGTTTTCTCATAGGCTGGATTTCATGCCCCTTATTTTTCATGGCTTGATATGCCTCTTCCGATGTTTGATATAGTTCGGTGCCTGAATTCCAGAATACCCTGAGGCGGGAGGGGTAAGGGGTCTGAAAGCGAACTCCTAATAATCTCAGCCCGTGATATTGGTGCATAAGATAACCTCTGCTGTTGTATGGAGCGGGGTAATCTTGGTCAAAATAATCTTGCTCCTTTATATTCCACTGTATGTTGTTTCCATGCCATTCTCAAGATCTGCTCCTTGTCCCTATAGCTGGAAAATTTTGCAATGATTGATCTGGGCCTCGCTGTCTCCGAGGTGGGCTTGGGCACTAGGGCCCTGTGCTCTTTCAATTTTGAAACTGAAAGCTTGTGGCAAGTCTAGTGCTTTTCTCAGCATTTCTTCTATAAACTCACCGTCTCCGATTTCCATCTTCTCTGGTAAACCATAAATTCTTAAATTATCTCTTAGGATCAAGCTTGAGATCCAAACATTTAGCTTTTAAAAGTCCTGTTGTTGAACTATATTCTCGATTGCACTCGTAGAGGCCCATCAAATCGTCCTCTGCTGTTGAGACTCTCTCCTCGATTGTTGATATTCGGTTTTCCAGTTTAAATAAATCGTTGTGTATTTGCTCAAGTCCCCGTTTTGTGTCCGTTCTTGATTGCTTAATTTCCCCTAATAACGTCTCAAATCTGAAGCGTGATAGAGCCTCCAGCTCTGTTTCAGTGTCTGCTCCCGCTGTACTCGCGGGTGAAACCCTCCCGCTGATCGTTGAGCTTGCAGGGCTTAAATGCGGCGGATCGAGTTGCGACTTCATACTTTTTGCTTGAGATCTTTTCCCTGCCTTGCCTCCACTATGCGCTTTATGCATTTTTCCGCGAAATTTTATTCCAGTGCTGTGTGGAGTTACTTTATTGCTGGCAAGCGAGAGGAGCTCCGATTTTAAGCTGCCATGCTTTCGATGACGTCACCGGAAGTCCCCTCCCAGAGGCATTTCCAATAACTCCATAGTGTGACCTGAGGCCACTATTTGCAGGACCCACTTGTTGGAGGTAATTGCCCTCCACTCCTGCACATGGAGAGTGAACCTCCCCCCACCAACGAGGCTGAAGAGGCAGTGGGGCCAGGGAGTCAAGAAGTGGTGGGTCGGTCAGGGGGAGGAGCCCTTGACCGACTCAGATTCTTGGAAGCAGGGGGGGTAACGGTACCCGTGGCCTTCCACTTGAGTTGGTGACACTCCTGAGCAGATTTCCCCTGCCGCCAGGTCCTCTTCCGAAAGGGCTGCTGTTGTCTTCATTGAGGATCGACCGAACAGATCTAAGGGCAACACCTTTGTCCTGTAATTCTGTCTTTGGTGTCGCCTCCGAAAAGGACCGACCCCCCGGAAAGGGGCGTCCTGAATCGCCGACTGAACCTCGTTAGCAAGGGCAGAGAGGCGAAGCCAGGAGTGCCATTTCAGGGCCATGGCAGTCGCCAAGGTACGGGCCACGGAATCGACTGAATCATAGATGGCCCGTAGAGCATGCCTACAAGAAATCCTGGAGAGGCAAAGATCCTTGGCGAGTTCCTCCTTGAAAGGTGAAGGATCCACAGACTGGACCTTCGCCTCCAACCTGGCCACAGCTGCTTTTTGGTGGGACACCATATGGGCCACATAACTGAGGGAGCAGAGTGTGCACGTGGCCAAAGAATAGACTTTCTTGCCAAACTGGTCCATCTGCCTCGACTCCTTATCTGGAGGAGTGGTGTTCAAGTGCTTGGGCGCAGCAGAGCGATCATAAGCTGCTGAAATGACCACGAAGTCTGCCTTCGGATGGGACTTCAAAAATGGAGCATCCTTAGGCGCCTGGTAAAGCCTGTCCGCCCTCTTGGAGACAGCTGGGATAGACTGGGGCATCTGCCAGATGGTGGTGGTGAGGTCTTGGTGGGAGGTCATCCACGGAGGAACTGGGACTGGAGACAGGGACTCCAAATCGAGGTGCTCTGCAAGTTGCTGTCTCATTGGGTTCTGTTCCTCTGACTCCCAATCAAAATAATCTCTGAGAGCCCTCAAAAGATCCGAGAAGGAAGGATCCTCAGGTGGCGATTTCGGTGAGGTCTTGCCTCTCGGCTCGGGTTCTTCCACAATTTCCTCCTCCGAAGAGTCCTCTCTCCCATCAGAACTATGGTCGGCCTCCTCCACTGGATGACGTTCAAAGCGAGAAAGGGGAACGTCCAGTCAAGTCTTCCCCAAGAAGTGGACAATCGGACCCGAACTGCTCGGGGAAGGGGACCTATGAAGCGGCGGAGGTGGAAGTCTTGCTTCTAGGTCCAAAACCAACTCCGACCTCGCTCCCTGCCACCAAGACTGTAGGAAGGACTTGAAATCCGGCATAGCCGGGGGGGGGGTGGAGCTGGTTGAGGCTGGGGGGAGGTGGAGGACGTAACAGCCGCTGGCGGAGGGTAATACCATCGCGGACCATGTAATGGGTACATGGATGATAACCCTGGTAAAGCTGTCCCACTGGACTCTATCCAGGATTGGGAACCTCCGGGTAAGGATCCCCAGGATACCCGTGTGCGTAATGGGGGACAGTGAGGGAATGGTTACAGTACCCCGACATCAGCCCTGACATCGGGGGAACCCACGTTGGACCCGCTGTAGTATAGATTAAATTAGGATCCGGCATCGGAACAGTCTATGTTATAGGAACCGACGTCGGTACCGGTGACACCCGATCCGTGTTGGCACCGGACGAAGAATCTCAGTGGTAGGAGTCGGGGCCAATGGAATAGGCCTGACCACCGGGCCCAGCACTGGGACTGTTGTAGGGACCGGCGGCGTTGGAGGTGCTGGCGGTCCTGGCGTTGGGACTGTTGTAGTAACTGGCGGCGTTGGAGGCGCCAGCGGTCCTGGCATCGGAACTGTAGTGACTAGTGGCATTGGAAGTGCCTGCAGTCCGTCCTCGGGCTGAGGAGGGGCCGCCAGAGAAAGGCCATCCAGCCTAGAAGGAGCCTCCTGACCCTGGTCCCTAGAGGGGCAGTGCGGGAAAGAACCCCCAAAATCGGCTGGTTCAACAGTGTCCCCGTCGGCCTTGCCAGACGTGTCCGTAGTTGAATGTGAGGACATGGGCGAGGGAAGAACAGGAGGGAGTGGGGCTGTCTCCCTTTGGTCCCGCTGGACGTCGGTTGTAGTGCCAGAAGGCTCCTCCGGGGGAACCGAGCCCGTGTGGTCATCGGGACGGGTGACTTGACGGGCGTGGTCGGGCGGTCGGAGATAGAACCCGCCGACTTATCGATTGCTTACTGCCTCCAGCTGGGGAGTCATTTAACGCTGCTGAGGTCTCTGGAGGCCGACTTACCGGCTAGTGCAGCGCGGTCCCGGAGGAGCCGGCAGCTGACTTATCTGCATGAAGTTTCTCCTTACCTGGGTGCTTCAACGGTGGATGGGCCTTGCTGGTAGAGGGCCTGACGTTGTCCGCGGAGTGAACCCGCTCCCTTATCTTCTCCTTGTGTTTTTTAGGAGGAGATTTGTCGGATGAGTCCCTAAGCTTGTCCATCTTCTTCTCAAGCGAAAGTAGACGGGCCTTGAGAAGATGGGCCTCCAACGCCTGCTGTCTCCGCTTTTTGGTAGCCTGACTGAAGGACTGACAGTTGGGGCAGTAGGAGACTGGATGGTCTGGGCCTAAGCAGAGGACGCACTTGGAATGCCCGTCTTTGTGCGGTCTCTGAGTGCCACACTTGGAGCACTTCTTCTTTGGAGAAGACATGAACTATTTAAACGAAAAGATGAAATTGCGAGTTTTTAGAAAACCGCGTGAAAAAATGAAAACTACGTACCTACCGTAATTCTTGATCTTCTTGGACGAGTCTCCACCACTCATTCACACTAGTGGGATTAGCGCCGGAGGCACTAGGACCCATCGGGAGCAAACTTTTTGCTGGAGGGTCGGCGCGAGAGACGGCGCCGTGAGGCATGGCGCCGCGAGCAGTGGCTCGAGCGGCAATGACCATTCGGCGACGACCCTCCAACCGCCTCAGTACCTTTTTTACCAAGGAGGCAGCGCAACTAACGTAAAGAGTAAATCTAATCCTAAAAACGGACATAAGATAGTCCGACGACCCGCGGTAAGAAGGGTCAGCAAAGAAGTCCTCACGCCTAAAGATTTGAGGGAGTGAAGACCAACACAGCGGTGAGCTCGGGGACGGAGGGAGGGGTGTAGAATGAGTGGTGGAGACTCGTCCAAGAAGATCAAGAATTACAGTAGGTACGTAATTTTCATATCTTCCTGGACATAAGTCTCCACCACTCATTCACACTCAGTGGGAAGGAAGTACCAAGCTGATAATCCCCAAAGGCGGCAGGAGAGCCAGAGCTCACGCTGGCTCTAAGATAGAAGCCCATGAAGGATAGTTCTGCCGAATGCGGAATGTCGCCTGGCATGAACATCCAGTGCATAATGCTTAACGAGGTATGCACTGAGCTCCAGGTGGCGGCGTGCAGATATCCGAATTGGAACATTGCGAATCTCCGCTAAAGATGCTGCGACTGCCCTAGTAGAGTGAGCGTACACTCTACCCTCCAATTTAACTTGAGCCATGGAGTAGCAATGTCGAAGGCATGCCACTAACCATGATGAGATGCATCTAATAGCGATGGGTTGACCCAGCCGGGTGTCGCTGAAAGAAACAAACAGTTGCTGAGTCTTGCGAAAATTCTTGGTTCTATCAAAATAGAACCGCAAGGCTCTCTTAACATCCAAGGAATGAAGAGATCGTTCCCCTTCATTTTGGAAATTAGCGAAGTAAGAGGGAAGTACCAGAGGTTGGTTTAGATGGAATTCTGACACAACCTTGGGAAGAAATTTAGGATGAGTACGGAGAACTACCTTGTCTTTATGGAATACAGTATATGGAGGGTCCGTCACCAAGGCATGAATCTCCGAGACCCTGCGGGCTGAGGTAATGGCCACCAGGAAGGCAGTCTTCCAGGTAAGAAATTTTAGCTCACAGGTAGCTAGGGGCTCAAAAGGCTTCCGAGTGAGCATGTCCAGCACCAGGTTAATGTCCCAGGTTGCAACTGGATGCTTAACAGGGGGTCTGGTATGAAGAATCCCCTTAAGAAATCTCTTCACCATAGGAAGCTGAGCCAGAGTCAAGGAAGAAACCGGCTCATGGAACGCTGAGATGGCACTAAGGTGAACTTTAACTGTGAAATACTGGAGACCTGAGTTTGATAGGTCCAAAGATACTCCAGAACCTTGTCAGGAGGACAGGAAAAGGAATTCCAAGAGGACTTTGCACACCAGAGAAAAGCGTTTCCATTTGGAAGCGTCGTTCTGGTGGCTGGCTTCACAGCAGCCAGAAGAATGTCCGAGACTCTACAGAGACGTTGAATCGATTACTTCTACCTCTTCAGGAGCCACCATGAAGGTGAAGTGATTTCAGGTTGGGATGGACCAACGAACCCTGAGTCAAAAGGTTGATTTGCAGGGAAGTGGTCTCGGGAGGCTGCCAACATACTGTTGAGTAGAGGAAACCATAGTTGCCAAGGCCAAGAGGGAGCAATGAGAATCATTTTGGTCCCCTGAGACTCGAACTTGAGGAGAACTTTCTGGATTAGAGGAGGTGGAAAGGCGTAAGAAAACGCTTTGTCCGCAGCCTGAACGATCCTGACAGAAAATGCCAGGCCCTGGATTTCTGGAGCAGAAGAGAGGCAGTTTTGCGTTGAGTGGGGATGCAAAAGGTCCAGGTCTGAGTCTCCACTCTTGAATAGTGACCGAGCTACGGCTGGATCGAGACCACTCGTGAGGTCTGCCTCCGTTCTGCTGAGGTGATCTGCTAGATCGTTTTGTATACCTGGCAGATAAACCGCCTGAATTAGAGACTTGTGCTCCAAGCACCACTCCCACACCCTCATTGCTTCCCTGCAAAGGGGGTAAGAATGAGCACCGCCTTGCTTGTTGATGTAATACATCACAGCTTTGTTGTCCGTTTGAAGGAGAATGTTCTTGTGACAAAGGATATCCTTCAGAGCTCGGATCGCGTAGAGGACCGCTCTCATCTCCAGGACATTTATGTGGAGAAGAGTTTCGAACTGAGTCCATACACCTTGAGTGTGGAGGGAGCGACAGTGAGCTCCCCATCCCATTAGCGATGCGTCTGTGGTGATGGAGATCTGATGATCCGGGGGAGCAAAGGGGAACCCTTCCAGGAGATTGCTCTCTTGAGTCCACCAGGTGAGAGACCTTCGAAGGGGCTCCGTCACCTTGATGGGATAAGACTGGGGGTGAGAGGTCGGAGACCACTGAGTGGAAAGCATCCATTGGGTGGTTCTCATGTGCAACCGGGCCAGGGGTACAGTGAACACCGAGGATGCCATGAGACCCAACATGCGTTGCATCGAGAGAGCTGTAACCGATCGGTTCTCCCCGATGTAACGGGCCATCCGAGAGGATGTCGAGTCTTCTGTCCTCTGGAAGGAAAGCTTCATGGGAAGAGGTGTCTAGAAGCATCCCTATGAAAAGGAGCCTCTGGGAGGCTACAGTTGTGATTTTTCAAATTCAGCAGAATTCCCATGGACGTAAGAAGGCGAGAAGTCGTTTCACGGCTTCCAAGGTCCCTTGGCTGGAAGGGCTTGCTAGAAGCCAATCGTCCAGGTAGGGAAACACTCTGAGTCCGATCTTCCTGAGATGTGCGCAAGAACTGCACAACACTTTGTAAAGATCTACAAGCCGAGGATAGCCCAAAAGGCAGGACTCTGAACTGATAATGCTGACCCAGAGCTACAAACCTGAGGAACTTGCGTGGGTCGGGTGGATGGGGATATGCTGGTAAGCGTCCTGCATATCCAGGGAGGCCAGCCAGTCATGCTGATGCAGCAAGGGTAACAGGGTACCTAGGGAAATCATTTTGAATTTCTCCCTGGGGAGAAATTTGTTTAACTTTCTGAGGTCTAGAATGGGAGCATTCCCCAGATTTCTTTGGAACCAGGAAGTAATGGGAGTAGAACCCTGTGCTTCGCAGATGCGGAGGCACCAGTTCTATTGCCCTGTTGCTTAGAAGGCCCTGGATCTCGGCGGTGAGGAGGTCTGACTGAGAGGCCGACAACCTGGGTTGTCGTCTGGGAGGAAAATTCGGGAGGATTTCCAAAAAATTGAGAGAATAACCATCGCGAATTATCCGAAGGACCCATTTGTCCGAAGTTATGGACTTCCACTGGTTGTAGAAGTACATCAGACGACCTCCCAACGGAGGAGAAAGTTCCACCTCGGGCAATGTGGATGGAACTTGGGCCAGCAATTCATAAGGTGGCGCTGGGGGCTTTAGGCCCCTGCGCTTTCTGCTGCGCTTTCTTTTGAGGTTGGGCAGGTTGGCTTTTATGGAAGCTTCCCCTGCCTCTGCCTCGAAAGGACTGACAACTATGAGAACTGACGTCTGTTCACATGCCCGAGGAGGGGAGCAGGCGGAGGTCTGGCCAACTTAATGGCCGACCTAGTCTTCTGAGTGGCCTCTAAGGCTTGTTCCACCTGAGGGCCGAAAGAAAGGAGCCATCAAGGGCAGCGCCATTACCTGCTGCTGAGCATCATTCGTGAAGCCAGAAGCGCAGCCAGGAATGGCGCCGAGTAAAAATACCTGCGGCTGCTGAGCGAGAAGCAGTGTCGAAGCGCCATAGCGGCTTTGACCTGTTGGTTATTGGACTCAATACTCTAATGTAACGGTCAGAAGAAGCTCTGACTTGAAGTCTGAATCCGGAAGAGCTTCAACCATTCTTTTCAAAGAGTGCCACAGGATATACTCATACTGAGAAAAATAGCCTTGATAACTGGCACACGCATACTTAGAGTGGAGGCAGCAAAGACTCTCTTACCTAATGTATCAATCTTACGAGACTCTTTGTTAATAGGTCGAGCTGTAGTAGTTGAGGAAGAAACGACCTTATCATTCTCTGCCAGGACTACAATAGGATCCCAAAGGCTTGGGATGCCAAAATGGGGCGATCCTTGGAGCGAATACTTCTTATCAATGGATTTAGCCACTGAGGGAATAAGAGCAGGATTATTCCATACCATTTGAGACAGCGTCTGAAGGCTGGATCGAGGAGTCAAATCCGAGGGATCTCCAAGCATGAAGGTACTGGAGTCTTAATATCTTCCCAGGATCGATGTCTGTAGTCTGGAGAGAAAGAGTGGATCTCAGGTTCTTCAACAGAGACTTAAAAGACAGGTCGTCGACCACAGGCTCTGTAGAAAAGAAAGATCCTGTTTCCTCCACTTCATCACCCAACCGAAGGTCTGGGTCAGGCTCAACATCATCTCCTGATGGTCCAGGAAGGACTGTTTGGACAGGAAAGGAGTGAAAATTAGGAGAGGAGGAAATAGCAGAGAAACAAGGAGAGTCCCGAGGGCCCCAGGCGCAGGGAAGGCAAAGCAGGTTAAAATGGCACCCGCAGAGGGACACCAGGCGCCGAAGGGCAGTGGCACCGCAGGCGGCGCGGACCAAGCAGTGCCGCGCCAACCAAGCGGCGGCGCCAGCGGACCACGCAGCACTGTCCGCCCAGCGGCACCGAAACGGCGCCCGACAAGCCAACAGACCCCGCGGAAGGCGCCGGAAACGCCCCAGGAACCTGGAAAGCTAGAGAAGGAAAAAAACCAGGAGATAAGGGCATCGGTGTGGCCCCCTGCGCCGCAGCCATGTGAGGCGGGGGAAACACCTAAGCGCGGAGTCACTGGCACCGAAGAAGGCACCGCGCGACTAGGAAGGTCCAACCGTCCTACCCGATCGCTGGAGGAGCCTGGGGGCTCCGTGGCAACCGAGCCAGACAGGAGAACCAACCTCCGAGCCCATCGCTCCATAAGAGCGGCCCACTGATGAAACTGCTCATCTGGAACCCTACCTATAGGCAGGAGGGCTCTGATGTCGAGGGCGGCCGGTCACCAGCAGTTGGCGACTCGAAGAAGGAGAAGCGGCAACTATTTCGATAACCGACCCGGCGCGCAGACTACCAGAAGCGACCTCGGTGATGCCTTCTCTCTTTTGACCTGTGGGCCAAAGAAGAGCTCGAGGCCAAACGGTGCCGAGTATGCGACCGTTTATTTTTATGCCGACGGGGGGACCGCCCATCCCCCCGGGTATCGGACTGACCATTGTCGGAACCCCGCTGAGAAGAAGGAGGCTGACCGGACCCAGCCCGGCTGACTGAACAGCTTTCATACGAAGTCTCCCTACCGTCACCTGACCTGCTCATGGTCGACTCCGTCCAGTAGGCTGAGACTTCTTCAAGTAAGTTAAATTTAAAATTAGCGATACTACTACGAGATAATGTTATAAAAATAAACTGAAAACTATGCGTAGTTTGAAGTTTGACTCCGACAAGCGGCGTCGTCACTGAAAGCGCACTGAAGCCCAGTGGGGAAAAAAAGAAATGAAGCCCGGTTGGAGGGTATCCGCTGAGATGGTCATTGCCGCTCGAGCCGCCATGCCTCGCGGCGCCGTCTCTCGTGCCGACCCTCCAGCAAAAAGTTTGCTCCCGATGGGTCCTAGTGCCTCTGGCGCTAATCCCACTAGTGTGAATGAGTGGTGGAGACTTATGTCCAGGAAGATACACTTTCCGACGGACATTGAATGAAGTCTGCGAAGCGACTAGCACAAGGCGACGGCAGGAAAGAACTGGAGGGTGGGCGAGGGGACTGCCCACTATATACACCGTCACGCTGATGTCAGTCATGTGATGTCGGGTGGGTGGTCAGAAAAGTCTGCCGTGTGGCCCGAAGTCAGGTGACGTCAGTCCTATTTGTGATGACCTACTGAAGGAACCCTCGAAGTAAAATCTACTGTTACAGGCAAGTAACCTGTTCTAGGAGCGTGGATATGTTGTTCTATCCACACTTCTTGGCAGACTCCTAGCAGTTCTCCGGGAGGAGGGAGACAAAGCGCGCGCCCCCTACTTAGGGAACAGAGACTGGAGAACTGAGGTCCCAAAACCAGCACCTTTGCGAGATTCAAGGTCAATGTAGTAGTGGGTGATGAAGGTGTTTGCTGACTTCCAGGTAGCAGCCCGACAGATTCCCTGGATAGGGGTGTCCCTGGAAGCAGCCACTGAAGCAGCAATACGCCGGGTAGAAGGAGCTCTTGTCCCTCTGGGAGGCTCCTTGCCCGCCAACTCGTAGCAGAGACCTATGCATGATGTAATCCATCTCGCAGTGGTCCGTTTGGCTGCAGGTCTGCCAGAAGCGGCTTCAGCGGAGGTGATGAACAGCTGGCGTACCTCTCCTTGAATTTTCGCCATCCTCTCCTTATAATAGGAAAGAGCACGTCTCTGATCCAGGGTACGGAGCCTGTACTCGGCGTCCGAGGTGTAATTAGGGTAGTATACTGGAAGGGTCAGCACCTGGTTAAAGTGAAACTCTGACACCACCTTCAGAAGGAATTTCAGGTGGGGGCGCAGGACAACTTTGTCCCTGTGGAAGACCAGATAAGGGAGTCCACCGGAAGTGCCTGGAGCTCCCCTGTCCTTCTGGTTGATGTGATAGCAACCAGAAAGGTCGTCTTTCACGACAAGTGTGACAACTCACACTTGTGCATGGGTTCGAATGGCTTGCCCACGACCTCTGCCAGTACCAGCAGTAGATTCGATGGAGGTGGAGGTTCATGCACCAGAGGGGATATGTTATCCAAACCTTTGAAAAAGCGCCTGACCACTGTCTCCTGCGCCAATGTCGGCTGACCGGCCCTTGCCCGGTAAGCAGAAATAGCTGTCAGGTGCACCCTAAGGGTCGAAGACCGTAGACCCCCTTTGGAGAGAGATCAAAGGTAGTAGAGAATGTTAGCCAGAGAACAGGCTAAGGGGTCCAGACCCTTACCCTGACATCAAATGGAAAACCTTTTCCATTTGAATGCATAACATTTCCTGGTCGATTCCTTTTGAGATGCCTCCACCACAGTGTAGACATCTTCGGAAAGACCCAAAGCCTGGAACTCTAGCCGCACAGGTACCAGGCTGTAAGGTGCAGGGATTGAAGGTCCGGATGAAGGACCATCCCCTGGTTCAGAGATATCAGTTTCAGGCACGTACAAAGCCGCTCTGGGGGCCTGCAGCTGAGGCTGAGGAGATCTGGATACCAGAACTGGTGTGGCCAGTCTGGGGTTACCAGAATCACCTTAGCCTTGTCCCTCACCTTTTTTTTTTTTCCCCCTCCCCTTCTCTCACCACCAGACTCCTGCACCTTCTGGAGTCTCCAACGGCCTGGTTCGTCCTCGCTCCTACTACCGGTAGCCAGTGCAGTCCATCCCCCCCACGGAGCCTTGGCTATACCCCCCAGGTGGGTACAGGGTGGGGCCCTTTCACCCCGACGTGACTTGAGTTTCGTCGGGGGGATGCTGGTACTGGCACCGGCAGGGGCGTTGAGGATCGTGGCCAGGATCTCCGTCTACCAGGAGTCTGGTGGGACATTTTTCCTGGTTTTCTTCCCACCCTCCGGACGTCACATGTCTAGGGGGAGAGTCGAGGGGCGGAGCACGCCATGACGCGGTTTGACGCCCGCCCCGCAGACATCCTTCCTCCCCTATGTGCAGTCTCGCTCACCTCCACCTGTAGTCACCCAGGTGCCGGTGTTGCACAGCAGGACTTGCATCCCCACCCCCTGGAAGAGAGGCAGCCGTTGGGGCGCGCCAGTCCCTCCCTCCCGGCCCGGCCCTCCAGCTACCAGAGTCCGTTCTCAACCCGGTCGCTGGCGTCGCAAGCGGAAATCCAACCGCTGCGCTGGCGGGCCGGCCCGTCCCTCTTCACCGTGAGTAACACCTTGTGAATCAAGGGAAATGGAGGGAAGGCATAGAGGAAGCCTGGGGTCCACAGCCTCGATAAGGCATCCCCTTGCAGCGAGCCCTGCTGAGGGGGGCAGGCATGAAACAGCCACAGCTTGGTGTTTTCCCTTGAGGCAAACAGGTCCACCATCGGTTTGCCCCAACGGGAGAACAGACTGTAAGCTACCTTTGGATGGAGAGACCACTCGTGGGATGCCTGGCCTAAGCAGCTGACAGCATCCGCCAGCTGGTTCGAGACTCCTGCCACATGGATGGCTAGAAGGTCCGCCTTCAACCGGCTCATGAGGGTCCAGATGTGGAGCGCCTCCTTGCACAGTAGACGGGAGCACATGCTGCCCTGTTTGTACATGGTTGTGGTATTGTCCGTCTGGACTTGAACCACTTGACTCCGGAGCTGAGCAGCGAAAGCTGACAGTGCCAGTCTGACTGCTCTGAGCTCCAACAGACTGATGTGGCATCGGGACTCCTTGGGGGTCCAGAACCCATGGGCTCTGCTGTCCCCCATGTGGGCTCCCCAGACCATGAGAGAGGCATCGGTCATGAGAACAACAGTCTGCTCAGGGCGGACAAACGGGATCCTTTCCTGCCACCACTGGAGAGCGTCCCACATCTTCTGGGTTACAGTGACCAGCTGGTCAAAATGACCGTGTCGCTGAGTCCACTGGGCGGCCAACTCCCATTGGAGGGGGCGCATGTGCAACCGGGCCCAACGGACCACTGAGGTGCACGCTGCCATGTAACCCAGAAGGCGCAGAAAGTCCCGGGCAGAGAGCAAGTGCCCAACCAGAAATGATTGGGCAAAGGAGGAGAGAACCTCCGCCGGGAGCCAAGCTCTGGCTTGACAAGTGTTGAGCTCTGCCCCGATGAAGCCCATCTCCTACGAGTGCACGAGTTCCGACCTGGCCTCATTGATCAGGAGGCCGAGCTGGGAGCAGGTTTGGAGGGCCAGATCCCTGGACCGCTCCACCTCCTGTTGGGTGGAACCTGCTAGGAGCCAGTCATAGAGGTAAGGATAAATCCTGCCCCCCCCCCCAAACGCCATAGATGGGCTGCCACCACTGCAATGCATTTGGTGAAGACCCGTGGGGCCGATGACAGGCCGAATGGCATAGCTCGGAACTCGTACAGGGTCCCTTCGACTCTGAAGCGGAGGAACCGCTGATGGGACGGACAGACTGGGACATGAAAGAACATGTCCAACAGATCCAGTGAACAAAACCACATGTTTCGCTCCAAGGATGGCATGATCTGGTTCAGAGTGACCATATGAAAGGTGCGTGACCTGAGATTCTGGTTCAGGTCATGGAGATCTAGAATGGGGCGCCACCCTCCCCATCCGCTTGGGTATCAGGAAGTACCTGGAGACAAAGCCTGGGTCTGCAGATGGTTCCACCACTACAGCCACTGCCTCCTTGAGGAGGAGCTGAGCAATGTCATCTTGAAGAGTGGACTGGATGCATGCGGAAATCCGATCTTCCTGAGGGGCGCGAGCTCGGCTGGGGAGGACTGCTTGAATTCTGGAGACAGTCCCTGACTGACCACTTCGAGAACCCACTGGTCCTTAGTGATAGTGGACCAGGCGGAAAGGAAGTGGCGGAGCCAGACCCCCATGGGAGGACCCAGAGCTAGCGTGACGGGAATAGGGTTGGCCACCCCCATCCTGTCACTGAGCAGGCTTGGAGGAGGAGGCTGCACCAGGACCTGAGCATCGGCCACCTCTGTGGGCCTGATGGGGTCCAGGCTTGGGCCGAGGGCGCCAAGCTTGAGCCTGCTGCTGCTGCCGACCTCCTTGGTAGGAGGACTGCTGAACCACAGGGGAAGCGTGCCAAAAGGGCTTCTTCTTTTTCTTCTGCTGATTCTTGCCCAAGAACCCTTAGCAGAAGTGGCGTCTAAGGTGGCATTAAACTGCTCCATGCGCTGTAGGTGACCTGCCACTCCTGGACCAAACAAGTCAGTACCAAGGAAAGGCACAACAGCAAACTTATGCTGAGTATCCGCCTGAAAGGAGGAAAGCCTCAGCCAAGCCCTGCGGCGAGAGGCCACTGCATCGGCCATTGAGCGGACACAGGAATCTCCAATGTCCAGGGCCATCTGGAGTTGCTGTTTTGCAACAGCATAGCCCTGGTCACGGACCTGTTTGACCGTGGTCTGCATGTCCGTGAGGAGATGAGGGAGGACTTCATCTAGTGACTCGAGAAGGGCATGAGAGAAGCGTGCCATGATGATGGCCAAGCTGGCCTGACAAAGGCCCAAGGAGGAAGCCGCACAGACCTGCTGTGTGGAGTGGTCAATGTTTTTGGACTCTTTATACAGAGGTCGGTCAGTATTGGCCGAACTGCCAGTACGCATGAACACAGAGGTGGTCACCAGGCTCTCGGCCGAAGAGTACTCTGTGAACCCTGCAAGGGACCCCATGGACACCACGTACTTGCGGGCAGATGGTGCTGGACATGAGGCAGGGTGCTGCCAAAGTTCAAGGGCCGGGCCAACGATGGCTTCGGCCATGGGAAACGCCTCCGTCGGGGTATCCCCTCTCTTTAGGATATCTGTGAGAGGGCACTCCGCCTTTTTCTGGATGGATTCCAGGGGCATTCGGGTGGAGTCGGAAATGAGATGGAGAATCCCTTGGAAGGAGGAAGGGACTTCTTCCATCCCCATGCCGACAGACGACTCATCATCCCCAGGATGAGGGTGGAGCCCCGTGGCATCAGAGTCCGAAGAGTTGGGGTACAATGGCTTGCCGCCAAAATCACCCTGGATCTGCAGAGGGTGGTCCAGGGTGACTGTGACCGACAGACAGGAAAATCCGGTGTCCTGCTGATCCACTTTCAAGGGAGCCCCTTCCACGGGCTGTTTAGGCAGCGGTTCCATTGAATAAGTGGAGAGACCTCAACAGGCCGAACCGGAGGACAGGCCAATTCCACGGGTGGAGGAACCGAAGACTTCGGTTCTGGAGGAATCAGCTTCAGCCTGGGAGGCAAGAGCCAAGTAATGGTCAGGGTGGCCGGAGGAATCAGCTGTTGCCACATATGGTCCTCACAGCGCCAACGGAGTTTCCGTTGGAGCCTCTCCTCTTCTGAGGACGACCTGTGGCATTGCCTCTTCTTAGAGCGCTGATGGCTCTTCCTCGGACGTCCATCCAAGGGGGGTCTGGACCTTGACTGAGATCGGGGAGGCCGACTTGGTCGATCGGGAGACACCAGGGGGATTGGTAAAACCTGAGGCTCCAGAACCGTATCCTTAATGGGGACGCCAGCTGGCTGGGTCTCCTCATCAGGAAACACTAGGACCGGAGTTCTTCGCAAGGAGTCATCGACCGGGGCTGGCGACAGCGGGTCGATAGGGTCAAGGATGATCTCGACCTCATCAGCTGCTTCCTCGGTCGTCTGGCCAGACGGAAGGTCTGTTAAGTCTGCGGCCGAGGAGGCGATCTCGACTGAGGTCGAGAACGCATGTGCCTGGGACTGAGACCTCTCTCGGTCCCAAGATTGCCTTCGTCGAGATGAAGATGAACAAGGTTCTTTCTCCCTCCTCTGACGGGGGGAGGAGTGCGAGCCCGAGGGAGCCTCACTCCAGGTGGGGAGAGACTGGCACAACTCTTTGAACGAATCAGAAAAGGTGGAGCCCAGGTTCAGTGGAACGAAGAAGCTCCGATTAGCCAAAGTGTGAGCGGTTTCTTCCTTGAACACCTACATATGTTCCAGCTGCTCGGCGGAGCCTGCAGCCGCGGAAACTGCCCGCCTAGCCTCCTTGGACTTCACTGGAGGGTTCCTTTTCTCCAGTCTACCCAGTTTCAGGCGTGCCATGCAGTCATCCAGGACACTGGGATGGAAGATCAAGCAGTAACTGCAGGACGAGATGTCATGGCCCACACCCAGACTGTAGACGCACGTGAGATGGGGAATCAGTGCACGGCATCTTTTGGCTGCAAGGACACCGGGGAAGATTTCTCCTCTGTGATCAAAAACGCGAATGCGCGATCGCTAACTCGAATGAGTTTTAATTTCGGTAAAACCGAAGATTTGAAAGCCAGGGCCTACGAAATACGAGAGCACGAGGGAGGCAACCTGTATCTTCCAGCAGAAAGTAAGATCTGGGGTCATGGGGTGGAGCCGAGGATTATACCACCCGGGTGGGAGGGAAGAGCCAGCTTGAAGACTTCCAGTAGATTTAAAGAGGAAAGGGACAATGCCAAGAAATGTGGATAGAACAACATATCCATGCTCCTAGAACATATGAATAAAAGGATATACATTAACCAGTCATCGAACTGACATGCAAGTGTGAGACCATTGTGTAGCAGGCAGAAATGACATTCTCATCATTCATTATTACACTCAGAAGCATCCTTTAAAGAACATCTTCATTACTGATGCACAATAATGGTCTCAGGCAGAGGTGCTAGGACCCTGTGGGAGCTAGAACTTTTCAAGAGGGCTGATGTCAAGGTAAGCTGCGTACATGCGTGGCACTGCAAGACAGAGTTCGTGGCATAAGGCTCACCTTAGCACTAACCTTCAACCGCCTCAGTACCTTTTTTACTGAGGAGGTGCAGCATAACTTAACAAGTACGTATGCACTTAAAGGAGAACTGCGTTGAGGAGCCTGTAAGTCATTTCCACCTGTAGAAACTGATTTTTAAATGCTGGTTCAACTTCTGTTACTGTGTCATCTCTACCAGCTTTTTTGTTACACACGCAGTGACAACACTACGGATTATTAAATGTTGGTCAAATTAGACCCACTGGTGTAAGAATGTGAGCCAAAATGAGAATCAACTGGGTCAAAACTTTAAAAGTACAAATTTCACCAGCACAGAAGCTAAAACTTGTCAAGAAAAAATACAGGTTACTCACCTGTAACAGTAGTTCTAGCAGTGGTATATGTTGTTCATCCACACTTCTTCACATGTCCCTTTTCCCTTTAAGGATTGCCGGAAGGTCTTCAAGCTGGCTCCTCCCACCCACTCGGGTGGTATATCCCTTCGGCTTCACTCCATGACGCCAGATCATAGCCTGCTGGAAGCCAGGTTTTGTGCGTCCACAGCCAGGGAGGTCGGGTGGATCCATGTGGCTGAACAATATATACCACTCCTAGAAAGTACAGTTGCGTAAGAACTTACTGTAATAGTAGAACTTCCATACAGGCTCTTGCAGTAGGTATTCACATGTAGGACTAAGCCGCAGGCGTCAGGACCCATGGAAAAATTTCTAGCTAGCTTTCTCTGGCACACCGCCCACTGTGCTTCCAGTTCTTTCCGCCAAAGGTCAAAAGAGACAAGACGAGAGGAAGAGGATATCCCCCATGGAAATGAAGCAAAGAAAACTTAGGGGGACGGAGGGCAGGAAGGCAATACCTACTGCAAAAGCCTCTCTAGAAGCTCTACTGTTACAGTAAGTTCTTATGTAACTATACTATCTTACTGCAAGAGGGCTCTTGCAGTAGGTATTCACATATAGGACTGAATTCCAAGCAGTCTGGAACAAGGAAAAACACTCGGGAGGAGAATTGCCATCCACAACAAAAAACCTCAGGGCTGAACAGGTCTCATGAAAGGAGATCTTGCAGGACAGCCAACCTGAAGCCTACTCTACGGCGAGAGGCAATGTCCAAACTGTAGTGTTTCGTGAAGGTATGGACAGAAGACCAAGCTGTGACTGCACAGATGTCTGCCACTGACACATTCTTCAAACTTGCTGCAGAGGCAGCTACTCCTCTGGTGGAGTGACCTCTGACTTGACCTGGAAGGGTCTTATTGTAATTGTCATAACTGAAAGCGATACAATTCACCAACCGTTTTGACAGGCACTGCTTAGAAACAGCAATGCCTTCTCTTTTGTGAGCAAAAGAGACAAAGAGCTGATCAGTGTTCCTGAGATCCTTAGTCTGAATGATGTAGTATCTCAGGATTCTGTGAACATCCAAAGTATGCAAGAGGTACTTCCCTTGATTGGAGTGTTGTGTAAAGAAAGCGGGTAGCTCAACAGATTCATTCAGCGTAGACTCAGCCACCACCTTAGGGAGAAACTTAGGGTTGGTGCATAGAGCCACACATTCCTTGTGGAAAATCAAGTATAGGATTTTACACATCAAGGCCTGAAGCTCAGAAATGTGCCGAGCAGAAGTGATGGCCACTAGGAAAAGCATCTTCCAAGAGAGGAACTTTAAATCAGCTACCGTTGTTGGCTCGAAGGAAGGCAGAGTGAGCTTCTTCAAGATGAAATTCAAGTCCCATGGAGGGGCAGGAATGCAAATGGAAGGGGGTCTCAAATGGAGAACCCCTCCTAAGGAAAGTCAGAGTCTTCCAACTGAGCAAAAGTCCTGTCTCCAAAGGGAATATGGTAGGCTGAAATAGCTGCCATATGGACCGTTAACGAGGAATGGCTGAGACCCAGATCGAAGAGGTGACACATGTAATCCAGGACTGTTGACTGGGCATGAGAAAAGCTCAAAGTCTTTAGAGTTTGCCCAGATGGAAAACTGTTTCCACTTCATAGTGTAGGTGGACGGTTTCCTCGCCTCCATCAAAATGTCCGCTACTAAAGGAGAGACTCCGAAGCGGGCTTTTGTTATGTCTGCAGGAGCCACGCATGGAGATGAAGGGATCTGAGACCTGGATGAACAAGGGTCCCCGATCCTGGGTCAACAATTGCTGCGACAGAGGAAGAGGTAATTCTTCTGAAAACTGTTACAGAAGAGAGAACCAAACTTGCCTGGGCCAGAAGGGGGCAATGCGATTCATTCAAGCTCCTTCCGATCCGAGTTTGTTCAGGACCCTCGGAATTAAAGGAATGGGAGGGAAGGCATAAACAAATCTCTCCCTCCAAGAGAGAGACAGAGCGTTGTGCCAGAAAGCGTCTCGCCCTGGAGCGAGCGGGCAAAAGGCTGGAAGTTTTGCATTTTGGGGAGAGGCGAAGAGGTCTACCTGAGGTGTCCCCACCATTGAAAGATGTTCTTTACGACCTGCTGATCCAACTCCCATTCGTGAGACCTGGCTGAGGACCAACTGAGTTCATCTGCCAGTGTTTTCCACTCCTGGAACGTGAACTGCAGTCAGGTGAAGGTGACGCTGGGCTGCCCAATACCAGACTCTCATCGCCTCCTGGCACAGGAGGTAGGAACGTGTTTCTCCCTGTTTGTTGAGGTACCAGACTATGCACATGTTGTCTGATTGGATCAGAAGAAGAGCCGGGAGGGCATAGAGGACTGCCCTCAGTTCAAGCACATTTATGTGCAGATTTTGCTCGAACCTGGACCAGCTGCCCCGAGTCTTGAGAGACACAATGTCTATAGTATGTATGTATAGACATATGTAGTATAGTATGTCTATAGATGTCTATAGTAGATGTCATGCTTTGGGGATAGTGAGAAGGCATTTGAGGGGTGGATGGACTGAGCAGAGTTGGAGAATGGAAAGGGGTGGGCAGATAAGAGGTAGTGGGGACTAGGAGACGCCCTGGGGCGAAATGGGATCAGGAGAGGGGTTCACACTGCCTGAATTCCATACCCAAGGGCTCCGCAAATTGTGGGCAGGTACTGCAATCCTCCTTGAAAACCCATCCAACCCGGGCGGTGTTTTGTAATGCCAGGTCAATCAGAAACAAGACCGCCATTATAGCGGATCTTGTTGCAACATCTGACCTGGCATGCATCACCGAGACCTGGCCAGATGAGAATGCAGGCCGTATATTGGCATCTGCTGCTCCGGCTGGGTTCTCGGTGATACACCGCCTGAGACTGGATCGTAGGGGCCGGGGAGTGGCCATCTTTTTTTAGAACGGAGCTGGGTCTTGTGGATGTACCAGTAGTCTGCAGGCATTCCTTTGAATGTATCCTAAGAGCAGGTGTAGGATTCAGGATTCTCCTCATCTACCGTCCACCCAGTGATGGTGGAGAATTCCTGAAGGAGTTTGCGGACTTCATCGTCGACGTGGCATTGGAGTCATCCAGGTGGTTAATAGCGGGCGACTTCAATGCCTGGGTCGACGATGAACTCTCGCATTTTGGGAATAATCTCCTCCAACTTACGACTACATTGGGCCTTACACAGGTGGTTACCTCTGCTACCCATATAGGGGGACACTCATTGGACCTAGTGTTTCTACTGGAGTTGGAGGTCACACATCTGGGGGTGGAACAAAATGTGTGGACGGACCATCACACCATAAGATTCAGCTTCGGGGCACCCCCAAATAGGCCTGCCTCTACGGAGATGATCCAGTATCGCCCTTTAAGGGGTACTACCCCAGAGGGCCTATTGGCAGTACTGGACCTATCGGGTATTTCAAGTGAGTGCATGGATCCAGGGGATCTCGTTCTTGCCTATAATAAGGCAGTGGGTGAGGCCCTGGATCTAACTGCTCCTGTCTGTGTTCGCCCACTCACTCAGCGCCTGAGGACCCCATGGTTTGATGGGTCTTTTGAAGGAGCTGAGGACAGTGGGGCGAAGGCTAGAGAAGGCATGGCGGAAATCCGGCCTGAATGCTGACAAGCTTAGATTGATGGACCATTATGGTACCCATCAATCAGCAATCACCTGTAAGAAGGCAGAATTCCTGTCCAGGGAGATTGCTGCTGCACAGAACCGACCAGCTCAACTCTTTCAGAGTGTCGACAGATTGTGCAATCCACTCTGTCTGCAGTCTGGAAGATGTTTTTCACAAATGAAGTGTGATGAGCTTGCTCGGTTCTTCACAAATAAAATTGCCAGCATTAGGTCAGGCATCGGCCTAGCTCCCTCTTTAAGGAATTATGGTGATCGGCAGGAGGAAACAAACACCCGTGCTACCTGGTCTGACTTCAGCAGGCCGGAATTCATGGATGTTGTGAGGATTGTTCAGACTGTACGACCAACCAGCTGTAGTTTGGATCCGGGCCCTACGCCACTATTATTAGGTTGCGTAGATGCTATCTGCCCGATCCTTGCTGAAATTGTCTGGAAGTCTCTGGAGCAGAGTTTTTTTCCTGATCCCCTAAAGGAGGCGGTCGTTCAACCACTCCTTAAAAAAACCTTCATTGGACCCATACTGTTCAGCTAACTTCAGATCTAGCTCTAACCTGCCCTTTGTGGGTAAGGTTATTGAAAAGGTGGTTGCACTACAGCTAGAAGACCATCTTACAAATCACAACATCTATGATACTCTCCAGTCGGGTTTCAGGAAAAGACATAGCACTGAGACTGCTCTCATCCGGGTTTTAAATGACCTCCAAATTACGAGAGATCGAAAGGCTCGTACTATCTTAGTCCTTCTTGATCTCTCTGCAGCATTTGATATTGTGGACCATGGTGTGCTGTTGGAGCGCCTGCGGCTTTTTTGTGGACTGTCTGGTACAATTCTACATTGGTTTTGATCTTTCCTCACAGGTCAGATACAGAAGGTTGTCACTGGAATTTATTCCTCTGATGCCATCTCTCTGTCCTGTGGGGTGCTGCAGGGCTCCATTTTGGCGCCCATGTTGTTCGCAGTTTATATGCTGCCATTAGGAGACATCATTAGGCGATACAGTCTGGGTTTTCACTGCTATGCAGATGACACCCAGCTGTATTTGTCCTTTACTCCTGGACAGGATGATGCAGTCTCTTTGCTTAACAGCTGTCTATCTGAAATCAAAGACTGGATGAGTGCCAGTTGGCTGAGGTTAAACCCAGATAATACTGAGGTGTTGGTAGTGGACCCGGGTCGCCTTGAGGCAGGTCGTAGGGCTGGGGTTTCATCAGGCCTTCGGCTTGATGGTGTCCAGCTCTTGACCTCAGACCAGGTACGTAATCTGGGCGTTATTAGTGACAACGAACTGACCCTGAATTCTCAGGTGTCAGCCGTCGTCAAGTCCTCTTTTTACCATTTTAAGAATATCGCCCGGGTGAAACACCTGGTTCCTCTGGCTGTCCTTCCTACTTTGGTCCACGCCTTTGTGATCACCCGCCTTGATTACTGCAGTGCCCTCTACCTAGGGCTACCGGGGATTGATATCCACTGCTTGCAGCTAGTGCAGAATGCAGCGGCCAGGCTTTTGACTGGGACATCTAGAAATAGTCATATTATGCCTGTGCTGCGCGGGCTGCACTGGCTGCCGGTTCAGTGGTAGATCACCTTCAAGGTCGAATTACTGACCTATAAAGCCTACACAAACAGGGACCGCAGTATCTGCAAGATCTCCTTGCTCCCTACTGCCCATCTCATTCACTCTGATCTGCCGGCGAGGGATTGCTAGATTCCCAGGGTTCGTCTGAAGACATCTGGAGCATGTGCATTCTCCTACGCTGACCCGCCCTGTGGAATTCTCTACCTCGTCGGATACAAGGCTGCCTGACCATCGAGAGTTTTAAATTGGAGCTCAACGCTTATCTGTTTTTTAAACCTTATGGAGAATAACTTTTTATTATTACTGTTTTAATATATGTTGTTTTAAATGTTGTTCTATTTGTACAGCGCTTTGGTATCTGAAAAGTGCTTAAAAATAAAATGTACTTACTTACACGAGCTGGGCACCCCAGCCCTCTCCTGTCACTTCTGTTGTCAACGTCTGGGAGGGAGGAGCAATGCAGAAGTAAACTCCCAGACACAGGTTCTCCTGAACCATCCACCAGTGCAAGTCCCTGATCATGGGATCCGATACTAGCTCCTCTTGGTCTAGATTGTCCCTGGTCTGGACCCATTGCGACCAAAGCATCCATTGAGAGATCCTCATATGGAGCCGGGCGAACGGGACTGTCAGAAAGGCAGCTGCCATTAGCCCGAGGAGGCGGAGGACTGACCTGGGTCCAACCCTCCTGCGACCAGACAGGAGACAAGACTGATTCTGAAGGGTCTCGACCCTGTCTGGAGGCAAAAAGGCATTGCCTATGGTCGTGTCCAGAATCGCCCCAATAAATTGGAGACATTGGCAAAGGACCAAGTGGGACTTGGCCTGGTTGATGGTGATACCCAAGCTGGTAAAAACCTGTAGGACAAGGGAAAGGGAGTGCAGAAGTTCCTCCCTGGATGGGGCTGCCTGGAGCCAAATGTCCAGGTATGGGAATACCGGCACATCCTGTGTACGCAGGTGGGCCACTATCACCGACAGGCATTTGGTAAACACTCGAGGGACGAGGAAAGACCAAATGGGAGGGCCTTGAATGGGTAGTGGTCCCCTTGAAAACAAAATGGAGGTATTTCCGATGGGAAGGGCATATGGGGCTATGTAGGTATGCATCCTGCATGTCCAGAGCAGATAGCCACTGTCCCGGCCGAAGGAACGGTAGGAGGCTCTGCAAGGTGAGCATTCTGAAGCATTTGTACTCTGTGAACATGTTCAGGGAGCTGAGGTCTAGAATTGGCCTCAGATCTCCAATCTTCTTTGGAACTAGGAAGAAATGGGAATAGTACCATGTCCCCCAAAAATGAGTGGGGACTGGTTCTATTGCCGCCTTTGACAGAAGGGAGATAATTTCCTCTAGAACCAGAGGAAGATGTTGCTGGGGGTAAGATGACTGAGTGGGTGGGTTTCGGGGCGGTTTCTGCAAAAACTCTATTGAGTGTCCTGCCGATATTAGTTGGAGCACCCACGCGTCTGATGTTATCCTCTCCCAACCAAGTAGATGGGAGGAGAATCTCCCCCCTATCAGTTCCTCTGGAACGGCCAGAGGCAGGGAGTCAGGAGGTGTGGGGCAGCGCAGCAGTCAAGACTCCCACAGGTTTTTTGCTTGGGGGGGGGGGTCTTGGTTGCTGGAGGGGCCTGACGTTTGCTGGCGTGCTTTCCTTGATGTTTTTATCTTTGTCAGGTTTGGTGATGAAAAGGATGTCGCTGCCCTTGAAGGGCTCTGTACATAGTCTGGACAGACTTGAGTGCAATACCCTTCTCTTGCAGTTCGGTTATGATATCCTTGACATCACTCCCAAACAGCACTGAACCCCTGAAGGGAGCATCCTGTAAAGCAGACTGTTCCTCAGGGACCAATCCTGACACGTGGAGCCAGGCATGACGCTGAAGGCCTACAGTGAAGACCGAGCTTCTTCCAACAGCGTCCATCGCATCGTAAGTGGCATGAAGCATGTGCCTACAGGCCGAGTGAGCGGAATGGACTAGGACTCCCAGTTCCTGCTTAGTTTGTGACTCAGGAAGGGAGTCCAATTTGTATTCCACCTGGCTAAAGATGGACTTCTGGAAATCCCCCACATCGGCAACATAATTGAGGGCCCTGATTTCTAAGGTAGAAGAGGAGAAGATCTCCTTCCCGTACTGGTCCAGAAGCAGGGATTCCTTGTCAGGCGGGGACGAGCTTAGATGTTTAGGGTTGGAGGAGTGGCCATGGGCAGCGCTGATGACAATCTAATCCACTTTGGGGTGAAGGCTGAGAAAGTCTACACCCTCAGGAGCCTGGTATAGCCTGTCCGCCTTCCTCAGAAATGGGGCTAGCACAGAAGGTTGTTTCCAGATGGTGGAAACAAGATCGGTGTGAGGTCCAGGGTGGAATCAGTGTAGGAGCAGTCTCTGGCAGATCCAAATGAGCAGCGAGTTTTTTACGCTGAGGGTCTGGCTCCACTGATTGCCACTGGCGTGTTTCCTGGCTCTTCCTTAACTCATTGTCTCCTAGCAGACGCCTGTAGTCGTCAGTAAAATACACTGGTGTGTCCTGAGGACGTCTGCAGAAGTCGGCTACTGACTCCCAGTGTGCCCTTGCAACGTCTGGAGAAGTCACTTATATATTTTAATATATAGTGTAACAGAATATAATATATATTTGACTGCATAGCACCGTTGGAAAGGTAATTTTATGCTGAACAACTTTGTCACTGATATTTTGTGTATATCATGTATACTTTAGGAGTTATTCACATTTGTTTATGGTATGGTGTGTATGGCTTATGTTGCCTGTTTTAGTTGAAAAAAATTTGTTTTTGCTGTTTCAACCGGCATTAAAAAAACACAAAATTACATATTATTTGCATACCACCATTGGAAAGGTAATTTTGTACTGAACAACTTTGCCACTGATATTTCATGTATATTATGTATACTTTAGAAGTTATTCACATTTGTTTATCGTATGGTGTGTATGGCTTATGTTGCCTGTTTTGGTGAAAAAATATTTTTTTTGTTGTTTCAACCAGCATAGAAAAAAAAACAAAATTACATATTATTATTTGCATATAACCATTGGATAGGTAATTTTGTGCTGAATAACTTTGCCACTCATACTTTATGTCTAGCACTTACGGTTCTTGAGCTATTAGGATTTGTTTCTGGCATGCTGACTATAGCTTGATTTTGCTTAGAAAGCCCAGGATTTACTGTTAACAGTATACAGGAGACAAGTGGTGCAACTTCAGAGAGCTCCTCTGGAGGCAATGAGTTAATAGCTCCAGAAAGGAAGGGTCCTCCGGAGGGGACTTCGGAGGATCCCTCAGCCTTGGCCGTTCTGGAGTGTGGCGCTCATCTCCATGGTCAGAGTGGCCAGACACAGAGTCCGAGGTCTGTGAAGAAGAGGAAGGAGACTCCTCCCTGGGACAGGAACGAACGACCCCTCTGGAGAGTTCCTGGGAGTGTGGGTCCTCCCCGCCTCGGGCACTAGAGGGTTCTCCTCTGGTGTCGGGCAAGGGGGAAGGGGTCTCCCATCTCCGAGGCAGGGGGTCCAGTGTATGGACTGACGTCAGGAGACGACTCTCGACCTCCTTGATGATCTAAGCCCTGGCCTCAACCCACTAAGAGGCCAAGGTCTCCCTCAGATCCGCCCGCGGCTGTGGAGTGGGTGACAGAGGTGGGGATATGGGTACTGAGCGTACCCATAATAGGAGTATCCGTAGCCTGACTGCGGGAAGCCTGGCGTCGGATACTACGGGGCTGGGTACCCTAGCACCAGGGGCTCTGACGGAGCAGAAGGACCTGGCAAAGACCCTGCTGGTGGGCCAGACGGAGGAGGTCAGTCCCCCGGGCGCCAGGCCCGCTGTAGGTATACTGTCGAGCGGGTCTGATGGTTCTGACGGAGGAACAGGTCTTCCATCAGGCAAAGCGACATCGGAGGGCGGTGTCGGGTCAACGGGCATCGGAACCGAAGTCAGAGGATCTGGCATCAAGGGGTCCGGCGCAGGAGAGAGGATCCCTGACGGCAGCAAATCAAGGTCTTTGGTTTCAACTGGGGAAGGAGGATTAAAATCGCTGGGTGTCAACCGAGGAGACGTGGGGACCTCAGTAAGCAACGTGGTGGGACGTTGCTTGGAGCCTGGGGCATCAGAGACGGGACAATGAGGTCTGGCGTAGGCTTCCTGATCAGGCGGTCATCGGAGGAACTGGAGACCGACTTATCGGCAGTGTCCGGGTGGACATCGGAGGAGCTGGCGTCCAAGTTATTGGACTCCCTGTCCGAGGAAGACTGCGAAAGAGTGGCGACCTTGTTGGAAGGGGGGTTTGGCTGGGCGCTCACCCAAGGAGGTGAGCGGCATAGCAGCCTTGTCCAGGTAGGCGTCTCGGTGGGCCCGACGTCCGATTTACCTGACCCGCTCTGACCAGAAGGCCGCGAAGGAGGAGCAGCTTTAATGGAAACGGAGGCCTCCTTTGCCATGGAGTCTCCCGAAGGGCCCGAGTCCGTCGGGAAGGGTGACGCCTTCTTGGTGGCCACCAAGACGGCTGTTGAGGAGCGATTACTTTGAGGGCCGCGACTCCAGCCGAAGTCGTGGCTGCTGTGGAAGACAACTCCTGCTCCCGGTGCTTCTCCTCATCACACTTCTTTCTGTGGCCTTTGGGGGAAGTGGACGCCTGCCTAAGTTTTTGTTAACTCTTTTTCGATGGAGGCCATTTTCTTCTTGAGGAGATGGACTCTGAGAGACTGCTGCCTTCTCTTGCGGGTAGGAAAGTTGAATTTCCGTGGTCGGGTCCTAGACAGAAGAGGCACAAGAAGTGGCTGTCCTTATGTGGAAGCTGGGAACCACATGAGTCGCACTTGTTTTTAAGCGATTCGGAGGGCGTCGGGGATGACATATGCAGCAGATGTTTGTAGAAATGTCAAAAAAAGGTTCAAAAACTTTAAGACCGGCGAGTGCTGTTCTAACGCGAAGAACTTTCACAAGCCGATGGCGAGAAAGAACTGGAAGGTGGGCGTGGGGGACTGCCTCTTTATACCGACATGGCATGATGCTGGTCACCTAACATGGGGGTGGTCCCCCGACAGAGACGGCTAGCTAGAAATTTTTCCGTGGGGTCCTGACGCCAGGCGGCTTAGTCTTATATGTGAATACCTACTACAAGAGACCTCTCAAATTAAGATCTACTGTTACAGGTGAGTAACCTGTTTTTCTAGGATTGTGGATATTTTGTTCATCCACACTTATTGGCAGACTCCTTAACAGTTCTCCAGGAGGAGGGAGGCAAGGGGCACACCTCCACAGAAATATTTACTTGGGAAACAGAGACTGGAAAACTGAGGCCCCAAAACCAGCATCCTGGCGTGACTTAAGGTCGATGTGGTAATGGGTAATGAAAGTGTTTGCTGTCTTCCAGGTAGCAGCCCGACAGATTTGCTGGATAGGGATGTCCCTGGAAGCAGCCACCGATGCAGCGGTATGGTGGGTAAAATGAGCTCTTATCCCTCTGGGAGGCTCCTTGCTCGCCAACTCATAGCACAGACTGATGCAAGATGTAATCCACCTTGCAATAGTCCATTTTGCTGCAGGTCTGCCAGAAGTGGCTTCGGCGTAGGTGGGAAACAGCTGGTGAACCTCTCCCCAAATTTCCGTCGTCCTCTCCTTACAATAGGAGAAGGCTCATCTCAGGTCCAAGGTATGGAGCCTATATTTGGCCTCAGAGGTGTAATTAGGGTAGTATACTGGTAGAGTTAACACCTGGTTAAGATGAAACTCTGACACCACCTTCGGAAGGAATTTCGGGTGGGGGCATAGGACAACCTTGTCTCTGTGGAAGACCAGATAAGGGGAGTCCACCGAGAGCGCCTGGAGCTCCCGTCCTTCTGGCAGACGTGACAGCCACTAAGAAGGCCGTCTTCCATGACAAGTGTGACAACTCACACTTGTGCATTGGTTCGGAGGTGGAGGGTCATGCACCGGAGGGGATATGTGTTCCAGGCCTTTGAAAAATCACCCGACCACTGTCTCCTACCTCCAATGTCGGCTGACCGGCCTGCGCCCGGTAAGCAGTGATGGCTGCCAGGTGCACCCTAAGGGTCAATGACCGAAGACCCCCTTCGGAGAGAGAGAGACCAAAGGTAGTCGAGAACGTTAGCCACTGGACAGGACAGAGGTTCCAGGCCCTTGCCCTGACATCAAATGGAAAACCTTTTCCATTTGAAGGCATAACTTTTCCTGGTTGATTCCTTTCTGGATGCCTCCACCACGGTGAGGACATCCTCGGAAAGATCCAAATCCTGGAACTCTAGCCGCTCAAGTACCAGGCTGTGAGGTGCATGGATTGAAGGCCCGGATGGTATACCTTCCCCATACTTGAGAAAAATCAGGTCTGGGCATGTTGGAAGCCGCTCCGGAGGCCTGAAGCTGAGACTGAGGCGATCTGGGTACCAGAACTGGTGCGGACAGTCTGGGGCTACCAGGATCACCTTTGTCTTGTCCCTCCTCATCTTGAGGAACACCTTGTGGATCAAGGGAAATGGAGGGAAGGCGTAGAGGAGGCTTGGGGTCCATGGCCTCGAGAAGGCATCCCCCTGCAGCGAGCCCTGCTGAGGGTGGAGGGCATGATACAGCCTCAGCTTGTTGTTTTCCCTGGAGGCAAACAGGTCCACCATCGGTTTGCCCCAACGGGAGAACAGGCTATAAGCTACCTCTGGATGGAGAGACCACCCGTGGAATGTCTGGCCTATGCGGCTGAGAGCATCCGCCAGCTGGTTCGAGGCTCCTGCCACATGGACGGCTAGAAGATCCACCTCCAACCGGCTTACGAGGGTCTAGATGCGGAGCGCCTCCTTGCACAGCAGACGGGAGAGCATGCCACCCTGTTTGTTGAGGCAATACATGGTCGTGGTATTGTCCGTCTGGACTTGAACCACTTGACCCCGGAGCTGAGCAGCAAAAGTGGACAGTACTAGTCTGACTGCTCTGAGCTCCAACAGGTTGATGTGGCATCCAAACTTCTCGGGGGTCCAGAACCCGTGGGCTCCCCAGCCCATGAGAGAGGCATCGGTCATAAGGTCGACCATCGGCTAGGGGCGGACAAACGGGATCCCATCCTGCAACCGGTCTGGGGAGGTCCACCATTGGAGAGCGTCCCACATCTTCTGGGTTACAGTGATCAGCTGGTTGAAGTGACCATATCGCTGAGTCCACTGAGCGGCCAGCTCCCACTGAGGGGGGCGCATGTGCCATCGGGACCAACGGACCACCAAGGTGCACGCCGCCATGTAACCCAGAAGGCGCAGAAAGTCCTGGGCAGGGCGCAAATGCCCAACCAGAAATGACTCGGGCAAAGGAGGAGAGAACCTCTGCCCTGTCCGCCAGAAGCCAAGCTCTGGCTTGACAACAGTCGAGCTCTGCCCTGATGAAGCCCATCACCTGAGAAGGCACAAGTTCCGACTTGGCCTCGTTGATCAGGAGGCCAAGTTGGGAGCAGGTCTGAAGGGCCAGATCCCTGGACCTCTCCACCTCCTGTTGGGTGGAACCTGCCAAGAGCCAATCGTCGAGATAAGGGTAGATTCTGACTCCTCGACACCGAAGGTGGGCCGCCACCACTGCAATGCATTTGGTGAAGACCCTTGGGGCCAATGACAGGCCGAACGGCATGGCACGGAACTCGTACAGGGTCCGCTCGACCCTGAAGTGGAGGGACCGCTGATGGGACAGACGGATTGGGAAGTGAAAGAACGCATCCTGTATATCCAGTGAACAGCACCATGTTTCGCTCCAAGGATGGTATGATCTGGTTCAGAGTGACCATCCAAAAGGTGCGGGATCTGAGATATTGATTCAGGTCGTGGAGATCTAGGATGGGGCATCAACCCTCCCCCTCCCCCGTCTGCCTGGGCACCAGGAAGTACTTGGAAACAAAGCCTGGGTCTGTCGGAGGATCCAGCACTGGAGCTACTGCCTCCTTGCGGAGGAGCTGAGCCACGTTGTCGCGTAGAGCCGACTGGGTGCATGCGGAGATCCGTTCCTCAAGAGGGGCGCAGGCTCGGCTGGGAGGGTACTGCTCGAATTCTAGAGGCAGTCCCTGACCGACCACTTCAAGAACCCACCAGTCCGAAGTGATAGCGGACCAGGCGGAAAGGAAGTGATGGAGCTGACCCCCCACTGGAGGACCCAGAGCTGGCGCGATGGGTGTAGGGGTGGCCACCCCAACCCATCACTGAGCAGGCTTAGATGAGGAGGAGGAGGCTCCAGGACCTGAGCCTCAGCCTCCTTTACATGGCTGCTGAGGACCCTGCTTGGGCTGAGGGCACCAAGCTTCAGCCTGCTGCTACTGTTGATGCTGCTATCCTCGATTGGAGGGCTGCTGGACCGCAGGGGAAGAGTGCCGAAATGGCTTCTTCTTTCTCTTCTGATGGTTCTTGCCCGAAGAACCCTTGGCAAAAGTAGCATCCAAGGTGGCACTGGACTACTCTATACGTTGAAGGTGACCGGTCACACCTGGACCGAACAAGTCGGTACCCAGGAAGGGCACGTCAGCAAGCTTATGCTGAGTATCTGCTGAGAAGGAGGAAAGACTCCGCCAAGCCCTGTGGCAAGAGACCACTGTGGCTGCCAGCGAGCGGGTACAAGAATCTCCGATATCCAAGGCCGTCTGGAGCTGCTGTTTCGCAACAGCACGGCCCTGGTCACGGACCTGCTTGACCGTGGTCTGCATGTCCAGTGGGAGATGAGGGAGGACCTCATCTAATGACCCCAGAAGGGCATGAGAGAAGTGTGCCATAACAACAGCCGAGCTGGCCTGAAGAAGGCCCAAAGAAGAGGCCGCATAGACTTTGCCGGTAGTGTGGTTCATCTTCTTGGACTCCTTGTCCAGGGGTCGGTCAGTATTGGCTGAACTACCAGTATGCCTGAACACAGAGGTGGTCACCAGGTTCTCGGCCGAAGGGTGCTCTGTGAACCCAAGGTACCCCATAGGCACTGCATACTTGCGGGCCATGCAGGCAGATGGTACTGGGTAGGAGGCAGGATGCTGCCAAAGTTCAAGGGCTGGGCCAACAATGGCCTTGGCCACTGGAAAGGCCTCCGTCGGGGTATCCCCTCTCTTAAGAATGTCAGTGAGAGGGTACTCCGCCTTTTTCTGGATAGGCTCCAGGGGCATTCTGGTGGAATCAGAGATGAGGCAGAGAATACCCTGGAAAGAGGAAGGACCTTTCTCCATCCCTGCCCCGACTGACTCATCATCCCTGGGATGTGAGTGCAAGCCGGTGACGTCAGAGTCCGAAGAGTTGTGATACAGCAGTCTACCGCCTAAGGCACCCTTGATCTGCCGAGGGCGGTCCGGGGTGACTGTTATCGACAAACGTCGGGGAAGCCCGGTGTTCTGTCGGTCCTCTTTCGAGGGCACCCCTTCCTCAGGCTATTTAGGCGATGGTTCCACCCAAAGCAGTGGAGAGACCGGGATAGGCCTACGGGAGACGGGCCAGTCCCACAGGTGGAGGAACCGAGGGCTTCAGTTCTGGAGGGGTCGGCTTCGGCCTAGGAGGCGAGAGCCAAGTGATGGCCGGGGTAGGCGATGGAGACGGCTTTTGCCCGATCAGGATTAGCTGCTTCCACATAAGGTCTTCATAGCATCGACGGAGTTTCTGCTGAAGCCTATCCTCATCCGAGAAGATGAGGACCTGTGGCGTTGCCTCTTTTTATAGCGCTTACGGCTTTTCCTCAGTCGATCATCTGAGGGGGTCCTGGACCAAGACCGAAATCAGGAAGGCCAACTTGGTCGATCGGGAGACACCGGAATTGGTGAAACCCGGGGGTCCGGGACCGGTTCCTTGATGGGGACACCAGCAGGCTGGGTCTCCTCATCCGGAAAGACCAGGACTGGAGTCCCTTCCAACGAGTCGTCGTGCATAGCCGGCGACAAGGGGTCGAGGATAATTTTGACCTCGGCCAATTCCTCGATCCCTTGGCCAGACGGAAGGTCCGAAAAGCCAGTGGCCGAGGGTGCGATCTCGACTGAGACTGCATGTTCTTGGGACTCGGAGCTCTCCCAGTCCCAAGAGCGTCTCCGTTGGGACGAAGACACCGGGTCCTTCTCTTTCCTGCTAGAGCGGGAAGAGTGCGAGCTCGAGGGTGCCTCACCCTGAGTGGGAGAGACTGGCACATCTCCTGAAGGAGCCCGTAAAGGTGGAGCCCAGGTTAGAGTGGGGACCAGAGGCGCCTGACTGGCGCGAAGCACGAGCTGTTTTCCTCCTCGAATGCCTTCATGTGTTTCAGCTGTTGGTAGGGCCAGCGTGACCGCCCACCTAGCCTCCTTTGATTTCACGTGGGGTTTTCTTTCTCCAGTCTCCCCAGCTTGGCGTGCCTTGCGGTGCGTCAGGACATTGGGATGGAAGGCCAAACAAAACTACACAATGAGGTGTGCATGTCTGACACCTGGGCAGTAAGCATGTGAGGGTGGGGATCGGTCACGCGACATCTTCTGGCCGCAGGGACACAGTAGAAATCCTAGAGCTTTTTCCTCCACAGTTGATGCGACTAAAGCGCGATCACTAACTCGAAAGAGTTTGATTTTCGGTATAACCGACAATTTGAAAGCCAGGGCCTACGAAATGCTGAGTGCACAAGGGAACCTGCATCTTCCAGCAGAAAGGAAGATCTGGCGTCTTGGGGCGGAGCCGAGGTATATACCACCCGGGTGGGTGAGAGGAGCCAGCCTGAAGACTTCCGGCAAGATTTAAAGTGGAAGGGGACATGCCAAGAAGTGTGGATGAACAACATACCCATGCTCCTAGAATCAATCTTTACCACTGATTCACACTACTGGGTCAGAGTACCAAGCTCAGAGAAAATCCCCCGGACTAGGGTGATAGGTGCCAAGGGCTCACTCAGGAGTGCGGGTGTAGCATCCATTCTCCTGGATGTATCATTTGTTGGCTTAACCAGTCTGCCATGGTATTTAACTTGCCTGTCAAGTGGATGGCTGTTAGGCTTGTAAGATATTTTTGTGCCCAAGGGATAAGTTTTTCTGTTTCTCTTTGCATCGCTCTGCTCTTTGTTCCCCATTTGTTGATATATGGGATGGTTACCTGATTGTCTGATCGTATTAGTACGTTCTTCCCTTTGACCTCCCTTGCGAAATGGAGTAATGCCCTGAACACTGCTCTTATTTCTAGGATGTTTATGGGCAATTTTGAGTCGGGTATTGACCACCTTCCTTGTGCTGATCTCTGACCTGTCATTGAGGCTGGCGTCTGTGTCCAACTGAATGTCCGTTTGAATGTCTGGCGGCATGCCCCTTAGTAGGTTGCCTTTGTGTGACTACCACGTTAATGAATGTGAAACATCTGGTGGGATTACTACTCTTTTGTAAAATCCAAGTCATATGTTGGACCTTGCCGGATCAGGAATGATAACAATGGTCTCATGTGCCATCTTGCCCATGGGATGGTGTCTATACAAAATGACATTAGGCCTAGTGTATGAGATATGGCCTCTAGTGATGGGAGTCTTGTGTTTCGTAGTTTGTTTACCGTGGCTAATAGGGTTGATGCCCTTTTTTCTGATGACTGTACCCTTCCCTCTATAGTGTCTATGAGATTGCCGAGATGTTCCAGTCTTTGACATGGCTCGAGCTGGCTTTTCTCCTGGTTTATAATCCATCCGTGACTTTTGAGACATTGTATTGCTATGTTTGTCTTTCTAACTTATTGTTGGAATGATCATGTTCTGATCAACCAATCGTCCAGGTAAGGTATGACCTGGATTCCTTGCTCTCTTAGTTTTGAGGAGAGTACTATTGATACCTTCATAAATACTCTGGGAGCGGATGCTAGTCTGAATGGTACTACCTTGTATTGGAAGTGTTTTCTCAAGATGTAGAACCTTAGGAATTTTTGGTGGGATTGCCTTATGGGAATGTGAAGGTATGCGTCCTTCAGATCTATGGATGATAGTATGTCCCCTGGTCTGAGAGCCTTTAGTGTGGATCTTATTGTTTCCATCTTGAAGGGTTTGTATCTGACACTTTTATTCAGGAATTTTAAGTTGAGGACTGGACGCAGATCTCCCATCTTTTCTGACGCTGTGAAGAATACTGAATACATGCCCTAGCCTTCCTCTGCTGGGGGCACCCTTGTAATGGCACTGTTTAATGTTAGCTCTGTCAATATTCTCTGTAACTTTGAGGTTGTCACTCTGTGCTTTGGTACTGGTGAGGTTATCAATCTATTTTGTCTTGGTCTTTCTGTGAATTCTATGGCATATTCCTTTTGGATTATCTCTAGGAGCCATTTGTCCTGAGTGTCTTGACCCATTCGTGGAAGAATTGGCTTAGCCAAGCACCTACGGGTAAACAGTGACAGGGTATGCAATAGTGATAGTCATCGTTTGTTGTGACCCCTTCTTCTGTTTTGGTAGGAGCCTCTTGCTCTGGCCGGTGCCCCTTCCCCTGTATCTACTGTATGCATTATAGGGGTTGCAGTTTGGTCTATAACTCTGCCCCTTATATCCAAACTGACCCCTGTGTTTATCTCAAAAGGAGTGTGAACGACTGGCTTGTCTGGCTGGCAGCTAAGTGGAGTTATTTACTCTATCCCTCCCTAGTGCCTTATCTTCCTCCTTTCCCTTTAAATATTTCTCCAGATCCTCTCCAAATAAGAGGTTACTCCTGCATGGTAATTTTAGGAGTAGTAATTTTGATTCATTATCGGCATTCCACAGCTTCATCCATATACATCTCCTAGCCCTATTTAGGAGTGTGGCTGCTCTGGCATTAATCTTTAGCAAATCCACTGCCATGTCAGCCAGATACTTAGTAGACAGGATGGCACTGTCCAGTAATTCTGACTCTACTGACTTAGTGATAATACATTTTTGTGCCTCTTGTAGCCACTCGAGCTGAGCTCTGGTGGCGTATATGGCAGTGGTGGCTGCCCTTGCCCATAGGCCTGCTAATTCGAAGTTTTTCTTTAGAATGTCCTCTAGTTTTCTGTACACTGGGTCCCTTAGTGCCGAACCGTACTCTGTTGGTAGGACAGTCTTTTTATTGAGTGAGGCTATCTGTGGATCGATAATGGGAGGCGTGAACCATAGCGCCAGTTTATCAGCCTCCAGAGGATACACTTTGTCCCATAATCTTCTCTCAGGGATATGGGCAGGGTCTGCTGAGTCCAATTCCTTGTTAACCGACTCATTTATGGCTTCACATACGGGAAATGTGTCCGCCACCTTCGTTGCTGGTTGTAATGATGATAATAATTTAGACTGAGGGGCTGGTGTGGTAGGTGTCTCAAAACCTACTGTGGACATAATGTTGCGTACCAAGATTAGTATCTGATCTGGGAAGCACCATTTGGCCATGAGGGATTGTGGGTTGACCTCTTTGTCCTCCTCATCCTCTGAATTAGGTTCAGAGTTAGAGGGCAAATTGTTGGAAATAGATTCTGCTGAATTTGTGTTTGATCTGTCTGAAGATGTCTGTGGTATGGAGGCTGGAGTGTGAAAGACGGGAGGCCTAGATATAATCTCTGCCAATTTGTCCCACATGGCTGTCATGAACTGCTGTTGCAGCTGTAGGACTTGTTGATTTTGTAAAAGAATAGCTCTGGTGTCTACATTATTTTGAGAGGAAAATGGATTAGCCTGTATATCATCGTGGGCTCCTGTAGGCTTGCAAGAGTCTGTAAAAGTGGCCTTCTCTGCTGCATGCACTGAGGTGGGTGGGTCCTCTGCGCAAGATGCACAAATCTGTCCTAGCTGCGCTAATGGAAGGGGGACATTACAGAGCCAGCAGCTTTTAGACTTTCCCATGTTTGTGGATGGATGGAAATATGGGACGTGTTTTAGGATCAATGCAAACATACAGTGAAAAAACTATAGTGTCAAATGTATTGTGCCCCCCCATTAGGGAATTGGGTACACAAAATAAACAATTATCTAAACAATATATACAGTCACTAGTGTAGTTGTGGCCCCTTTAAATTTCCTGTAGAGGATTCTGCCTCATGACCCCTGCATATTGCAGCTTTAAATACATAAATGGGACAAATCAGGGTCCCATTAAATATATCCCTCTCTTAGTCCCTTTATCCTGTCCTATTACGTGGACTGGTGGAGGGGGGTGATTCTGTGCACAGAGATTAGATGTTTTCTTTCTGCTCCTAGCATGTTGTGGGTAAGAAAACATTGGAGAAAACTGTATTTTTTAATACTTGTGGTAGCGAGGCACTGCAGCTTGCCATATGCAAGATGGCGACATCTGCGGTGTGCATGCGCGAACTCCGGATGTTAATCACACGAGCACAAGCTCTGTTAGCTGGCAGCCTGCATGCATGCACGAAAGACGTTATTCACCCTTGCGTGAGCTCTGCTAGCTCGTGCGCATGGGCGAAGGATGGGAGGACTGCACTCAAATGCGCAACATACACAGGCGTGTAGGGAGTGCTGAGGAGTAGCTGAGGAAGCAGGCGATTTAATTCATGGCCACCACCCTCCCCGAATACACAAGAGATAGGGAGGTGTGAAAATTTGCCGTGATAGGACGCCAGAACAAGGAGTAATCACAACAGAGGGAAAACTAAGATGGGGCATAACTCATCCATGGAAGGGAGTAGACACTGGAGGTAGGCACCAAAAGGCAATTCTACATTTTTTCTTTCTCATGTGGCACTGCTGAGCATTACAGCCTCACTCCGAGGTAAATTATTATTAGTCTCCCCAATAAGGACCATTCCTGTGGCCGCTGGCAGAAGCCACAGGATGTTCCCCTTCTCCCACAAAATGCCTGCAGTGGGATGTCTTGGCTAATTCTGGGACCGCTAGCAGGGGTCCCAAAATGCCTAACAGCTGAACTTGAAGCAGGGCAAAGTGAACTTAGGTCTGCTAGCAGGAGACCCAAGTGAGCTGCTTAGTTAAAATTATACATTCCTGTGCACCATTAGGCATAATCTCTCCTGGCAGGAGTCATGCTTCTCCTTTATGAAATGTTATTTTTTCATCAACATGTCAGGCAATGTAAACTTGAATTTACCAGTAAAGAACAATTCCACAACATATCCACAGGGTCCCTCTGCTATATGCTACCCTCAGTGAAACCTAGTCTTTTCACGACGGAAATACAAGAAGCCGCCCTGTCTCACTACAAAGTGAATGAACGTTGCTCTTTATCTCTGCACCTTAAATTTATCATTAAGCCAAACAGCTGAGCTAACCTTATTTCTTGTAGAATCTTTCTAACTGCTGGGAGCTGTTGTGGTGTGCCACAACCTGTACAGATGCACATTTAGAACTGATCTAGGAGAGGCAGCATCACAGGGAAAGGGGGTCGGACTTCTTTTGAAGTCACATGTGCATCAGCAACCTATCAGGTGGACACAACCCAGGTGTAAGGAGTGTGAAGTGCCTCAGAGATTATCCCCCACAATCACAAAGTCTTATCGAGTCTTGGGGGTGGAGCTGGCCAGTTCTGGATGTAGCAAACAAAAATCAAGTATACGGCCACTCTAGCTTGAATAAAGCTATTGACACCAAACAGTGCTGATGTTTGAAATTCATTCATTCATATTTTCAAAAGGCCCCATCCTTTCGCCGTATTGGCTTCTTCTGAGCAACTAAAAATTGTAAAGGACCAGGTTTCAATTTTTTAATTTTTTTTTTATCAGATATATATTTTTTGCAATTATTTACAGAATGATATGATACTTTTGACATTTAATGCACCGATTCAAACATACATTACATTTTACATTTAAACCGGCCTGAAAGCCTTCATCTGTCTGTTCCAATCTTTGCCAATGTTTCAGTTTTAACATTTTATGCAACAGGAGAATTTTTTTTTAATTAATCCTAGTACCGTTTCCTTTCTGCAGAAGGTTGCTCTTCCCCATCTTGCTAATTCCTTTGACATATTTGAATGTCTATCATATCTCCCCTCTCCCTTTATTCAAGCTACAACGGCCGTATACTTGATTTTCAGATGGCACTCTGACACCACTTTAGGTAGGAACTTGGGGTGTGTGCAGAGAACTACCATGTCCTTGTGGAAAACAGTATATGAAGGATCTTTGACCAAGGCATGGATTTCAGACACTGTGCGAGCAGAGGTCATAGCTACTACAAACCCTGCTTTCAAAGTTAGAAACTTCCACTCACAAGTCATAAGAGGCTTGCGTGTGAGCATATCCAGCACAAGTTTATATCCCAGGCAGCCACTGGCTTCCTGACGGGAGGCCTTGTGTGTAAAATGCCCTTACGGAACCTCTTGAAGAATGGCACCTGTGCCAGATTGGGGCACACAAAAAGATCTTAACTGTGGAATACAATAGGCTAGTCTTAGAAAGGTCCAGTAAGTACTTCAGAACCTTGTCACCTGGGCCCCCAAAGGGGTCCATGTGGGTTCTGGAGCACCACATGGAAAATCTTTTCCATTTGGCTGTGTAAGTCTTCCTAGTGGAAGGTTTATAGGCAGCCACAAGTACTTCAGAGACCCTCTGAGATACCTTGCATCTCTTCAGAAGCCAGGCCTGAAGATAAAGGAAACACAGGTTGGGATGGACCAGGTGAAGCTGAGTCAGTAAGTATGTCCTGAGTGGAAGGATTCTCTTTTTGCTGTCTGACCCTCTGCTCATCAGAGGAAATCAAGGTCAGAAGGGGGCCTTCAGAATCATCTTGCCCCTATGCACCTCCAGTTTGAGCAATATACTCTGCAATAGGGGGACTAAAGGGAACACATACAGAGAAAGACTTTACCATTGCAGTCTGAATGCATCCTGACAGAAAATGCCATGTCCTGGATTTCTGGAGCAGAATCGAGGCAGTTTGATATTGACTGAAGATGCAAAAAGGTCCACATCTGGGGTGCTCCACTCGTCGCACAGCCATCTCACAATGTCTGGAGCTAGTGACCACTTATGAGGCATGGCCTCTGTTTGGCTGAGCTTGTCTGCCAGAGTGCTCTGGACTCCTGGCAGATAAATGGCTTGCAGCAGGATCCCCTGCTACAGGCACCATTCCAACACTTTCATCGCTTCTCTGCAGACAGAGTAAGAGTGTGTTCCTCCTTGCTTGTTCATGTCACACATCAAAGATTTGCTGTCTGTCAGGAGGAGGAGGACTGTTTAGTGGCTGACAAGATACACTAGGGCTCAGAAGTTATACAACACAGTTCGTACCTCCAACATAGTGTTGTGAAGATGTCTCTGATGGGTTCCAGACACTCTGTGTTTGGGTACCCAACCCCAACAGGGAGGCATTAGTAGTGAGAGCCACCTGAGGCTCTGGTTGGGAGAAGGGCACTGTCCTCCATTGACCACCATGTGACTGACCAAACCTGGAGGTTGGTCACTTGAATGAGGCAGGTCTGAGGATGTGACGCCTGTGACCACTGTGCACTGAGCATCCAGCGAGTCATTCTCATGTGCAACCATGCCGGGGCACTGCGAATACTGAGAAGGCTATCAGGCCCAGCATGCACTG
This sequence comes from Neoceratodus forsteri, assembly GCA_016271365.2. Taxonomy (NCBI): domain Eukaryota; kingdom Metazoa; phylum Chordata; order Ceratodontiformes; family Ceratodontidae; genus Neoceratodus; species Neoceratodus forsteri. The sequence goes on along the minus strand of JADMNL010000028.1, from coordinate 126,569,460 downwards.
CATGGAGCGGGCTTGCACAGATCTGCACTCTGTTATGTAGCATGCCATCCACAGAATCGCCTGCACTCTGCTCTCTTGAAGGAAGGCCCAGGCCTTGGTCACAACCAAAAGAGCTCCTACGAACAGCAGCCGCTGTGAGGTTTAAAGTTCAGACTTGTCTATATTCAGAACCCCCATGGAGGTAAAGAATCGAGAGGCCGTGGCCACTCCATGTTTTGCCTCCTGCCTGAATGGGATGGCTAACAACCAATCATCCAGGCAAGGGTAACCTGGAGCCCTGTTTTCTCAGGTGAACTGCAAATACTGCAAAGCACTTTTTAAAGACTCAAGGCACCAAGGAGAGCCTGAGGGGCAGGACTTCAAACTGATAATGCTGCCCCACCGCAACAAATCAAAGGCATACGTGGTGGCGGGGGTCCAACAGAATTTGCTACTATGCATCCTGCATATCCAGGGACACAATTACATTTTCCAGATCTTTCTTATGGCATTACTTCATAGCCTGGTTAAAACTCTGGCAAATCTCACGAGTCCTCACACTGTGAGACAGGCCCAAACAGAACACAAACTGCACATGTGTATTCTCTAAAAAGTTTATATCTGCACATATAATACAAAAAAAAGTAAAATAAACAGCAACTGTTAAGTTGACGGTGTTTCTTTCAGCAGGACCGAGGAGGAGGAGGATGATGATGGATGACAGGAGAAAGAACTGAGGAGTGATGAAGCTGCCCATGTTACATATTCATAGATGTTGCATGTCACTGTGAGTGGCCCTTGGCTAGCAAAAAGTTTCCGAGTGCTCCTGAAGCTGATGGCTTATAGTTCCAAAGGTATGGCCTAATGGAGGAGAGATGTTTGAAGAAGATCCACTGCTACATTGTAATAACCGACTATGCAATGCGTGCCATGCTATACATAACCACTACTACATTATGTGTGCCATGTTATACACAACCACTGCTACACTGTAACAACTGACTATGCTATGTGTGCCATGTTATACACAGCCACTGCCACATTATATGTGCCATGTTATACACAACCACTGCTACACTGTAACAACCGACTATGCTATGTGTGCCATGTTATACACAGCCACTGCTACATTATGTGTGCCATGTTATACACAACCACTGCTGTATTTTAACAACTGACTATGCTATGTGTGCCATGTTATACACAACCACTGCTCAACTGTAACACTGGACTGTTATGTATGCCATGTTATACATAGCCACTGCTCAACTATAGTACTGGACTATGTTATGTATGCCATGTTATACATAACCACTGCTCAACTGTAATACCGGACTTTGTTATGTAAGCCATGTTATACATAACCAATGCTACATGTAATACTGGGCTGTCATGTGTAAAAAGCATAGACTGAGTATAGAGCTGCTCTGTAACCTTCTTATTTGCTTCCTTTACCCACAATACAAGATATGGAGAAGATTTACTGACAAAGTTACTCAGTTAAATAAAAACGAGAAACATCACTAACTTCGTAATAAATGAAAGTCTTCTGCCCTTTCAGTAAACAGGGATGCCATCTCTGCTACCATGACATCATAATTGTCAGTCTTTTTGTAGGTCTGAAGTGCTGCAGAGAAGCGGCTGTAGTTGTCTGGTCCTAAAGCCTTCCTCACATCAGCCAGGTACGCTGCCAGCACTGGTTTGTGGCTGCTCTTCCCTCCCTGAGCACTGGAGGATGCCTTCTCAGCTTCGCTTTTAGAGACAGGCTTTGCTGGTCTGCTGTTCTCATCTTTCAGACGAAAGGGTAGAGAAAAAAAGTTAAAAGCATAGCTCTCCTTGCTCCTCATGTAAAGGGCTAGATTTATTTAGTAGGTGATGTGCTTAACCTAGAGTGAGGGGATTTACAGAATGCCCAGCCACCACCCCAATAAAAGAATCAGCAGGCAGCAGTGTGCTCACACCATGGACAGGAAGCTCTTTCAAAACGGAAGACAAACCAGATTGACCTCATCACAATAAATTATTTAAATATCCGACTTACTAAATTCTCAGTGACCATATCTCTGAATTACCAAACACCTTTTAAAGAACAAAGTAGTTACTTTGCATTTCTGATGTATTTTTCTTTTTACATAAAGTTTTCTACCTGGCAGAACTAGAAAATTATGTAGAGAAACGAATGGAGGTACTTACTGTAATTCCTGAACTTCTGAGATTATCTTCACTATTGGCTCACGCTAATGAGTCTAAGACAAAGGTGCTGGATCCTGCGGGAGCCAGAACCTTTCAAGAGGGCTGGCACTGAGGTAAGCAGTCTGCATGGCTTACCTCAGCACCAGCCCTCAACTGCCTCAATACCTTTATTACCAAGGAGGTGCAGGAAAAACTAACTAGCATTTATGTACTAAACCTAAGGGCATAAGATAGCCCTGGTGACCTGTCCAAGAAGGGTCAAAAAACCAGTAACACAGTGTCTTCACAGTCCAAACTAAGAAAAAGAGGGAAGACCAATAAACAAACTGGAGTGAGCCTGGTGGATGGGGCATGGGTGTGTGAATCAATATGAAGGCATTCCTAGTAGATCAAGAATTTATTTATTTAACCTTCAGTAAACGGGAAAGGCACACTGAGCCAGGGCTCGTTTCCAGGTGCGACCTTGAGAACAGGGTATAATAAGGACAAATACAAAAGGAAAGGGACTTAAAAATAAAACAGTGAAATGCAGCCCGATTCACAGCTCAGCAGTGCAGTTACACACATCTGGGTAATTACAATTAGTATGGAACCCAGCAGTGCAGTTATACAAACACAGCTGGGTAATTACAATTAGTATGGAGCTCAGCAGTGCAGCTATGCAAACACATCTGGGTAATTACAATTAGTATGGAACTCAGCAGTGCAGTTATACAAACACAGCTGGGTACTTAGAATTAGTATGGAGCTCAGCAGTGCAGTTATACAAACACATCTGGGTAATTACAATTAGTATGGAGCGCAGCAGTGCAGTTATACAAACACATCCGGATAATTACAATTAGTATGGAGCTCAGCAGTGCAGTTATGTACACACATCCAGGTAATTACAATTAGTATGGAACTCAGCAGTGCAGTTATACAAACACATCCGGGTGATTACAATTAGTATGGATCTCAGCAGTGCAGTTATAAAAAAAAACATCTGGATAATTACAATTAGTATGGAGCTCAGCAGTGCAGTTATGCACACACATCCGGGTAATTACAATCAGTATGGAGCTCAGCAGTGCAGTTATGCACACACATTTGGGCAGTATAGAATAAAGTACAGGGTGGTGTGTGTAACAAGATTTTACACACACCCGAGGGGTTGGATGCCAAATAAATCCCGAGAGCGAAGCTTGAGAGGGTTTATCCATGCATCCAACTCTCGAGGTGGGCGTGTAAAATTCGAAAGCCATACACCACTCACATTATTTTATATAATCGCTGTGTTGCTTTTTCGCCACAGTAATTATATAAAATAAACATTTTCCAGTGTATTCTCCAAGTGTATCCGGCAGTTGGTCCTTTTAGTCCGGTGCTGAGATTTTTGTTTTTTAAAAACACATTTTTTTCCTTTCTGCGAGTCTTTGTGTGTTCCCAGGGTATATTGGGGGCGGGGATAAAAGAAAAGGTCTTAACGCTGAGTTCTTGTGGTGGTTCTGTTTCAGGTGACACGGAAGTGGCGAGCGGTCTCAACTTGTCGCGCTGCTGTGTGAGCATGCGAAAAGCAACAGAAATCGTGCGCGTGTTTGCCGTTATAAACACTCCTTTATAATGGCAAATTAAGCCACGGTTTCCCTATGGGAAAAAGCCTAAGCCGGTTATTATATTACAATTAGTATGGAGCTCAGCAGTGCAGTTACACAAACACATTATACAAACACATTTGTGTAACTACAATTAGTATGGAGCTCAGCAGTGCAGTTATACAAACACATAATACAAACACATTTGTGTAACTACAATTAGTATGGAGCTCAGCAGTACAGTTATACAAACACATCTGGGTAATTACAATCAGTATGGAACTCAGCAGTGCAGTTATACAAACATCTGGGTAATTACAATTAGTATGAAGCTCAGCAGTGCAGTTATACACACACATCTGGGTAAATACAATTAGTATGGAACTCAGCAGTGCAGTTATACAAACACATCTGGGTAATTACAATTAGTATGGAGCTCAGCAGTGCAGTTATACAAACACATCTGGGTAATTAGTATGGAGCTCAGCAGTGCAGTTATACACACACATTTAAGTAATTACAATTAGTATGTAGCTCAGCAGTGCAGTTATACAAACACAGCTGGGTAATTACAATTAATATCACCATAAAAATGAAAGACTGAGTGCAGATACATCAGAACTTAGTTTGGGGAGAAGTTAGGGGCAGAGGCAAGGAGCAACAGGAGCGCGTCTGAGCAGGTGCATCAATGCTAGGAGTGAGGTGGCTTGATGGAAAGTAGATGAAAATTGGTCTAACCTCTGAATCCAGAGGGAAAATAGGCAGAAGGAGAAAGGGGACTGTCCTCATCCTGGAGCAGAGTGTGTAGGGGGAAGGACAGGCTGGAGACAGGAGGGAAGAAGTCCAAACAAGAATTTGGAAATAAAGGCTAAAGAGTGTGTCTGGCAACAGTGGGAGAGGGGAGGGCTAGAAAGAGACGAGTAGAGGGAGCAATGGTGAGTGTGGAATGGAGAGTTTATGGCAAAGCTACAAAAGACACTTAGAAGGGTGTCTAGTTTGGCAAGGAAAGAGGTGGAAGCAGTGCCGCAGACGTTGTCCGCATAATCAGGCATGGGGAGAATAGTTTTAGTGACCAGCTCACGACGCATGTAAGGGGAGCAGCATTCTTTCTTGCGGTACATTACTCCTAGTTTTTTTTGTGGAATTTGACAAGGTGTCAATATGGACTGAGCAGTCTAGCTCGTTTGTTTAGCCATACCTGAAGGTATCTGAAGGCAGATACAACTTCTAAGGGGAAACCATTTGTACTGGGCTAGAGGATTGAGACTTTCTGTCTTGACCCAAAGGTCACAGAAAATGGAAATTATGTACTTGCTGTAGTTCTTGATCTTTTTGGACGAAGTCTCCACCATGCATTCACACTAATGGGACTACGCTGGCGGTGCTAGGACCCCGTGGGACCCAAAAATCTCCAGGAGGGTTGGCGCAGGGATAGGACTGTGCATGTGCAGCACCACAAAACTAGCTTGCACCGTATAGGCTACCTTGGTGTTGACCCTCCAACCACCTCAGTACCTTTTCGACTGAGGAGGTGCAGTGTAAACCAACGAAAGAAAACCTAACCCTAACTTCCGGGCATATGAAGGCCCAGATGAGCCATGTAAGAAGGACCAATTCAACAATGTCTTCACAGCCTGAACAACAAGGAAGTGAAGACGAAAACAGAATGAGTGAGCTCGGGGGATGGTGGGTGGGCGTGTGAATGAGTGGTGGAGACTTCGTCCAAGAAGATCAAGAATTATGGTAAGTATGTAATTTCCATATCTTCCTGGACTAAAAGTCTCCACCACTCATTCACACTAATGGGAGAATACCGAGCTGAAAATCAAACACCCAAGTAGAGCGGTAGGAGACAGAGTTCACTCAGGACAGAAGTCCATAAGGACTGTCCTGCAGAAGAAAGTGAACTGTCTGGGATGGGCATCCAGAAAAACAGGTTACTCACCTGTAACAGTAGTTCTAGGAGTGGTATATGTTGTTCATCCACACTCTGGCATATCCCCTTCCACTTTAAGATGGACTGGAAGTCTTCAAGCTGGCTCCTCCCACCCACCCGGGTGGTATATACCTCGGCTCCACCTCATGACGCCAGATCTTAGCCTGCTGGAAGCCAGGTGTTGTGCGTCTGCAGCCAGGGAGGTCAGGTAGGTCCGTGTGGATGAACAACATGTACCACTCCTAGAACTACTGTTACAGGTGAGTAACTTGTTTTTCTAGGAGCGTGGATATGTTGTTCATCCACACTCTTTGGCAGACTCCTAGCAGTTCTCCAGGAGGAGGAAGGCAAGACGCATGCCCCCTACTTAGGGAACATACACTGGAGAACTGAGGCCCCAAAACCAGCATCCTGGCGTGACTCAAGGTCGATGTGGTAGTGGGTGATGAAGGTGTTTGCTGACTTCCAGGTAGCAGCCTGACAGATTTCCTGGATAGAGATGTTCCTGGAAGTAGCCATCAATGCAGCAGTATGGCGGGTACAATGAGCTCTTATCCCTCTGGGAGGCTCCTTGCCTGCCAGTTCATAGCACAGATCTACACATGATGTGCTCCATCTTGCAATAGTCAGTTTGGCTGCAGATCTGCCAGAAGCAGCTTCAGCGTAGGTGAAAACAGCTAGCGAACCTCTCCCCGCATTTCTGCCATCCTCTTCCTGTAATAGGAGAGGGCACGTCTCAGGTCCAAAGTATGGAGCCTGTACTCGGCCTCCGAGGTGTAATTAGGGTAGTATAATGGCAGAGTCAACACCTGGTTAAGATGAAACTCTGACACCACCTTCAAAAGGAATTTCAGGTGAAGGCGTAGGACAACCTTGTTCCTGTGGAAGACCAGATAAGGGGAGTCCACCGAAAATGCCTGGAGCTCCCCTATCCTTCTGGCAGACGTGATAGCCACCAGGAAGGATGTCTTCCACAACAAGTGCGACAACGTACATTTGTGCATTGGTTCGAATGGCTTGTCAATGAGCTTTGCTAGTACCAGCAGTAGATCCCACAGAGGTGGAGGTTCACGCACCAGAGGGGATATGTGATCCAGGCCTTTGAAAAAGCACCCGACCACTGTCTGCTGTGCCATCGGCCGACTGGCCCATGCCTGGTAAGCAGAGATGGCTGCCAGGTGCACCCTAAGGGTCAATGACCGAAGACTCCTTTAGGAGAGAGACCAAAGGTAGTTGAGAATGTTAGCCACTGGACTGGACAGAGGGTCCAGGCCCTTGCCCTTACACCAAATGGAAAACCTTTTCCATCAGAAGGCATAACATTTTCTGGTCGATTCCTTTCTGGATGCCTCTATCATGGAGAGGACATCCTCGGAAAGACTCAAAGCCTGGAACTTTAGCTGCTCAGGTACCAGGCTGTGAGGTGTAGGGATTGAAGGTCTGGATGGTATACCTTCCCCTGATTTTGGGAGATCAGGTCCGGGCGAGCTGGAAGCTGTTCTGGGGGCCGGCAGCTGAGGGTGGGCAGATCTGGATACCAGAACTGGCACGTCCAAGTCTGGGGCTACCAGAATCACCTTCGCCTTGTCCCTCCTCACCTTGAGGAGCACCTTATGGATCAAGAGAAATGGAGGGAAGGTGTAGAAGAGGCCTGGGGTCCACGGCCTCAAGAAGGCATCCCCCTGCAGCGAGCCCTGCTTGGGGGGGGTATGAAACAGCCTCAACTTGGTGTTGTCCCTGGAGGCAAACAGGTCCACCATCGGTTTGCCCCAGTGGGAGTACAGGCTGTAAGCTACCTCTGGATGGAGAAACCACTCGTGAGATGTTTTGCCTAAGCGGCTGAGAACATCTGCCAGATGGTTTGAGGCTACTGCCACATGAATGGCTAGGAGATCTGCCTCCAGATGGCTGACGAGGGTCCAGCTGCGGGAGCACCTCCCTGCAAAGCAGACGGGAATGCGTGCCACCCTGTTTGTTGAGGCAGTACATGGTCGTGGTATTGTCCGTCTGAACTTGAACCACTTGACCCCGGAGCTGAGAAGCGAAAGCTGACAGTGCCAGTCTGACTGCTCTGAGCTCCAACAGGTTGATGCGGTATCGGGACTCCTCGGGGGTCCACAACCCATGGGCCCTTTTTGTACCCCATGTGGGCTCCCCAGCCCATGAGAGAGGCATCGGTCATGAGGATGGCCATCGGCTCCAGGCGGACAAACGGGATCCCTTCCTGCAACCAGTCTGGGGCGGTTCACTACTGGAGAGCGTCCCACATCTTCTGAGTTACAGTGATCAGCTGGTTGAAATGACCATGGTGCTGAGTCCACTGGACAGTCAGCTCCCACTGAAAGGGGAGCATGTGCCAGCGGCCCAAGGGACCACAGAAGTGCACGCCGCCATGTAATCCAGAAGGCGCAGAAAATCCCAGGCAGGGCACAATTGCCCAACCAGAAATGATTGGGCAAAGGAGGAGAGAACCTCCGCCCTGTCCACTGGGACCTGAGCGCTGGCCTAACCAAAGTCGAGCTCTGCCCCGATGAAGCACATCACCTGGGAAGGCACGAGTTCTGATTTGACCTCGTTGATCAGAAGGCCGAGTTGGGAGCAGGTCTGGAGGGCCAGGTCCCTGGACCTCTCCACCTCCTGCTGGGTGGGACCTGCTAAGAGCCAGTCGTCGAGGCAGGGGTAAATTCTGACACTCCCCCCTCCAACACCTGAGATGGGCCGCCACCACTGCAATGCATTTGGTGAAGACTCATGGGGCCGATGACAGGCCGAACGGCATGGCTCGGAACTCATATAGAGTCCCTTCCGCTCTGAAGCAGAGGAACCGCCAATGAGACGGACAGATTGGGACGTGAAAGAATGCATCCTACAGAGCCAATGAACAGAACCACATGTTTCGCTCCAAGGATGGTATGATCTCGGACAGAGTGACCATCTGAAAGGTGCGTGACAAGAAATATTGATTCAGGTCGTGCAGATCTAGAATGGGGTGCCAGCCCTCCATCCACTTGGGCACCAGGAAGTACCTGGAGACAAAGCCCGGGTCTGCTGGAGAATCTGCTACCGGAGCTACTGCCTCCTTGAGGAGGAGCTGAGCGATGTCGTCTTGGAGAGCTGACCGAGTAAGGGCGGATATTCTTCTCTCCCATGGGGTGTGGGCTCGGCTTGGAGGGTACTGCTCGAATTCCAGAGGCAGACCTTGACCGACCACCTCCAAGACCCACCTGTCTGTGGTGATAACGGACCAGGTGGAAAGGAAGTGGCGGAGCTGGCCCCCCACGGTAGGACCCAGAGCTGGTGTGACCGGAGAGGGGGTGGCAACCCCCGCCCCATCACTGAGCAGGCTTGGAGGAGGAGGATCCAGGACCTGAACCTCGGCCTCCTTTATGGACTTGGGAAGGCCCGGGCTTGGGCTGGGGGCGCCAAGCTTAAGCCTGCTGCCCTCCTTGAAAGGAGGGTTGCTGGGCCGCAGGGGAAGAATGACGAAAAGGCTTTGTCTTCTTCTGCTGCTTCTTACTTGAAGAACCCTTAGCAGAAGTAGCATCCAAGGTGGCACTGGACTGCTCAACACGCTGAAGGTAAGCAGCCATACCTGGGCCGAAAAGACTGGTGCTCAGGAAAGGCACGTCAGCTAGTTTGTGCTGAGTATCTGCCGGGAAAGAGAAGAGTCTCAGCCAAGCCCTGCGGCGAGAGGCACTGTGACTGCCAACGAGCGGGCACAGGATTCACCAATGTTCGGGTCTGTCTGAAACTGCTGTTTGGCAACAACCCAGCCCTGGTCCCGGACTTGCTTGACCGTGGTCTGCATGTCCGCGGGGAGATGTGGGAGAACTTCATCCAAAGACCCCAAAAGGGCATGGGAGAAGTGTGCCATGATGACGGCTGAACTTGCTTGACGGAGGCCTAAAGACGAGGTCGCATAGACCTTCCAAGCCGAATGATCCAAGTTTTTGGATTCCATCTGTGGGTGTGTGGGGGGTGTCAATCAGTGTCAGCAGAACTGCCAGTATGCTTGAACACAGAGGCATTCACCACACTCTTGGTCGAAAGGTGCACTCTGAACCCCACAAGGGACCCCATGGACACTGCATACTTGCAAGTCATGCAGGTAGATGGAGCTGGACAAGAGGCAGGGCACTGCAAAAGTTCTAAGACTGGGTAGCATCGGCACAGGAAAGGCCTCCATCTGGGTATCCCCTCCTTTAAGGATGTCCGTGAGAGGGTACTCTGCCTTTTTCTGGATGGGCTCCAGGGGCATCCTTGTAGACTCAGAGATGAGGCGAAGAATGCTCTGGAAAGACAAAGGACCTTCCTCCGTCTCAATCCCACCGGCCAATTCATAATCCCCTGGGTGAGAATGTAGATCTCATCTGAATCTGAGGAATCCGGATACAATGGTTGGCTGCCCAGGTCACCTTCTACCCACCGGGGGCAGTCCGGGGTGATGGTGACCGAAAGATGCCAGGGAGGCCCGATGTCTGGTCTAGCTTCCTTGGAAGGAGCCCCTCCCAGAGGCTGCTTGGACGGTGGTTCCACCACTATCGGTGGAGAGACCGGTTTAGGCTGAACCGGAGGGTTCACCTCCGTGGGCGGGGGAATTGACTTAATCGGCTCCAAAGGAGTCGGCTTCTGCCTGGGAGGTGAAAGCCAAGTAATGATCGGGGTAGAAGCCAGAGTCAGCTTGTGTCCAGTCAAAATCAGCTGTTGCCACATGAGGTCCTCATAGCGCCGATGGAGGATGAGGACAACTGATGGTGTCGCCTCTTTTTAGAGCGCTTGTGGCTCTTCCTCGGCCTTTCGGTCGAGGGGGACCTGTACCTCGATCGAGATTGGATGGGCTGATTCAGTTACTCGTGAGACACCGGCGGAACTGGTGATTTCCCAGAGTCAGGGACCACATCCTTGACAGGATTCCCAACAGGCTGGGTCTCCTCATTGGGGAAAAAAAGGACTGGAGTCTGATAGAGAGAATTGTCGACAGGAGTCGGCGACAATGGGTTTGATCAGATCGATGATTATTTCAACCTCGTCGATCAACACTTCGGTTGACTGGCCAGACGGCAAAGCTGAGAAGCCAGCAGCTGAAGAAGCAATTTCGAACAAAGTTGAGACTGCCAGTTCCTGGGACTGAGATCTCTCCAGATCCCAAGAATGTCTTCGCCAAGACAAAGACAATCTTGGGTTCTTTTCCTGCTTACGGGACCGAGAGGAGTGCATGCCCGCAGGACTCTCTCCCCCTTAGTAGGGAGAGACTGGCGCAACTCTCGGAAAGGACCCAAGAAAGTGGAGCCCAGGTTGAGCGGAACGAAGATGCTCCGAGAGGAAGATCCACCGGCACGAGCCACTTCCTCCTCAAAGGCTTGCATGCATTCCAATTGCTTGGTGGATCCTGTAGCCACGGAAACCGCCCACCGAGCCTCCTTTCATTTCACCGGAGGTTCTGTTTTTCTGGCCTCCCCAACTTCAGGCGTGCAAGATGGTCGTTGAGGACGAAAGGATGAAATGCAAGACAAAAATTGCACTTTGAGGTGTCATGGTTGACACCCAAGCAATAGACGCACGCGTTGTGGGGATTGGTGCGTCACATATTCTGGCCGCACTAACACCGGCGAAATCCAGGGGAAGACATGTCTTCCATAATCGAAGATAGAGAGTCGTGGTCTCTAATGCGAACTAGACGGATTTTCCGAATAACCGAAGGTATAGAAGCCAGGGTCTACAAAATGCAGTAGCACGAGGGAGGTAACCTGAATCTTCTAGCAGAAAGGAAGATCTGGAGTCATGGGGCGGAACTGAGGGGTATACCACCCGGGTGGGTGGGAGGAGCCAGCTTGAAGACCTTCCGGCGATCCTTAAAGGGAAAACGACATGCCAAATAGTGTGGATGAACAACATATCCCTGATCCTAGAACCATTGCTTCCCTTGGGGCACGAGCTCAGCTTGGTGGGTACTGCTAGAACTCCAGAGAGGCAGCCCCTGGCCAACCACTTCCAAGACCCACCTTTCCGTTGTGACATCGGACCAGGTGGAAAGGAAGTGGCGGAGCTGGCCCCCCACAGGAGGACCCAGAGTTGGTGTGACGGGAATGGGGTTGTCGACCCCCATCCTGTCACTGTGCAGGCTTGGAGGAGGAAGATTGAGCTTGGGGATGGGCAGCCAAGGGCTCTGGCTTGGGTAGAGAATGCCAGGGTTCAGCCTGCTGTTGCTGCTGCCCCAACTGAAAGTGGGACTGCTTGTCCACAAGGGCAGAAGGCCAACAAGGCCTTCTCTTCAGCTTTTTGGAACCCTGGGGTTCCTTCTGGGCAGAAGTCACAGAGTCCAAGGTGGCACTGGATTTCTCTATGCGCTGGAGGTGACCATCCTCTACTGGACTAAAAAGATCAGTGCCCAGGAAGGGGACATCTGTCAATTGGTGCTGAGTGTCCACCGTGCAGGTGGGGACCCTCAGCCAGGCCCTGCGGCACATGGCAACAGCAGCCGCCACTGAGTAGGCGCAAGACTCCCCAATGTCCTGAGCCATCTGGAGTTGCTGCTTTGCAACTGCCTGGCCCTGGTCGCAGACCTGCTTGACCATGGTCTAGAGGTCCGTGGGGAGGTGAGGAAGGACCTCATCTAGAGAGCCCAAGAGGGCATGAAAGAAGTGTGCCATGATGACAGCTGAGTTTGTCTGATGAAGACCAAGTGAAGAAGTAGCATAGACTTTCCGGGCTGAATGGTCAAGTCTCTTGGGAGTCTTTGTCCGGGGGTCTCGCCGGTGTCTCCTGAATTTCCAAGAGCGCCTAAACACAGATTCGGGCACCAACCCCTTGGGAGGGGTGTTCTATGACTCCTGAGAGGGAGCTAATGGGAACCACGTACTTGCGGGCCATCTGGGTTGACGGCACAGGGCAGGAGGCTGGGTGCTGCCACAGCTCCAAGGCCGGGCCAACAATTTCCTTGGCCACTGGGAAGGCCTCTGTCGGAGAATCCCCTCATTTGAGGATATCAGTAAGAGAATATTCAGCCCATTTCTGAATGGGCTATAAAGGCATCCCTGTAGATTCGGAGATGAGATGGAGGGTGCCCATGAAGGATGTGGGACCTTCCTCCATCGAGAGACTCCTGATGGATTCGTCATCCAAAGGACGGGAATACAAGTCAGAGTCCTCTGACTCCGGACAAAGCAGACGGCCACCTTTGTCACCTTCGACCTGCCTGGGATGGTCAGGAGTGAAAGTGATCCACAACCTATGCAGAAGGCCCTCAACGGGCAGAGACTCCTTGGAAGATGCCCCTGAGGTAGGCTGTTTAGGTAGCTGTTCCACCCGAATTTGTGGAGAGGCCGGTTTTGGCCGAACCAGGAGGGTCTTAGTCGGTTCCTAGGGAGTCGGTCTAGGAGGTGACAGCCAAGTGATGTCTGGAGTGGAAGCCGGGGTCGACAGCCATAGTCAGCCGCTGCCACTTCAAGTCCTCGTAGCATCACCGCAGCCTGCGTCAAAGCCTCTCCTCATTCGAAGAGGACGAGGAAGAATGGTGGCAGCTCTGTTTCTTGGAGGGCCTAAGCGCTTTCTTCAGCCTATCGGTTGAAGGAGTCTGAGACCGCAACTTGGACCGTCGGGGGGGACGAACAGATCGTTCAGAAGGAGGCAGGAGAAACTGCAGCTCTTCCAGATCAAGGACCGTGAAGAGGTTCCCAGCGGGCTGGGTCTCCTCTTCAGTGAGTCCAGTCAGGACCGGGGTCCTGAATAACAAATTGGCGGCCTCACTGAGTGACAGTGGGTTGACAGGGTCGAGAATAATCTCAACCGGGTCGTCGTCCTGCGTCTTACCCGGCTGACCTGACGGCAGTACCGTGAAGCCAGTGGCCGAGGCTGCAATCTCAACTGAAGTCACGACAGCAGATTACTGGGTGAGAGATCTCTCATGATCTCAAGAATGTAGTCGGCGAGACGAACCTTCCTTTTGCTCCTTTTCCTTTTTATGGGAGTGAGACGTGCATGCCCGAAAGACCCTGTCCTTTGGCAAAGAGAGACTTACACTTCTCCTTAAAGAAGCCTGAAAAGGTTGAGCCCAAATTGAGCGGGACGAAGACCGACAAAGAAGAGGACTGATCAGCAGCCCGTGCCGCCTCTTCTTCGAAGGCCTTCATCTGCTTAGAGGACCCCACAGCCATGGAGACCGCCCAACAGGCCTCTTTCGATTTGACTGGCGGGTTCAGTTTCTCTGGTCTGCCCAGTTACAGTCATGCAAGATGACTGCCCAATATGTTGGGTTGGAATGCACAACAAAATCACAAGCCTGGGTGTCGTGGGCATGGCCCAGGCAACATACGCATGAGGCATGCGGGTCGGTTAGAGACATTTTTTGCCTGCACGAGCAGCGGCAGAAATTGGGCAAGGACTTGTCCTCCATCGCGGTCGGAATCGCAAAGCGATTTGGAGAAACTTGGACAAGTTTAATCTTGAGTAAATCTGGAGATTTATTCGCCAGGGCCTACTGTAACGGGTGAGCGATAAGGAGGGAACCTGAATCTTCCAGCGGAAAGGAAGATCTGGCATCAAGGGGCAGAACCGAGGGATATACCACCCAGGTAGGTGGGAGGAGCCAGCTTTTAGACCTTCCTGCAAGAATTAAAAGGAAAGGGACATGTCAAACAATGTGGATAGAACATATCCACGGTCCTAGAAAAGCTGCTTGCCAAGTTAAAAACGTCAGCTCACATGTCACAAAGGGCTCAAAAGGCTTGCAGGTGAGCATATGCAGCACTAGGCTGACATCCAAGGGAGCCACTGGCTTCCTGATGGGGGGCTTTGAGTGTAAGATGCCCTTAAGGAACTTCTTGAACAGCGACTGCTGTGCCAGTTTAAGGATCCCGATGGGTTCATGGTATACAGAAATAGCACACAAGTTGACCGTAATTGTGGAATGCTGTAGGTCAGAATCAGAAAGATCCAGCAAATAGTCCATAATCTTGTTGGGTGGGCACCCAAGGGGGTCCATACGGGTTTTGGAGCACTAGATGGAAAACCTTTTCCATTTGGTTGTCTAAGTCTTTCTAGTGAAAGGTCTACAGTCAGCAGAAAGTATTTCAGAGACCTTCTGAGACACCTTGTACCTGTTCAATTCTATCTCTTCAGGAGCTAGGCCTAAAGGTGAAGGGAGTGCAGGCTGGGATAGACCAGGTGACTCTGAGTAAGTCCATTCTGAGCGCAAGGATCCTTGGTATGCTGACAGTCTGTTAACTTGAGGAAACTATATCTGTAGAAGGCAGCAGGGGGTGATCAGAATCATATTGCAACCCCCCCCCCCCGGCATCTCTACTGTGAACAATACCCTCTGCACTAGTAGGATAGGAAGGAATGCATACAGAAAAAGATTCTGCCATTTCAGTCTGAATGCATCCTGACAGAAAACGCCATGTCCTGGATTTCTGAAGCATAATTGAGGGAGCTTGGCACTAAGTGGGAAGGCAAAAAAGGTACCCATCTGGGATGTCCCACTTGTTGAACAGTGATCTCACGAAATCTGGAGCTAGTGCCCACTCATGAGGATCTGCCTCTGTTCAGTTCAGCTCTTCTGCCAGAGTGTTCTGGATTCCTGGCAGATAAATGGCATTCAGTACGAACTCCTGCTCCTGGCACCCTTCCCACACTCTCATCACTTCCCTGCAGAGAGGGTAAGACTCTGCTCCTCGTTTGTTGATGTAATACATCACAGACTTGTCTATCTGGAGGAGGACTATTTCATAGCTGACGAAATCCACTACAGCTAGCAGGCCATACAAAAACAGCTCGCTTCTCCAACACACTGTTGTGGAGTTGAGTCTCTGATGGGTCCCAGACACCTTGTGATTAGAGGCCCGGATACTGGGATTCACACTCCAACAGGGAGGCATCTGTGGTGAGAGTCACCTGAGGCTTCGGTCAGAAGAAGGGAAGCCCTGTAGTAGACTGTCCTCCAGAGACCGCTCTTGGAGCTAGTAATCCACATGCCTAGGGTAGCCGCTGCATAGGCCTGTTTTCCCACAGTTCCAACGTGACAGTCCTCTTAAGAGGGTATGCTGTGACCTCTTGGGGAAGAATGGCCTTGTCATTTTCAGGGAGAATAACAAAGGCCAACGGCTAGGGCTGAAAAACATAACACTGTGCTATCTAGGGGCAGTGTATTTTTTTTAATCTCTCTGCTTGCAGACAGATGGACCTGAAGCAGGCCTACTCCAGACAACATCAGACAGGGTTTTAAATGCAGGCGGACTAGGACAAACTAAACTGACAGTCATGGTAGAAACGTTCAACAACTGATTAATGGCTGTAGGCTCAGAACTAAGTGGAGAAGCATGTGTCTGAGCAAAGCCTTGATAGTTAGATCCTCCTGAGGCAGAGCAGTAGGGCCTGGGTCCGAAGAGTTCAGGCTAAGAAAGTCATTGTCACTGTCCTCAAAGAAGATGAGGCTGGGGGTCAAACTCATCCTCCTTCCCATCCTCCCTGGAGGGAAGGTGTAGAGAGAGGTGGATCACAGGCCCTCTAATCTAGAAATGTGGCCCCAGGAACACCTACAACACAGGTCCCAAGGACAAGGGGCCTGTGCCACGAGCGTTGCCACAACCAGAACTGAATCCAGTGCTAGAAGATCCCCAGCACCAGGAAATGGGCAGACTCCTCTTCCATCCCAGTTCTGTAAGCCGGAGAGGTGAAAAAAAAAAGAATTAAAAAGAATGAGGCAAGAGAGCCAAGGCATAGAGAAAGGAAAGGAAACAAACTGAAAAAGGAATAAGCCGAAAAGAGGACAGAAAAGAGGAGAACCCTATCCTAAGGCACCGTAGGGCCTCACTTCTTGGGCGACTCTGAGGGAAGAACAGAAAAAGGGAGAGGAAGAGAGTAGGAAGAAGAAGAGGTGGGATAGTGGGAGGAGGGAAAAATCTGCCATGAATTTTGGGTAAAGTTGTCTTGAATCTTACTAGCTCGGAGTGTAAAAGCAAGGGAGCAAGGATCCCTTCAGAGAAAAACTGGTTTAGATGGTTCAACTGAACCTTCTGCACAGCTTAGTACAAGAAAGGCAGATTTCCCTTATGCATCCCACTATCCTATTACCCATCACTTAAGCAGAGAGCTCACAGATTGTCCAAGGGAAAATAATCTGTTTCGAAGAGGAAAAAGCCCCCAACTAAGTGTAGGGGAAAAGATCCCACTAGTACACAGCCATATGATTAAGTACTAGAAGGGGAGGGGGAAGTCCCAAAGGGAAAAATAAACAGAGACAGAGAAAGAAACTCCTTCTGACTCCCTGGCTGAAGGCAGGGGTCAAAATGGTACCAGACCACCAGTTAAATGTTGGTAATTTTCAAATCGGGTTAGAAATTTTCTTTTGACTAGCCCCCGGTTTGCATCTGTAAAAAGCACAATTCAGGAATACTAGCTAGGTCCGAGAAGACTTAGGGTTAGAGGACTGTCTCAGAAACTAGCCCTGTTGGCTAGTGGTTGAATCAAACCTGACCTGAAGGTAGAATCCCCAAAAAGGGGACACCTTCCAGAAGGAGAATCAGAAAGAGTTCCCTCAGATGGAAAGCACGAAGCTCCACTAGTTCATCTTCCTCTTCAAATCATTTGCTGCTTTTAAGAGAAGAACAGAAGGTCCCGAGGAACCAGGGGAACTTGGCCCCCAATCAACCTCGGGGTGGGGAGAGGAGGAGGGCGAGCAGGCGGGGGAGACGCCCAAGAAATGAGGCCCATGAGGGGATGGTGGGCGGGATTCAGTAATAAATGGTGAAGATACAAGAGAAGATCAACAATTACAGTAGGCACGTAATTTCCATATCTTCCCTTGTCAATCTTCACCATTCATTACTGTTTGAGTGAGTACCAGGCCCCCGTAGTACAGCACTGAGGGAATAAGACCCTCAGCCTCCTGCTGGAGGAAAACAGGAGGAAGAGAACCTGACCTTACTGGAGGGAGAAGTCTAAGGCCGAGGAGAGCTAGAAGTTGTCCCCTGAAGACGAAGAGACGGAGGAAGCCCCTGAAGAAGCTCTCTAGCCCTGCTGGAAAAAAGGCAGGTCCCTCGGAAAGCGGAGCGGGATCACCCTACCCTGGGCCAGGGGTGACAACCTTGACAGACGAAGCCACGCCGTCCGTCCAACACAGATCACTGTCCCCACAAGCCTGGAAGCCACCTCACTGGCGTTATAAGATGCCCTTGCTTGGTGCCTTGCCAGTTCCAGACCTATGGCGGAGAGGGCAATGGCTTGCCAAGATTGCTCCGAATCAGGAAGCAATGCCAGCACCTGAGCCAGCATTGACCACAAGTGCCTACTGCAGGCAGCATGGTGTGCCTGATGTGATGTAATGCACATCATCGCACGAGCAGAACAGAAAATTCTTCACCCCTACCGGTCGAACTGTAGGGAATCCGAGTTCGGTGGTTGGTCGTGTGCCAGGCGCCGATGCCCGGACGGAGTCTCTAGGAACGCCAAGCCCGAAGGAGGGTGAAAGAGAACCTAGAGACGCCTGTGGAGCACAATACCTCCTCCTGCAGTCTGCCGGGGCTGGGAAAAGGGTCGGCTGGAGACTGCCAGGTGCGGACAGACGCTTCCTGGAAGGGGATAGGCCAGGATGGCACCACCATGTGTTAGGCACTGAATTCGCTGAGGAATTCACATATCTGCTACTCGATATTATCCCGTCTGACATAGAAGATACAGAGATCCCGAACCATCCTCGACAGGAAGCGCTGGTATTCAGTGAAATCAACATTGGAAGAAAGGTGAATGTTAGGTTCCTCTCCTTCCGAGGAGGGAGTCCAGGAGGATGCAGAACTCTACTGTCCAGAAGACTCCTGCGGCGGTGGGGACAGGTGAAAGACCCATTCATTCATGATCCTAACATATGACGAGAAGGCTGCCACTGTGGCTCTGAACATCTCCCAGGATCAGGGCCCCATAGGACCCACGTGGCCTGGAAGAGAGGGGGGGGGTGGCTGCAGAGGAATGGGAGAAGAGCACCAGCAGGGAAGTGCCTGTCCTCTGCCAGGGCTCTGGAAACCAGGGAATGGTGCCCAAACTATAGGGATCCCTGAGATCATACCGGGTCGCAGAGTCCAGAGAATGCGAACTCCGGAACAGCCCAGAAGGGCAACCCCCCACCGCCACACGAGGGAAGCATAGTTACGTAAGAACTTCCGCCGTGAACAGCAGATCTTCGAGAGGAGCTCCCCAGCAGGCTATAACCATTAGGACTAATGCCGTGAGGAATTAGGACCCACCAGAAACTCTCAGCCAGCAGTACCAGCAGGGACCCCCGACGCCAGCGACACCCCAACATCAGCCAAGGTATAAAAGAGGGCAGACCAAGCTCCACCCCAGTTCCCCCGCCAAGACCTGCGAATGGGCCCTGACGAGAGAAGAAGGCGAAGCCTGAAGATGATGATCTGTACACCTCATTCGGGGGATGGAGGGCAGGAAAGCAGCGCCTGCTGCAAGAGCTCCTCTTGAAAATGTATTGTTATGGTAAGTTCTTACGTAACTGTAATATCTTACTTCAAGTGGGAGCTCTTGCAGTGGGCTATAACCATTAGGACTGAATACCAAGCAGTCCCGCGCCAAGGAGGAGCCTAGCCCTGGGAGGCGGAAGATGGCAGGATGCTGAAACAGCAGATCAAGACAGAAGTCCCTGAAGGACCGCCAGGCCAAAGCTGGTATGCTGTCTGGATGCAATGTCCAGGATATAGTGCTTCACGAAAGTGTGCACAGAGTTCCAGGCAGCAGCCGCACATGTGTCCCTGATGGAGACATTCTGTAGAGCGGCGAAAGAAGCAGAGACTCCTCTACTGGAGTGACCCCTGACCGGTCTGGGAAGGGGTTTATTGTGCTTCTCATAGCAAAATAAATTGCAGCTAACAAGCCACTTGGAAATCGTTTGCTTGGACACTGGTTTACCCAAATGCTGTGACACAAAGGCCACAAAAAGTTGCTCTGATTTATGGTGCGCAGCTGTGCGCTTAAGGTAGTACCTCGGCGCCCTGTGAGCATCCAGAGTGTGAAGGAGAGCTTCTCCTCTATTACAGGGAGAAGAAAAATAAACTGGAAGGTCAACCGACTGGTTGAGGGTCAGCACTGAGACCACCTTAGGAAGGAACTTAGGATTCGTTCTGAGGGAAACCCTTTGCCTGTGGAAAATTAAATACGGCTCTTTACACATCAGAGCCTGGAGGTCGGACACTCTTTGAGCTGAAGTAACAGCAACTAAAGTAAACCTTCCAGGAAAGATAGCATGATCACAGTCAGCTGCAGGTTCAAAAGGTGGAAGAGTAAGCTTCTTCAACACAAACAGGAGGTCCCGGGGGATAGGATCCCTAATGGGAGGTCTCGTGTAGAATTCCCCTTTAAAATGTGCGGGCCACATCCAATTGTGCCAGGGTTTTGTCCCCCAAAAGGGTGTGATATGCAGAAATAGCCCACATGTGCACCCTTATGGAGGAGTAGCTCAAGCCTTGTTGGTATAAGGAGAGGAGATACTGCAATGCTGAGTTCACTGGAAAGGTGAGACGATGCCCATAGCAGAAGTGCTTCCACTTCATAGCGCAAGTGGAGCAAATAGAGGGCTTCCTCACCAAAACGAGGACGTCTACCTCCTCTTGGGAGACCCTGTACCTGGACTTTGCTACATCCGAAGGAGCCAAGCATAAAGATGCAAAGACCTGAGATCGGGATGGTCCAGCGAGCCCCGATCCTGGGACAGCAACTGAAGTAGTGGGAACCAAAGCTGCTGAGGCCAGAGAAGCGATTAGAATCATCAGAGCCCCTTCAGCCTGTAACTTCAAGACAGCTCTCTGGATGAGAGGAAAGAGAGGGAAGGCATAAAGAAACCTCCCTGCCCAACAAAGGGACAACGCGTCTGGGCAGAAAACACCAGGCGTGGGCTCTCGTGACCAGAAATTTGGCAGTTTGGCATTGTGTGGTGATGCAAAGAGGTCCATCTCTGGATGACCCCATGTGTCGAAGAGCTGGTCTGCTGCTGACTGCAGTAGCTCCCACTCGTGCGCCTTGGAGAGAGAGACCTGCTTAGGCTGTCGGCCAAGTCATTTAGGATGCCTGGAACATGCACTACGGATAGAGAGATCTGCCGCTCCAGTGTCCAGTACCAGACTCTCAGCGCCTCCCTGCACAGTGGGTAAGAGTGAGCACCCCCTTGCTTGTTGATATAGAAGATGACCGCCATGTTGTCCGTCCGAACAAGAAAAGAGCCTGGGACGAGGTCCTCTTGAAAGGCATGTAGCGCACTGAGGACCGCTCGCATTTCCAAGACATTGATGTGGAGGTTGTACTTCATGGGGGGTCCAGACACCCTGCGTTTGGCGGGCCCCCAGGTGCGCCCCCCCAACCCAAATCCGAGGCATCCGTTGTTAAGAGTCTGATTTGGGGCTCTGGAAGGAAAGGGACCCCTTTTTCTAAATTTAGAGGGTCCAACCACCAAAGAAGCGTCCTCTTTACTGGCTCTGTGACCCTGACCATGTGATCCAGATTGTCTAAGCAATGATCCCACTGCACCCTAAGCATCCACTGTGGGATTCTCATGTGGAGGCGGGCCAGAGGAGTGACAGAAATGGCCACTGCCAAGTGCACCAGAAGTATGAGGAAGGTCCTGGCCTAGACCTGACGGGTTACAAGGACCAATTCTGCAATCTCCCGAAAGTGACTGCCCCTCTCTGGGGGTAGAAAAGCCATGCCCTGTACCGAATCCAGGACCGCTCCTATGAAGACGAGTCTTTGGCTGGGCTCCGGGGAAGACTTTGGAAGATTCAGGGTGATCTCCAGCTCTCAGAATAGAGTACAGGTGTCTCCAAGCGCCTGAAGAAGGCGTGACCTTGACGGGACCGCAAGCAGCCAATCGTCGAGGTAAGGGAAGACATAATGTCCCTGGTGCCTTAGAGCCACAGCCACTACTGCCAAGCATTTTGTGAAGACTCGAGGAGCGGAGCAGAGGCCAAATGGGAGAACCCAAAAATACAGGTTACTCACCTGTAACAGGAGTTCTAGAAATGGTATATGTTCTTCAATCCACACTTATTGGCAGGTTCCTTGCCGCTTTAAATCTTGCCGGAAGGTCTTCAAGCTGGCTCCTCCCACCCACCCGGGTGGTAAAACTCTCGGCTCTGCCCCATGACGCCAGATCTAGCCCACTGGAAGCCAGGTTGTGCGTCGAAGCCGGGGAGGCTGGGTCATGTGGATGAACAACATATACCATTCCTAGGTGAGTAACCTGTATTTCTAGGGACATGGATATGTTGTTCAATCCACACTTATTGGCAGACTCCTAGCAGTTCTCCGGGAGGAGGGAGGCAAAGCGCACACTCCCGATACTTACTTGGGAAATAGAGACTGGAGAACCGAGGCCCCCAAAACCAGCATCCCGGCGTGACTCAAGGTCGATGTGGTAGTGGGTAATAAAGGTATGTGCCGACTTCAGGTAGCAGCCTGCGAGATATCCTGCATAGGGACATCCCTGGAAGCAGCTACGAAGCAGCGGTATGGCTGGTAGAATGAGCTCTTATCCCTCTGGGAGGCTCCATGCCCGCCAACCTAGCAGAACTGCATACAGGAGGTGACCCACCTGCTATATCGTCCACTTGGCTGCAGGTCTGCCAGGTGCGGCTTCAGCGTAGGTGACAAACAGCTGGTGAACCTCTCCCGAGCTTCAGCCGTCGATCCTTATAATAAGTGGCGCTCATCTAGGGTCCAAAGTATGGAGCCTATATTGACCTCTCTGAGGTGTGATTGGTAGAACATCAGCAGAGTCAACACCTGATTAAGGTGAAACTCCCAACACCACCTTCGGAAGGAATTTCGGGTGAGGGCGCAGGACAACCTTGTCCCTATGGAATACCAGGTAAGGAGACGCGATGGAAAGCGCCTGGAGCTCTTCCATCTTTCTGGCTGATGTGATAGCCACCAAGAAGGCGGTCTTCCACGACAGGTGGGAAATATCGCACCTGTGCATCGGTTCGAATGGCTTGCCCATGAGCTTGGCCAATACCAGCAGTAGATCCCACGGAGCTGGAGGTTCTCGCACCGGAGGGGAAATGTGGTCAAGGCCTTTGAAAAAGCGCCCGACCACCTTCTCCTGCACCACTGACTGCTTCCTGGCCCGCGCCCGGTAAGTGGAGATGGCCGCCAGGTGCACCTTAAGGGTCGTTGGACCAAGCCCTTGCTGAGAAAGGGACCACAGGTAGTCCAGAATGCTTGCCAAAGGACAGGCTGAAGCCCTTCCCCTGACACCAAATGGAGAATCTCTTCCATTTGAAGGCGTAGCATTTCCTGGTCGACTCCTTACGGGACGCCTCAACGACGTTGAGGACCTCGTCGGAAAGACCCAAGGCCTGGAACTCTAGCCGCTCAGGAACCAGGCCGTCAGGTGCAGGGATTGAAGGTCCGGATGGAATACCTTCCCCTGGTTGACTGAGATCAGGTCCGGGCGGGCTGGAGCTGAGACTGAGGAGATCTGGATACCAGAACTGGTGGGGCCAGTCTGGGGCTACCAGAATCACCTGTGCCTTGTCCCTCCTCACCTTGAGAAGCACCTTGTGGATCAAGGGAAATAAGGGAAATGAGGGAAAGGCGTAGAAGAGGCCCGGGGTCCACGGCCTCGAGAAGGCATCCCCCTGCAGCGAGCCCTGCTGATGGGGGCGGGCATGAAACAGTCTCAGCTTTGCATTCTCCCTGAGGCAAACAGGTCCACCTGAGGCATGCCCCAGTGGGAGAACAGATCATGTACCCCTCCGCAGGAGAGACCACTGGAGACGCAGCCCTATCCGCTTAGGGCATCGCCAGGGTGTTGGAGGCCCTGCCATGTGAATGGCTAGGAGATCCGCCTCCAGGCTGCGACGAGGGACCAAATGCGGAGAGTTTCCTTGCATAACAGCATGGAGCGCGTCCCGCCCTGGCGGTTCAGGTAGTACGTGGTCGTGGTATTGCCCGTCTGGACCCGAACCACTTGACCCCGTAGAAACGGAGCGAAGGCGGTGAGAGCTAGACGGACCGCTCGGAGCTCCAGCATGTTGATGTGGCATCGGGACTCCCGAGGGGACCAAAGGCCGTGGGCTCTGTGCTCCCCCAGATGGGCACCCCAACCCATCAGAGATGCATCGGTCGATAGAGAGACCGTCGGCTTGGGGTGGACAAACGGGATGCCCTCCTACAGATGTGCCGGAACGGTTCACCACTGGAGAGCGTTCCACATCTCCTGGCTCACTGTCACGGGCTGGTCCAACGGATCACAGCGTTGAGACCACTGGCTGGCCAGTCCCCAGTGAAGGGGACGCATGTACCAACGGGCCCAACGGACCACGCTGGTGCAGGCCGCCTTGAGGCCCAGGAGGTGCAGGAAGTCCCGGGCAGGGCGCAATTTCCCAACCAGAAATGATCGGGCAAAGGAGGAAAGCACCTCGGCCCTGTCTGCCAGGAGCCGAGCTCTGGCTCGAAAGGAGTAGAGCTCAGCCCCGATGAAGAGAATCACCTGCTTCGGCACGAGTTCCAACTTGACCTCGTTGATGAGGAGGCCAATTTGAGAGCAAACCTGGAGGGCCAGATCTCTGGACCGCTCCACCTCCACAGTGGAGGGGGCTGCAATCAGCCAGTCGTCCAGGTAGGGGTACACCCAGACCCTTTGGCGCCGCAGGAATGCTGTCACCACTGCCATGCATTTGGTGAAGACCCTGGGAGCTAGGGAGAGCCAAAGGCGGCCCGAACTCGTGAAGGGATCCCTCCGCCTGAAGCGGAGGAATCTCTGATGAGATTGGACGGATTGGGACGTGAAAGAACGCGTCGCCCTGAGGTCCAGAGAACAGAACCACACTCTGCTCCAAAGATGGGATTATCTGAGCCAGACTGACCATCCTGAAGGTCCGAGACCTTAGGAACTTGTTCAGGTCGTGCAGGTTGAGAATGGGCGCGCCACCCTGTCTGTTTTGGGACCAGGAAATACGGACACAAACCCACGGGTCTGGAGGAGGATGCCACCTTCCTGATCACCTCTTTTTCGAGGAGCAGGCGATATCGTGGCTCGGCCGGCGGCCGACAGCGAGGCTGCGGACCCCGTGGTCCCCCGAAGGGTGACGCTTGAAAGGGTGGAGCCTGCTTGAAATGAAAATTACGTACCTATCATAATTCTTGATCTTCTTGGACGAGTCTCCACCACTCATTCACACTAGTGGGATTAGGGCCGGAGGCACTAGGACCCATCGGGAGCAAACTTTTTGCTGGAGGGTCGGCGTGAGAGACGGTGTCGCGAGCAGCGGCTCGAGCGGCAATGACCATCTCGGCGACAACCCTCCAACCGCCTCAGTACCTTTTTTACCAAGGAGGTGAGCGCAACTAACGTAAAGAGTAAATCTAACCTTAAAAAACGGACATAAGATAGTCCGTGCGACCCGTGTGAAGGGTCAGCAAGAAGTCCTCCACGGCCTAAAGATTTGAGGAGTGAAGACCAACACAGTGAGCTCGGGATGGAGGGTGGGCGTGTGAATGAGTGGTGGAGACTAGTCCAAGAAGATCAAGAATTACTGTAGAGTGCGCAATTTTCATATCTTCCTGGACATAAGTCTCACCACTCATTCACACTAGTGGAAGAGTACCAAGCTGATAATCCCCAAAGAGCGGCAGGAGAGCCAGAGCTCACGCGCTAAGATAGAACCAATTGAGATAGTTCTGCCGAATGCGAGATATGCCGCTCAGCAGAACATCCAGTGCATAATGCTTAATGAAGGTATGCACTGAGCTCCAGGTGGCCGTGTTGCAGATATCCGCGATGGAACATTGCGAATCTCCGCTAAAAAAGATACCCATGACCCGCCGTGGTAAGTGGCGTACCTCTACCCTCAATTTAACTCGGTACATGGGTAGTAGCAATGTCGAAGGCATGCCACTAACCATGATGAGATGCATCTAATAGCGAGGTTGACCAGCTGGGTGTCGCTGAAAAGAAACAAACAGTTGCTGAGTCTTGCGAAAATTCTTGGTTCTATCTAAATAGAACGCAAGGCTCTCTTAACATCAAGGAATGAAGAGATCGTTCCTTCATTTTGGAAATTAGCGAAGTAAGAGGAAGTACCAGAGGTTGGTTTAGATGGAATTCTGACACAACCTTGGGAAGAAATTTAGGATGAGTGGGAGGAACTACCTTGTCTTTATGGAATACACAGTATCTGGAGGTCCGTCACCAAGGCATGAATCTCCGAGACCCTGCGGGCTGAGGTAATAGCCACCAGGAAGGCAGTCTTCCAGGTAAGAAATTCTTGGCTCACAGGTAACTAGGGACTCAAAGGCTTCCGAGAGTGAGCATGTCCAGCACCAGGTTAATGTCCCAGGTTGCAACTGGACGCAACAGGGGTCTGGTATGAGATCCTTAAGAAATCTCTTTACCATAGGAAGCTGAGCCAGAGTCAAGGAAGAAACACCGACTCATGGAGCAGCTGAGATGGCACCTAAGTTGAACTTTAACTGTGGAGTACTGGAGACCTGGAGTTTGATGGGTCCAAAAGATGCTCAGAACCTTGTCAGGAGGACAGGAAGGGATTCAAAGAGGACTTTGCACACCAGAGAGAAAAGCGTTTCCATTTGGGCGTACGGTTTTCAGGGTGGCTGGCTTCAGCGCAGCCAGAAGGATGTCCGAGACTCTCGAGAGACATTGAATCGATTCACTTCTACCTCTTCAGGAGCCACATGAAGGTGAAGTGATTTCAGGTTAGGATGAACCAACGAACCCTGAGTCAAAAGGTTGATTTGCAAGGAGAAGTGGTCTGGAGGCTGCAACATACTGTTGAGCAGAGAAGCCATAGTTGCCGAGGCCAGGAGGAGCAATGAGAATCATTTGGTCCCCTGAGACTCGAACTTGAGGAGAACTCTCTGGATTAGGAAGCGGTGGAAAAGGCGTAAAAAGCGTTTGTCCACGCAGCCTGAGCACCTACAGAAATGCCAGGGCCCTGGTTTCTGGAGCAGAAGAGGCAGTTTCGTTGGTGGGGATGCAAAAGGTCCAGGTCTGGAGTCCCCCACTCTTCGAATAGTGACCGAGCTACAGCTGGATCGAGAGACCACTCGTGAGGGTCTGCCTCCGTTCTGCTGAGGTGATCTGCTAGATCGTTTTGTATACCTGGCAGATAAACCGCCTGAATCAGAGACTTGTGCTCCAAGCACCACTCCCACACCCTCACTGCTTCCCTGCAAAGTAGAATGAGCACCGCCTTGCTTGTTGATGTAATACATCACAGCTTTGTTGTCATTTGAAGGAGAATGTTCTTGTGACAAGGATATCCTTCCAGGCTCGGATCGTGAGGGACCGCTCTCATCTCCAGGACATTTATGTGGAGAAGAGTTTGAACTGAGTCCATACACCTTGAGTGTGGAGGGCGACAGTGAGCTCCCCATCCATTAGCTGATCGTCTGTGGTGATGGAGATCTGATGATCGAGAGACAAGGGGAACCTTCAGGAGATTGCTCTCTTGGAGTCCACCAGGTGAGAGACCTTGAAGGGGCTCCGTCACCTTGATGGGATAAGACTGGGGTGAGAGGTGGAGACCACTGGTGGAGAGCATCCATTGGGTGGTTCTCATGTGCAGCGGGCCAGGGGTACAGTGAACACCGAGGCGCCATGAGACCCAACATGCGTTGCATCAGAGAGCTGTAACCGTCCCGGTTCTCCCGATGTAACGGGCCATCCGGATGTGTGAGTCTTCTATCCTCTGGAAGAAACGCCTGCGGAAGAGGTGTCTAGAAGCGTCCCTATGAAAGGACCTCTGGGAGGGCTGCAGTTGTGATTTTTCAAATTCAGCCAAATTCCCATGGGCGTAAGAGAGCAGTCGTTTGCGAGCCAAGGTCCCTTGGCTGGAAGGGCTTGCCAGAAGCCAATCGTCCAGGTGAGGAAACACTGGGGTCCGATCTTCCTGAGATGCGCTACGAGAACTGCACAAGCACATAAAGACTTGCAGGCGAGGATAGCCCAAAAGGCAGGACTCTGAACTGATAATGCTGACAGAGCTACAAACCCTGAGAACTTGCGGTAGGTCGGGTGGATGGGATCATGCTGGTAGTCCTGCATATCAGGGAGGCCAGCCAGTCGTGCTGATGCAGCAAGGGTAACAGGGTACCTAGGAAATCATTTGAATTTCTCCCTGGGAGAAATTTGTTTAACTTTCTGAGGTCTAGAATGGGCGCATTCCCCCAGATTTCTTTGGAACCAGGAAGTAATGGGAGTAGAACCCTGTGCTTACATGAATCTGGAGGCACCAGTTCTATTGCCTGTTGCTTAGAAGGCCCTGGATCTCGGCGGTGAGGAGGTCTGACTGAGGCAGACAACCTGGGTTGTCGTCTGGGAGGGACAATCCAGGGGGTTCCAAAAAGGTGAGAGAGAAATAACCTAAGTGGATTATCCGAAGGATATTTGTCAGGGGTATGGACTTCACTGGTTTGTACAGAAATTGCATCAGGCGACATACTCCCAGGAGAAAGAAGTTCCACCTGGGCATATGGATGGAACTTGGGCCAGCAATTCATAAAGGTGGCGCTGGGGGCTTTAGGTCCCTGTGCTTTCTGCTCAGCTTTCTTTTGAGGTTGGGCAGGTTGGCTTTTATGGAACTTCCCTGCCTCTGCCTCGAAAGGACTGGCGACTATGAAACTGACGTCTGTTCACATGCCCCAGAGGGGAGCAGGCGGAGGTCTGCCAACAATGGCCGACCTAGTTTTCTGGTGGCCTCTAAGGCTTGTTCCACCTGAGGGCCGAAAGAAAGGAGCCATCAAGCGGCAGCGCCATTACCTGCTGCTGAGCATCATTCGTGAGCCAGAAGCGCAGCCAGGAATGGCGCCGGTACAAATACCTCGCGGCTGCTGCGGCGAAGAAGCAGTGTCGGCGTCATAGCAGCTTTGACTTGGTTATTGGACTCAATACTCCTAGTAACGGCCAGAAGAAGCTCTGACTTGGAGTCCGAATCCGGAAGAGCTTCAACCATTCTTTTCAAGGAGTGCCACAGGATATACTCATACTGAGAAAAATAGCCTTGATAACTGGTCGCATACTTAGAGTGGAGGCAGCAAGACTCTCTTACCTAATGTATCAATCTTACGAGACTCTTTGTTAATAGGTCGAGTTGATAAGTAATTTGAGGAAGAACGACATTATCATTCTCTGCCAGGACTACAATAGGATCCAAGAGCTTGGGATGCCAAAATGGGGCGATCCTTGGGAGCTGAATACTCTTATCAATGGATTTAGCCACTGAGGGAATAAGAGCAGGATTATTCATACCATTTGAGACAGGCGTCTCGGGAGAGCTGGATGGGGAGGTCAAATCCGTGGGATCTCCCGAAGCATGGAAGGTACTGGAGTCTTAATATCTTCCCAGGATCGATGTCTGTAGTCTGGAGAGAAAGAGTGGATCTCAGGTTCTTCAACAGAGACTTAAAGGACAGGTCCTCGACCACAGGCTCTGTAGAAAGAAAGATCCTGTTCCTCCACTTCATCACAACTCGAGAAGGTCTGGGTCAGGCTCAACATCATCTCCTGATGGTCCAGGAAGGACTGTTTGGACAGGAAGGAGTGAAAATTAGAGAGGAGGAAATAGCAGAGAAACAAGGAGAGTCCCGAGGCCCCAGCGCCGAGAGAAGGCAAAACAGGTTAAAAGCAGCACCGCAGAGGAGCCCGGCCGCGAAGAACGCAGCAGCACATACCGGCGGCACCGCGGACCAAGCGGGTGCCCGGCAGCACCGCCAGAACCAAGCGGCGGCGCCGCGAGACCACTCCAGCGCCCGTCCGGCCAGCGGCACGAAAACAGCGCCGACAAAGCCAGCAGACCCGGCGGAAAGTACCGAAAGCCAAGGAACCTGGAAAGCTAGAAGGAAAAACCAGGAGATAGGGGCATCGGTGCTTGGCCCCTCGCCGCAGCCATGTGAGGGGAAACACCTGGCCTTGAGTCACCGGCACGAAGAAGGCACAGCGCGACTAGGAAGGTCAACAGCCCTACCCGATCGCTGGAGGGCCGGGGCTCCGTGGCAACGAGCCAGGCAGGAGAACCTACCTCGAGCCCATCGCTCCATAAGCGCCCACTGATGAAACTGCTCATCTGGGGCCCTACCTATAGGCGGGAGGGCTCCGATGTCGAGACAACGGTCACCAGCAGTTGGCGACTCGAAGAGGAGGCGGCAACTAGCACACGATAACCGACCGTCGTGGCGCGGAACACCGAAGGCGACCTCGGTGGTGCCTTCTCTTTTTTGACCTGTGGGCGAAGAAAGAAGGCTCGAGGCCAGCGGTGCTGAGAATCGACCGTTTATTTTTATGCCGACAGGGGACCGCCCATCCCAGACATCGGACTGACCGTTGACGGAACCCGCTGAGGAGGGAGGCTGCCGGACCCAGCCAGCTGACTGAACAGCTTTTCATCACAGTCTCTACACGTCACCTGGCCTGCTCATAGTCGACTCCGTCCAGAAGCCGAGACTTCTTCAAGTAAGTTAAATTTGAAATTAAGCGATACTACACGAGATAATGTTACAAAAAATAAACTGAAAACTATCGCTAGTTTGAAGTTTGACTCCCGACAAGCGGAAAGCGTCGAATCACTGAAGCGGTTGGAGGGTGCGTGGCCGAGATGGTCATTGCCCGCTCGAGCAGCTGCTCGCGGTGCCATGCCTCGTGGCGCCGTCTCTCAGCGCCGACCCTCAGCAAAAGTTTGTTCCAGATGGGTCCCTAGTGCCTCCGGCGCTAATCCACTAGATGTGAATGAGTGGTGAGACTATGTCAGGGAAGATCTCCAGAGCAGGCCTTTTCCTACCTCAACACCCAGCGGTCCCGTGGTGATAGCGGACCAGGCGGAAAAAGTGGTGGAGCTGTCCCACCATGGGGGAACCCAGGGGAGTGATGAGGCTAGGGGCGCACCTCAACCGTCACTGGGCAGGCTTGGAGGAAGAACCGGCGAGGGACCTCCTGAGCCTTTACCTCCTTGCTTCCTGTTGGAGGAAGCGGCTTGGGTTTGGGACGCCAAGTGCGAGCCTGCTGGCCTGTTGTTGGTGCTGTTGGGCGGTCGAGATGCAGGGGCCGAGGACAAAGGACTTCTGCTGTTGCTGCGCGGCCTTTGTCCCTCTGGGCGGAGGTGACCGAGTCAGGGTGGCATTGGACTTTTAGTTCCGCTGGGTGTCCCTCCACTCCAGGGCCGAGAGGTCAGTCCCCAAGAAGGGGCGTCCGCCAACTTGTGCTGGGTATCCGCCGTGAAGGTGGATATCTCAGCCATGTCCTTGGCATGGCCACGCGGCATACTGACCTAGCACAGGAATCACCTATGTCCAGAGCAGGTCTGGCTGCTGCTTGCCACTGCCCTACCCTGGTCCTGCACCTGGCGGACCGTGGTCTGCAGGTCGGTCGGGAGATGAGGGACAACCTCATCCAGGGAGCCCAAGAGGGCATGGGAGAAGTGTGCCATCAGCAGGGCCGAGCTGGCCTGTCTGAGGCCGAGGGAGGACGCAGCGTACACCTTGCGCCAGGCAAAGTCCAGCTTTTTGGACTCTTTGTCGGGGGGCTTATCCCCGTCCCGAGCGTTACGGGCACGGAAGCGCTGTCATGGTGACTAACCTCGGCAGAGGGTGCTCGAGAAACAGGCAAAGAGCTGGTGGGACCCGATACTTCCTGGCCATCCTGGTGGGGGCGTGGGACAGGAAGCAGGCCACTGCCAAAGCTCCAAGGCTGGGCCGACAATAGCCTCAGCCACCAGAAAGGCCTCCATGGGGGTATCCCCTCAGTCCAGAATCTCCGTCAGGGGATACTTGGCCTGTTTGGACACGGGCTCGAGCTGCATCCCGGTGGACTCCGAGATGAGTCGAAGCAGACCCAAGAAGGACGATGGGCTATTGTCCAATGACTGGCCCCCGGAGGACTCCAGGTCGACCTGCCTGGAGAACAGGGAGGAGTCGTCGGATTCCGAAGAGTCTGCGAAGAGCTGCCTCGGCCCTGAGCCACCCTCTACCTGCCGAGGACGGTTGGGAGTGAGGGTGACCGACAACCTGTGGGGCAGGCCGTGACCTGACCGAGAATCCTTGGTCAGTGCCCCAGACTTTGGTGGTGGAGGTTCCACCACAATCGGTGGAGCAGCTGGTTTTGGCCAAGCAACTGGCCCTGGAACGGGCAATTCGACTGGGGCGAGTGGCTGCTTCGGTCGTTCGGGCGACAGCCACTTGATGGCCGGGGTCTGGACTGGGGTCGGCTTAGGCCCGGACAACAGCAACTGCTGCCACATAAGCTCCTCATAGCGCCGAAGTAATTTACGGCGAAGCCTCCCCTCATCCGAGGAAGAGGATGAGGAGGAACAGTGTCGCCGCTTACTTCGGTATCGAGACCGACACAGCCGATGTCGGCAGGAATGGCTTGACCGAGATGAGGTCTGAGACCGAGACCCTCGGGGGGACCGAGGGTGGGTCTGGGAAGGGGCGGGGGACACCTGCTCTTCCCTTGGCTCGGGCACTTTAAACGGGGAATGCGGCCCCGAAGGCACGGGCAGATCCTCGGTATCCACTGGGGGAACCGGTGAATGAGGGTTGTCGGCTTCACCAGTCGACAGCCCATCTAACGGATCGAGAAAAATCTCGACTGCATGGACGGGAGTCTCGGCAGGCTGGCCTGACGGGGACACCGTGAAGCCAGCGGCCTCAGCCGCAACTCTCTCGACAAGTCGACGGTCGGTGTCCGGGAAGGGGCGTCTCCGCCTCCCACGACGTCGACGGTGGGACTTACCTCTTGACTTCTTCTTCTTGGGCCAAGAAGAATGTCCCGATGGCCCCTCTCCCTTCGTGGAAAGGGACTGACAAAGCTCCTTGAACAAAGCCGTATACGAGGAACTCAGAGAGAGCGGAATAAATGCCGCGGCCGAGGAGGAGGAAGATGCAGCCTGGGCCGCCTCCTCCTCCTCGAGGGCGATCATCTGCTCGAGCTGCTCAGCCGAGCCAGTCAGCCGCAGAAACCGCCTAATGAGCCTCTTTAGATTTTACATCATGGAAATGCTTCTCGCGCTGAAGCTCAATTGGGCAGTGCGATTATCCAGGACGTTGGCCGAGAAAGAGCGGCACAACTTATAGGCCTGCGGGTCGTGATCTAGGCTAAGGCAGTAGATGCACGTGGAGTGCGGATCTGTCCTGGACATTTTCTGCCCGCAAGGGCATCTCCGAAAGCTGGGAATACATTTTTCCACCGCAGCCGCAAGGGAAGATGAAGACTGAAATTTAGAAAACTTCAAAACCAATTTCAGACGAACCGAAGAGTTAAGATCCAGTCTAAAACGCACAGCGCTAAGGAGGGAACCTGAGCTTCCAAGCGGTAAGGAAGATCTAGCGTCATGGGGCGAAGCCGAGAGTTTTACCACCCAGGTGGGTGGGAGGAGCCAGCTTGAAGACCTTCCGGCAAGATTTAAATCGGCAAGGAACCTGCCAATAAGTGTGGATTGAACAACATATCCATGTCCCTAGAACTGATAATGCGCTCCATGGAAGTGGAACCTCAGGTACTTCCCTGTGGGTGGGGGGAAGACCCCTATGTGCATGTAAGTATCTTGCATGTCTAGGGAGCAGAGCCAATCTCCCTGATGCAGCAAAGGAAGCAGACCTGGAAGAGTCACCATCCGGAACCTTCTGCATTCCACAAAGTAGTTTAAAGAACTGAGGTCCAGAATGGGACAAAGGTCTTGGGTCTTCTTTGGAACCAGGAAAAAATGGGAGTAATACCCTTTTCCCTGCTGCTGCAGAGGGACTGGCTCTATCTCCCTTTTCCGCAAGAGGGCCTGAATCTCTCCTTCTATGAGTGGAATGTGAGAAGGAGGGTATCTCGAGCACCCTGGTGGAGTGCCTGGGGGGGATCTCTGTGAACTCCAGCGTATGTCCCCTCCTTATAATATCGAGGACCCACCAGTCTGCAGTGATAGAACTCCATCCCTTCAGATGATGAAAGGATTAGCGACCCCCTACTGCCTCCCCTAAAACTTTCTCCTCCCGGGGGGGGGAGGGGGGTGTTGAGAGGGAGTCATTGGACGGAGCTGGGAGTGGGCAGAGAGGCTTGGGAGAACTTGGGGCCATGAAAAGGAGTGCCTCCAGGCTGCTGGCTCTCCTTTTAAAGCCACCTCTCTGACCTTGTTGGTTGCCATGGGCTTGGGCACCTGAGGGCTTCCGAAATGGCCGTTTTCTCTGGTCACCTCTGTACATCTGATGGACAGACCAGATGGATTTCCCCTACTCCGGGAGACGAGAGATGAATGACTCTGTCTCCTGCCCAAACAAGATGGAACCCTGGAATGGGAGGTCCTGGATTCCGAACTGCAGATCTTGGTGACAGCCAGAGACTCTCAACCAAGCGTTGTGCTGGAGACAGACCCCCTGACGCTGCCGCTCTGGCCGCCATGTCTGCAGTGCCGTACGAAGCACGGAGAACAAGCATGCCTACATCCGAGCCCGACTTAAGGACATCCAGAATCTCCGTCTTCTGTGTGGAGTCTGGCAAGACATTAACAATCTCCTGTCCCCGTTCCCAGAGCGCATTCTTGTACTGAACCATATGTGTCAGGAAATTAAGGGACCGAATGGAGCAGGTGGAGGCAGAATACACCTTCTTGCCCACCTGGTCCAAATAGCGAGACTCTGGGTCAGGAGGCAGAGAGCTAAGATGTTTTGGCTGCTTAGACTTATCATGAACAGCTTTGATCACAGAGGAATCCACCTGAGGGTGCTCTACCAGGAAAGGCTCATCCCTTGGGGCCCTGTACAGCCTGTCTGACTTTTTAGGAATGGCCGGGACCGAAGCTGGGCACTTCCAGGTAATTCTGGTAAGATCCTAGAAGGTGTCCACTAAAGGAGACAACACAAGAAGCTTGGGCTCCTTTTGCCTCAGGTACTTGACTAGTCGACGGTGTTCCGGATCAAGGTCCTCCGTATCCCATTCACTGGAGGCCTGGATGTGCCTCACGACATCCATAAAGGTTGGATCATCAGGAGGCGATCGGGGCTGGTCCTTTTCCCCTGGGGAACACCCGATCCCCGAGCGGGAAGAGGAAGCGGAAGAGGATGATTGGTTACTAGGTAAGAAGTAGCCGTACCTGCCCCTATGACTGGCCCCGCTCGAGCGTCGGTGGCTCTCCGACCGACGTCGGTCCAAGGACTGACATTGGTCACAAGATCGATGATGAGTGTCAGGCCG
Organism: Neoceratodus forsteri; assembly: GCA_016271365.2. Taxonomy (NCBI): domain Eukaryota; kingdom Metazoa; phylum Chordata; order Ceratodontiformes; family Ceratodontidae; genus Neoceratodus; species Neoceratodus forsteri. Next base: position 126,534,596 of record JADMNL010000028.1, on the reverse strand, counting down.
GGGACCAACGTCGGGAACGGGCCTGCCCACTGGAATGGGAACGGCTCCTAAGGTGAGACCTGGACCGGTGTCGGCTACCTGACCTCGGTGAGCACCGGAGTCGGTCAACAGACTGAGATTGGGAACAGGCCTTGGAGGGTGAGTGAGGTAGTGGCCTCTCGGGGGACTTCTTGGGCGAAGGAGCACCCTCCGGTTGCGGTTTGCCCGATGGGTCCGGTACCGGTGACACGGCCAGCTTCGGGGTGGGGTGGGGTGACTGTTTTTGAACTTGGCCCCACCAAAAGGAACAAAGTTCCTGGAACTCCTCCTTGGAAAATACCAAGGCTGCCATTCCCAGAAAGGAGACTATGGGATCTGAAGTGTCTGGCAGACCTGAGGGGAGCCCCCTGGAGAGCCCCTTGGGGAAGAGGACTTGGAAGACGTAGACGCTGCCCCTTCTCCGGTAGCGTCAGTATCCTTGCCCCTTCTACCAAGCGTCGACACTGGGACAGGCAGCGTTTCTCGTGGGGAGAGGGGCCACTGGGTGTCTCGGACTCCAGGGAGCACACTTATCGGGTGAAGCCGGGACCTTGGCGGGTAGGGCCGTAGCTTGTGCCCCTGAGGTCTTAGGGGTGACTCTGAGCGGCCTCACCTTGGGTCCAACAGGTTTCTCCCCTGACATACCTGCTTTAGGCTGTCCTTTCTTGGCAGAAGCAGAATCATTCTTGGAGTGGTGCTCTCCAGAGCCAGAGGAAGAGCGGGGCTTCTTGAGGGAAGACCGAGAAACACATCAGGACCTAGACCGGTGGTGGGACCGACTCTGGTCCTTGTCCCGGGACAACTTGGACTTGTCCTTGTGCTTGGCCTTCTCCCTGGAGGTGTGCAGGTCCATCTTCAGAGTCAGCGTGGCTCAGCTGGTAGCACATCCGCCTCCGGACCAGAAGGTCATGGGTTCTTGTCCACACTGGGATTGGACTTGCACCTAAAAATCGCTGGCATCCAGTGCAGTATTGGGGTGCTGTACTGCTGGGGTGTGCCGTCCTTGGATGAGATGTTAAACCGAGGTCCCTTCTGCCCATCCTGGTGTTGTCCTGGTGGATGTCCAGGTGGAAGTAAAAGAACCCAGGGCACTCTTCGCAAAAGAGTAGGGAACATTCCCGGTGTCCTGGCCAACATTCCCCTTCCCATAAACCAGTTCATGCAATTATCCAGGCTGTGTGTGTGTGATGATGTGCAATATGGCCGCCACCACACATTCAGTCACTTCACTACCAGTCTAGCATTGCTTGTAAAGCGCTTTGGATGTATGAAAAGCGCTATATAAATGCTGATTCTTCTTCTTCTGCTCCAAATGGAATGCCTTGAGAGCCTTCAAACGGTGGATCCTGGTCCTGCTTGTGAAGCCCTGACAGGTGTAACAGGCCGCGGTGTTGTGGTTAGCCCTAGGCAGAAGATGCACTTGGTGTGGCCGTCCTTGGATGGTATTTGACGGCCGCAACTGCACTTATGTGGCCGTCCTTGGATGGTATTTGACGGCCGCAACTGCACTTATGAGGTCCCGAAGATGAGACCAATGACGGGGACGACAGGAGTCAGATGGAAACCGTTGAAAACTTGAAGAAAAAGTTGAAAAATTAGTTTTTTGCTGGCAACTGCCAAGTTAAGGTCTTCCCCTATGTGAGTGGGTAGCGGTGGGAAAAGAAATGGGGTGGAGCTGGGTCATCCCCCCCCTTTTACACCGTGGCCAATGGCAGGGTGGAGCCGACATCGGGGAGTGGCGGTCCCTGCTGGCTGAGAAGTTTTCTAGTGGGTCCTAATGCCTGCGGTGTTAGTCCTAATGGTTATAGCCTGCTGCAAAAGCTCCCATTTCAAGTAAGAAGTTTTCTGGTGGGTCCTAATGCCTGCGGTGTTAGTCCTAATCGTTATAGCCTGCTGCAAAAGCTCCCACTTCAAGTAAGATCCCTGGAACCCGAGGAGGAGGATGAGACAAGGCTTGGCGCTGCAGCTCCTCCCTGCACCCTGTCACCGCCTGTCGCCCAACCCCTCAGACTCTAAGGACGCCCTCCTCCTTGACCCCAGCGAAGGAGTCCCCTGATCCAGAGGCCTCCCAAGAAGGCCACTGAAGCTAGTCTCCAGTCCCAGCTAGGAGGGCGCAGCAGCACCAAGACTGGCAGCTGCTGCAGCCCCTCCAGAGGAGACGACCCCTCCCCAACCCAGAGCTATCCCCCCCATGGACCCCGGGCCACCCACGGCTGAGGGTCCTTGGAACGAACTGCTCCGGAGACTCGGGATGGAGGCACTGGGACCACGTCCCACTGAGATGTCCAATTCCAAAGAATCGGGCAGCCAGTCCGGGTCCAAATCCGAGTCGCCACCCTCCAAAGAAGAATCGACCAGAAGGACCTCAATACTGGCCACTCCGGTTACATCTCGAGACAGTGCCGGCATCCCCGGTGGCGCCAGATAGTCCCACAGCACTGCCCGCAGCTACAGAACCGAACACTGACCGACCCACGGCCCCAGCGGTCCCCGGCACGCACGTGCCGGAACCAAAATGGTGCCGCCAGCAGAGTCGCATAGGCACCGCGCCGAACCGGATGGGGTGCCGCCCCGATCACCGGCACCGCGAACGGCACCAGGATCTGAAACTGTGCCGCAAGGAGGCATCCAGGATCCTCTAGTGCCGGACCCAGCAACCGTGGGAGCCTGCACCTAGATTGAGGTGACCGCCGAGGCAGTGTCGAAACGACCTTGGGAGGAGCCGCGCCACTCCTCCGACACCAAAAAAGGCTTGAAGATGAGGAAGCCTCCTCCTCGCCAGACCGTATAGGCCTGGGAGGGGACCTGGAGGAAGGGTCTAAGGATCTGGCCTGGGAGGCCCGAGAGCGACGTCGTCCTCCGAAACTCAGCATGGCCCTGCCGAATTCAAACGCGTGGATTTCCAGAACATGGCGATCCATGGAAAAACAGGTGTTGCATCTATCCATATTATGGTTAGGTCCCAGGCACCTCAGACAAACATCATGCCAGTCCGAAATGGAAAAATGTCGGTCACAGGAATACCGATGCATGGGGGCGCAGCCTGCTTTCTATATGCGCTTAGCTCCCGAATCAGACATGATGTGAAAATAACCAAAACACAGCAAAGATCCCGACGCCACCAAATAAAGAAAAGGAATGGACTTATCGGCAACCAGCGTCATCAGGATGGAGAACCGGGATGAGGAGTCATCGAAAAACGGTGTCAACAAAGATAGGCCTAATGACATACTACAAATTTCTGAACTCGTGCAGCAGGTGCAGCCTCGACGGTGGGAGAAACAGAACTGGGATGGAGGAGGAGTCTGCGGCACCTAACTGCCGCCCCTCGTGCACCATGCGGTGTGTTATGCTCATGGATGGCGCCATCAGCACAGACTCCTCCCTCAATAAACCCCCCCCAAAAAACTCCAGTAGCAGGTGCGTGCATCTGGCGTACACCCAAACAGTAATGAATGGTGAAGATTGACAAGGAAAGATCCTCTGGCACTGAGGGCTCCCAGTGTCAAGCTGGCACCAACCCTGCGCTGACACAGCACAGGGACCAGCAATGGAACTGGTGCCAGGCCAGGGCTCGAAGAGCCCAAACCCTGTGTCAGTGCTGGAACCGGACCCTGTGCCAATGATCTAGCTGGCACTGAAGTGAACAGCAATGGTACTCGGCCAATCTCACCAAGTGACAAGGCAGGGATGCAGGCAGTAGGACAGGAGTAGGTGGGGGTGGTCACTGGCAAGGGCCAAAGGCAACTGCCAGAGCCAAATGTTCTACTCAGCTTGAGGGCCCTGTCAGCTGCTCCAGTTACACTGACCTCGAAGATCCAGGGAACAGATCCGCTGGCAGACACACACAAGCCTGACATCGCATCCACTGCTTCAAAGAAGAGCTGTGCCAAGGTGGGAATTATACCAGGTCCCCTAAAGACAGAGGGGACACCAGGCCAAGATCTCGACATCCCAGTACCAGGTGCCTCAGTACAACTGAAGAGTACTGACAAGGGCCTCCAACCCCAGGAGATGGAGGGCCTTGTGGCAGATCTCCCAGGGAGTGACCTCAAGTAGTACGGTTTCTTCCCTTCTGAATGGAAGGGGATGAACTTGAGGCTGGTCATTACTGAGAACCTGACCGGAATCGGGAATGGGCCTGCCTTTTTGTGCTGTCAGTAGGACTCTCCTCCTTCCTCAGCACAGGACTGCCCATAGCCAGAACCCTTTTGCAATGGAGAAAGTGGACCAGACATGGCCCCATTGCTGGAGCAGTCTGCCTGAAAGGCTTTCTTCAATCATTCTCCATGGCCATTGACTGTAAATTTGGTAGGACTGAGACAAAAACTGAGAGAAATATTTTTGTATAATCAGTAAACGGACATAAAAATAACCAACTCTAGCTTTATACACCAAAACTAAGAACTGAACACTGTTGTATAGACATGAAGTTCTGATTCCCAGCGGACAGGCGACTGTCACTAATGTGCACTCAATGGCGGGGAACAAAAGGAACTAAGGCAGTTGAGGGCTGGTGCTAAAGTAAGCCATGCACTGCAAGCCAGTCTCGCATTGCCGCACATGAGTGCAGCTTACCTTGGCGCCAGCCCTCCAGAAAAGCTCTGGCTTCTGCAGGGTCATAGCACCTCCGGCTCAGACCCATTAGTGTGAATCAATGGTGAAGATCGATTCCTTGAAGATCAGACCTTCCATAGTCACAGAAACCTAGACTACTACAGGCAAATAAAGCCTAAAGGTCCACCTAGTCTGTAACGTACCTACCTCAGTCTAGGTGCCACACGTGTACAGCCTGTCTATGAACTGTCTGAATAACGCCTACAATCCTGGGGTCAGCGCCCACGTCTCCCCCACCTCATCCTTTTGCAAACAGCTTCCCTAGGCCTGCAAATGTGTCCCGCCCATGTTTAAAAACATCCACTGTCTGAATGTTAACTAGTCCCTGTGGTAGGGGGATCCATCTCTCTACCATTCTCTATGTAAAGAAAAACTTGTGTTCCTCCAGACCCTCAACTGGCGATGTTACTTGCCCCCCCCCCACCAGTTTCAGGTTATGTACTCCAACGATGCTGCCCTTGCTGAGCTAGAACAGCCCCCGACAGTCCACCCTGTTGATACTTTTCAGGTACTTGTTTCAGTCATGTCCCCCTCTCCCTTCTAACTGCCAATGGGTACAAGTTAAGGTCTTCTAGTCGCTCCTCGTAGGAGCTACTCTGCTGACCACTGGATCATCTTGGTCACTCTTCTCTGAACAGACTCAAGCAATTACTTTCCTTTTTCAGGTGTTGATTTCAAAGCTGGACACAGTACTTCAGGGAAGGTCTAACCAGTGTCCTGTACAGGGGCACAAGGTGGCATACGTGAGGTCGTTTGTCAAAAGGAGAGTCTGTGATAGAATCCATGTTGTTAACCTGTTTCAAAGGCTAAGAAGAAAACAGTTTCTACTGTAATTCTAGATCTTCTCGGACAAATCTTCCCTATTTAGTTACACTTCTGGGTTCTATACCGGAGGCACTAAGACCCTGCAGGAGCCAAACATTTCAGGAGGGTTGGTGCCGAGGACAGGACAGCACGTGATGTGGCCTCATCATGCATATGGGCTGTCGTGTGGGCCCATCAGCCACCTCAGTACCCATTTTACTGGGTGCAGCGTAATAAAAAAGTACAGTTACGTAAGAACTTACCGTAACAGTAGATCTTTAAGAACAGCTGTTGCGGCAGGTTACACCATTAGGACTGAAGCCGGCAGGCGTCAGCACCCATGGAAATTTTCTTGCTAGCAGTCTTCCAGGGGACCACCTCCGGCGTCGGTCCTGGCGTCAGGCGTAGTACATAAAAGGCGGTCCCCACAATCGTCAGTTCTCCTGCCGGAGACTCCCGGCCGCTGGATGACATCAGAAGAGAAGACCGAGGATCCACCACCAGATGGCCAAGACTATAAAATCGGAAGGTCCCCTCTCATAAGATGGGTGTTTGACTACGACCTACCTCCAAAAGAAGGTGGGTAGGAAGGTACCTGCAGCAAGAGCTGTTCTCAAAGATCTACTGTTACGGTAAGTTCTTACGTAGTGTACTATCTTACTTCGAGATACAACTCCTGCAGCAGGTTACACCATTAGGACTGCTTTCCAAGCAATAGTGGCAGTCATGTGCCACTGGGAGGAGGAAAGGTAGAGATCTCAATTTTACTCAAGCCTAGGACAGAAGTCCCTGAAGGACGGCTAGACCGAACCCCGCTCTTCGCCTCGATGCAATGTCCAGACTGTAATGCCTGATAAATGTATGCACAGAGCTCCAAGTATCTGCAGCGCAAATAGCTGAGGTGGACACGTTCTTTAACGCCGCAAAAGAAGTAGCCACCCCTCTGGAGGAATAACCCTTGACCACGCCCGGTAAGAAAAAATTACTCACCTTAGTAATGTTGTTTCTTCTAATGGAGTCTTGCTATATTATGACAAGTTGCAGTTTGTCCCACCACTAGAACTGCTCCGGAGGTGAAATAGTTAAATCCATTACACGAATGGAACTTTGAGCACGAGCTCTAAGATAGAAGCTCTGTCTGTGTAGTTTCAAACCTGAACTGTCAGATCTTTACGACAAAAACTCACTAAGGTCTGTGTGGAGCTGTAACCTACACTAGCCAACTGGCTACCTAAATAATAACACCCATTGCTGGTCCCAACACCAAAGACTCAAGTCAGGGGACCAGAATTAATAATATAATTTAACAATATGAGAAATAACACAAGAATAATAAACACCACACCACAAGCGGGTGAAACGCCTAAAAGGGCATAAAATAGTGCCCACTAGGTTGCCCACCATACCAAGTAGAAGTTCTGAGAGGGGCAGACAGGAGGGAGGTCATAATATAGCAAGACTCCATTAGAAGAAACAACATTACTAAGGTGAGTAATTTTTTCTTCAAACAACATGAAGTCTTGCTATTATATACAAGTTGCAGACTACACAGCAGTACCTCCATGGAGGAGGACAGAACCTACTTAGGAATAGGCTCTGAAGCACAGCTGTGCCAAACCGAGCATCTCTCCTAGCCTGGACATCCAGGGAGTAATGCTGGTGAAAGTGTGTACCGTTTTCCAAGTAGCAGCCTGGCATATCTCCAATATAGGGATGTCTCTGGCAGCAGCTAGAGACGCGGCTGTACCTCTGGTAGAATGAGCCCTCAAGCCAGAGGGGGGATCTCTGCCCAGTTTCTGATAACAAAATTGGATACAAGAGACAATCCACCTGGCAACTGATCTCTTAGTGGCAGGTTTCCCTTTCCCAACCTCACCATAAGTGAGGAAAAGTTGGAGGGATTCGAACCTGTGACCCTTGGTACGTTCTAAATAGTAACTAAGGGCCCTCTTAACATCCAAACTGTGCAATCTCCTCTCACCAGAAGAGGAGTGTTCAGTGAAGAATACTGGAAGGGAGATAGATTGGTTAAGATGGAAATCTGAAACCACCTTAGGCAAAAACATCCTGTTAGTCCTGAGGACTACCTTATCCCTGTGGAAAGAAATAAAGTCAGTTTCTACTGACAAGGCTAGCAACTCACTTATGCGTCTGGCAAGAAGTGATAGCCACTAGGAAAACAGTTTTTCAAGTTAGATACTTCAGCTCTGCAGAAAACAGAGGTTCAAAGGGGTTGCATTAACTGGGCAATGCAAACATTAAGGTCCCAGGCAGGGGCTGGATCCCAAAAGGTGGATTAGTATGGAGTAATCCTTAAAAACTTGGAAAAACACAGGGTGAGCTGAAAGAGAGGATGACTTTCCTGCTGAAACAAAAGCAGAGACAGCTGCCAAATGAACTCTCAGGGTAGCTGGTCTGAGGCCCAAGGAATTAAGATGGACCATGTAATCTAACACAATGGGCAAATCAGCAGATTCTGGGAAATATGCTTCCCAGAACACCAAATGGAAAACCTTTCCATTTAGAATTATAAGTAGCCCTAGTGGAAGGCTTCCTGAAGCCTTTAGAATTTCAAGAACACCCTGAGAGAGGTGTAAGTCAGCAAATTCTAACTCCTCAAAAGCCAGGCCTTGAGGTTGAGGATTTGAGTTCGGATACCAAACTCCCCTGGGCACAGGATAATGAGGTTGTGATTCCTGGGGAGACACACAGAGAATATTGACTGTCAGGGACAGAAGGAGTGGGTACCAGGGCTGCCTGGCCCAATCCGGGCAATCAGAATCACCCTGCAAGGCTGGGATCTGATTTGACTAACACTTTGAATAGGAGAGGAAGGGAAAAGCATAAAGAACTTCCTTCCCAATCCAGAAGGAGGGCTCCAGGGGACTGAGCCCAACACTGGAGGCCTGCAGCAGAACAGTGGAAGTTGGTGATTGTCTGGGCTGCAAAAGATCTATCTGAGGGTGCCCCATCTGGCAAAAGACTATCCCCAGTACTTGAGGATCCAGGGACCATTCGTGATGGCCCCAGAAATCCTGCTGAGAGCATCTGCTAGAACATTGTCCTTTCAGGAAGGTGAACTGCTATGAGGGAAGTGTTCAGGGAATAGACCAGAGACCACAACTTCATTGCCTCGGTGCACAAGGCCGAAGACCCAGTGCCCCTGCTTGCTGATGTACCACATTGTTGTGGTGTTGTCTGTTCTGACTTGTACCACTTTGTTCTGAACAGATGCAGAAAACACTGAAGTGCTAAAAGACAGCTCTGAGTTCCAGCAAATTGATGTGGAACAGAGATTCCTGGGAGACCACACTCCCTGAGTGGAAGGTTGCCCATGTGGGCTCCCACCCCAGGAGGAAGCATCTGTAGTGAGAGTCAGCGTGTGAGCAGGGGAATGAAGGGGACCCCCAATCTTAAATTGCTCTGATCCTGCCACCACTGGAGGGCCTGGATCAAGGTTCAGTCACTGGGACCAACTTGGAAAGGGGCTCTTCTCTGAGACCAATAGGTTCTCAAGTGAACCTGAATGTCTCTCATCTGAAATCTTGCTCCTGCACTACAGCTGTGGATGCAGCCATGTGACCAGGAGCTGCAAAAGTGTCTTGCTGGTCAGAGACCCGCGAGTGAAGGAGGAGGCAGAGCCACCAAGTTCCTTACCCTTTCTAAGGGAAGAAAAGCTCTGCCCGGTTTGTGTCCAATTCTGCACCTATAAAGGTGAGTACCTGGACTGGTTCCAGAACCGACTTGGTAGATTTAGCAGGAAGCCCAGGGAGGTGAGAAGCTGCTGGGTGACTTGCAGGTGAGATTTTACCTGTGCTGGGGACTGGTCTACAATGAGCCAGTCGTCTAGATAGGGAAAAACAGCAATTCTTTGCCTCCTTAAGTGAACCACTGCTACTGCCAGACATTTTGTGAATACCCTTGGGGCAGAGGTCAAGCCGAAGGGCATTGCTCTGAACTGGTAATGACCTGAGGGCAGTTCGAATCTGAGGTACTTTCGGTGGGAGCTTCTGATTAGGACATGGAAATAGGCATCCTTGAGGTCCAGGGAGGCTAGCCAGTCCCCTGGCCTTAGGGAAGGTAAAATCATTGCCAGAGTTACCATTTTGAACTTTGGTTTCAAAAGATGCTTGTTCAGATATCTGAGATCTAAAATGGGCCATTCTCCTGTCTTTTGGGGTAAGGAAGTATCTGGAATACAGACCCCTGCCCTGATGCAGGGAGGAACCCTTTCTGCTCTGAGAGCTAACAGGATGAGACCTCTGTTTCCAGAAGAGGGTCTCTGAAGCACTTGCAGGTAGAAAAAGTCTGCTTCTCAACTTGGGAAACTTTTTGAGCTAAGAACCAGACCCTGGCTTACTACTTCCAGAACCCACTTGTCTGAGGTTAAAGAAGCCCAATTCTGACTGAAGTAAGCCAGCCTGCCCCCCATTGGTACAGGAGAATCGGCCCTGGGCACCCCATCAGGGTGCCTGTTTCGCAGGAGCTTTAGGCTGGGGGGTGGGAGCAGGTCTGCCCACCCCTCGTCTGCCCCTGCCTCTGAAGAAGCCCCTCTGAGCATAGGCAGAGGAGGCCTGAGTCTGGTAGAAAGGCCTGTGAAAAGGCCTACCCCTACCCCTGGGGCATGCCTTTGAGGAGTGGCTTGCGCCTTAGCCTGGGCACTCTTGTAAGTAGTCCTATATTCATCCATCTTCTTCATGTAATTCTCTGTCTGCTGTCCAAACAGAGAATTTCCCCACAGGAAAATCCATAGCCTTAGTCTGGGTATCCTGTGACAAACTAGTACACCTGAGCCAGGCCAACCTACGAAAAGCTACAGATGTGGCCATGACCCTAGAGGAAACATCATTAACATCCACAGCAGCATGAAACTGAACCTTAGAGGCTTCAATGCCATCAGCAGCCACCTGTTCTAGTTCACTAGCCAGCTGGCCATGGGCCTGCTTGGCCAATTGCATAACAGTATCCCATCTAGATTTCTGATATCTAACTACATAAGCCATATAATTTGCTTGCCTGAGTCCCAGAGAGGCTGCCATATACTGTTTTTTTGCCATGGCATCAATCTTCCTGGAATCCTTGTCAGGAGGATGTGAAGCCAAGGGAATATTAGCTTTATCACAGGCAGCAGCCTGAACTACCCCAACATGACTGCATTGCTGAGAAAGGAATTCTGTATCAGGGCCTGACAATGTATACCTTCTGTCCATCTTTTATCTACAGGAGGCACAGAATTAGGAGCTTTAAAATTTTAATTGTTTGTTTCCTAAAAGACTTATGTAAAGGAATAGACAATCTCCTAGACTCTGGAATATCCATCCTTTCTACAAAATCAGGCTCCTCTTGCTCATCCACAGCCTCTTCTAAAAGGAAGCTGGAGGTTTCAACAACTTTTATAAAACATAAAATGAGATGGGGACTCAGACAGCATGAGGAATTCTAAAGGTCTGTCTGGGGAGATGTCCGTTCAATGGGCACACCCAGACCTTCCCAGCCACATTCATACTGTTCATAATCTCCTCCCTCCTCTGGTTCATAAAATTCCTCAATATCATAATCCTGAACCACTGGGACCGGACGAACCGACCTTTTACCAGATAGTGGTGGTTCGGATGGACCTGAGACAGTGACTGGACAATCTGTATGGCTTTTGCTATCTCTGCAGCAGTTGGAGAAGGAATTTTGGACTCCAGACCTGCTGATTTTCTTGTTTCTTTACTGGAATTGGTTCCTCAGAACCAGCTTTTCTTTGCCGAGGAAGTCAGGCCCTGGTCAGAGGCACTCCTCTGGTTCGGTTGGCACCGAACCGGGCTGACCATCGGGTCCAGCGGACTTTTAGCCTCTAGTCCCTGAGCCTGCCCAATCTTTTTCCAGGGTGGCTGCAGGAAATTCTTACATACCTGGCAGTCTGACTGGAGGTGGTCAAACCAGACAATAAACACATGTGGTGTGTGGGTCAGCCTTGAAAGACTTCCCCCAAACATCACAGTGTTGAAACCAATGGGCCCGGTTTTCTTTTGGGTTTCTCAGACATAATGCCAGCCTAACCAAAAACTTGCCCTTTTACTTGGCAGTACCAGGCAAGACACCCTATCGGTTCCTAACCGTGTCACGGGTATTGGAAAAAAGTAATAAATCCGTTTTTTTAGAACCGATAAGAACCAGGAACCACTCTAAAATAGTAACTTTTAGTTTTAAATGAGTTTTAAACCCACTGATCGGTTCAAACCGAACCGATCTTACAAGTTCCACACAGACAAAACCTTCATTTACTTACGGTTACCACAGACAGAGCTTGAACCGAACGGTTTTGAGGTTAAAATAAACTATTCTCGGTTAAATCAACGCGAGAAACACTTTAAACGATAAATGAACCGAGCAGAAGGAGAAATCTCCGGAGTGACTGTTCACTGAGGCGGAGTAAAGAATCTGACAGTTCAAGTTTGAAATGACACAGATAGAGCTGCTCTCGTGCCAAAATTCTATTTTGGAATGGTTTTAACCATTTCACTCCGGGGCAGTTCTAGAGCTGGAACAAACTGCTAATGTCTATAATATAGCAAGACTTCATGTTGTTTGAATTAGGAGTTTTTAAGATTTTTATTGTTTGTTTCCTAAAAGACTTATGCAAAGGAATAGACAATCTCCTAGACTCTGGAATATCCATCATTTCTACAAAATCAGGCTCCTCTTGCTCATCCACAGCTTCTTCCAAAGGAAGCTGGAGGGTTTCAGCAACTTTTTTGTAAAACATAAAATGAGAGGGGGACTCAGAAAGCATAGGGGAGATTCTAAAGGTCTGTCTGGGGAAATGTCGGTTCAATGGGCACACCAGACCCTCCAGCCACATTCATACTGTTCATAATCATCCTCCCCTCCTCTGGTTCATAAACTCCTCAACTTCATATTCTTGAACCGATGGAGACAGGACGAACCGACCTTTTACCAGATAGTGGCGGTTCGGACGGGACCGGAGACAGTGACTGGACAATTTGAATAGCTCTTGCTATCTCTGCAGCAGTTGGAGAAGGGATTTTGGACTCCAAACCTGCTGACTTCCTTGTTCTCTTTACTGGAACTGGTTCCTCCGAACCAGCTTTTCTTTTGCCCGAGGAAGTCTCACCCTGGTCAGAGGGCACTCCCTCCGATTCGGTTGGCACAACCGGGCTGGCCATCCGGTCAGCGGACTTTTAGCCTCTCGTTCCTGAGCCTGCCCTCTTTCCAGGGTGGCTGCAGGAAATTCTTACAAATCGGCAGTCTGACTGGGGTGGTCAAACCCAGACAATAAACACGTTGTGTGGGTCAGCCTTGGCAAAGACTTCCCCACAGACATCACAGTGTTCAGAACCCAGTGGGCCGGTTTTCTTTGGGTTTCAGACATAATGCCAGCTCAACCAGAAAACTTGCCTTTGAACGGCAGTGTAGGCAAGACACATTTTATCGGTTCCTAACCGTATCACTGGTATTGGAAAAACAAATAAATCCGCTTTTTAGAACCGATAAGAACCGAACCGTACTCTAAAATGACAAGCTTTAAAATTTTTAAGCTTTTAACCCAGCTGATCGGTTCAAAACCGAACCGATAAACTTACAAGTTCCACACAGAAAATACAATTTTAAATTACTTACGATACCACAGACAGAGCTTGAACCGAACGGTTTTGCGGTTAAAATAAAACTATTCTCGGTTGAATCGAACCGAGAAAACACTGTTTAAACCGAGAAATGAACCGAGCAGTAGGAGAAATCTCCGGAGCGACTGTTCAGTGAGGCGGAGTAAAGAATCTGACAGTTCAGGTTTGAAACTACACAGACAGAGCTTCTATCTTAGAGCTCGTGCTCAAAGTTCCATTCATGGAATGGATTTAACTATTTCACCTCCGGAGCAGTTCTAGTGGTGGGACAAACTGCAACTTGTCATAATATAGCAAGACTTCATGTTGTTTGAAAGGTTTATTGCGCTTGTCATAACAGAAAGTGATGCACTGGATGAGCCATCTCGAGAGTGACTGTTTGGAGACAGGAGCTCCTTTCATCCTGTGAGCAAAGGAGACGAGACGTTAGTCCGACTTTCGGAGCTGTTTAGTTCTGGTCAGATAGTATCTGAGGCACCGATGCACGTCGAGGGTGTGCAGAAGGGCTTCTCCTTGATTAGTGTACCTTGGGAAATACATTGGTAGATCAATATTCTGGTTAAGGGTGAGGGCTGAAACCACCTTAGGCAAAAACTTTGGGTTTGTCCTTAGGGATACCCTGTCCTGATGGAAAACCAAATAAGGCTCTTTGCACATAAGAGCATGCAATTCCGAGATCCTTCTAGCCGAGTAACAGCAACTAAAATATAACGTTTTCAAGGAAGCGTGGCTTCATAATCATGACTGGTTCAAAAGCTGGCAGCGTAAGCTGCTCCAGGACGAAAAGTAAGTCACAAGGAGGAATTGGATCTCTGATGGGCGGCCTAAGGTGGAGGACTACCCTTAAGAAGGCACAAGTAGTGTCCAGCTGGGCCACCGTCCGATGGCCTACTGGGGCATGGTAAGCAGAAATTGCACAAAGGTGCATTTTAATCGAGGAGTAAGCCAGTCCGGAGTGAAAGAGGGAAAGCAGGTAGTCCAGAACCAGCTTTTCAGGACAGTCTAATGGCCGAAAAAAACCTGCGGCAGTCCACAAACAGAATCTATGCCATTTTCATGGCGTGCAGCTGCGTGGGTTGCCAGTTTCTGGCGGCAGAAATCGTCTGCCACTTCTTGTGAGACCCCATATCGCATCATGGCTATGTCTCCAGGAGCCAAGCGTGCAGGTTCAATGAACTTAAGTCTGGGTGGACCAATGAACCCGCTTCCTGAGACAATAGATGGGAGCTGATTGGCAAAGGAACTGGAGGTTCCTGGGATAGCTGGTGCAGAAGAGGAAACCAAATCTGTCTGCGCCAGAAGGGCACGATCAAGATGAGCGTTGCTTGCTCCCTGCGAAGTTTTAACAGAACTCTTTGGATCAAAGGGAAAGGAGATGGACATAGAGGATCTGCCATCGGGAGAGGACAACAGCGTCCTAGCCAGAAAACACCAGGCCCTGGATCTAGCGAGCAAAAATTGGGCAGTTTTGCATGAATGGGGCCATAAAAGGTCTAACTCTGGAGTGCCCCACCTGTGAAACAGATCCTCTGCCACCTCCTGTAGAAGTTCCACTCAGTGGACTCTGGCCTGACAGCGACTCAGACTGTCTGAGAGCGGTGTTGTCCACTCAGGGACATTCACCTGCCAGTGGTATTGCGCTTGCAGTATATCCTCTCTCACACTCTCATGGCCTCCCTACCAAAAGGCGGGTGGGAGTGAGTGACTCCTTGTTTGTTCTTGAGTAATACATCACCATGAGTATTGTCTGTTGTAACAGGAGTGTACCAGTGGAATCTCCGACTGGAAGACCTGCAAGCGTAAGAACTGCCCTCATTTCCAAAATGTTGATGTGGAGATGAGACTCTGGGCTGTCCACAAGCCTCAGACCGAACACCGTCAGGTGTGTTTCCCACCAAGCCCTGAGGCGTCTGTGGAGATGTCACAGTCGGAGGCGGCGCTGTGAAGGGAACTCCCGCAGAGAGGTTCCCCAGATTTAGCCACCATTGCCAATCCCGAATTACGGCATTCGTGATTCGGACCGGCTACAGATGGTCTTGCCTTTGGTCCCATGCACCCTTAGCCTCCACTGGGTTACCGCGTAGCAGGCGTGCCAGCGGGACTGTTGCAATGGCGCAGCCATGTGTCGAGCAGGCGAAGGACCGATCTGGCGAGACGGTCTTCTTCACCAACAAGTACCTGATGAGGATCCGTGTGTTCCGCTCTGTCCGAGGAAAAAGCTTTCACTCTGGCGAGTGTCCAGAACTGCTCCTATAAACTGCAGCTTCTGGGATGGCACCAGGAGTGACTCTCGTAGTTGATGAGAATACCCAGTGACTGAAAAAGGGACTGGGTGCAGTGAATGGCGTCATCAGTGCCTCCTGGAGGTGCCATGAGAAGCCAGTCGTCCAGGTATGGAACACGTAGTGACCTTGTCTCCTCAGAGGCAGCGTTCGACTGCCATGCACTTCATGAATGCAGGTGCGGCGACAGCCCAAAGGGAAGAGCTGGAACTGATAATAGCGGCTCTGAAACTTCGAGCGCAGGAACCTCCAGTGCGCTTGAGCAATCGGAATATGCAGGCAGGTGTCCTGCATGTCCAAAGATGCCAGAAAGGCGTCTTGCTTCAGCATGGGAATTAGGCCCGGAAGGGTCACCATGCGGAAGCGTCTGTAATCGACAGACAGGTTGAGGTTGCTGAGGTCCAGTATTGGATGGAGGTCCCCTGTTTTCTTTGGAACCAAGAAGAAGTGAGAATAGTACCCTAGTCCTCTCTGGTTCTCTGGAAAGTGCTCTAAGGCTTCCTTTTCCTGGAGAGCGAGCACCTCCTGCTGTAAGAGCAGGGCATGCTGACCCGAATATCGGGAAAGCAGGGGAGGTCTTGTGGGTGGACTGCCTACAAAAATCTATATAGTGGCCTTTTTTGACCAATTATAGAACCCACCTGTCGGTGGTGATCGACTACCACCCTGGCAAGTGGCGTCTTGATGCGTCATCGACCCCGACTTTCTTTCCCGTTGATCCTGAGGAGGGCAGGGGCGGGAAGGAGTCATGCTGTGGCAGCGTTCGATCTGGCAGGCTGTGCGACTTTGCAAATCGTTGACCTCTGCCTGGGGATGACTTGGCCTGGGCTGCGGGTGAAAGTGCCCATCTGCTGTTGGCGGGCTGAACTGTTACCTTTATGCCGCCACGGAGCGGCTCTGGTTTCTGAAAGGAACTGGGCGAGACCTGTACAGATCGGACTGCCTTCCTGCGTCCTGAAGTTTGGTGATTACTCTCTTGGAGGCTTCACCAAATAGGACCTCGCCGTTATAAGGGACGTCTAAGATGTTCTTCTGGACATCCGAGGTAAAACCGGAGACACGGAGCCAAGAGCGTCTCCGGAGACACATGCCTGAGACTGCTGCTCTGGCTGAAGAGTCCGCAGAATCATATACGGCTCTGAGCACCTGGGTCCCCACATCCGAACCCGTGTGGAGGAGGTTCAAGAGCTCCTCCTTTTGGTCGCCATCAGGCATCTTCTCAACCAGGTCCTGTCCCTGTTCCCACAGTGCGTTCTGGAATTGAACCATGTGGGTGAGGTAATTCAATGACCTGATGGCGCAAGTTGCAGCCGCGTACGTGCGCCTACCCAGGACATCCAATTGCTTGGATTCCTGGTCCGGTGGCTGTGTGCTCAAATGCTGAGGTCTCTGAGACCGGTCGTGCGAGGCAGTGATGACCAGGGAGTCAGTCAGAGGATGGTTCGCCACATACTGGTCCTCCCTAGGGGCCTTGTATAGGCGGTCAGCCTTCTTCGGCACTACTGGAGTGGAATGTGGACGTTTCCAGGCGGCCTTGGTGACGTCTGCAAAGGTATCCACCAAGGGCAGCACTACCACAGGCTTCGGGTTTTTCTGCCGAAGGTAGTGGGCAAGGCGTTGTCTCTCGGGGTCAACTCTTCAGCATCCCACCCCATATTCTCCTGGATGTGCCTCATGATCTCCGTGAAAGAGGGATCATCCGGAGACCTAGGTAGGTCGTGTGGGTCCGGAGAGGGAATGCTGATGGGAGAAGGAGATCTGGAGCACCCTGAGGTGTCAGATCTAGAATCCTCCCCAGATGGGGTGTACCGGCGTCGTCTGGGTCTCTTGGGACTGGGTGACCCTGAGGTGAATCTGGAGAGAGGTCTTCTCCTTTCTGAGGATCTGCCCCGAGGAGGTGGTGTTTGCTCCTTGGGGGTTGGCGACTGTCCTACGGGCCCCTTGGGTGGAGGAGGGGGTGTAGGCGGTGAAGGAGTAGAAGGAGGCGGACGTGTGGCGACCACATCTTTTCTGATGGTGTCCCACCAGAAGGTAAAGAGTTCCTTTACCTCTGCCAAATTCATACCTGATGACGGGCCCGGCGCCGGTGGCCTGTCGCCGGGGTCGGGACCCCGGGGGTCTCCCGCTCCGGGGAAGGTTCCTGTAGGAGCCCGGCGTCTCCGGTGTCACCCGCCTGGTCCTCGGGCTGTGTGGTATCCTCCTCCAACGAGTCCTTCTGACCGGCGTCCGCTGGCGGCAGTGGATGCGAGTCCTCTTCTCTGGGGTAGCCGACGTCGGTCCCCTGGCCGACGCCCTCGGAGGCGAATGCCTGGCCGGCGACGAGTGTTTTGGTGTCGCCGGCTCCTGGAAGCGCCGGTGGTGCTTGGCCGACATCGGGTGGGCCGACGACGGGTCCGACGTCCGTTTGAGGGACGTCAGGTCCTTGGTCCTGCAAGGAACCGGATCCGACCCACGCGGAGGCTGGGAAACCGACCTGGCGTCAAAGTCCCGTCTGCGGGAAGAAGACTTATGACGCTCCCCGGACTTTGACGAGGCCTTAAATGGAGTGGAAAAGGCAGACGGCCTGGAAGTCTTCAGGGGCTGCAAAGAAGAGGAACCGCTGGAGGATCTGACCTGAACCGGGGGAGGTTGCAATTGAGCCCTTAAGGAGAGCGGTCCAATCACGAGCCGGAGCTTCGGGAGTCCGAGGCCCTCGCAGGGGACCTGGGCCTTTCCTTTTCCCGGTGTTTGTGGGTTTTACCCGACGACTCCCCCCTGGAGGAAGGTTCCTTATCCATGGTTTTCAGTTCCTCCTCTAAGAGAAACGCTTGACGGGCCTTCTGGCGGCAGATCCTGGTGCAACTGTTGAAGCCCTGGCAGAAGGAGCAGGCCTTAGTGTTGTGTTCCGGG
This sequence comes from Neoceratodus forsteri, assembly GCA_016271365.2. Lineage (NCBI taxonomy): Eukaryota > Metazoa > Chordata > Ceratodontiformes > Ceratodontidae > Neoceratodus > Neoceratodus forsteri. Next base: position 126,516,352 of record JADMNL010000028.1, on the reverse strand, counting down.
GCCTAGGCAGCGCACGCAGGCTGAATGTGGATCCTTGAAGGGGATCTGTTTGCCGCAGGCACACTTTGATTGTTGACCCTCAAGAGAGGTAGTTGGAGAGGACAACACTTGAATCCAAAGTCGTGAAGAAAGACAAAATCGTCGTAGCTCTAAAGGTCATTGCACGCTAGAAAAAGGACCGAAAGGCCGATACTGGCGATGTCGATGGCGGGAAAAGAACTGGGGATTATGGAGGGGACCGCCTCCTTATGTACTACGCCTGACATCGGGGGCGGGACCGACGTCGGAGGCGGTCCCCGGCTGAAGACTGCTAGCTAGAAAATTTCCGTGGAGTCCTGGCATCTGCCGGCTTCAGTTCTAATGCTGTAACCTGCTGCAAGAGCTGTATCTTGAAGTAAGATCTGCAAACAGGCTCTGTGCTGAAGAGAAGACTCTTCGTCCCATCCGATCCAGCTCTCAAGAATTGGTCTCGGGGGGCCAATCGCAGACTGGGTGAAGCCTGAAAGGGGTGTCCAGCCACGTCAGTCCAGAAGGTGGATAAGGCAAGGTGCCTAAAGACCCGTGGGTTGCACAATACCTCCTTCAGCAGTCCATAGGAGCTGTTTCCTGGGAATATGGATGCTGCCTGGCACTGTACAACACTTGCTGGAAGGGAACCGACCAGGACAGGACTACCAAATGGTGCACCCCGTATTCGCCTACGAAGGCCTGCATCGCACGCTCGGTATTGTCCCTAGCATAGCGGGAGATGTGCAAGCCCCTAACCAACCTCGACAGGAAGCGCTGATACTGGGCTTGATCAGCGTCTGAGGACAGGTGGACTGAAGGTTCCTCTTATTCAGTGAACGAAGACCAGGAGGTTGAGGAGCATGACGAATCAGACTCTGGCTGCGGTGGGGGAACTGGTCGGAAGACCTGCTCGTCCATGGCCCTTTCGTACTGAGGGAACGCCACCGCCTGAAACCTGAAATGATTCCAGGTCAAAGGTCCCAAAGTAGCCTGGGAAAAGGGGAGCTGGGCGCAGAGGCACGGGCGAGCCTGTCACCTGATGTGATGTGCCTCTGCCAGGGCTAGCAGAATCCACAGGAGACCCTGGCATCAGAGGAAAACCGCAGGTCTGTAGATTCATCGTCCTATCCTGGAAATTGAAATGGTGAGGGCTTAACCCTATAGGGTGAGCTACCCTATCAGGGTACAGGGGTCGCATGGATCCAGAAGGGCAGACCCAGCCCCACCCAGAAGGACCTCTGTGGGAGAACCCGAAGGAAGAACAAAGGGCATGGCACTATGGCTCCTCCCTGAAGGGTCACGGAAGTATGCCACGGTCCCTTGCTGCCAGAGGACTCCGAGGATGCCCGCCAAGGCTCCCTCCACTCCACAGGCTCCCGGAGCAGACCTCAGGATGAGGGCTCAATCTTGATTCTGAGAGGGGGAATGGCACCGGGATGGCAGCCACTTCCTCACTCAGGAACTTGATTGCCACCTCAGCAGCTGAGGGACCCAAAGGTCACAGCTGGCCTCCTGAGCCAGGGGTGGCTGGGAGATCTGCACGAACCTCCCGAGCCAGGGGTGGCTGGGAGATCTTCACGAACCCCAGTCACCTGAGCCGCTAGAGGGGCACCTGGGGAGACGCAAGGATGCTGGGTCATGGGAAACCCTCTGACACCGAAGAATCAGGCAGCCAATCCGGATCCGCCTCAGAATCATCTTCCTCCAAAGAGGAGACAATTATGAAGGGCTCTGGATCGGCGGCCCCAAAGGATCCCTCAGTCATGGCGCTGTGACCCAGCCCTGCACCCCTTGCGGCGCTGGGATCCGAGACAGCGCCGAGGAACTCCCCACGCCAAGACCCACAGCCATGGGCCCCGACAGCGGGGGAGCCTGCCCCTCCAAGTAGGTGACTGCCAAGGCGGTGCTCCCAGCCCCGAAAGGGGCCAGACCAGCCCTCTGGCACCACGGCAGGGCCTCCTCCACGGTAAGGCTGGAAGAGGAGGAGGCCCCCTCTTCACCGGACTGTATAGGCCCCGGAAGGTACCCGGAGGTAGGGCAAAGAGTCCTGTGCTTGGACAGGCGTGAGCAACGACACACCACAAAAGTCGGTGGGACCCTGCCGACCTTTAACACGTGATGCTCCAAAACTTGACGGTCCATCGTGAAGCAGGCATCGCAAGCATCCATATCGTGCTGGGGACCAAGACAAGTGAGACACACAGCATATCGGTCACGGAAATCTGTTGGCCACAGGGACACCGATGCATACGGGGCCGACCATTTTTCTTGGCTCGCTTCTTGTCCAGACGACCAGACATGACGGAATGGTAACAAAACTTAAATTCAGAAAAGACTCAACGCCGTACACAAAATAAAAAGGAAAGGTCTTCCCGGTCTTGAGTAGCAGAACCTAGGCAGAGCTGAGGATAACGGTGAACGGCATTGAACTTGGTGTCGCAGAAAACACTAGGCCGCAGAAGTGTGTAGTCGGCTGGGGTGCTGTCTCGATGGTGGGAGAAGCTGAACTGAGGTGGAGGAGGACCCAACGGCCGTTACTGGCCAACCCGCAAGCGCCACGTATAACTTCAGCCTCGTGGGCATTGCCACCCCCCAAAAAAAGTCTCCCGCAGAGTGCCTGTCTCTGGCAGACACCCGCCAATGATGAATGGTGAAGACTGACACAGGTAAGAACTAGGAAAACATAACCTAACAAGGGCATAAGATAGCACAATTGACCCACGTAAAAAGAGTCAACTGAAACAATGTCTTCACAACCTAAACCCAATGAGGGAGTGAAGACCAGAAACAGAATGAGTGAATACGGGGGATGGTGGGTGGGTGTGTGACTAAATGGTGAAGACTTGTCCAAGAAGATCAAGAATTACAATAAGTACGTAATTTTCATATCTTCCTGAACTTTAAGTCTTCACCATTTAGTCACATTTCTGGGTTAGAGTGCCAAGCTAAATCAATTCCCCAAGCCGGAAGGTAGGAGACAGAGCTCATGTTAGGACAGAATCCCGTAAAGGATCGTCCTTCCAAAGGAAGCATGCTGTCTGGCATGGACATCCAGAGTCCAGTGCTTGATAAACGTGTGCACTGAGCTCCTAGTTGCCGCTTCGCAAATCTCCGTTACAGGAACGCCAGGGGCGCCGCAACTGCTCTGCCTGAGTGGTTGCGTACCTTGCCTTCCAACTTGTCTGTGCCATGGAATAGTAATGGAGAAGGCATGTCATTATCCAGGCAGAGATGGATCTGATGGATACTGGCTGACCCAGCTGGGCTGTGATGAAAGAGACAGAGAGTTGCATTGCCTGATGGATGTCCATAGTTCTACTGATGTAGAACTGTAGGGCGCTCTCAACATCTAGGGAATGAAGGGCGCATTCTCCTTCATTTTGGAAGTTAGCAAAGTAAGTCGGCAGACTCAAGGGCTGGTTGAGGTGGAAATCTGAAACTACTTTGGGTAGGAACTTAGGGTGAGTACAGAGTACCACCTTGTCTTTGTTAAAGACGGTGTATGGAGCTGTCCTACTACCATCCATAAGTGTCTTGCACAGACAGCCATATGGGCCTGACGTGATGAAATGTATAGAAGGCGATGCGCTGAGAAAAAAATCCTTCTCCCCCAGCGGTTAAACTCAGCTGAGTCAAGCTCTGGGGGGCGGTCGTGTCTCAGGGGGCCATGCCCAGAGGAGGTGTACAGTAACTCTATCCCCAAAGTAAGACTAGGCAAGGCACCTTGAGACCCCCGGGGGTGGGGCATGATACCTGTGCTGGCAGTCCCTCGGGACAGGAAAGGGGAAGCAGGAGACTGCCAGACCTGATGGGACGCTTCCTGAAAAGGGACAGGCTATGGAGGAATGAACACATTCTCAGAGGAAAACTCTACCAGGAGAGTCCGCGTCACATGGGCAGGATCGCGATTTGCAAAATGGGAAATGTGGAGTTCTTCCAGCAACCTCAATAAGAACCGCTGATAGTTGGTGATATCAGCGTCCGAAGACAAGTGGACCAAGAAGTCGTCTTCCTCCTGGGAGGCAGGTGAGTGACCTGGCCCAGAGCTCTGAGATAGTGAGGGAATCCTGCAGCCGAGCCTCTGAATTGGTCCCGTCACAGAGGCCCCATAGGACCCGAAATGCCCGGGAGAGCAGAAAGGTGAGGCAGAGGATCCGAAGAAGGAGAAGACTGGCAAGCCAGTGGAGGATCCCTGCTAGGGCTTCAGGAATGCTCACGCGACCCCTCCAGAAAGGTGGGGTTGCACAAAGAATCCACATAAGGTCGCACAATTATGCAAGTGTGGCCTGCATGGTGCCCTAAGGAAGAAGCCCCACAGTGAGGAGACCGGGGCCGGTCTGGTCCTTGTGGGCAGCTCCTAACCTCACCAGATGCAAGATCCCCCCTGCTGAGGAGAGCGAAAGTGCGAGGGGTCAGCACTGTGGCTCCTACCAGAGCCACCAGCAGCTCTAAGAGAAGACTCCCGGGCCACCCCAGGTGTTCTTAAGCCTTCCACCTCAGAAAAGGATCTGCCCCTCATCCATCCTTGAAGTATTAAGGGGTCAACACCAGAGGAGCCACAGGTGTTTGCAAGCCTGCCACGGCAACCCCCGAGTTAGTCCTTCAAAGGGTAACAGAGGCCACGCCGCTCCCAGCTTCAGCGCCAGATTTGGCCCCCACAGAGGTGCCAATCTCGAACTCGGCATCAGGAGCAGCAGCACCTCCAGACCCGACACGGTCTCCTGACTTCGCTCCATCATCAGCGCCGTTCTTCTCCGTGGCACCAGGGATGGTGCCGCCCTGTTCCAAGGCACCAAGGGCGGCACCACCATGTCCCGTGGCCCCATGAAAATCCCTGGCACCAGCAACAATGCCAGAGGAATCAGAAATGGCGGCCCAGAGACAGAGTCAGTAGGAAGAGGAGAAGAAAAGTACAATTACGTAAGAACTTACCGTAACAGTAAATCTTTGAGAGGAGCTCTTGCAGCAGGCTGTAACCTTCAGGACTATGCCATAGGCACTAGGACCATCCGGAAAACTTCTCAGCCAGCAGTATACAGCAGAGACCACCCCCGACGCCGGCCCCGCCCCGTCGGCCCTGGTACAAAAGGGGGTGGACCCAGCTCCATCTCAGTTCTCCCGCCAAGGCTCACAACAAGCCCTGACAAGAGAAGGAGACGAAGTGAATATCGGAGATGTAAATGAAGATGGATCTGCACACCTCGAGGGGGAAGGCGGGTGGGAAAGTAACGCCTGCTGCAAGAGCTCCTCTCGAAGATCTACTGTTACGGTAAGTTCTTACGTAACTGTACTATCTTACTTCGAGTGGGAGCTCCTGCAGCAGGCTATAACCTTCAGGACTGAATACCAAGCAGTCCACGCCAAAGAGGCAGATGACCCCAGGAGAATATGCTGACTCCAGAGGCCTCAGGACAGAAGTCCTTGTAAAACAGCCAAGCCGAAGCTAGCTCGGCGGCTGGAGACGATATCCAAGCTGCAATGCTTGACAAAGGTATGCACCGAGTTTCAGGTAGCAGCCGCATATATGTCCCGATAGAGACATTTCTCAGGGCGGCGAATGAAGCAGACACTCCTCTGGTGGAGTGACCCCTAACCGGGCCCGGTAGGGGCTTATTGTGTTTCTCACAGTAGAAGAAAACGCAGTGGACTATCTACTTTGATATCGTCTGCTTGGTCACCGGTTACCCAAGCATTGTGGCGCAAAGGCCACAAAAAGTCGCTCCGATTGACGGTGCGCAGCCATCCGCTTGAGGTAATACCTCAAAGTCCTGTGCACATCCAGTGTGTGAAGGAGAGCCTCCCCTCTATTGGATGGGGAAGGAAAATAAACTGGAGGGTCAACTGACTGGTTGAGGGTCAACTCCGAGACCACTTTCGGAAGAAACTTAGGATTTGTTCTAAGGGAAACCCTTTCGCTGTGGAAAATCAAATACGGCTCTTTACACATCAGAGCCTGAAGCTCAGAAACTGTTTGAGCTGAAGTAACAGCAACCAAAAAAACATGCCTTCCAAGAAAGGAAAGGCAGCTCACAATCCGCTGCCGGTTCAAAGGGAGGGAGGGTGAGCTTCTCCAACACACAAAGGAGATCCCAGGGTGGGATAGGGTCCCGAATGGGAGGTCTCATATGCAAAATTCCTCCTAAAAAGGTGCGGGCAACATCCAATTGTGCCAACGCCCTATCTCCAATGACAGCATGATAGGCGGAGACAGCCCACATATGCACCTTGATAGAGGAGTAACTCAGGCCATTTTGATACAAGGAGAGGAGATACTGCAATGCTGAGTTCACTGGACAAGTGACGGGGTCCAAATGCTGTGACGAGGCTCACAGACATTCCACTTCATGGCGTAAGCAGAGCGGATGGAGGGCTTTCTCACCAAAACTAGGACTGCCGCCACTTCCGGGGAAACCCCGTATCTGTGTTGAGCTACGTCTGAAGGAGCCAAGCATGTAGGTGTAAGGACCGAAGGTCCGGATGGACCAGCGACCCCTGTTCCTGGGACAGCAACTGCGAGCATATGGGCAGCGGAACTGGAGGCTCCATAGATAACCGCTGCAAAAGTGGGAACCAAATCTACCGAGGCCATCTGGGGGCTACGAGAATCATTCGGGCCCCTTCCGCCTGTAACTTCAGTAGGACACTCTGAATGAGAGGGAAGGGCAGGAAGGCATAGAGAAACCTCCCTACCCAGCAAAGGGATAACGCGTCTGGCCAGAAAACTCCAGGCGCATGCTCTCGCGAGCAAAACATTGGTAGTTTGGCGTTGCGTGGTGACGCAAAGAGGTCCAGCTCTGGATGACCCCACTTGTCGAAGAGCTGATCTGCCACAGACTGTAGCAGTTCCCACTTGTGTGCTCTGGATCAAGACCTGCTTAGGCTGTCGGCCAGATCGTTGAGGATGCCTGGAACGTGCACTGCGGACAGCAGCATGCGCCGCTCCAGCGCCCAGTACCAGACTTTCATCGCCTCCCTGCAAAGAGGATACGAATGAGTACCCCCTTGCTTGCTGATGTAGAAGACAATAGCCATATTGTCTATTTGAACCAGAAGAGAGCCTGGCACCAGGTCCTCGTGAAAGGCCTGTAAGGCATAGAGAACCGCTCGCATCTCCGGTACATTGATGTGAAGGGATCGCTCCTTTGATGACCAAACCCCTTGCGTTTGATAAGCACCCAGGTGAGCCCCCACCCCAGGTCTGATGCATCTGTCGTAAGAGTCTGACCTGGTGGCTCCGAACGAAAGCTGACCCCTTTCTCCAAATTCTGAGGGTCCATCCACCAAAGCAAAGTTCTCCTGACTGGCTTGGTGATCCTGACCATGAAGTCTAGATCATCGTAGCCTTGGTCCCACTGTACCCTGAGCATCCATTGCGGGATCCGCATGTGGAGGCGTGCCAAGGGAGTGACCGGAATGTCCGCCGCCATGTGCCCCAGTAGCCTGAGGAAGTTCCATGCTGGAACTTGAGGAGTTATTGAGATCCCTTCGGCAATCTCTTGCAGGCAATCGTCCGTGTCCTGGGGGAGGAAGGCCATGCCCTTGATGGAATCCAGTATCGCGCCAATGAAAACGAGCTTTTGAATGGGCTCTGGGGATGATTTCTGCAAATTCAGGGTGATCCCCAGCACTCGGCATAGAGTATAGGTGTCTCCGAGGGCGTGAAGTAGGCCTGCCCTCGACGGGGCTGTAAGTAGCCAATTGTCTAGGTATGGGAAAACGTAGTGTCCCATGTGCCTTAGAGCCGCAGCCACTACTGCCAAGCATTTTGTAAAGACTCGCAGAGTGAAAGAGAGGCCGAATGGAAGAACTCGGAATTGGTAGTGCTCCCCTTGGAAGTGGAACCTCAGAAACTTCCAGTGGGGAAGGAAGACCCCGATACGCATGTATGCATCTTGCATGTCTAGGGAGCAGAGCCAGTCTCCTTGGTGTAGCAGAGGAAGAAGACCCAGGAGGGTCACCATCCTGAACCTTTTGTACTCTATAAAGAGATGATTTAGAGAGCGGAGGTCCAGAATGAGACGAAGATCCTGTGTCTTTTTTGGGACCAGGAAGAAATGGGAGTAAAACCCCTTTCCCCGCTGATGCCAGGGGATTACCTCTGTTGCCCTTTTCTGCAAGAGAGTCTGAATCTCTCCTTTTATTAGTGGGATGTGAGAAGGAGGATAACGGGAGTACTTTGGCAGAGTATTTGGTGGAAACTCCGTGAACTCCAGCGTGTGTCCTCTCCTGACGATATCTAGGACCCATTGGTCTGCAGTAATCGACTTCCACCATTCGAGATGAAGGGAGAAGCGGCCCCCGACCGCCTCCCCTGGGTCTTCCTGTGGAGGGGGGGGCGGAAGGGAGTCACTGGGCTGAGCCGGGTGTAGGCAGAGAGGGCTGGGAGGACTTGGGCCCACGAGCAGGAGCTCCTCCAGGCTGCTGGATACCGGATCTCCTACGATGGCCGCCTCTCTGCCCCTGCTGGTTACTACAGGCATGACCGTGGCCACCTGAGGACTTGTGAAATGGCCATTTGCGTTGTCTTCGCTGGTCGCCGTGGTACATCTGGCGAACTGACCAGACAGACTTGCCCGACTCCTGGAGACGAGAAGTCAAAGCTTCCGTCTCCTGTCCAAAAAGCACGGTACCCTGGAAGGGTAAGTCCTTGATACGCCTGCAGATCCTGGTGAAAGCCCGACTCTCAACCAGGCGTGGGCGCCGTAGGGCACACCTTTAAAGTGGCTGCCCTGGCTGCCATATCTGCAGTGTCATACAAGGCTCTCAGGACATGGGAGCCTACGTCTGAGTCCGATTTAAAATGTCCAGAGCTCTGTCTTTCAGTCAGAGTCTGGAATGGCCTTCAAAAGCTCTTGTCCTCGTTCCCATAGCGCATTCTGGTATTTGACCATATGCGTCAAGAAATTGAGGGACCGTATGGAGCAGGTGGAGGCAGAATAAACCTTCTTGCCCACCTGGTCCAAACAGCGAGACTCCGGGTTGGGATGCTGTGAGCTGAGGTGCTTCGGCTGTCTGGTTTTATCATGGGCAGCCGTGATCACAGGAGTCCACCTGAGGGTGTTCAGTTAGGAGCGATTCTGCCCTCGGGGCCTTGTGCAGCCAATCCGACTTCTTCGGAACAGCCGTGACTGAAGCTGGATGCTTCCAGGTAGTCCGGGTAAGGTCCTGGAAAGTATCCACCAAAGGAGGGATCACCACTGGTTTCGGCTCCTTCTGCCTCAAGTACTTCGCCAGTCTCCGGCGTTCCGGATCCAGGTCCTCCGTCTCCCACTCGTTGGAGGCCTGGATATGCCTCATGACGTCCATGAAGGTTGGATCGTCTGGAGGTGAGCGAGGCTGGTCCTTCTCTCCCGGGGACCGCTGCAAGCTGAGAGAGGAAGATGACGCAGAAGAGAATGAGGGAGATCGACTATAAGATCTCGAATAGCCTGACCTCTCCTTGTGATCAGACTCCCGCTGTCGTCGGTAACTGGGGGACCGACGTCGGAAGCGTTCTCGTCTAGAAGACTCAGAAAAACTCTGAGAACGCGACCTAGACTGACGACAGTCTCCAGGATCCCTGGAGCGACGTTGGTGGTGTCCAGACCGGGTGCGGGAACAAGCCCTAGAAGGAGGTGTAGGCGGTCGCTCTGAAAACTTCCACGCGGAAGGCTCAACTTCCGGCTGTGGGTTGCCCGCCGGGTCCAGTACCGGTGTCTGGGCTGGCGACGGGGGGGCCGCTTCTGGACCTGCCACCACCAAAAGGAGAATAGCTCCTGCAACTCATCCTTCGAAAAGAGTTCTGCCGCCCGGCCTGGAAAGAGAGTACCGGGACGTCGGCCTGCAGAAGAGAGTCCTCCTGGAGAGTCTGGGGGACTGTGACGAGGGGCGTCGGCTCTTCCCGCGGTTGATCCTCACCTTTGCCCTTCGACCGCCGATGGTGGTACCGACGACGGGCATACCAGGGGGCGCCAGAGAGTCTCGAACCCAGAGGCACGCTGGGAAGGCAGACAGTCCGGAGACAGGCGGTGCCGGTGCCTTGGGAGGTGGGGTCGCAGCCTTCACCTCCAAGGGCTTGGTGGTAACTCGCGCTTGGCCTGCTTCTCCCCGAAGGGCCGGCCTTGGCCTGAGAAGACTTGACGCCTTCCTGATCCCAAGGGCGGCCTTCTTGGGAGAGGGCGCAGCGCGACTGGGACCGTGTCGGACCGACTACAGTCTTTACCGTGACGTTTCTTCTCCTTGCAGTTCCCCCTGGAGGAGTGCAGATCCATCTTCTGCTCCAGAAGGAAAGCCTACAGGGCCTTGAGAAGACGGATGCGGGTCCGGCTAGTAAAAGCCTGACAGGCGGAGCAGGCCGTGGTGTCGTGGTCCGGCCCAAGGCAGAATATGCAGCGTCGATGGCCATCCTTGGCCAGGATCTGCCTCCCACACTCGCACTTATTTTGGTGATGTTCTGGAGAGGCTGACGACGGGGAAGACATCCGTCGGGAAACTTCAAAAAAACGTCGGAAACGGTCTGACGTCGGTTAATGAAAAAAGGAACCGTTGAAAACGGTAAAAAAGCGGGTTTGAAGGAAATTCTTGCTGCTTTCTGGCAAGCTGATTGAAGGTCTCTTCACATGCGGGACGCGGCGGGAAAAGAACTGAGGTGGAGCTGGGTCCACTCTCTTATGTACCAGGGCCGACGTCGGAGCAGGGCTGGCGTCGGGGGTCGTCCCTGCTGTATACTGCTGGCTGAGAAGTTTTCCGGATGGTCCTAGTGCCTGGGGCATAGTTCTGAAGGTAATAGCTTGCTGCAAGAGCTCCCACTCGAAGTAAGATCCTTCAAAATAGTGCTGCTAGGCCTCTTAGGGTGGCGAGACTAATCACAGCCTGACAGCTCTTCGGAAGGGGGCAACCAGTCTGGGTCAGATCCATCCTCAACCTCCTCCTCCTCCAAAGAGGAAGAGAGCAGGATGACCAGGAGAGAGGCCTTCCCTCGCACCCTACCGTGTACGGTGCTGGAACAAGGGCCGCGCCGCACCCTCGGCACCGCCCTGCTCACCAGCCCCAGAAACGGAGCCAGGAGCATGAGCGGAACCGGCGGACAGAGTCAAGGGTCCCACCAGTTCAGATCCGGCGTATAGCTCCGATCGCGACACCAGGGGAGGCCGTGGCTCCAAAGAGGCCAATGACTGAGAGGGGTGCTCAACCGACTCCCCAGAGGAGGTCGACTGTCCACCTGACCCCTCTAGTGAACCGGAGGCGCGAGCGAGGCCGGCACCATTGACAGTCCGCGGCCCTCCAGTATGTGTAGTAATGGAGGGCAACCCAGGGGAAGGTTCCAGAGTTATTGCCATGGTGTCCCGGGACCAATGGCACCCTCCGAAGATAGGAGGTTTCTGACCCACCATCAATGCGTGCGTTTCGAGGACCCAGCAGTCCATGGAGAAGCACTGCGTGCGGTGTCCATGTCATGCTGTGACCCAGGCAAGAAAAACATCAATCATGATGATTCATTATGAAATGGACTTGCCACAGGGCACCGATTAAGCCAAGAGACACGCGATCGCGTGACCCCCGGACCGGACGATCGACCGCACACAAAATTAAGTAAAACAAGGAACAGACTTGGCGCCGTAGAAATAAAAGTCAATAATTAAAGCAAAAGAGAATGGTCTCACCAGATTGCAGCTCTACGGCGTCAAGTTACGAACAGAACTTTTGGTGACTTCAACGATGAGCTACAAAGTTTTCTCTTCAGCTCCCATGAGGTGTACTCTCGACGGCGGGAAAAACAGAACTGAGGTAAGGGAGAAGTTAGCATCGGTTACTTGCTAACGCAGCACGCTGTGCGTCGCCCTCGAGGGCAGCACTGGCCTCAACGCCGGCTCCTCCCCCAAACAAGAAAAATTGTAAGCTGAAAGCTCCTGCGGGGTGATAGCGCCTCGAGCGTATACCCACCAGTGATGAATGGTGAAGATACACACAGAAAGATCTGGGAAATTCTCTGAGAAACTTTAAACCTGCCCACCTCTATCTCCTCAGGAGCCAGACATGGAAATGAAGGGAGTGCAGATTGGGATGAACTAGAGATCCATGTTTCAGGAGGTCCATCCATAGAGGCAGTTGCCTCAGAGGACAGTCCAACAGTTTGCTGATCAATGGAAACCAGATCTGATGAGGCCAGTGTGGTGCAATTAGGATCATCTTGCCCCTCCATGCCTCTAATCTGAGCAGCACCTCTGAATTAGGAGTAGTGGGGGAAATGTGTACAGAAAGCACCTTGTCCACTGCAGTCTGAATGCATCCTAACAGAAAACGTTAGGTTCTGGATTTCTTGAGCAAAATAGAGGCAGTTTTGCATTGAGTGGTGATGCAAAAACGTCCACATCTGGACTGCCCCAAGAGCGATTGCACAACGTCTAGTGTGAGCAACCACTCGTGACGGTCCGCCTCCATCCTGCTGAGGCGGTCTACTAGATTGTTCTGGGCTCCTGGCAGGTAAACTGCCTGGATCAGAGTGCTGTGTTCCAGATACCACTCCCATACCCTCATCGGTTCCCTGCACAGGGGGTAGAAGTGAGCTCCTCCCAGCTTGCTGATGTAATACATTACCGTCTTCTTGTCCGTCTGAAGAAGAATAACTTTGTGACAGAGGACTTTCTCTAAGGCTCAAAGAGCGTACAGGACTGCTCTCATTTCCAAAACACTGATGTGCAGATGCAATTCCTCCTGAGTCCACACTCCTTGAGTGTGGAGGTCCTGGCAGTGAGCCCCCCAGCCAAGCAGAGATGCATCTGTGGCAATGGTAATCTGAGACTTCGGCGGCAAAAAGGGAAGACCTTGAAGAAGGTCGTCCTCCTGAATCCACCATGCAAGTGACCTCGTTAGAGGTTCTGTCACTTTTATGGGATAAGACTGCGGATGTTTCATAGGGGACCACTGCGTCCTGAGCATCCACTGTGTGGTCCTCATGTGTAATTTGGCCAGGGGCACTGTGAAGACAGGAGAGGCCATTAGGTCTAGCATACGCTGCATGGAGTGGGCTCGTACAGGGTTGTTTTCTCTGAGGAAGCAAGCCATCTGGAGAATATTGCTCCTCCTGTCCTCCAGGAGGAAGGCCCTCGCTTTGGAGGCATTCAGGAAGGCTCCTGTGAACAGGAGCTGCTGAGAGGCTTGAAGTTGTGACTTTTCCATGTTCAGCAGTACTGACATGGATGTGAGGAACTGAGATGACGTGGATACTGGCTCTTGAGTCTGTTCCCTTGACAGACTGGCGATGAGCCAATCATCCAGATAGGGAAAAACCTGGACACTCAGCTTTTGAAGGTGTGCAGTGAGAACAGCAAAACACTTTGTAAAGACTTGAGGAGCTGAGGAAAGCCCAAAGGGCAGGACTCTGAACTGGTACTGCTGACCCAAGGCCATAAAGCAGAGGTGCTTGCAGTGACTTGGGTGCATCGGAACATGCTGGTAAGTGTCCTGCATGTCCAGGGATGCAAGCCAGTCATTCTGCTGGAGAAGTGGTAGAAGAGTCCTCAAGGAGACCATATTGAACTTCTCCCTGAGCAAATACTTGTTCAGCTTTCTGAGGTCGAGAATAGGGCGCGTACCGCCTGTCTTTTCTGGGATCAGAAAGTAATGGGAGTAGAACCCTGGGTTCCTTTCCTCCCAGGGAACTAGCTCCACTGCCCTGTTTCAAAGTAGGCCCTGAAGCTCTGAAGTGAGAAGGTCTGACAGTGTAGTGGAGAGACTGTGCTGCCACTTGGGCAGACAGTCGGGGTGATTATCCGACAGGTTGAGGGAGTACTCCTCTCGGATAATCCAGAGGACCCACTTGTCTGTTGTGACAAGACTGTCACTGGCTGCAAAAATGAGTCAGATGACCTCCCACTGCTGAGGGTAGATCCACCTCGGGCAGCTGAGGCGTGATCTGGGAGGTTCTCCACTAAGGCCTTGAGGGAGTTCCAAAGGATGTACTCATACTGAGAGAAGTGCCCCCGATAACTTTCAGTCCACATGCCCAAGGTTGCGTCAGCAAAAGCTCGTTTCCCCAAGGTACCAATTTTACGAGATTCCTTGTTGAAAGGATGAGCTGATGTCTCGAGGGAGAACAGCTTTTTCATTCTCAGCAAGGACAACCAGAGCATCTGTGATGGGTTGTGAAGCTAAGAAAGGTCTCTCCAAGGGAGAGACATACTTTTGGTTTATGAATTTGGCCACTGAAGGAATAAGAGCTGGCCTCTTCCACACCGCCTGTAGCAAGGTCTCAAAAGAGGGTGGTGCAGGAAGCATAAAGTTCTTTGGAATGTTTGGAATGTGGAGAAATTTAAATCACAAAAGCCTTCCTGGGTCTACATTAGAGGTCTGTACAGCCAAAGCACAACCCATGTTTTTAAGAAGAGATTGGAAAGACAATTCTTCAACTATAGGTTCAGTTGGAAGCAATGGCTTCTCATCCAAGCTGTAAAACGAGTCGTCGCCATTGTCAGAAATGATGTGGTCAGGATACGACTCGTCAAGCTCCACATCCACCCCAGAGAAATCAGAAATTGCCCTGCCAAGGCCAAACATGGGCAAGGGATATACTAGTGACAGTGGGATCGGAACCGAGCCCAGCACCGAAGCTGATGGCTCCGCATGCAGAACTGAAGATGGCACTGAACGCGGCACCGATGACTCTGATGTCACATATGGCACCAAAAAGCCTGGTAACTGACCATTCCTGGAAAAAGAGAAGGAGGGAGTAAGTACCTGTGCTGGTCCCTACGGGAAAACAAAGTGAGGGGGAGAAGCACGTGGGGCCAGCGCGGACTGCGCCAGCAGCAGAAAAGGCACCGAATACCGATCCTGGTCCGAAAGCTTCAGCCACGCTGAGGCCCAGGCACTGGGTCTGCCCGCAAAGACAAATGAGCCAAATGCTCAACCCACTGCTCCGTGAGAGTGGCCCAATGACAAAACTGTCCACTGGCAGCCCCTCATGGGAAGGGTTCCGGTGGCAAGAGTCTAGGCCGTCAAGAGCAGAAGCCACCAGAGAACCTGGACGGCTCTTGACTACTGGAGACTCCCTGACAGACATATCAGAAGGCGACCTCAAGTGGTACCATTTATTTTTCTTCTGACGGGAAGAGGAAGAGCTTGAGGTCGAGTGGAGCTAGATCCCCGACCTGGCTCGAGAATGAGACTGCTTCTTTTTGTGTCTACGGGAGGACTGTCCTCCCTCCTGCCCATGGTCAGACCCCCGAGAGGTCAGTGGACCGGACACAGCTCTACTGCCAGAGCAGCCTTCTGAATAAGAATCCCTACCGTCACCCATGGTCAACTCTGTCAATGGGCAGGGCTGACAGAAATTCTTCTTTCTTCTTCCCCCCTTTATTTTTTTAAATAATAAAGAACAGCAGTAAAACTAACAAAACTGAATGACTGATGCTGCTGTTGTATAGACGTGAAGGCAAGAGTTGTTGTCACTGAAGTGCACTTGATGGCGGGGGAAAAAAAGGAACTGAGGCAGTTGGAGGTTCGACACCGAGATAACCCATATACGCGCAGTTTTCAGTCTAGGTGCCACACATGTGCAGTTCTGTCTCGTGTGCAGACCCTCCTGAAGATTTCTGGCCCCACAGGGTCATAGCACCTCTAGCATAGAACCCACAAGTGTGACTAAACGGTGAAGTCTTGAGGCGCTTTTACACACAGGTTTATGTAACAGAATAACTGTTATGGAAACAATATTCTGTTACATCCCTTGTGTGTAAAGTGCATCCGTTTCGTTCCATGGGCGAATATTAGTCCAAACCGCAATCTCTGCTTTATGTGGTTTGCACCATTGTGTTCCGTTTCGTTGGGCTGTGTAAAACAACCACTCCTAAGCGGTGCACAAACAGCAAAAGAGCAGCAAGCTCTGTGGGGGTGCTGAAACACAAATGGAGGTGGTAGCTGCCAGAAAACTCACGGAATGTAAAGGGATCCTAAAAACGCAAAAGAGTACAACGGCGCCACAGGTAACACTCATTTCGTCTTAAAACCTTGTGTGTAAAAGAGCCTTTAAAGTACAGGTAGATCAATTAGTCTCTGAAAGGCTGACTTGCTTCCACCAATCATGAAGCTGAACCTGGGCGGGGGTGTGACTGTACCTGTGCAGATTAGGCTCTGGCTGAGATGGGCTCCACCTTTGTTGAGATGGGCTGCTGTGCTGAGCTGTTTGGTGGAACTCTCGGAGGAGATAAACTTGGTCACTGTTGCCTCTGCTTTACATTTCTTATCCACTGCAGTGATTCAAAAATCAAACAAACAGAAAATATTAATGTTGCTTTTGCAATGAATCATGCTTAAGGAAAATCCCATGGTGGGCAAGTTTATAATTCCCCACCATTCCATTTCATTGTTCAGAATACAAAGGAGCCAGACTAATTAGTATCACATGACCTATCTCATGTCACCCTGCCATGCCATCAGCTCATCAGGGTTGGCTGGTGTAATACAATCTGTATACAGTGGTGCCTGACAGATCAGACAAAGTAATTGCTTAACATGCTGACAATGAATCAGGATCCCTGTCCTGTGGATCTTGGGGTGTTTCCAACAATATATCATAGCACTTCATATAAACAGAAGGGGAATCCCTAAGGAAGAAAAAAAAACTTATGTACTAACCATAATTCTTGATCTCGAAGGAATATCTTCACTATTGAGTCACACTAATAGGACTTAGTCAAAGGCACTAGCACCCTGTGGAAGCCAGAACTTTTCAGAAGGGCTGGTGCTGAGGCAAGCTGTGCACATGCACGGCACGGTGAAAGTGGCTCACGGGGCCAGGCTTATCTCAGTACCAGCCCTCAGCAATCTGAGTACCTTTTTTTTTCTTTTAAACCAAGGAGGTTCAGCATAACCTAAATGAAAATTACGTACCTACCGTAATTCTTCATCTTCATGAATATCTTCACCATTCACTACTGGTGGGTTCCTAGCCGGAGGTGCTGAGACCCAGTGGGAGCTTATAGCTCTAAGAACTTTGAGGAAGAGAACCAATGTTGGGGGCGGCGACATCCTCGAGTGTGAGCTGGAACGTGGTACTTGTGGACCAGCCAGTAAACGACGCTGATCCCCCAGCCTCCTCGGTTCTGCTTGCCAAAAGGAAGAAAGCAGATGACAGAGAAGATAAGGGAGGAGGGAGGGGCAGGAGGCCCAAGGAACATCAAAAGGAAAGGATGTAAACTGAAAATAAAAGCTGGACAGAGAAAGAGAGAGATATAACGGCTCTACAAAATCTTGGGCAGAGGGCCCAGGCCATGGAGGACAGAGGAGAAAGGAGGAGGAAAATGAATAAAAAAAAGAAGAAAGGGGGGAGAGAGAGAGGGGAGAGAAGAGGAAGGAAGAGACGACCGTTTTCCAAAGGGTTCGAATATAAGAAGCTCCAAGGGCAAAAACAGAACCTCCTAAAAATGGAGCCAAGGGGCTCAAGATGCAGAGGTAGAAAAACAGCCTTGTAAGCCTGGAGGGTTCAAGAGGAGGAGGTTAGGAACAGCTGAACAGAACCTGAAAGTACTCCGAGGCACAGCAAGAAGATGGGAGAAAAAAAAAAACTGCTGGTGAAAGGATGCTTGAGCAGGCTCCCTTCTACTCACTGCGTTCTCCTCCTGCTACCTCTGTCACTCCTTTTTTTTTGTTTATGCGAGGTCTGAAACAGAAATTGGAGTTGACAGCATCTTCCCCCCTCCAAGAGTGGGGAAAACCTCTTAGTGTAAGTCTCCAATAGAGTGGAGATGAAACTATGTGAAGGGGTAGGCTATCCTCCAGGCATAAGGTAGTGTAGTTTTCCAAACGTTGTCACCATTAGAAAAGAAGGTGACTGGCAGAGGAAACTGCCTTTCTGAGCATTTAAACTTGAAAAATCACCTTCCACTAAAATTTACCCAGAAATAGGGAAGGGAGGCATTGCCAAAAATGAGAAAATAAAGGACTTCAAGTGGTAAAGACAGAATCCCCAAGACTCAAGAGGCTGAGAGAAAGAGAGGAACTCTGACTGAAGATAAAAGTCCACTGCAAAGTTGTTTTCAGTAAGGAGGCTGAGATCCTGAGAGTTTAGGCCGCCTCAGATTACTGAAACTGTATAAGTGGGTTAGATAGGCAAACACAAGGAAAGTGGAGTTCCTCGCATCCTGGATAACTTGAGTCTTGGGATGGGTAAGAGTCCCTGCTTGCCTTCTCCCTAGAGATGAACTCTAGTACTTCAAGAAGATTATTTAGGGGGCCTGGAGGTGCCAATGAGACGCCACCCACAACTGGCCTCAGGGAGAGAGAAACCAAACAGGGAGGAAGCCCTGCCCAGGTGACTGGCCATGGGGGATGGTGGGTGGAAGCAGTAATGAATGAAGATATCCAGAACGATCAAGAAATACAGGTTACTCACCTATAAAGTACAGTTACGTAAGAACTTACCGTAACAGTAGATCTTCGAGAACAGCTCTTGCAGGAGGTTACACCATTAGGACTGAAGCCGGCAGGCGTCCAGGACCCCCACGGAGGAAAAATTCTGAAAGCTATCTTCAGCGGGACTGCCCCGATGTCGGTCCCGCCTCTGACGTCAGACGTAGTACATAAGGGGGCAGTCCCGCCCGATTCCCCATTTCTCCCACCAGAGACTTCCGGCCGCAGGCTAACATCGAAATGGGAGACCGAGGATCCACCGTCAGAAGACAAAGGGGAAAAATCCCTGTTAACAAAGGCTTAAGCCATGCCTCCTCCAAGGGGGAAGGTGGGCGGGAAGGTACTTGCTGCAAGAGCTGTTCTCGAAGATCTACTGTTACGGTAAGTTCCTACGTAACTGTACTATCTTACTTCGAGACACAGCTCTTGCAGCAGGCTACACCATTAGAACCGATTCCCAAGCAGTAACGCTGCCAACATTCTGGGAGGAGGAAACTAGGAATAACATTCCAGGTCCTGAATCTAGGACAGGAGACCCTGTAGCACCGCCAGGCCGAAGCCGGCTCTTTGCTGAGAGGCGATGTCCAGGCTATAATGCCTGATAAATGTATGCACAGAGCTCCAAGTGGCTGCAGCACGTATGGCAGAGGTGGAGACGTTTCGGAGTGCTGCAAAGGAGGTGGCCACACCCCTGGAGGAATGACCCCGGACTGTTCCCGGGAGGGGCTTTTGTTTGATATCATAACAGTATGAAATACACTGGACAAGCCAGCGAGACAGGGACTGTTTGGATGCTGGTTGGCCCATCATCCTTTCAGAAAAGGAAACGAAAAGTTGCTCTGAACTACGAAGTTGTTGAGTTCTGTTGAGGTAATACCTCAAGCTGCGGTGAACATCCAGGGTGTGGAACAGTGCCTCTCCTCTATTACAGTAATTCCGGAAGTAGACCGGCAGGTCAATATCCTGATTGAGACTGAGTGTAGAAACCACCTTAGGCAAAAATTTAGGATTCGTCCTCAGGGATACTCTGTCCCGGTGGAAAACTAAATAAGGCTCTTTGCACATGAGAGTGTGAAGCTCAGAAACTCTTCTCGCTGAAGTAACAGCAACCAAAAACAGCGTTTTCCACGACAGAAAACGCAGCTCGCAATCCGCGGCAGGTTAGAAGAGCGTGAGTTGTTCCAGGACAAAGAGCAAATCCCATGGAGGCACTGGGTCCCTAATGGGTGGCCTAAGATGCAACACCCCTCTCAAAAATTCCCCGAGAGGTGTCTAATTGTGCCACTGTGCAATGTCCCACTGGAAGGTGGTAGGCAGAGATGGCACAGAGGTGCACCTTGATAGAGGAGTAGGCTAGGCCCGAACGGAAAAGGGAGAGCAGGTAGTCCAACACCACTCTCACCGGGCAACCTAAAGGGGGAAAAATCACATGCTCGAGACCATAAAAAAAAACGGTGCCATTTCATGGCGTACGTCGCATGCGTTGCCGGCTTTCTGGCTGCAGAAAGAACTTCCACAACCTCTTGCGAGACCCCGTGACGCAAGATGGCTATGTCTCTAGGAGCCATGCATGCAGGTTCAGAGAGCTTAAGTCCGGGTGGACCAGCGAACCTTCCTCCTGAGACGACAGATGGGAGCTGAACGGCAATGGGAGCAGAGGTTCCCGGGATAGTTGAATCAGTAAAGGGAACCATATCTGTCTGGGCCAAAAGGGGGCCACAAGGATCATGGTTGCTTGCTCCTCGCGGTTTGAGAAGAACTCTCTGGATCAGCGGAAGGGAGGGAAAGCGTGGAGGAATCACCCGCGGGAAGCGACAACGCGTCTACGCCAGAAAACACCAGGCCCTGGATCTAGCGAGCAAAAATTGGGCAGTTTTGAGTTGGATGGGATGCGAACAAGTCCAACTCTGGAGTTCCCATCGAAGAAACAGATCCTCTGCTACCTCCTGAAGAAGTTCCCACTGTGGACTCTGGCCTGGGAGCGACTCAGGCCATCTGCAATCATGTTGTCCACCCGGGAACATGTACAGTGATCAGATTCGCACGTGTCGGATTACCCAATCCCACACCTCATGGCCTCCCTGCAAAGGGGGTAAGAGTGTGTGCCTCTTTGTTTGTTGAGGTACATCACCACTGGGTGTTGTCTGTCCTAGCAGGAGAGTAATACCAAGTGGGATTTCTGACTGAAAGGCCTGCAGGGCATAAAGGACCGCCCTCATCTCTAGGACATTGATATGGAGATGAGCCTCCAGAGGGTCCACGTGCCTGGGACTTCACCCGTCCAGGTGTGCTCCCACCCTAGACCTGAGGCGTCTGTGGTGAGGATTACCTCCGGGGACGGCGCTATAAACGGGACGCCCGTGGAGAGTGACCCTGGGTCTAGCCACCACTGCCAGTCTCGAATCACGGTGTTCGTGATTCTGACCGGATGCTGCATGTGGTCTTGCCTTTGATCCCATTGCACTTTGAGCATCCACTGAGTTACCCGCATGTGGAGCCTTGCGAAAGGGACGGTAGGAATGGCCGCAGCCATGTGTCCGAGCAAGCGAAGGACTGACCTGGCATGGACGGTCTTGTTCGATGAAAACTCCCTGATGAGGGATCTGATGCGCTCCGCTCTGTCGTCTGGAAGAAATGCTCTTCCCTGAACGGTGTCCAGTACTGCGCCTATAAATTGCAGCTTCTGCGACGGTACCAGGAGAGACTTCTCATGGTTGATTAGGATGCCCAGAGATCGGAACAGGTCCTGGGTGCTCTGGATCGCTCGTAACAACGCCTCTCTGGAGGCGGCCGCCAGAAGCCAATCATCCAGGTACGGGAACACATAATGGCCCTGTCTCCTTAGAGGCACTGCCACGACTGCCATACATTTGGTAAAGACCCTGGGTGTGGATGACAGTCTGAATGGAAGGGCTCGGAACTGAAGGTGGTGGTCGAGAAACTCGAAGCGCAGGAACCTCTTGTGCACCTGAGCTATAGGGACGTGCAGGTATGCGTCCTGCATGTCTAGAGACGCTAAGAAGGCGTCTTGCTTCAGCATGGGAATGAGACCCGGAAGAGTCACCATGCGGAATCTCTTGTAGGCGAACAACACGTTGAGGTCGCTGAGGTCCAGAATCGGACGGAGGTCCCCTGTTTTCTTTCGAACCAGGAAGAAGTGGGAATAGTATCCTTGTCCTCTCTGGTTCTCCAGGACGTACTCTATCGCCCCTTTGCAAGAGCGCGAGTATTTCTTGCCAGATCAGTGACTTGTGCTGACCCGGGTACCGGGAGAGCAAAGGAGGCCTCGAGGGGCTTTTCTGCGAATTCTATAAAGTGGCCTTTTCCGACAACTGAAAGAACCCACCTGTCGGTGGTTATAGCCTGCCATCCCGCAGGAAGTTTGCAATGCGACCTCAACCAATGGCTTGCTGATCCTGAGGGCGGGGACTGAAGGAGTCTGGGCTGTGGCGGCTGAGGGTCCCGGCTGGCTGGACCGGCTTGAAGTACGCTGGCTACGGCCTGTGGGTTGTTTCCTGGCTCTGCGTAGCCGGAGCCCTCTGTTGTGGGAGCGGGCGGACTGTTGCCTCTGTCCGTCCATGAAATTGGCTTTGGTTCCCACGAAGGAACTAAGCTTGGTCGGTACATGGCCTGAACCGACCTCACCGCCTTCCCGCCTCTGGAGTTTGGTAATAATCTTCTGAGGGCTTACCAAATGACTTCTCCTCGAATGGGGCGCCCATGATATTCTTCTGACGTCCGGGTAAAACCGAGATGCGTAACTCAAGAGAGTCTCCGGATGCATACGCCTGAAGCTGCTGTTCGAGGTTTATCCATGAGCCGCGGCTCAGAAAGCAATTGGGTTCCCACGTCCGAAATCTGCAGACGGCGGAGCTGAAGTATCTCCTCTGCTCACCTTCCGCAGTTTCTCAGCCGCATCCAGACCCTGTTCCCACAAGGCATTTTGGAACTGCACCATGGGCAGGTAATTCAGGGATCTGATGGCGGTAGGCAGAAGCATACGGCGCCTACCCATAGCGGCCCAGCTGTTTGGACTCTGGGTCCGTGGTAGGGTGCTCAGATGTTGCGTGCTCTGGGACCAGTCACGTGAGGCTGTTATGACCAGAGAGTCGGCCTGAGGATGCTAAGTCAAGTACTGGTCTTCCCTGGGAGCCTTGTACAAGCGATCAGCTTTCTTCGGCATCACCGGGAGCGAATATGGATGCTTCCACGCTGGCTTGGTGACGCCCACGAAAGTGTCTCACCAAGGGTGGCACCACCACAGGCTTGGGGTCCTTCTGTCAAGATACTTTGCAAGGCGAGTCTCGGGTCTAGCCCTTCCAGATCCCATCCCATGTTCTCTGGATGTGTCTCATAATATCCGAGAACGAAGGGTCATCCAGAGGAGACTTTGGCATCTCGGCGGATCTGGAGAAGGGATGAGAGGGAGATGGGGATCTGGATGTTGAGAACTCTGATCCTGTGTCTCCATCAAGGCGATCGCCGGCATCTTCTGGGCCCCTTAGGGCTGGGTGACCTGAAGAGGATTTGGACGGAGGTCTCCGCTTGTCTGATCTCCCTTGAGGTGTTCTGTGCTCCCGGGAGGAGGTAGTTGGCCTGCCACCCGGCGGAGAGGGGGCGAGGAACCGGAGGAGTAATTGGTAGGAGGAAGAGGAGGTGAGGGGAACCATGTCCTTTCTATGGTGTCCCACCAGTAAGTGGAACAGCCTCATTCACTTACCATGGAAAGGCCCAACGACGGTCCGGGCGCCGTGGACGGTCGCCGGGTCCCGCGCCGGCTCCACAGGGGCTCGGTAATGGCGAGGCATCCCGCTGCCTCGACAGACCGGGTCGCCTGGCCTGGTCCTCGGGCTGAGTCAACTCCTCCTCGGTGATGGTCTCCTGACCGACGCCGGGTGGAGCGCCGGGCCTCTTCAATAGGAGCGGCCCGTCCCCTACCGGGCGTCCGATGATGCTGCAAGGCCAGGCCGGGCGACGGGTCATCCACGACGGCGGCTCCGGGATCTGTGGCGGAGGACGACGACGGGAGCGCGCAAGGCCGGGTCCCGCGGCCTCTTCAGAGAGATAAGCTCCATAGTCTTGGTCGAGGAGGCAAGGAAGTCGACTTGACGCCGGGTTCAGAAAGGCGGGAACCCGACTTATGGTGATGGTGGCGATCCCAGACTTGACCAGGCCCTGAGGACTAAGAAGGTCTCGTAGTCTTGGCCTGAGAAGAGGATGAAGACTTCTTGACCGCAGCAGGAGGAGGCTGAGAGCTGGCCCGGGAAGGGAAGCGGTCGGACTTGGAACCAGAGCTGCGCGAGTCTGAGGCCCTAGACGGGACCTGGAAGGGCCTTCTCCCCACGCTTCAGCGCAGTTTGTGGGCCTCTTCAAGAGTCCCCTTGGAAGACATGGTCTTGAGTTTTTCTTCCAGCAAAATGCCTGAAGGGCCTTCTGGCACGGATCCGGTTCTGCTATTAAACCCTGGCAAAAGAAGCAGGCCCGGTGTCGTGGGTTCGGGCCTAGGCACCGGACGAGGCCGAGTGAGGGTCCTTGAAGGGATCTGCTTCCCACAAGCACACTTCGAGGAGGACCGGAGGTCGGAGAGGACATCAGAGAAAACTTGATTGTAGAGTATCGAATTTCCCGAGGAAAACTTTAACCACGCCAAGCACGCTACAGCTGAACTGAAGGGTCGCAGACATGCAAGTCGACGCGCGGAAAGAATCTGGGAATCGGGCGGACCGCCTTTATGTACTACGCCTGACGCCGGAGGCGGACCGACGTCGTGTCCCGCTGAAGATAGATAGCTAGCTAGAATTTTTCCCGTGGTCCTGACGCCTGCCGGCTTCAGTCCTAATGGTGTAACATGCTGCAAGAGCTGTGTCTCAAGTAAGATCAGGAGTTCTAGGAATGGTATATGTTGTTCATCCACACTTATTGGCAGGTTCTTGCCGCTTAAATCTTGGCCGGAAGGTCTTCAAGCTGGCTCCTCCCACCCACCCGGGCGGTAGAAACTCTATCTCCGCCCCCATGACGCCAGATCTGCCCGCTGAAGCTCAGGTTGTACCGCCGAGGTCGGAGGGAATGTAGGATGAACAACATATACCATTCCTAGAACTCCTGTTACAGGTGAGTAACCTGTATTTCTAAGGACATGGATATGTTGTTCATCCACACTTATTGGCAGACTCCTAGCAGTTCTCCAGGAGGAGGGAGGCAAGATGCACACTCCTTACTTAGGGAAAAGAGACTGGAGAACCGAGGCCCCAAAACCAGCATCCCGGCGTGACTCAAGGTCGATGTGGTAGTGCGTGATGACGGTGTGTGCTGACTTCCAGGTAGCAGCCCTGCAGATTTCCTGGATAGGGACATCCCTGGAAGCAGCCGCCGATGCAGCGGTATGGCTGGTAGAATGAGCTCTTATCCCTCAGGAAGGCTCCATGCCCGCCAACCTATAGCAGAGATCTATGCAGGAGGTGACCCACCTTGCTTATCGTCCGCTTGGCTGTAGGTCTGCCAGGTGCAGTCATTTAGTGACCAACAAGCTGGCGAACCTCTCCTCGGGATTTCAGCCAGTGTGCCTTATAGTAAGCGAGCGCCTTTAGGGTCCAGAGCATGGAGTCTATATTCGGCCTCCGAGGTGTGATTGGGGTAGAACACCGGCACAGTCAACACCTGGTTAAGGTGAAACTCCGACAACACCTTCGGAAGGAATTTCAGGTGGGGGCGCAGGATAACCTTGTCCCTGTGGAAGACCAGGTAAGGAGACTCGATGGAAAGCGCCTGGAGCTCTCCCAACCTTCTGGCTGACGTAATAGCCACCAAGAAGGCGGTCTTCCACGACAGGTGAGAGAGGTCACACCTGTGCATTGGTTCGAATGGCTTGCCCATGAGCTTTGCCAGTACCAGCAGTAGATCCCACGGAGGTGGAGGTTCTCGCACCGAAGGGGAAATGTGATCAAGGCCTTTGAAAAAGCACCAGACCACCCTCTCCTTTGCCACCGACTGCTTCCCGGCCCGCGCCCGGTAAGCAGAGATGGCTGCCAGGTGCACCCTTAGGGTCGCCGACCTAAGCCCTTGCTGAGAAAGGGACCATAAATAGTCCAAGATGCTTGCCAAGGAACAGGAGGAAGGGTCCAGGCCCTGTTCCTGACACCAAATGGAAAACCTTTTCCATTTGAAGGCATAGCATTTCCTGGTCGACTTACGGGACGCCTCAACTACACTGAGGACCTCGCCGGAAAGACCCAAGGCCTGGAACTCTAGCCGCTCAGGAACCAGGCCGTCAGGTGCAGGGATTGAAGGTCCGGATGGAACACCTTCCCGATTGACTGAAAGCAGGTCCGGGCAAGCTGGAAGCTGCCCCGGGAGCCTGGAGCTGAGGCTGAGGAGATCTGGATACCAGCATTGGCGGGGCCAGTCTGGGGCTACCAGAATCATCTGCGCCTTGTCCCTCCTTGCCTTGAGAAGCACCTTGTGGATCAAGGGAAATGGGGGAAAGGCGCAGAAGAGGCCCGGGGTCCATGACCTCGAGAAGGCATCCCCCTGTAGCGAGCCCTGCTGAGGGGGGCATGGAACAGCCTCAGCTTCAGATTCTCCTGAGGGAAACAGATCCACCTGAGGTGTGCCCCAATGGGAGAACAGATCTTGTACTACCTCCGCAGGAGAGACCACTGTGGGACACAGCCCCCATCCGCTTAGGGCATCGGGCCAGGGTGTTGGAGGCCCTGCCACATGAATGGCTAGGAGATCCGCCTCCAGGCTGGCGACGAAGTGACTAAATGCGGAGAGCTTCCTGCACAGAGGCATGGAGCGATCTCGCCCCTGGCGGTTTAGGTAGTACATGGTCGTGGTATTGTCTGTCTGGACCGAACCACTTGACCCGTGAGAAACGGAGGCAGGGCGGTGAGAGCTAGGTGGACTGCTCGGAGCTCCAGCAGGTTGATATGGCATCGGACTCCCGCTGGGACCAGAGGCCATGCACCTGTGCTCCCCAGATGGGCACCCCAACCCATCAGAGAGGCCGGTCCGACAGAGAGACCGTCAGCTCGGGGCGGACAAACGAGATGCCCTCCTGCAGATGAGCTGGAACGATCCACCACTGGAGAGCGTTCCACATCCCCTGGGTCACCGTCACTAGCTGGTCCAATGGATCGCAGCGTTGACACCACTGGCTGGCCAGCCCCCATTGAAGGGGGCGCATGTTCCAGCGGGCCCAACGGACCACGCTGGTGCAGGTCACCATGAGACCCAGGAGGTGCAGGAAGTCCCAGGCAGGGCGCAATTGCCCAACCAGAAATGATCGGGCAAAGGAGGAAAGAACCTCGGCCCTGTCCGCCGGGAGCCGTGCTCTGGCTCGAAGAGAGTCGAGCACTGCCCCGATGAAGAGAATCACCTGCTTCGGTCTGAGTTCCGACTTGGCCTCGTTGATGAGGAGGCCGACCTGAGAGCAAACCTGGAGGGCCAGATCTCTGGACCGCTCCACCTCCTGTCTGGAGGGGGCTGCTATCAGCCAATCGTCCAGGTAAGGGTACACCCGGAACCCTCGGTGCTGCAGGAATGCTGTCACCACTGCTATGCATTTGGTGAAGACCCTGGGTGCAAGAGACAGGCCAAGGGCATGGCTCGGAACTCGAAAAGGGATCCTTCCGCTCGAAAGCGAAGGAATCTCTGGTGAGATGGACGGATAGGGACATGAAAAACGCGGCCCTGCAGGTCCAGAGAGCAGAACCACACGCCGCGTTCCACGGATGGTATTATCTGAGCCAGAGTGACCATCCTGAAGGTCCGAGACCTTAGGAACTTGTTTAGGCCGTGCAGGTCGAGAATGGGGCGCCAGCCTCCTGTCCGCTTTGGGACCAGGAAGTACCTGGACACAAACCCTGGTCTGAGGGAGGGTCCGCCACCTCTGATCACCTCTTTCTCGAGGAGCAGAGCATGTCGGTCTCGCGTTTCCGACAGCGAGGCTGCGGATTCCAGAGGCCCCCTGGGGCGACGGCTCGAAGGACGGGCCTGCTCAACTCCAGAGGCAGGCCCTTTCTCATCACTTTCACACCCACCGGGTCTGTGGTGATAGCAGACCAGGCGGAAAGGAAGTAGCGGAGTCATTCCTCACGGGGGAACCTGGGTGGGTGACGAGGTTGGGGGCCACACCCTCAACCCGTCACTGTGCAGGCTTGAGGAGGGACCGCCGAGGGACCTCCCGGCCTTTACCTCCTGTTTCCTGGAAGAGGAAGCTGCGGTTTGGGTTTGGGATGCTGCCGAGCCTGCTGGCCCTGATGCTGCTGGGCCAGACGTGCCTCGGCGCAGACGGACGAAAGGGCTTGGGTTGCGTCTGCGCCCTTGTCCCTCTGGGCGGATGAGACCGAGTCCAGAGTGGCATTGACTTTCGATCCTCTGAGGTGACCTTCCACCCAGGGTCAAGAGGTCGGTCCCTCAGGAAGGTGACATCCACCAATTTGTGCTGGGTATCCGCTGAAGGTGGATATCCTCAGCCATGCCCGACGCGCATAGCCACTGTGGCCGCTACTGACCTGGCGATGAATCACCGGTGTCCAAAGTAGTCTGAAGTTGCTGCTTGGCCACTGCCTCGCCCTGGTCCCGCACCTGCTTAACCGTGGGTCTGCAGGTCAGCCGGGAGATGAGGGACTACTCGCCCAGGAAGCCCAACAGGGCGTGAGAAAAATGTGCCACCAGCACGGCCGAGCTGGCCTGACGAAGGCCAAGGGAGGACGAGCGTAGACTTTTCGCCCGCGAGTCCAACTTCTGACCCTTGTCGGGAGGTTTGTCCACATCCCTGGCGCTTCCGCACGCCAGAAGACGCTTGTCGGTAACTAACCCTCGGCTGAGGGGTGTTCTGAGAAACCGGACAGGGAACCGGGACCGCCAGATTTTTGCCATCCTCGGGTCAAGGCGAGGGCAGGAAGCAGGACGCTGCCAGAGCTCCAAGGCCAGGCTTACAATGGCCTCGCCACCGAAAGGCCTCCTGAGGGAGAATCCCCGGTCCAATATCTCAGTGAGGGATACTTGGCCCACTTGGATACGGGTTCGAGCTGCATCCTGGTGGATTCCAGATGAGCCTAGCAAACCCATGAAGGACTAAGGGCTATCGTCCAGTGACTGACCTCCTGAGGGACTCCAAGTCGAACTCCGCCTGAGAACAGGGAGGAATCGCCGCTGACTCAGAGGAGTCCACAAAGAGCTGCCTTGGCCTGAGCACCTCCACCTGCCAAGGGCGATCGGGAGGAGGGAGACAGACAGCCTATGGGGCAGACCTTGGGCCGACCGAGAATTTTTGGTCGGAGCCCCAAACAATGTCTGTGGAGGCGGAGGTTCCACCGGAATCGGTGGGGCAGCCGGTTTCAGCCGAGCAACAGGCTTGGAAGCAGGCGCCCGGCTAAGGTGAGGGGTTGCTTCGGCCGCCCGTGATAGCCACTTGATAGCCGGGAAGGCGCAACGCCGCTTGCTCCCAGACAGAAGAAGCTGCTGCCACATGAGGTCCTTCGATTGCCGACGGACCTGCGTCAAGCCTCCTCGTCTGGAGGAGGACAACGAGGACGCAGCAGCGGCGCCGCTTGCCACGGTGCCGAGACCGAGACCGCCTGTGATGGCGGGATCGGCTGGACCGAGAAGAAGTCCGAGACCGAGACTGCAAACCTCGGCTTTTCCGAGGAGGGTACGGAGGTAGGGCGGGGGAAACCTGCTCTCCCCTCGGCTCGGAAGGCTCAACCGTGGAATCCGGAACCGGAGACACGGCAAGTCCACGGACACCTCAACCACCGCCAAGGGAACCGGGGAGTGAGGGTTTTCGGCTTCACCAGTCGATAGCCCGTCCAACGGGTCGAGAAAAATCTCGACGCGCCGACGGGAGTCTCGGCCAACTGACCTGACGGGACACCCAGTGAAGCCAGTGGTCAAGTCAAGGATCGACCGGGTCGATGGTCGACTACTCGGGTGAGAGGGACCTCTCCCGCTCCCAAGAGCGTCGACGGAGGGACTTACCTTTGTGGTCCTTCTTCTTGGACCGAGAGGAAGGCCCTGAAGATGCTGGTCCCTCTCCCTTAGTGGAGAGTGAGAGACAGAGCTCCTTAAAAGAAGCTGAACAGGAGGATCCCAGGGAGAGTGGGATAAATGCAGCGGCCGAGGAAGACGAAGATGCGGCCTGCGCCGCCTCCTCCTTGAGGGTGATCATCTGCTCTGCTGTTCCCGAGCCTGACGCCGCTGGAAACCGCCAACCGCCTTCGACTTACCGGAGGATAACGCTGGTCACCCAAGTTGTAAACGGGCGGCACGGTCTCCAGGACGAGGTCAAAAGATGAGCACAGGTCGCAAGCTCTGCGGTCGTCGCCTCAAGGCCCAAGCAGTAGACGCACATGGAGTGCGGGTCCGTCCGAGACATCTTCTGCCCGCATGGGCACCTCCGGAAACCGGGAGTCGATTTGTCCATCGTACCGCGAGGGAAATAAGTGACCGAAGTCTTGAAAACCTTAAAAGTAAATTCGGGTAAACCGAAGAAATAGGAACCAGTCTTATACGCAGAGCGTTAAGGAGGGAACCTGAGCTTCCAAGCGGTAAGGAAGATCTGGCGTCATGGGGCGGAGCCGAGAGTTTTACCACCTGGGTGGGTGGGAGGATCCAGCTTGAAGACCTTCCGGCAAGATTTAAAGCGGCAAGGAACCTGCCAATAAGTGTGGATGAACAACATATCCATGTCCCTAGAATTACAATAAGTATGTAATTTTCATCTCACCTGGATTAATCTTCACCATTCATTACTGGTGGGTGAGTACCAAGCACCACAAGTGGCGCTGGCACCTCCCTGAGGGAAAATAACCCTGAGCTTCCTGTGGGGGACACACAAGAGGATGGGGCCCGCACAGGCCTGGCTAGGCCCATGACTGTTCAGGCTCAGGTTGAGACTCCTGACACGCAGGAGAAGGAGGGTGCCCCAACAGCTCTTGCCTGTCTCTGTGGGAGAAGAATCTGACCTTCCAGAAGGGACGAGGCAATCACCCTATACTGGGCCAAGGGTGATAACCAGGATAGCCGGAGTCATGCCGTCCACCTAATGCAGACTGCTGTTCTTACCAGCCTGGAGGCTACTGCACTGGCGTCATAAGATGCCCTCGCTTGGTGTCTCGCTAGCACCAAGCCACGTGTAGAAATGGTGATGGCCTGTCTGATTGTCTCGTAATCAGGCATGACTGCTAGGGTCTGTCCAGCGAAGAACACAGGCACCTTGCATAGGCTACATGTTGTGTGGAAATGGATAGCAACAGAAGCGCAGAAGAGAAAACCCATCTGCCCCAGCGATGAAACTCTGCAGAGTCACCAGCCCTGTGGCACTGAGGGCTGAGGCACTGGACGCCTTACCTCGTGTCACACCGGCGACCTGGGTCAAAGAGCCAGCGGGGGAGGGAGGGAGAGGGACCAGGAAGCAGCCGAAAGGCAGCTATCCTCTCCCGGATAGGACTCTGTCACCTGTCCTAGTTCCACTGCCCTCGGATGGAGGTCCACAGGCAGTGCAGGCGAGCGGGCGGCAAGCAGTGGGTGGGTGTCCTGGTACCACAGCATGCGCGTGCCTCCACACGCGCGCAGAGGGCTAGAAGAAAATTGGGGTAAAATCAAGGATAAACTATTAAAAAAAATAAATAAAAACTCCGCAGAGTCAGCCTCTTAGGGGCAGTCTCTCAAAGGGTGATGATGCCCAGAGGGGGTATCCAGTCACTCCAGTCCAGTCGTAAGACAGGGCATTGGTCCTGGAGACCTGAGGACAGCGCAATACCTGAACTGGCAGTCCCAAGGGTCTGGAACAGAGGAGGTCGGACACTGCCAGACACTGTGTGATTCCTCTATGAAGGGATGGGGCCATGGAGGAATCACAGTGGATTCCGAGCTGTACTCCCCGAGGAAGGACAGCGTCACATGCACAGAACTGCAGCTTATGGATGTGGGAAGATGGAGTTCCTCTAACACTGTTGCGAGGAATCACTGATAGCTGATGTAATCAGCATCTGAGGATATGTGGGTGGAGATGTCCTCTTCCTCTGATGAGGAATCCGAAGAGGTGGAAGCACTCTGTACAGGGGGAGGCGGTGCATGGGCTGGAGGTGGAAAAAGCACCTCATCCCTGGACCTAAGATTAATGGGAAATGCACCTGCCATCGCCCCGTACTGTTACCACGCAAGGGGACCCAGGGGACTGGAGAGCCCTGGGAGGAGGGGCAGAGGGGGGAAGGAGGGGGAGAGCGGTCCCAAGAGACCGCAGGCCCTCTGCCCGAGCTGTGGGAGCAAGCAGGGGATGTCTCCTGAGGGAGGGGACTGCACTGCCCAGCCACCAACGGTCGCTCAACCTGCCTAGAGCAAGCAGGGTGGTGCCTGGGGGGAGACCCCTGGCGAGGAAGCTGGAGCCATACAGGCCCAGAAGGGTGGACCCTGTCCCCAACAGCAGGACTTCCTTAGCAGAAGGAGAGCTTGCACCAGCACTCCAGCTCCACCCTGGGGTGGCAGAAACCACAGGGGCACGCTGGGACAGACACATGATGGGGACCTACCAGACCTGAACCAGAAGACCAAGACCTGCCCTTTGAAAGAGGCTCCACCATAGCAACTGCCCTCAGAGAGGGAGGAAGGGAGAAACTGGCACCAGGGTCAACTTCAAATTCCTCCTCGGCACTGACAGCCGAAGTGGCACCGAAGATGGTGCTGGCAACAGACACGGCACCGGAAAATGGAAATTACGTACTTACCGTAATTATTGATCTTCTTGAACAGTCTCCATCACTCATTCACACTAGTGGGATAGTGCCAGAGGCGCTAGGACCAAGCAGAAGCCTAAAATTTTCTGAAAGGTCGGCGCCGAGACAGGACCACGCATGCACGGCACCGCGATACTAGCTCGTGCCTGTGTAGGCTATCTCGGCGTCGACCCTCCAACCGCCTCAGCACCTTTTCGACCGAGGAGGT
The DNA here is from genome assembly GCA_016271365.2 of Neoceratodus forsteri. Taxonomy (NCBI): domain Eukaryota; kingdom Metazoa; phylum Chordata; order Ceratodontiformes; family Ceratodontidae; genus Neoceratodus; species Neoceratodus forsteri. The sequence goes on along the minus strand of JADMNL010000028.1, from coordinate 126,484,009 downwards.
GCAGCATAACTAATGAGAATAACTCATCCTGAGTTTCTGGGCCTGAGAGGGCCCATATGGCCTTTGCAAGAAAGGTCAAAGAATAATGTCCTCACAGTCTGAACTATAGGACCATGAAGACCAGGAAAGAAAACGAGTGAACCCAAAGGATGGTGGGTGGGTGTGTGAATGAGTGATGGAGACTGTCCAAGAAGATCAATAATTACGGTAAGTACGCACTTCCATATCTTCCTGGACTAAGTCTCCATCACTCATTCACATTAGTGGGAGAGTACCGAGCTAAAACCAACAACCCTGAGTAGGGTGGTAGGAGATAGGGTTCACTCAGAAAGGACAGCCAAGGACTGTCCTGCTAAGAAAAAGAGCTGTCTTGTAAAGAGCAACTAGAACATAGTGCCTACAAGATAAGCGCTTGAGTTGTAACTCACCACTTTGCAGACGACTGCAATGGACACAAAATGAAAGTATGTCAGGAAGCCGCAACCATTCTAGGAGAGTGGCAAGAACCTGGCGTCGCAATTTGGTCTAGGACCAAAATTAATAGCGTCAAAGACATGTACCAATGTAACGCAAAGGGACCTCAGGAACTGAAAGAGTCAGAGGTAAAGTCTACTGGTTCAGGGTAGACTGGAAAGTGCAGATGGAAACCCCCACTATCAAGTATGGCTGACCTGTAAACAACAGGTCCAGGAGCACTTGAACCCCTTACTTGGTGAGTAAGGGGGTCCAGGTGGGGTTAGCCCATCAAGGAGAATGGTCTCCTCTTAGTCACAGGAACATTCCTGATAGAAGGCCAAGCACGACTTAGAAGCCTCTCGTGGTGGCCTAGTAGAACCAGATCCTACCCACTGCATATTCCAAAGGAATCATTCTGACCCTGTGTGTACAACTGTAGTAGCAGTCTCTGAACTCAGGGAAGAAAGGAAAAAGTGTACAGGAGGACGGTCCATCATGAAAAACATTCCGAGAGAAAAAAGGGCTGGATTTCTAAGGCAATAGAGGCAGATGTGCACGAGGAGGGACACAGCAGAACCAAGTTAGGGCTAACCCATTTGTTGAAGTGATTGAAAGAGGCAGTGACTCAATGCGGTGAGGCACTACCCACTCTGACCTCCCTGAAGGGAGTAGGAAAGGATTCTAGTTTGTTTGCTGAAAAACAAACATCATAACTCCATCACGCACTTGAAGAGGATAGCTTCATGAGTGACTGGCATGGACCAGTGCGCAGGAACCAAAGGTGTGAATATTTGAGAAGCTGCCTCAAAAAAAAGACCTACTTGACCTTCCGTCAAGATGGAGAAAATTGCCTGTTAAGTTAAGCAAGCAAGGAAGTAGGAACCTGAGTTCCGACTCGGTGGAGAGTTGCTTCAGCTGCTGCAAGGCTCTGCTCAAGAGAAGAAAGCTTGATAAAAAGAAAGAGGAATTAACAGACTGGGCAGTCGCCTAGGTCTAGGAAATGTCTCTGAATGAGAGAAATCTCTCTTAGAGAAAGAGATGACCCATACCGCCGCCGGATCGGACTCCCCCTAGGAGAAGAAGTAGTCAGGTACTCTTTACCGTACTCTGGAGATGAGTGCCTCAGGGGCTGAGGTGGAACCTGACTAGATCCAAAAAGGGGGGGTATCGGGTAATTTCGGTTAGGCCCTGTGCTGTGATAAATTTTTTTTTTTTAGTCCGAGCTTAACAAGGCTTTCAGGCTACTATTTCGCAAGGATTGTCTTGATACAAAATGATGAAGATGTTCTCCATCCGAGTGCAGAAGGAGCCTGAACGTCCATACTGAAATCATGACTGGACTAATAATCACAGCTGGAGAGATGTTAACCACCTGTGCCGAAGAAGCCACCAAAGGGGCAATATCACAAGGGGGCTATATACCCATCAAAGGAGCGGAAGAGCCAGAGCGGCTCCCGACCATTAAATTAGAATGTTCCACAGAGTGTAACTATCTTGACGATTGAAAAAGTCTAGACGCAGAAGTATATGGTCCACAGACGCAGTGTGAAATACTATAGTGGACCCCATTACTACTGAAAAGATTTTCCATCACAGACTCTGATGATAGAGAGGACGTGCTCTTCAGTATATAAAATGAGTCGTCCGCTGTATTACTGACCAAAAGGACAGGGAAAGCCCCATCTAGATGCACTTCTACCTTAGAAGGACCTCCAAGAGAGGTCTAGGTCAGGGTCATTAGAGACTCCACCATCAGGAAGGATATCGAGGAGCCTGGTACCACGTAGGGAGCCGAGAAAGTGCTGAGCAGAATGAGATTCCGCTGGCAGAGCAGTACAGCAGAGTTCCAGCAGCAGAAAACTGCTGGATGACACAAGATCCCACATAGACCACCACTCACTAAGATGTGTGGAAAAAATAATCCGCAGAACAGGAGTTCATTCTGTGATAAACATCCCGCCACAAGTTCTGTGGAAAGGAAGTCTGAAAAGGAAAAATGTGTCACTAATTCTGCCATACAGCACCCACTAGCACCTGTGCGGCACCAGCATCACTCGTGGCACAGGATGGCACCAAGCAGTGCTTATGCCAACCTGGGCGATACCAGAGGGCAGCCGCGGCAGTACCTGCAGGCACCCCCAGCACCCATGTAGCAATGGCAGGCGAGGGCACCCAGGACACAGGACACCCATGGCACCATGGTACCCATGGCAAGAATGGCACCGAGGGCACCAGTGGCACCCATGGGAGCTCACAGCACCACCCACGGTACCAAATCCTAGGCAGTAATCAATGGAACAACTCTACCTACAGAGGGGATGGTGGGAGGGAAATTACCTGCTGCAAGAGCTGTTCTCGAAGATCTACTGTTACGGTAAGTTCTTACGTAACTGCACTATCTTACTTCGAGAAACAGCTCTTGCAGCAGGTTACACCATAAGGACCGATTCCCATGCAATTCTGGAAATCCTTCTCAGATGGGAGGAGGCAAGGGAGAGATCATGAGTTGAACTGGAGCCTAGGACAGTAGTCCCTAAAGGACTGCTGGACCAAAACCAGCTCTTCGCCATGAAGCAACGTCCAGGCTATAATGCCTGATAAAGGTGTGCACGGTGCTCCAAGTCACTGCTGCGTAGATGGCTGAGGTGGACACATACTTCAAAGCAGCAAAAGAGGTAGCCACCCCCCTTGTGGAATGTCCCTTCACCGAGCTCGGTAGGGTCTTGTTGCGTTTTTGGTAACAGAACGTGATGCAATGCATGAGCCATCTAGAAAGAGATTGTTTAGAGACTGGAACACCCAGCATCCTATGGGTGAAGGAAACAAAAAGCTGATCAGATTTACCGTGTGGCCTGGTTCTGGTCAGGTAGTGTCTTAGACACCTATGCACATCGAGAGTGTGCAGCAAGGCCTCTCCTCTATTGGAGTATTTAGGAAAGTATACTGGTAGGTCGATATCCTGATTAAGGGTAAGGGCTGAGACCACCTTTAGCAGACCAGATCAGACAAAAATTTTGGATTTGTCCTTAGGGACACCGACATCCTGTCCTGGTGAAAAACCAAATAAGGCTCTTTGCACATAAGTGCGTGTAGCTCAGAAATCCTTCTTGCCGAAGTAACAGCAACTAAAAATAACATCTTCCATGCAAGAAGACGTAGCTCGCAATCCGCGGCTGGTTCAAAAGGAGGCAGTGTAAGCTGCTCCAGGATGAAGGGTAGGTCCCACGGAGGAACAGGGTCCTTAATCGGAGGCGTATGGTGGAGAAAGCCTCTCAAAAAGGCATGTGAGGTTTCCAGCTGGGATATGGACCGTAGGCCTATAGGAATGTGATAGGCAGAGATGGCACAGAGGTGAACTTTGATCGAGGAATAGGCCAAGCCTGCCTGAAAAAGGGACGGGAGGTAGTCTAATACCGAGCCCTCAGAACAATCCAGTGGGGAAAGTCCCCATGCTTGAGCCCAGAGACAAAATCTATGCTATTTCATGGTGTACGTGGCTTGAGTGGCCAGTTTTCTAGCAGCCGGTAGAACATCTGCTACCTCTTGCGAGACCCTGTAACGCATGACTGCTATGTCCCTTGGAGCCAGGCATGCAGGTTCAGAGAGTGAAGGTCCGGATGGACCAAGGATCCTGCCTCCTGGGACAATAAGTGAGAGATGATAGGTAGAGGCACCGGCCGTTCCTGAGAAAGTTGGTACAGCAGAGGGAACCCGATCTGCCTGGGCCAAAAGGGCACGATCAATATCAGTGTCGCCTGCTCTCTGCGGAGTTTCAGAAGAACCTTCTGGATCAATGGGAAGGGAGGAACTGCGTAGAGAAATCTGCCCGCCAAGGAGAGGGACAACGTGTCTTGCCAGAAAACACCAGGCCCTGGATCTAGCGAGCAGAAATTGGGCAGTTTTGTGTTGGATGGGGACGCGAAAAGGTCCAACTCTGGCGTCCCCCATTTGTGAAACAGATCCTCTACGACCTCTTGGAGTAGTTCCCATTTGTGGACTCTGGCCTGAGATCGGCTCAGACTATCTGCGATAACATTGTCCACTCCTGGGACATATACAGCAATAAGGTTTGCGCCATGTTGCAGTACCCAATCCCATACCCTCATGGCCTCCCTGCAAAGAGGGTAGGAATGAGTGCCTCATTGTTTGTTGAGGTAATACATCACCGCGGTATTGTCTGTTTGTTGCAGCAGAGTACCCGTGGAATCTCCGACTGGAAGGCCTGCAAGGCATAAAGGACCGCTCTCATCTCCAAAATGTTTATATGAAGATGAGCTTCCTGGGACGTCCACGAGCCCCGAGATCTGACACCGTCGAGGTGCGCTCCCCAACCGGACCCTGAAGCGTCCATGGAGAGTGTCACAACTGGAGACAGCGCAACAAAGAGGACTCCCAATGACTGGTGCTCTGGGTCGAGCCACCATTCCCAATCCCGGATGACGGCATTCGTGATCTTGACTGGAAGCTGCTGATGGTCTTGCTTCTGACCCCACTGCACCCATGACATCCACTGGGTCACCCGCATGTGGAGACAGGCTAAAGGGACTGTTGCAATGGCCACAGCCATGTGCCCAAGCAGGCAAAGGACTAGTCTTGCTGGGATGGTCTTCTTTGCCAAGATATCCCTTATGAGGATCTGATGTGCTCTGCTCTGCTCTGTCCTGGGGCAAAAAGGTTTTCCCCTGGACGATGTCCAGGACTGCGCCTATGAACTGCAGTCTCTGAGACGGAACCAGATGCGACGTCTCCCGATTGATAATGATGCCCAAGGACCCGAAGAGGGAATGAGTACAGTGGATCACAGACATCAGGGCCTCCCGAGAGGGGGCCATGAGGAGCCAATCGTCCAGGTAGGGGAACATGTAGTGGCCTTGACTCCTGAGAGCCGCCGCTACAACTGCCATGCACTTTGTGAATACCCGAGGTGCTGAGGACAGCCCAAAAGGGAGGGTTCAGAACTGATAATGGCGACCCAGAAACTCGAAGCGCAAGAATTTTCTGTGCGCCTGAGCTATCGGTATGCGCAGGTAGGCATCCTGCTTGTCCAGTGACGCTAAGAAGGCGCCTTGCTTGAGCATGGGAATTAACCCTTGAAGAGTCACCATGCAGAAGCATTTGTAAAGCACCGAAGCGTTGAGGTCGCTGAGGTCCAGAATCAGACAGAGGTCCCCTGTCTTTTTGGGAACCAGAAAGAAGTGGGAATAGTATCCTGCGCCGCTCTGGTTCCACGGTACGTGCTCTATGGCCTCTTTTTCCAGAAGCGCTAGCACTTCCTGCTGAATGAGCAGTACGTGCTGTCCCGAATAATGGGAAAGCAGGGGAGGCCTTGACAGTGGGTGATCGAGGAATTCTATAGAGTATCCTCTCTCGAACAAATGAAGGACCCACCGGTCCTCATTTATCGTCTGCCATCCTGAAAGGTGGCGAGAGATGCGACCCCCGACATTTTCTTCCCGGTGATCCAGAGGAGGGGCGGGGCCCGGAAGGAGTCATGCTGTGGCAGCATTGCCTCCTGCAGGCTGGGTTGGTTTTGTATATCTCTAACCTTGGCCTGGGGAAGACTTAGGCTGGGCCTTGTGGTTGAAGTCGCCCCTTTGCTGCTGACTGGAAAGTGGCTGCTGCTGTTGTTGCCGGCCGCGAAAATGATTCTGGTTCCTACAAAAGGAACCAGTCTTGGGCCTGTACCTGGCCTGTACAGTCCTCACCGTCTTGCCGGCGTCCTGTAATTTGGTGATAACCTTCTCTGAATCCTCACCAAACAGGACTTCTCCACTGTAGGAGACGTCCAGGATATTTTTCTGGACATCCGGAGTAAATCCAGAGACGCGGAGCCATGAGTGTCACCGGCGACAGACGCCCGGGGCTGCTCCCCTGGCCACAGAGTCCGCCGAATCATAGGTGGCTCTCAAAACTCACGTCTGATCCTGTGTGAAGACGGTTCAGAAGTTCCTCCTTCTGTTTGCCATTCGGAAGGACTTTAACCAGGTCCTGGCCCTGTTCCCATAGGGCGTTCTGAAACTGAACCATGTGTGTCAGATAGTTCAGTGACCTGATGGAGCATGTAGCAGCTGCATACATGCGCCTACTCAGTGAATCCAGTAGCTTGGATTCCCGGTTCGGAGGCTGTGTGCTCAAATGTTGCAGTCGTTGAGACCGGTCATGAGAGGCTGTAATGACCAGTGAATCAGCCAGGGGTTGTTGTGCCAGATATGGGTTCTCCGCAGGGGCCCTGTACAGGCGGTCAGCCTTCTTTGGCACAGTGGGGGTGGAATGTGGACGTTTCCACACGGCCTTGGTGATGTCCACGAAGGTGTCCACCAATGGTGGCACCACCACAGGCTTAGGATCTTTCTGACGAAGGTATCAAGCTAGGCACTGCTGTTCAGGGTCTAGATCTTCTGCTTCCCATTCCATATTCTCCTGAATGTGCCTCATGATTTCAGAAAAAGAGGGATCATCTGGAGGTAACTTGGGGAGGTCTCGTGGGTCTGGTGATGGGATACTAATTGGAGAAGGAGACCTGCAGGTGTCTGAAGAGTCCGGTTTAGAGTCGTCCCCCTGCGGAGTGGACCTTCTTCCTCTGGGTCGTTTGGGACTGGGAGACCGTGAAGGAGGCCTTCTCCTTTCTCTGGATCTGCACCTAGGAGGTGGCGTAGGCTCCTTGGGGGTCAGGGGTCTTCCTGCTGGACCCTGGGGAGGAGGAGGAGGCTTTACTGGGACCACATCCTTTTTAATAGTGTCCCACCAAAAGGTGAAGAGATCCTTGACTTCTTGGATGTTCATATCGTACAATGGTCCTGGAGTCAGGGTTGGTCGGTCGCCGGTATCGGGCGCCGGGTCCTGGAGCCACTGTTCCTGCAAAGGCTCCTACGGAAGCCCGCATCCTCAACGCTGCCTGCCTGGTCATCAGGCAACGTCAGATCACCCTCAGATAAACCCCAGCAATCGGTATCAACCGGTGAAGAGAGAGCAGTCGGCTCCGTAGGTCGTTTGACCGACGTCGGGTGTTTAAAGAACGTCTGGTCTGAAGGGCATTTGGCCAGAGAAGGGTCGGCAGCCTGCTTAGAGACCGTTGTCCACTTGAGGGACGTCAGGTCCTTTCCTGGGAGGGGGATCAGTTCTCCTGGGAGGTCAATCTGGCGTCGGGTTCCCGGCATCTGTCTGAGGAAGCAGAAGTTGACTTGGACGAGGACTTGGACCGATGACAATCTGAAGACTTCGCTGAGGCCAGGCAGGGTGTAGAAGAAGGGTCCGAAGTCCTGGAAGTCTTTAATGGGTGGAGAGAAGCCAAAAGACCACCTGAAGCCCAGACTTAAACGGAAGGAGGCTGAGAGCGAGCCCTGGAGGGACAGCGGTCTGAGCGTGTGGAGCCTGAGCTGGTGTGCGAGTCCAAGGCCCAGTTTGGGGATCTGGACCTGGCCTTCTCCCAGTGTTTTTCCCCATGTTTATGGGACTTAGAGGTAGACTCACCTCTGGAGTCAGGTGTCAGCGTGGCTCAGTTGGTAGCACATCCACCTCTGGACCAGAAGGTCGTGGGTTCTCATCCCACACTAGGATTGGACTTGCACCTAAAAATCGCTGGCATCCGAGTGCAGTATTGGGGATGCTGTACTGCTGGGGTGTGCCATCCTTTGGATGAGACGTTAAACAGAGGTCCCCTCTGCCCATCCTGGTGTTGACCTGGTGGGTGTCCAGGTGGAAGTAAAAGAACCCAGGGCACTCTTTGTAAAGAGCGGGGAACATTCCCGGTGTCCTGGCCAACATTCCCCTTCCCATAAACCGGTTCATGCAATTATCCAGGCTGTGTGTGGGTGATGATGTGCGATATGGCCGCCACCACACATTCAGTCACTTCACTACCAGTCTAGCATTGCTTGTAAAGTGCTTTGGGATATTGTGTATGAAAAGCGCTATATAAATGCTGATTCTTCTTTTTCTTCTTTCTCCATTATTTTTAATCTTTCTTCTAACAGGAACCCCTGAAGTGCCTTCTGACAGTGGATCCTGGTGCGGCTATTAAACTTCTGACAGAAGGAGCAGGCCTGGGTGTCGTGCTCCGGGCCTAGGCACCGCAGAAACACCGAATGGAGATCCTCAAATGGGATCTGTTTTCCGCAGGCACACTTGGAGGGGTGTCCTTCAGTGCAAGGAGTAGGAGATGCCAACATTGAGTAAGTAAAAAGATTGCTTGAAGTTCTAGTCGTCGTTCACTGAAAAGGGTGTCCGTGAGGCCGATGCTGGCGAGTCGATGGCAGGAAAAGAACTGGGGATACTGGGGGACCGCCCCCTTTGTATGATGCCTGACGTCGGGGGCCGGGCGGTCCCCGCTGGATACTGCTACCTAGAAAATTTCCATGGGGTCCAGGCGCCTGCCGGCTGCAAGAGCTGTTTCTCTAAGTAAGATGAATCATTCTCCCCCCTCGTGCTTCCAGCTTGATCAGCACCCTCTGAATTAAGGGAAGAGGAGGAACTGCATACAGAAAGCATCTTGTCCACCGCAGTCAATGCATCCTGACAGAAAAAGCCAGGTTCTGGATTTCTGTAGCAGAATAGAGGCACTTTTGCGTTGAGTGGGGACGCATAAAAGGTCCAGGTTCAGAGTGCCCCACTCTTCGAGGAGTGACTGCACAACGTCTGAGTCGAGAGACCACTCGTGTGGATCCGCCTCAGTTCTGCTGAGGTGATCTGCCAGATTGTTCTGGACTCCTGGCAGGTAGACGGCCTGGGCCAGGGCTTCGTGCGCTATGCATCATTCCCACACTCTCATTGCTTCTCTGCATAGAGGGTAAGAGTATGCTCCACCCTGCTTGTTGATGTAATACGTCACTGCCTTGTTGTCCATCTGAAGAAGAATTACTTTGTGACAGAGGACATCCTTCAGGGCTCGGACAGCATGCAGGACAGCTCTCATTTCCAGGACATTTATACGTAGTTGAGACTCGTCCTGGCTCCACACACCCTGGGTGTGGAGATCCTGATAGTGAGCTCCCCAGCCGATTTAAGATGCATCTGTTGTGATGGTGATCTGTGACTCCAGTGGGCAAAGGGAAAGCCTTGACGAAGGTTGTTCTCTTGGGTTCAATAGGTAAGTGACTTCCTTAGAGGTTCAGTTACACTGATATGAAATGTCTGTGGATGCGTGGTCGGGGACCACTGAGTTCTGAACATCCACTGAGTAGTTCTCATGTGCAGGCGAGCCAGAGGCACCGTGAACACCGCTGACGCCATGAGACCCAGCATCCGCTGCATCGAGAGAGCTCAAACCGAGTCATTCTCCTTGATGAAGCAGACCATCTGGAGGACGTCGCTTCTCCTGTTTTCCGGAAGGAAGGCCGTTGCCCTGGAGGTGTCCAGAAGAGTTCCTATGAAGAGGAGTTGTTGGAAGGGCTGTAGCTGTGACTTTTCCAGATTCAACTGCACTCCCGTGGACATGAGGAACTTGGAAGCTGTGACCACCGCTTCCTGCGTCCCTTGTCTGGAGGAACTTGTTAGGAGCCGGTGGCCCAGGTATGGGAAGACTTGAATTCCAAGTTTCCTGAGATGCGCTGCGAGTACTGCAAAGCACTTTATAAAGACTTGTAGTGCTGAGGACAGCCCAAAGGGCAGGACTCTAAATTGGACGTGCTGACCCAGAGCCACAAAACAGAGATACTTATGGTGGCTTGGATGCACAGGAGCATGTTGGTAGGCATCCTGCATGTCCAGGGAGGCCAGCCAATCGTTTTGATGAATCAGAGGTAGAAGCGTACCGAGTGGTATCATCTTGAACTTCTCTTTGATGAGGAATTTGTTTTAACTTCCTTAGGTCCAGAATAGGGCACATACTGTCTGTTTTCTTTGGAACTAGGAAATAATGGGAGTAAAAATCTGTGTCCCGTTCCTCTTGTGGAACCATGTTTACTGTCCTGTTATTCAGAAGGCCCTGAATCTCAGAAGCGAGGAGGTCTGATTGAGTGACACATCTGGGCTGTTGTTTGGGTGGATGATACGGAGGGGTATCTGAAAAATTCAGAGAGTAACCCTCGGGAATTATCCTGAGGACCCACTTGTTCGTTGTGATTTACTTTTACTGGTTGTAAAACTGAGTCAGACTCCCCTTCTGCCGAAGAAGAGTCCCCCTTGGACAGCTGAAGTGGGATCTGGGCCTGATCTTCAGAGGATGGCGCTAGGTGCCTTCGGGCCTGTGCCTTCTGCTGCGTTTTCTTTTGAGGCCGAGTGGCTTGGTTCTTGTGAAAACCGCCTCTGCCATGAAAGGACTTCACAGTTATGAAACTGACGGCGGCTTCCGCCCTGCTGAGGGCCAGCAGCGGCCGGTCTGGCCATCTTTTTTTTTTTGTTGAAACTTCATATTTTATTAGGTGTTTTCCTGCGCAGTTATCATACAATCAATATTCTATTCAATTTAGACATAGGTTATCTCTTTTCATTTTAAAATACAATTATTCTTTGACTTTATTACATCCAGTTCATGACGCTTCTCTTTTTCAGATGTATTCCTTCCTCGAAAATCCTATGGATTTTCCCAAAAGTCACAAGAATGAGTCACTGCTGAGTTCAATGATGTTTAGGTCCCTCCATCTGCAAGCAACCAATGTCCCATTCTTCCGAGCAGCACAGATTAACACAATCCATAAGCTCATTACAAATAAGACTTTTTGCATGTGCAACATAACATTTAACAAACTCAATGTGTGACTGGTCTATACCAAAACTTATAGGTATATAGACCTTTTATTTATATGCTGTAATATACAGGTTCAATTTCAAGTAATATTTTAGGCCTCATCTTCGTAACTTATTTAGAGTTCCCTGTAGGGAATCCAAGGCAAACCCTCCTGGGATTCCTGTTAACCCCTTTAAAATAAAAAAAAAAAAGAAAAAAAAAAAAGGAAAAAGAAAATAAAGTACCCCTCCCTCTCCATCATCCCACTGCCATCTGTTCAAGTACTGTGATTCCAGTCTGCCCCTTCCCCAAGTTCATGAAGGGAAGCCAGACCTGATCATGTGTATCTTTATGTAAATGTAAATTTGCTGTGATTTTTTCCATCCTGGCAATTTCCCTAACTATGGTTATCCAATCCCCAACTGTCGGTGATACTGGGGAGAGCCAACATCTTGTGATGGCCTTGCATGCTGAGGCCAGTAGAATCCCAATAAATGATTTCCGTCTGTTAGACCTATGACCTTTCGGTAAGATGCCCAAAATTAAAATCTGAAATTCTGGGGTTTCCTCCCAATCAAACATACTTTTCATGTGGGAGCCTGTTTCCCTCCAAAAGGGTTTGATAACAGGACAATCCCAGAAAATATGGGAGTGAGTTCCTTTACCCCGACAATATCTCCAACAATAGTCAGACCCTCCTGGTGTATAGTGTTTCGTCCTTGTAGGGGTATGGAAGTACCTAGTAACAATCTTCATTCTAAACTCTTTCCAATTGTTTGATGAAGATGTACGTTTAACTCCTTCCCAAACCCTGCGCCAGGTTTCATCATCTAGAGATAAATTTTGTTCTTTTTCCCATTCTCTTTGACAAAGAAGTGGAGGTGGGACCCTAGTATCTCTATATGCCATAATGTGTCTTGATATTAATTTCCACTCCCCCTGGCTGCTAATTGAGTCTAGAACAACCTAAATTAGTGGGCAAGGGGGTTGTTGAACAATTTCCAAGTTATTCCCTGTATTAATAAAAGACCTAACTTGGAGGTATCTATAAAAGTGGGAATGTGGAAGTTGAAATTCCTTCTGAAGATTCTGAAAGGATTTAACATGTCCATCCAAGACTAACTGAATAAATACCTGAGACCAATATGTTTCCAGTTAGCAAAAACCTTATCCATTCTAGGTGGGATGATTTCTGGACAACTGGTTATCTCCGACTTATTATTTAGTGTTTCCTTTATATTTAACTCTCTCTTAATTCCCCCCCATTCTATAAGTATGTTTGGTCCAAGGATTATCTATATCTTTACTCAACAAGTAACGTGTAGAACCCCCAAAATCCACCTGGGGATTTACCTCTGGCTCTCCCTGTATCTCCTGGGAGACCCATTTGTTAAGGGTATCTGTAGCCAGATAATTAACCCAAGTCCCTAAGTTCGCAATCTGGTAATAAGATCTCAAATTAGGGAATCCTAGGCCTCCGCCCTCCCTCACTCTCTGTAGGTGTTTCCCACGCAATTCTGGGTCCCTTACCCCCCCCCCCAATACAAATCGTGTAAAGCTTTGTTTATTTTTTTCCAATCTAGTTTTGAAATCTGCAAGGGGAGAGTGTTGAAACAAAAACAGAAATTGGGGCAGTACGTTCATTTTAATCGACTCAATCCTCCCAAGAAGTGTTAATGGGAGGAGAATCCGCCGCTTTAAATCAGTAAAAACCTCCTGAAATAATTTATTATAATTTGCATGGTAAAGTTATGATAAATCATTTGGAATATAAATGTCCAGATATCTCATTTGGGTAGAAACCCATTTGTATGGAATCATCCAATCTAGTTCGTCAGATCGATGACCACTAACCAACATTACTACAGTTTTATTCTCATTTATTTTAAATCCTGAGACTTGACTGTATTTTTCTAATATTCCCTTAACACTGGGAAGGTTTGTATTGGATCCCTCAAGTACAGCATGGTGTCGTCCGCATAAAGCGAGATTTTGTTTTCTTCCCCACCGGTTATAATCCCTTTTAGTCCCTGATGATCCCCGATTACTTGGGCTAGGGGTTCTATACTAAGAGCAAAGAGGGAGGGGGACAAGGGACACCCCTGCTGTGTTTCCCTGTTGATGCTCAGTGTTTGGAAGATTGTACTATTTACTTTTACTTTAGCAGAAGGTTGATTATAAATTCCTGTTATCCATTCTATGAATTGGGGTCCAAATCCAAATTTAACCAAAACTTCCCTTAAGAAATCCCAATGTAAGTGATCAAACGTTTTTTCCGTGTCAATAGCTATTGCTATTTGAGTACCTTTCCCTTTTTTCCCCAGATGTAGTATATTTAAACACAGTCTTACATTGTCCCTGAGGAATCTACTGGGAACAAACCCAGCCTGGTCCAGGTGGATTAAATACTGGCAGAACAGCATTTACTCTATTTGGCAAAATTTTAGTGAAAATCTTTGAATCAATATTAAGGAGCGAAATTGGTCTGTATGAACTACATAACTCAGGCTGCTTCCCTTCCTTGAGGATTACCCTAATATAGGCTTCTCCCCATGTACGTGGGAGACCCCCTCCTCCCTTCCCCTATTAAAAACCTGAACCAGACCTGGGATCAAAGTCTTTTTGAACTTTTGGTAAAATTCTGAGTTAAATCCGTCAGGATCAGGTGATTTACCCCCCCTTAAGATCCTTAATAACCTGGGCAATTTCCTGTGCTGTAATAGGTGAGTTCAACTGTGCCTTAAGGCTCTTCTCTAGCATTGGGAGGGAAACCCTGTCTAGAAATTTTTTAATAAAAGCTTCTGTTTGCACTATTTTAGGTGGTGAATCATATAATTCCTTATAATATTCTTTAAAAGCATTTGCAATATCATTTGGTGAATATACTTGAGTGGGGGGTGACTGTCTCCCTACTGTTAGCGTTTTAACATATCTGTCTGCTTGCCTACGTCTAAGGCGGAAAGCCAACAGACGACCTGCTTTATTACCTGATTCATAATACCTTTGATTCAAGTATTGAAGCTTCCCTTCCACCTGGTGGTCGAACAGGTCACTTAGTCGTTTCCTTGTCTCCTGAAGCTCCTTACTCAGACATGTGTTCTCCACTCCTTCCATCTGGGCACTCTCCTCTAGATATTTTAGCTTGTTCTCTAGATTATTTTGTTGCTCTTGTTTAGATTTTTTGTACTGTGATGCATATGAGATTATTGCCCTTCGTAAAATTGCTTTACATCCATCCCAAAAACCTCGGGAGTCTGGGCCTACCGGAGAATTGTGGGTCAGATAGTCCTCCAGTACCCCCTGTATGTGGGTGTCAAAGTCCTCCCTGTCTAGCAGGGAGGAGTTCATCCTCCATTGTGTAATTCTACTCCAATCCCCCAACTTCAACGTTAACTCCACTGCTGAGTGATCTGATACCACCCGGGGAAGAATTTCACATGTTAATACCCTGGGAGAGTCTGTTATGCTACATAAAAAGTAATCAATTCTGGAATAAACCTTGTTGGGTGAGGAGTAGAAAGAGCATGCCCTCTCTGTTTTGTGTTGGTTTTTCCAGATGTCTACTAATGCTAAATCCACCATTCCCCCCTAACTGCCCTATTCATTCCTTTATTTGTTATTGTATTCTGGGAGGACCGAACAAATTGTGGGTTAGTGACACAGTTGAAGTCTCCTCCCACCAACAACATTCCCTCCTTTAAGTCAGCCAGACTTCTGAACATCTTAGTGAAGAAAGAAGGTTCATCCCTGTTGGGGGCATAAACATTAGTGATATGAATCACTTGATTAAAAATCTTTCCAGTGATAGTTAATCCCCTCCCCTTTTCTATTATTGTCTATGAGCTAATTTCTAAAGGAATGTTTTTCTTACACAATATAGCCACTCCCGCTCTTTTCCCTGAGGGGTGGGAAGAGAAATATACCCTGTCCACCCAACTTCTCCTCATTTTCATGTTCTGAATCTGAAAGTCTGGTTTCTTGGATTAATCCAATATCTGCCTTCATTTTTTGCAAGTAATGACGTATCTTGGCCCTTTTAACTGGGAGTTAACCACTTGAACATTTAAAGAAATCACCTTCAGAGACCCCATTTTTTTTAATTGAGTAACTAGCCCCATCAACTTTGACCCTCTTTCTTCACTACAATTGTTCTTACTCATTTGTGTTCTAGTGTTCCTTGTTTTAATCATAGTTCCTTTTTCCTCTGAACCCTGACCTTTAAATGATACCCTTGTCACACATTTAACATTATAACCACAATAACTCAACTTGCACCTTAAACCATTCTGGTGCTTCAATTTGTTGTTCATAAAGAAGATGGAAAATATACCTTCCAATATTATTAAACTTTGACTTCCAAGGTGTCACCCTCCCAACAGTGGGAGGGAATGAACCGCAGCTCTTTTGCCTACTAAGCGTAGGCCTGATTCAAAGAATCAGTGATCAAAGTGGATGTCACCCACGGTAAAGTTTCACTAAGGGTTTCACTAAACCAGCGGTTGCACAGTGCTCCCATCCGGGCCGCACTATACCTTAACTAGTGTGGAAGAAAGAGGGAACTCGCCCAACCAGACATCGGATCCTCCCCCAGCCCCTCCCGTGGAGGAGAGATCGGAAGGAGATGTGAAGCAAGGAGTCCCCTGCCCGCCAAACTGCCCCTCCCAACCGGCAACTTAAAGCCCTGCACACGTTATCTACGTCATTCCCCATCTGGGAGTAACTCATCCCTTTTACATTCTTATCATTACATTATTAACAGAGCTATATTTTAAGTTCTTAGGCCTTCGATAAAGACCTTAACCAGTAGTCCATCCTTATTGTTTGTCTTTCAGCTCGGATATTAATCCATCCACCGGTTCTCAATTCCCATGAAAAACATACATGAGCCCAAAACCGTCTGCTTTAAGAAGAAACAGTACCTTTGATGAGGTTCAGGTTGCCCCCCTCGAAATAGAGACCCCATGGGGGAAGATTTCGAATTCAAGATCTTGTTCTCTCACTCCACGATAGCTTTCTGTCTTGGCCTAAATGGGAGGGCCAAGTAAGTGATGAAGGATGTGCTCTTCCAAATTTACCTGCCCTTTTCCAGGCTGAACGTGCTATCTCCTTCTCCAAGATGTCGGCTTGGCATTCAGGGCACTGGAGACCAAGTTGCTTTTTTAACATTGGGGCAGCTTCATATACCGTATCATAGATAATAGGGCCTTTCTCTGTGTGTATGCGTAATTTTACTGGGTAATACAATTGGATCCTGATCATCATCTCCTTAGCTTGTCTTATTATACCTCGGGCTACCTTTCTCTTTTCATTTAATAGATCCGAGAAGTCCTGGTCGAAATACAGCCTTTGATTATCTAGTTTAACTTCTCTCATTTTCCAGGCCGTTTGTAGTATTGTCGGTCTTGGTAGTTCAGCATTCATATGATTATCGATCAGGGGCTGGATGCTTGATCTTTTGGTTTTGCAGCTAGTGAGCTGTGTGCTCTTTCGATCGGGAGAGGGATCTCCTCAGTTAGCTTCAGCACGTCCCTCAAAATGTGTAAAACAAACGCTTCCATAGATTCGAACGATTTCTCCATATCTTCTGGAACACCGCAGACTCAAGATTATTTTGACGAGCTTGGTTCTCTTGATCATCTAATTGTGTTTGTAATTCCTTCTCTCTTATAAATAAATAGAGTAGTGCACAATCATGTTGACTCGAAGAATCTGCCAGATTTCCTACACAGTCCTCCATTGCTGGGGTACGCTTGTCCATTGCCCTTAAATCTGCCTTTAGATCTGCCACCGAAGATTCTACCCTGTGCAGTGCTTTTATGATCCCATCCAGTTTCGACAAAATAACTCCCTGGTCGCCCCCTTCTAATTCATCTTCTGAGTCTGCTATACTAGTAACTGGTGAAGCCAAGCGTGCAACCCTGGTTAGGCCTTGCATCCTTTCCGAATCCATCAAACTTTTTATTTTGGTTGCCTGTGAAGATCTATGTCTCGTTCTACTTGATACCATTTGCCTGTACTTTGATGAATATTATTTTGCGAGCTCTGCTGAGAATTCTCCCACTTTTCTGCTGGTTAAGTCTATTATTAATCAGAGCAGCTCTGAAGCGCGAACACTAGGCTGCCACTCCTTGTGGTGACGTCACCGGAAGCTGGTCTGGCCATCTTAACAGCAGTCCTAGTCTTCTGAGTGGCCTCCAGTGCTTGCTCCACCTAAGAGCCAAACAAACTCCATCAAATGGAAAACTCATGACTCTCCGTTGAGCGTCATTTGTGAACCCCGAAGTCTGTAACCATGAGTGACGCCGGGTGCATATCCTTGCTGCTGCTGCCCTCGATGCAGTGTCAAAGGCATCTACAGCAGCCTTAAGTTGCTGATTATTGGACTCAATGCCTCTAGTAATAGTCTGGAGAAGCTCTGAATTAACGTCCGACTCCAGAAGATCTTCCACAGAGGCTTTTTGCAAGTGCCAGAGGGTATATTCATATTGACAGCAATAGCCCTGGTAGCTAGCAATACACATTCCTAGGGTAGCTGCGGTGAACACTCTCTTCCCTAAAGTGTCGATCTTAAGGGATTCTTCATTTACTGAACAAGCCATAGATTCCTGGTGTAGGACGGCTTTGTCATTTTCTACCAAGACCACTATGGCATCTACAAAGGCTTCAGATGCCAAGATTGGCCTATCCTTGGTGGGGGTGGGGGGAGCATATTTCCAGTCACTCATCAAGGCACAGGTAAGGAAGCATAGGAAAACCAGGAGCAGTTGTATAATTTGCAACAAGTGATTTATTATTAACAGTAAAATAAAAAAATAAAACTGTTCAGTATAACTATTTACAAAGGCAGTATAAACAAAGAAAGTCCATCTGGGTTTCTTATCAATTTCCAATCTCAGTCTTTGTTTCTCGCTTGCAAGAAATTGCAGCTCTATATTTATAAGTCTTTGCAACCCCCGCTCATTAAGAAAACAGCATGCTTCTCACACAGTGTTCTTTTAAGTTTCAGCAAGTGCAACAAAAAGAACACTGTGACCCAGAACTGACCTCTTGCTTACAGCGTCTCAGAGAGTTTGCAAACAGATTAACCCCTTGAGTTCCAAACAGCTTTTTGCAATCATTTCAACAGTATAACTATATACATTTCTAAACAAAGGGATCACAGTATTAGTTACATTTCCACCTAATGACTCATATATTTTTATACCAGCACATATGCAAGGGGGAAGAGAAGACAGAAAAGCAAGTGGGGCAGACAGACACTGAAAGGCAGAGAATTGCAAGGCCGTTGAAGTGATCAAGTCCTAAGTCTCATGAGAAAATATGGTTGCGCAACCAGACAGAGAAGAGACAGAAAAGGAGAGAATAGATCAGATCCTTGCATTTAAACTATTTCTGCAAAACAACTGGGACAGGGCCATATTCAACTCTGTCACATTGTCTATGGACTTAGCCACAGAAGGAATGAGCGCCGGGCTGTCCCACACCATCTGTGGAGGAGCCTTGAAAGAGGGCTGTGCTGGAGGTGTCAATTCCACAGGGATTTCCGGGACATGCAGGTCTTGAAGGCGCAACAGCTTCCCAGGATCCACCTCCAAAGTCTGGAGAGAAAGGGTGCAATTCATATTCTTCAGGAGAGACTTAAAGGATAGGTCCTCGACCAAAGGTTCTGTTGGAGTAGAGGGTGTACAATCTACTCCAAAGGATGAATCTTCATTGAAGTCATCTCCTAATCGCAGATCAGGATCTGGCTTAACATTATCTCCTACTAGACCAGAAGGGATAGTACAGAAAGGAAAGGGAGGAAAGAGAGCAGGAGGAGATGCACCTCGAATCGGAGTCGAAAATCCCAGCACCAAAGGAGGCACCGGACACGGCACCGCCAAGGCCGGTGCCAAAGGCGGCACAACAACCAGCGTCAGGCGAGCACCTGGAGACCCTAACCCCATGGCACCCAAAGCTCAAGAACTGAAAACAGGAGTAGGAGAAGGCAGTGCCTGTGCTGGCCACTGCACCACAGCCATGTGAGGAGGAATGCAAGAGAGCACAGCGTCAACGGCACAAGGTGTTGCGCGACTAGGTTGACCAAACCTTCCCACCCACGGGTCTGAAATCCACAGGCCCGAAGGCCCCGGGGTTGGCTCCGCAGGAGCGGGAAGTCTGGACAACTGCCAAACCCACTGCTCCATGAGAGTGGCCAAATGATTAAACTGCTCACCGCAGGACCCCCCGGGGGCGGGGAAGTACTCCAGAGTTGAGGATCAGAGCAGCCGAGAACCAAAGCCACATGCGACCCCCGACAGAGCTGGGGTCAGCCTCCTGTCCCCCCGCTATCGAAGATCTCCATGCAGACGTATCGGAGGGCGACCTCAAGCGGTACAGCTTCTTCTTTGATTGGTGAGACAAAGAAGAACTCGAGGCTGAGCTGTGCCGGGTTCCCAATGAAGATCGGTGAACGGGCCCGCTTCTTTTGTGCCTTCGGGAGGACCGCCCTTCCTCCCGAGCACCGGACTGCCCGTAGTCAGACCCCCCCTTCCAAAGAGGGTGGCGGACCTGTCTCAGCCCTGCTGCTGAAACAGTTTTCATGTGAAGTCTCCCTACCATCACTGGCCCCATTCATGGTCGACTCTGTCAAAGGTGGGCTGAAGAAGACTTCTCTGTTCTTTGTTTAATAGTTGTTTTTTTTTTTAAACTAAATAAAAACTAAACAAATACTGAATAACTATACTGCTGCTGTATAGACGTGAAGATCCGACTCCCAGTGGGTGAGCGATGTCACTGAATCGCACTAGGCGGGAAAAAAGGAGCTGAGGAGGTTGGCGGGTCGACGCCAGGATAGCCTACATGGCGCAAGCTAGTCTCGCGGCACCACGCATGCGTGGTCCTACCCCAGTGCTGGACCTCCTGAAGATTTTTCACTCCCACTCGGGTCTAGTGCCTCCGGCATAGTCTCATTAGTGCGAATGAGCAGTGGAGACCTTCTGTGCAGGAAGATCT
The DNA here is from genome assembly GCA_016271365.2 of Neoceratodus forsteri. Taxonomy (NCBI): domain Eukaryota; kingdom Metazoa; phylum Chordata; order Ceratodontiformes; family Ceratodontidae; genus Neoceratodus; species Neoceratodus forsteri. The sequence goes on along the minus strand of JADMNL010000028.1, from coordinate 126,463,896 downwards.
TCTGTTTAGTTTTAGAGTCTGGCAAGGATTCTGCCAGAGAATTAAGCAATCTACAAAAGGTATACTTGACTTGGAAAAAATGCCCTGGAACCTAGTAATTCTAATGCCAAAGGTGGCTGCTGTGAAAGCTTGCTTGCCCATAATGTTGATCTTGTGTGACTCCTTAACATCAGTTATCGGCTGAGAAACACACTGATCTGTCCATAGCAGCAGTGTATTTTCTATCTGCTTACAGACAGAAAGGATAGAAGAAGACCTATTCCAGACTGCACTGAACAAGGTCTCAAATGCAGGCAGAATAGGAGGAACTAAACTGATTGGCATGGTAGAAACATTTAACCACTGCAGACTGACACATTTACCTGGGTCAGTGGATGAAAGCTCAAAATCAAGTGCAAAATGTATACTCCTGAGCAAAGCCTGGAAAATTAGATCCTCCTCAGGAACAGAAGAAGGGCCTGGATCTGAAGAGTCCAGGCTACTGAGTCTTCATCACCAACCTCAGAAATGACGGGAGTCGGGGTCAGACTTGTCCGCCTCCAGTGCCCAAGTGTGGAGATCATAGACGGGAGTGGATCGCAAGTCCTCCGGTCCAGAACGTGCCCTTGGCAACAATGGACCCTTCTATGAGGGGTCAGCATCAAAGGCAGCACTGTGACAAGAACCAAATCAGGCGCTGAGGGTTCCCTGGCACTATGGGTGGTGCTGGGACAGGCACCTAAAGTGCTAAGCCCGCCCCGACAGCAGCGAAGACCCAGTCAATGACAATCCAGTCGGCACTGGAATGTCCGGCAATGGTACCGCAGTCAGTCCTATCACAGTGACACTCAATGGAGGTGCGGCCAATGGGACAGGATTCGGTGGCAGAGTCACCAGCAAGGGCCCAGAGGCTGTTTCCAGAGCTAAACACTCCACTGCTTCAGGGCCTTACCTGCAGCTCCAGTTCCCTAGGCCCCGAAGGGCCAGGGACCAGCTCCGCATGTACAGGCAAACAAGCCAGATGTTGCACCCACTACTCGATAAAAGCTGCCCAGTGGTGTAAATGCTCACTGGCGATCCCACTAATGGAGAGAGAGGGACTACAGGCACAGGACCTCAACCTCCTATCAGCAGAGACCCCAGTGACACTGATGGGCGCTGGTGAGGGCCTCCAGCTCCTGGGGACCTGGGATCTCACAAAAGACCTCGAAAAGAGTGACCATGAGCAGAAAGAACAGGTTACTCACCTGTAAAGTACAGTTACGTAGGAACTTACCGTAACAGTAGATCTTCGAGAACAGCTTTTGCAGCAGGTTACACCATTAGGACTGAAGCCGGCAGGCGTCAGGATCCCACGGACATTTTCTAGCTAGCAGTCTTCAGCAGGGACTGCCTCCGACATCAGTCCCGCCCCCAACGTCAGGCGTAGTACATAAGGAGGCGGTCCCCCCCATAATTCTCAGTTCTCCCGCCGGAGACTCCCGGCCGCTGGATGACATCAGAAGAGGAGACCGAGGATCCGCCACCAGATGGCCAAGACTATAGAATAGGAATGTCCCATCTCCTAAGATGGGTGTCTGACTACGACCTACCTCCAAAAGAAGAAGGATGGTGGGCGGGAAGGTACCCGCTGCAAGAGCTGTTCTCAAAGATCTACTGTTACAGTAAGTTCTTATGTAACTGTACTATCTTACTTCGAGATACAGCTCCTGCAGCAGGTTGCACCATTAGGACTGATTTCCAAGCAATAGTGGCAATCATGCGCCACTGGGAGGAGGAAAGGTAGCGATCTCTAAATTACTCGAGTTTAGGACAGAAGTCCCTGAAGGACGGCTAGACCAAACCCCGTTCTTCGCCTCGATGCAATGTCCAGACTGTAATGCCTGATAAATGTATGCACAGAGCTCCAAGTAACTGCAGCGCAAATAGCGGAGGTGGAGACGTTCTTTAACGCCGCAAAGGAAGTAGCCACCCCTCTTGTGGAATGACCCTTGACCACGCCCGGTAAGGGTTTATTGCACTTGTCATAACAGAAAGTGATGCACTGGATGAGCCACCTTGAGAGTGACTGGAGACAGGAGCTCCTTTCATCCTGTGAGCAAAGGAGACGAAAAGTTGGTCAGACTTTCGGAGCTGTTTGGTTCTGGTCAGATAGTATCTGAGGCACTGATGCACATCGAGGGTGTGCAGAAGGGTTTCTCCTCGATTAGTGTACCTTGGGAATACACTGGTAGATCAATAACCTGGTTAAGGGTGAGGGCTGAAACTACCTTAGGCAGAAACTTTGGGTTTGTCCTTAGGGATACCCTGTCCTGATGGAAAACCAAATAAGGCTCTTTGCACATAAGAGCATGCAATTCTGAAATCCTTCTAGCCGAAGTAACGGCAACTAAAAATAACGTTTTCCAAAAGAGAAAATGTAGCTCGCAATCCGCAACTCGTTCAAAGGTGGCAATAGCTGCTCAGAACAACAAGTCCCAAGGAGGAATTGAATCTTTGATGGGCGACCTAAGGTGGAGGACTCCCCGTAAGAAGGCATGAGTAGTGTCCAGCTGTGCCACCGTCCGATGGTCTACTGGGGCATGGTAAGCAGAAATTGCACAAAGGTGCACTTTAATCGAGAAGTAAGCCGGTCCAGAGTGGAAGGGAGAAAGCAGGTAGTCCAGAACCAGTTTTTCGGGACAGTCTAATGGCGAAAAGCCGTATGCTTGAGCCCACAAACAGAATCTACGCCATTTCATGGCATACGTTGCATGGGATGCCGGTTTTCTGGTGGCAGAGACTATGTTTGCCACTTCTTGCGAGACCCCGTATCGCATCATGGCTATGTCTCTAGGAGCCAAGCGTGCAGGTTCAATGAACGTAAGTCTGGGTGGACCAATGAACCCACCTCCTGAGACAATAGATGGGAGCTGATTGGCAAAGGAACTGGAGGTTCCCGGGATAGCTGGTGCAGATGAGGGAACCAAATCTGTCTGGGCCAGAAGGGCGCGATCAAAATGAGCGTCGCTTGCTCCCTGCGAAGTTTTAACAGAACTCTCTGGATCAACGGGAAAGGAGGGAAGGCATAGAGAAATCTGCCCACCCAGGAGAGGGACAACGCGTCTTGCCAGAAAACACCAGGCCCTGGATCTAGCGAGCAAAAATTGGGCAGTTCTGCGCTGGATGGGGACGCGAAAAAGGTCCAACTCTGGAGTGCCCCATCTGTGAAACAGATCCTCTGCCACCTCCTGTAGAAGTTCCCACTCATGGACTCTGGCCTGAGAGCGGCTCAGACTGTCTGCGACGGTGTTGTCCACTCCCGGGACGTGTACTGCAATTAGGTTTGCACTGTGTTGCAATATCCACTCTCACACTCTCATGGCCTCCCTGCAAAGCGGGTAGAAGTGAGTGCCTCCTTGTTTGTTGAGGTAATACATCACCGCGGTATTGTCTGTTTGTAACAGAAGTGTACCCGGTGGAATCTCCAACTGGAAGGCTTACAGAGCGTAAAGAACTGCCCTCATTTCCAAAATGTTGATGTGGAAATGAGACTCCTGGGCTGTTCACAGGCCCTGAGACCGAACACTGTCCAGGTGTGCTCCCCACCCAAGCCCTGAGGCGTCTGTGGAGAGTGTCACAGTCGGAGACGGCGCTATGAAGGGAACCCCCGCGAAGAGGTTCCCCAGATTTAGCCACCATTGCCAATCCCGAATTACGGCATACATGATTCGGACTGGCTGCTGCAGATGGTCTTGCCTTTGGTCCCATTGCACCCTTAGCATCCACTGGGTTACCCGCATGTGGAGACGTGCCAGCGGGACTGTTGCAATGGTCGCAGCCATGTGTCCGAGCAGGCGAAGGACTGATCTGGCAGGGACGGTCTTCTTCACCAATAAGTCAACGATGAGGGATCTGATGTGTTCCGCTCTGTCCGAGGGAAGAAAAGCTTTCCCTCTGACGGTGTCCAGAACTGCTCCTATAAACTGCAGCTTCTGGGACGGCACCAGGAGTGACTTCTCGTAGTTGATGAGAATACCCAGTGATTGAAAAAGGGACTGGGTGCAGCGAATGGCCGTCATCACTGCCTCCCCGTAGGGCGCCATGAGAAGCCAGTCATCCAGGTATGGGAATACGTAGTGGCCTTGTCTCCTCAGAGACGCCGCTACGACCGCCATGCACTTCGTGAATATGCGAGGTGCAGATGATAGCCCGAAGGGAAGAGCTTGGAACTGATAATGGCGGCTCTGAAACTTGAAGCGCAGGAACCTCCAGTGCGCTTGAGCAATTGGAATATGCAGGTAGGCGTCCTGCATGTCCAAAGATGCCAGAAAGGCGTCTTGCTTCAGCATGGGAATTAGGCCCAGAAGGGTCACCATGCGGAAGCGTTTGTAAACGACCGACAGGTTGGGGTCGCTGAGGTCCAGTATTGTACAGAGGTCCCCTGTTTTCTTTGGAACCAGGAAGAAGTGAGAATAGTACCCTAGTCCTCTCTGGTTTCCTTTTCCAGGAGCGCAAGCACCTCCTGCTGTATGAGCAGGGCATGCTGACCCGAATATCGGGAAAGCAGGGGAGGTCTTGTGGGTGGACTGCCTACAAATTCTATATAGTGGCCTCTTTTGACCAGTTGCAGAACCCACCTGTCAGTGGTGATCGACTGCCACCCTGGCAAGAGGCGTGCGATGCGACCCCCGACTTTCTTTTCCCATTGATTCTAAGGAGGGGCAAGGGCTGGGAAGGAGTCATGCTGTGGCAGCGTTTGATCTGGCAGGCTGTGCCGACTTTGCAAATCATTGACCTCTGCCTGGGGATGACTTGGCCTGGGCTTTGCGGGTGAAAGTGCCCCTCTGCTGTTGGCTGGAACGTGGCTGTTGCCTTTGTAGCTGGCCACGGAAGCGGCTCTGGTTCCTATGAAAGGAACTGGGCCTTGACCTGTACATAGCCTGTACATATCGGACTGCTTTCCCTGTGTCCTGAAGTTTGGTGATTACTCTCTCGGACGCTTCACCAAATAGGACCTCGCCGTTATAAGGGTCGTTTAAGATGTTCTTCTGGACATCTGGGGTAAAACCGGAGACACGGAGCCAAGAGTGTCTCCGGAGACACACGCCTGAGGCTGCAGCTCTGGCTGAAGAGTCCGCAGAATCATATGTGCCTCTGAGCACCTGGGTCCCCACATCCGAACCCGTGCGGAGGAGGTTCAAGAGCTCCTCCTTTTGGTCGCCATCGGGCATCTTCTCGACCAGGTCCTGTCCCTGTTCCCATAGTGCGTTCTGGAACTGAACCATGTGAGTGAGGTAATTCAGTGACCTGATGGCGCAAGTCGCTGCCGCATACATGTGCCTACCCAGGACATCCCATTGTTTGGATTCCTGGTCCGGTGGCTGTGTGCTCAAATGCTGAGGTCTCTGAGACCGGTCATGCGAGGCAGTGATGACCAGGGAGTCAGCCAGAGGATGGTTCGCCAGATACTGGTCCTCCCTAGGGGCCTTGTATAGGCGGTCAGCCTTCTTCGGCACTGCTGGAGTGGAATGTGGACGTTTTCAGGCAGCCTTGGTGACGTCCGCAAAGGTATCCACCAAGGGTGGCACTACCACAGGCTTCGGGTTTTTCTGCTGAAGGTAGCGGGCAAGGCGTTGTCTTTCGGGGTCAAGCTCTTCAGCATCCCACCCCATATTCTCCTGGATGTGCCTCATGATCTCCGCGAAAGAGGGATCATCTGGAGGAGACCTAGGTAGGTCGTGTGGGTCCAGAGAGGGAATGCTGACGGGAGGAGGAGATCTAGAGTGCCCTGAGGTGTCAGATCTAGAATCCTCCCCAGACAGGGTGTAGCGTCGTCTGGGTCTGTTCGGACTGGGTGACCCTGAGGTGGATCTGGAGGGAGGTCTTCCTTTCTGAGGATCTGCCCGAGGAGGTGGTGCTTGCTCCTTGGGGTTGGCAACCGTCCTCTGGGCCCCTTAGGCGGAGGAGGCGTGGGTGGTGAAGGAGTAGGAGGAGGCGGAGTCGGAGTGGGAGGAGGCGGTGTGGGCGACCACATCTTTTCTGATGGTGTCCCACCAGAAGGTAAAGATACTTTACCTCTGCCAAATTCATGCCCGGCGATGGGCCGGGGTCTCCGCTCAGGGAAGATTCCTGTGGGAGTCGCGTCTCCGCCTGGTCTCGGCTGTGCATCTCCTCCACGAGTCCTGATGGTGCTCACGCTTATGTGGTGCGGCCTTTCTCTGGTAGCTACGTCCCCTTACCGCCGCGCATCACGCGGCTGGCAGTGTTTGGTGCCGGGCCCAGGAGCGCCTGGGATGCTGCTGAGATCGGGTGGGCTTGAGGGATCCAGTGTCTTGTCTTGTGAGGAACCGATCCGACTCACTGCTGGCTGGGAAACTGACCTGGCGTCAGAGTCCCGCCGGCGGGAAGAAGATTTATGGCGCTCCCCGGACTTCAACGAGGCCTTAGATGGAACAGAAGTGGCCGACGGCCTGGAGGTCTTCATGGGCTGCAAGAAGAGGAACCGCTGGAGGATCTGACCTGAACTGGGGGAGGTTGCGATTGAGCCCTGGAAGGAGAGCAGTCCAATCGCGAGCCAGAGCTTCGGGAGTCCGAGGCCCTCGCAGGGGACCCGGGCCTTTCCTTTTCCCGGTGTTTATCCCGGTGCTTGTGGGTTTTACCAGATGACTCCCCCCGGAGGAAGGTTCTTTGTCCATGGTTTTCAGTTTCTCCTCTAAGAGAAACGCTTGAAGAGCCTTCTGGTGGGGGATTCTGGTGCGACTGTTGAAGCCCTGGCAGAAGGAGCAGGCCTTGGTGTCGTGTTCCGGGCCTAGGCAGCGCACGCAGGGCGAATGTGGATCTTTGAAGGGGATCTGTTTGCCGCAGGCACACTTCAATTGGTGACCCTCCAGAGAGGTAGCTGGAGTGGACATCAGTTGAATCCAAAGTCATGAAGAAAGACGAAATCGTTGTAGCTCTAAAGGTCGTCGCACGCTAGAAAAAAGGACCGAGAGGCCAATACTGGTGATGTCGTCAGCAGGAAAAGAACTGGAGATTATGGGGGGACCGCCTCCTTATGTACTATGCCTGAAGTCGGGGGGCGGGACCGACGTTGGAGGTGGTCTCCGCTGAAGACTTCTAGCTAGAAAATTTCCGAGGGGTCCTGACGCCTGCCGGCTTCAGTCCTAACGGTGTAACCTGCTGCAAGAGCTGTATCTCGAAGTAAGATCAGTAGTTCTAGGAGTGGTATATGTTGTTCATCCACACTCTTTGGCATGTCCCTTTCCCTTTAAATCTCGCTGGAGTCTTCAAGCTGGCTCCTCCCCCCCACCTGGGTGGTCTATACCTCAGCTCCGCCCCATGATGCCAGATCACAGCCCACTGGAAGCAAGGTGATGCGTCTAAAGACAGGGAGGTCGAGTGGGTGCGTGTGCATGAACATACACCACTCGTAGAACTACTGTTACAGGTGAGTAACCTGTTCTTCTAGGAGCGTGGATATGTTGTTCATCCACACTATTTGGCAGACTTCTAGCAGTTCTCCGGGAGGAGGGAGCCAAGGAGCACACCCCCTACTTAGGGAACAGAGATTGGGGAACCAAGGCCCCAAAACCAGCTTCCTGGCGTGACTCAAGGTCGATGTGGTAGTGGGAAATAAAGGGGTTTGCTGACTTCCAGGTAGCAGCCCGACAGATTTCCTGGATAGGGATGTCCCTGGAAGCAGCCACCGATGTAGCAGTATGGCGGGTAGGATGAGCTCTTAACCCTCTGGGAGGCTCCTTGCCTACCAACTCATAGCACAGGCCTATGCATGATGTGATCCATCTTGCAATGGTCCGTTAGGCTGCAGGTCTGCCAGAAGCGGCTTCACTGTAGGTGACAAACAGCCGGCGAACCTCTCCTCGAATTTCCGCCATTCTTTCCTTATAGTAGGAGAGAGCACATCTCAAGCCCAAAGCACGGAGCCTGAACTCGGCATCCGAGGTGTAGTTAGGGTAGTATACTGGCACAGTCAACACCTGATTAAGGTGAAACTCTAAGACCACCTTCGGAAGGAACTTCAGGTGGGGGGCGCAGGACAACTTTGTCCCTGTGAAAGACCAGATAAGGGGAGTCCACCGAAAACGCCTGGAGCTCCCCTGTCCTTCTGGCTGACATGATAGCCACCAGGAAGGCCGTATTCCACAACAAGTGTGACAGCTCACACTTGTGCATTGAATTCGAATAGCTTGCCCGTGAGCTTTGCCAAAACCAGCAACAGATCCCATGGAGGTGGAGGTTACATGGCGGAGGGATAGTGATCAGGCCTGAAGCAGCCCAATCAATGTCGCTTGTGCCAATGTCGACTGACTGCCCGCACTTGGTAAGCAGAAATGCCTGCCAGGTGCCACCTATGGTCAATGACTGCAGACCCCCTTTGGAGAGAGACCAAAGGTAGTCCAGCATGTCAGCCACAGAGCAGGATAAGAGGTCCAGACTCTTACCCTGACACCAAATGGAAAATCTCTTCCATTTGAAGGCATAACATTTCCTAGTCGATTCCTTGCGAGATGCCTCCACCACAGTATAGACATCCTCGGAAACACCCACAGCCTGGAACTCTAGCCGCTCAGGTACCAGGCTGTGAGGTGCAGGGATTGAAGGTCTGGAAGGAAGACCTTCCCCTGATTTAATGTGGTATTGTCCGCCTGGACTTGAACCACTTCACCCCGGAGCTGAGGAGCAAATGCTGACAGTGCCAGTCTGACTGCTCTGAGCTCCAACAGGTTGATGTGGCATCGGGACTCCTCGGGGGTCCATAACCCATGGGCCCTGTTGTCCCCCATGTGGGCTCCTCAGCACAAGAGACAGGCATCGGTCATGAGGATGACCGTTGGCTCGGGCGGACAAATGGGATCCCTTCCTGTAACCGTTCTGGGACGGTCCACCATTGGAGAGCGTCCCACATCTTCTGGGTTACAGTGATCAGCTGGTCAAATTGACCATGGCACTAAGTCCACTAGGCGGCCAGCTCCCATTGGTAGGGGCGCATGTGCCACCTGGCCCAATGGACCACTGAGGTGCACGTCGCCATGTAACCCAGAAGGCACAGAAAGTCCCAGGCAGGGCGCAAGAGCCCAACCAGAAGGAGGAAAAAACCTCTGCCCTGTCCGACAGGAGCCGGGCTCTGGCTTGACAACAGTCAAGCTCTGCCCCGATGAAGCCCATCACCTGAGACGGTATGAGTTCCAACTTGGCCTCGTTGATCAGGAAGCCAAGCTGAGAGAAGGTTCTGAGAGCCAGATCCCTGGATCTCTCCACCTCCTGAAGGGAGGAACCTGCCAGAAGCCAGTCATCGAGATAAGGGTATATTTGAACTCCTCGACGCCAAAGATGGGCTGCCACCACTGCAATGCACTTGGTGAATACCCGCTCGGCTGATGACAGGCCGAACAGCATGGCTCGGAACTCATACAGGGTCCCCTCGACCCTGAAGCTGAGAAACTGCTGGTGGGATGGACGGATTGGGACATGAAAGAACAAGTTCTCCAGATCCAGAGAACAAAACCACATGTTTTACTCCAGGGATGGTATGATCTGATTCAGAGTTACCATCCGTAAGGTGTGAAACCTGAGATACTGATTCAGGGCGTGGAGATCTAGGATAGGGTGCCAACCCCCCCCGTCCGCTTGGGCACCAGGGAGTACCTGGATACGAAGCATGGATCTACAGGCGGATCCGGCACTGGAGCTACCGCCTCCTTGCGGAGGAGCTGAGCTATGTCGTCCCGAAGGGCCGACTGCGTGCGAACTATGATCCTTTCCTCCCGAGGGGCGTGGGCACGGCTGGGGGGGGGGGGAAGATGTCACACCTGTGCATTGGTTCGAATGGCTTGCCCATGAGCTTAGCCAATACCAGCAGTAGATCTCACAGAGGTGGAGGTTCTCGCACTGGAGGGGATATGTGGTCTAGGCCTTTGACAAAGTGCCCGACCACCTTCTCCTGCACCACCGACTGCTTGCCGGCCTCAGGACAGTAAGCAGAGATGGCTGCCAGGTGCACCTTAAAGGTCGACGACCGAAGCCCTAGCTGAGAAAGGGACCACTGGTAGTCCAAAATACTAACAAATGGACAGGAAGAAGGGTCCAACCCCTTGTTCTGACACCAAATGGAGAATCTATGCCATTTGGAGGCGTAGCATTTTCTGGTCGACTCCTTATGGGACGCCTAAACAATGTTGAGGACCTCGTAGGAAAGACCCAAGGCCTGGAACTGTAGTCGCGCAGAAACCAGGCCATCCGGTGCAGGGATTGAAGGTCCGGATGGAGAACCTTCCCCTTGTTGACTGAGATCAGGTCCGGGCAGGCTGGAAGCCGCCTCGGAAGCCAGGAGCTGAGGCTGAGGAGATCTGGGTACCAGAACTGGCGAGGCCAGTCTGGGGCTACCAGAATCACCTGCGCCTTGTCCCTCTTCGCCTTGAGAAGCACCTTGTAGATCAAGGGAAATGGAGGGAAGGTGCAGAAGAGGCCCAAGGTCCACGGCCTCAAGAAGGCATCCCCCTGCAGCGAGCCCTGCTGAGAGGGGCGGGCGTGAAACAGCCTCAGCTTCGCTTTCTCCCTGGAGGCGAACAGGTCCACCTGAGGGGTGCCCCAATGGGAGAACAGGTCTTGCACTACCTCCGGCAGGAGAGACCACTCGTGAGATGCAGCGCCTATCCGGCTGAGGGCATCGGCCAGACTGTTGGAGGCTCCGGCCACACGGATGGCTAGGAGATCCGCCTCCAGCCCGATCACAAGAGACCAAATGCGGAGAGCTTCCATTCACAGAAGCAAGGAGTGCATCCCGCCCTCATGGTTGAGATAGTACATGGTCGTGGTGTTGTCCATCTGGACCTGAACCACCTGACCCTGTACAAACAGAGCAAAGGTGGTGAGGGCTAGTCGAACTGCTCTAAGCTCCAGCAGGATGATGTGGCATCGAGACTCCTGAGGGGACCAGAGGCCGTAGGCCTGGAGATTCCCCAGATGGGCACTCCAACCCATCAGAGAGGCGTCGGTCGTTAGAGTGACCATCGGCTCGGCATGGACAAACGGGATACCATCCTGCAGATGAGCTGTGATGAGCCACCACTGCAGGCCGTCCCACATCTCCAGGGTCACTGTCACCAGCTGGTCCAAAGGACTGGGGTGCTCTAACCACTGGCTGGCTAGCCCCCATTGCAGGGGGCGCATATGCCAGCAGGCTCAACAGACCACGTTGGTGCAGGCTGCCATGATGCCGAGAAGGAGCAGGAAGTCCCGGGCAGGGTACAACTGCCCAACCAGAAATGAATGGGCAAATGAGGAAAGGACCTCAGTCCTGTCCGCCGGGAGCCGGGCTCTGGCTCGAAGAGAGTCAGGCTCTGCCCCAATGAACTGAATCACCTGCGATGGCACGAGTTCTGATTTAGCCTCATTGATGAGAAGGCCAATCTGAGAGCAGACCCGGAGGGACAAATCCCTGGACCGCTCCGCCTCCAACCTGGAAGAGGCTGCAATCAGCCAGCTGTCCAGGTAAGGGTACACCCGGACCCCTTGGTGCCGCAGGAATGCTGTCACCACTGCCATGCATTTGGTGAAGACCCTGGGAGCTGGAGAAAGGTCAAAGGGCATGGCCCGTAACTCGAAAAGAGATCCCTCTGCTCTGAAGCGGAGGAATCGCTGATGAGACGAACGGATTGGGATGTGAAAGAATGTGTCCTGGAGGTCCAGAAAGCAGAACCACATGCCTAGTTCTAAGGATGGAATGATGTGAGCCAGAGTTACCATCCTGAAGGTATGCGGCCTTAGGAACTTGTTCGGGTCGGGTAGGTCGAGAATGGGGCGTCAGTCCCCCATCTGCTTTGGGACCAGGAAATACCTGGACACAAACCCTGGGTCTGGAGCAGGATCCATCACCTCACTAATCACCTCCTTCTGGAGGAGCCAGGCAATGTTGGCTCGATGAGCTGACAGAGAGGCCGCGGAGCCCGGAGCCCCCCATGGGGTGACGGCTCGATAGGGAGGGGACTGCTCGAATTCCAGAGGCAGACCCCTGCCGACCACTTCCAGCACCCAGCGGTCCGTGGTGATAGCGGACCAGGCAGAAAGGAAGTGATGGAGCAGTCTGACCACAGGGGGACCCCGGGGAGGACTGACAAGGTTGGGGTGACACCCCTCAACCAGTCACTGGGCAGGCTTGGAGGACGGGCCGGCCGAGGGGCCTCCTGGACCCTTCCCTCCAGGCTCCCTACTGGAGGAAGTGGCAGACTTGGCCTTGGGGCGCCAACTGTGAGCCTGCTAGCCCTGTTGCTGGTGCTGCTGGGCCAGACGTGCCGCAGGGACGGAAGGGGTGAAATTGCTTAAGCTGCTGCTGGCGGCCTTTGTCCATCTGGGCAGACGTGACAGAGTCCAAGATGGCACTGGACTTCTCGATCCTCTGGAGATGGCTTTCAACCCCCAGCCTGAACAAGTCGGTGCCCAGGAAGGGAACATCTGCCAGCTTGTGCTGGGTGTCTGCCGTGAAGGTGGAGATCTGCAGCCAAGCTCTGCAGCGCATGGCTACTGCGGCCACTACTGACCAGGCACAAGAGTCCCCGATATCCAAAGAAGTTTGGAGGTGTTTGGCTACCGCTCACCCCTGATCCCGCACCTGCTTGACCGTCGTCTGAAGGTCAGCTGGGAGATGAGGAATCACCTCATCCAGGGAACCCATAAGGGCGTGTGAAAAATGTGCCATCAGTACAGCAGAGCTAGCCTGTCGAAGGCCTAGGGAGGACGCAGCGTAAACCTTCCGTCCCGAGTAATCCAGCTTTCTGGATTCTTTATCAGGCGGTTTGTCCACGTCCCTAGCGTTGCTGGAATGCCGGAAAACACTGTCGGTCAGCAGCCCTTCCACAAAGGGGTGCTCCGAGAAACCGGTGGGGACCGTGTATTTGTGAGCCATCCTGGCCGAAGGTGCAGGACAAAATGCAGGCCGCTGCCACAACTCCAAGGCCAGGCCAACAATGGCTTCGGCCACAGGGAAGGCCTCCGTAGGGGAATCTCCTTGGTCCAGTATCTCCGTGAGGGGATACCTGGCCCGGTTCTGTACAGGTTCGGGCTGCATCCTAGTGGACCCGGAGATGAGCCAAAGTATTTCCAAGAACAAGGATGGGCTCTCGTCCACCGACTGACCTCCTGCAGATTCCGGGTCAAGGGGTCTGGAGCACAGGGAGGAGTTGTTAGACTCCGAGGAGTCCGCGAACAGCTGCCGAGCGCCTAAGCCACCCTCCACCTGCTGAGGCCGATCGGTAGTGAGGGTTACCAACAACCTCTGGGGCAAGCCCTGACCCGACCGAGAATCCTTAGTCGGGGCCCCAGTCTTCGGCTGAGGAGGTGGTGGTTCCACCACAATGGGCGGAGCAGCCGGTTTCAGCCGAACAACCAGTGCCGGCTCCTCGACTACTACGAGGGGTTGCTTCGGTCACTCGGGCGACAGCCACTTAATGGCCAGAGAAAGTGACGGAGTCGGCTTGTTACCGGCCAACAAGGGTTGTTGCCACATCATGTCCCCGTAGCACTGACGTAACTTACATCGGAGCCTATCCTCCAAAGAGGACAAGCGGAAACACTGCTTTCCATGGTGCCAAGACCGAGACAGCCGATGTCGGTGGGATCTACCCGACATGGAAGAGGACCGAGACCCTCGGGTTCCCAGAGGGTGGGTTTGATAGGGGGCAGGGGAAACCTGCTCATCCCCCAGTTCAGGGTCCTTGACCAGGAGTTCGGCACAGGAGGCACGGACAAGTTCTCGGTTACGACCGGGGGAACCGGTGAAGAAGGGTTGCCGGATTCTCCAGTCGACAACCCGTCCAACAGGTCGAGAAAAATCTTGACCGCGTTGACAGGTGTCTCAGCCGGCTGACCTGATGGAGACACCGTGAAGCCAGCGGCCTTAGCCGCAACCTTGACTGAAGTAGAGAGCCGATGGTCCAGTGAAGGGGATCTCTCCCACTCCCTGGAATGTCAACGGTGGGACTTACCTTTGGGTTCTTTTTTCTTCAACCTACTGGTATGACCCGATGGTCCTTCTCCCTTGGTGGAGAGGGACTGGCAAAGCTCCTTGAAAGAAGCAGTGTAGGAGGCCCCTAAGGGGAGCGAGATAAACGCTGAGGCCGAGGAGGAAGATGATGCGGCCTGAGCTGCCTCCTCCTCGAGGGCGATCAACTGCTCCAGCTGCTCCGCAGAGCCCGCGGACACTGCCCAATGGACCTCCTTCGACTTTACGGGCGGGTACCATTTCTCAGGGTGCCCTAGCTGTAGTCGGGCAGCGCGGTCCTCCAGAACAGAAGCCGTGAAAGACTTGCAAAGACAGCAGGCCTGCAGATCATGAGCAAGACCCAGGTAATAAACGCACATGTAGTGCGGATCGGTCTGGGACATTTTCTGCCCGCAAGGGCACCGACGGAAGCCGGGAGTGGATCTGTCCATCGTAGCAGCGAGGGAAGATGAAAACTGATGTCTAGTAAACTTTAAAATTATTTTTGGAAATTCCGAAGTATTAGGATCCAGGCCTAAAACGCAGAGCGCTAAGGAGGGAACCTGAGCTTCCAAGTGATAAGGAAGATCTGGCGTCATGGGGCGGAGCCAAGGGTTTTACCATCCCGGTGGGAAACAGGAGCCAGCTTGAAGACCTTCTGGCAAGATTTAGAGCGGCAAGGAACCTGCCGCAAAGTGTGGATTGAACAACATAGCCACGTCCCTAGAAAAACAGGTTACTCACATGTAACTGTAGTTCTAGGAGTGGTCTAAACAGGTTACTCACCTGTAAAGTACAGTTATGTAAAAACTTACCATAACAGTAGATCTTCGAGAGGAGCTCTTGCAGCAGGCTATAACCATTAGGACTAACGCCGCAGGCCTTAGGACCCACTGGAAAAATTCTTAGCTAGCAATACCCAGCAGGAACTGCCCCCTGACGTTGGCTCCACCCCATCGGTCACAGTACAAAAGGGGGTGGAGCCAGCTCCACCCTAGTTCCCCCGAAAAGACCAGCAAACAGGCCCCAACGAGAGAAAGAAGTGAAGCCTGTAGATGATGTGAACATCTCATTCAGGGGATGGAGGGCGGGACAGCAGCGCCTGCTGCAAGAGCTCCTCTCGAAGAGCTACTGCTACGGTAAGTTCTTACATAACTGTACTATCTTATTTCGAGTGGGAGCTCTTGCAGCAGACTATAACCATTAGGACTGAATCACAAGCAGTCCCGCACCAAGGAGGTGCCTCACCCCGGGAGGTGGAAGGATGGGATAATGCTGGAAACACAGCAACTCAGGAAAGAAATCCGTGAAGGACTGCCAAGCCAAAACTGGCACGGCGTCTGAATGCAATGTCCAGGCTATAGCACTTCACTAAAGTGTGCACAGAATTCCAGGTGGCAGCCACACATTAGTCTCTTATAGAGACATTCTTCAAGGCAGCAAAGGAAGCCGAGACTCCCCTGGTGGAGTGACCGCTAACCAAGCCCAGAAGGGGTTTGTTGTGCTTTTCACAGCAAAACACAATACAGTGGCCAAGCCACTTAGAAACAGTCTGCTTAGACACTGGTCGCCAGAGTGTTGTATGCCAAGGCCACAAACAGTTGTTCGATGATGTGTGCAGCTGTACCTCAGGTAGTACCTCAACGCCCTGTAAATGCCCAGAGTGTGAAGGAGAGCTTCTCCCCTACTGGAAGGAGAATAAAAAATTAACTGGAAGGTCAACTGACTTGTTGAGGGTCAACTCCAAGACCACTTTAGGAAGGAACTTAGGATTTGCTCTGAGGGAAACCCTTTCCCTATGAAAAACCAAATAAGACTCTTTACACATCAGAGCCTGGAGCTCGGAGACTCTTCAAGCTGAGGTAACAGCAACTAAAAAAAACAAAACAACTTCCAGGAAAGGTAACACAGATCACAACTGCCCACTGGTTCAAAAGGGGGGAGTAAGCTTCTCCAACACAAACAGGAGGTCCCAGGGTAGAACAGGATCCCTAATGGGAGGTCTCATATGCAGAATACCCCGTAAAAAGGCGTGGGCTGTCACAAACCCACTCAGCATGTCAGGCCCTCTGCTCCCACAGTGCCAACCTCCGAGCGCAGTCTTGTGAACAGTTAACAGAACAGGGTAACCTTGTCTGTTTTGTGGGTTCGAATCAAACTTTGGTCTCAAGTTCTGGAGGGATTCAAACTGTGAACCTCTTGCTAGCGTACCCAATGTACAGGCTCAGATAATTCTGCTCTTCGGGGGATGCCAGATATTTTTCACCTAGGGCACCTAACCAGGTACAAAATGAACCCTTAAAAGCTCTATGAAAGACCGTAGGAAAAATTCTTACCTTTTCCCTGTTGGTAAACCCAGCAAGCTTTGTACAGTGTAAACTTCAGTCATGTATGCTTCACTTGTCAAGAAAAAGAATTTCAAAGGCACACCAAGTAATCTCTAAAGTAAAGGTTTACTTAAAATAGATAAAAAAAAATGTAAAATGTAAATATAGAACCATATATCACAAAAACATACAATCATTTAAAACAAGGGTTAAAAAATACAAAGTGCAAAATTACTACCACCAGACAATTAGACTTACATATCTAATGTAACTCTTCTAATACTGCTGATAGACAGATGTTGTCAAGAGAGTCCAAACATGCGTGTTTTACAGGTCACTCACAGCATAATTAAAACATGGTCTTGAGCCTGCCTTCCCCATGATGTCACCAAGCTCCTCCGCTGTTTATTAAAAATTATACAATCAGGATGTCATCACTCAGAAGGTAACTTAAATAAGGTTAATGTCTAAGTCCTTCTTTCATCCTTGAGCAACATCCTGCTTTTACAGACATCAGAGAAACATTTATGACTTTGCACCAGTGTGACATAAGCTGGTTTTCCTCCTCTAAACATCATAAATGGATATTTTCTATCCTGTCAGCTGGCAAGCTACAATTAAGCTAGATAAACAGAAGATGCTTAATTTAGTCCTCTTCTAGCCTGTAATTATCTCCTGGCCTTCCAGGTAACACCTTGTAGCTAAAACCTGGGAGGGGGTGTCATTCCACAGGCTGTTTCAGCATGTCTCGAGAGAGACACTCATTAACACATTTTTATATTACAAAAATCATATATTAATTTGAACCAGCTGTCTGAGTGTCAAAATTCCTCCCCACGTAGACTGAATTTGGGGGCTGTATCCCCTGCATGGGATGAGCTTACCAAATCAGTTCACTCCTCATTGACACGAGACAAACCATCTTAAGTTCTGATTTTTGGCTCCAGCCCTATATAGAATGATCATGTCATACCCTTGCAAAGCAAGATTCCATCTTAACAATCTACCATGTTTTTTTTTTTCATCTGCATCAGCCAAACCAGGGAGTTGTGGTCAGTCTGTACCACAAAATGCTGCTCATACAAGTATGGTTCTAACTTCTTTAGGGTCCACACTATGGCAAGACACTCCTTTTCCACAGTGGAGTATGACTGCTCCCTGGGAAGTAACTTTTTACTCAGGTATGCTACTGGGTGATCTCTCCCTTGGCTGACTGCACAGTGCCTTCTTCAGTCTGGTCCCCAGGTAATTTTCTTTGGCATTCTTTTCTTTATCAGGTCAGATAGGGGAGCAGCCAGGGCACTGTAATTGGGTACACATTTTCTATAGTACCCTGCTGTTCCAAGAAAACTCCTGACCTGCTTCTGCATTTCTGGTCTGGGCCATGCCCGGATTACCTCTATTTTTATTTGGTTAGGACGGAGCTGTCCTCGGCCTACCACGTGCCCAAGGTATTCCACTTCTCCCATGGCCAACTGGCACTTCCCGGCTTTGACAGTGAGCCCGGCCCTCTGTATCCTGCCCAGCACTTCCCTAAGGTGGGATAGGTGTTCCTCCCAGCTGGTGCTAAAGATGGCAGTGTCATCCAGGTACGCCACGGTGTACTCCTCAGCACCATTTAACAACTGGCTCACCACCCTTTGGACAGTGGCCGGGGTGTTCTTCATTCTAAAAGGCATTACTCTAAATTCAAATAAGCCTACTGGAGTAATGAAGGCCAACCTCTCACTAGCTCTGTCAGTCAACTCTACCTGCCAATTCCCCTTTGTCAGGTCAATGGTGTAAGGTAGGTCGCCCCTCCCAACTTGTCCATGAGTTTCTCCGTCCGGGGCATCGGGTGGGCGTCTGACGTCGTGACTGCATTCAGTCCACGATACTTCACATAGAAACGAATAGAGCCATCTGGCTTGGGCACAGGGACTATGGATGAGGCCCAGTGGCTGTGGGATCTCTGGATTACCCCTAAATCCAGCATCTCCTCCACGTCCCTCCTAATGTCCCTTTGGACAGCCTCTGACACCCGATATGCTGTCCGCCATATGGGAGTCTGTGTCCCTGTCTCCATGTCGTGAGTCGCTAAATGGGTTAATCCAGGCTTGGCGCCAAACAATGGGGCAAAGTCTGCTAAAACCTCCCTTACTTCCTGGGTCTTGTCTGGGGTAAGCTGGGGAGACAATTTAACTGCCTCCACAGAGGACTTCCGCTTACTTTCTTCCAGCAAGTCCAGAAGGGGGTCTCCTTCGTCCATCCCCTCCCCAGGGCTACACACTGCAAACACCATGTCAGCCCTATTTGCATATCGCTTCATCATGTTGACAAGGTACATCCTTTCTGTCTGTCTTCTGTCAGGTAACTCTATAATATAGATCATGTCATTTACCTTCCTAACCACTTTGTACGGTCCTGCCCACTCAGCCTACTGCTTGTCTTTCTGGACTGGAATATGGACCATGACTTCCTGACCCACCATGTACGAGCAAGCTCTGGCTCTGCGGTTGTACCACACCTTTTGTTTCTGTTGGGCAGCTGCCAGGTTGCTCTGGGCTGTCCCCATAAGCTCCTTCAGCCTTTCCCTAAACCTAAAGACGTATTCCACAATGGGAGTTCCCTGGACGGTGTGCTTGCCTTCCCAGTCCTCTCGGATCAAGTCTAGCGGCCCACATACCCGGCGTCCATACAAGAGTTCGAAGGGGGAAAATCCTGTCGACTCTTAGGGCACCTACCTGTATGCAAACAACAGGTGGGGAAGGTATTTCTCCCAGTCCCTCCCATGCTGTTCAGCAAACACACAGAGAATTGACTTCAGGGTACCACTGAATCTTTCCACAAGCCCACTGGCTTGTGGGTGATATGATGTCGTGCATCTCTGCACCACGCCACACTTCTCCCATAAATATTTCATCAGGTCCGACAGGAAGGAACCCCCTTAATCGGTGATAACCTCCTGCGGAAACCCAACACGGAAGAAAATCCCAAGTAAGGCATCTGCCACTTTGTCTGTCCTCAGTGAGGATAGGGCAACTGCCTCTGGGTACCAGGTGGCATAATCCACCACAGTCAGGATGAATTTCTTCCCTGAGGAGCTGGGGGTATTTAAAGGTCCCACAATATCCATTCCCACCCTCTGGAATGGCTCCTCCACTATGGGCAATGGAATCAGGGCGGCTTGGGTTTTCTTGCCTGCCTTCCTATTTTGGCACGGTGACAAGACCTGCAATACTCCTTCACCTGTTGGGTAGTTAGGTCAATAGAAATTCTGGGCCAACCGCTAAGTAGTGCGCGCGATTCCCAGATGACCAGACAAGGGAATATCATGTGCAATCTTGAGCAACTACTCACGACACCCCTGGGGAACAACAAGCTGCCTGCCTAGGATCCCTCCCTCTGTCTGCACAGCCTAAGTTTACATCAGTCCATTTTCCCAATAAACCTTATGTTTACTGTTACCTCCCTATGCCCCGTCAGAGTCTGCCCAAGCCCTCAGCTTCACTAGACTAGGATCACTTCTCTGAGCAGCTGCAAACCCCTCACGCATTCCAAAGGCATGGGACAGGTCCCTTTCAGTCGCTAAACCAGGGTTCCTAGCATTAGTGTCAGGACTCAGGATCACTGTCAATCCCAACCCTCTGACAATGAGTCACCCCTCCCTCTTCAGAGAAACCCTCCGTAGCTGTGTGGTTAACTGCTACTGGGGAAATTTCTACCCCCTTTTCATTCATCTCCCCATCTGGAGAGATAGGCTGGGGAACCAGCCTCTCAGTGGTTTCCACAATGGCTTTTGTAGGGTTCAGGGAACTACAGTTTTCCCTTGCCGCTTGGCTTATGGGTAACCGCACACACCATTCCCTGTTTAAGATTGTTGCCCAGGATCACATCCACTGCTAAGGTTTTGGCTACAGCCACCTGTTCCACAGTTCCCCCTGTTTCACCCCAGTCTAGGAGAACACTAGCGAGTGGCAATGTTTTCTCTTCAACAGTGAACCCTTGTACAGTGACGTATTTATTGGGTATAAGCTGACCAGGCTGTACTAGATCCCCTTTTACCAATGTCAGGGATGCCCCTGTGTCCCTTAACCCTTGTGTCTGTACACCATTCACCATGACTGGGTGCGTGTGTTCTCTCATGTTCACAGGCATGATTCCAGGGACACACAAACAACCTACTTCTTTCCTATTGGAAGGTTCAGGGTGATCCCCAGGTCTTGAAAGAGAGTATAGGTGTCTCTGAGAGCTTGAAGCAGCCATTCGTCCAGGTAAGGGAAGAAATAATGCCCCTGACGCCTTAGAGCCGCAGCCACTACTGTCAAGCATTTCGTGAAGACTCGAAGAGTGGAGGAGAGGCCGAACGGAAGAACTCAAAACTGATAATGTTCCCCCTGGAAATGGAACCTCAGGAACTTCCTGTTGGGGGGGGGGGGCCCGATATCCAAGTGCGCATCTTGCATATCTAGGGAGCAGAGGCAGTCCCCTTGGTGCAGCAGAGGAAGAAGACCTGGAAGGGTTACCATTCGGAACCTTTTGTACTCTATATAAAGATTGAGAGAGCTTAGGTCCAGAATGGGACGAAGATCCTGAGTCTTTTTTGGGACCAAGAAGTGGGAATAGAACCCTTTTCCCCGCTACTGCAGGGGGACTGGTTCTATTGCCCTTTTGAGAAAGAGGGCCTGTATCTCCCCTTCTATGAGAGGGATGTGAGAAGGAGGATATCTGGAGAACCTTGGTGGAGTGTTTGGAGGAATCTCCGTGAACTCTAAAGTGTGTCCTCTCCTTATGATGTCTAGGACCCATTTGTCCGCAGTGATTGAGCTCCATCCCTGAAAGTATAGGGAGAAGCAACCCCCTACCACCTCCTCTAGAACCTCCATCGGAGGAGGGGGGTCAGAAGGGAGCCATTGGGTGGAGCCAGCTGTGGGCAGACAGACCTGGGAGGACTTGGGCCCATGGAGAGGAGCACCTCCAGGCTGCTGGTTTCCGGCTCTCCTCCGAAAGCCTCCTCTCTGGCCCTGTTGACTGCCACGGGCTTGACCACCTGAGGGCTTCCGAAATGGCCGCTTTCTCTGTCTCCTCTGGTATTTATGGTACATTTGGCGGAACGAGCAGATGGATTTGCCTGACTCTTGGAGATGAGAGATAAGGGACTCAGTCTCCTGCCCAAATGGTACCTGTCGGCCGCAACTGCACTTGTTGATGTGGGGTCCCGACAAGGAGACCGAGGACAGTGAAGATATACGTCGGTAGGCAAACAAAAACATCGAAACTGAAGAAAAAATGCTCAAAAAGCGAAAGAAACAAGGTTTTTTTGCTGGGCTGGTAAGCCAAGTAACAGAAACGCTTCACGTGTGCAGGACGCGGCCGGAAAAGAACTGGGGTAGAGCTGGGTCTGCCTCCTTTTATACCAGGGCTGATGTCGGGTGGTGGTTCCTGCTAGGTATTGCTGGCTGTGAAGTTTTCCAGAGGGTCCTAGTGCCTGCGGCATAGTCCTGATTGTAATAGCCTGCTGCAACAGCTCCCACTCGAAGTCAGATCAGACCTTCTTGCCCACCTGATCCAAATAGCGGGACTCTGGGTCGGGAGGCTGTGAGCTAAGGTGCTTGAGCTGCTTAGATTTATCATGGGCAGCCATAATCATGGAAGAGTCTGCCTGACGGTGTTCAGCCAGAAAAGGTTCATCCCGCGGGGGCCCTGTACAGCCTATCTGATTTTTTCGGAACCGCCGTGACAGAAGCTGGACGCTTCCAGGTGATCCGGGTGAGATCCTGGAAGGTGTCCACTAAACGAGGCACCACAAGAGGTTTGGGTTCCTTCTGCCTCTGCTACTTGGCCAGTCAATGGCATTCCGGATCCTGGTCCTCCGTATCCCATTCATTAAAGGCCTGGATGTGCCTCATGTCCATGAAGGTAGGATCATCAGGAGGTGAGTGGGGCTGATCCTTTTCTCCTGGGGAATCCCTGATTCCCGAAATGGAGGAAGAAGAGGAAGAGGTGTACCGGCTACTAGGTGTCGAGTAGCCGAAACTATCCCTGTGACTAGCCCCGATCGAGTGTCGGTGGCACACTGACTGACGATGGTCCGAGGACCGACGTCGGTCATGGTACTGACGACGGAGTGGTGACTGACGTTGGACAGAGGACCGACGTCTGGTGCAGGCCCGCCTATTAGAACAGGATCGGCTCCTGGTGTGAGACCTGACCCGGCGTCGACTACCAGACCTTGGTAATCGCCAGCGTCGGGAAAGAGTCTTGGAGGATGTTTGAGATGGTGGCCTCTCGGGGGTCTTCTGCGGTGAAGAGGCACCCTCCGGCTGTAGTTTACTCGATGCGTCTGGTATTGGTGAGGGGGCTGGCTTTGGGGAGGGGGTCCGCTTCTGGACCTGACCGCACCAAAAGGAAAAAAGATCCTGTAGCTCGTCCTTCGAGAACACGGAGGCTGCTGTCCCCTGGAAAGGGACCTCCGAAAGATCCAGCCTGGAAGGGGAGCTGCCAGGAGAGCCCTGGGGGGAGGACGACTTGGGGGGATAGAGACGCTGTCCCTTCGCCAGCAGCGTCAGGACCCTTATCCCCTTCTACGGTGTCGATATTGGGACCGGCATCGGCTTAATGTGGGGGGTCCCTGGACTCCAGGGGCGTGCCCTTATTGTGTGACTCTGCGGCCTTGGAAGGCAGGGCTGAAGCTTGTGCCTCCGAGGACTTGGTGGTGACCGTTAGCGGAGTCACCTTAGGCTTGGCTGGTTTCTCCCACGATGGCTCAGCTTCAGCCTGTTTAGCTTTGGAGTGCTCACCTGAGCCCGGAGAGGAGCGGGCCACGAGCAGGACCTGTACCGGTGCCGGGACCGACTACCATCCTTGTCGTGGGACTGCTTCGATTTCTCCTTACTGGAGTGTTTGGCCTTCTCCCCAGAGGTGTGTAGGTCCATCATCTGTTTGAGGAAGTATGCCTTAAGAGCCTTTAAGCAGCAGATCCTGGTCCTACTCATAAAGCCCTGACAGGTAGAACAGGCCGCGGGGTCGTGCTTAGGCCCCAGGCAGAAGACACTTCTGGTGTGGCCATCTTTGGCTGGAATTTGACAGCCACAGCTACACTTATTGCGATGGGGTCCCGATGAGGAGAACGAGGACTAGGACGACATACATCGGTACTGAGACAAAAACTGTCGAAAAAGTAGAAGAAAATGATGAAAAACTGAAGTTTTTGCTGGAGGCTGGCAAGCCAAGAACTCTTCACGTGCCCGGGTCGCAGCAGGAAAAGAACTGGGTGAAGCTGGGTCCCCTTTATACCAGGGTTGACGGGAGCAGCCGACGCCGGGGGGCGGTGCCTGCTGGGTATTGCTGGCTGAGATGTTTTCCGGTAGGTCCTAATGCTTGCGGCGTTAGTCCTTATTGTAATAGCCTGCTGCAAGAGTGGGACTCTAAGTAAGAACAGGTTACTCACCTGTAACAGTAGTTCTAGGAGTGGTATATGTTGTTCATCCACACTTCTTAGCATGTCCCCTTCCACTTTAAATTTGCCAGAAGTCTTCAAGCTGGCTCCTCCCACCCAATCGGGTGGTATATACCTTGGCTCCGCCCCATGACGCCAGATCTTAGCCCGCTGGAAGCAAGGTTGTGCGCCCGAAGCCAGGGAGGTTGGGTGGGTGTGTGTGGATGAGCAACATATACCACTCCTAGAACTACTATTACAGGTGAGTAACCTGTTCTTCTAGGAGCGTGGATATGTTGTTCATCCACACTTCTTGGCAGACTCCAAGCAGTTCTCCGGGAGGAGAAAGGCAAGGTGCACACCCCCTAGTTAGGAAATAAAAACTGAAGAGCCGAGGCCTCAAACCAGCATCCCAGCGTGACTCAAGGTCGATATGGTAGTGGGTAATGAAGGTGTTTGCTGACTTCCAGGTAGCAGCCAAACAGATTTCCTGGATAGGGATGTCCCTGGAAGCAGCCACCGATGCAGCAGTATGGCGGGTAGAATGAGCTCTTACCCCTCTGGGTGGCTGCTTGCCCGCCAACTTACAGCACAGACCTATGCATGATGTAATACATCTTGCTATGGTCCATCTGGCTGCAGGTCTGCCATAAGCGGCTTCAGCATAGGTGACAAACAGCTGGCGAAACTCTCCATGAATTTCCGACGTCCTCTCCTTGTAGTAGGAGAGAGCACGTGTCAGGTCCAAGGTATGGAGCCTGTACTCGGTGTCTGAGGTGTAATTAGGGTAGTAAACCGGAAGAGTCAACACCTGATTAAGGTGAAACTCTTGACACCACCTTCGGAAGGAGTTTCGGGTGGGGGCGCAGGACAACTCTGTCCCTGTGAAAGGCCCGATAAAGGGAGTCCACCAAAAGCACCTGGAGCTCCCCTGTCCTTCTGGTAGACAAGATAGCCACCGCGAAAGCCGTCTTCCATAACAAGTGTGAAAGCTCACATTTGTGCATGGGATCGAATGGCTTGCCCATGAGCTTTGCCAAAACCAGCAACAGATCCCACGGAGGTGGAGGTTCACGCACCGGAGGGGATATGAGATCCAGGCCTCTGAAAAAGCACCCAACCACTGTCTCCTACACCAATGTCAGCTGACCGGCCCGCGCACGGTAAGCAAAAATGGCTGCCAGGTGCACCCTAAGGGTTGATGATCAGAACCCCTTTGAGAGAGACCAAAGGCAGTCGAGAATGTTAGCCACAGAACAGGATAAGGGTCCAGACCTCACTTAACACCAAATGGAAAATCGCTCCATTTGAAGGCATAACATTTCCTGGTCGATTCCTTTCTAGATGCCTCCACCAAGGTGTAGACATCTTCGGAAAGACCCAAAGCCTGGAACTCTAGCCGCTCAGGTATCAGGCCGTGAGGTGCAGGGATTGAAGGTCCGGATGGAATACCTTCCCCTGGTTCAGATATATCAAGTCTGGGCGTGTACAAAGCCGCTCTGGGGGCCTGCAGCTGAGGCTGAGGAAATCCGGGGCTACCAGGATCACCTGCGCCTCATCCCGCCTCACCTTGAGTAACACCTTGTGGATCAGGGGAAATGGAGAGAAGGCACAGAGGAGGCCTGGGGTCCACGGCCTCGAAAAGGCATCTCCCTGCAGCGAGCCCTGCTGAGGGGGGCGGGCATGAAACAGCCTCAGCTTGGTGTCCTCCCTGGAGGCAAACAGGTCCACCATCGGTTTGCCCCAGTGGGAGAACAGGCTGTAAGCTACCTCTGGATGGAGAGACCACTCGTGGGATGTCTGGCCTATGCGGCAGAAAGCATCTACCTGCCACATGGATGGCTAGGAGATCCACCTCCAACTGGTTTACAAGGGTCCAGATGCAGAGTGCCTCCTTGCACAGCAGACGGGAGTGTGTGCCGCCTTGTTTGTTGAGGTAGTACATGGTCGTGGTATTGTCTGTCTGGACTTGAACCACTTGACCCCGGAGCGGAGGAGCAAAAGCTGACAGCGCCAGTTTGACCGCTCTGAGCTCCAACAGGTTGATGTGGCATCGGGACTCCTCAAGGGTCCAGAACCCGTGGGCCCTGTTGTCCCCCATATGGGCTCCCCAGCCCATGAGAGAGGCATCGGTCGTGAGGACGACTGCCGGCTCGGGCGGACAAACGGGATCCCTTCCTGCAACCAGTCTGGGATGGTCCACTATTGGAGAGCGTCCCACATCTTCTGGGTTACAGTGATCAGCTGGTTGAAGTGACCAAATCGCTGAGTCCACTGGGCGGCCAGCTCCCATTGGAGGGGGCGCATGTGCCACCGGGCCCAACAGACCACGGAGGTGCATGCCGCCATGTAACCCAAAAGGCGCAGAAAGTCCCAGGCAGGGTGCAAGTGCCCAACCAGAAATGATTGGGCAAAGGAGGATAGAACCTCTGCCCTGTCCGCCGGGAGCTGAGCTCTGGCTTGACAAGAGTCAAGCTCTGCCCCGATGAAGCCCATCACCTGAGAGGGCATGAGTTCCAACTTGGCCTCATTGATCAGGAGGCCGAGTTGGGAGCAGGTCTGGAGGGCCAGATCCGTAGACCTCTCCACCTCCTGAACGGAGGAACCTGCCAAGAGCCAGTCGTCGAGATAAGGGTAGATTCTGACTCCTCGACACCGAAGGTGGGCCGCCACCACTGCAATGCATTTGGTGAAGACCCGAGGGGCAGAGGACAGGCTGAACGGCATGGCTTGGAACTCGTACAGGGTCCCTACGACCCTGAAGCGGAAGAAACTGCTGATGGGGTGGACAGATTGGGACATGAAAGAACACGTCCTGTACATAGAGTGAACAGAACCAAATGTTTTTCGCTCCAGGGATGGTATGATCTGGTTCAGAGCGACCATCCGAAAGGTGCTGGACCTGAGATACTGATTCAGGTCATGGAGCTCAAGGATGGGGCGCCAACATCCCCATCCGCTTGGGCACCAGGAAGTACCCGGAAACAAAGCCTGGGTCTGTCGGAAGATCTGGTACTGGAGCTACTGCCTCTTTGCGGAGGAGCTGAGCTGCATCGTCTCGAAGAGCAGACTGGGTCATGTGGAAATCCGTTCCTCCTGAGGGGCGCGGGCTCGGGTGGGAGGGTACTGCTCGAATTCCAGAGGCAGTCCTTGACCGACCACTTCGAGAACCCACCTGCCCAAAGTGATAGCGGACCAGGCGGAAAGGAAGTGGCAGAGCCGACACCCCACGAGAGGACCCAGAGCTGGCGTGAAGGGTGTAGGGTGGCCACCCCCCAACCTGTCACCGAGCAGGCTCAGAAGAGGAGGAAGAGGCTCCAGGACCTGAGCCTCGGCCTCCTTTATGGGGCTGTTGAGGACCCTGCTTGGGCCGAAGGTGCCAAGCTTCAGCCTGCTGCTGCTGTCATCCTTGATAGGAGGGCTGCCGGACTGCAGAGGAAGAGTGCCGAAATGGCTTCTTCTTTCCCTTCTGATGGTTCTTGCCCCAAGAACCCTTGGCAGAAGTAGCATCCAAGATGGCACTGGACTGCTCTATATGCTGAAGGTGACCGGCCACTTCTGGACCAAACAAGTCGGTGTCCAGGAAGGGCACGTCAGCAAGCTTATGCTGAGTATCCGCCGGGAAGGAGGAAAGCCTCAGTCAAGCCCTGTGCCAAGAGGCCACTGCGGCTGCCAGTGAGCGGGCACAAGACTCTCCTATATCCAAGGCGGTCTGAAGCTGCTGTTTTGCAACAGCACGGTCCTGGTCACGGACCTACTTGACCGGGGTCTGCATATCCAGTGGGAGATGAGGGAGGACCCCGTCCAATGACCCCAGAAGGGCATGAGAGAAGTGTGCCAGACTAACAGCCGAGCTGGCCTGACAAAGGCCCAGAGAAGAGGCCGCATAGACTTTGCGGGCAGTGTGGTGCATATTTTTGGACTTCTTGTCTGGGGGTCGGTCAGTGTCAGCCGAACTATCAGTATGCCTGAACACAGAGGTGGTCACCAGGCTCTCAGCCGAAGTGTGCTCTGTGAACCTCACAAGGGACCCCATGGGCACCACGTACTTGCGAGCCAAGCAGGAAGATGGTGCTGGGCAGGAGGCAGGATCCTGCCAAAGTTCAAAGGCCAGGCCAACAATGGCCTCAGCCACTGGAAAGGCCTCTGCCGGGGTAACCCCTCTCTTAAGAATGTCGGTGAGAGGGTAGACCACCTTTTTCTGGATAGGTTCCAGGAGCATTCCGGTCGAATTGAAGATAAGGTGGAGAATGCCCTGGAAGGAGAAAGGGCCTTCCTCCATCCCTGCGCTGACCGACGACTCATCATCCCTGGGATATGAGTGCAAGCCGGTGATGTCCGAATCCGAACAGTCGTGACAGAGCGGTCTACCGCCTAAGTCACCTTTGATCTGCCGAGGGCGGTCCGGGGTGACTGTTATCCACAGATGTCTGTGAAGCACGGTGTCCTGTCGGTCCTCTATCGAGTGCGCCCCTCCCTCAGGCTGTTTAGGCGGTGGTTCTGCCCGAATCGGTGGAAAGACCAGGATAGGCCTAACTGGGAGACGGGCCGGCCCTACAGGTGGAGGAATCGAGGACTTCGATTCTGGAGGGTCGGCTTCGGCCTAAGAGCCGAGAGCCAAGTGATGGCCAGAGTAGGTGTTGAAGCCGGCTTTTGCCCGATCAAGATCAGCTGCTGCCACGAGATCTTCACAGCGCCGGAGTTTCCTCCGGAGCCTCTCCTCTTCCGAGGAGGATGAGGACCTGTGGCGTCGCCTCTTCTTGGAGCGCTTATGGTTCTTCCTCGGTCGATCATCCGAGGGGGTCCTGGACCAAGACTGAGATCGGGAGGCCAATTTGTCGATCGGGAGACACCGGAATTGGTGAGACTCAGGGGTCTGGGACAGGTTCCTTGATGGGGACACCAGCAGGCTGGGTCTCCTCATCCGGAGCGACCAGGACCGGAGTCCTTTCCGAGTCGTCGGGCACAGCTGGCAACAAGGGGTCGATGGGGTTGAGGATAATTTCGACCTCGTTGGCCACTTCCTCAGTCCCTTGGCCAGACAGAAGGTCTGAAAAGCCAACGGCCGAGGTTGTGATCTCGACCAAGGTAGAGACCGCGTATTCTTGAGACTCGGACCTCTCCCGGAACCAACAGCATCTCTGTCAGGACAAAGACACCAGGTCCTTCTCCCTCTTGCAAGAGCGGGAAGAGTACAAGTCCGAGGGCGCCTCACCCTGAGTGGGGAGAGACTGCCACATCTCCCTGAAGGAACCTGTAAAGGTGGAGCCTAGGTTAAGCGGAACAAAAAAGCTTCGATTAGCTGAAACGCGAGCTGCTTCCTCCTCGAAGGCCTTCATCTGTTCCAGTTGTTCGGCGGAGCCCACGGCAGCGGAAACTGCCCACCTAGCCTCCTTCGATTTCAGCGGCGGATTTCTTTTCTCCAGTTTCCCCAGCTTCAGGTGTGCCTTGCGGTCGTCCAGGACATTGGGATGGAAAGCCAGGCAAAAACTGCACAACGAGGTGTCATGGCTGACACCTAGCCAGTAAACACACAGGAGGTGAGGATCGGTGCATGACATCTTTTGGCCTCAGGGGCACCGGCCAAATCCGGGGAATAATTTTTCCTCCACAGTCGAGACAGCAAAAGCGCGATCGCTAACTCTAATGAGTTTAATTTTCAGTAAAACCGACAATTTGAAATCCAGGGCTTACGATATGCTGAGAGCACAAAAGAACCTGTATCTTCCAGCGGAAAAGAAGAACTGGCGTCTTATGGCGGAGCAGAGGTATATACCACCCGGGTGGGTGGGAGGAGCCAGCTTGAAGACTTCCGGCAAGCTTTACAGTGGAAGGGGACATGCCAAGAAGTGTGGATGAACAACACATCCACACTCCTAGAAGTTCCTGTTTTTCTAGGATCGTGGATATGTTTTTCATCTGCACTTATTGGCAGACTCCTAGCAGTTCTACGTGAGGAGGGAGGCAAGGTGCACACCCCCACTGATACTCACTTGGGCAATTAAGATTGGAGAACTGAGGCCCCAAAACCAGCATCCCGGTGAGACCCAAGGTCAATGTGGTAATGGGTAATGAAGGTGTTTGCTGACTTCCAGGTAGCAGCCCGACAGATTTCCTGGATAGGGATGACAAATCTGATAGATTTCTTTGACTGGGTGACCAAAGTAGTAGATCAGGGAGGGGCTGTGGACATGGCCTACCTAGACTTTAGCAAGGCATTTGACACAGTCCCACATAAAAGATTAAAATACAAGTTAGCCAGCCTGGGAGTGGGTCCCAAGATGACAGCCTGGGTAAAGAATTGGCTGGAGAATAGGACACAGAGAGTAATAGTAAATGAAGAAAGGGGATTACTAGTGGGGTACCGCAGGGTTCAGTATTAGGACCGGTCCTCTTCAATGTCATTATGTTACATTGCAGAGGACTGAAGGAAAAGTATGTCTCTTTGCAGATGACACAAAGATCTGCAACAGAGTTGATGCACAAGGTGGGGTGGAAAGGATGAGAAGGGACTTGGTAAGGTTAGAGGAATGGTCAAATGTATGTCAGCTTAGATTCAATGCTAAGAAGGTAGGTAATGCACCTGGGAAACAAACACCTAGGGGAAGAGTACACCATGGGGTGAGATACTAACAACAACAAAATGGAAAGGGACCTGGGGTAGTCATATCAGATAACCTAAAGGTGGGCAAGCAATGTGAGAGGGAAGCAAGGAGGGTTGGGGATACTGGGATGCATAGGAAGAGGCATCACCAGTAGAAAACAGGAAGTTATTATCCCTCTGTACAGACAGCTGGTGAGACCCCATCTGGAGTACTGCGTGCAGTTCTGGAGACCCAATCTCCAAAGACATAGACAGGATGGAAGCTGTCCAGAGGAGGGCACTAAATGGTGCAGGGTCTGCACCGAAGACATATGAAGCGAGACTTAAGGAGCTTAATATGTATAGCCCCGAGGAAAGGAGGGAGAGGGGACATGATAGAAACTTTCAAGTACCTCAAGGAATCAACAAAGTCCAAGAGGGTAGCATCTTTCAAAAAAAGAGGTGTGCAAGAACAAGGGACACAATTTGAAGAGGGGCGACTCCAAGGTAATTTAAGATACATTTTTCACAGAGAGGGTTGTGATGCATGGAACGGCCTTCCGGAGGAGGTTGTGGAGTCAAAAACAGTGGTGGAATTCAAGCATGCATGGGACAGTCATAAGGCAATTCTAGGGGTTGGGGGTAGGAAGAAGTAGGCTGCTGGTTAACTAGGATCTGCAGCTTATCCACTAGGTAAGGAAATGGGCAGACTGGGTGGGCCAAGCGGTCCTTATCTGCCATCAAATTCTATGTTTCTATGTCTCTGTAAGCAGACAACGATATTGCGCTATGGTGGGTAGAATGAGCTCTTATCCCTCTGGGAAGCTCCATGCCCACCAACTCATAACACAGACTTATTCAAGATGTAATCCACCTTGCAACAGTCAGTTCTGCAGCAGGTCTGCCAGAAGTGGCTTCAGCGTAGGTGGCAAACAGCTGGCGAACCTCTCCCCGAATTTCCGCTGTGCTCTCCTTATAATAGGAGAGAGACCTCGTCTCAGGTCGAAAGTAGGAAGCCTGTACTCTGCCTCCGCTGTGTAATTAGGGTAGTACACTGGCAGAGTTAACATCTGGTTAAGGTAAAACTCTGAAACCACCTTTGAAAGGAATTTTGGGTGGGGGCTTAGGACAACCTTGTCCCTGTGGAAGATCAGATAAGGGAGTCCACAGAAAGTGCCTGGAGCTCCCTGTCCTTCTCGCAGACGTGATAGCCACCAGGAAGGCCGTCTTCCATGACAAGTGTGATAACACACACTTGTCCACTGGTTCGAATGGCTTGCCCATGAGCTTTGCCAGTACCAGCAGTAAATCCCATAGAGGTGGAGGTTCATGCACCGGAGGGGATATGTGATCCAGGCCTTTGAAAAAGCACCCAACCACTGTCTCCTGCGATAATGTCGGCTGACTGGCCTGTTCACGGTCAGCAGAGACAGCTGCCAGGTGCACCCTAAGGGTCGATGACCGCAGACCCCCTTTGGAGAGAGACCAAAGGTAGTCAAGAATGTTAGGCACTGGACAGGACAGAGGGTCCAGGCACTTGCCCCAACACCAAATGGAAAACCTTTTCCATTTGAAGGCGTAACATTTCCTGGTCGATTCCTTTCTGGATGCCTCCACCATGGTGAGTACATCCTCGGAAAGACCCAAAGCCTGGAACTCTAGCCGCTCAGAGCCAGGCTTTGAGGTGCAGGGATTGAAGGTCCGATTGGTATACCTTCCCCTGATTGAGAGAGATCAGGTCCGGGCATGCTGGAAGCTGCTCTGGGGGCCTGCAGCTGAGGCTGAGGAGATCTGGACACCAGAACTGATGTGGCCAGTCTGGGGCTATCAGAATCACCTTCGCCTTGTCCCTCCTCACCCTGAGGAGCACCCTGTGGAACAAGGGAAATGGGAAGGTGTAGAAAAGGCCTGGGGTCCACGGCCTCGAGAAGGCATCCCCCTGCAGTGAGCCCTGCTGAGGGGGGTGGGAATGAAACAGCCTCAGCTTGGTGTTGTCCCTGGAGGCAAACAGGTCCACCATTGGTTTGCCCCAGTGGGAGAACAGGCTGTAAGCTACCTCTGGATGGAGAGACCACTCGGGGGACATCTCGCCTAAGCGGCTGAGAGCATCCGCCAGATGGTTCGAGGCTCCTGCCACAAGAATGGCTAGAAGATCCGTCTCCAGACGGCTGACGAGGGTCCAGATGCGGAGTGCCTCCCTGCAAAGCAGACGGGAGTGCGTTCCGCCTTGTTTGTTGAGGTAGTACATGGTTGTGGTATTGTCCGTCTGCACTTAAACCACTCTACCCTGGAGTGGAGGAGCAAAAGCTGGCAGTGCCAGTCTGACTACTCTAAGCTCCAACAGGTTGATGTGGTATTGGGACTCCTCGGGGGTCCAGAACCCATGGGCCCTTTTGTCCCCCATATGGGCTGCCCAGCCCATGAGAGAGGCAATGATCATGAGGACGGCCATTGGCTCTGGGCAGACAAATGGGATCCCTTTCTGCAACCGGTCTGGAGCGGTCCATCACTGGAGAGCGTCCCACATCTTCTAGGTTACAGTGATCAGCTGGTCGAAATGACTATGGTGCCGAGTCGACTGGGCGGTCAGCTCCCACTGGAGGGGGTGCATGTGCCACCGTGCCCAACGGACCACAGAGGTGCACGCCGCCAAGTAACCTAGAAGGCGCAGAAAGTTACAGGCAGGGAGCAACTGCCCAACCAGAAATGACTGGGCAAAGGATGAGAGAACCTCTGCCCTGTCCGCCGAGAGCCAAGCTCTGGCTTGACGACAGTCGAGTTCTGCCCCAATGAACCACATCACCTGAGAAGGCACGAGTTCAGATTTGGCCCTACTGATCAAGAGGCTGAGTTGGGAGCAGGTCTGGAGGGTCAGATCCCTGCATCTCTCCACTTCCTGAAGGGAGTGACCTGCCACAAGTCAGTCGTTGAGGTAGGGGTAAATTCTGATCACCCGACACTGTAGATGGGTGGCCACCACTGCAATGCATTTGGTGAAGACCCGTGGGGCCGACGACAGGCCGAACGACATGGCTCGGAATTGAGACAGGGTCCCCTTGACCTTGAAGCGGAGGAACCGCTGATGGGAAGGATGGATTGGGACGTGAAAGAACGCATTCTGCAGCTCCAGAGAACAAAACCACATGTTTTGCTCCAAGGATGGTATGATCTGGGACAGAGTGACCATGCGAAAGGTGCGAGACCTGAGATATTGATTCAGGTCGTGGAGATCTAGAATGGGGCACCAGCCCCCCTGGGCACCAGGAAGTACCTGGAGAAGAAGCCATCTGATGGAGGATCCATCACTGGAGCTATAGCCTCCTAGAGGAGGAGCTGCAATGTCGTCTTGAAGAGCCAACTGGGTATGAGCGGATATACGTTCCTCCCAAAGGGCACGGGCTCGGCTGGGAGGGTACTGCTCAAACTCTAGAGGCAGTCCCTGACCGACCACTTCGAGAACCTACCTGTCCGAAGTGACAACGGACCAGTAGAAAAGGAAGTGGAGGAGATGACCCCCACGAGAGGACCCAGAGCTGCTGTGACGGGAGTAGGGATGTCAGCCCCCAATCCGTCACTGAGCAGGCTTGGAGGAGGAGGCAGTTCCAGGACCTGAGCCTCAGCTCCCTTACAGGCCTGTTGTGGTCCAGGCTTGGGCTGAGGGCGCTAAGCTTAAGCCTGCTGCTGATGCTGGTGTTGCTGTCCCCCTTGGAGGGAGGACTGCTGAGCCACAGGGGAAGTGTGCCAAAAGGGCTTCTTCTTCTGGTTGTTGCCCAAAGAACCCTTGGCAGAAGTGGCATCCAAGGTGGCACTGGACTGTTCTATGTGCAGAAGGTGACCGGCCACTCCTGGGCTGAACAGGTTGATCCCAAGGAAGGGCACGTCAACTGATTTGTGCTGAGTATCCGCCGGGAAGGAGGAGTGCCTCAGCCAAGCCCTGCGGCGAGAGGCAACTGCGGCAGCCATCAAGCAGGCACAAGAGTCTCTAATGTCCAGGGCCGTCTGGAGCTGCTATTTGTTAACAGCTCGGTCCTGGTCTCAGACCTGCTTGACCGTGGTCTGCATGTCCGTGGGGAGATGTGGAAAGACTTCATCTAGCGACCTGAGAAGGGCGTGAGAGAATTGTGCCATGGTGATGGCCGAACTTGCCTGATGAAGGCCCAAGGAGGAGGCCGCATTGACCTTCCTCGTCGAATGGCCCAAGAGCTTGGACTCTTTATCGGGAGGTCGGTCCGTGTCGGCAGAAATGTCAGTATGCCTGAACACAAAGTGGTCACCAGGCTCTCGGCCGCAGGATGCTCTGTGAACCCCGCTAGGGACTCCATGGGCACCACGTACTTGCAGGCCATGCGGGCAGACGGAGCCGAGCAAGAGGCAGGGTGCTTGCAGAGTTCAAGGACCGGACCAACAATGGCCTCAGTCACCGGACAGGCCTCCGTCGGGGTATCCCCTCTTTTAAGGATGTCCGTAAGAGGGTACTCGACCTTTTTCTGGATGGGTTCCAGGGGCATCACTGTGAACTGAGAGATGAGGCGAAGGATCCCTTGCAAGGAGGAAGGACTTTCTACGACCCAAGGCAAACGGACAACCCGTCATCCCCAGGATGAGAGTGAAGCCCGGTGATGTCTGAATCCGAGGAGTCTGGATACAACAGCCTGCCACCTAAATCACCCTCGAAGCGCCGAGGGCAGTCCGGGGTGACCGTGACTGATAAATGCCGGGAGAGCCCGGTGTCCGGTCTGTCTTCTTTAGAAGAAGCCCCTCCCACAGGCTGCTTAGGCAGCAGTTCCACCACAATGGGTGGAGAGACCGGTTTAGGCTGAAGAGGAAGAGTTGTTGTCCCCGCGGGCGGGGGAACCGAAGCTTTCAGTTCCAGAGGGGTCGGCTTTGGCCTAGGAGGTGACAGCCAAATAATGGCCAGGGAGGGAGCCGGAGTAGGCTTGTGCCCGGACAAGATCAGCTGTTGCCACAGGAGGGCCTCGTAGCGTTGGAGTTTCCGACGGAGCCTTTCCTCATCCGAGGAGGACGAGGACAACTGATGGCGTCGCCTCTTCTTACAGCGCTTATGGCTCTTCCTTGGCCTTTCAGTCGAGGGAGTTCTAGACCTCGACCGAGATCAAGCGGGCCGCTCCTGAGACACCGGTGGGACCGGTGACTTCCGGGGGTCCAGAACCAGGTCCTCGATGGAAACACCAGCAGGCTGGGTCTCCTCATCGGGGAAGACAAGGACCGGAGTCCTTTCCAAGGAGTCACTGGCCGGAGCTGGCAACACAGGGTCAATGGGGTCGATGACAATCTCGACCTCGTCAACCGCATCCTCGGTCGTCTGGCCCGATGGAAGGTCCGAGAAGCCAGCGGCCGAAGAGGCGATCTGGACTGCAGCCGAGACTGCATGCTCCTGGGACTGGAACCTCTCTCAGTCCCAAGAGCTCCTTCGCTGAGATAAAGGCTTACTCAGTTCCTTCTCCCGCTTACGGGATCGGGAGGAGTGCGAGCCCACAGGCGCCTCTCCCCGAGTGGGAAGAGACTGGCACAACTCCTGGAAGGAGTCCGAGAAAGAAGAGCCTCGGCTGAGAGAAACGAAGAAGCCGCAAGAGTCGGCGGCACGAGCCGCTTCTTCCTCGAATGCTGTCATACGTTCCAATTGCTCGGTGGAGTCCGTAGCCATGGAACCCGCCCACCTAGCCTCCTTGGACTTCACCAGAGGGTTCCTTTTCTCCGGTCTCCCCAATTTTAAACGTGCCAGGCAGTCGTCCAAAATGCTGGGATGGAAGGCGAAGCAAAAACTGCAGGATGAGGTGCCATGGCCGACACCCAAGCAGTAGACGCTCGTGAGGTGGGGATCGGTGCACGATATCATCTGGCTGCAAGGACACCGGCGAAATCCAGGGGAAGATTCTTCTTTCATGATTGAAGATGTAAAAGCGCGATCGCTATCTCGAATGAGTTTTAATTTCGGTAAAACTGAGGTTTTGAAAGCCAGGGCCTACAAAAATGTGAGAGCACAAGGGAGGCAACCTGAATCTTCCAGCGGAAAGAAGATCTGGCGTCATGGGGAAGAGCCGAGGTATATACTACCTGGGTGGGTGGGAGGAGCCAGCTTGTAGACTTCCTGTGGATCCTTAAGGGGAAAGGGGATATGCCAATAAATGTGGATGAACAACATATCCACAATCCTAGAAATACAGGTGACTCACCTGTAACAGGAGTTCTACGAGTGGTATATGTTGTTCATCCACACTTACTGGCAGGTTCCTTGCCACTTTAAATCTTGCCGGAAGGTCTTCATGCTGGCTCCTCCCACCCACCCGGGTGGGAAAACTCTTGGCTCCGACCCATGATGCCAGATCTAGCCCACTGGAAGCTAGGTTGCGTGTCGAAGCCAGGGAGGTTGGGTGGGTTGTGTGGATAAACAACATATACCACTCCTAGAACTCCTGTTACAGGTGAGTAACCTGTATTTCTAGGGACGTGGATATGTTGTTCAATCCACACTTATTGGCAGAATCCTAGCAGTTCTCCAGGAGGAGGGAGGCAAGGCGCGCACACCCTACTTAGGGAATAAGGACTGGAGAACCGAGGTCCCAAAACCAGCATTCCGGCGTGAATCAAGGTCGATGTCGAGTGGGCAATGAAGGTGTATGCTGACTTCCAGGTAGCAGCCCTGCAGATTTCCTGGATAGGGATGTCCCTGGAAGCAGCCACCAAAGCAGCGGTATGGCGGGTAGAATGAGCTCTTATCCCTTTGGGAGGCTCCTTGCCCGCCAACCTATAGCAGAGATCTATGTAGGAGGCGACCCACCTGCCTATCGTCCGCCTGGCTGCAGGTCTGCCAGGTGCGGCTTCAGCCTAGGTGACAATCAGCTGGCGGACCTCTCCCCGAACTTCAGCCGTATGCTCCTTATAATAAGAAAGCGCTCTTCTAGGGTCCAGAGTATGGAGCCTATATTTGGCCTCTGAGGTGTGACAGGGTAGAACACCGGCAGAGTCAACATCTGGTTAAGGTGAAACTCCGACACCACCTTCGGAAGGAATTTCGGGCCAGAGCACAGGACAACCTTGTCCCTGTGGAAGACCAGATAAGAAGACTCGATGGAAACTGCCTGGAGCTCTCCCATCCTTCTGGCTGACGTAACAGCCACCAAGAAGGCGGTCTTCCACAACAGGTGGGAGATATCGTACCTGTGCATTGGTTC
This sequence comes from Neoceratodus forsteri, assembly GCA_016271365.2. Classification (NCBI taxonomy): domain Eukaryota; kingdom Metazoa; phylum Chordata; order Ceratodontiformes; family Ceratodontidae; genus Neoceratodus; species Neoceratodus forsteri. The sequence continues at coordinate 126,426,419 of JADMNL010000028.1, read as the reverse complement.
GAATAGCTTGCCCATGAGCTTAGCTAATACCAGCAGTAGATCCCACGGAGGTGGAGGTTCTCGCACCGGAGGGGATATGTGATCAAGGCCTTTGAAGAAGCACCCAACCACCTGCTCCTGCATCACCGACTGCTTGCCGGTCCGCGCCCGGTAAGCAGAGATGGCTGCCAGGTGCACTTTAAGGGTCGTCGACCGAAGCCCTAGCTGAGAAAGCGACCACAGGTAGACCAGAATGCTAGCCAATGAACAGGAGGAAGGGTCCAACCCCTTGCCCCGACACCAAATGGAGAATCTCTTCCATTTGAAGGCATAGCATTTTCTGGTCGACTCCTTACGGGATGCCTCAACAACACTGAGGACCTCGTCGAAAAGACCCAAGGCCTGGAACTCTAGCCGCTCAGGAACCAGGCCGTCAAGTGCAGGGACTGAGGGTCCGGATGGAGCACCTTCCCCTTGCTGACTGAGATCAGATTCGGGCGGGCTGGAAGCCGCCTCGGGAGCCTGGAGCTGAGGCTGAGGAGATCTGGATACCAGAACTGGCTGGGCCAGTCTGGGGCTACCAGAATCACCTGCGCCTGGTTTCTCTTCACCTTGAGAAGCAACTTGTGGATGAAGGGGAATGGAAGGAAGGCATAGAAGAGGCCCGGGGTCCACGGCCTCAAGAAGGCATCCCCCTGCAGCGAGCCCTGCTGAAGGGGGCAGGCGTGAAACAGCCTCAGCTTTGCATTCTGCCCCAGTGGGAGAACAGATCTTGTACTATCTCCGGCAGGAGAGACCACTCATGAAATGCAGCGCCTATCCGGCTTAGGGCATCAGCCAGACTGTTGGAGGCTCCTGCCACATGGATGGCTAGGAGATCTGCCTCCAGGCTGATCACGAGAGACCAAGTGCGGGGAGTCTCCTTGCACAGGGGCAAGGAGTGCGTCCCGCCCTGACGGTTAAGGTAGTACATGGTCGTGGTGTTGTCTGTCTGGACCTGGACCACTTGACCCAGTACAAACGGAGCGAAGGTGGTGAGGGCCAGTCGGACCGCTCGAAGCTCCAGTAGGTTGATGTGGCACCGAGACTCCTGAGGGGACCAGAAGCCGTGGGCTCTGAACTTCCCCAGATGGGCACCCTAACCCATCAGAGAGGCATCGGTCGTCAGAGTGATCGTCGGCTCGGGGCGGACAAACAGGACACCCTCCTGCAGATGAGCTGGAACGAGCCACCACTGGAGGCCGTTCCACATCTTCTGGGTCACGGTCACTGGCTGGTCCAAAGGACCGGAGCACTGTGACCACTGGCAGGCCAGCCCCCATTGCAGGGGACGCATATGCTAGTGGGCCCAACGGACCACGCTGGTGCAGGCTGCCATGAGGTCCAGAAGGCACAGGAAGTCCCAGGCAGGGCGCAATTGCCCAACCAGAAATGACTGGGCAAAGGAGGAAAGGACCTTGGCCCTGTCTGCCAGGAGCCGAGCTCTGGCTCAAAGAGAGTCGAGCTCTGCCCCGATGAACGGAATCACCTGCGATGGCACGAGTTCCGACTTGGCTTCGTTGATGAGGAGGCCAACCTGAGAGCAGACCTGGAGGGCCAGATCCCTGGACCGCTCCACCTCCAACCTGGAGGGGGCTGCAATCAGTCGGTTGTCCAGGTAAGGGTACACCCGGATCCCTTGGCGCAGCAGGAATGCTGTCACCACTGCCATGCGTTTGGTGAAGACCAAGGGAGCTGGAGAGAGGCCAAAGGGCATGGCCCGGAACTCGAAAAGGCATCCTTCTGCCCTGAAGCGGAGGAATCGCTGGAGAGACAGACGGATTGGGATGTGAAAAGATGTGTCCTGAAGGTCCAGAAAACAGAACCACATGCCTCGTTCCAAGGATGGAATGATCTGAGCCAGAGTGACCATCCTGAAGGTGCGAGACCTTAGGAACGTGTTCAGGTCGTGTAAGTCGAGAATGAGACACCAGCCCCATATCTGTTTTGGGATCAGGAAGTACCTGGACACAAACCCTGGGTCTGGAGGGGGGGTCCACCACCTCCCTGATCACCTTCTTCTGGAGGAGCAAGGCAGGAGAGGCTGCGGAACCTGTAGCCCCCCCGTGGGGTGACGGCTCGATAGGAGGGGGACTGCTCGAATTCCAGAGGCAGACCCCTGCTACCACTTCAACACCCAGCGGTCCGTGGTGATATCAGACCAGGCGGAAAAGAAGTAGGCAGACTGTCCCCACACGGGGGGAACCCAAGGAGGAGTGATGAGGTTGGGGGCGACACCCCTCAACTCGTCACTGGGCAGGCTTGGAGGAAGGGCCAGCCTAGGAGCCGCCTGGGCCTTTTCCTCCCGACTCCCTGCTGGAGGAAGCAGCAGGCGTGGCTTTGGGGTGCCAAGTACGAGCCTGCTGGCCCTGATGCTGGTGTTGCTGGGCCGGACATGCTGCAGGGGCTGAAGGGCGAAAGGGCTTACGATGCTGCTGGCGGCCTTTGTCCTTCTGGGCATACGTGACCGAGTCCAAAGTGGCGTTGGACTTCTCGATCCGTTGGAGATGACCCTCCAACCCGGGTTTGAATAAGTCGGTACCCAGGAAGGGGACGTCTGCCAGCTTGTGCTGGGTATCAGTCGTAAAGGTGGAGATGCACCAGCCAAGCTCTGCGGCACATGGCCACTGAGGCCGCTACTGGCCGGGCACATGAATCAGCGATGTCCAACGAAGTTTGGGGCTGCTGTCTAGCTACTGCCCTTCCCTGATCCCGCACCTGCTTGACCATAGTTTGAAGGTCAGCCAGGAGATGAGGAATCACCTCATCCAGGGAGCTCAAAAGGGCGTGTGAAAAGTGTGCCATCAGAATGGCCGAACTAGCCTGACGAAGGCCTAGGGAGGAAGCAGCATATACCTTCTGCCCTGAGTAGTCCAATTTCTTGGACACCTTATTGGGCGGTTTGTCCACATCCCGAGTGTTCCCCGAACGCCGGAAAACGCTGTCGGTCGCTAACCCCTCCACAGAGGGGTGCTCTGAGAAACCAGAGAGTGAACCTGTAGGGACCACATACTTTCGAGCCATCCTGGCCGAACGTGCGGGACAAGATGCTGGCGCTGCCACGGCTCAGGGCCAAGCCAGCAATGGCTCCGGCCACTGGAAAGGCCTCCGTAGGGGAATCCCCTCAGTCTAGTATCTCTGTGAGGGGATACTTGGCCTGTTTTGAAACGGGTTCACGCTTCATCCCAGTGGACTCTGAGATGAGTCAAAGCATTCCTAAAAACGAGGATGGGCTCTTGTCCACCGAATGACCCCCAGTAGACTCCAGGTCCAGCGGCCTGGAGAACAAGAAGGAGTCGTCGTCAGTCTCTGAGGAGTCTGCGAACAGCTGCCAAGCGCCTGAGCCACCCTCCACCTGCTGACGTCGATCGGGAGTGAGGGTGACTGACAACCTATAGGGCAAACCCTGACCCGACCGAGAATCCTTGGTCAGGGCCCCAGTCTTCGGTTGTGGAGGCGGAGGTTCCACCACAATGGGTGGAGCAGCCGGTTTCGGCCAAACAACCGGTGCCGGTTTTGGCTCCTCGGCTACGAGGGACTGTTTTGGCCGCTCAGGTGACAGCCATTTAATGGCCAGAGAAGGCGATAGAGTCTGCTTATTCCTGGACAATAAGAGCTGCTGCCACATTAAATCCTCGCAGCGCCAACGCAACGTGCGTCAGAGCCTATCCTCCGAAGAGGACGACTAGGATGAGCAGCGCCGCCACCTTCCATGGTGCCAAGACCGAGACCGCTGACGTCGGCGGGACCGGCTGGACCTGGAGGAGGTCCAAGACCGAGACCTTCGGGGATTCCAAGGGTAGATCAGAGAGGGGACGGGGGAAACCCGCTCCTCCCTAGGTTCAGGGACCTTAACCGGGGACTCTGGCACAGGAGGCACAGGCAAGTCCTCGGCTTCCACTGGGGGAACCGGTGAAGCAGGGTTGTCGGCACACCAGTCGACAACCCGTCCTGATGGGTCGAGAAAAATCTCGACTGCGTCGACGGGTGTCTCGGCTGGCTGACCTGACGGGGACACCGTGAAGCCAGTGGCCTTAGCCGCAACCTCGACCGAAGTCGAAAGTCAACCATCCAGTGAAGGGGATCTCTCCCGCCCCCACGAACGTCGACTGTGGGACTTATCTTTGGAGTCCTTATTTATGGATTGACTGGAATGTCCCGATGGTCCTTCTCGCTTGGTGGAGAGGGATAGGCAAAGCTCCTTAAAAGAAGCTGTATATGAAGAGCCCAAGGAGAGCGGGATAAATGCCGTGATTGAGGAGGAAGAGGATGCGGCCTGGGCCGCCTCCTCCTCGAGGGCGATCATCTGCTCCAACTGATCCGCGGAGCCCACCGCCGTGGACACCGCCCAACGGGCCTCCTTCGACTTGACTGGTGGATATCATTTTTCAGGGCGCCCCCAAAAGAAGTTGAGCAGCGCGGTCCTCCAAGACCGAAGCCGAAAAGGATTTGCACAGATCGCAAGCCTGCGAATAGCGGCTGAATCCTAGGCAGTAAATGCACGTGGAGTGCGTGTCAGTCCGGGACATCTGCCCACAAGGGCACCAACGAAATCCGGGAGTCAATTTGTCCATCGCTGTCACGAAGGAAAAAGAAGACCGAAGTCTTGTAAATTTGAGAATAAGTTTCGGATTAACCGAGGAGTGTGGATCCAGGCCTAAAACACAAAGCGCTAAGGAGGGAACCTGAGCTTCCAAGCGGTAAGGAAGATCTGGCATCATGGGGCGGAGTCGAGAGTTTTACCACCCAGGTGGGTGAGAGGAGCCAGCTTGAAGACCTTCTGGCAAGATTTAAAGCGGCAAGGAACCTGCCAGTAAGTGTGGATTGAACAACACAGCCACATCCCTAGAAGTATAATTTGAACCGGCTAGTGACTGAAAGTCACGGCATCCTTAAGAGGTCCACTTAGAACTGGCCTTGTTAGGCTGCAAGTCACCAACAACAGTATTTGGTGTTAAAATGCCCATAGATCCTGAAGGCCAACCAGGATCACTGGCCATATGGGATGGGGGGTAGAAGCAACACCACTGGTTGCATCCGGGGCAGTGAGGCCACCAGGGTAGTCCTAACAGGCCCAGCTGGAGGCTGATTCATGACTGGAGGCGGTGCTGTGTTAGGAACCATCTTGGGTACTATACGAATCTTAGGATGCTGGGACCTGTCAAATGACCCCTCACCCCCCTTTCTGCAGCAGGTTAGTCATCTCCAGAGTTTTGTTTCACTTAATCTTCATTTGATTATACACGCTGCGTGCAAGGCATCTGGCAGACCAAGATGGAGGCTTACAGCCATGCTTAGCTTGTGGACCCTGGGCATTTTTCTCCCTCCATTAGGTCTCTTCTTTGGCTCCCTGGGTAGCACCCTTGCCTTTACGCCATGAGGACACTGGGACACAGCTCTAACCAAGCAAAGTGACACAAGTTAAAACATGACGCAAATCATCAGAGTCAAACTCAGAAACAGAAACCCTGAGGCAGAGCCACAAAGGGCAATCTCATAGTGGAAAGAAAGTTCTGAGGAATGGAGTAGCAATGGTGACAGAGGGAGGAGACGAAATTCTAGCCAATGGGCTTTCTAAAGATTTGGTGCATTCTTAGTATCTGCATAAATATGACTACATAGAAGGAATCCAGGTAGCTGTATGTCAATTTAATAATAACCTTCAAACTCACCAGTCTCCTGCTGCTGTGTTAGTTTCTCTCTCTCCTCCCTTGACAGGTTGTGTTCAGGTCTGTAGCCACACCCCTCTCCGGTCAGATTGCGGCACGCTTCATCATACTGCTTTTTGTGATGAGGACGAATAAACTGATAAAATTCTTTAAGAAGTAAACAAACAAAAAAAAAAGAATGTAAAAACACCACCAATTTCCTCCTATCTAATTTTTTCCAGCTTCAGGATTCACAGTACGAGCACGAAAGTGCCCACAAAAAGCTTAAGTCAGGCAGCAGACCTGATTGCACAGCTACCAGAGAATGTGAAGGCTACTGAGGTGCTGGGGTTCAAGTCCCAGTAAAGTCAAATTATTTGTGTCTGGTAGAATTTGAATGGCTGATTAAGACTGGCACAGTTAATAAAACAGTGTATTGTGTACAGGTGGTCACACTGACCACAGGGAAACTGACATCACAGCCTTACTGAATTATAATTCCGACATCAGTCTGATGGGACATCATACTGACATCAAAAGTAGTCACACAAAGAATGAAGAAAAAAAGTACAGTTATGTAACAAATGAAAATTACGTACCTACCGTAATTCTTGATCTTTCTGTGCATCTTCACCATTCATCACTAGTGGGTACAGCGCCAGAGTCAGGACCCCGCAGGAGACATTTTTTCCCCCATCATGGGTGGAGTCGACGCACAGCCAGCGCCACCCTCGAGGCCGACATTCCACGTGGCGCTCGAAGGTTGGCCATTAGCAGCTGTCGACTCCGCCCTAGCCCCAGTTCTGACACGCCGGAGAATGCAAGGAAGGGAGTGTGGGTTGAGGCAAGAGAGCCTAAGGGAGAGATAAAAGGAAAGGAATAATAAACTAAAAGGAGAAATAAATGACAGAGGACAGAAGGAGAGATTAAAACAGGAAATTGGGGAGAAGGGGCCCCAATCTCTGGAAGGAGAAGGAGGAGGAGCAAAGGGAGGAGAGGTAAGGGGGGGGGGAGAGAGTAGCACACCCCAAGGAGCGAAATGCACTCAGACATATTTGAAAGACTATAGTCCAGCCCTGGACTATAGAGTTCAGCTGCAGGAGGCAAACAGGAGTTGCAAGCAGCCTAGGTCTAGAAGACCAGAGAATAGAAGGTGCAGGCTGAGGGTGTGTCTCAATCTCTTCCCCCCTCTTTCCCAAAATGAGAAACTTAAAACAGCCAAAGGCATAAAGGGGAAATAGCTCAAAATATAAGACTCTAAATAATAGACACTGGAGTAAGGGGAGGGAGGCGGGGCCCCGATTCTAAACTCCCAGAAAAGGGAAAAGCAGGGGCCCCACCCAAAATCTTCATAAATCCCCAAGAGTTCACCCGTGTGTGTCCACAGTCCCCTCCCGCCTAATCGCAAGGGAGAGAGAGCAAACAAAAGGCACGACACACAGGGGTTAGGAAGGAGGAAGTTCAGAGACTGAGGCTCACAGGGGAAAGAGGGTGGATTTAGTGATGAATGGTGAAGATACACAGAAAGATCAAGAATTACAGTGAGGCCGTAATTTTCATATCTTATCTGTGTCAATCTTCACCATTCATCACCAGTGGGTGAGTACCGACTCCCACCTGGGCACCCTAAGGTACTAGGTCTTTAGTCTCCAGTGGGCGAGACACTCAAGGAGAGAACCTTACAGGCCTGGGGAGGCCTGGGACTGGTCTGGGCGAGACAGGGATCCCCCAGTGGGGGACGGGGTGCCCCAAAAGCCTCCTTCTCACCCTTCGGGAGAAAAGATGGGTTCACCGGTATGCGTAGTAAATCACCCTATGCCGTGCCAGGGGTGATAACCGGGATAGGCGAAGCCATGCCGTCCGCTGAAGGAAGATCGCTGTCCCTACCACTCTGGATGCCACCTCACTGGCTCATACGATGCCCTTGCTTGGTGCTTTTCTAGCTCCAGGTCCTATGCAAAGAGGGCAATGGCTTGCCTGGTTTCTTCTGAGTTAGGCATTGAGGCTAGGAGCTGACCTAGCCCAGACCACAAGAGCCTGTTGTAGGCTGCACAGTGGGCCTGATGTGCTGCAATAGACAGAGAGATCCGTGCAGAGTAGAACACTCGTCTCCCCCAGAAATCGAAATCCGCAGAGTCCAAATCTAGGGGGCGGTCATAGTAAGGGGCGCGAGGCCCAGAGGAGGTGTCCAGGAAGGTCAAGCCTGAAGGGGGGATGAGGCTGAGAACCTGGAGACCCAGAGGAAGTGCAATACCGCTGGCGTAGGTCCCTTTGGGCTGGAACGGTGGAGAAGGGACAAAGCCAGAGCCGATGTGACGCCTCCTGAAAAGGAATAGGCCAGACAGGAGCCACCAGGTGGGCCGCACTGTACTCGCCTAAGAAGGCGTGCGTCACATGCTCGGGATTGCTGACTGGGACGGGGTAAAGTGAAACTCATCTAACATCCTTGCAAGGAAGCGCTGATAGGAGGACAGATCAGACGCTGGGGAGATGTCGACTGAAGGTTCTTCTCCCTCCACAGAGGGAGAAGAGGAAGAAGACAAACTCCCAGGTTCAGGGACCGACTGCACAGGAGTGTGGTGAAACATCTGCTGGTCCAGGGCATGGAGATAGGTGGGAAAATGTGCAGCAGAGCCTCTGAACTGTTCCCAGGTAAGTGGTCCGCAAGGACTGGGAATACCTGGGACCACTGGGGATGGAGAGGGAGGCTCGGGGGACAGGTTCCTTGCAACAGGAGAACTGTCTCTGTCAGGGCAGGGGGGCCAACAGGAAACCCTTTGCAGGGAGGGGGACCCGAAGGCCGCCACAGCTAACAGCCATTCAACCAGGTCGTAACGGTCAGAGCTGTGCCCAAAGGAAGAAATCCCCCCATGAGGTAACAGGGACCTTGCAAGTCCAGAAGGACAGCCCCTGACCTCAAAAGTTAGAGTCCCTCTCGGGGACTCCTCCAGGGAAAGGTGAGGCCTGTGCTTCAGCTCCTCCCAGAACCTGGCTGGGCTCTGGGGAGGGCACGACGCACCACACCTCTACCTTTTAATGCTTTGGAATCAGAGAGGGACCTCTTCCTCGTGGCCACCCGCCTAGGTTGCTGGCAAATCCAGGCAGCCTCCAAGGAGTCCACCCAGGGAACCGTACCCTCTGCCTCCTGGTGCATCCCGGGCTGCCCCAAACTTGGGCTGTCCAAACAGGGGGGCCAACTGGACGAACAGCAGCGCCAGCAACCCCAGGTTGTACAACAGTAGTCACAGGGACCACCACTGGCTGGTCAGACCCCTGACCCTAAGGTCCACTGGCGACAACTGACCCCCAGAGGGAGGCCGCGTGGGGGCCGAGGTGCTGGAAACAGAGGGGTCCGAAGAACCTGGGAGCCAGTCTGGATCAGACACAGAGCCTGCCTCTTCAGGTCCGATGCTGGACAACTCCCCAAACCCCCTCCAGTTCCTGAACTCCGAAGTGAGGCACCCTGAGATTTGGCACCACCAAAGGGAAGCACAGCCCCACGCCCGGCGCCAGCATCCACCCCGGCACCGCGAACAGCATCAGAGTCGGGCATGACCACAAGTACAGCTCCGCAACTCCCCCCCTTGCCACCAGCCACCAAACCAAACGTGGCACCGCACTCGACTCCAACACCCACCAAAGGGTGCCACAAGCGGCATCGAAGTCAGGCACAGCCCCAAATGTGGCACCGCATAACACTTTGGCACTACTCGCTGGGCTGGCAGCGCCGAGGACAGGGACGGTGCCAGCTCTCTCATGGCACCAGAACCAGGCCCAGAAACCTCCAAACCACCACCCCTGGCACCACAGAGAATTCAGACGCTGCGAGCAACATCAGAATCGATGGTGGTGCAGAGAGAAGGCCCGACACCGATTGCGGCACCACACTCCAAAGCCTACGCGCCCTGGGAAAGAGCAGTGCCGAGGATGCCGCTGGCACAGCCTCTGAAGGGCCCGAACACTACACCGAGGAGCCTTCACCGTCAAGAGGCAAAATGCCAATGCGGTGCTCTCCTGACTTACCCCTAAGGGCTGGCTCTGGCCTCCTGCACCGCAGAAGAAACCCCCACCGCGGCAAGGCTAAAAGAGGCAGGGGTTCCCTCCTCCACGGGCTGTATAAGACCGGGAGGGGACTCGGAGGAAGGGCTGAGAATTCTCGCCTTGGCCCGGCGACTACGCATTCAACCTCCAAAAGTCGGCGGTGTACGTGAGACCTTCAATGCGCGGTTCTCAACAACATGGCAGTCCATCGGGAAGCAAATGTCGCAGTTATCCATATTGTAGTCGGGGCCGAAGCAGGAAAGGCAGCGGTCATGATCGGCCGTCACGGAGCAGACGCGGCCACAGGGCACTGATGCATAGGGGGCCGCCCTGCTTTAGACTTCTTCTTGCCCCCCAGACGAGCCATGACCGAACGGAAAATAAACTAGAAACAGTACTCGACACTGCCTAATTAAAAGAAAGATCTTACCAGTACTTGAAGCGACGTTGAGCAGGCGAGCAGAACCGAGGCAACTATAAATGGAATGAAGAATCGACGGACTAGGCCTCAAAAAACTCGTAGTCTCACACACGAGGTACCACACTCGACGGCGGGAGAGAAAGAACTGGAGCTGGGGCGGAGTCGATGCAGTTAACGGCCAACCCTTGAGTGCCACGTGGAATGCTGGCCTCAAGGGTGGTGCCGGCTCTGCTTTCACTCTGCCCATGATGAAAAAAAAAAAAGAAAAAAGTCTCTTGTGGGGTCCTAGCTCTGGCGCTGTACCCACTAGTGATGAATGGTGAAGATTGACACAGATAAGATCTTAGCTTAACAGTAGATCTTCGAGAGGAGCTCTTGCAGCAGGTAATACCATTAGGACTGAAGCCGTCAGGACTCCACGGAAAACTTGTAGTTAGCAGTCTGCGGCAGGGGACCGCCCCCGAAATCGGCTCCGCCCGACATCAGACGTGGTATAAAGGGGGTGGTCCCCTGGCACCACCTCAGGTCTCCTGCCGGAGATCCGGGTAGAAACAAACTGGAGAACCGAGCAGGAAGTCTCCACCATGGTCTGGTGATATAAATACCCAAAAAGTACTATCCTGGGGGATGGAGAGTGGGAAAGCCACCTGCTGCAAGAGCTCCTCTCGAAGATCTACTGTTACGGTAAGTTCTTTTGTAACTGTACTATATGTCTTCAAGGATGGAGATTTTGCAGCAGGTAATACCATTAGGACTGAGTCCCAAGCAGTACTCAAGGATAGGCCCAGGTCTGACAGGGTGGTGGAACATATGCTGAAAACAGCTAATGATAAGCATCTATGAAAGAAGGCCCTGCAGGATGGCTAGTCCGAAACCTGCTCTTCTTCTGGATGCAATGTCCAGGCTGTAGTGCCTGATGAAAGTGTGGACTGAACTCCACGTGGCTGCAGCACAAATGTCGGCTGAAGAGACGTTCTTGAGCACTGCAAAGGAAGAGGCCACCGCTTTGGTGGAGTGGCCCCTGATAGCACCCAGAAGAGGTCTGTCATGGTGCTGATTGCAGAACGAAATGCACTGTACCAGCCAACAGGCCAGTGTCTGTTTAGAAACAGGATATCCCAGCATTCGCTTAGCGAACGAGATGAAAAACTGGTCCAACAATCTAGAACAGCAAGTCCTGTGGAGGTAATACCTCAACATATGGTGATCATCCAAGGTGTGCAACAGTGCTTCACCTTGTTAGCAAACTCTGGAAAATGAACTGGAAGGTTGATGTCCTGGTTAAGCGTCAGCACGGACACCACCTTCGGCACAAATTTAGGGTTCGTGCACAGATTCACCCTGTCCCTGTGAAAAACTATGTAAGGTTACTTACACATCAGGGCCTGAAGCTTGGAAACCCTGCGAGCATAAGTAATGGCTACCAAAAGGAGGGTCTTCCAAGACAGGAACTGCAGCTCGCATGAGGCTGCTGGCTCGAAGGAAGGGTGAGTTTCTCCAGGACAAAAAGGAGGTCCCAAGGAGGAACGATGTCCCTCTTGGGAGGTCTGACGTGTAAGACCCCTCGAAGGAATGTTTTGCAGGCATTAACCTGAGCCAGAGTTTTACCTTCAGTAGGGTCATGATATGCGGAGACCACACACATGTGCACCTTGATGGATGAATAGCTGAATCCTAAGTCCAGAAGATGACGGTGATAATCTAGTATGCGCCTAGCCGGACAACCCAAGGGGTTTAGGGCGCGGGCCGTATCCCACAGACAGAAGTGTTTCCATTTCAGAGCATATGTGGCCCTGGTGGAAGGCTTCCTTGCTGCAACCAGTATTTCAGCCACCCTGCTTGACACTCCTAGTCTCTCTTCCACTAGGACTGCAGGAGCCATGCACGCAGGCGAAGAGAATGAAGAGCAGGATGGATGAGAGTACCCTTGTCTTGTGAGAGCAAGTGGGTGGACAGTGGCAACTGAACTGCAGGCTCCAGAGACAGCTGCTGGAGCAATGGTTACTGGATCTGACGAGGCCATAGAGGAACCACCAGAATCATTCTGGCTCCCTCTGACTGCAATTTGAGGAGCACTCTCTGAATGAGAGAAAAAGGAGGGAAGGCATACAGGAACTTCCCTGTCCGAGAGAGGGACAATGTGTCTCACCAAAAAATACCAGGCCCTGGAATGAGCAAGCAAAAATTGTGCAATTTGGTGTTGCACAGGGACGCAAAGAGATCCAACTCTGAATGGCCCCAACGACAGAACAGATTGTCTGTGACATCTTGGAGCAGTTCCCACTCGTGGTTCAGAGAGGTACAGCGGCTGTGACTGTCTGCATGAACATTCTGAACCCCGGGCAGATGGACTGCGATGAGGTCCAGTTGGTGTTCCACTGCCCAGTCCCATGCTCTCATGGCCTCCCTGCAAAGGAGGTATGAGTGAGGTCCCCCTTGTTTGTTGATGTAGAAGGCTACTTGTGTATTGTCTGTCTGCAGCAGGAGAGGACCCGGAGAGAGCTGGTCTCTGAATGCGGTTAGTGCATTCAACACTGCTCTCATTTCCAAAACATTGATATGTAGAGAACTCTCTGTGACAGACCAAGACCCCCAGGTCCTGTGATCCCCTAAATGAGCTCCCAACCTGGACAGAAAGGCATCTGTGGTTAAAGTCTGAAGAGGAGAGGGTCTCCAGAAAGGAACTCCTCCCGCTAGACTGTCGTGACATAGCCACCATTCAAGAGAACCATGTACCGCCCTACAGATCCGGAGATACAAATCGTCCACCGATTGGTCCCATTGAACCTTGAGGTGCCACTGTAGAATCCTCATATGGAGTCTGGCTAAGGGTACTGTGACTATGGCCACCGCCATGTGTCCTAAAAGCAGCAGGACCACCCAGGTAAGGGAAGAGGGGGTCTTTTGGAGCCCGCTGGCCAAACCCCGAAGGCAATCTGCCCTGTCTGGAGGCAGAAAAGCTCCCCCTTGTCTGGTGTCCAGGATAGCCCCGATGAACTGCAGCCTTTGTGTCGGCCAGGGGTGGACTTCGGTCAATTTACTGTAATCCCCAGGGAAGAAAATAGAGCCTGCGTCTCTCGTAGGGCAAGTAGAAGCTCCTCCTCCGACCGAGCAGAGAGAAGCCAATCGTCCAGGTAAGGGTAGACGAAGAGGCCTCTCGTGCGGAGGGCTGCCGCTACCACCACTAGGCACTTGGTGAAGACCCTGGGGGCTGAGGAAAGGCTGAAAGGAAGAACCTGGAATTGGTAGTGCTCTTCTCTGAAGCTGAATTGCAGAAACTTTCTGTGGGGCTTCAGGACTTTGATATGCATGTAGGCGTCCTGCACATCTAGGGAGAACAGCCAGTTCAATTGCTGAAGCAGGGGGAAGAGGTTTGCCAGAGTGACCATCTGAAATCTCCGGTATTTTACCGAGAGGTTGAGCTGGCTCAGTCCAGAATTAGAAGAAGGTCTCCGATTTTCTTCGGAACCAGGAAGAATTCTCTAGGAGCTGTTGAATCTCTGCTTCTAGGAGAAGGCTGTGATCCGGAGAACAACGTGACGGAAGGGGGGGTTGTCCTGCAGGATAGAGATGAACTCTATCATATACCCTTTCCGAATGGTATCCAGAACCCATTGGTCTGCAGCGATACTGGACAATTCGAGTGGGTAAACCAAAACCGCCCTTCTACCTTCTTGCTCTGCCTGTCCACTAGGGGAAGAGGGCGGCAGAGGGAGTCAGGCTGAGGGGGTTGGGGAACTGGGCTCTAGGAGTTTTGGGCTTCTTGGGGCCCTGAGAACCTTGAGGGGCAGGGTGACCATGCCCCTTGAATCCCTTACCGTGGAACTGCTTACTCCCCTGAGCCTGCCCTTGACCTCTACAAAAAGGGCACTGCTGGGGTTCTGAGGCTGGGTTTTGTACATGCGGTGTACATCAGCCACCTCTTTCCCTGACTCCTGTAGTCATTTCATCATTTGTTCAACTTCAGGGCAGAACAAAATAGGACCCTGAAAAGGGGAATCCAGGATGGACTCTTGCAGGTCCGGCTGGAAGCCCGTGAGTATGAGCCAAGATTGCCATCTCATACGGATTCCGGAGGCAGCTGCCCTGGAGGCCATGTCTACGGCATCGTACGAGCACAGGAGAGCGTGCTTGTCCACATCCAGACCCGACTGGCCACATGCTAGAATTTATTATTTGGAGTCGGAGTCAGGCATGGCTTCCACAAGGTCCACTGTCTTGCTCCACAGTGACTGCTGATATGTGATCATGTGGGCCATAAAGTTCAATGACCTGATGGCCCCAGTGGCTGAGGAGAAGACTTTACGACCCCAGGAGTCAATCTTCTTGGAAATGGGATCAGGAGGTTGGGAACTCAAAATGTTTTGGATGAGACCCCCCTGCCATGGGCAGCTGTGAAGACCAACAAATTGGCCTTTGGCTGTTCTGCCAGGAAGGGATCAGACTTTGGGGGCTTATAGAGTCTGTCCCCCTTCCTAGGGACTGCCGGGATGGAAGGTGGGGTCCTCCAAGTCAGGCGTGTTACATCTTGAAATGGTTCCATAAAAGGAATCACCAAGGTTTTTGGTTCCTTCTCCCCGAGGAACTTGGCCAGGCATTTACGCTCTGGGTCCAGATACTCTGTGTCCCACTCATACATGGACTGGATGTGCTGCACGATGTACAAGGAGGAGGGATCATCCGGAGGAGACCCAGGGGAATCTTTAGGTTCCAGGGAAGAGGGAAGAATTCCCCATCTGAGAAGCCTGAATCCATGCCGCCCTTATCCAAGGAGGACGTGATAGAAGGGGAGGAAGGAGATGGAGATGAAGGCCATTTCCTTCTCTTTCCCTTAGGATGAGGACCTGGGTACTCACCCTGGTTTCTCTGAGGTTCCGGGGTTGGGGGACCCATGAGTGGCGGTGGAGGAACCGTGTCCAGGAGTTTGTATAGAAGGTCCCCTTTCACAGTACTTCACCAAGTGGTGAACAGACTACCAATGTCTGCTACCTGAATGACCGCAGGGGTCGGCACCGGGTCTGAGGGACCGGGCATCAGTTCCTTAGGAGCGGGCATCTAGGATTCTGGCTCAACAGGCGTTGGGTCTGGAACCCCGGCATCAGTAGGCCGGTGACTGGCATCGCCCTCGTCTGGAGGGGTGTCCGGTGTGGTCTTATCAGGCGTCTGGTCCCTCGGAGGAGGGGTGGACGGCTGATCCTCATCCAGTGACCGTCCCGTGTCTGGCGTGAGGAGCAGGTCAATGGTGTAGATGACCGGCTAGGCTGCCACTAGTCTGGAGGAGGGTGCACCTTAGCATGGGGGGGAGGAGTCCCAGCCCGGGCGACCTCCTGCCTACCAGAGGGTTCTTCTGCCCTTCTGCATTTTTCTGAAGAACTGGACCTGTCCAGAGCCCTGGACAGGTTTTCCTGGGTTGACCCTGAGATTTTAAGAGGTTGATGAGCCAGGGAAGTGCGATGGTGTACCGATGAGGCAGACTCCCAGTGTTTGCCCTGGAAAGAGGTGGGAGTGGACTTAGTCGTGCGGGAGGGTTTGGACGGCTAGGCCAGAACTGAACCACATCTCTTAACGGAGGACGATGAGGATGGCGCCTGCTTCACTGGCGACCTGGGGCGGGATTCAGACCTGGCTCGATCTTTTCCTTGTGGTGATGCTTCCCCCGATGACCGGGCCCTGGGTGGGGAGTCCCTAGCGGGAGAGGATGACCTGGCCTCTGATCCTCGCAGCATGACTGCAAGTTTCTTCTCTAGAAGAAAGGTCTTAAGAGCGTGGGCACTTCTGGCATGAGTCTTCTGGTTGAATTTCTGACAATATGTGCAGGCATCGGGCTGGTGTTCCAGGCCTAGGCAGAGGAGGCAGGCCGCATGGCAGTCTTTGGCCAGGATCTGATTCCCAAACGCACACTTCGATATTTGCCACGGTGATGAGGGAGTCGACATAAACAAGGCGATAATAAGATTTTTGAAGAATAAAGACTGATCTAACGTTCGATGGCTTTCGACTGCTAAGAGAGGCGTTCGTGGAGCCGAACTATGCTGGTCAACGCGGGAAAAGAACTGAGGTGGTGCCAGCGGAGCCGACGTAAGGGGCAGTCCACTGCCACAGACTGCCAGCTACATGTTTTCAGTGGGGTCCTGACACCTGATGGCTTCAGTCCTAATGGTATTACCTGTTGCAAGAACTACACCCTTGAAGACAGATCTATACTTATGCCCTGGGGGCCGTAAAAGAAAGGCCACAAAAATCAGTAGCACAATGTCTTCACAGCCCAAACCAAACAAAGGGATGAAGACCAACACAATATACTGGACTGAGTCCAAAGGATGGCAGGAGGTGTGTGAATCAATGGTGAAGATATTCCTAGGCGATCAAAGAATTATGGTGAGTACATGATTTACATATCTTCCAGGAATCAATCTTCACCACTGTTTCCCACCAGTGAGTCCAAGTACCAAGCTCAGGCAATGTCCCCTGGACTAGGGTGGTAGGCGTGTGAGGGATCACTCAGGATAATAATCCATTGAGAACTGTTCTGCCACAGGTGACATGCTGCCTGGCATGGACATCCAAGGCACAGCGCTTTGTAAAAGTGTGCACTGTGCTCAAAGTCGCAGCTCTGCAAATATCTTCAACAGGCATACAGCAAATCTCTACCAGGGACGTGGCAACTACCCTGGTGGAATGGCTGCATACCTGGCCTGCAAGTTTAACCTGAGCCATGCAACAGCAGTGGCGCTGAGACAGTTCGCAATACAGGCAAAAATGCACTTAACTTTAACAGGCTGTCCCTTCCGATTAGGCTGTTTGGATTGTCTGAAGTCCTTGATTCTATCCAGATACAACATAAGGAGCATCTTAACATCCAGTGAGTGGAGAGTGTGCTCTCCTTCATTCTGGAAGTTGGTAAAGTTGATAGACAGGACAAGGGGTTGGTTGAGGTGGAACTCCGATACCACTTTAGGGAGAAACATTGGGTGAGTATGAAGAACTACCTTGTCCTTCTGGAAAACGGAGGATCTGTGAGCAAAGCATGGATTTCAGATACTCTGCAAGTAGAGGCAGTGGCCACTAGAAATACTGCTTTCCAAGTTAAAAACTTTAAATCACACATCGTAAGGGGCTCAAAGGGCTTGCAAGTGAGCATATCTAATGCAAGGGTAATATCCCATGCAGATATTGGCTTTCTAATAAAGGCCTTGTATGCAAAATGCCCTTGAGGAACCTCTTGAACAGTGGAAGCTGTGCCAGGCAGAGGGTACCAATGGGCTCATGGTATGCAGATATTGCACACAGGTGGACTTTCACTGTGGAATGCCATAGGCTAGCATAAGAAAAGATATGAAAATTAGTTACTGTAATGTTGATCTTCCAGAATATCTTCACCTATTCACACTAATGGGTCTGTGAGGAGGCACTAGGATCCCATGGAAGATAACTCCTGCAGCTTACAGCTAGAGAACGAACGTCAGTGATGGAGCCACCCATGAGACATGTATATGACACAGCGCTTGAGGACTGGCCAGCAAATGATGCTGGCCCCTTGCTTACCTCAGTTCTGTCAGCCATGAGAGAAACAAAGAGGGAGAGAAAAGAAAGAGGAGGGGATAAAAATTGTCCAAAAGGATAGAAAAAAAGGACATAGGACAAAACGAAGAAAGAAATAATTCCCAACTACCAGAGAGAGGGTGGGTGGCTGGGGGTGCGGGAGTTCCTAGGGCAGTGGGTTTAAACAAGGAGCCGAGTCTGTCAGGGCAGCAGGCATCCCAGATCTACAGGGATTTCTGTATTTACAGCGATTGGAGCCTTCTACAGAGAAATGTCATTATACTTGCACTGGTTATACAGGACAACAGTGCAAATCAGCTTCCAAGGAAATATTGTAATCTGCAGGAACGCACAGGTAAATTGCCCTGGAGTTACAAGGAAAAAACCCAAGTCAGACTGGTAGCACTGGGGCAGACAGATGCAGACAACAGCCCAGAAAAATGAAAATTACGTACCTACCGTAATTCTTGATCTTCTTGGACGAGTCTCCACCACTCATTCACACTAGTGGGATTAGCGCCGGAGGCACTAGGACCCATCGGGAGCAAACTTTTTGCTGGAGGGTCGGCGCGAGAGGCAGCGCCGGCGAGCAGCGGCTCGGCGGCAATGACTATTCGACGACTCCTCCAACCGCCTCTTCAGTACTTTTTTACCGAGGAGGTGCAGTGCAACTAAAGTAAAGAGTAAATCCAACCTTGAAAAACGGACATAAGATAGTCCGTATGACCCGTGTAAGAAGGGTCAGCAAAGAAGTCCTCACGGCCTAAAGATTTGAGGGAGTGAAGACTAACACAGCGGTGAGCTCGGGGGATGGAGGGGGCTAGATGAGTGGTGGGACTCGTCCAAGAAGATCAAGAATTCACGGCAGGTGCGAATTTTCTATATCTTCCTGGACATAAGTCTCCACCACCATTCACACTAGTGAGAGTACCAAGCTGATAATCCCCAAAAGGCGGCAGGAGAGCCAGAGCTCACGCCGCTTAAGATAGAAGCCCATTAAGGATAGTTCTGCCGTCACGGAATGTCGCCTGGCATGAACATCCAGTGTATAATGCTTAACGAGTGTATGCACTGAGCTCCAGGTGGCGGCATTGCAGATATCTGCAATTGGAACATTGTGAATTCCGCTAAAGATGTCAAGGATCACTTAGTAGAGTGAGCTGTACCTACCCTCCAATTTAACTTGAGCCATGGAGTAGCAATGTCAAGGCATGCCACTAACCATGATGAGATGCATCTGATAGCGACAGGTTGACCCAGCCGGGTGTCGCTGAAAGAAACAAACAGTTGCTGAGTCTTCATAAAATTCTGGTTCTATCTAAATAGAACCGCAAGGCTCTTCTTAACATCCAAGGAATGAAGAGATCGCTCCTTCATTTTGGAAATTAGCTAAGTAAGAGGGAAGTACCAGAGGTTGGTTTAGATGGAATTCTGACACAACCTTGGGAAGAAATTTAGGATGAGAACGGAGAACTACCTTGTCTTTATGGAATACAGTATACGGAGGGTCCGTAACCAAGGCATGAATCTCCGAGACCCTGCGGGCTGAGGAAATGGCCACCAGGAAGGCAGTCTTCCAGGTAAGAAATTTTAGCTCACAGGTAGCTAGGGGCTCGAAAGGCTTCTGAGTGAGCATGTCCAGCACCAGGTTAATGTCCCAGGCTGCAACTGGACGCTTAACAGGGGGTCTGTTATGAAGAATCCCCTTAAGAAATCTCTTCACCATAGGAAGCTGAGCCAGAGTCAAGGAAGAAACCGGCTCATGGAACGCTGAGATGGCACTAAGGTGAACTTTAACTGTGGAGTACTGGAGACCTGAGTTTGATAGGTCCAAAAGATACTCCAGAACTTTGTCAGGAGGACAGGAAAAGGGATTCCAAGAGGACTTTGCACACCAGAGAGAAAAGCGTTTCCATTTGGAAGCGTACGTTTTTCGGGTGGCTGGCTTCCGCGCAGCCAGAAGGATGTCCGAGACTCTACGAGAGACGTTGAACCGATTCACTTCTACCTCTTCAGGAGCCAAGCATGAAGGTGAAGTGATTTCAGGTTGGGATGGACCAACGAACCCTGAGTCAAAAGATTGATTTGCAAGGGAAGTGGTCTCGGAGAGGCTGCCAACATACTGTTGAGCAGAGGAAACCATAGTTGCCGAGGCCAGGAGGGAGCAATGAGAATCACTTTTGTCCCCTGAGACTCGAACTTGAGGAGAACTCTCTGGATTAGAGGAAGCGGTGGAAAGGCGTAAAGAAAGCGTTGTGTCCACCGCAGCCTGAACGCATCCTGACAGAAAATGTCAGGCCCTGGATTTCTGGAGCAGAAGAGAGGCAGTTTTGCGTTGAGTGGGGATGCAAAAAGGTCCAGGTCTGGAGTCCCCCACTCTTCGAATAGTGACCGAGCTACGGCTGGATCGAGAGACCACTCGTGAGGGTCTGCCTCCGTTCTGCTGAGGTGGTCTGCTAGATCGTTTTGTATACCTGGCAGATAAACCGCCTGAATCAGAGACTTGTGCTCCAAGCACCACTCCCACACCCTCATTGCTTCCCTGCAAAGGGGGTAAGAATGAGCACCGCCTTGCTTGTTGATGTAATACATCACAGCTTTGTTGTCCGTTTGAAGGAGAATGTTCTTGTGACAAAGGATATCCTTCAGAGCTCGGATCGCGGAGGGACCACACTCATCTCCAGGACATTTATGTGGAGATGAGTTTCGAACTGAGTCCATACACCTTGAGTGTGAAGGAGCGACAGTGAGCTCCCCATCCCATTAGCGATGCGTCTGTGGTGATGGAGATCTGATGATCCGGGGAGCAAGGGGAACCCTTCCAGGAGATTGTGTTCTCGAGTCCACCAGGTGAGAGACCTTCAAGGCGGCTGGCCACCTTGATGGGATAAGACTGGGGTGAGAGGTCGGAGACCACTGAGTGGAGAGCATCCATTGGGTGGTTCTCATGTGCAACCGGGCCAGGGGTACAGTGAACACTGAGGATGCCATGAGACCCAACATGCGTTGCATCGAGAGAGCTGTAACCGATTGGTTCTCCCCGATGTAACGGACCATCCGAAGGATGTCGAGTCTTCTGTCCTCTGGAAGGAAAGCCTTCGAGGAAGAGGTGTCTAGGAGCGTCCCTATGAAAAGGAGCCTCTGGGAGGGCTGCAGTTGTGATTTTTCAAATTCAGCAGAATTCCCATGGACGTAGAAGACGCAGAAGTCATTTGCACGGCTTCCAAAGTCCCTTGGCTGGAAGGGCTTGCAAGAAGCCAATCGCCCAGGTAGGGAAACACTCGGAGTCCTATCTTCCTGAGATGCGCTGCGAGAACTGCACAACACTTTGAAAAAACTCGCGGCGCCGAGGATACCCCAAAAGGCAGGACTCTGAACTGATAATGCTGACCCAAAGCTACAAACCTGAGGAACTTGCGGTGGGTCGGGTGGATGGGGATATGCTGGTAAGCATCCTGCATATCCAAGGAGGCCAGCCAGTCGTGCTGATGCAGCAGGGGTAACAGGGTACCTAGGGAAATCATTCTGAATTTCTCCCTGGGGAAAAATTTGTTTAACTTTCTGAGGTCTAGAATGGGGCGCATTCCCCCAGATTTCTTTGGAACCAGGAAGTAATGGGAGTAGAACCCTGTGCTTCGCAGATGCGGGGGCACTAGTTCTATTGCCCTGTTGCTTAGAAGGCCCTGGATCTCGGCAGTGAGGGTCTGACTGAGAGGCCGACAACCTGGGTTGTCGCCTGGGAGGACATTTCGGGGTCCAAGCGTGAGAATAACCTCGCGAATTATCCGAAGGACCCATTTGTCGAGTTATGGACTTCCACTGGTTGTAGAAGTACATCAGACGACCTCCCACCGGAGGAGAAAGTTCCACCTCGGGCAATGTGGATGGAACTTGGGCCAGCAATTCATAAGGTGGCGCTGGGGGCTTTGGGCCCCTGCGCTTTCTGCTGCGTTTTCTTTTGAGGTTGGGCAGGTTGGCTTTTATGGAAGCTTCCCTGCCTCTGCCTCGAAAGGACTGACGACTATGAAACTGACGTCTGTTCACATGCCCCGAGAGGAGCAGGCGGAGGTCTGGCCAACTAATGGCCGACCTAGTCTTCTGAGTGGCCTCTGAAGGCTTGTTCCACCTGAGGGCCGAAGAAAGGAACAAACATAGAGCAGCGCCATTACCTGCTGCTGAGCATCATTAGCGAGAGCCAGAAGCACGCAAGAGCCAGGAATGGCGCCGAGTACAAATACCACGCTGCTGAGCGAGAAGCAGTGTCAAAGCGTCCCCAAGCGGCTTTACCTGTTGGTTATTGGACTCAATACTCTAGTAACGGTGAGAAGAAGCTCTGACTTGGGAGTCCGAATCCGGAAGAGCTTCAACCATCCTTTTCAAAGAGTGCCACAGGATATACTCATACTGAGAAAAATAGCCTTGATAACTTGCAATACGCATACTTAGAGTGGAGGCAGCAAAGACTCTCTTACCTAATGTATCAATCTTACGAGACTCTTTGTTAATAGGTCGAGCTGTAGTAGTTTGAGGAAGAACGACCTTAACATTCTCTCTGCCAGGACTACAATAGGATCCGCAAAGGCTTGGGATGCCAAAATGGGACGATCCTTGGGAGCTGAATACTTCTTATCAATGGATTTAGCCACTGGGGAATAAAAGCAGGATTATTCCATACCATTTGAGACAGCGTCTCGAAGGAAGCTGGATCGAGGAGTCAAATCCGTAGGGATCTCCGAGGCATGAAGGTATTGGAGTCTTAATATCTTCCAGGATCGATGTCTGTAGTCTGGAGAGAAAGAGTGGATGTCAGGTTCTTCAACAGAGACTTAGAGGACAGGTCCTCACCACAGGCTCTGTAGCAAGAAAGATCCTGTTTCCTCCACTTCATCACCCAACGAAGGTCTGGGTCAGGCTCAACATCATCTCCTGATGGTCCAGGAAGGACTGTTTGGACAGGAAAGGAGTGAAAATTAGGAGAAGGAAATAGCAGAGAAACAAGGAGAGTCCCGAGGGCCCCGGCCGAGAAGGCAAGGTTAACGGCACGCAGAAGGGCACGGCACGAAGAGGCCTGTGACACATAGCGCCGCCGACCAATGGCGCGCCAAAACAAGAGCGCCAGCAGACAAGCAGCACCACAGATCAGCGGTGCTACCCACCAGACCACCGATAGCGAATAGCGCCCGCAAAAGACCACACCGGCGCCAGCAAGGCCCAGCGGCACCGAAACGCGCCGACAGACCCGCGAAGGCGCCGAAATGCCCCAACTCCTGGAAAGCTAGAAAAGGAAAAAAAAGGAGATAGGGCATCGGTGTGGCCCCGCGCCGCAGCCATGTGAGGAGGGAAACACCTAAGCGCCGAGTCACCAGCACCAAGAAGGCGCCACACATTTGGAAGGTCTCAACCGCCTCACCCGACGCCGGAGGAGCCCGGGGGCTCCGTGGCAACCGAGCCAGGCAGGAGAACCAACCTCCGAGCCCATCGCTCCATAAGAGCGGCCCACTGATGAAACTGCTCATCTGGAGCCCTACCTATAGGCGGGGAGGGGCTCCGATGTCGATGACGACGATCACCGGCAGTTGGCGACTCCGAAGAAGGAGAACGGCAACTAGCAACGATAACCGACCGTCGACGCGCAGACATACCAGAGGGCGACCTCGAGTGATGCCTTCTCTTTTTTGACCTGTGGGCCGAAGAAGAGCTCGAGGCTGACATGCGAGAATCGACCGTTTATTTTTATGCCGACGGGGGACCGCCCATCCCCGGCATCGGACTGACCGTTGCCGGAACCCGCTGAGGAGAAGGAGAGGCTGACGGACCCAGCCCGCTGACTGACAGCTTTCATACAATTCTCCCTACCGTCACCTGACCTGCTCATGGTCGACTCCATCCAGTAGGCCGAGACTTCTTCAAGTAAGTTAAATTTAAATATTAGAAAAATTTAACGAAAACAGAATAAATTAGCGATACTACTATCGTGATAATGTTACAAAAAATAAACTGAAAACTATGCGCTGGTTTGAAGTTTGATTCCCGACAGTGACTGACGTCGTCACACTGAAGCGCACCGGCCAGAGCGGAAAAAGAACAAGGAGCGGTTGGAAGGTCGCTGCCGAGATATCACATTACCGCTCTTGCCGCTGCTCACAAGCGCCTGCCTCGGGCTGACCTCTCCAGCAAAAGTTTGCTCCTGATGGTCCTAGTACCTCCGGCGTTAATCCCACTAGTGTGAATGAGTGGTGGAGACTTATGTCCAGGAAGATCTAGAGGCTCCAGAAAGAGAAGGATCAGCTGGGGTCCTAGATCTAAGGGGCTCCTGTATGCACAGGGACCAGAGGGACCTACAAAAATGTTATTCCCAAAGACTTACCTTAGTGAACAAGAAAACAGAGTAATCCTGTTTCCAAGAAATAATGCAATCCACAGGAAAAACACCCTGCATTACAGGGAAAACCAATCAATCAGTTTGGGAGCACAGAGACCCCCTGTCAATAAATACAGGTAACTCACCTGTAACAGGAGTTCTAGGAGTGGTATATGTTGTTCATCCACACTTTGTGGCAGGTTCCTTGCTGCTTTAAATCATGCTAGAAGGTCTTCAAGCTGGCTCCTCCCACCCACCTGGGTGGTAAAACCCTTGGCTCCACCCCATGATGCCAGATCTAGCCCGCTGGAAGCCAGGTTGCGCATCGAAGTCAGGGAGGTCGGGTGGGTTGTGTGGATGAACAACATATACCACTCCTAGAAATGAAAATTACGTACCTCACCGTATTCTTGATCTTCTTGGACAAGTCTCCACCACTCATTCACACTAGTGGGATTAGCGCCCGGAGGCACTAGGACCCATCGGGGCAAACTTTGCTGGAGGGTCGCGCGAGAACGGCGCCATGAGACCACAGTGCAGCGACAGCATAGTCGGCGTAATGACTATCTGGCATGACGACCCTCCAACCGCCTCAGTACCTTTTTACCAAGGAGGCAGCGCAATCAACGTAAAGAGTAAACCTAACATTAAAACACGGACATAAGATAGTCCAGTCGACCCGTGTAAGAAGGGTCAGCAAGAAGTCCTCACAGCCTAAAGATTTGAGGGTGAAGACCAACACAGCGGTGAGCTGGGGGATGGAGGTGGGCGTGTGGATGAGTGGTGGAGACTCATCAAGAAGATCAAAATTACGGTAGTCACGTAATTTTCATATCTTCCTGGACATAAGTCTCCACCACTCATTCACACTACGAGAGAGTACCAAGCTGATAATCCCAAAAGGGGCGTCAGAGAGCCAGAGCTCACGCGTCTAAGATAGAAGCCATTAAGGATAGTTCTGCCGAGTGGAATGTCGCCTGGCATGAACATCCAGTGCATAGTGCTTAACGAAGGTATGCACTGAGCTCCAGGTGGCGGCGTTGCAGATATCTGCAATTGGAACATTGCGAATTTCCGCTAGGGATGCCGCGACCGCCCTAGTAGAGTGAGCGTACACTCTGCCTTCTAATTTAACTTGAGCCATGGAATAGCAATGTCGAAGGCATGCCACTAACCATGATGAGATGCATCTGATAGCGACAGGTTGACCCAGCCGGGTGTCGCTGAAAGAAACAAAGAGTTGCTGAGTCTTGCGAACATCCTTGGTTCTATCTAAATAGAACCGCAAGACTCTCTTAACATCCAAGGAATGAAGAGCCTGCTCCCTTCATTTTTGGAAATTAGCTAAGTAAGGAAGTACCCAGAGGTTGGTTTAGATGGAATTCTGACACAACCTTGGGAAGAAATTTAGGATGAGTAATGAGAACTACCTTGTCTTTATGGAATACAGTATCACGGAGGGTCCATAACCAGGGCATGTATCTCAGAGACCCTGCGGGCTGAGGTAATGGCCACCAGGAAAGCAGTCTTCCAGGTAAGAAATTTCAGCTCACAGGTAGCTAGGGGTTGAAGGGCTCTGAGTGAGCATGTCCCAGCACCAGGTTAATGTCCCAGGCTGCAACTGGACGCTCAACAGGGGTCTGGTATGAAGAATCCCTTAAGAAATCTCTTCACCATAGGTAACTGAGCCAGAGTCAAGAGCGAAACCGGCTCATGGAATGCTGAGATGGCACTAAGGTGAACTTTAACTGTGGAGTACTGAAGACCTGAGTTAGATAGGTCCAAAAGATACTCCAGAACCTTGTCAGGAGGACAGGAAGAGTTCCAAGAGGACTTTACACCAGAGAAAAAACGTTTCCATTTGGACGCTTATGTTTTCCGGTGGCTGGCTTCGAGCAGCCAGAAGGATGTCCGAGACTCTACGAGGCGTTGAACCGATTCACTTCTGTCTCTTCAGGAGCCAAGCATGAAGGTGAAGTGATTTCAGGTTGGGATGGACCAACGAACCCTGGGTCAAAAGATTGATTTGCAAGGAAGTGGTCTCGGAGGGCTGCCAACATACTGTTGAGTAGAGAAACCATAGTTGCCGAGGCCAGGAGGGAGCAATGAGAATCATCTTGGTCCCTGAGACTCGAACTTGAGGAGTACTGACTTCAGAGAAAGCGGTGGAAAGGCGAAGAAAGCGCTTTGTCCACCGCAGCCTGAACGCATCCTGACAGAAAATGCCAGCCCTGGATTTCTGGAGCAGAAGAGAGCAGTTTTGCGTTGGTGGGGATGCAAAAGGTCCAGGTCTGGAGTTCCCACTCTTTGAACAGGGACGAGCTACGGCTGGGTCGAGAGACCACTCAGAGGGTCTGCCTCGTTCTGCTGAGATGATCTGCTAGGTCGTTTGTATACCTGGCAGATAAACCGCTGAATCAGAGACTTGTGCTCAAGCACCACTCCCACACCCTCATTGCTTCCCTGCAGAGGGGATAAGAATGAGCACCGCCTTGCTTGTTGATGTAATACATCACAGCTTTGTTGTCCGTTTGAAGGAGAATGTTCTTGTGACAAAGGACATCCTTCAGAGCTCGGATCGCATTGAGGACCGCTCTCATCTCCAGGACATTTATGTGGAGATGAGTTTCGAACTGAGTCCATACACCTTGAGTGTGGAGGGAGAGACAGTGAGCTCCCCATCCCATTAGCGATGCGTCTGTGGTGATGGAGATCTGATGATCCGGAAGAGCAAAGGGGAATCCTTCCAGGAGATTGCTCTCTTGAGACCACCAGGTGAGAGACCTTTGAAGGGGCTGCGTCACCCTGATGGGATAAGACTGGGGGTGAGAGGTCGGAGACCACTGAGTGGAGAGCATCCATTGGGTGGTTCTCATGTGCAACGGGCCAGGGTACAGTGAACACCGAGGGCATACATGAGACCCAACATGCGCTGCATCCGAGAGAGCTGTAACGATTGGTTCTCCCCGATGTAACGGGCCATCCGAAGGATGTCGAGTCTTCTGTCCTCTGGAAGGAAAGCCTTCGCGGAAGAGGTGTCTAGAAGCGTCCCTAAGAAAAGGAGCCTCTGGGAGGGCTGCAGTTGAGATTTTTTCAAATTCAGCAGAACTCCCATGGACGTGAGAAGACGAGAAGTCGTTTGCACGGCTTCCAAAGTCCCTTGGCTGGAAGGGCTTGCAAGAAGCCAATCGTCCAGGTAGGGAAACACTCGGAGTCCGCCTTTCCGGAGATGCGCCGCGAGAACTGCACAACACTTTGTAAAAACTCGCGGCGCCGAGGATAGACCAAAGGGCAGGACTCTGAACTGATAATGCTGACCCAAAGCTACAAACCTGAGGAACTTGCGGTGGGTCGGGTGGATGGGGATATGCTGGTAAGCATCCAGCATATCCAGAGAGGCCAGCCAGTCATGCTGATGCAGCAAGGGTAACAGGGTACCTAGGGAAATCATTTTGAATTTCTCCTGGGGAGGAATTTGTTCACTTTCTGAGGTCTAGATGGGCGCATCCCAGATTTCTTTGGAACCAAGTAATGGGAGTAGAACCCTGTGTTCCGCAGATGCGGGGGCACCAGTTCTATTGCCCTGTTGTTCAGAAGGCCACGGATCTCGGCGGTGAGGAGGTCTGACTGAGAAGCCGACAACCTGGGTTGTCGTCTGGGAGGACAATTCGCACGGGTTTCCAGAGAAATTGAGAGAATAACCCTCGCGAATTATCCGAAGGACCCATTTGTCCGAAGTTATGGACTTCCACTGGGTGTAGAAGTACATCAGACGACCTCCACGGAGGAGAAAGTTCCACCTCGGGCAGTGTAGATGGAACTTGGGCCAACAACTCATAAAAGTGGCGCTGAGGGCTTTAGAGCCCCTAAACGCTATCATGCTCTTCTTTTGAGGAGGTTGGGCAGGTTGGCTTTTATGGAAGCTTCCCCTGCCTCTGCCTCGAAGGACTGACAACTATGAAACTGGCGTCTCGTTCACATGCCCGCGAGGAGGGGCAGGCGGAGATCTGGCTAATTTAATGGCCGATCTAGTCTTCTGAGTGGCCTCTAAGGCTTGCTCCACCTGAGGCCAAAAAGATAGGAGCCATCAAAGGGCAGCGCCATTACCTGCTGCTGAGCATCATTCGTGAAGCCAAAGCGCAGCCAGAATGGCGCGAGTACAAATCCCGCGGCTGCTGAGCGAGAAGCAGTGTCGAAAGCATCCATGGCGGCTTTGACTTGTTGGTTATTGGACTCAATACCTCTAATAACGGTCAGAAAAGCTCTGACTTGGAGTCAAAATCTGGAAAAGCTACACCATTCTTTTCATAGAGTGCCACAGGATATACTCATACTGAGAAAAATAGCCTTGATAACTGGCAAAACGCATACTTAGAGTGGAGGCAGCAAAGACTCTCTTCCTAATGTATCAATCTTCACAGACTCTTTGTTAATAGGTCGAGCTGTAGTAGTTTGAGGAAAACGACCTTGTCATTCTCTGCCAGGACTACAATAGGATCCACAAGGCTTGGGATGCCAAAATAGGATGATCCTGGGAGCTGAATACTTCTTATCAATGGATTTAGCCACTGAGGAATAAGAGCAGGATTATTCCATACCATTTGAGACAGCGTCTCGAAGGAAAGCTGGATCGGAGGAGTCAAATCAGTAGGGATCTCGAAGCATGAAGGTACTGGAGTCTTAATATCTTCCAGGATCAATGTCTGTAGTCTGGAGAGAAAGAGTGGATGTCAGGTTCTTCAACAGAGACTTAAAGGACAGGTCCTCAACCACAGGCTCTGTAGCAAAGAACGATCTTTCCTCCACTTCATCACCCAACTCGAAGGTCCGGGTCAGGCTCAACATCATCTCCTGATGGTCAGGAAGGACTGTTTGGACAGGAAAGGAGTGAAAATTAGGAGAGAGGAAATAGCAGAAAACAAGGAGAGTCGAGGGCCCCGGCGCGGAGCAGCAAAAGCAGGCGAAGCGGCACAGGAGGCGCAGCGCGCGAAGAACCTGTGACTCCTGCCCAGCACCCCGGCAGGGCCATATAAGCGCCCAAAAACAGCAACGCCGCAAAGCAGCGCCCCAAGCAAGCGCCGCCAAATCCGGCAGCACGCGGCGGTATTCAACACCCGGCACAGCAGACGGCGCCCGCAAAACCAAAGCGGCACTGAAACCGGTGCCGCGCAGCAACAGACCCTCCAGGCGCGGAAGCAGGAACCTGAAAGCAAAAGGAAAAAACAGGAGATAAAGGCATCGGTGCGGCCCTCGTCGCAGCCATGTGAAACACCAAAGCAGAGTCACTAGCACCGAGCGCACACAACTAGGAAGGTCAACGCACACTGATGGCGGAGGCCGAGGCTCCGAGGCAGGCCAGGCAGAAGAACCAACCTCGGCCCATCGCTCCACAAAGCGGCCACTGATAAACTGCTCATCACAGCCCTACCTATAGGCGGGAGGGGCTCCGATGTCAGGCAGCAGTACAGGAAGATGGCGACTCCGAGAGAGACCGGCAACTGCATAACGATAAACACGCGAAGACGCCACCAAGGGACCTCGGTGATCCTTTCTCTTTTTGACCTGTGGGCGAAGAGCTGAGGCGAGCAGTGCGAAATCGACCGTTTATTTTTATGCCAGCGAGACCGCCCATCCCCGGGCATCGGACGACAGTTAACCGGAACCCGCTGAGAGAAGGAAGGCTGACGGTTAACCCGGCTGACTGAACAGCTTTCATAGTCTCTACGTCACACAAACATACTCAGGCGACTCCGTCCAGTAGGCGAGACTTCTTCAAGTATTAAATTTAAAATGTTAGAAAATTTTCGAAATAAGATAAAAATAAGCGATACCTATGTAATGTTGCAAAACACAAACTGAAAACTATGCTAGTTTGAAGTTTGACTCCCACTGAAATGACGGCGTAACTGAAGCGCACTTTCGGCAGGAGGAAAAAAAGAACAAGGCGGTTGGAGGGTTGGCGCCGAGATAGTCGTACAGCTCGGCGGCCATAGCGCCGTGTCTCAGCGGAGCCTTCTCTGCGCAGACCCTCCAGCAAAGTTTACTCCCGATGGTCCTAGTGCATCGGCGTAATCCCACCAGTGTGAATGGTGGTGAGCTTATGTCAGGAAGATCTCCTGTTACAGGTGATAACCTGTATTTCTAGGGACATGGATATGTTCAATCCACACTTTGTAGCAAACTCCTAACAGTTCTCTAGGAAGAGCCAGTGTACCCTACTTAGGGAATAAGGACTGGAGGAACCGAGGTCCCAAAACCAGCATCCAGCGAGACTCTGGGTCAATGTGGTAAGGAAATAAGGTGTGTGCTGATTTCAGGTAGCAGCCTTGCAGATTTCTGGATAGGACGACCTAGAAGCAGCCACGGGCAGTGGCATGGTGGGTGAAGGCTCTTATCCTTTGGGGCTCCATGCCTGCAAACTATGCGAGATCTATGCAACCGTGACCCACCTGCTTATCATCTGCTGAAAGCAATTTTGCAGTGCGGCTTCAGCGTAGGTGACAAACAGCTAGCGAACATCTCCCGAACTACCCGTTAGCTCCCATAATAGTGATGCTCTTCCAGGGTCAATGTTATGGAGACATATTCGACCTCGGGTGATTGGGGTAGAACACCAGAAGAGTCAACACCCAGTTAGGTAAACTCGACATCACCAAGAAGGAATTTGGTGGAGGTGAAGGACAACCTTGTCTCATGGAGACCAGATAAGAGACTAGATGGAAAGTGCCTGGAGCTCTCCCATCCTTCTGGCTGACATAGCCACCAAGAAGGCGGTCTTCCCGACAGGTAGCAGACGTGCACCTGTACATCGGTTCGAATGAAGCTTGCCCATGGCTTAAGCCTCAGCAGTAAATCCCACGGAGGTGAAGCATCTAGAACAAGAGGGGTGTGATCAAGGCCTTTGAAAAACTGACAATCACTTTCTCCTCACCACCGACTGCTTACGACCTGCACCTGGTAAACACAGATGGCTGCCAGGTGCACCTTGAGGGTTGTCAACCAAGCCTTAGCTGAAAGGGACCACAGATATCAAAATACTAGCTAAGGGACAGGAAGAGTTAACCCTTGTCCTGATACCAAATGGAGAATCTCTTCCATTTGAAGGCGCAGCATTTTCTAGTAGACTCCTTATGGGACCCCTCAACAACGTTGAGGACATCACAAAAAGACCGGGCCTGGAACTCTATCAAAAAAACCAGGCCGTCAGGTGCAAAGTTGAAGGTCTGGACGAAGACCTTCCCTTGTTGACCGAGATCAGGTCGGGTGGGCTGGAAGCCACCGGGAGCCTGGAGCTGAGACTGAGGAGATCTGGTCCAGAACTGGCGAAGCCAGTCTGGACCACCAGGATCACCTCTGTCCTTCTCGTAGAGAGCACCAATGGATCAGGAAACAGAGGGAGTAAAGAGCCGAGATCAAGCAATCAAAGAGGCATCCCACTGCAGTAAGCCCTGCTGAGGGGGCGTGAAACAACCTCAGCTTAGCATTCTCCTGGAAACAGGTGCATCTGAGGTGCCCCAATGGGAGAACAGGTCTTGCACTACCTCCGAGGAGACCACTAGTTAGATGCGCTATCCGGCTGAGAGCATTGGCCAGACTGTTGGAGCTCTGCCACGGATGGCTAGAGTCTGTCTCCAGGCTGATCAAGAGACCAGATCGAGGCCTCCTAACACAGGGCAGGAGTGTGTCCTGTCCTGATGGTTGGTAGACATGGTGGTGGTGTTGTCCGTCTGGACTGGACCTGACCCGTATAAACAAACAAAAGCGGTGAGGGCTGGTCAAACAGCTCGGCTCAACAGTTTGATGTGGCATCGAGACTCCTGGGGGAACAGAGATCCCCAGATGGGCACCAACCCATCAGAGGCGTCGGTCGTTAGAGGACAAATCAGCTGAAGGACAAATGGGATACCCTCCTGCAGATGAGCTGGACGAGCCACCACTGCAGGCCTCCCTCTCCTGGGTCCTGTCACGGCTGGTCAAGGGACCGGGCACTCTGACCACTGGCTGGTCAGCCCCATTACAGGCGCACATGCAGTGGGCCCAGCCAACTCAGGCTGGGCAGGCAGCCAGAGGCCAGGCGCAGGAAGTCCGGATAAGCGCAACTGCCAACCAAATGATTGGGCAAGGAGGAAAATAACGGCCCTGTCCACGGGAGCTGGCAGAGAGTGAGCTCGGCCCCAATGAGCAGATCACCTCGATGGCATGAGTTCTGGTTGGCCTCGGTGATGGGAGGCCAATCTGAGAAGAACCTGGAGGCAGATCCTGGACTCCATCTCCTCAAGGGGCTGCTATCAACCAGTCGACCAGGTAAGGGTACACGGACCTCAGCTGTGGGAATGCTGTCTGCCATGCATTTGGTGAACACCCTGACAACTGGAGAAAGGCCGGTCATGGCCCAGAACAGTAAAGAGATCCCTCTGCTCAAGTGAGGGATCAGTGATGAGGCAGACATTGGGACATGAAGAATGGTCCTGGAGATCAGAGCAGAACCATACCTAGTTCAAGGATGGAATGATCTGAGCCAGTGACCATCCTGAAGGTGTGTGACCTTGGAACTTATTCAGGTCGTGCAGGTCGAAGAAGGCCTAGCCCGTCCACTTGGGACCAGGAGTACCTGGACACAAACAGTGGGTCTGGAGGAGGTCGCCACCTCGTGATCACCTCCTTCTGGAGGGAGCATGGCAATGTGGCTCGGCAGGCTGACAGAGAGGCTGTGGAACCCGTTGCCCCTGTGGAGGCAGCTGATAGGGAGGGACTGCCAGACTCAGAGCCAGGCCTCTGCCAACCCTTCTAACTGCCGGTCCGTGGTGATAGTGGACCAGGCGGAAAGAGTGGCGGGCCACCTCCATGGGGGCCCGGGGAGGGTGAGGCTGGGCGACACCTCAACCCGTCACGGGCAGGCAGAGGAAGACCAGCCAGGGGCCTCTGGACCCTTCCTCCAAACTTCCACTGGAGGAAGTGAGACTGGATAAGGGCACCAAGTATGAGCCTGCTAGCCCTGTTGCTGGCTGGGCGGGCGTGCAGAGGGGCGGAAGGACAAAACACGCTGCTGCTGGTGGCTGTCCTTCTGGGCAGATGTGACAGTCAAGGTGGCACTGGACTTCTCGATCCTGAGATGGCCTTCCACCTAGCCCAGAGTCGATGCCAGGAGGAACATCTGCCAGCTCGTGGGTGTCACCGTGAGGTGGAAATCCACACAAGCCGTTTGCATAGCCACTACCGCACTGACCGGGCATAAGTCACCGATGTCCAAAGAAGTTTGGAGCTGCTGTTTAGCCACCACCTTCCTGATCGCACCTGTGACCATAGTCAGAAGGTCAACCCAGATGAAGAACCTCATCAGGAACCCATAAGGGCATGTGAAAAATGCCCATCAGTACAGCCAGAGCTAGTCTGTCAAGGTCTAGGGAGGCAAGCAAACCATCGAATAATCCAGCTTATTGGATTCTTGCTCCAGGGTTGTCCGTCCCTAGTTCCCAGAGCGCGGAAAAATCCTGTCAGTCACCAGCCCCTCCACAGAGGGGTGCTCAAAGCAGTGAACGGTGGGGACCGCGTGCCGCCACCATCCTGGCAGGCAGAGACAAGATGAGGCGCTGCCACACTCAGGGTGGGCCAACAATGGCTTCTGCCAGAAGGCCTCAGGAATGTCTCGTCAGTATCTCATTGAGGAGATACCCGACAAAATACAAAACAGGTTTGAGCCATCTAATGGACTCTGAGATGAGTCGAGTATTCCCAAGAATGACGATGGGCTCTGGTCACGGACCCCTGCGATTCAGGTCAATGGGCCTGGGTACAGGAGAAATCGTCAGACTCAAGAATCTACAAACAGCTGCGAGCTCTGAGCCACCTCCATCTGCCAGGCCATTCGGAGTGAGGTGACCGACAACCCTCTGGGGCAAGCCATGACCGACCGAAATCAGGTTGGGGCCCCAATCTTTAGTTGAGGCGGCGGCCCACCACAACAGGTGGGCAGCTTCGACAAACAACCGGCCAGGGTCGCCCCTGACAACCACAAGGTTGCCGGACACTCGCGACAGCCACTTAATGGCCGGAGAAGACAACGAGTCAGCTTGTTAACAGCGAACAAAAGCAGCGCCACATCATGTCCTCGTAGTGCTGGCATAACACACACCGAGCCTATCCTCCGAAGAGGATGGCGATACCGCTTTCCATGGTGCTAAGACTGAGACCGGAACATCGGCGGGACCTACCCGACATGAAGGGACAGACAAAACCTTTAGAATTCACGAGGGTGGGTCAAGAAGCAGGAAACCGCTCATCCCTCGTTCAAGGTCCTTGACAGGGGACAGCACCAGGAAAGTTCTCGGTTACCACCTGGGGAACCCGTTGAAGAAGAGCATCAGCTTCTCCAGTCGACAAACTGTCCAATGGAGTGCAAGAAAAGTACCAGCCCGCGTGGATGAGTGACCAGCTGAACTGACCTGACAGGACACCGGAGGAGTCAGCGGCTTCAACGCAACCTCGTCGAGTTGAGAGCGACGTCCGTGAAGGGGATCTCCCTACCCCCGAACGCCAACGGTGGACTTACTTTGGTTCTTTTTTCTTGGACCTACTGGTATGTCCCAATGGCCCTTCTCCCTTGGTGGAGAGGGACTGGCAAAGCTCCTTAAAAGAAGCAGTGTAGGAGGAGACCAAGGAGAGTGGGATAAACACTGCGGCCGAGGAGGAAGATGAAGCAGCCTGGGCTGCCTCCTCTTCAAGGGTGATCAACTGCTCCAGCTGCTCCACGAAGCCCACAGCTGCAGACACCGCCAGCGGGCCTCCTTCGGCTTCACCGGTGGGTACCGTTTCTCGGGGCGCCCAAGTTGTAGTCGGGCAGCGCGGTCCTCTAAAACCGAAGCCGTGAAGGACTTGCAACGATCGCAGCTCTGTGGATCATGGGCAAGACAGAGGCAGTAAACGCACATGGAGTGCGGATCGGTCCGGGACATCTTCTGCCTGCAAGGGCACCGACAGAAGCCGGGAGTGGATTTGTCCATTGCAGCCATGAGGGAAGATGAAGACTGCAATTTAGTAAACTTTAAAATTATTTTCGGAAAACCCGAAGAGTTTGGATCCAGGCCTAAAACACAGAGCGCTAAGGAGGGAACCTGAGCTTCCAAGCGGTAAGGAAGATCTGGTGTCATGGGGCGGAGCCAAGGGTTTTACCACCCGGGTGGGCAGGAGGAGCCAGCTTGAAGACCTTCCAGCAAGATTTAAAGTGGCAAGGAACCTGCCACAAAGTGCACTGAACAACATATCCACACCCCTAGAAACACAGGTTACTCATCAGTAACAATAGTTCTAGGAGTGGTGTATGTTGTTCATTCACACTTGCTGGCATGTCCCTTTCCCTGTAAATCTTGCCGGAAGGTCTAAAAGCTGCTTCCTCCCACCCACCTGGGCGGTTTCTGCCTTGGCTCCGCCCCATGATGCCAGATCTTGCCCGTTGGAAGCAAAGGTTTTGAGTTGAAGCCGGGGAGGTCGGGTGGGTCAGTGTGGATGAACAACATATACCGCTCCTAGAACTATTGTTACAGGTGAGTAATCTGTGTTTCTAGGGATGTATATATGCTGTTCTTATCCACACTTGTTGGCAGACTCCTAGCAGTTCTCTAGGAGGAGGGAGGAAAGGCGCACACCCCCTACTTAGAGAACTGAGGCCCCAAAACCAGCATCCCAGCGTGACTTGAGTCTAGGTTGATGTGGT
Organism: Neoceratodus forsteri; assembly: GCA_016271365.2. Lineage (NCBI taxonomy): Eukaryota > Metazoa > Chordata > Ceratodontiformes > Ceratodontidae > Neoceratodus > Neoceratodus forsteri. Next base: position 126,390,678 of record JADMNL010000028.1, on the reverse strand, counting down.
AATCGGTAATGAAGGTGTTCGCGGACTTCCATGTAGCAGCCTTGCAGATATCCTGGATAGGGACGTCCCTAGAATCAGCCACCGATGCAGCAGTATGGCGGGTAGAATGATCTTTTATCCCTCTGGGAGGCTCCTTGCCCACCAACCTATAGCAGAGGTACATCAGGAAGCGTAGAAAGCCAAAGGGAGGGATTGTGAGGCTGAATAGAATCGACGGTGGGTTGGCAGCGAGGGACAATGAAAAAGCAGGGATACTGAACTAATACTTCTGCTCGGTATTCACAAAAGAGGAGGAGGGGGAGGTACCTAATCCAGTTAACAGAAGCATTCTGGATAGGGGGGTCGATCCCAGTCCTTTCACAGAAGAAAGGGTTCTGAAAGAACTCCTAAAACTGAGGTTGGACAAAGTAATGGGGCCTGATGGGATTCAACCCAGAATTCTGAAAGAATTAAGGGGAGAACTAGTGACACCACTGACTACCCTTTTTAACAAATCATGGGAGGATGGTGTGGTACCTGAGGACTGGAGGAAGGAGGATGTGATTCCCCTTCACAAAAGTGGGACCAAGACAGAGGCAGGAAACAACAGACCTGTCAGTTTGACCTCTGTGGTAGGGAAAGTGATGGAATCACTTCTGAAGGAAAGAACTGTTGAGTACCTAGAGGCCAGTGGGGCACAGGACCCAAGGCAGCATGGGTTCACAGCAGGAATGTCATGTCAGACAAATCTAATTGATTTCTTTGACTGGATGACAAAAGTAGTAGATCAGGGAGGGGCTGTGGACATGGCCTACCTAGACTTTAGCAAGGCATTTGACAGTACCACACAAAAGATTAATAAACAAGTTAACCAGCCTGGGAGTGGGTCCCAGGGTGGTAGCCTGGGTAAATAATTGGCTGGACAACAGGACACAGTATGTCACTGTAAATGGAGTCCACTCTGAAGAAAAGGGGGTTACTAGTAGGGTACCACAGGGTTCAGTATTGGACCTAGTCCTTTTTAATGTCTTTATAAGTGACACTGCATGGGACTGGAAGGAAAAGAATGCCTCTTTGCAGATGACACAAAGATCTGCAACAGGGTTGATACACAAGGAGGCGTGGGAAGGATGAGAAGAGACTTGGCAAGGTTGGAGAAATGGTCAGAAGTATGACAGCTTGGATTCAGTGCAAAATAATGCACCTGGAAAACAAAAACCCAGGGGAGGATTAGACAATATGGGGTGGGGTGGGGGTAGTAACAACAACAAAAATGGAAAGGGACCTGGGGTAATCATATCAGATGACCTTAAGGTTGGCAAGCAATGTGAGAAGGCAGCAGGAAGGACTGGGGGTATACTGGAATGCATAGGGAGAGGCATCACCAGCAGAAAACAGGAAGTTGTTATGCCTCTGTACAGACAGTTGGTGAGACCCCATCTGGAGTACTGCATCCAGTTCTGGAGACCCCATCTCCGCCAGGACATAGACAGGCTAGAGGCAGTCCAGAGGAGGGCAACTAAAATGGTACAGGGTCTGCAAGAGAAGCCATGTGAGGAGAGACTAAAGGAGCCTAATATGTATACCCTACAGGAAAGGAGGGAGAGGGGGGACATGATAGAAACGTTTAAGTATCTCAGTGGAATCAAGAAAGTCCAAGAGGGTAGCATCTTTCAGAAAAACAGATGTGCAAGAACATGGGGACACAATTTGAAGATAGAGGGGGGACGGCTCAGGGGCAATGTGAGGAAGTATTTTTTCACAGAGAGGGTGAACGACGCATGAAAAAGCCTTCCTTAAGAGGTTGTGGGGTCTAAAACTGTGGGAGATTTCAAGACTGCATGAGACAGGCATAAGGAAATTCTTGTGGGGGTAGGAAGAAATAGGCTGTTGGTTAACTAGGATCTGTAGCTTATCCTGTAGGGAGGGAAATGGGCAGACTATGTGGGCCAAGCGGTCCTCATCTGCCGCCAAAGTCTATGTCTCTCCGAACGAAAAGCTAGGCCTTCTCTATCGTATCCACCCATTCCTCACCTCAGTCTCCTGTCATAAGACTGCATCATCCTCTGTTCTCCCACTTCTGTCTCATGGTACTCTGCTTCTGCTCACAACTAACACTACTACCTTATCGCTCTCAACAGGCTTACCATAGGGTGGGTAGGTTTGCCATGGGGGTCAACGCCTGTCACCACCACTGTAATGTCCTCTCTTCCCTGTGTTGGTTATCGTATGAATGTAAACTGAGATATGCCACTCTGAGTTTTCTGCACAAGCTGGTCCACAAGCCTACTCCTCCTTGCCTCAGTGAGTCTATTCGTCTAAGACAACCTCAACGAACCCCGAGATCTGCCTCCATCCCCCAGCGGCATGCAATCATCTCATAATGCGCAAACTGTGATTAGTTGTGGCCCGTAAATCATTCATCTATACAGCTGTGTCTGACTGGAACTTCCTTCCTACCTCCATTCTGTCATGCTCCACCCTTCCAGAGTTCCAATCCAACTTGCTTTCTTTTCTCTCTCTGCCGCTACACCTTGCTCCTGCCTTTCTTTTCTCTCTCTGCCACTACACCTTGCTCCTGCTACCAGTGATATTAAACCCCAACCCCAACAGCTCTGTCTAGTTCTCATCCTTGCTCTTCCCTTAACCCTGGCTTCTTACGTTGCCCTCTGTGCGTCACCTTTAAACATAGCTGCTATTGGTTAGCCCTCTTATATCTGATATAATCAGTTAACAACTATAGATTGTAGTGCACTCTCTTGAATGTGTCACTTATTTGTTGCACTACTGTGTAATCTACCTGCTTGTTATTTTATAAACCTGTGGTTGTATCGATCTGTATCATAATCCTGTGGCTCACTGAACGCTGTATATCAGTTTTTTGACTGTACCTCTCATTGCTATGTTAAAGCACTACATTGTATACATACTGCACTCCTGGGTCACCCCTGAAAAAGGGACTGCAATTGTCTCAGTGGACTGACCTGGTTACCAAAACTCAAAGAAATAAAACAGAAAAAAAAAACAAAAAAACCTTTTTCCCCATTGGGTAACATGTTTTTTTTTTGCCTCCATCTACAACCCAGATGGAATGAAAATGTTCTCTGACATTTTCAGGGACGATGGGGTTTGTGCCAAGGGTGTGCACCTTTGGATGGTTTGGTGAAAAAATATTTTATCATTTTTGAATTGTAACGACATCTGTGATAGCTGCCAGACAGGCAGGTAAATGAAAACCTTTCGAACTGTTCATTTTTAAGCATTTACTGCTCGTACTCAGAGAAATACTGTTGTGATGTCAGCCATTTTGTGTTTTTCCCCTAGTTTTAAAAAACCTTTTCTACTCAAGTACTGCCTGGTAACTAATGAGCAAGACCAGTAATTAGATCTCCTTCACATACTTTGTTGGATTCTTTTATTAGTATTTTAAAATTAACACTGCAAGGCTGGCTCAGTGGCAGTGGAGGATGAGGCGCTGGTCGCTACACCTCGCACCATGCCAGCGACCTGGGTTCAGGAATGAGCCTGGGCCGCTGGGGGTCAGCAGAGGCGAGAGAGGATTGAGTATCCAAAGGACTGCTCTCCTCTCTCAAGGGGAGGGAGGTTTGTAGTCCCGCTGGCTGACTGCTCTCTGGCAGTGACTGGAGGGCAGTATAAGTCAGGAAGGCACGCACTGGCGTCCTTACATCAGCAGGGAGGGGGGACGGGAGAAAAAGGAGCCGTCAGGCTCCATGATAATAAATAATAATAACAACATTTATTTAATTAAGCACCTTTCAGAGTTTCAAAGCGCTGTACAGTATTAATATAAAAACAAACATATATTCAAATACATATAACATAAAATCAGGACAAAACAGGAAACGCCTTTCCCCATAAAAAAGTCTTTAGTGCCTGCTTAAAACTCCCCCACCGTCCTGCACTCCCGGAGCGGACGGGGCAGGGAATTCCAGAGGGTAGGTGCCGCAAATCCAAAGGCACGAGCACCAGATGACTTCAAGTTTACCCTCGGAATCTCCAGTAACCCCTCGTCAGCTGAGCGGAGCTGTCGCAGAGGGGAATAAGGCACCAGGAGCTCTTTCAAGTAATCGGGACCCAGACTGCGTAGGGCTTTGTAGGTCAAAAGACCTACCTTAAAGGTGATCCACCACTGTATTGGCAGCCAGTGCATAGCGTGCAGCACCGGGGTGATGTGAAATCTTCTAGATGCTACAGTCAACAAACGTGCTGCCGCGTTCTGCACTAGCTGCAAGTGGCGGATATCAACCCAAGGAAGCCCCAGATAAAGGGAGTTACAGTAATCAAGGCTCAATGTCACAAAGGCATGGACCAAAACAGACAGGTCACTGGGTGAAACAAGGTACCTAATCCTGGCAATGTTCCTAAGATGGAAAAAGGCCAGCTTAGTGACTGCCGACACCTGATGTCGAAGAGTCAGACCAACAGCAAGCTCCACTCCCAGGTTACGCAGCTGTTCAGAGATGAGAATTTGGTCCTCCCCAGGACTAAACCAGAAGGAAGCCCAGTCCTCAGTCCCTCTACCCTATGACCCAGATCCACGACCAAAACCATATGAGGACTGTACACAACAGCCCACAGATGAACCTCAGGCGTTCGTGCAGAACCCCATGATCCACAGTATCAAAAGATGATGATAGATCTAGGAGAACCAAGATAGAACGGTGTCTCCGATCTCTCGTCATCAGGAGATCATTGAGCACCCGAACCAGAGCAGTCTCAGTACTATGCCTCTTACGAAAACCAGATTGGAGAGGTTCGTATAAACTATGGATGGTTAAATGGTTATCCAACTGAGCAGCCACAACTTTCTCAATAACCTTCCCCACAAAAGGGAGGTTAGAGATGGGCCTGTAGTTTGCTAGGTTCTCCGGGTCTGAAGAAGCTTTTTTCAGAAGGGGGATCACCATCCCCGTCTCTAAAGAGCACCGGACAATCCTAGCTAAGACCAGGCCCTGGTCGGACCCCCGATGTCTGGATTTCTCTCCGCGGGTGAGGGTAAAGCTGGCACCCCTTCACCTGGTCCTGCCGTGCGGGATTTAGGGGGGTGTCAGGTTGGGGAATGGTGCTGCCGGAGACGGAGTCCCTCCAAGGCCGAGACCGGAGCCGCCTGCCAGTTCGGGGAGCCAGAAAAACCTATATGAAAAAGATAAATAAAATTAACACTGCAAATATCAGTTAGTGTAGCAAGAGCAATTTCGTCTGTCACTCGCTTGGGTAAGGACCGTTCGATTGGAAAATAACCATTCGCAGTTCTTTACAGTTCGATTTTTACTGTTCAAACGGAAAAGACTGCAAACAGTAAAGGTCCACGACAGTTCAAACTTTCGTAGCTCCATGATGTCTAGTGGCATCCCCCACCCACAGATTTCCATACCCTGAAGATAAAACAACGTGTTCCTGGTAATCCAGAGGTCCTTCTCCTGTTCTCCGATCGCTGTCCCTGTAGTAAAAAATAATTTCCCTGGTAGTCTAATGGTCCCACCCCCTCCCACATTCTCTGAACGCCCTCCCGGTAGTAATAAAGTAATTTCCATGGTGGTCCAGTGGTCCTTCCCCCTCCACTGTTCTCCTATTGCAGCCCCTTATTAAAAAATTATGTCCCAGGCAGTCCAGTGGTCCCTCCCCCGTTCTCCGATCGACATCCCTGTATTAAAAAAAAGTTCTCTGGTAGTAAAGTGGTCCATCTACCCTCCCCCAATGTCCGATCACCATCCCCACATCAAAAAAATGCTTTCCCTGGTAGTCCAGTGGTCACTCTTCCCCTCCCCCATATTCTCTGATCGCCATTGCATATTACATAGTATTTCATTGGTAATCCAGTGGTCCCTCCCTCCTCCCCTGTTCTCCGATCGCCATCCACATGCTGCCGTTTATGTCCCTGGTGTCTAGTGGCACCCCCCTCAATGAGTGTCTGTCCTTGTAATAAAGAAAAAAAGTTCCTTGATGTTTCATTTTCCCCCCCTGCAAAACATAGAACAGTCCCTCACACATCAGCCTCCCCCAACCCCACCTCCCACTCAGCACCCCCCCAAGTACACCCACACACACCCTCACTCACCTGAATAGGTCCCAGGTTCGAGATCCACTCTCCAATCAAAGACACGTCTTGCTGCTGGAAACAGCGACTGCAATATAAGAAACTAAGGTAAATGTGGTTCTATATATTTCAGTGGGGGTTTCAACTTTTATGCATAACTCAAGACATTTTTTGACACCACATTTTCAATGTGGCTTTTTCGGGACCCCACCTTATGAACAATATGACTGACATTCTATAACTCCCACCTGAAAGGTGATTTCACAGTCGGTTGGCAAATGTACATTTCGGGTCCGACTTGAAAATGTTTTCTGCCCCTTGTTCATGAGGTGGGGTCATATGAAGGCTATGTTGATAATTTGGGGTCAAAATATATAAAAATGGCAAAGTTATGCCCATTCGTTGTAATTTTGCTATGCACGCTTGTAACTTCAGAAATTTTCAATATTTTGACCCAAATTTTCAACATAGCCTTCTTATTACCCCACTTCATGTATGTCATAGCTGTCATTTTTCAAATCCTGGCCAAAATGTGTTTTTGCACCTGTGGCACAGAATAGCACTGCAGCTGCACGGAATTTGGGTGGCAGGAATTTGACAATTTTCTGTACCGGGTACACGAGGTGGGGTAATAAGATGGCTATACTGACAATCTCGTCACTGTTGTCCTATAAATGGAAGCACAGGGCCCATCCACAGCTGCATACATACGTACATCTATGAAAGGATGGGAGCGCAGGGCCCATAGGAACCTGTGTTCCCATAGGCAAATAAGGATACATTAACTCTATCTCAAAAACTACAGATAGTTGGGAGTACACGGCCCAGAGGGTCCTGCACTCCCACAGGCAAAAAAGGCTACGATTACACTATCTCAAAAAGTAAGGAAATTCTTTGCAAAAAAAGGAAAATTACGTACCTACCGTAATTCTTGATCTTCTTGGACGAGTCTCCACCACTCATTCACACTAGTGGGATTAGCGCCGGAGGCACTAAGACCCATCGGGAACAAACTTTTGCTGGAGGGTCGTGAGAGGCAGCGCCCCATGAGACACGCGCGCCCTGAAAGCAGCGTTCTATAATGACCATCTCACGACGCACCCTCCAACCGGCCCACCTTTTTACCAAGGAGGTGCAGCGCAACTAACGTAAAGAGTAAACCCAACATTAAAAAACGGACATAAGATAGTCCGTATGACCCGTAAGAAGGGTCAGCAAAAGAAGTCCTCACGGCCTAAAGATTTGAGGAGTGAAGACCAATACAGCGTGAGCTCGGGGATGGAGGATGGGCGTGTGAATGAGTGGTGGAGCCTCGTCCAAGAAGATCAAAATTACGGTAGGTCGTGATTTTCCTATCTTCCTGGACATAAGTCTCCACCACTCATTCACACTAGTGGGAGAATACCAAGCTGATAATCCTAAAGGGCAGCAGGAGAGCAGAGCTCACGCATCTAAGATAGAAACCCATTAAGGACAGTTCTGCCGAATGAGGAATGTAGCCTAGCATGAACATCCAGTGCATAGTGCTTTAGCGGTATGCACTGAGCTCCAGGTAGGCGTTGCTATATATCTGCAATCGGAACATTGCTAATTTCCGCTTAGGGATGCCATGACCGCCTCTAGTAAGAGTGAGTACACTCTACCTTCTAATTTAACTTGAGCCATGGAATAGCAATGACGAAGGCATGCCACTAACCATGAAGAGATGCATCTAATAGCGTACAGGTTGACCAGCCGGTGTCGCTGGAAAAAACGAACAGTTGCTGAGTCTTGCGAACATCCTTGGTTCTATCTAAATAGAACCGCAAGCTCTCTTAACATCCAAGGAATGAAGAGCTCTCCCCTTCATTTTGGAAATTAGCGAAGTAAGCGGAAAGTACCAGAGGTTGGTTTAGATGGAATTCTGACACAACCTTGGGAAGAAATTTAGGATGAGTCCGGGAGAACTACCTTGTCTTTATGGAATACAGTATCGGAGGGTCCGTAACCAGGGCATGTACCTCAGAGAGACCCCTGCGGGCTGAGGTAATGGCCACCAGGAAGGCAGTCTTCCAGGTAAGAAATTTTAGCTCCACAGGTAGCTAAGGGTTGAAAGGCTTCCGAGTGAGTATGTCCAGCACCAGGTTAATGTCCCAGGCTGCAACTGGACGCCTTAACAGGGTCTGGTATGGAGAATCCCCTAAGAAATCTCTTCACCAAGCAACTGAGCCAGAGTTAAGGAAGAAACCGGCTCATGGAGCGCTGAGATGGCACTAAGGTGAACTTTAACTGTGGAGTACTGAAGACCTAAGTTTGACAGGTCCAAAGATACTCCAGAACCTTACGCCAGGAGGACAGAAGGGATTTCAAGAAGATTTTGCACACAGAGAAAAACGTTTCCATTTGGGCGTATTTTTGGTGGCTGCTTCAAGCAGCCAGAAGGATGTCTGAGACTCTACGAGGACGTTGAACCGATTCACTTTTATCTCTTCAGGAGCCAAGCATGAAGGTGAAGTGATTTCAGGTTGGGATGGACCAACGAACCCTGAGTCAAAAGACTGATTTGCAAAGGAAGTGGTCCTGAGAGGCTGCCAACATACTGTTGAGTAGAGGAAACCATAGTTGCGAGGCCAGGAAGGAGCAATGAGAATCATCTTGGTCCCCTGAGACTCGAACTTGAGGAGTACTCTCTGGATTAGAGGAAGCGGTGGAAAGGCGTAAGAAAGCGTTTTGTCCACCAGCCTGAGCAGCGATCCTGACAGAAAATGCCAGGCCCTGGATTTCTGGAGCAGAAGAGAGCAGTTTTGCGTTGAGTGGGGATGCAAAAGGTCCAGGTCTGGAGTCCCCACTCTTTGAACAGGGACCGAGCTACGGCTGGATCGAGAGACCACTCGTGAGGGTCTGCCTCCGTTAGTGCTGAGGTGATCTGCTAGGTCGCTTTGTATACCTGGCAGATAAACCCTTGAATCAGAGACTTGTGCTCCAAGCACCACTCCCACACCTCATTGCTTCCTGCAAAGAGATAAGAATGAGCACCGCCTTTTGTTGATGTAATACATCACTGCTTTGTTGTCCGTTTGAAGGAGAATGTTCTTGTGACAAAGGACATCCTTCAGAGCTCGGATTGCATAAGGACCGCTCTCATCTCCAGGACATTTATGTGGAGATGAGTTCGAACTGAGTCCATACACCTTGAGTGTGGAGGGAGAGACAGTGGCGCCCCATCCCATTGCGATCGTCTGTGGTGATGGAGATCTGATGATCCGGGGAGCAAGGGAATCCTTCCAGGAGATTGCTCTTTGAGACCACCAGGTGAGAGACCTTCAAGGGGCTCCGTCACCTTGATGGGATAAGACTGGGGTGAGAGGTCGGGGACCACTGAGTGGAGAGCATCCATTGGGTGGTTCTCATGTGCAGTCGGGCCAGAGGGACAGTGAAGACCGAGGGCGCTAAGAGACCCAACATGCGTCTGCATCGAGAGAGCTGTAACCGATTGGTTCTCCCTGATGTAACGGGCCATCAAGAAGGATGTCGAGGTCTTCTGTCCTCTGGAAGAAAGCCTTCGCTGAAGAGGTGTCTAGAAGCGTCCCTATGAAAAGGAGCCTCTGGGAGGGTTGCAGTTGAGATTTTTCAAATTCAGCAGAATTCCCATGGACGTGAGAGGCGAGAAGTCGCTTGCCACGGCTTCAAAGTCCTTGGACGGAAGGGGCTTGCTAGAAGCCAATCGTCCAGGTAAGGAAGCACTTAGAGTCCGACTTTCCTGAGATGCGCCACGAGAACTGCACAACACTTTGTAAAACTCCAGGCGCCGAGGATAGCCCAAAGGGCAGGACTCTGAATCATAATGCTGACCCAAAGCTACAAACCTGAGGAACTTGCGGTGGGGTCGGGTGGGCAGGGGATATGCTGGTAAGCATCCTGCATATCAGAGAGGCCAGCCAGTCGTGCTGATGCAGCAAGGGTACAGAGGTACCTGGGAAATCATCTTGAATTTCTCCCTGGGGAGGAATTTGTTTAACTTTCTGAGGTCTAGAATGGGCGCATCCCCAGATTTCTTTGGAACCAGAAAGTAATGGGAGTAGAACCCTGTGTTTACATGATCATGGGGGCACCAGTTCTATTGCCCTGTTGTTCAGAAGGCCCCTGGATCTCGCGGTGGGAGGAGGTCTGACTGAGAGGCCGACAACCTGGGTTATCCTGGGAGGAGACAATTCGGGGGTTTCCAAGAAATTGAGAGAATAACCCTCTCAAGTATCCGAAGGACCCATTTGTCGAAGTTATGGACTTCCACTGGTTGTAGAAAGTACATCAGACTGACCTCCACGGAGGAAAAGTTCCACGGGGCAGAGTGGATGGAACTGAGCCCAACGACTCATAAGGTAACGCTGGAGCTTTAGGCCCTGCGCTTTCTCGTCTTCTTTTTGAGGTTGGGCAGGTTGGTTTTTAAGGAAGCTTCCTGCCTCTGCCTCGAAGGACTGAGCGACTATGAAACTGGCGTCTGTTCACATGCCCCGAGAGGGGGGCGGAGATCTGGCCAACAATGGCCGATCTAGTCTTCTGAGTGGCCTCTAAGGCTTGCTCCACCTGAGGGCCAAAAGAAGGAGCCATCAAGCAGCGCCATCACCTGCTGCTGAGCATCATTAAACGAGAGCCAGAAGTACGCCAGCCAGGAATGGCGCCGGTACAAATCCCTCTGACTGCTGGGCGAGAAGCAGTGTCGAAAGCGTCCATAGCGGCTTTGACCTGTTGGTTATTGGACTCAATACCTCTAATAACGGTCAGAAGCAGCTCTGACTTGGAATCCGAATCTGGAAGAGCTTCAACCATTCTTTTCATAGAGTGCCACAGGATATACTCATACTGAAAGAAATAGCCTTGACTAACTGGCAATCTGCATACTTAGAGTGGAGGCAGCAAGACTCTCTTACCTAATGTATCAATCTTACAAGACTCTTTGTTAATAGATTGAGCTGTAGTAGTTTGAGGAAGAACGACCTTGTCATTCTCTGCCAGGACTACAATACGATCCGCAAAGGCTTGGGATGCCAAAATGGGGACGATCCTTGGGAGCTGAATACTTCTTATCAATGGATTTAGCCACTGAGGAGAAAACAGGATTATTCCATACCATTTGAGACAGCGTCTCGAAGGAAGGCTGAATCGGAGAGTCAAATCCGTGGGATCTCCGAGCATGAAGATACTGGAGTCTTAATATCTTCCCAGGATCGATGTCTGTAGTCTGGAGAGAAGAGTGGATCCCAGGTTCTTCAACAGAGACTTAAGGACAGGTCCTCGACCACAGGCTCTGTAGCAAAGAAGATCCTGTTTCCTCCACTTCATCACCCAACCAAGGTCTGGGTCAGGCTCAAGATCATCTCCTGATGGTCCAGAAAGGACTGTTTGGACAGGAAAGGGTGAAAAGGTAGGAGAGGAGGAAATAGCAGAGAAAACAAGGAGAGTCCCAAGGGGCTGCCCGGGCGCCGAGGCAACTAAGCAGACTGAAGAGCGGCACGGGAGCGCAGGCGCTTGAAGAGAGCCCGTGACCTAAGCACCCAGGTGCCGCGGACAGCGCGCGGCGCGCCCGACCACGCAGGCGCACGGCGCGCCAGCCCAGTGTCACGGGCGGGCGCATGACGGCGCCGCCCCTATTCAACAGCACCACGGCGGCGCCGCGAGACTCCAGCGAGGCGCCACAAGACCTCGGCACCAAGGCGGCGCCAACAAGCCAACAGACCCTGCAGGCTGGAGGCCCACAGGAACCTGGAAGCTAGAGAAGGAAAAACCAGGAGATAAGGGCATCGGTGAGGGCCCCTGCGCCCGCAGCCATGTGAGGGGGAAACACCTACAACGGAGTCGCTGGCATCGAAAGGCGCCACGCGACTAGGAAGGTGCAACCGCCTCTACCTGATCGCCGGAGGGCCCGGGGCTCCCGAGGCAACCGAGCCAGGCAGAAGAACCAACCTCCGAGCCCATTGCTCCATAAGAGCAGCCCACTGATGAAACTGCTCATCTGGAGTCCTACCTATAGGCGGGGAGGGACTCCGATGTCGAGGACGACGATTACGAAGTTGGCGACTCGAAGAAGGAGACCAACACACTTAGCGATAACCGACCGTCGTAGCAGCAGACATACCAGAGGGCGACCTCGAGTGATGCCTTCTCTTTTTTGACCTGTGGGCCGAAGAAGAGCTCGAGGCCGAGCAGTTGCAGAGAATCGACCGTTTATTTTTATATCCGGCGGGGGACCGCCCATCCCACGGGCATTGGACTGACCGTTGTCCGGAACCCGCTGAGGAGAAGGAGGCTGACGGACCCAGCGCCTGAATGAACAGCTTTCATACGAAGTCTCCCTACCGGCCACCTGACCTGCTCATGGGCGACTCCGTCCAGTAGGCCGAGACTTCTTCAAGTAAAATTTAATATTAGAAAAATTTAACGAAAATAGAAATAAAATTAAGCGATACTACTTATAGTGATAAAGTTACAAAAAACAAACTGAAAACTATGCGCTAGTTTGAAGTTTGACTACATCAAGCGGCGGCGTCGTCACTGAAAGCGCGCACTCGGCGGCGGAAAAAGAACTGGCGGTTGGAGGTCGTCGCTGAGATGGTCTTACGCTCTCAGAGCACTGCTTCTGGCGCCGTGTCTCGCGGCGCCGTCTCTCGCGCCGACCCTCCAGCAAAAAGTTTGCTCCCGATGGGTCTTAGTGCCTCCGGCGCTAATCCCACTAGTGTGAATGAGTGGTGGAGACTTATGTCCAGGAAGATCTACATTAATCCATCCGTTAGGGTTGAAGATAAAGCAACAAACATATAGAAATATGATGTTAGGGTTTCCAACCCCAATACCCCTGCCCCACCCCTGAAGCGAATGAGGGGTGGAGTCTTCCTTGGGGTTGTCAACCCTAACGCTCACCCCACTGTATGCACTAATCAAACATACACAACTGTCTCCATCACATCTTACCTTTCCTGTTACTGCAGCGCAAGCTGGTCTTGTGGCGCCACTTCAGCGCGGCCCTATCTCAGCGCCGGCCCTCCTTAACATTTTTGGCTCCCGCTTGGTCGTAGCACCTCCAGGTGGTGCCACTCCTATATGTAATGACCTAGTGAAGGAACCCTCTTGAAGTAAGATATATACATATATATGTGTGTATGTGTATACAAACAAAATATCATGTAAGGTTCCAGATGATTTCAAAAAAATCTAGTTATGGTGCTGCTGAAGAAATTAACTTCATTTACGTGACGAACCTTGAGCATTCTTTCACTTCGTTCCTGTAATTTAGAATAGTTTGCCCTTAGATGCAAGACCTATTGCATCACTGGTAGCTTTTCAATGAAGGCTAAAACATTTTTTTATTCTGATTATAACTGCAATTTTATTTGCTTCATAATTGTTGTACAAGTTCTAAAGCAGACAGAAGAGTACCACCTCATCCAGCTCCAGTACCATCGGTAATGGCACACAAAAAAGAAATGAGAGGCTTGTAATATTTAAGCAAAAATGGCTACTTATTAAAAGCAATACTTTATACAGAACATGATTCTAAAGCCAATCCCCATAAATGGGACACATTTTACAACAACATCTGTCGCTTTGCCCTGGCAGCTCATAGGCTTACCCACTGCTGTCAGCTTTACAGCAGTCTAAAATGGCTTTTCTTTGAAGCCAGCCGCTCCTATGCTCTTGGAACCCTAACAGACAAAATCATTAGAATTAGTGTGCCCTCCTCTCTAGCCTATTACTGTCTACTCCAAGCCTAAACTACCCCCTTCAGTCAGGTGATCAGTCCCTTCTAACTGTTCCTAGACGTAGTACGACCATGGGATACCAGATCTTCTCCCACTCTGCCAACCTACTGGAACTCCCTGCCAGTATCCATACGGCTCTCCCGCTCTCATGCCCACTTCAGAAAGGACTTACATCACTACCTCATAAGACTCTAACCCCTGTACTTGTTTCCTCCCTCCTTGACTGCCCTCTCCGCCCAACATAACATCTGCCTAACATAGTGCACTTATGTATACTGCCTCTCTTGGTTTTAGTTTCACCTTAACGTTTTTTGTTCTGCCAAGGTTTTCCTCCCTATTATACTGTACTTCAGTCAAAGGTATTTAGGGAAAGTGTATTTACTTAGTCTCCTGTGTTGTACCTTGTAGTATGATGCATTATGTGTTTAAGTTTTTATTATAAGTTTATGATTTCTCACTGTGTCTATTTCCTTCATTCACCTATGTATGTATTATGTTACTAACTTGACCTCTTGCATTGTCGCTTTGATTGTTTCCTATTCCAAGTGTCACAACTGTATCTATTTAATTTGTACTCTCCTGGGTTGTGCTTGAAAATAGGCATATTTAATGTCTCTAGTACACCCACCCAGTTACCAAAAACAAATAAATAACTATAATATGGTCAAAACTCTTCACAGAGGCAGACAGACACCACACAAAACTTGAGCCGGTTCACTAAGGCATCATCAGGAAGTGTCTTAGCAAAACCGATCAGAGTTTTTGTGGTGTCTGCCTGCCTCATTTCTGTGAAGCAGTTTTGATAATTTTATATCAGGTACTACCTTTAATAAATAGCAATTTTGCTTGAATTTTAAAAGTCTTTGACTCCTTTTTGTCTTGCATTATCGGTAGGACTGGGGCTAGACAAGGTGGTGCTGTTATCTCTGCTTTACAACATTCTGTTGAAAGTAGCACACCGAGAAGTGGGGCAGATCTTTCTGTTCATGTTTTATTATGTAAGCTGCCTTAAAAACTGTGAAAGGCATCCAATATATGTGTAAACAAGGTAAACTTCAAGTGGGAACTATTACTGATAGGTCTGTAACTAAACAACCGAACCATGAATTTGAGACACCATATCTAATGGCACTATTCAGTGTTCCAAGTGGTCGAAAAGCTTTAAACTAATATAGTTCAATACAATATTACAGCAAGGTGGTGGCATTTCACCACTCGGGCTGGCTTACCACGCAGCAAAATGTGCTTCTTGGGGTCATCAGTGAAGAGAGATGCCATTTCAGACAGCATGGAGTCAAAATCATCTGTCTTCTTGTACATGTGCATTGTCTGGGTGAACCGATCATAGTTTGACTGGCTCAGGGACTTCTGTACCGCCAGCATGAAAAACTTTGCCTTTTCTGCCTTCACTTGCTCAGGAGGTGCAGGCATGTCATCAGCCTGAAAACACAAAGGCAGATGATGGTGTCACTGTCTTGGAATTCATCTCAAAGTCTATTTATTTAATTTCTGTTAATCGGGTAAGGTGTGCTAGTCATAAATATGCCTATTTTCAAGCACGACCCAGGCGAGTACATCAACAGATCTTTACAAAGTACAAAGAATATCAATAACAAAAGAGCCAGAGTTGTACAATACATAAACTTGATAACACAAAGCATTAATGTGAGGACCAGAGGTGCAATTTCACAGCTATGAATGATGTGCAAAATTCATTTTTCATGTTCAACTTTTTCCAGGGTGCAAGTGACATAAAAATACATTTAATTTAGTTATTAGGAAAACTCTTTAGGCAACAAGCATGTTTTTTCAAAGGTGACCCACTTAAGATCAATAACAATACCTATAAGCATACATGTAATACATGATACATCGTCATGGCATATGCATAACAATGAAAATTCGAGTACTCACAGTAATTGTTGATCTTCCAGAAGATCTTCCCCATTTATAAACATGCATGGGACTGTCCCAGAGGCACTAGTATCCTGAGGCAGCAAAAGCTTTCACAACTTAGAGCTTGCGGGCAGACAACGGCGATGGCACCACTATGAGGCAGATGTATGACATGGGACTCGTGGACTGGCCTGTAACAGACAGTGGCCCCCTGCACACCTCAGTTCTGTTACCAGGACAGAAACAAAGTGGGAGAAAAGGGGCAAGGATGCCCACGGGATAGAGAAAAAGGATACTGGATATCAAAACAATAAAACCTAACTACCAGAAAAGAAGAAGCAGAAGCAGATGGGGGGCTTTTTTTTTAAACAGAGGCCAACTCCATCTGGGCAAAAGACCTCAAGAAAAACCAGTGGGGAGGCTGACCATAGGGAGGAAGACCCCAAGAAGGAAAACTCTGGAGGAGGTTACAGAAGAAGTTAAGTGAGGAACCACAGGACGCCACATAGGGAAGACTGAAAGGGTAATGAAGGTAAAAACCAGAGTCCTGCTGGTGGCACCAGAGTGGAAACTAACCAGGGCCTGTAAGACAGTTATACCCCTAGAAGTTAGAGAGGCTATCTATACACTGATGCCCATCCCAAACATAGCCTGTTGTTACAGAGAGGCTGCAAACAAAGGAAAAGTAAAACAATTGCAAAAAAAAAAAAAAGGGCAGTTTCCTGAAAGTAGAAAGGTGGCAATGCTGGGCTACAGCAAAAAAATAAAGCTACTGAGGAAGGATGCTTGCTCCTTCACCCTTACCTCCTTTTTCCCCTAAATGTATAGAAAAACAGATGATGGAAGTATCTGCATTTGCTTCCCTTCCTTTTACAACCACCCTTTTTGCTTTGTTCTTTATTTTATTGGAAAAGAATGATGGGGTTGCCTTAGGGACTCTGGGAAAAAGAAGGAAAAGGGAAAACAAAATCTCCATCTGACTTCAGACAAGAGAGATATAAGTTTAAGGAGGAGAGAGGGAAAGGGGACAATGGAAAAAGAACAGGTTACTCACCCGTAACAGTAGTTCTAGGAGTGGTATATGTTGTTCATCCACACTTCTTGGCACGTCTCTTTCCCCTTTAAATCTTGACAGAAAGCCTTCAAGCTGGCTCCTCCCAAACACCCGGGTGGTAAATACCTCGGCTCTGCTTCATGACGCCAGATCTTAGCCCGCTGGAAGCAAGGTTGTGCGCCTAAAGCCGGGGAGGTCAAGTGGGTGCGTGTGGATGAACAACATATACCACTCCTAGAAGTACTGTTACAGGTGAGTAACCTGTTCTTCTAGGAGCGCGGATATGTTGTTCATCCAAACTTCTTGGCAGACTCCAAGCAGTTCTCCAGGAGAAGGGAGGCAAGGTGCACACCCCCTAATTGGGAAATAAAGACTGGAGAACCAATGCCCCAAAACCGGCATCCCCGTGTGACTCAAGGTCGATGTGGTAGTGGGTAATGAAGGTGTTTGCTGACTTCCAGGTTGCAGCCCGTCAGATTTCCTGTATAGGAACGTCCCTGGAAGCAGCCACTGATGCACGAGTATGGTGGGCAGAATGAACAGGTTACTCACCTGTAACAGTACTTCTAGGAGTGGTATATGTTGTTCATCCACACTGTCAGGCATTGTTCCTTCCCCTTTAAATCTTGCCGGAAGTCTTCAAGCTGGCTCCTCCCACTCACCCAGGTGGTAAATACCTCGGCTCCGCCCCATGACACCAGATCTAGCCCGCTGGAAGCCAGGTTGTGCGCCTCTAAAGCCGGGGTAGGGTGGGTGGCATAGTGAATGAACAATATACCACTCCTAGAACTACTGTTACAGGTGAGTAACCTGTTCTTCTAGGAGCGTGGATATGTTGTTCATCCACATTGTCTGGCAGACTCCAAGCAGTTCTCCGGGAGGAGGGAGGCAAGGTGCACACCCCCTACTTAGGGAACAGAGATTAGAGAAGAGAGGCCCCAAAACCCGCATCCCGGCATGACTCTAGGTCGATGTGGTAATGGGTAATAAAGGTGTTTGCTGACTTCCAGGTAGCGGCCCGACAGATTTCCTGGATAGGGATGTCCCTGGAAGCAGCCACCGAAGCAGCAGTATGGCGAGTAGAATGAGCCCTTATCCCTGTGGGAGGCTCCTTACCCACCAATTCATAGCACAGACCTATGCATGATGTAATCCATCTCGCAATGGTCCGCTTGGCTGCAGGCCTGCCAGAAGCGGCTTCAGCGTAGGTGACAAACAGCTGGCGAACCTCTCCCCGAATTTCTGCGGTCCTCTCCTTATAGTAGGAAAGAGCACGCCTGAGGTCCAGAGTATGGAGCCTGTACTTGGCATCCGAGGTGTAGTTAGAGTAGTATACCGGCAGAGTCAACACCTGGTTGAGCTGAAACTCTGACACCACCTTCGGAAGGAATTTCGGGTGGGGGCACAGGACAACTTTGTCCCTGTGAAAGACCAGATAGGGGGAGTCCACTGAAAGCGCCTGGAGCTCCCCCGTCCTTCTGGCTGACGTGATAGCCACCAAGAAGGCCGCCTTCCACGACAAGTGCGAAAGCGCAGACTTGTGCATGGGTTCGAAAGCTGCCCATGAGCTGCCAAAACCAGCAAAAGATCCACGGAGGTGGAGGTTCACGCACCGGAGGGGATATGTGATCCAGGCCTTTGAAAAGCGCCCGATCACCTTTTCCTGAGCCAATGTCGGCTGACCAACCCGCGCCCGGTAAGCCAATATGGCTGCTAGGTGCACCCTAAGGGTCGATGACTGAAGACCCCCTTTTGAGAGGGACCAAAGGTAGTCCAGAATGTTAGCCACAGAGCAGGATAAGGGGTCCAGGCTTTTGGCCTGACACCAAATGGAAAATCTCTTCCATTTGAAGGCATAACATTTCCTGATCGATTCTTTTCGAGATGCCTCAACCACGGTGTAGACATCTTGGAAAGACCCAAACCTGGAACTCTAGCCGCTCAGGAACCAGGCTGTCAGGTGCCGGGATTGAAGGTCCGGATGAAAGACCTTCCCCTGGTTCATTGATATCAGGTCCGGGCGTGTACACAGTCGCTCCGTGGCCCTGCAGCTGAGGCTGAGGAGATCTGGATACCAGAACTGGCGTGGCCAATCTGGGGCTACCAGGATCACCTCGCCTTGTCCCTCCTCACCTTGAGTAACACCTGTGGATCAAGGAAATGGGAAAAGGCGTAAAAGAGGCCTGGGGTCCACGGCCTCGAGAAGGCATCCCCCTGCAGCGAACCCTGCTGAGGGGGGCGGGCATGGTACAGCCTCAGCTTGGTGTTCTCCCTGGAGGCAAACAGGTCCACCAACGGTTTGCCCCAACGAGAGAACAGGTCGTAAGCTACCTCTGGATGGAGAGACCACTCATGGGATGTCTGGCCTAAGCGGCTGAGAGCATCCGCCAGTTGGTTCGTGACTCCTACCACATGGATGGCTAGGAGATCTGCCTCCAGCCAGATGACAAGGTCCAGATCCGAGCGCTCCTTGCATAGCAGATAGAGTGCGTGCGCCCGTTTGTTGAGGCAGTACATGGTCATGGTATTGTCCGTCTGGACTTGAACCACTTGACCCCGGAGCTGAGGCGCGAAAGCTGACAGAGCCAGTCTGACTGCCCTGAGCTCCAGCAGGTTGATGTGGCATCGGGATTTCTCAGGGGTCCAGAAGCCGTGGGCCCTGTAGTCCCCCATGTGGGCTCCCCAGCCCATGAGAGAGGCATCGATCGTAAGGACGACCGTCTGCTCGGGGCGGACAAACGGGATTCCTTCCTGCAGATGACTCGGGACGGTCCACCATTGGAGAGCGTCCCACATCCTCTGGTGACTGTGATCAGCTGGTCAAAAACCCTGACGCTGAGACCACTGGGTGGCCAGTTCCACTGAAGGGGTGCATATGCAGTCTGGCCCAGCGGACCACTGAAGTGCACGCCGCCATGTAACCCAGGAGGCGCAGAAGAGTCCGGGCAGAGGCGCGAGTGCCCAAACAGAAATGACTGGGCAAAGGAGAAAGAACCTCCACCTGTCCGCCGCTGAGCGAGTTCTGCTTGACGAGTCGAGCCTGCCCTGATGAAGCCTATCACCTGGGCGAGGTACAAGTTCGATTTGGCCTTGTTGATCAGAAGGCCCAAGTGTGAGCAGGTTGGGAGGTCAGGTCCCTGGACCTCTCCACCTTCTGAAGGAGGAACCCATAGGACCAGTCATCTAGGTAGTAGTAATCGAACCCCCTGGCGCCGTAGATGAGCTGCCACCACTGCAATGCATTTGGTGAAGACCCTTGGGGCCGATGACAGGCCGAACGGCATGGCTCTGAACTCGTACAGGATCCCTTCGACCCTGAAGCGGAGGAACCGCTGATGGGACAGACGGATAGGGACGTGGAAAAAAGCGTCCTGAAGATCCAGTGTACAGGACCACATGTTTTGCTCCAGAGATGTATGATCTGGTTCAGAGTTACCATCCGAAAGGTGCGAGACCTGAGATACCGATTCAGGTCGTGCAGATCTAGAATGGGGCACCAACCCCCGTCCGTTTGGGCACCAGGAAATACCTGGAGACGAAGCCTGGGTCTGAAGGAGGATCCGGCACTTGGGCCACCGCCTCTTTGAGGAGGAGTAGCGCAATGTCGTCCCGAAGCGCAGACTGGGCGACTGAGGTCCTTTCTCTCGTGGGGCACGGGCTCGGCTGGGAGGAACTGCTCGAATTTATGGGCAGACCCTGCCCGACCACTCTAGAACCCACCTGTCAGTGATACGGACCAGGCGGAAAGGAAATGGCAGTCAGCTGCCCCAGGGAGGACCCAGAGCTGGTGTGACAGGTACGGGGAGGCCACCCCCGCCCGGCCACTGGGCAGGCTTAGAGGAGGAGGAGGCACCTGACCAGCGCCGGCCCCTTCCTGAGCGGGCTGGGGACCTTGTTTAGGCCTAGGCCAAGCCTGAGCCTGCTGCTGTTGCTGACCCCTGGAAGGGTGGTTGTCTGACCGCGGGGAAGAATGTCGAAGGGCTTCTTCCTGCGCCTGCTGGTTCTTACCTGAAGAACCTTTAGCAGAGGTGGCATCTAAGGTGGCATTAGACTGTTCGATGCGCTGCAGATGACCTGCCAGTCCTGGCCCGAAGAGGTCGGTGCCAAGGAAGGGCACATCAGCTAGCTTGTGCTGAGTATCCACGGGAAAGGAGGATAACCTCAGCCAAGCCCTGCGGCAGGTGGATACCGCTGCAGCTAGTGAACGGGCACAGGAATCACCCATGTCCAGTGCAGTCTGGAGCTGTTGTTTAGCAACAGCCCTGCCCTGGTCCCTTCCCTGCTTGACCGTGGTCTGCATGTCAGCTGGGAGGTGAGGAAGAACTTCGTCCAGCGACCCAAAAAGGGCGTGAGAGAAGTGTGCCATAATCACTGCTGAGCTTGCCTGACGAAGGCCCAAGGAAGATGCTGCATAGACCTTCCGGGCCGAGTGGTCCATAAGTTGGACTCCTTGTCCGGAGGGCAGTCAGTATCCGCCCGAGCTGCCCGGCCCGCCTGAACACTGAGGGCAGTCACAAGGCTTTACCGAGGGGTGCTCAGTAAACCCGCCATGACCTGTGGGCACCACGATTTGGCGTACAGTGCGGGCAGACAGAGCTGGGCAGGAGGCAGGATGCTGCCAGAGTTCCAGGGCCGGGCCAGTGTATGGCTTCGCGACAGGAAAGGCCTCCTAGGGGTATCCCCGTAGGGATATTCTGCCTTCTTCTGAATAGGCTGCAGGGCATCCCCATGGACTCAGAAATGAGCCAGAGGATGCCCTGGAAGGAGGAAGGCCTTCTTCCATGCCTGACACCGATAGCTCATCGTGAGAATGAAGGCCTGTATTATCTGAATCGGAGGGTCAGATACAAAGGCTATCCACCTAAATCTCCCTCGATACGCCTAGAGGCGTCAGGGTGACTGTAATCGATAGTCTGTGAGGAAGACCCGGAGACTGTCGGTTCTCATGGAGGACCCCTATAAGGGCAGCTTTGGTGGGTTCCACCAATATTGGTGGGAGCCTGTAACGGCCGTGCCAGAAGGCGCGACCGGAGCCGAAGGGACCAGTGCGAAGGAATCGGTGTGGAGTAGGCCAAGAGGCTGAGGCCAAGTGATAGCCGGACCACCGAGCCGGATTCTGGCCTGCTAGCAGGAGTTGCTGCCACATAAGATCCTCACAGCGCCGACGGATCTTCCGTCAAGCCTTCTCGTCGAGGATGAGGGAATGGTGGCGGCGCCTCTTCCGGAGTGTTTCTGTCCTTTCTGGTCAACCGACTGAAGAGGACTTACCTCGATCGAGACCGACGGTGTTGGCTTTGTCGATCAGGAGAAACCGGATCGGCAAAACCGAGGATCCGTTCCTGTCCCTCGATCGGAGGCCCGGGACGTGTCTCCTCGTCGGGGAAAGAGAGAGAATAGGCGTTCTCCAAAGAATCATCGACAGGTGTCGGTAACAACGGCTCGAATAAGGTCGAGAGAAATCTCGGCGGTTCAGCCGTCTCCTCGACTTCTGTGTCTGGTCCAGACGGAAGGTCTGAAAACCGGCAACCGAGGAGGCGATCTCGAACCCGTAGTCGAGACCTCGGACCGCTCCGATCCAGGAGCGCCTTCTTCGACTGGAAGAAGGTTTTGGATCCTTTTCCTAGAACGGGAGGAGGCGAGCCGAGGCGCTCACCCTTGGTAGGAAGAGACTGGCACAAATCCCGAAAGGATCCTGAAAAAGTGGAGACAAGTTGAGAGGCACGAAGAAGCCTCGGCTGGCCGAAGCTTGGGCGGCTTCCTCCTCGAAGGCCGCCATTTGCTTGAGCTGCTCGGAGGATCCCGCAGCCGCGGAAACCGCCCACCTGGCCTCCTTAGATTTTACTGGTGGATTGCGAAGCTCCGGTCTCCTCAGCTTCAGGCGCGCCTGACGATCCTCCAAAACGGTCGGATGAAAGGGAGCGCAAATGGTACATTGCGAGGTATCATGAACAGTACCGAGGCAGTAAGCACTACGAGAGGTGGGTCGGTGCACAACATTTTCTGTCCGCAGGACACCAGAAAACTCCGAGTCGACTTGTCATCCATGTCCGATCCGAGTCGAAACTCTACGAGTTTCAAAGCGAGAAGATGCGGCGAAAGCCGTCGAATTGAATCCAGGGCCTCAATCGCTGCAGAAAAGCACGAGGGGACCTGTATCTTCCAGCGGAAAGGAAGATCTGGTGTCATGGGGTGGAGCCGAGCTATTTACCACCCGGGTGGGTGGGAGGAGCCAGCTTGAAGACTTCCGGCAAGATTTAAAGGGGAATTAACAATGCCTGACAGTGTGGATGAACATATCCACGCTCCTAGAAAAGCTCTTATCCCTCTGGGAGGCTCCTTGCCCGCCAACTCATAGCACAGACCTATGCATGATGTAATCCACCTTGCAATGGTCAGTTTGGCTGCAGGTCTGCCAGAAGCGGCTTCAGCGTAGGTGACAAACTACTGGCGAATCTCTCCTCTAATTCCATTGTTCTCTCCTTATAACAGGAGAGAGAGCCTGTCTCTGGTCCAGAGTATGGAGCCTGTACTCGGCGTCCGAGGTGTAGTTAGGGTAGAATACCGGCAGAGTCAAGACCTGGATAAAGTGAAACTCTGATACCACCTTCAGAAGGAATTTCGGGTGAGGGCGCAGGACAACTTTGTCCCTGTGAAAGACCAGGTAAGTCCACCGAAAGCGCCTGAAGCTCCCCTGTCCTTCTGGCTGATGTGACAACCACCAGGAAGGCCATCTTCCGCGACAAGTGTGAGAAATGAAAATTACGACCTACCGTAATTTTGATCTTCTTGGACGAGTCTCCACCACGTATTCACACTATTGGGATCTGCGCGGGCACTAGGACCCATCGGAGCAAACTTTGCTGGAGGTCGACACCAGAGATGGCGCCACGAGACGGGCGCCGCTGAGCACCAGCTCGCTGCAAGACTATCTCAAGGCCGACCCTCCAACTGCCTCAGTACCTTTTACCAAGGAGGTGCAGCAACTAACATAAAGAGTAACCTAACCTTAAGACCGGACATAAGATAGTCCGGGTGACCCGTGTAAGAAGGGTCAACAAAGAAGTCTTCACGGCCTAAAGATTTGAGGAAGTGAAGACCAACACAGAGGTGAGCTCGGGGGATGGAGGGTGGGCGTGTGAATGAGTGGTGGAGACTCGTCCAAGAAGATCAAGAATTACAGTAGGTACGTAATTTTCATATCTTCCTGGACACAAGTCTCCACCACTCATTCACACTATTGGGAGAGTACCGAGCTAATAATCCCCCGAGAGGGCGGCAGGAAGACCAAGAGCTCACGCTTCTAAGACAGAAGTCCATTAAGGATGGCTCTGCCAAAGGAAGAATGTCGCCTGGCATGGACATCAGGCATAATGCTTAACAAGGTATGCACTGAGCTCCAGGTGGCGGCATTGCAGATGTCTGCAATCGAACATTGCAACTTCCGCCAGGGATGCCGTGACCGCTCTGGTAGAGTTAGCGTAAACCCTATCTTCCAATTTAACCTGTGCCATGGAATAGCAATGTCGAAGACATGCCACTAGCCACGATGAGATGCATCTGATAGCGACAGGTTGACCCAGCTGGGTCTCGCTGAAGAAACAAACAGTTGTTGGGCTTAGAAAATCCTTGGTTCTATCTAGATAGAAGCATAGAGGCTCTCTTAACATCCAAGGAATGAGAGATCGTTCCCCTTCATTTTGGAAGTCCATAGTAAGAGGGAAGGACCAAATGTTGGTTTAGATGGAATTCGACACAACCTTGGGAAGAAATTTAGGATGAGTCGAAGAACTACTTTGTCCTTATGGAACACAGTATACGGAGGGTCTGTGACCAGGGCATGTATCTCAGAGACCCTGCGGATGAGGTAATGGCCACTAGGAAGGCCGTCTTCCAGGTGAGGAACTTTAGCTCACAGGTAGCTAGAGGTTCAAAGGTTTCCGGTGGTATGTCACTTTGGATGGAGGCAACTCACTTAGACGGTAAGTTTTCCGAGTGGCTGGTTTCAGCAGCCTGAAGAATGTCTGAAACTCTTTGAGAGACATTGAACCGGTTCACTTCTACCCTTCAGGAGCCAAGCGTGAAGGTGAAGCGATCTCAGGTTGAGATGGACCACGGACCCTGAGTCAACAGGTTCATCTGCGGGGAGTGGTCTCGGAGGGCTGCCAACATATTGTTGAGTAGGAAACCATAGTTGCCGAGGCCAAGAGGAGCAATGAGAATCATCTTGGTCCCTGGGACCTCGAATTTGAGAGTACTCTCTGAATTAGAGGAAAAGGAAAGGCGTAGAAAGCCGCTTTGTCCACCGCAGCCTTACGCATCCTGACAGAAAATGCCAGGCCCTGATTTCTGGAGCAGAAGAAGCAGTTTTGCATTGGTGGGGATGCAAAAGGTCCAGGTCTGGAGTTCCCACTCTTCAAATAGTGATTGAACTATGGTTGAGTTGAGAGACCACTCGTGAGGATCTGCCTCTGTTCTGCTGAGATGGTCCGCCAAGTTGTTTTGTACACCTGGCAGGTAGACCGCTTGAATTAGAGCTTTGTGTTCCAAGCGCCATTCCCACTCCCTCATCGCTTCCCTGCATAAGGGGTAGAGTGAGCACCGCCTGCTTGTTGATGTAATACATCACAGCTTTGTTGTCCGTTTGAAGGAGAATGTTCTTGTGACAGAGGATGTCCTTCAAAGCCCGGACGCATAAAAGACGGCTCTCATCTCTAGGACATTTATGTGAAGCAGGGCCTCGAGTTGAGTCCATACACCTTGAGTGTGGAGAAGAGCGACAATGAGCTCCCCATCCCGTTAGCGATGCATTTGTGGTGATGGAGATTTGATGATCCAGAGAGAGAGGAAATCCTTCCAGAGATTGCTCTCTTGAGACCACCAGGTGAGAGACCTCTGTAAGGGTTCTGTCACCTTGATGGGATAAGACTGTGGGCTGAGTGGTTGGGGACCACTGAGCACTGAGCATCCACTGGGTGGTTCTCATGTGTAGCTGAGCTAGGGGTACAGTGAACACTGAGGATGCCATGAGGCCTAAGCATCGTTGCATTGAGAGAGCTGTAACTGATCTGTTCTCCTCAATGTAACGGCCATCTGAAGGATATCGAGCCTTCTGTCCTCTGGAAGGAAAGCCTTGCGCAAGAGGTGTCCAGTAGAGTCCCTATGAAAAGGAGTCTCTGGGAGGGCTGCAACTGTGACTTCTTTAGATTCAGCAGAACTCCCATGGACGTAAGAAGGCGAGAGGCTGTCTGAACGGCTTCCAGGGTCCCCTGTCTGGAAGGGCTTGCTAGGAGCCAGTCGTCCAGGTAGGGAAACACTCGGATTCCGAGCTTCCTGAGATGCGCTGCCAGAACTGCACAACACTTTGTAAAGACTCGCGGCGCCGAGGATAGCCCAAAGGGCAGGACTCTGAACTGATAGTGTTGACCCAGAGCCACAAACCTCAGGAATTTGTGATGCCTCGGGTGAATAGGAATGTGCTGGTAAGCGTCCTGCATGTCCAGGGAGGCTAGCCAGTCATGTTGATGAAGCAAAGGTAACAGGGTTCCTAGAGAATCATTTGAATTTCTCCTGGGAGAAATTTGTTTAGCTTTCTGAGGTCTAGAATGAAGCCATACCCCAGACTTCTTTGGAACCAGAAAGTAGTGGGAGCAGAACCCTGTGTTTCGCTGGTGCAGAGGCACCAGTTCTACTGCCCTGTTGTTCAGAAGGCCCTGGATCTCGTGGCGAGAAGGTCTGACTGAAGGATTGACAGCCTGGGTTGTCGTTTGGGAGGACGACTCGGAGGGGTCTCCAGAAAATTGAGAGAATACCCCTCGCGAATTATCCGAAGGACCCATTGTCTGAGGTTATGGACTTCCACTGGTTGTAGAAGTGCATCAGACGACCTCCCACTAGAGAGGAAAAGTCCACCTCGGGCAGTGGAGATGGAACTTGGGCCGGCAACTCATAGCACTGGGCGCTTTGGGCCCTTGCGCTTTCTGTTGCGTCTTGTTTTGAGGTTGGGCAGGTTGGTTCTTATGGAAACTTCCTCTGCCCCTGCCTCGAAAGGACTGACGATTATGAAACTGACGTTTACCGACATGCCCTCGAGAGGGGGTAGGAGGGGGTCGAGCCAGCTTAATGGCCGACCTAGTCTTCTGAGTAGCCTCTAGAGCTTGCTCTACCTCAGGACCAAAAAGATACGAGCCGTCAAAGGGCAACGCCATCACCTGCTGCTGTGCATCATTCGTGAAGCCCGAAGTACGCAGCCAGGAGTGACGGCGAGTACAAATACCTGCGGCTGCTGAACGAGAAGCAGTGTCGAAAGCATCCATGGCTGCTTTGACCTGTTGGTTATTAGATTCAATACCTCTGGTAATGGTCAGAAGAAGCTCTGACATAGAGTCCGAGTCCGGAAGAGCTTCAACCATTTGCTTGATAGAGTGCCACAGGATATGCTCATACTGAGAAAAATAGCCCTGGTAACTGGCCATGCACACTTAAAGTGGACACAGCAAAGACTCTCTTACCTAATGTATCAATCTTGAGACTCTTTGTTAATAGGTGAGCTGTAGTAACTTGAGGAAGAAACGACCTTATCATTCTCTGCCAGGACTACAATAGGATCCGAAAAGGCTTGAGATGCCAAAATGGGACGATCCTTGGGGGCTGAATATTTCCTATCAATGGATTTAGCCACCGAAGGGGTAAGAGCAGGATTATTCCATACCATTTGAGACAGCGTCTCGAAGGAAGGTTGAATCGGAGGAGTCAAATCCGTAGGGATCTCCGAAGCATGAAGATATTGGAGTCTTAACCGCTTCCCAGGATCGATGTCTGTAGTCTGGAGAGAAAGAGTGGAGCTCAGGTTCTTCAACAGAGACTTAAAGGACAGGTCCTCGACCACAGGCTCTGTAGCAGTGAAAGATCCTGCTTCGTCCACTTCATCACCCAACCGAAGGTCTGGGTCAGGCTCAACGTCATCTCCTGATAGTCCAGGGAGGACTGTTTGGACAGGAAAGGAGTGAAATACAGAAAGGAAGGAAGAGTGAGAGGAAGAGAGGTCCTCAAGAGCTCCCGGCGCCGAGGAGGCAAGCAGGACCCAGCGGTGCGAGAACTGTGCGGCGCGCCAAGGCCAGCAGACCCGGCGCCGAGAAGACACAGCGACGAAAGCTCCAGCGAGCCGGACAAGCCCCCCAATCGCCGAGCAGGCGCACGACAAGCCCAGCGATGCAGCGGACGGCGTAAGGCGCAGCATCAGGACCCTGAGAAACATGGTTAGAAGGAAAATAGCAGGAGATAAGGGCATCGGTGTGGCCCCTGCGCGCAACCACCATGTGAGGGGGAGACCTGACTTGGAGTCGGCACCGAGGAAGGTGCCTGCGACCAGGAGAATCCAACCGCCCTACCTGGTCACCCGACAAACCAGGCCGGGCAACCGAGCCAGGTAGCAGAACCAACCTCCAAGCCCATTGCTCCATAGGCGGCCCACTGATGAAACTGCTCATCTGAAGACCTACCTATGGGCGGTGAGGACTCCGATGCGAAGGCGGCGCTACCGGAAGCAAGTTGGCGACTCCGAAGGAGGACCGGCAACTAACCCACGATAACAGAGCATCGCCAGCGCAGACATATCAGAGGCGACCTCGAGTGATGCCTTCTCTTTTTAGACCTGTGGGCGAAGAAGAGCTCGAGGCGAAAGCAGTGCCGAGAATCGCGACCGTTTGTTTTATGCCTCCGGGGACGCCCATCCCCCAGGGCATTGGACTGACCGTTATCGGACCCCGTTCGGGAGAAAGGCGGACCGGACCCAGCCCGACTGACTGAACAGCTTATCACTGAAGTCTCTACCGTCACTGACCTGCTCATGAGTGCACTCCGTCAAGTAGGCTGAGACTTCTTTGTTGTATGTTAAAATAGAATAAACTTAAGCGATACTATATCGAGATAATACTACAAAAAATAAACTGAAAACTATGCTAGTTTGAAGTTTGACTCCGACAAGCGACGGCGTCGTTACTGAAGCGCACTCGACGGGGAAAAAAGGAACTGAGGCGGTTGGAGGTCGACGCCAGATAGTCAGGCTGCAGCGTGAGCTAGTGTCACGCGCCGGCACCCCGGCGCCATCTCTGGTGTCGACCCTCCAGCAAAAGTTTGCTCCCGATGGGTCCTAGTGCCTCGGACGCAGATCCCAATAGTGTGAATGAGTGGTGAGACTCTTATGTCCAGGAAGATCTCACCACTGTGCATGGATTCCGAATGGCTTGTCCATAGGCTTGCAAAACCAAAAAGAGCCCATGGGTAGGTTCATGCACTGGAGGAGATATGTGATCCAGGCATTTGAAGAAGCGCCTGACCACCGTCTCCTGCGCCAATGTCGGCTGACTGGAGCGCGCCCGGTAAGCAGAAATGGCTGCCAAATGCACCCTAAGGGTCGATGATCGTAGACCCCCTTTGGACAGAGACCAAAGGTAGTCGAGAATGTTAGCCACGGAGCAGGATAAGGGGTCCAGATTCTTACCCTGGCACCAAATGAAAAACCTTTTCCATCTGAGCATAACATTTCCTGGTTGGGTCCTTACAAGATGCCTCCTGCGGTGTGGACATCCTCGGAAGAACCAGAGCCTGGGAACTCTGGCATTCAGGTAGGTGCAGGGATTGAAGGTCGGAAAAATACCTTCCCCTGGTTCCAATGATATCAGGTCCCAAGCGTGTACAAAAGCCGCTCTCCGGGGGCTGCGGCTGAGAGATCTGGGTACAGAACTAGCGCGGCCAATCTGGGGCAACAGGATCCTGCCTTGTCCCTCCTCACTAGCTAACACCTTGCAGATCAAGGAAATGAAGGAAGGCGTGAGGAGGCCCAGTCCTCCAGAAGAGCATCCTACAGCGAGATCTGCTGAGGGGGTGGGCATGGTACAACCTCAGCTTGGTGTGTTTCCCTGAGGCAAACAGGTCCACCAATGGCTTCCCAACAGGAGAACAGACCGAAGCTACCTCTGGATGGAGAGACCACTTGTGGAATGTCTGGCCTATGCAGCTGAGAGCATCCGCCCAGCTGGTTCGAGACTCTGCAACACGAATGGCTGGAGATCCGCCTCCAACCGGCTGATGAGGTCCAGATTACAGCGCCCTCTTGCACAACAGATGGGAGTGCATGCCACCCTGTTTGTTGAAGTAGTAAATGGTCATGGTATTGTCCATCTAGACTTGAACCACGTGACCTCGGGAAGCTGAGAGGCGAGTTGACAGTGCCAGTCTGACTGCTCTAAAATCCAACAGGTTGATGTGGAATCGGGACTCCTCAGGGTCCAAGAACCGTGGGCCCTATTTGTATTCCATGTGAGCTACCAAGCCCATGAGAGAAAGCATCAGTCGTGGGGCGACCGTGCGGCAGGTGGACAAACAGGATCCTTTTACTCAACCATTCTGGGGCGGTCCACCATGGAGAGCATCCCCATCTTCACAGGTTACAATAATCAGCTGGTCAAAATGCCCGTGGCGCTGGGTCCACTGGGCAGTTCCAGTGGAGGGTGCATGTGCCCAGCTACCCAACGGACCACTGAGGTGCATGCCGCCATGTAACCCAGAAGCGCAGAAAGTCAGGCATGGCACAAGTGCCCCAACCAGAAATGATCGGGCAAAGGAGAGGCCTCTACCCTTTGTCACTTGGGAGCTAGAGCTCTGGCTTGACAAGAGTAGAGCTCTGCCCGATAAACCCATCACCTGAGAGACACACGAGTTCCATTTGACTTAGCCTCTGGTGGTTTGGAAGCCGAGTTGAGAGCTAGAGTTCGGGAGAGCCAGATCCTGGACCTCTCCACACTCCTGAAGGAGGAAACTGCCAAAACCAGTCGTCGAGATAAGACAGATTACATAGCTCCTTGATGCCGAATATAAGCTCACCACCACTGCAATGCACTTGGCGAAGACCCGTGAGACAATGACTGGCGAAGGCATGGCTCGGAACATGCAGGGTCCCTCGACCCTGAAGTGGGGAAACCGCTGATGGAGACGGATGGATTGGGATGTGAAAGAATGTATCCTGCAGATCTAGTGAGACAGAACCCATGTTTAACTCCAGGGATGGTATGATCTGGTTCAGAGTTACCATCCAGATGGTTTGAGACCAAGAGATATTGATTTAGGTCATGGAGATCTAGGATGTGGCGTAACCCCTGTCTTGGGCTCCAGGAAGTACCTGGATACAAAGCCTGGGTCTGGAGGATCTGGCACTGGAGCTACCATCTAGCAGAGTTGAGCTATGTTGTCTTGGACAGCCGACTGGGTGCAAGCTGAGATCCTTTCCTCCCAAGGGGCTTGGCTTGGCTGGGTGTACTACTCGAATTCTAGAGGCAGTCCTGACCGATCACCGATGAACCCACCTGTCCGAGGTGATATCGGACTTGGTGGAAGAAAGTGGTGAGCTGGCTCCCATGGGAGGACCCAGCGCTGGGCGTAGCGGATGTAGGGGTGGCAACCCAACTTGTCACTGAGCAGGCTTAGAGGAGGAGGAGCTCAGACCTGCCCCTTGACCTCCTTTCGGGGCTGTTGGGGACCCTGCTCTTGGGCCTTGGGCGCCAAGCTTGAACCTGCTGCTGCTGCTGACCTCCTTGATGGGAGGTTGCCTGACCACAGGGAAAGAGCGCCGAAGGAAGGCTTCTTCTTTCGCTTCTGCTAATTCTTGCCCAAAGAAACTTTTGCAGAGTAGCATCAAAAATGACACTGGACTGCTCTGTAAACAGAAGGGTGACCGACCACTCCTAGACCGAACAGGTCAGTGCTTAGGAAGGGCACGTCAGCTAACTTGTGCTGAGTATCTGCTGGAAAGGAGAAAAGCCTCAGCCAAGCCCTGCGGTGAGTGGCCACTGCGGCTGCTAAGGAGCAGGCACAGGAATCCCCGATGTCCAGGGCTGTCTGGAGCTGCTGTTTTGCAACACCACGGCCTTGATCACAGACTTGCTACACTGTGGTCTGCATGTCCGCCGGGAGATGAGGGAGGACTTCGTCTAATGACCCTAGGAGGGCATGAGAGAAATGTGCTCATTAGAACAGCCAGCGAGCTGGCCTGATGAAGAGAGCCTAAGGAAGAGGTCAAGATAGACCTTATGGGCAGAGTGTCCATATTTTGGACTTCTTGCCCGGGGTCGACCAGTGCCAGCTGAGCTACCAGTCGCCTGAACACAGAGGCGGTCACCAGGCTCTTGGCTGAAGGATGTTCTGTGAATCCTGCCAGGGACCCCATGGGTACTGCGTACTTGCGGGTCATGCGAGCAGACTGTGCTGGGCAGGAAGCCAAGCGCTGCAAAAGCTCAAGGGCTGGGCCAACAATGGCTTTGGCCACAGGAAAGGCCTCTGTCAGGGTAGCCCCCTTTTGAGGATATCCATAAGGGGGTACTCTGCCTTCTTCTGGATGGACTCCAGGGGCATTCCAGTGGATTCGGAGATCAGGCGGAGAATGCCCTGAAAGGAGGAAGGGCCTGCCTCCAAACCTGCCACGAACAACTCATCATCCCCAGGATGGAGTGCAATCTGGTGATGTCAGAGTCCGAAGAGTCGGGATACAATGGCCTCCCGCGTAGGTCTCCCTCGATTCCCTGAGGGTGATCGGGGATGACCATTATTGACAGGCATTGGGGAAGCCAGTGCGCTGGCCAGAATCCTCTTCGAAGCCCTCCCTGAGGCTGCTTAGGCGATGGTTCCACCAAAATTGGTGGAGAAACTGAAGAAGGCAGAACCAGGATATGGGCCAGCCCACAGGCAGAGAGGAACTGAGACTTGGGTTCTGGAGGGTCGACCTGGAGCCGGGGAGCCAAGTGATGGCGGAGTAGATGGCAGGCAGCTACTGCATGGACAAAATCAGCTGTTGCCACATTAAGTCTTCACAATATCGACAAAGTTTTCGCCGAAACCTCTCCTCGTCCGAGGAGGATGAAGATCTGTGGCAGCACCTCTTTTTATAGTGCTTATGACTCTTTCTTGGCCGTTCGGCAGAGGAGGTTCTGGACCTCGATCGAGATCGGGGATGCCGACCCGTTCGATCAGGAGACACTGGGGTCGGTGAAAACAGAGGGTCCAGAGCCAGGTCCTGAATGGGGACTCCAGCGGGCTGGGTCTCCTCATCCGGGAAGACAAGGACCACAGTCCTTTCCAAAGAATCGTCAACCAGGGTCAGCGACAGAGGATCGATTGGGTCAAGAGAAATCTCTCACCTCGCTGGCCACTTCCTCGGTCCCTTGGCTAGACAGAAATATCCATGAATCTGGCTGTCAAGATCACGATTTTGACAGAGGTCAAGACCGCGTGTTCCTGGGACTCGGACCTTTCTCGGTCCCAAGAACGTCTTCTCTTGGTTGAAGACTTAGGGTCCTTATCCCTCTTCAAGAGGCGGGAGGGAGTGCAAGCCTGAGGGCGCCTCACCCCTAGTGAGGACAGACTGGTAGAGCTCCTTGAAGGAGCCCATAAAGGTGGAGCCAAGGTAGAGACCGGAACAAAAGCTTGAATGGCGAGGTTTGAGCTGCTTCCTCTCAGATGCCTTCATTTACTCCAGCAGCTCAGCAGATCCCGACCGAGAAACCACCCACCTCATTAGGGTTCCTTTCTCCGGTCTCCCCAGTTTTAAGCGTACCTTCGGTCGTCCAGGACATTAGGATGGACAGAGTTTGGATTGAAGTGCCTGAAGTGCTCTGCTCTGTCAGAAGGTAGGAAGGCCTTCCCAAGGAGGGTATCCAGTAGGGCTCCTATAAATTGTAGATGTTGGAAGGGCAGCTGTGACTTTTCCGAGGTTCACTGTATGATCCCCAGGTGCTGACAGAGGGACAGTGTGTCCAGGATGGTCTCCCAGAGAGGCCGGACCTGGGCAGAGGCCAGCAGAAGCCAGGGGAACAGGAACTGTCAGCTTCTGCGCAATGCCGATCCAACGATAGCAAGGCAGCATTTATGAAGACCATGGGGACAGAGGAAGGCCAAAGGGAAGGAGCTTGAACTGGTAGGACTGACCTTGAACCTGAATCTCAGAATCCCGATGATTTCTGCAGATGGGAATAATGCAGATATGCATCCTGCATGTTCATGGGCGCATCAATCCCCAACTGAAAGGAAGGGAAGGAGATTTGGAAGCAAGACCATGAGGAATCTCTGACAGGGGACCCACCGGTTGAGGTCGTTAAGATCCAAGATGGGCATGGGTCCTCCTGACTTCTTGAGAACCAGGAGCACTTGGGGTAAAACCAGAGTCCTCTACCTCTGGGACGTGTTCTATAACATCCTTGGCCAGGAGAGACAGGATCTCCTGTTTGATAGGACCTCTGTGTCTCTCGGGAAGGTGGGGGGGGGCGGTCCGGGGGTAAAGAACTCAAACTCTAGTGCCTGGAACTCCACAAGATTGAGGACCCAATGGTTGGAAGCACTTCTCTCCAGGCCTGGGTGTAAAGAAAAACAACCTCCCACCAGCTCTCCTGATGACAGGTCTGGGAGAGGGGTCACTGATAGTCAGATTTGAAGGAGGAGGAGGGAGGGTGGTGGCAGAAGAGTCTAGCCTGACTAGAGGAGGTCGGTAGCACCTCTGGACCCCTCTTGACCACTTCCTCCTGCGTGAGAATGAACATCGGCTGCTGAGACGATGTCCCACCTGCCACGAAACAGGGCCAGCCCAAAAGCTTCCCATTTGGGCGGTACAGACTTCACAGAATGGATGGCCTTTCTGGTCATGCAGTTTAACTATGACCTTCTCTGTGTCTTCGCCCGAAGCAATACAGCCTCTGAAGAGGCGTCAGAAGAGCAGTTTGAACTTCTGGTCAAACCCTGAGCCAGGAATGGCGCCAAAGAAGAAAATTCGGTTGCAGCCACCCTCGTTGAGAGTCTGTAGTCATCACGCTGCTCAGAGGGCGTGAGTGCCCACATCAGAGCCAGTCTGCAAAAGCTTAAGCTCTGCCTTTGAGGGCAATAGGGCATACCATGCAGGATGTCAGTCCTTGGTCCTAAAAAGGCATTCTGGAACTGGATCATAATGTGTCAAAAACTGAGACTACGTGTATCCGCAGGTGGCAGGCACAGTACACCCTAAAGAATCAACTGCTTAGACTCCCTGTCTGGCAGCTGGGTACTTAGGTGCTTTGGCCTCTGAACGATCGTGTGCAGCCTACATAACCACAGAATCAGCTGTGGGATGTTCGCTAAATAACAGTGGTCTTTGGGGGCCCGGTACAGATGTTTTGCCCTTTTGGGACCGCAGAGGAAGCATGTGGATGCTTCCAAGTGGCAAGGGTGACATCTTGGAATGCATCCACTAATGGGGATAACCAAGCTGCTTGGGATCCTTCTGGGCGCAAATACTTTGCCAGGCCTTAAAGGCGTTAGGGTCCAGGGGCCTCTATGTCCCATCCCATGTTCTCCTGTATGAGACTCATGACCTTCATAAAGCTGGCGTCATTGGGCGGAGATTTTGGCTGATCCTCTGTATCACCAGCAAGCAAACCAGGGTCAGACTCAAGGCAGGAAGGTTCTGATTCTCCGCATCCACTGAGGAGGAGGAGGAGGAGGAGAGGAATGTCATCTCCTCTTTTATGATAGGGTCTTCTGGGTGAAGAGGCAGGAGGGTAAGAGATCTGGTCCCCCTAAAGCAGCTTTATGCTTCCTGGGGCTGGTTGGGTTTATCCCCTCATTTCCAGATGGAACAGGGGGTGACCTGAACATCTGGCTCAGGGGATGATGGGGAGGCTTGCAGACGTGGGAGCAGGAGGAGAAACCAAATCCTGCTTAATATTCTCCCACCAATAGGTGAAAAGTTCTTTAACCTGAGACATGCCCAGCTTTGGTGGCTCAGGTTTTGGAGGAATAATGGTCTGTCTTCTCCCGAACTGGCGTCCAGTTGGATCCAGCGGCATCAATCCAGTGGGCAACATCAATCTTACCGTCGTCGGGATTCGGACCGGGTGGACCAGCGTATGGTCCGGGGAGAGATGGGGTTGCCGATGGGGCGTCAGAGGGACCAACGAAGGCCGAGGTATGGTGGGCGGCTTATGCGGCGCCGGAGGAGGAACTGAAGGACATTTCTCCGGTGTCGGGCCAGAAGCCTTGTCCGACGGACGTCTCTTATCAGGAAAAGGGTGGGGATGCTAGGAGTGCGAAGAGGCCTTGACCAGCCTATCAGTAGATTTGTGGGGCTTGTCTGAGGGGCGTCGGTCGGAATCCATGGACGGACGCCAGTCAGACTTATGCTTAGAAGGCAGGGACACAGCCCTGGAAGAAGAGTGCCCCGCTGTCAGCTTAGACCCCTGGGGATCGATCGAGGCCCGGTCGGGAGGAGGACTTGCCCTCTGCCGCTGAACAGGCGGTGCTGGAGGGCCTCTCCAGGCATCAAGGACCAGAGCCCAAGGACCTTTTTTGCCAAAGATCCTCAGTCTGAGGCCTTTTAGCTACTCTGGAACCGAATCTGGGGGAAATTTTGATAGGCTGAAGAGAAGATCCTTTGGAGAAACACAGGCGGGAGCCTAAGAGGTAACCGGGCCCTCATGACTGGAGGAGCCAGTGACCAGACGGACTGGGAGCTAGAAGACTTGGGTATAGAGGGCGGCGATCCAGTGCGGTGGTGGCAACCTCTTTTTGTGTTTCTTCTTGAGCGGAGAGAACAAGAATCCCTACCGGATGTCTCCTGCTGCATCTGGACCAAATGTTGTTGGGCTAAGTAAGCCTGGAAGACTTCTGTCTCAAATCCTAGTCCGGCTGTTGATACACCTGGCAATAGGTACAGAGTGCTACTGCTGGTCTGGGTCCAGGCAAAAAGCAGAGACGAATATCCGTCCTTGGAAGGATCTGCTCCCACAAGAGCACTTATTATGGTGCCCAGTCGGTGGGGTGGACTTACGCCCGAGGAATTGCAGAGGCGAGATGGAGAAATAAAATTCTAAAGCTGAGGATGGTTGAGAGCCAAGAGCTGACTAACGCATTGCCGAGTGGGAAAAGAAAGGAAAATTACGACCTACCGTAATTTCTTGATCTTCTTGGACGAGTCTCCACCACTCATTCACATAGTGGGATTAGGGCGGAGGCACCTAGGACCCATCGAGACAAACTTTTTGCTGGAGAAGTCAGCGCGAGAGATGGCGCCCAGCGAGAACCCACTGACGCCGTGAGCTGCGGCTCGAGCGGTAACGACCTTCTCTCTCGACCCTCCAACAGCCTCAGTACCTTTTTACCAAGGAGGTGCAGCGCAACTAACGAAAGAGTAACTGTAACATTAAAAAACACAGACATAAGATAGTCCGCACGACCTGCAACGAATGGTCGCAAAAAAGTCCCTCACAACCTAAAGATTTGAGGAGTGAAGACCAACACCGCGGTGAGCTCGGGGGATGGAGGGTGGGCGTGTGAATGAGTGGTGGAGAGCTAGTCCAAGAAGATCAAAATTACAGTGAATGCGTAATCTTCCATATCTTCCTGGACCTGGGCCCCACCACTCATCACACTAGTGAGTACCTGCTGATAATCCCCCAAAGGCGGCAGGAGGCCAGGAAGCTCCCATGTCTAGGTGAACCCATCCAGTAAGGATGGTTCTGCAGATCCGGAATGTCGCCTGGCACTTGAACATCCATACATAGTATGCCCAAAGGTATACTGAGCTCCAAGGAGGCGGCGTTGCAGATATCTGCAATTGGAACATTGCAATTTCCGCCAGGGATGCACGCGACCGCCCTAGTAGAGTAGCGTACACTCTACCTTCTAATTTAATCCTGAGCCATGTGAGTAGCAACGTCAAGGCATGCTACCAACTATGAGGAGATGTACCTGATAGCTTACAGGTTGACCTGTCGGGGTGTCGCTGAAAAGAAACAAAGAGTTGTTGAGTCTTGCGAACATCCTGGGTTCTGTCCAAATAGAACCTAAACTCTCTCACAACATCCAAGGAATGAAGAGCTAGTTCCCTTCATTTGGAAGTCAGAGTAAGCAGGAAGTACAGAGTTGGTTTTAGATGGATTCTGACACAACCTTGGAAGAAATTTTAGATAGTCAGGAGAACTACTTTGTCTTTATGGAGAAGACAGTATCCAGGTCTGTAACCAGGGCATGTATCTCAGAGACTCTCCGGGCTGAGGAGTAATGGCCCCAGGACAGTCTTCAGGTACAGGTGTTTAGCTCATGGGTGCGGGAAGTTCGAAAAGCTTCCGGTGAGCATGTCCAGCCCCAGGTTAATGTCCCAGGCTGCAACTGGACGACTTAACAGGGGTCTGGTATGAAGAATCCATTAAGAAATCTCTTCACCATAGGTAACTGAGCCAGAGTCAGGGATGAAACCCAGCTCATGGAGCACTGAGATGGCCCTAAGGTGAACTTTAACTGTGACTGCAGACCTGGGTTAGATGGGTCCAAAGATACTCCAGAACCTTGTCAGGAGGGACAGGAAAAGAGGTTTCAAGAGGACTTTTCAGAAGCAACTACATTTGGATCGTATGTTTTCCGTGTGGCTGGCTCGAGCAGCCAGAAGGATCTTTCGAGATTCTCTGGGGGAGCGTTGAACCCGATTCACTTCTATGTCTTCAGGGCCAAGCATGAAGGTGGAAGTGATTTCAGGTTGGGATGGACCAAGCAGACCCTGGGTCAAGAGACTGACTTGCAAGGAAGTGGACTTGTGCTCAAAGCACCACTCCATACCTCATTGCTTCCCTGCAAAGGGATAAAGTGAGCACCCCTTGCTTGTTGATGTAATACATCACAGCTTTGCTGTCCATTTGAAGGAGAATGTTCTTGTGACAAGGACATCCTTCAGGCTTGGATCGCATAGAGGACATCTCACCTCAAGACATTTATGTGGAGATGAGATTGAGCGGAGTCATACACCTTGAGTGTGGAGGGAGAGACAGTGAGCTCCCATCCCATGGCGATGCGGTGGTGATGGAGATCTGATGGTCCCGGAAGAGCAAGGGAACCTTTGAGGAGTTGCTCTCTTGAGACCACCAGGTGAAGACCTTGAAGGGTTCGTCACCTTGATGGGATAAGACTGGGGGTGAGAGGTCGGAGACCACTGAGTGGAGAGCATCCATTGGGTGGTTCCTCATATGCACGGGCCAGGGTACAGTGAACACCGAGGGCCCATGAGGACCCAACATCCGTTGCATAGAACTGCCGATTGGTTCTCCCGATGTAGGCCATCGAAGGATGTCGAGTCTTCTGTCCTCTGGAAGGAAGCCCCGCGAAAGGGTGACTAAAGCGTCCCTAAGAAAAGGAGCCTCTGGGAGGGCTACAGTTGGGATTTTCCAGATTCAGGACGACTGATGGTGTTGCCTCTTTTTGAGCATTTGGGCTCTTCCTCAGCCTGTTGGTAGGGAGGTCCTGGACCTCGATCGAGATCAGACAGGCTGATTCGTTACTCAGGAGATACTCATGGGACCGATGATTTCTGCGGTCGGGACCATTTCCTCAGTGGGATTCCCAGCGGGCTGGATCTCCTCATTGGGGAAAGAAAGGACCGGAGACGCAAGACGATCCCGGTCCTTTTCCCGCTTATGGAACCGAGAGGAGTGCACGCTCAGAGGACCCTCTCCCTTGATCGGGAGAGACTGGCACAGCTCTCGGAAGGAACCAGAAGATGGAGTCTGGGTTGAGCGGAACGAAGAAGCTCAGAGAGGAAGATTCCCCGGCACGAGCCACTTCCTCCTCGAAGACTTGCATGCATTCCAGTTGCTCGGCGGATCCGCAGCCACGGGAACTGCCCACCAAGCCTCCTTTGATTTCACTAGAGGGTTCCGTTTTTCCGGCCTCCCCAACTTCAGGCGTGTGAGATGGTCGTCGAGGACGTTAGGGTGAAATGCAAGACAAAAATTTAACTCCGAGGTGTCATTGTCGACACCCACGCACTAGACACACGCGGTGTGGGGATCGGTGCGTGACATTTTCCGGACGCACCAACACTGGTGAAATCCAGGGAAAGACTTGTCTTCCATAATTGAAGATAAGCAGTCGCGATCGCTAATGCGAACTAGATGAATTTTGAGAATAACCGAAGGTTTTGAAGCTAGGGCCTACAAAATGCGGGAGCACGAAGGAGGCATCTCAAATCTTCCAGTGGAAAGGAAGATCTGGCGTCATGGGGGAGCTGAGGTTGTACCACCCAGGTGGGTGGGAGGAGCTAGCGAAGATCTTCTGGCAGATTTAAAGGAAAGGACAGTGCCAAGAAGTGAACAAACAACATATCCACAGATCTTCCACAGAGTGGTCTCTTGCAGTAGGTAATACTTTTGGGTATCCAGCAGAGGTCGCTGTGGTGCATGTCAACTCTTCTAGCAGTTTTCACCAGGGACCACCCACAAATGACATCAGCTTCCTGTTTCCTATATAAGTGTGGGTGGTCCCTAATATCCTCAGTTAATTTTCCTGGAATCTTCAGCTCGTGCAGCAGCTAGTACAACTTCTGTGTAGCAGTCACCAACGAGAAATTTAGAACTAAGACGAATGTCAACAGATTCTTCAAAGAAACAAGCTTTATTTCGTTCCTGCCATTGCGGTAGGAAGATATACCACTTTGACAGTCACACACTATGTGTAAGGTGTTTGGGACAACACATGACACCAATTCCTGTAGTTTATGTCAGGAATTAAAATCATGCAACTAGACGACGGTTGCTTGAAATTCAACACCTTTTGATGGAGCAGAAAATGTCTGTCTTGGAGAACCAGGGGGCTCGTACCTAGGACTCCCCCCTCTGCTGGTTCTCGTTCCAGGCAGAAAAAGGAGAAGAAGAAACCCTCCTCACGCTCCCTGCCTCGTCGCCCATCGACGACCACTGTTGCTTCTCGATTATGGAAGACAAGTCTTCCCCAGATTTCGCCAGTGCCCATGCTGACCAGAAGATGTGTCTGGGACCTGCATAGCACGTCGTCTACTGTCTTGGTGTTGGTCATGACAACACGACTCAGTAGTTCTACCTTGCTTTTCAGCCTTAATTCCTTGCGACTGTCTCTCATGCCTTAAATTGGGCAGGCCGAAAATGGAACCCGCCGGTGAAATCAGGAGGCCTGGTGGCGGTTTCAGCGGCTGCGGGATCCGCCAAGCAGTTGGGCGCATGCAGGCCTTCAAGGAGGAGCGGCTTGCTCCCGCGGGATCTTCCTCTGGGCTTCTTGGTTCCACTCCCAACTTGGGCTCCACTTTCTCGGGTTCCTTCTAAGAGTTGTGCCACTGTCTCCCGACTAAGGGTGAAAGTCCTGTGGGACACCTCCTCTCTGTCAGCGGGAGAGGACCCTGGACCATCTTAGTCTCAATGGAATGCTCTTGGGATCGGGAGAGATCTCGGTCCCAGGAGCTGGCCATTTTGACCTTAGTTGACATTGCCTCTTTGGCCGCTGACATCTCGGCTCAGCCGTCGGGCAGTTTCGAACAGCAAAGTTGAGATTGTTCTCGACCCAGTATGCGCCCGACTCCTCACTTGGACTCGGTCCTTTCCTTCCACGAGGGAGACCCAGCCCGAAAACCAGCCGAGAAGTGTGGTCTCCTGACCCCGAAGTCTTCAGTTTTACTAGTTTCTCCTAAGCGATCAAGTCGGCTTGCCCGATCTCAGTCAAGGGGCCTCGACCCCCTCGATTGACAGGCCGAGGAAGGCGCACAAATGCGTTATAAAGAGGCGACGTCACCAGTCATCCTTGTTCTCCTCGGATGAAGAGAGGCTTCAGCGGAAACTCTGCTGATGCTACAAGGACCTCATATGGCAGGAAAATAGATCACTCTGCCCGGAAGGTCTGTGCGGCCTCTTCCTTAGGCATCCGTCAGGCAAGCTCGGCCGTCGTCATTGCACAGTTCTCCCATGCCCTTTTGGGGTCCTTGGATGAAGTCCTCCCACATCTCCCTGCGGACTTGCAGACCACGGTCAAGCAGATCTGGGACCAAGGCCATGCCATTGCTAAGCAGCAGCTCCTGATGGCCCTGGACATAGGGGACTTGTTGGCAACTGCAGTTGCCTCCCACCGTAGGGCTTGGCTTTGGCTCTCCTCCTTCCTGGTGGATACCCAGGACAAACTGGCTGATGTGCCTTTCCTGGACACCGATCTCTTCGGCCCAGGTGGGGCCGGTCACCTTCAGTGCATCGAGCAGTCCAATGCCACCTTGAATGCCACTTCTGCTTAAAGTTCTTCTGGTCCCCAGAAGCAACAGAAGAAGAAGAAGTCATTGACATTCTTCCCTGCGACCACAGCAGCCATCCTTTCAGGGAGGTCAGCAGCAGGTTCAGGCTTGCGCCCGTCCCAAGCCGGACCTACAGGCCTGTAAAGGAGGTCGGGGTTCAGGCCCTGGACCCTCTTCCTCCAAGCCTGCCCAGTGAGTGGATAGAGGTTGCCATCCCTATTCCTCTCACTCACTCTGGGTCCTCCCATGGGGGCGGCTCCATCATTCCTTACTGCCTGGTCCCTCTTACCACAGACAGATGGATCTTATTTGAGATACAGCTCTTGCAGCAGGTAACACCATTAGGACTGAAGTCGGCGCGTCAGGACCCACCAATTCTACAACTAGCTATCTTCAGCGGGGACCGCCCGCGTCGGTCCGCCTCCGGCGTCAGGCGTGAGTACATATGAGGTCCACCACAGATTCCCCAGTTCTTTCCCGCGTCGACTTGCATGTCTCGAACCCTTTGGATCGTTTCTAGCGTGCGGCCTGCGGTTAAGTTCTTCCTTCGGAAAGCGTTCATTTCTTGGCTCAGTTGCTGTCTGATGTCCTCTCCAACCTCCGTTGAAGGCCATCCTCGAAGTGTGCCTGTGGGAAGCAGTTCCCGTTTAAGAACCCACATTGGCCTCGTCTGGTACTAGGCCCCAGACCACGACACCTGGTCCTGCACTTTCTGCCAGGGGTTCAACAGCTGGACCGGATCAGTGCAGAAGGCCTGCAGGCCTTCCTGCTCGAGGAGAAGATTAAGGCCATGGACACCTCCAAGAGGATTCAACAAGAAGGCCCAGAAACACTCTGGAAAGCACAGGGAGAGGGTTCCATCCAAGTCCCCGTCTAGGGCCTCTGACTCCCGTAGTTCCGGCTCCTGGTCCGACCGTTCGCCCTCCTGGGCCCGCTCTCAGCCTCCCCCCGCTGCGGTGAAGAAACCTTCAGGCTCCTCTTCCTCCTCACAGGCCAAGACCTCCAGGCCCTCTTCATCATCTTCTTCCAAAGCCCTGGTTAGGTCTGGGGACCGTCATCATCACCACAAGTCGGGTTCCCGCCATTCCGAACCCAA
This sequence comes from Neoceratodus forsteri, assembly GCA_016271365.2. Taxonomy (NCBI): domain Eukaryota; kingdom Metazoa; phylum Chordata; order Ceratodontiformes; family Ceratodontidae; genus Neoceratodus; species Neoceratodus forsteri. The sequence goes on along the minus strand of JADMNL010000028.1, from coordinate 126,347,778 downwards.
CGTCAGGTCTGCCTCCTTGCCTCCTCTCCCCAGAGGAAGTCCAAGGAGCTTACCTCTCTTAAGAAGCCGTCGGACCCTACGTCGGCCACTCTTCACAGGTCCCAGGAGCCGTCAACCGCCAGACGCTCATCGCCGGTCAGGCCTTCGCCCTCTCGGTCGTCGGCAGGGGGGCAGTCGTCCGCATCTGCACGTGTAGAGAAGAGGACCCTGACGCCTCCTACCGACATCGGTCAGGAGACTATCACGGAGGAGGAGTTGACGCAGCCCGAGGACCAGACAGGCGAACCCGGTCCTGTCGCACCTCCCAGGGAACCCTCCCCACAACCTGAGGCCCCTGAGGAGCCGACGCAGAACCCGACGACCGGCCACCGGCGCCCGATCTGTCGTCGGGCCTTTCCATTTCTGAGGTTAAGGAGCTCTTTACTTCCTGGTGGGATACCATTAAAAGGGATATGGTTCCCACACCACCTCCTCTTCCTCCTCCTCCTCCTCCACCACCTGCGACCCCTCCGGCTCCTGCGCCCCCTTCTCCATCCGGGGCAGCAGGCTGAGTACCTCTTCCCCAGGAGTCTCCCCGGACCCTCCAAGGGGAGACCAGATAAAGGGACCTCGTCTAGATCCTCTTCAAGGGTCACCCAGTCCTAAGAGACCCAGAAGGCGCCGCGGTTGCCTTGACGGAGGATGCAGGATCAGAGTTCTCGGCAGGATCAGATCCCCTCTCCCTCCATCCCCTCGGACCCGTGAGCTTCCTAGATCTCCTCCGGATGACCCATCGTTCTTGGAGATCATGAGACACATCCAAGAGAACATGGGCTGGGATGCGGAAGAATTAGACCCCGAGAGACTACGCCTCGCTAGGTATCTTCGGCAGAAGGATCCTAAGCCTGTGGTGGTACCACCCTTGGTGGACACTTTTGTGGACGTCACCAAGGCACCGTGGAAGCGTCCACACTCACTCCCGGCGATGCCGAAGAAAGCTGACCGCCTGTACAAGGCTCCTAAGGAGGACCAGTACTTGGCTCAACATCCTCTGGCCGACTCTCTGGTCATAACAGCCTCACTGACCCGGTCCCAGAGCCGCAACATTTGAGCACCCTGCCACGGACCGAGTCCAAACAGCTGGGCGCTATGGGCGGCGCACATATGCTTCGTTACTTGCGCCATCAGATCCCTGAACTACTTGACCCATATGGTGCAGTTCCAAAATGCCTTGTGGGAACAGGGACTGGATCTGGCGGAGAAATTGCCAGAAGGTGAGCAGAAGGAGGAGATGTTGCAGCTCCTCCGTACGGGTTCAGACGTGGGAACCCAGGTGCTGCGAGGCAGCGTATGATTCCGCTGACTCCTCGGCCAGAGCGGCAGCTTCAGGCGATATGCCTCCAGGAACACTCATGGCTCCGTGTCTCGGATTTACCGGCCGTCCAGAAGAACATCATGGGCGTCTCTTTCGAAGGAGAAGTTCTCTTTGGTGAACCCTCTGAGAAGGTTCTCTGCCAAGCTCCAAGGGGCGGGAAGGCAGTGAGGTCGGTCCAGGCAGTGTGCCGGACGAGGCTCAGTTCCATTCGTGAGCAGCCGTTTTCGTGGCGGGCACAGAGACAACAGTCCGCACGGTCCCACAACAGAGGGCTCGGTTCCGCAGAGCCCAGGGAAGACAGCCAGCGGGCGAAGTCAGCGTCCAGCTAAGCTGGCTCAGCCATGGGCCTCCACCGCCACAGCCTGACTCCTTCCGGCCCCGCCCCTCAGGATCAATGGGACATCAAGGTGGGAGTCGATGGCAGTTACCTGCCAGGATGGCAGTCCATAACCACCGACAGGTGGGTTCTTCAGTTAGTCGAAGAGGCCACTTTATAGAATTCACAGACAAATCACCCTCGAGGCCTCCTCTGCTCTCCCGTTACTCGGGTCAGCACAAATTGCTTATCAGGCAAAAATACTTGCGCTCCTGCAAAGGAGGCGGTAGAGTATGTCCCAGAGAACCAGAGAGTGCGGATACTATTCCCACTTCTTTCTGGTTCCGAAGAAAACAGGGGATCTCCGTCCAATCCTGGACCTCAGCGACCTCAATATGTCAGTCGCCTACAAACGATTTCGCATGGTGACTCTGCAGGGTCTTATTCCCATGCTAAAGAAGGATGCCTTCTTAGTGTTCCTGGACATGCAGGACGCATACCTGCATATCCCCGTAGCTCAAGCGCACAGGAGGTTCCTGCGCTTCAAGTTCCTCGGCCACCACTTCCAGTTCCAAGCTCTTCCGTTCGGACTGTCATCGGCCCCCAGGGTCTTTACCAAATGCATGGCAGTCGTGGCAGCGTCTCTAAGGAGACAGGGCCATTATGTGTTCCGTACTTGGATGATTGGCTTCTCATGGCGCCTCAGAGGCGTTGTTGATGGCTATCCAGAGCACCCAGGCTCTGTTTGGTCTCTGGGCATCATAATCAATTCGAGAAGTCTGTCCTTGTACTGTGCATGAAGCTGCAGTTCATGGAGCAATTCTGGACACCGTTCAGGGAGCATTTCTTCCAGACAGGCGGATGCATCAGATCCTCATCAGGGATCTCTCGTGAAGACTGTCCCTGCCAGGCTGGTCCTGAATCTGCTCGGACACATGGCTGGGACATTCCGACTGTCCCTTTGGCAAGGCTCCACATGCGGGTAACTCAGTGGATGCTCAAGGTGCAGTGGGACCAAAGGCAAGACCACATGCAGCATCGGTCAGAATCACAAATGCCGTGATTCGAGACTGGCAGTGGTGGCTAGACCCAGAAGCGCTCTCTGCGGGTGTCCTTTTCAGCGCCATCCCGGGGTGATCCTTTCACAGATGCCTCAGGGCTGGGGTGGGAGCACACCTGAGCAGGGTGAGGTCCCAGGAGCGTGGACCCCTCAAGAAGCTCATATTCACATCAACATTTTGGAGATGAGGCGGTCCTTTATGCCCTGCAGGCCTTCCAGTCAGAGACCTGCCGATTACTCTTATGATCCAAACAGACAACACGCGGTGATGTATTACCTCAACAAACAGGGCGCACACTCTTACCCCTTTGCGGGAAGTGCTTTTCTCTGTTTTTTCTGGCGAGGCGTTGTCCCTCTCCTGGGCGGAACAGATTCCTCGCCTTCCCTCCTTCCCGTTGATCCAGAGAGGTTCTCAAACTGCGCGGGGAGCTGTAACAGTGATCCTGGTAGCCTTTCTGGCTCAGGCAGATCTGGTTCCCCTTGCTCACGCAGCTGTCCCGGGGACCTCGGTCCGTTGCCCTTCAGCTCCCATCTCTTGTCTCAGGAGGAAGGTTCACTGGTCCACCCGGACTTACGTTCACTGAACCTGCATGCATGGCTCCTAGAGACATAGCCATTTTGCGACACGGGGTCTCGCAAGAGGTGGCGGAAGTTCTTTCCGCAGCCAGAAAGCTGGCAACGTATGCGACGTACGCCATGAAATGGCGCCAATCTTCCTGGACATAAGTCTCCACCACTCATTCACACTAGTGGGATTAGCGCCGGAGGCACCTAAGACCATCGAGACAAACTTTTGCGGAGGGTCGGTCACGGAGGCGGGCGCCCGCGAGACCTGGCGCCCGCGAGCAGCGGCTCGAGCGGTAATGACCATCTCGGCGACGACCCTCCAACCGCCTCAGTTCCATTTTTCCCGCCGTTGAGTGCGCTTCAGTGACGACGTCGCTCGCCTGTCGGGAGTCAAACTTCAAACTAGCGCATAGTTTTCAGTTTGTTTTTGTAACTTTATCACGATAAGTAGTATCGCAATTTTATTCTATTTTCGTTAAATTTTCTAATATTTAAATTTTACTTGAAGAAGTCTCGGCCTACTGAGGAGTCGACCATGAGCAGGTCAGGTGGCGGTGGGAGACTTCGTGTAAGCTGTTCAGTCAGCGGGCTGGGTCGGTCAGGCTCCTTCTCCTCAGCGGGGTTCCGACAGCGGTCAGTCCGATGCCGGGATGGGCGGTCCCCGCCCGGCATAAAAATAAGCGGTCGCATTCTCGGCACCGTTAAACCTCGAGCTCTTCTTGGCCCACAGGTCAAAAGAGAAGCATCACTCGAGGTCGCCCTCTATGTATGTCTCGCGCCGACGCCGGGTTATCGTTGCCAGTTGCCGGTCTCCTCTCGGAGTCGCCAACTTCCGTGTCGCGTCCTCGACATGAGCCCCTCCCCGCCTATAGGTAGGACTCCAGATGAGCAGTTTCATCAGTGGGCCGCTCTTATGGAGCAATGGGCTCGGAGGTTGGTTCTTCTGCCTGGCTCGGTTGCCTCGGAGCCCTCGGGCCCCTCCGGCGATCAGGTAGGGCGGTTGGACCTTCCTAGTCGCGTGGCGCCTTCTTCGGTGCCAGCGACTCCATGCTTAGGTGTTTCCCCCCCTCACATGGTTGCGGCGCAGGGGGCCTCACCGATGCCCTTATCTCCTGGTTTTTTTCCTTCTCTAGCTTTCCAGGTTCCTGGGGCTCTTGCGGCGCCTTCTGCAGGGTCTGTTGGCTTGTCTGCGCCGGTTTTCGGTGCGCTGGGTCTTCGCGGCGCCAGCAGGTCTCATGGCGCGCGCCCGGTGATGCCGTTGGATAGGCGTCGTCGTCCAGCGGCGTGTTCGACGCCACGCCGTGCGGCGTTGTCGTCCAGCGGGGCGCGTGCCTCGCCCGAGCGCCCGTCGCCTCCTCGAATGCCGTCTTCAGCCCGTTTTGCCGTCTCGGCCGGCAGCCATAGGGACTCTCCTTGTTTTCTGCTATTTCCTCCTCTCCTAATTTTCCTCCTTTCCTGTCCAAACAGTCCTTTCTGGACCATCAGGAGATGATCTTGAGCCTGACCCAGACCTTGGTTGGGTGATGAAGTGGAAACAGGATCTTTCTTTGCTACAGAGCCTGTGGTGAGGACCTGTCCTTTAAGTCTCTGTTGAAGAACCTGGGATCCACTCTTTCTCTCCAGACTACAGACATCGATCCTGGGAAGATATTAAGACTCCAGTATCTTCATGCTTGGAGTCCTGGTTTGACTCCTCCGATCCAGCCTTCCTTGAGCGCTGTCTCAAATGGTATGGAATAATCCTGCTCTTATTCCCTCAGTGGCTAAATCCATTGATAAAAGTATTCAGCTCCCAAGGATCGTCCCATTTGGCATCCCAAGCTTGCGGATCTATTGTAGTCCTGGCAGAGAATGACAAAGTCGTTCTTCCTCAAACTACTACAGCTCGACCTATTAACAAAGAGTCTCGTAAGATTGATACATTAGGTAAGAGAGTCTTTCTGCCTCCCTCTAAGTATCGTATTGCCAGTTATCAAGGCTATTTTCTCAGTATGAGTATATCCTGTGGCACTCTATGAAAAGAATGGTTGAAGCTCTTCAGATTCGGATTCAAGTCAGAGCTTCTTCTGACCGTTATTAGAGGTATTGAGTCCAATAACCAACAGGTCAAAGCCGCCATGGACGCTTCGACACTGCTTCTCGCTCAGCAGCCGCGGGGATTTGTACTCGGCGCCATTCCTGGCTGCGTACTTCTGGCTTCACGAATGATGCTCAGCAGCAGGTGATGGCGCTGCCTTTTGATGGCTCCTTTCTTTTTGGCCCTCAGGTGGAGCAAGCCTTAGAGGCCACTCAGAAGACTAGATCGGCCATTAAGTTGGCCAGACCTCCGCCTGCCCCTCTCGGGGGCATGTGAACAGACGTCAGTTTCATAGTCGTCAGTCCTTCCGAGGCAGAGGCAGGAGCTTCCGCAAAGCCAACCTGCCCAACCTGAAAGACACGGCAAGCAAGAGGGGCCTAAAGCTCCCAGCGCTACCTTATAGTCGTTGGCCCAAGTTCCATCCACTCTGCCGAGGTGGCACTTTCTCCTCCGGTGGGAGGTGGTTTGATGTGCTTCTACAACCAGTGGAAGTCCATAACTTCGGACAAATGGGTCCTTCGGATAATTGTGAGGGTTATTCTCTCAATTTCTTGAAACCCCGAATTGTCCTCCCAGGCAACAACCCAGGTTGTCGGCCTCTCAGTCAGACCTCCTCACCCGGAGATCCAGGGCCTTCTGAACAACAGGGCAATAGAACTGGTGCCCCGCATCTCGCGAAACACAGGTTCTACTCCATTACTTTCTGGTTCCAAAGAAATCTGGGGGATCGCCCCATTCTAGACCTCAGAAAGTTAAACAAATTTCTCCCCAGGAGAAATTCAAGATAATTCCTAGGTACCCTGTTACCCTTGCTGCATCAGCACGACTGGCTGGCCTCTCTGGATATGCAGGATGCTTACCAGCATATCCCCGTCCACCTGACCCACCGCAAGTTCCTCAGGTTTGTAGCTTTGGGTCAGCATTATCAGTTCAGAGTCCTGCCCTTTGGGCTATCCTCGGCGCCGTGAGTTTTTACAAAGTGTTGTGCAGTTCTCGCGGCGCATCTCAGGAAAGTCGGACTCCGAGTGTTTCCCTACCTGGACGATTGGCTTCTAGCAAGCCCTTCCGGCCAAGGGACTTTGGAAGCCGTGCAAACGACTTCTCGTCTTCTCACGTCCATGGGAGTTCTGCTGAATTTGAAAAATCTCAACTGCAACCTCCCAGGGCTCCTTTTCATAGGGCGCTTCTAGACACCTCTTCGTGGAGGCTTTCCTTCCAGAGGACAGAAGACTCGACATCCTTGAATAGCCCGTTACATCAGGGAGAACCAATCGGTTACAGCTCTCTCGATACAGCATGTTGGGTCTCATGGCGTCCTCGGTCTTCACTGTCCCTCTGGCCCGACTGCACATGAGGAACCACCCAATGGGTGCTCTCCACTCAGTGGTCCCCGACCTCTCACCCCAGTCTTATCCCATCAAGGTGGCGGAGCCCCTTGAAGGTCTCTCACCTGGTGGTCTCAAGAAGCAATCTCCTGGAAGGATTCCCTTTGCTCCCGGATCATCAGATCTCCATCACCACAGGCGCATCGCTAATGGGATGGGGAGCTCACTGTCTCTCCCTCCACACTCAAGGTGTATGGACTCAGTTGAAACTCATCTCCCACATAAATGTCCTGGAGATGAGCGGTCCTCTATGCAATCCAAGCTCTGAAGGATGTCCTTTGTCACAAGAACATTCTCCTTCAAGCGGACAACAAAGCAGTGATGTATTACATCAACAAACAAGGCGGTGCTCATTCTTATCCCTTTGCAGGGAAGCAATGAGGGGTGTGGGAGTGGTGCTTGGAGCACAAGTCTCTGATTCAAGCGGTTTATCTGCCAGGTATACAAAGCGACCTAGCAGATCATCTCAGCAGAGCGGAGGCAGACCCTCACAGTGGTCTCTCGATCCAGCCGTAGCTCGGTCCCTGTTCAAAAGTGGGGACTCCAGACCTGGACCTTTTGCATCCCCACTCAGCACAAAACTCCCTCTCTTCTGCTCCAGAAATCCAGGGCCTGGCATTTTCTGTCAGGATCGTTCAGGCTGCGGTGGACAAAGCGCTTTCTTTCGCCTTTCCACCGCTTCCTCTAATCCAGAGATACTCCTCAAGTTCGAGTCTCAGGGGACCAAGATGATTCTCATTGCTCCTTCCTGGCCTCGGCAACTATAGTTTCTCTACTCAACAGTATGTTGGCAGCCTCTCGAGACCACTTCCTTTGCAAATCAGTCTTTTGACTCAGGGTCGTTGGTCCATCCCAACCTGAAATCACTTCACCTTCGTGCTTGGCTCCTGGCGAGATAGAAGTGAATCGGTTCAACGTCTCTCGTAGAGTCTCAGACATCCTTCTGGCTGCTCGCGAAGCCAGCCACCCAGACGTCACGCTTCCAAATGGAAGCGTTTTTCTCTCTGGTGTGCAAAATCTTCTTGGAATCCTTTTCCTGTCCTCCTGGCAAGGTTCTGGAGTATCTTTTGGACCTGTCAAACTTAGGTCTTCAGTACTCCACAGTTAAAGTTCACCTTAGTGCCATCTCAGCGTTCCATGAGCGGTTTCTTCCTTAACTCTGGCTCAGTTACCTATAGTGAAGAGATTTCTTAAGGATTCTCCATACCAGACCCCTGTTAAGCGTCCAGTTGCAGCCTGGGACATTAACCTGGTGCTGGACATGCTCACTCGGAAGCCTTTGAGCCCTTAGCTACCTGTGAGCTAAAATTTCTTACCTGGAGAGACTGCCTTCCTGGTGGCCGTTACCTCAGCCTGGGGTCTCTGAGATACATGCCTTGGTTACGGACCCTCCGTATACTGTATTCCATAAAGACAAGGTAGTTCTCCGTACTCATCCTAAATTTCTTCCCAAGGTTGTGTCAGAATTCCATCTAAACCAACCTCTGGTACTTCCGCTTACCGCTAATTTCCAAAATGAAGGAGCGAGCTCTTCATTCCTTGGATGTTAAGAGGCCTTGCGGTTCTATTTAGATAGAACCAAGGATGTTCGCAAGACTCAGCAACTGTTCGTTTCTTTCAGCGACACCCGGCTGGGTCAACCTGTCGCTATTAGATGCATCTCTTCATGGTTAGTGGCATGCCTCGTCATTGCTATTCCATGGCTCAAGTTAAATTAGAAGGTAGAGTATCGCTCACTCTACTAGGGTGATGCTGGCATCCCTAGCGAAGTCGCAATGTTCCAATTGCAGATATATGCAATCGCCACCTGGAGCTCAGTGCATACCTTCGTTAAGCACTATGCACTGGATGTTCATGCTAGGCGACATTCCGCATTCGGCAGAACTATCCTTAATGGGCTTCTATCTTGAGCGTGTGAGCTCTGACTCTCCTGCCGCCCTTTTGGGGATTATCAACGGTACTCTCCACTAGTGTGAATGAGTGGTGGAGACTTATGTCCAGGAAGATATGAAAATTGCGTACCTACCCGTAATTCTTGATCTTCTTGGACGAGTCTCCACCACTCATTCCACACCCCACCCTCCATCCCCGAGCTCACGCTGTATTGGTCTTCACTCCTCAGATCTTTGGGCCGTGAGGACTTCTTTGCTGACCCTTCTTACACGGGTCATACGGACTATCTTATGTCCGTTTTTTAATATTGGTTTACTCTTTCGTTAGTTCGCTGCACCTCCTTGGTAAAAAGGTACTGAGGCGGTTGGAGGTAGTCGCTGAGATGGTCATTACAGCTCTGAGCCGCTGCTCGTGGTCTCCATGGCGCCGTCTCTCGCGCCGACCCTCCAGCAAAAGTTTGCTCGATGGGTCTTAGTGCCTCCGGCTAATCCCACTAGTGTGAATGAGTGGTGGAGACTCGTCCAAGAAGATCAAGAATTACGGTGAGTGCGTAATTTTCCTTTTTGTGTTAGTGGTCGCAGCATGCTGGCCTTTCCCCTCTAGGTTGCCCAGTGAAAGCGGTGTTAGAATACCTGCTCTCCCTTTTCCATTCGGGTCTCGCCTACTCTATAAGTGCACCTCTGCGCTATTTCTGCTTACCACTTTCCCAGTGGAACAGCGCACAGTGGCGCAACTTGATGCCTCTCGAGACTTTCTGAGAGGGGTGTTACACCTTAGGCCACCCATTAAGGACCCTGTTCCTCCATGGGATTTACTCTTTGTCCTGGAACAGCTCACGCTCCCCCCTTTTGAACCTGCAGCGGATTGCGAGCTGCGTTTCTTGTCTGGAAAACGTTATTTTTAGTTGCTGTTACGTCAGCAAGGAGAATTTCCGAGCTTCACGCTCTCATGTGTAAGGAACCTTATTTGATTTTCCACCAGGACAGTGTGTCCCTGAGGACGAATCCTAAGTTCTTGCCTAAGGTGGTCTCTGCACTCACTCTCCAATCAGGACATCGACCTGCCTGTATATTTCCTAAATATTCTAATAGAGGAGAGCGCTGCTCCACCCTGGATGTTCACCTGTCTAAGGTATTACCTGAACAGGACTAAACAGCTTCGCAAGTCGGAGCAACTCTTCGTTTCCTTCGCTGAGAGGATGATGGGCCAACCAGTATCGAAGCAGTCCCTTTCTCGCTGGCTTGTCCAGTGTATATCATACTGCTATGATACAAAGCAGAAACCCCTCCCGGGTACAGTCCGGGGCCATTCCACTAGGGGGGTGGCTACCTCCTTTGCAGCACTTCGTAACGTCTCCTCCTCTGCCATTTGTGCTGCAGCCACTTGGAGCTCTGTGCATACTTTTATCAGGCATTATAGCCTGGACATTGCTTCACGGCGAAGAGCCAGTTTGTGCTTGCGCGTGCTGGGGTCTCTGTCCTAGAGTCAGGACTTGGTATGGATTTTCCTAGTTTCCTCCTCCCAGAATGCTTACAAGTGTGCTTGGAAATCAGTCTAATGGTGTTACCTGCTGCAAGAGCTGTATCTCGAAGTAAGATAGTACAGTTACGTAAGAACTTACCGTAACAGTAGATCTTCGAGAACAGCTCTTGCAGCAGGTCCCTTCCCGCCCACCTTCCCCCTTGGAGGAGGCATGGCTTTCCGAGCCTTTGGCAGGGGTTTACGCCTTTTGTCTTCTGATGGTGGATCCTCGGTCTCCCATTCTGATGTCCTCCTGCGGCCGGAAGTCTCCGGCGGGAGAACTGGGGTATCTGGCGGGACCGCCCCCTTATGTACTACGCCTGACGTTGGAGGCGGGACTGACGTCGGGAGGCGGTCCCCGCTGAAGATAGCTAGCTAGAAGAATTCCGTGGGGTCCTGACGCCTGCCGGCTTCAGTCCTAATGGTGTTACCTGCTGCAAGAGCTGTTCTCGAAGATATACTGTTACGGTAAGTTCTTACGTAACTGTACTGTCTTAGAATTGTTCGGCCAGGGTCTGCCTCTGGAATTCGAGCAGTACCCTCCAAGCCTAGCCCGCACCCCATGGGAGGAGAGAGTATCCGCCCACGCTCAGTCGACTCTCCAAGACGACATTGCTCAGCTCCTCCTCAAGGAGGCAGTAGCTCGAGTGCCAGATCCTCCACCAGACTCAGGGTTTGTTTCCAGGTACTTCCTGGTTCCAAAGTGGGCAGGGGGGCTGGTGCCCCATTCTAGATCTGCACGACCTGAATCAGTATCTCAGGCCACGCACCTTCCAGATGGTAACTCTGTCCCAGATCATTCCATCCCTGGAGCAAAACATGTGGTTCTGCTCACTGGATCTTCAGGATGCGTTCTTTCACATCCCAGTCCATCTGTCCCAACAGCGGTTCCTCTGCTTCAGAGCAGGGGGAACCCTATGCGAGTTTTGAGCCATGTCATTCAGCCTGTCTTCAGCCCCACGGGTCTTCACCAAATGCCTGTGCAGTGGTGGCAGCCCACCTCAGGCGTGGTGGGGGTCAGAATATACCTACCTAAGTGATTGGCTCTTAGAGTGCCACCCAGCAGGAGGTGGAGAGGTCCAGGGACCTGGCCCTCCAGACCTGCTCCCAACTCTGCCTCATGATCAACAAGGCCAAATTGAAACTCGTGCCTTCTCAGGTGATGTGTTTCATCGGGGCAGAGCTCGACTCTTGGCGAGCCAGAGCCTGGCTCCCGGCGAACAGGCAGAGGTTCTCTCCTTCTTTGCCCAGTCATTTCTGATTGAGCACTCGCACCCTGCCTGGGACTTTCTGCACCTTCTTGGTTACATGGCAGCCTGCACCTCCGTGGTCCGTTGGGCCCGGTGGCATATGCTCTTCCTTCAGTGGGAGTTGGCCGTCCAGTGAACTCAGCGCCTAGGTCATTTCAACCAGCTCATCACTGTGACCCAGAAGATGTGGGACACTCTCCAGTGGTGGACCATCACAGACTGGTTGCAGGAAGGGATCCCGTTTGTTAGCCCCGAGCCGATGGTCGTCCTCACGACCGGTGCCTCTCTCATGGGCTAGGGGACCCACATGGGGGACAACAGGGCCCATGGGATCTTACTTCGACTGGGAGCTCTTGAGCAGGCTATCACAATTAGGACTATGCTGCAGGCACTAGGACTCTCTGTAAAATTTCTCAGCCAGCAGTACCCAGCAGGGACCGCCCCTGACATCGGCTGCACCCCGACGTCAGCTCTGGTACAAAAGGGCGCGATCAGCTCCACCCAGTTATTTTCCTGTCGTGTTCGGCGTCGTGAAGAGTTCCTGTTCCTTGGCTTCCAGCCAGCTAAAAACCTAGATTTTGCCTTTTTGTGCCTTTTTTTTCTCCAGTTTCGTCGGTTCTCTCTGCCTACCGGTATGTCTTCACAGTCTTTGGTCTCCTCATTGGGACCCCACGTCAACAAGTGCAGTTGCAGCCGCCAAATTCAGTCTAAAGACGGCCATAAACAGTGCGTTTTTTGCCTGGGGTCTCAGCATGACTTTGTGGCCTGTTAGTCCTGTAAAGTTCACCAGCCCGACTCGGATCTGCCACTGAAGGCCCTGGCGTGCCTGCTTGAACAGAAAATGGACCTGCACACCTCAGGGGAGAGGCAGAAGAAAAAGGATAAAACTAAGCGGTTCCGCGAAAAAGACCGTAGTCGGTCCTGGCACCAGTCCAGGTCCCGGTCTCGCTCCCGCCCTCGGCCTTCTTCTAAGAAAGGCCGTGGTTCGATGGGCTCAGGTGAGCATCCTGAATCTAAAGACCAGGCTAAGGCTGGGCCTTCGGGGGAGAGGCCAGCGAGGCCTAAGGTGACTCCTCTAAGGGTCACGGAAAAGTTCTCGGAGGCGCAAGCTTTGGCCCCGCCTTCCAAAACCTAAGTACCACCAGTCAAGAGCGTGCCTTCGGAGTCGAAGGACACTCTGGTGCCCACGGTCGGTACCCTGTCGTCGGTACCCTTACTGACGCCGAGTGATGGGGCAGCGGATCTGGATGCAGCTGGCGAAGGGGCTGCATCTCCATCCCTAAGTTCTCCTCCTCCCCACCGGGCTCAGAGGCTCCCTTCAAGGTTGGCGTTCCAGATATTCCATTTCCAGGAAAGCAGCCTCTGTTTTCTCGAAGGGCGAGATCAGGATCTGTTTTCCTTCTGGTGGGGCAGGTCCAGAAGCAGGGCCCCCCAAAGCCAGCCCGTCACTGGTCCCAGACCGTTCAGGTAAACCACAGTCAAGAGGTGCTTCTTCACCGAGGAAGACCTCCAGTAGACCGCCGCCTACACCTCCTCCCAGGGCTTGTTCCCGTTTACGGTCCGTAGACTGACACCGGCGCTCTACCAGATCAGGTAGCCGACGCTGGGTCAGGTCTCACACCAGGAGCCATTCCCGTTCTGTTAGATAGGACCGCTCCCGCCGTCGGTCCCCTGACAGATGTTGGTCTCCGCTCTGCTGTCGGTCTTCAGACCGCCATCGGTCGGTGAGCCATCGACGCTCGAGTGGGGCTAGTCAGAAGGATAGGTCTGGCTATTCGTCACCCAGTAGCCCTTCCTCTTCTTCTTTGTCTTCTACCTCTTCCTTTTCAGGAATTGGGGGTTCCCCCAGAAGAGAAGGACCAGCCCCGCTCGCCTTCTGATGATCCCACTTTCATGGACGTCATGAGGCACGTCCAGGCCTCCAATGAGTGGGACACGGAAGACCTGGATCTGGAACGGTGGCATTTGGCTAAGTACCTGAGGCAAAAGGAGCCTAAGCCCTTGGTGGTGCCATCTTTAGTGGACACATTCCAAGACCTCACCAGAGTGATCTGTAAACGTCCGACTTCGGTCCCGGCAGTTCCAAAGAGATCAGACAGGGATGAACCCTTCTTGGCCGAGCACCCTCAGGCGGACAAATCTAAGCAGGCTAAACACCTCAGCTCACAGCCTCCCGATCCGGAATCCCGCTATTTGAACCAGGGGGGCAAGACGGTGTATTCTGCCCCCACCTGTTCAGTTAGGTCCCTGAATTTCCTTACGCACATGGTCCAGTACCAGAATTCGTTATGGGAATGGGGACAAGAGCTGGTTAACGCCTTGCCAGACTCTGAGAAGAAAACGGAGATTCTGGACGTCCTAAAATTGGTCTCGGACGTAGGCACACATGTTTTGCATGTCTCGTATGACACTGCGGTTACAGCAGCCAGAGCGGCAGCATCAGGTGTCTGCCTCAGGTGCCATTCCTGGTTGAAGGTCTCGGGCTTTCATCAGGATCTGCAGTCCGGCATCTGGGACTTACTGTATTGTTTGGGCAGGAGACTGAGTTTCTGATCTCATGCCTCCAAGAATCAGACAAATCCATCTGGTCTGCCCGCCAAATGTACCGTGGAGACCTGCAGAAACAGCGAAAGGAGCCATTTCGAAAGCCCTCATGTGGTCAAGCCCATGACAATCAACAGGGCCAGAGAGGAGGCTTTCGGAGGAGAGCCGGCAACCAGCAGCCTGGAGGCACTCCTCCCCATGGGCCCAAGTCCTCCCAGGCCTCTCTGCCCGCCCCTGGCTCCGCCCAATGATTCTCTTCCGGCCCACCTCCTCCAGTGGAGGTACCAGGGGAGGTGGTAGGGGGTTGCTTCTCCCTGTACTTTCAGGGATGGAGCTCGATAACTGTGGACAAATGGGTCCTAGACGTCATAAGGAGAGGACACACTTTAGAGTTCATGGAATTCCTCCAGACACTCGACCAAAGTTCTCGAGATATCCTCCTTCTTATATCCCTCTCATAGAAGGAGAGATACAGGCCCTCTTGCAAAAAAGGGCGTTAGAACCAGTCCCCCTGTGACAGCGGGGAAAAGGGTATTACTTCCAATTCTTCGTGGTCCCAGAAAAGACTCAGGACCTTCGTCCCATTCTGGACCTAAGTTCTCTAAATCTTTATATAGAGTACTAAAGGTTCCGGATGGTGACTCTTCCAGGTCTTTTTCTTCTGCTGCACCAAGGGGACTGGCTCTGCTCCCTAGACATGCAAGATGCGTACATGCATATCGGGGTCTTTCCCCCTCACAGGAAGTTTCTGAGGTTCCACTTCCAAGGGGAACATTACCAGTTTTGAGTTCTCCCATTCGGCCTCTCTTCCGCTCCTCGAGTCTTCACAAAGTGCTTGGCAGTAGTGGCTGCAGCTCTAAGGCATCAGGGACATTATGTCTTCCCTTACCTGGACGATTGGCTGCTAGCAGCCCCATCAAGGTCACACCTGCTTCAAGCTCTCAGAGATGCCCATTCTCTCTTCCGAGACCTGGGGATCACCCTGAACCATCCAAAGTCTTCCCCAGAACCCAGCCGAAGACTCGTCTTTATCAGAGCGGTCATGGATTAGATCCAGGGCATGGCTTTTCTACCTCCAGAGAGGGGCGATCGCTTGCAGGAGATAGCCGGATCGGTTCTAGTAACTCCTCAGGTCCCAGCAAGGACCTTCCTCAGACTTCTGGGTCACATGGCGGCAGCCATTGCAGTCACTCCTCTGGCCCGCCTCCACATAAGAATCCCACAGTGGATGCTCACGGTGCTGTGGGATCAGTGCTGCAATGACCTAGACCACATGGTCAGAGTCACAGAGCCAGTAAAAAGAATGCTTCTTTGTTGGATGGATCAACGCAATTTGGAAAGAGGGGTCCCCTTCCGTCCGGAGCTCCCAAATCAGACCCTTATGACGGATCCCTTGCATTTGGGGTGGAGGGCCTCACCTAGGGGCCCGCCAAACACAAGGCATTTGGACCCCTGAGGAGCGCGTACTCCACATCAATGTCCTGGAGATGCGGGCGATCCTCAGTGCGCTACATGCCTTTCAGGAGGACCTCATGCCAGGCTCTCTTCTGGTTCAGACGGACAATATGGCGGTCGTCTTCTATATCAACAAGCAAGGGGGAGCTCATTCTTACCCCCTATGCTGGGAGGCAATGAGAGTCTGGTATTTGGCACTGGAACAGGACATCAGTCTCGCCATGGTGCACGTTCCAGGTGTCCTCAATGACCTGGCCGACAGTCTCAGCAGATCTCGGTCCAGGGCATACGAGTGGAAGCTACTGCAGTCAGTAACGGACCCGCTGTTCGACAAATGGGATCGTCCAGATCTGGACCTGTTTGAGTTACCACGCAACACCAAATTGCCACTTTTCTGCTCGCGAGAGCCCGCGCTTGGTGTTTTCTGCCCAGACACGTTGTCCTATGTTGGGCAGGGAGGTTTCTTTACGTCTTCACTCCCTTTCCTCTCATCCAGAGGGTTCTGTTGAAGTTACAGGCCGAGGGGGTGCGAATGATTGTGATCACCCTGTTATGGCCTCGGCAGATTTGGTTCCCACTACTTAAGCGACTATCCATGGAACCTCCAATCCCGCTGCCAATATGCTCGTAGTTGCGGTCCCAGGATCAGGGCTCGCTGGTCCATCCCGATCTCTGATCCTTACACCTTCATGCTTGGCTCCTTCGGACGTAGCAGAATACAGGTACGGGGTATCACCAGAGGTGGCGGATGTTCTTGTGTCGGCGAGGAAGCCCTCCACATGTTCCACTTACACTATGAAATGGAAGCGGTTTTGTTTGTGGATCTTGTCTCACCATCTGGATCCCATTACCTGTCCAGTGAACTCAGCTCTTCAGTATTTCCTCTCCTTATATCAGCAAGGCTGAGTTACTTCTCCATAAAGGTATACATGTGGGCCATCTCGGCTTATCACACCCTTTCAGGAGACAGAACCTTAGCCTAATTGGATGTGGCCCGCACCTTTTTATGGGGGATTCTTCACATGAGACCTCCCATTCGGGATCCTATCCCACCCTGGGACCTCCTTTTTGTGTTGGAGAAGCTTACTCTTCCCCATCTGAACCTGCAGCCGATTGTGAGCTGCAGTCTCTTTCTTGGAAGGTTTGTTTTTGAGTTGCCATTACTTCAGCTCGAAGGGTTTCCAAGCTGCAGGCTCTGATGTGTAAAGAGCCGTACTTAATTTTCCACAGAGAAAGGGTTTCCTTGAGAACGAACCCCAAGTTTCTTCGAAAGTAGTCTCGAGGTTGACCCTCAACCAGTCGGTTGACCTTCCAGTTATTTTCCTTTTCCTCTAACAGAGGGCTCTCCTTTCACACTTGGACATTCCTGGGGGCGCTTAGGTATTACCTTAAGCGAGCGGCTAATCACTGTAAAGCGGGCAACTGTTTGTGGCCGTCCAGCCACAACACTTGGGTACACCGGTGTCCAAGCAGACCATTTCTGAATGGATTGTCCACTGTGTCTCTTTCTGCTATGAGAAGCCCAACAAGCCTCTTCCGTGCCTGGTTAGGGGTCACTCCACCAGGGGAGTGTCTGCTTCCTTTGCCACACTGCGGAACATCTCCATTAAGGACATTTGTACGGCAGCTACCTGGAATACAATGCATACTTTCGTAAAGCACTTCAGCTTGGACATTGCCTCCAGACACCGTGCAGGCTACGGCCTAGCAGTCCTTCAGGGACTACTGTCTTGAGCTTCTGTGTTCAGCTTCATCTCTTCCCCCTCCTGGGGTCGATTCCTCCTTGGCGAGGGACTGCTTAGGATTCAATCCTAATTGTGATAGCTTACTGCAAGAGCTCTCACTCAAAGTAAGATAATACAGATCTTACTTCAAGAAACGGCTCTTGCAGCAGGTTACACCATTAGGACTGAAGCTGGCAGGCGCCAGGACCCCACGGAAATTTTCTAGCTAGCAGTATTCAGCGAGGACTGCCCCCGACGTCGGTCCTGCCCACAGTGTCAGGCATAGTACATAAGGGGGCAGTCCCCCAGAATCCACAGTTCTTCTCCCGCCGTCGACTCTCCAGCATCTGCCTCTCGGTCTCTACCTAGCTTATGACGACTTAGAACTTCTTCAAGTAGTTTCTACAAAACTAAAGTCCTCTCCAACTCCTTCTTTTGAGGGACACCTTTCCAAGTGTGCCTGTGGAAGACAGATCCCTTTCAAGGATCCTCATACATCCTGCGTGTGGTGCTTAGGCCCAGACCACGACACCAAGGCCTGCTCTTTCTGTCAAGGGTTCAACAACCGCACCAGGATCCGCCATCAGAAGGCACTTCAGGCATATCTTTTAGAAGAGAAACTTAGCAGGAAGGACAAAGAACCTTCCTCCAGGGGTGATTCTTCCTCCAAAACACCGGGAGAAAGCAAGGTCCAGATCCCCGAACTGGACCTCGGACTCGCGTAGCTCAGGCTCCACCAGATCTGACCACCCTCCCTCCAGGGCTCGTTCTCAGCGCCCTCCGGTCTAAGTCAAGGCTACAGGCGGTTCTTCGACTCTTCAGCCCATCAAAACGTCTAGGCCCTTGGCTTCCTCCACTCCCTCCTGGGCCTCTTCCAAGTCTTCGGAACGCCACAGGTCTTCCTCCTCCTCCTGACGTCGGGATCCTGACTCCTGATCGGTCTCCCAGCCTCCCAGGGATCCGGATCCACCACCCAGGAAGATGAGAGACCTGACGTCCCTAAAGCAGACAACAGACCTGACGTGGGCCAAGCACCCGAAGTCGGCCAGTCATTCACCGGAGCCAAGGACATCGGCCAAGCACCGGACGCCGGCCGGGCGTTTGCGGACCCGAAGTCGTCGGCCAAGTGACCGACGGCCTCACGCTCTCCAGAGCGAAGACTGCCCCCAGTCACCGGTTGCAGGGACTCCACGGAGGAGGACACGACCTTGCCTGAAGACCAGGAAGGTGATACAGAGGATGCCGGGCTTCGGAGGGAACCTTCGCCCACCCCGGAGACACCCGCACACCCGACCCCGGCGACAGACCACTGGCGCCAGGCCCGTCGTCGGGCATGAACATACAAGAGGTAAAGGATCTCTTTACTTTCTGGTGGGACACCATCCGAAAAGACGTGGTCCCTGTAAAGCCTACTCCTTCACCTCCTAAGCCCCCTCCTCCAAAAGGGTCAGCAGGATGACCACCAACTCCTAAGGAGCAGACTCCACCTCCTAGAGGTAGATCCAAGGACTGGAGAAGGCCTTCCTCAAGATCTCCATCAGGGTCTCCCAGTCCCAAGCGACCCAGACGTCGTCGGTACACTCCGTCAGGGGAGGACTCCAGATCGGATATCTCGGAATTCTCCAGATCTCCTTCTCCACTCAGCATCCCATCACCTGACCCACAGGACCTACCCAGGTCTCCTCCGGATGATCCCTCCTTCTTTGAGATCATGAGGCACATCCAGGACAACATGGGATGGGATGCGGAAGACCTCGATCCCAAGAGACGGCGCCTTGCCCATTATCTTCAGCAGAAGGATCCAAAGCCTATGGTAGTGCCACCCTTGGTGGACACCTTCGTGGACGTCACCAAGGCTGCGTGGAAGCATCCGCACTCCACCCCAACTGTGCCGAAGAAAACTGACCGCCTGTACAAGGCCCGGAAAGAGGACCAGTACTTGGCTCATCAATCTCTGGCTGACTCCCTAGTCATTACGGCCTCGCATGACTGGTCCCAAAGACCGCTGCATATGAGCACACAGCGACCGGACCAGGAATCCAAACATCTGGATGCCCTGGGGAGATGCATGTATACGCCTGCTACATGCTCCATCAGGTCCCTGAACTACCTCTCTCACATGGTACAGTTTCAGAATGCCCTGTGGGAACAGGGCCAGGACCTAGTCGATGAATTACCGGATGGCGATCAGAAGGCGGAGCTCCTAAACCACCTCCGCATAGGGTCTGATGTGGGAACCCAAGTGCTACGAACCACATACGATTCTGCAGACTCATCTGCCAAAGCCGCAGCTTAAGGCATCTGTCTTCGGAGACACTCTTGGCTGCATGTCTCTGGCTTTACCCCGGACGTGCAGAAGAACATTCTTGACGTCCCTTACAATGACAAAGTACTTTTTGGTGAGCCCTTGGAGAAGGTCATCACCAAGCTCCAGGACGCTGGGAAGGCAGTCAGGTCTGTACAGACCATGTACAGATCAAGGCCTGGTTCCTTTCATAGGAGTCAGAGCCGTTTTCGCAGCCGGCAGCAGCCACATTTGGCCAGCAACAAAGGGGCACTTTTCAATGTAGAGCCCAGGCTAAGTCGTCCCCAGGCAGAGGCCAGCATTATACCAAACCAGCCCAGCCTGCAGGGACCAATGCTGCCGCAGCATAACTCCTTCCCGGCCCCTGCCCCTCCTCAGGATCAACGGACACAAAAGGTCGGGGGTCGCCTCGCTCACCGCTTTTCAGGGTGGCAGTCGATTACCACCGACCGGTGGGTTCTCCTATTGGTCAAGAAAGGCCACTTCATAGAATTTCTCTACCACCCACCATCAAGACCTCCCCTGCTTTCCTGTTATTCGGGTCAGCACGCCCTGCTCATTCAGAAGGAGGTGCTCGCGCTTCTTGAAAAAGAAGCTATAGAGCACGTACCGCTGAACCAGAGAGGTGCAGGTTATTATTCTCACTTCTTTCTGGTTCCCAGAAAGACAGGGGACCTCCGTCCGATACTGGATCTCAGCGAAGTCAACGCTGCGGTCCTGTATAAATGCTTCTGCACGGTGACCCTCCCAGGTCTGATACCCATGCTCAAGCATGGCACCATTCTAGCATCCTTGGACATGCAGGATGCTTACCTACATATACCCATAGCTCAAGCGCGCAGGAAGTTTCTGGGCTTCGAGTTTCAGGGCCACCATTATCAGTTCCGAGCCCTCCCTTTCGGACTGTCATCGGCACCTCAGGTATTCATGAAGTGTATGGCGGTCGTAGCGGTGACTCTGAGGAGGCAAGGCCACTACATGTTCCCCTACCTGGACGACTGGCTTCTCATGGCACCCTCTCAGGAAGCCCTGATGTCCGCCATTCATTCTACTCGGTCTCTGTTCGAGATGCTGGGCATGATTATCAATCAGGAGAAGTCACTCCCTGGTTCCGTCACAGATCCTGCAGTTCATAGGTGCAGTTCTGGACACCGTCCAGGGGAAAGCTTTTCTACCCAAGGACCGGGCAGAAAACATCAGATCCCTCATCAGGGGCATCTTGGCAAGGAAGACCGTCCCAGCCAGACTGGTACTTTGCCTGCTCAGACACATGGCTGCGGCCATTGCAACAGTCTCACTAGCCCGTCTCCACATGCGGTTGACCCAGTGGATGTTACAGGTCCAATGGGATCAAAAGCAAGACCATCTGCAGCTCCTAATTCGGATCATGAAGGCCATAATCCGGGATTGGCAGTGGTGGCTAGATTCGAAGAACTTCTCGGTGGGGTTCCCCTTCACTGCGCCGTCTCCGATTGTGACACTTTCCACAGACTCCTCGGGGCTCGGATACGGAGCATACCTCAACGGTATCCGGTCTCAGGGCCCGTGGACAGCCCAAGAGACTCATCTCCACATAAATATCCTGGAAATGAGAGCAGTTCTTTACTCCCTGCAGGCTTTTCAGTTGGAGATCCCACCGGGTACTTTTCTGTTACAAACAGACAATTCCGCAGTGATGTATTACCTCAACAAACAAGGAGGCACCCATTCCTACCCACTTTGCAGAGAGGCCATGAGTGTGTGGCATTGGGTTTTACAACACGGCGCAAACCTCATTGCTGTTCATGTCCCAGGAGTGGACAACGTCATTGTAGACAGCCTGAGCCGCTCTCAGGCCAGAGTCCACGAGTGGGAACTACTCCAGGAGGTAGTAGAGGATCTGTTTCGCAGATGGGGTACACCAGAGTTAGACCTTTTCGCATCCCCATCCAACGCAAAACTGCCCAATTTTTGCTCGCTAGATCCAGGGCCTGGTGTTTTCTGGCGAGATGCATTGTCCTTCTCCTGGGTGGGCAGATTCCTCTATGCCTTCCCCACCTTTCCGTTGATCCAGATGGTCCTTTTGAAACGTCGCAGAGAGCAAGCGATGCTGATAATTATCACGCTGTCTTGGCCCAGGCAGATCTGGTTCCCTCTACTACATCAGCTGTCCCGGGAACCTCCGGTGCCTCTGCCAATCAGCTCTCACTTGCTGTCTCAGGACGCGGGCTCCTTGGTCCATCCGGACCTTTGTTCACTGAACCTACATGCTTGGCTCCTAGAGATGTAGCCATTATATGATACAGGGTCTCGCAAGAGGTAGCAGACGTTCTAGCAGCTGCTAGAAAACTGGCCACTTATGCTACTTATGCCATGAAATGGCGTAGATCTTCCTGGACATAAGTCTCCACCACTCATTCACACTAGTGGGATTAGCTGGAGGCACTTATCATCGGGAGCAAACTTTTGCTGGAGGTCGGTGAGACGGCGCAGGGCCTGATGCATGAGCAGCGGCTCGAGCGGTAATGACCATCTCGGCGACGACCCTCCAACCGCCTCAGTTCCTTTTTTCCCGCCGTCGAGTGCGCTTCAGTGACGACGTCGCTCGCCTGTCGGGAGTCAAACTTCAAACTAGCGCAGAGTTTTCAGTTTATTTTTTTGTAACATTATCACGATAGTAGTATCGCTTAATTTTATTCTATTTTCGTTAAATTTTTCTAATATTTAAATTTAACTTACTTGAAGAATCTCGACCTACTGGATGAGAGTCGACCATGAGGCAGGTCAGGTGGCGGTAGGGAGACTTACGTATGAAGCTATTCAGTCAACCGTGCTGAGTCCGGTCAGCCTCCTTCTCCTCAGCGGGGTTCCGACAGCGGTCAGTCCGATGCCGGGAGGATGGCGGTCCCCGAAGCATAAAATAAGCGGTCGCATTCCGGCACCGTTCGGCCTCGAGCTCTTCTTTGGCCCACAGGTCAAAAGAAGGCATCACTCGAGGCGCCCTCTGGTATCTCTGCGCGTCGGCGATTGGTTATCGTTGCTGGTTGCGGTCTCCTTCTTCCGGAGTCGCCAGCTTCCGGTAACCGTCGTCTCGACATCTGAGCCCTCCGCCTATAGGTAGGGCTCCAGATGAGCAGTTTCATCAGTGGGCGCTCTTTTTGGAGTGATAGGCTCGGAGGTTGGTTCTTCTGCCTGGCTCGGTTGCCACAGGCCCTCGGGCTCTTCCGGCGATCAGGTAGGCGGTTGGACCTTCCTAGTCGCTGGCGCCTTCTTGGTGCCAGCGACTCCGTGCTGAGTGTTTCCCCCTCACATGGCTGCACGGCGCGAAGCCACCACGATGCCCTTATCTCCTGTTTTTCCTTCTCTAACCTTCCAGGTTCACAAAGGCGTTCGGCGCCTTCCATGAGTCTGTTGGCTTCTCGAGGCAGTTTCGGTGCCGCTGGGCCTTGCCCGGCGCCCGTCCGCCAGCACTACCGGCGTTGCCGTCTGCTGGCGCCGCTTAGTCAGCGGCGCCCGTTGGCGCCGTGCCTCACTAGCGCGCGGGGCGCTGCGGTGCCACGTGCCTCTTGGCGCGATGCCCTCCTCGGTGCTGTTTCCGACCCGTTTTGCCTTCTCGGAGCCGGGGGGCCCTCGGGGACTCTCCTTGTTTCTCTGCTATTTCCTCCTCTTCTAATTTTCACTCCTTTCCTGTCCAAACAGTCCTTCCTGGACCATCAGGAGATGATGTTGAGCCTGACCCAGACCTTCGGTTGGGTGATGAAGTGGAGGAAACAGGATCTTTCACTGCTACAGAGCCTGTGGTCGAGGGACCTATCCTTTAAGTCTCTGTTGAAGAACCTGAGATCCACTCTTTCTCTCCAGACTACAGACATCGATCCTGGGAAGATATTAAGGCTCCAGTATCTTCATGCTTGGAGATCCCTACGGTTTGACTCCTCCGATTCAGCCTTCCTTAGAGCTGTCTCAAATGGTATGGAATAATCCTGCTCTTATTTCCTCAGTGGCTAAATCCATTGATAAAGTATTTAGCTCCCAAGGATCGTCCATTTGGCATCCCAGGCCTTTGCGGATCCTATTGTAGTCCTGGCAGAGAATGACAAGGTCGTTCTTCCTCAAACTACTACAGCTCGACCTATTAACAAAGTCTCGTAAGATTGATACATTAGGTAGAGAGTCTTTGCTGCCTCCACTATAAGTATGCGTGTTGCCAGTTATCAAGGCTATTTTTCTCAGTATGAGTATATCCTGTGGCACTCTATGAAAAGAATGGTTGAAGCTCTTTGAATTCGGACTCCAAGTCGGAGCTTCTTCTGACCGTTATTAGAGGTATTGAGTCAACAACCAACGAGTCAAAGCAGCCATGGGCGCTTCGACACTGCTTCAGCTCAGCAGCATGGGTATTTGTACTCGGCGCCATTCCTGGCTCGTACTTCTGGCTTCACGAATGATGCTCAGCAACAGGTAATGGCGCTGCCTTGATGGCTCTATCTTTTTGTCCCTCAGGTGGAGCAAACGCAGAGGCCACTCAGAAGACTAGATCGGCCATTAAGTTGGCCAGACCTCCGCCTGCCCCTCTCGGGGCATGTGAACAGACGTCAGTTTCATGTATCGTCAGTCCTTTCGAGGCAGAGGCAGAGGAAGCTTCCATAAAAGCCAACCTGCCCAACCTCAAAGAAGCGCGGCAAGCGCGGGGCCTAAAGCCCCAGCGCCACCTCTATAATTGCTGGCCCAGAGTTCCATCCACATTGCCGGTGGACTTTCTCCTTCGGTGGGAGGTCGTCTGATGTACTTCTACAACCAGTGGAAGTCCATAACTCGGACAAATGGGTCCTTCGGATAATGTGAAGTTATTCTCTTAATTTCCTGAAACCCCAATTGTCCTCCCAGGCGACAACCAGGTTGTCGGCCTCTCAGTCAGACCTCCTCACTGCGAGATCAGGGCCTTCTACACAACAGGGCAGCAGAACTAGTGCCCCGCATCTGTGAAACAGGGTTCTCTCCCATTACTTTCTGGTTCCAAAGAAATCTGGGGATGCCCCATTCTAGACCTCAGAAAGTTAAACAAATTTCTCCCCAGGGAGAAATTCAAAATGATTTCCCTAGGTACCCTGTTACCCTTGCTGCATCAGCACGACTGGCTGGCCTCCCTGGATATGCAGGACGCTTACCAGCATATCCCCATCCACCCGACCCACCGCAAGTTCCTCAGGTTTGTAGCTTTGGGTCAACATTATCAATTCAGAGTCCTGCCCTTTGGGCTATCCTCGGCGCCGCGAGTTTTTACAAAGTGTTGTGCAGTTCTCGCAGCGCATCTCAGGAAGATCAGACTCCGAGTGTTTCCCTACCTGGACGATTGGCTTCTAGCAAGCCCTTCTAGCCAAGGGACTTTGGAAGCCGTGCAACGACTTCTCATCTTCTTACGTCCATGGGAGTTATGCTGAATTTGAAAAAATCACAACTGCAGCCCTCCCAGAGCTCCTTTTCATAGGGGCGGCTTCTAGACACCTCTTCATGAAGGCTTTCCTTCCAGAGGACAGAAGACTACGACATCCTTCAGATGGCCCGTTACATCGGGGAGAACCAATCGGTTACAGCTCTCTCGATGCAGCGCATGTTGGTCTCATAGGCGTCCTCGGTGTTCACTGTACCCTGGCCGGTTACACATGAGAACCACCCAATGGATGCTCTCCACTCAGTGGTCTCGGCCTCTCACCCCAGTCTTATCCCATCAAGGTGGCGGGCCCTTGAAGGTCTCTCACCTGGTGGTCTCAAGAGAGCAATCTCCTGGAAGGAGTCCCTTTGCTCCCTGGATCATCAGATCTCCATCACCACAGACACATCGCTAATGGGATGGGAGCTCACTGTCTCTCCCTCCACACTCAGGGTGTATGGACTCAGTTAAAACTCATCTCCATAAATGTCCTGGAGATGAGGCGGTCTCTATGCGATCCGAGCTCTGAAGGATGTCCTTTGTCACAAGAACATTCTCCTTCAAGCGGACAACAAAGCTGTGATGTATTACATCAACAAGCAAGCGGTGCTCATTCTTACCCCTTTGCGGGAAGCAATGAGGGTGTGGGAGTGGTGCTTGGAGCACGAGTCTCTGATTCAGGCGGTTTATCTGCCAGGTATACAAAGCGACCTAGCAGATCACCTCAGCAGAGCGGAGCAGACCCTCACAAGTGGTCTCTCGATCCAGCTGTAGCTCGGTCACTGTTCGAAGAGTGGGGACTCCAGACCTGGACCTTTGTCATCCCCACTCAGCATAAAACTGCCTCTCTTCTGCTCCAGAAATCCAGGGCCTGGCATTTTCTGTCAGGATGCGTTCAGGCTGCGGTGGACAAAAGCTTTCTTCGCCTTTCCACAGCTTCCTCTAATCGAGTACTCCTCAGGATTCGAGTCTCAGGGGACCAAAATGATTCTCATTGCTCCTCCTGGCCTCGGCAACTATAGTTTCTCTACTCAACAGTATGTTGGCAGCCTCTCCGAGACTACTTCCCTTGCAAATCAATCTTTTGACTCAGGGCTTGTTGGTCCATCCCAACCTGAAATCACTTCACCTTCATGCTTGGCTCCTGAAGAGGTAGAAGTGAATCGGTTCAACGTCTCGTAGAGTCTGGACATCATTCTGGCTGCTCGGAAGCCAGCCACCCAGCATCACGCTTCCAAGTGGAAGCGTTTTCTCTCTGGTGTGCAAAAGTCCTCTCTTGGAATCCCTTTTCCTGTCCTCCTGACAAGGTTCTGGAGTATCTTTTGGACCTATCAAACTCAGGTCTCCAATACTCCACAGTTAAAGTTCACCTTAGTGCCATCTCAGCGTTCCATGAGCGGTTTCTTCCCTGACTCTGGCTCAGTTACCTATAGGTGAAGAGATTTCTTAAGGGATTCTTCATACCAGACCCCTGTTAAGCGTCCAGTTGCAGCCTGGGACATTAACCTGGTGCTGGACATGCTCACTCAGAAGCCTTTCGAACCCTAGCTACCTGTGAGCTAAAATTTCTTACCTGGAAGGCTGCCTTCCTGGTGGCCATTACCTCAGCCTGCAGGGTCTCTGAGATACATGCCCTGGTTACGGACCCTCCGTACACTGTATTCCATAAAGACAAGGTAGTTCTCCGTACTCATCCTAAATTTCTTCCCAAGGTTGTGTCAGAATTCCATCTAAACCAACCTCTGGTACTTCCCTCCTACTTCGCTAATTTCCAAAATGAAGGGGAACAAGCTCTTCATCCCTTGGATGTTAAGAGAGCCTTGCGGTTCTATTTAGATAGAACCAAGAATTTTCGCATGACTCAGCAACTCTTTGTTTCTTTCAGCGACACCGGCTGGGTCAACCTGTCGCTGTCAGATGCATCTCATCATGGTTAGTGGCATGCCTTGACATTCTATTCCATGGCTCAAGTTAAACTAGAAGGTAGAGTGTCGCTCACTCTACTAGGCGGTCCTTGGCATCCCTAAGCGGAAATTAGCAATGTTCCAATTGCAGATATCTACAACGCCGCCACCTGAGCTGAGTGCATACCTTGGGTGGCTTGTTATGCACTGGATGTTCATCGCAGGCGGCATTCCGCGTCGGCAGAACTATCCTTAATGGACTTCTATCTTTGTCGCGTGAGCTCTGGCTCTCCTGCCGCCCTTTTGGGGGATTATCAGCTTAGTACTCTCCACTAGTGTGAATAGTGGTGGAGACTTATGTCCAGGAAGATATGAAAATCGCATTACCTACCGTAATTCTTGTCTTCTTGGGCAAGTCTCCACCCACACATCCACCCTCTCCATCCCGAGCTCACCGCTGTGTTGGTCTTCACTCCTCAAATCTTTAGGCCGTGAAGACTTCTTGCTGACCCTTCTACACGGGTCGCACGGACTATCTTATGTCTGTTTTTAAGGTTAGATTTACTCTTTACGTTAGTTGCGCTGCACCTCCTTGGTAAAAAAGGTACTGAGGCGGTTGGAGGGTCGTCGCCAAGATGGTCATTGCCGCTCGAGCCGCTGCTCGCGTCGCCGTGCCTCGTGGCGTCGTCTCTCGCGCCGACCCTCCAGCAAAAAGTTTGCTCCCGATGGGTCCTAGTGCCTCCGGCGCTAATCCCGCTAGTGTGAATGAGTGGTGGAGACTCGTCCAAGAAGATCAAGAATTACGGTAGGTACGTAATTTTCATATTTTGCCTCTGAGCTCAAGCGTGGGGGGTTTCGCCACTGGATTGTCCAGAAATGTCGATTTTGGACTACCTCCTGCCTCTTTCTCAGACATATTTGGCCTACTCCTCGATAGAAGTACACCTTTATGCCATCTCAGCCCATCACACTCCTATAGGGCAATGCCCTGTATCCGAGTTGGACGTGGCACAACCTCCGATCAAGGATCCTGTTCCGCCTTGGGATTTACCCTTTGTCCTGGAGCAGCTTACGCTGCCACCTTTTGAACCAGCCGTGGATTGCGAGCTACGTCTCCTTACATGGAAGACATTGTTTTTAGTTGCTGTTACTTCGGCCAAAAGAATTTCTTATTTGTTTTTCCACCAGGACAGGGTATTCTTATGGACCAATCCAAAGTTTCTGCCTAAGGTGGCATCAGCTCTCACTCTTAAGCAGGACATCGATCTAGCAGTGTACTTCCCTAAATATTCAAATTGAGGAGAGGCCCTGTTGCACACTTTAGACGTGCATAAGTGTCTTCGATACTACCTGACCAGAACCAAACTCCCTCGAAAATCTGATCAGCTTTTTGTCTCCTTTTCCCACAGGATGATGGGAGCTTCCATTTCCAAACAGTCGCTGACCAGGTGCCTCATACATTGTATCACGTTTTGTTACCAGAAGCGCAACAAACGCTTAGCGGGCGCGGTTAAGGGTCATTCCACAAGGGAGGGGTGGCCACCTCCTTTGCCACCGTAAAGAACATGTCCACCTCAGCCATCTGTGCAGCAGCGACTTGGAGCACTGTGCACACCTTCATCAGACATTATAGCCTGGATGTTGCATAGAAGCGAAGAGCAGGTTTTGGTCTAGCAGCCCTTCAAGGACTTCTGTCCTAGGCTTAGTTTTACTAAAGTTTCTACCTTCCTCCTCCCAATGGTGTAGGTTTCGCTATTGCTTGGGAATCAGTCCTAAAGGTGTAACCTGCTGCAGAAACTGTTTCTCGAAGTAAGATAGTACAGTTACGTAAGAACTTACCGTAACAGTAGATCTTCAAGAACAGCTCTTGCAGTAGGTACCTTCCCTCCCACCATCCCCGCTGGAGGTAGATTTTGTTGTTCCAATATCATTATCCTAGGATCAGGTGTTCTTGACACCACTCTGATTGCCATTTGATGGCGGATCCTCAGTCTCCTCTTCTGATGTCATCCAGCGGCTGGGAGTCTCCGGCGGGAGAACTGGAGATTATGGGGGAACTGCCCCCTTATGTACTATGCCTGAAGGGGGTAGGACCGACGTTGGGGGCGGTCCCCGCTGAATATTGTTAGCTAGAAAATTTCCGTGGGGTCCTAATGGTGTAACCTGCTGCAAGAGCTGATCTTCCTGGACATAAGTCTCCACCACTCATTCACACTAGTGGGATTAGCGCCGGAGGCACTAGGACCCATCGGGAGCAAACTTTTTGCTGGAGGGTGGTGACGGCGCTGCGAGCATGGCGCGAAAGCGGCCTCGGCAATGACCATCTCGGCGACGACCCCAACCGCCTCAGTTCCTTTTTTCCACTGCCGAGGGCCTTAGTGACGACGCCTTCGCTTGTCGAGAGTCAAACTTCAAACTAGCGATAGTTTTCAGTTTATTTTTGTAACATTATCTCGTAGTAGTATCGCTAATTTTAAATTTAACTTACTTGAAGAAGTCTCGGCCTACTGGACGAGTCGACCATGAGCAGGTCAGGTGATGGTAGGGAGACTTCGTATGAAAGCTATTCACTCAGCCGGGCTGGGTCCGGTCAGCCTCCTTCTCCTCAGCGGGGTTCTGACAACGGTCAGTCCGATGCCCGGGGGGATGGGCGGTCCCCCGCCGGCATAAAAATAAACGGTCGCATTCTCGGCACCGTTCAGCCTCGAGCTCTTCTTCGGCACACAGGTCAAAAAGAAGGCATCACTCGAGGCCCTCTCTGGTATGTCTGCGCGTCGTCGGTTGGTTATCGTAGCTAGTTGCCGTTCTCCTTCTTCGGAGTCGCCAACTGCTGGTGACCGTCATCCTCAACATCGGAGCCCTTCCCCGCCTATAGGTAGGGCTCCAGATGAGCAGTTTCATCAGTGGGCCGCTCTTATGGAGCGATGGGCTCGGAGGTTGGCTCTCCTGCCTGGCTCGGTTGCCACGGGGCCCCCGGGCTCCTCCAGCGATCGGGTAGGGTGGTTGGACCTTCCTAGTCGCGCGGTGCCTTCTTGAGTGCGGTGACTCCGCTTGGGTGTCACCACCCTCACCTGGCTGCGGCGCGGGGCCACACGATGCCCTTATCTCCTGGTTTTTCTTTCTCTAGCTTTCCAGGTTCCTGGGCGTTTCCGGAGCCTTCTGCAGGGGTCTGTTGGCTTGTCGGCGCCATTTTGGTGCCGCTTAGGCGTGCGGCCCGCGTGGTCTGGCGGCGCCCGTCGGCAGCGCCCGCTAGTCGACTCTGCGGTGCCGATTTTAACCCATTTGCCTTCTCGGCACGGGGCCCTCGGGGACTCTCCTTGTTTCTCTGCTATTTCCTCCTCTCCTAATTTTCACTCTTTCCTGTCCAAACAGTCCTTCCTGGACCATCAGGAGATGATGTTGAGCCTGACCCAGACCTTGGTTGGGTGATGAAGTGGAGAAACAGGATCTTTCTTTGCTACAGAGCCTGTGGTGGAGGACCTGTCCTTTAAGTCTCTGTTGAAGAACCTGAGATCACTCTTTCTCCAGACTACAGACATCGATCCTGGGAGATAATTAAGACTCCAGTACCTTCATGCTTGGAGATCCCTACGGATTTGACTCCTCGGTCCAGCCTTCCTTGAGGATGTCTCAAATGGTATGGAATAATCCTGCTCTTTTTTCCTCAGTGGCTAAATCCATTGATAAGAAGTATTCAGCTCCCAAGGATCGCCCCCATTTTGGCATCCCAAGCCTCTTAGGATCCTATTGTAGTCCTGGCAGAGAATGATAAGTGCGTTCTTCCTCAAACTACTACAGCTCGACCTATTAACAAGAGTCTCGTAAGATTGATACATTAGGTAAGAGAGTCTTTGCTGCCTCCTCTAAAGTATCGTATTGCCAGTTATCAAGGCTATTTTTCTCAGTATGAGTATATCCTGTGGCACTCTTTGAAAAGAATGGTTGAAGCTCTTCGGATTCGGACTCCAAGTCAGAGCTTCTTCTGACCGTTACTAGAGGTATTGAGTCCAATAACCAACAGGTCAAAGCCGCTATGGACGCTTTCGACACTGCTTCTCGCTCAGCAGCCGCAGGTATTTGTACTTGGCGCCATTCCTGGCTGCGTACTTCTGGCTTCACGAATGATGCTCAGCAGCAGGTAATGGCGCTGCCCTTTGATGGCTCCTTTCTTTTCGGCCCTCAGGTGGAACAAGCCTTAGAGGCCACTCAGAAGACTAGGTCGGCCATTAAGTTGGCCAGACCTCCGCCTGCTCCCTCTCGGGGGCATGTGAACAGGCGTCAGTTTCATAGTCGTCAGTCCTTTGAGGCAGGGGGCGGGAAGCTTCCATAAAGCCAACCTCCAACCTCAAAGCGCGGCAGAAGCGCGGGGCCTAAAGCCCCAGCGCCCCCTATGGTGCTGGCCCAAGTTCCATCCACATTGCCGAGTGGAACTTTCTCCTCAGTGGGAGGTCGTCTGATGTACTTCTACAACCAGTGGAAGTCCATAACCGGACAAATGGGTCTTCGGATAATTTGCGAGGTTATTCTCTCAATTTTGGAAACCCCGAATTGTCCTCCCAGGCGACAACGAGGTTGTCGACCTCTCAAGTCAGAACCTCTCACCACCGAGATCCAGGGCCTTCTAAGCAACAGCACAATAGAACTGGTGCCTCCGCATTTACGAGCACAGGGTTCTCTTCCCTTACTTCCTGGTTCCAAAGAAATCTGGGGAATGCCCATTCTAGACCTCAGAAGTTAAACAAATTTCTCCCCAGGGAGAAATTCAAAATAATTTCCTTAGGTACCCTGTTACCCTTGCTGCATCAGCATGACTGGCTGGCCTCCTGGATATGCAGGGCGGCTTACCAGCATATCCCCATCCACCGACCCACTGCAAGTTCCTCAGGTTTGTAGCTCTGGGTCAGCATTATCAGTTCAGAGTCCTGCCTTTTGGGCTATCCTCAGCGTGAGTCTTTACAAAGTGTTGTGCAGTTCTCTGGCGCATCTCAGGAAGATCGGACTCGAGTGTTTTCCTACCTGGACGATTGGCTTCTAGCAAGCCCTTCCAGCCAAGGGACCTTGGAAGCCGTGCAAGCGACTTCTCATCTTCTTCGTCCTTGGGAATTCTGCTGAATTTGAAAAATCACAACTGCAGCCCTCCCAGAGGCTCCTTTTCATAGGGCGCTTCTAGACACCTCTTCATGAAGGCTTTCCTTCCAGAGGACAGAAGACTCGACATCCTCGGATGGCCCGTTACATGGGGAGAACCGATCGGTTACAGCTCTCGATGTAGCATGGTGGGTCTCATAAGTCCTCGGTGTTCACTGTACCCTGGCCGGTTGCACATGAGAACCATCCAATGGATGCTCTCCACTCAGTGGTCTCCGACCTCTCACCCCCAGTCTTATCCCATCAAGGTGACGGAGCCCCTTCGAAGGTCTCTCACCTGGTGGACTCAAGAGGGCAATCTCCTGGAAGGGTTCCCCTTTGCTCCCCCGGATCATCAGATCTCCATCACCACAGACGCATCGCTAATGGGGAGCTCACTGTCGCTCCCTCCACACTCAAGGTGTATGGACTCAGTTCGAAACTCTTCTCCACATAAATGTCCTGGAGATGAGAGCGGTCATCTACGCGATCCGAGCTCTGAAGGATATCCTTTGTCCAAGAACATTCTCCTTCAAGCGGACAACAAAGCTGTGATGTATTACATCAACAAGCAAGGCAGTGCTCATTCTTACCCCTTTGCAGGAAGCAATGAGGGTGTGGGAGTGGTGCTTGGAGCACAAGTCTCTGATTCAGGCGGTTTATCTGCCAGGTATACAAAGCGATCTGCAGATCACCTCAGCAGAACGGAGCAGACCCTCAGAAGTGGTCTCTCGATCCAGCCGTAGCTCGGTCACTATTCGAAGAGTGGGGACTCAGACCTGGACCTTTTGCATCCCCACTCAGCAAAACTGCCTCTTTCTGCTCCAGAAATCCAGGGCCTGGCATTTTCAGTCAGGATCGTTCAGGCTGCGGTGGACAAAGCGTTTTCTTTCGCCTTTCCACGCTCCTCTAATCCAGAGATTCTCCTCAAGTTCGAGTCTCAGGGGACCAAAATGATTCTCATTGCTCCCTCTTGGCCTTGGCAACTATGGTTTCCTCTGCTCAACAGTATGTTGGCAGCCTCTCCGAGACCACTTCCCTTGCAAATCAACCTTTTGACTCAGGGTTGTTGGTCCATCCCAACCTGAAATCACTTCACCTTCATCGTGACTCCTGAAGGGTAAAGTGAATCGATTCAACGTCTCTCGGTGAGTCTCGGACATCCTTCTGCTACGCGAAGCCAGCCACCCAACGTCGCTTCCAAATGGAAGCGCTTTTCTCTCTGGTGTGCAAAGTCCTCTTGGAATCCTTTTCCTGTCCTCCTGACAAGGTTCTGGAGTATCTTTTGGACCTATCAAACTGAGGTCTCCAGTACTCCACAGTTAAAGTTCACCTTAGTGCCATCTCAGCGTTCCATGAGCCGGTTTCCTCCTTGACTCTGGCTCAGCTTCCTATGGTGAAGAGATTTCTTAAGGGGATTCTTCATACCAGACCCCCTGTTAAGCGTCCAATTGCAACCTGGGACATTAACCTGGTGCTGGACATGCTCACTCAGAAGCCTTTTGAGCCCCTAGCTACCTGTGAGCTAAAATTTCTTACCTGGAAGACTGCCTTCCTGGTGGCCATTACCTCAGCCCAGGGTCTCGGAGATTCATGCCTTGGTGACGGACCCTCCGTGATACTGTATTCCATAAAGACAAGGTAGTTCTCCATTACCCATCTAAATTTCTTCCCAAGGTTGTGTCAGAATTCCATCTAAACCAACCTCTGGTACTTCCTCTTACTAGCTAATTTCCAAAATGAAGAGCGATCTCTTCATTCCTTGGATGTTAAGAAGCCTTGCGGTTCTATTTAGATAGAACCAAGAATTTTCATGAGACTCAGCAACTGTTTGTTTCTTTCCAGCGACACCGGCTGGGTCAACCCGTCGCTATTAGATGCATCTCATCATGGTTAGTGGCATGCCTTCGACATTGCTACTCCATGGCTCAAGTTAAATTGGAGGGTAGAGTGTCGCTCACTCTACTAGAGGTGATCAGTGGCATCTTTAGCGGAGATTCGCAATGTTCCAATTGCAGATATCTGCAACGCCGCCACCTGGAGCTCAGTGCATCCTTTAAGCATTATGCACTGGATGTTTCATCCAGGCGACATTCCATTCCGGCAGAACTATCCTTAATGGGCTTCTATCTTAGGCAGCGTGAGCTCTGGCTCTCCTGCCGCCCTTTGGGGATTATCAACTTGGTACTCTCCCACTGAGTGTGAATGAGTGGTGGAGACTTATGTCCAGGAAGATATGAAAGTGCATTACCTACCGTAATTCTTGATCTTCTTGGGCGAGTCTCAACACTCATTCCCCCTCCCTCCCTCCATCCCCGAGCTCACCGCTGTGTTGGTCTTCACTCCCTCAAATCTTTAGGCCGTGAGGACTTCTTTGCTGACCCTTCTTACACGGGTCGTCGGACTATCTTATGTCCGTTTTTAAAATTAGATTTTCTCTTTCACGTTAGTTGCGCTGCACCTCCTTGGTAAAAGCGGTACTGAGGCGGTTGGAGGGTGCGTCGCCGAGATGGTCATTGCCGCTCGAGCCGCTGCTCGCTGGCGCCATGCCGCCAGGGCGCGTCTCTTGCCGACCCTCCAGAAAAGTTTGCTCCCGATGGGTCCTAGTGCCTCGGCGCTAATCACACTAGTTTGAATGAGTGGTGGAGACTCGTCCAAGAAGATCAGGAATTACGGTGGTACGTAATTTTTCATTCTCGAAGATCTGCTGTTACGGTAAGTTCTTACGTAACTGTACTTTACATAAGAAGTTGCCGTAACAGTAGATCTTAGAGAGGAGCTCTTGCAGCAGGCTTTTCCCCGCCCTCCTTCCCCTTTGAGGTGTACAGAGTTCCATCTTACGTGCTTTGCTCCATTCTCCTGTCAGGGCTAGTTCATGGGACTTGGTGGCGGAAGTGGGGTGGAGCTGGGCCCGTCCGTTTTGTACCAGGCGGGCGTTGAGGTGGAGCCAGCGTCAGGAGTAGTCCCTGCCGGGCATTGCTGGCTGAGAAGTTTTCGGAGGGTCCTAGTGCCTGCGGCATAGTCCTAGTGTGATAGCCTGCTGCAAGAGCTCCTCGAAGATCTGCTGTTATGGTAAGTTGTTACATAACTGTACTTTCCTGGGCCCCGAGGTGTTCCGTTACCACATCAACCTGTTGGAGCTCAGAGTGGTCAGACTGGCGCTGTCAGCGTTCCCTCCTCAGGTTCGGGGTCAAGTGGTTCAAGTCCAGATGGACAGCACGATGACCATGTACTACCTCAACAAGCAGAGCGGCATGCACTCCTGGCTGCTGTGCGGGGAAGCGCTCCGCATCTGGACACTCGTGAGCTGACTGGAGGCGGATCTCCTAGCCATCCATGAGGCAGGAGCCTCGAATCAATTTGCGGATGCTCTCAACCGCATAGCCGAGACATCCCATGAGTGGTCTTTCCATCCAGAGGTCACTTATAGCCTGTTCTCCCACTGGGGCAAATCAATGGTGGACCTGTTTGCTTCCAGGGAAAACACCAAGTTGAGGCTGTTTCATGCCCGCCCCCGCCCCAAGCAGGGCTGCTGCAGGGGATGCCTTCTCAGGCCGTGGACCCCAGGCTGCCTCTATGCCTTCTGTCCATTTCCATTGATCCACAGGGTGCTCCTCAAGATGAAGAGGGACAAGGCACAGGTGATCCTAGTAGCTCCCAGATGGGCCATGCCAGTTCTGGTATCCAAATCTCGTCAGCCTCAGCAACAGACCCCTGGGGCGGCTTTCAACGCATCCCGGACCTGATCTTAGTCAGGGGAAGGTTCTCCACCCAGACCTTCAATCTCTGCACCTGACGGCCTGGTACCTGAGCGGCTAGAGTTCCAGGCTTTGGGTCTCTCCGAGGATGTACTCATGGTAGTGGAAGCATCCAGGAAGGAGTCGACCAGGAAGTGTTATAACTTCAAGTGGAAAAGTTTTTCCATTTAGTGTCAGGGCAAGGGCCTGGACCTTTTGTCCTGCCCAGTGGCTAACATTCTTGACTACCTTTGGTGGCTCTCCAAAGGGGTCTTGGTCAACAACCTTAGGGTGCATCTGGCAGCCATCTCTGCTTACGGGCATGGTCGGTCAGCAGACCTGGCACAGGAGACAGTGGTTGGGTGTTTTTCAAAGGCCTGGATCACATATCTTGTCCGTGTGTAAACCTCCACCTCCATGGGATCTACTGCTGGTCTTGGTACATCTCATGGGCAAGCCATTCGAATCAATGCACAAGTGTGTGTTGTCACACTTGTGGAAGACAGCCTTCCTGGTGGCTATCACATCTGCCAGAAGGACAGGGATGCTCCAGGTGCTCTCGGTGGACTCCCTTATCTGATCTTCCAGGGACAAGGTTGTCTTGCGCCCGCACCTGAAATTCCTTCCAAAGGTGGTGTCAGAGTGTCACCTTAACCATATGTTGATTCTGCCAGTGTACTACCCCAATACACTGGAGACCACGACGGGCTCCATACTTTGGACCTGAGATGAGCGCTCCTATTTTGAGGAGAGGACTGCAGAAATGGGGAGAGGTTCACCAGCTATTTGTCACATACAGTGAAGCCACTTCTGGCAGACCTGCAGCAAAGTCAGTGTCAGTGGCTCAGTAGGTAGCACACTTGCCTCTGAGGCCGGAGATCAGAGGGCTGTGGGTTCAGTTCCACATCTGGCACTTAGGTTAATATCCCAGTACTGACACTGTAGTGCAGCATGAGAGGGTGCTGCACTGCTGAGGTGCCGTCTTCGGATGAGATGTTAAACCGAGGTCCCATCTGCCTATATTGGTGGTAGCTCAGGCGGATGTTAAAGATCCCAACCCTCCTTCCACTGGTTTAAAAGGCCTTGATGAGGCTGCTTGCTCAAACCTCTCTTCTCTCTGGTAGAAATGAGGGTCTTATACTTGATCTCTATATAAACTGGCTGGGCAACTCCCAAGAAACACTATTATCCAAGATCCAAAGTTTCAACCTTCAC
This sequence comes from Neoceratodus forsteri, assembly GCA_016271365.2. Taxonomy (NCBI): domain Eukaryota; kingdom Metazoa; phylum Chordata; order Ceratodontiformes; family Ceratodontidae; genus Neoceratodus; species Neoceratodus forsteri. Next base: position 126,310,934 of record JADMNL010000028.1, on the reverse strand, counting down.
CCGTTATACCCCACTAGAATTGCTCATCATTCCAACTCCAGTACTCTGCTTGACTGGATTATGACTGTCCACCCGAAAACATCTTTTCTGGCACCCTAGCTGATGCCATCTCAGATCATTCCCCACTTTCTGTATCGGGGTAAAACCAGGCCTCCGCCTAAGCCTCGGTTTATCACATTTCGTAATTATCGCATCTTGACCAACAGTCCTTCTTTCAGGATATTGGTACTATCAGCTGGTCCCCTCTCTTTGAATCAGACGACCCTCAAACTGCTCTCAGCCTATTCCTGACTTGCTTTCTGGTGATCCAGGACAAACACTGCCCCTCATTACTCGTCGTGTAAAAACAAGCATACCGGTGGTTTAAGTCTGACCTTCTCTCTAAACTTCATCTACGTGACAAATGTTAATTCCTCCATAAAAGACAGGGTTGCCTGCCGACCTTAATTCCTATAGGACACTCCATGTTCTTGCAAGAAGGATATCAAAAGGGCTAAAGCAACTACTGCAGAGATCTTTTATCTAAATATTATGGTGACTCCAAAAAATTATGGTACCACATTAAGAGACTTCCTAGGTTCAAACCCGGCCCTCACCCATACTGACATGGCTCTAAATGGTGTTCACTGTAACAGTCCCTCTACTATCGCAAACTTTTTCAGTGCCCAGTTTTCAGACTTACATCATACTTCCCAGCCTCGTAGTGCTGTTATGCTGTTATACCCAACCCAGTGCCTCTGGGCCCACATTTCATTTCAATTCTGTCACTCATCGGGATGTACTAAAACTACTCAAAAACATCTCCGATCTCTCTGCAGCTGGTTCTGACAATTTAGAATCTATACTGCTAAAGCTTGCTGCCCCCTATATAGCTGCTCCTCTTGCCAGGATTTTTACCCTCTCCCTGTGTCACAGCTATGTTCCTGACCTCTGGAAGACTGCCAGAATTACCTCAGTCTTCAAAAAGGGTGATCGCAAAAACCCCTCCAACTATAGGCCGATTGCCATATTATCGTTCCTCAGCAAAATCCTTGAGAAGATCGTAGTCTCCCAAATCATAGACTTTCTTGAGAAACATGACCTTCTTACGACTGCGCAGCATGGTTTCCGCAAAGGTCATAGCACTACCACTGCATTACTCAAATTTACATCTGATACCCTCTCCGCCATGGATTCTGGTTTCGTAACTGGTGCTGTTTTCATAGACGTGACTAAAGCTTTTGACTTGGTCGACCATCCTACCCTCCTTGCTGCTCTTAGATCCCTATGTTATTCACCAAACTCCACTGCTTGGTTTGGTAGCTACCTATCAGATCGGACCCAACAAGTTAAATTCAACTCCACCTTGTCTGACTTTGCTACCATAAACATTGGTGTGCCACAAGCTTCTGTTCTTGGTCCTCTGCTCTTCTCCATTTTTATAAACAATATTACTTCCTACTCTATCCAGTCTGCCTTCTTGCTATATGCTGATGATATTGTTCTTTATACTAGTGTGAAAAGCATTATGGATATTAACCTATGACTTTCGCTGACTTTCAACGTATTCAGCAGTGGCTTTCAGACATAAACAGACCTGTCAGTCTGACCTCTGTGGTAGGGAAAGTGATGAGTCACTTGAAGGAAAGAATAGTTAGTACCTAGAGGTCAGTGGAGCACAGGATCCAAGGCAGCATGGGTTCACAGCGGAAGGTCATGTCAGACTAATCTAATAGATTTCTTTGACTGGGTGACCAGTAGTAGACCAGGGAGGGGCTGTGGACATGGCCTACCTAGACTTTAGCAAGGCATTTGACACAGTCCACACAAAGATTATTAGTCAAATTAACCAGCCTGGGAGTGGGTCCCAGGGTGGTAGCCTAGGTAAAACATTGGCTGGACAACAGGACACAGAAGGTAATTGTAAATGGAGTCCACTCTGAAGAAAGGGCGGTTACTAGTGGGGGTACTGCAGGGTTCAGTATTGGGTCCAGTCCTTTTTAATGTCTTCATCAGTGACATTGCAGAGGGACTGGAAGGAAAAGTATGCCTTTTTGCAGATGACACAAAGATCTGCAACAGGGTTGATACACAAGGAGGCGTGGAAAGGATGAAAAGGGACTTGGCAAGGTTGGAGGAATGGTCAGACGTATGGCAGCTAGGATTCAATGCAAAAGTGCAAATAATGCACCTGAAACAAGAACCCAGGGAAGAATACTAATGGGTGGGGAGGTAGTAACAACAACAAAACAGGAAAGGGACCTGGGGTAATCATATCAGATGACCTTAAGGTTAGCAAGCAATGTGAGAAGGCAGTAGGGAGGGCTGGGGTATACTGGGATGCATAGGGAGAGGCATCAGCAGCAGAAAACAGGAAGTTGGTATCCCTCTGTACAGACAGTTGGTGAGACCCCATCTGGAGTACTGTATCCAGTTCTGGAGACCCCATCTCCACAAGGACATAGACAGGATAGAGGCAGTCCAGAGGAGGGCAACTAAAATGGTGCAGGGTCTGCAAGAGAAGCCGATGAGGAGAGACTAAGGAGCTTAATATGTATACCCTTGAGGAAAGAAGGAGAGGGGACATGATAAAACTTTCAAGTACCTCAGGGAATCAACAAAGTCCAAGAGGTAGCATCTTTCAGAAAAAGAGACTTGCAAGAACAAGGGACACAATTTAAAAGATAGAAGGAGGCGGTTCAGGGCAATGTGAGAAAGTATTATTTCACAGAGAGGGTAGTGGATGCATGGAACAGTCTTCCTGAGGAAGTTGTGGGGTCTAAAACTGTGGGAGAATTCAAGAATGCATGGGACAGACATAAGGCAATTCTTGTGGGGGGCAGGAAGATATAGGCTGTTAGTTAACTAGGATCTGCGGCCTATCCTGTAGGTAGGGAAATGGGCAGACTAGATGGGCCTAGCGGTCCTTATCTGCCGTCAAAGTCTATGTTTCTATGTAAACTTGTCTTGAATGTATCTAAGACTGAAGGCATGCTATTTGGCTCTAAAGCCAAGCTCAGACTCTCTCAACCCACCTTCTGTGTCACTACCTTAAAACGGTCCCCGGTGGAAGTGGTACCCTCTTTCAAATAACGTGGTCTTATACTTGACCCAACTCTTTACTTTGATCTCCACATCCAACAATCCTGTAAGCTGGCTAACATTAAACTGGTGTGGCCTACCGATCTAGCACATATGCTTACTCCCTCAGCTAGGCTTGCCATAAGCTCGTGACATCCTCCTTCCGTCCTTACCTGTAGAATCCGTAGTGTTTTGCCTCAGTGGGTAAAATCAATCTTGTAAGTGGGATGTCGCTACAACCATATATGTAGATATCGTCCTCTTCACATCGGTTGAAACACCACTGCCTCCGGAGACTTTACATATGGCGCTGTCATAGATAGCATCATCTGTAACCAAACTTGGAAGCCCTTGTCGGAACTCTTTCTCATCCAGCCATCTATATACGGTATTCGCTCGACTGCTAATGCCCCTGTTCTCATCCCTCGACATCACTCCGCCAAAGGTGCCAGCACCTTCTCCTGTCATGCCCCCTATTACTGGAACTCTCTTCCGTTATCAATAAGGCTAGCATCATCCCATGCCTCTTTCAAGAAATTGCTTCATGATCATCTTGCGGTTTCCTGCTCATGCTCCTGCTTCAAACCCCTAGCTCTCTCCCTGATCTATGCACCCACTCACCTCAACAGATAAGCACTCTCTCACCTCAACTGGCACACATTGTACTTCCTTTAGTTGCCTTCTTGTTCCTAACCCAGTATACCACATCCCCTTCCCCTCTGCCTTTTTCTCTCTTTTATCCTATCCTGTCCTCCTTGCCCTTTATTGCTTCCCCACAAAAGTCATTTCCCTACTTTACTTAATATCCTCTTAACACAATTATAATATTTATCTGTTCTCCTAATATCTGACCCCAGCTTCTGTTCCTGAACTACTGCTAATTGTTTTTATTTTTGTACTTGGTCTTTTATTTCATTCTGTGTTATACATTATTGTTTTCAATTTGTACTCTTTACTTTTGGCCCACATTGTATTATTACTGTCTATGCTGTTACCGTATAGTATTTGTTTCTGCCTCTGTTAATCAGATGTTTTGTCTCTGTAAACTCGAGTCATGCCTGAAAATAGTCATTGCTATGGCTAGTGCACCTTACCTGGTCAACAAAAACTAAATAAAATAAATCAGCAGGCTGCGTAAGTGACGTGATAAAAAGGTCCGGAGAACTGTTGGGACAAACATCAGTAAGGTAATAAAACATGATACAGTACTGTAAGATTAATGTACTCAGTGACAGTGCCAATGACCAAGAGCTAAACATAAGATGCCAAATCAGACTACTTGTGACATGAAGTATCTGACCTGGAAAATGGCTTTACTAGTAGACATTACCTCTGTGTGCAGATGTTCTAAAATAAATCTTCTCCATAGATTACCCTTTATTGGGTCTGAGCCGGTGAGAGGACCCAAAGGAAGCCAAACTTTTCTATTGAGAGCTGTTGGTACTGAGCAACACGGCTATGCCAGGAGTCCATCTAAAAGTGTTACACTGCAGAATTAGAATTAGCATACCTCCATTAAATCTCATACCAAAAGTAGGTTTCTGTGTTACTTCATTTTAAAGTTACAAGCTATTCTGTAACCCTGATTTCACTGCCTGTTCTTAAAGCCAGTTTTAGTGAAGAGCCAGTGATGATGTAACCTGGATTCACTGGCTAGTCCTCCTGTCAGCATCCTTATAGGACCAGTTTCTCCAAACTTTAAAGATCATGTGCAGTGGTTTTCACAAGTAACAGGCAGCACCATTTAATAAACATTGCTATGAAGCTATGTGTTTTCAGGTTTTGTAACACAGTAATTTGTATTTTTGTGCCTTTTTGGTGTGGTCTATTTCTCCAGGCTTCCTGGGTGCTGAGTCAGCATGCCTCCAGGCTGCTGCTGTCATTTGGGATGTTAGTCTACTGTACCTGTTAAGAAGTTGTATTGCTACTCTTATTGTAATGTTGGTAACTTTATTGCTGTTTGTCAATGTCTGCTTTACAGTAATTGTTAATGGGGGCCTTATCTATGTTAATTTCTACTGGGTATGGAAGAGTTAGCCGTGGTAAAATGGTAGTTTACTCACCTGGGAAAGGTGATTGTGGGGGTATACATCTCTGAGGCACTGCACCCTCCTTACACATGGGTTGTGTCCACCTTATAGATTGCTTGTTGCACATGTGACTTCAAAGAAATTCGACCCCCTTTCCCTGTGATGCTGCCTCTCCAGGATCAGTTCGAATTCTTCCAAAGCTGTACTTAAAGGAAAACTACACCCAAATCCTGAAAAAATATATGTTGTGCAGAGTGTTTTAATTTGTATGTGAAGTTCTAGTGTTTCCTTCCCTCTGACTGGTATTAGGAGGTTTTCCTAAATTAGTCTGCTAGCATTAGGGTAGTTTTATGACCCCTGGAGATCTCCATATCAAATAGCTTAATTGTATTTCTTTGTCCTACAGTGCACCTTGTTTCATGTGATGGTGATGTAGCAGAGCCCATAAATCCAGCAGAAAGCATTGCATTACAGTCAGTTCACAACAATAGAGATGGCTATATTTTAAAATCTGTAGAATTCAGCTTGGTGACCACCCTCATCCTAAAGGTTTTACTGTCCTGAAAAACTTAGCTGCTGGTAATTTTTGTGCAGCTTGTAAAGCTTCCAAGATATTTAGTTTGGCATGTGTGTGCTGAATATGTGGTCTCTCTTACATCACAGTCACGTGAGACAAGATGCACTGTGGGAACAAGAAATACAATTAAGCTATCAGGGATGAAGATCCCCAGGGGTCGTAAAGCTAGCAGGCTAATTTGGGAAAAACTCCTAACACCAGTCAGAGGAAAGGAAACACTAGAACTTCACATACAAATTAAAACACACTGCACAACATATATTTTTTTCAAGTTTTGGGTTTAGTTTTCCTTTAATCTGTAACCAATAACTTTTGACTTGTTAGTAGGCAGCACAATGTTTCCTGATATGTAACTTAGCGTGTTAAATAAATTATAGTACAGGCATTTGTTATGTTTTACCAAAAAAATCTGTGGCCCCTGATGGTCCTTTCTTTATTTCTTATTTATACAAATCTAACATTTCCGACCCATACGGCATGCTGATTGTTACATTTTAAAGCTCATCTTTGAGTCCTTTGTCTCTGACTGACTACCTGGGTGGGTTGTGGAGTGCCTCAGAGATGTATACCCCCACAATCACCTTTACTAGGTGAGTAAACTACCATTGTGGGTGATAATCTCTGAGGCACTCCACCCTCCTTACACATGGGTTTCGATGTAAAAAGCAGTACCCTAGTGAGAAGGGTGGGTAGTCAGTCCATTATGTTATGTTTGATCTTGCTGCTAACAACACAACTTAAGTAAAGTTAGTTTTTGCTTCCAGGGTTACATCTGCCCTGTAGTGTTTAGTGAATGTGTGTGTCGATACCTATGTAGCAGCAGCACAAATTTTCTCTATTCTGGCCATGTTTCTCTTGGACCATGATGTGGCTATTGTTATGGTGAAATGGCCTTGATTTTTTTTTTTTTTTTTGTGTGTATGATTTGAGGCTTTTTGCGCCTCTGAGATGGGAGACTTAAAGATTATGTGCAATGTTTTTACATATTTTTACTAAAAGCTTAAAAAGCTGCAGTTCAAGTCCTCGTGTCGTGATTGGTGTTTCCGAAGATTTCATGCTGTTTGTTTTGTGGTTTTCTTTAAATCAACATTTGTTAACTTGCTCAATAGTGGCTGAAAACAGTGGAGTTATTTATGTCCTCTCAGTGAAGCTTGGAGTGCGATGACATCATTTTGGAGTAGCTTGCTGTTGGATTCCCAATCAGAGCAGCACTCTGTAGAGTTTTTGGTTTGCTGAGCTCTCCAGGTTTCTTACAAACCCAGTCTCTGGTCTGTGTTTAGATAGACCAGCTTAAAATATATCATCCTCTTCCTTTAAAAATCTGATCATTTCAGTTTCAATGCTGAATTAAAGTAGTGGAAATCTTTTTCTGTGAGAAATCAGACTGTCTGTATCACAGCTCTGTTCTTTCTAATCAAACCTTAATTTTTTTTGACTATATAACACAGGGCTGTTTAATGAATATAAAATAAATCTAAATTTTGTTCATTCACAGAAAGTTTGTCTTTGATGTAACCTTCATAAAAACAATCATGTAAGAAAAAATGTTTTCATGTCAGATTAACAAACAGGTGCTTGTCACGCTCTGCTACAGTATTTCAAGCACATGTACTGTCAGAACTCACACATTTCAGTTCTTTGGTGGTTTCTGTATGAACATACATCATGTACGTGTATAACTAAAAACACTATGTGGCATCCTGATGCACTGTGTCTCTGCCCCACAGTTGAGGCAGCTGCAGTCAACTGCCACCAGTCCCCGCCTCACAAGCCCCCTGCTTTCTGATCCACATTCAAGGCTGCTGCACTCTGCTGCCCACGGTCTTCTCCCACACAGTCGGGGATTATGCACCCTGCTGCCTCCGTCCTCTGCCTAAAGAATCAGGACTACTGCACCCTGCCGCCCCTTGCCCAAGCAATTGAGGTTGCTGCACCCTGCTGCCCTCGCTCCCCTACCCTCATAGTTAGGATGCTGCACCTGTAGCCCCTTGTTCCAGTCTCCACAGTAAGGGCTGCTGTGCTGTGCTAAGCCCTAGAGTGCCAGGTTTCCTGCCTCCACAGCTGGGGCTGCTGCACCATCCTGCCCTAGCACCAGAGATGGGTCTTTGCTGCACCCTGCTACCCACTTCCATTGCTCCAAATGGTCAGGGCTGCTGCTGCACATGACCCCATCTCACAGTCAGGGCTGCTGCACCTGATGCTCCATGTGTCCTGCCCACAGTTGAGGTTTCTGCACTATGCTGTCTTCTATCCCTTGTCACTACTGACAGGGCTGCTGCACCTGCTCCTTTCTACACAGATGGGGTTGCTATGGTCTGCTGTGCCCTACAGCCCCATGCCTCTGCAGTTAGGGCTGCTGCACCATGCTGCCACGTGCAACAAGAGTCAGGGCATTTGCTGCACCCCATTGCATGCCTCCACAGTTGAGGAAGTTGCACCCTGCTGTCCCCCTGCCACCAGAGTCAGATCCTTTGCTACACCTTGCTGAGACAGGAACAGGGGGCAACATGTGCAGTGTCTCTGGCTGTGAGGGTGAGAGAGAGAGGGGGTAGCAGGGTGCAGCAACCCCAGCTGTTTGGGAAGGGTGCAGCACAAGAGTAGGGGCATTTGCTGCACCCTGTCCCCTGCTCGTGGAGGCAAGGGGTTGTGTGGTGTAGCAGGGCACAATGGTGGCAGAGGACAAATTACAGCATGGTGCAGAAACCTTGACTATGGGGCAGGACACAGGTGGGCATCAGGGTACAGCAGCCCTGACAATAGCACAGGGTGCACATTGTGCAGCAGGCCAGCCCTTTTGGGGCAATGGAAGTGCATAGCAGGGTTCAGCACCCCCCAACTGTGGATGCAGGCAGCATGAGACTCTAGGGTGTAGCACAGCATAGCAGCCCTGACTGTGGAGATAGGAACAGGGGACAACAGGGTGCTGTAGCCCTTACTGTGGGGGTGGGGACAGAGGGCAGCAGGGTGCAGAAGCTCTGAATGTTCAGGCAGGAGATATGGGTGGCATCAGGATACAGCAGCCCAAACTGGGGGACAGGGGTGCAGCAGCCATGCCTGTTTGGGACAAGGGATGTGGGCAGCAGGGTGTAGCAAAGGATCCGACTCTGGTGGCAGGGGGACAGCAAGGTGCAACTACCTCAACTGTGGGGTCATGCAACAGGGTTCAGCAAATGCCCTGAATCTTGTGGCAAGTGGCAGCAGCCCAAACTGCAGAGGCATGGGGCTCTACAGTACAGCAGGCCATAGCAACCCCAACTGTGTAGAAAGGAGGAGGGTGCAGCAGTCCTGTCTCAACAAGGGCTAGAGAACAGCATGATGCGGAAACCTTGACTGTGGAGCAGAACACAGAGGGCATCAAGGTACAGCAGCCCTGACTGTGAGATGGGGTATAGGTGATGCAGCAGCCCTGCCCGTTTGGGGCAATAGAAGTGAATAGCAGGATGTAGCAAAAGCCCCACCTCTGGTGGCTAGGGCGGCATGGTAGAGCAGCCCCAGCTGTGCAAGCAGGGAACCTGACACTGTAGGGCTTAGCACAGCACAACAATCCCGACTGTGGAGACAGGAACAAGGGGCAACAGGTGCAGCTTCCCTAACTGAGAGGGTGGGGAGAGAGGGCAGCAGGGTGCAACAACACCAAACTGGTTGGGCAGAGGTGGCAGGTACAGCAGCCCTGATTCTTTAGGCAGGGGATGGAGACAGCAGGTGCACGATCCTGGACTGTGTGGGAGAAGATGGTGGGCAGCAGGATGCAGCAACCTCAAATGTGGAACAGAAGGCAGGGGGCTTGTGGGGCAGGGACTGATGGTAATAGACTGCAGCTGCCTCAACTGTGAGGCAGAGACACGGTGCATCAGAATGCCACATAGTGTTTCTAGTTATACCTAACATGATGTATTTTCACACAGAAACCACCAAAGAACTGAAATGTATGAGTTCTGACAGGTGCCTGTCACAATCTGCTACAGTATTTCAAGCACATGTACTGTTTGTCAATCTGACATAAAAAATGTTCTTACATGAATGTACTTATGAAGGCTACATCAAAGACAAACTGTTTCTGTGAATTAACAAAATTTAGATTTATTTTATATTCATTTAATAGGCCTGTGTTACCTAGTTAGAAAAAAATCTGATTTTTGATTATAAAGAACTGAAGCTGTGATGACAGAGCTGATTTCTCACAGAGAAAGATTTCCACTACTTTAATTCAGCACTGAAATTAAAATGATCTGCTTTTTATGAGAAGATAATGATATATTTTAAGCTGATCTATCTAAACACAAGCCAGAGACTGTGTTTGTAAGAAACGCTGAGAGCTCAGCAAACCATTAACTCTACAAACTACTGCTCTGATTGGGACTCTGAAACAGCAAGCTACTCCAAAATGATGTCATCGCACTCGTTTGACTGAGAGGACAGAAATAACTCAACTGTTTTCAGCTACTGTAGAGCAAGTTAACAAATACTAATTTAAAGAAAACTACAAAACCAAACAGCATGACATTATTAGGAAACACTAATCATGATACAGGGACTTTAATTTCAGCTTTTTATGCTTTTATAAAAAAATGTGTAAAAACCGTTACACATGATCTTTAAGCCAATATGTGCCATATGTCTGCTGTTCTTGTGATGTAAGTTTACATTAATCTCCTTATGGCTAGCAGATGATGTTGAGGCTCCCTATCTACCTTGTCTGCAGGCATATAGACAGGTATTTTGATATTTTGTGTGGTGTGAAAAAGTGTGCATATTTTAGGCAGAAAGGAAGGGATCAACTTTTAGTTGATCTTGTCCTCATGAAATACCAGATAAGGCAGTCTGTGGGATAATGCTTGTAGTTTGCTTATTCATCTAGCTGAACATATAGTGACCATAAGGATTGTTTTCCCTTTGAGTGGTAGTGACTCTAGAGATTCAGATGGTGAGTTGGTCATTGCCCTGGGTACTAAGTTGAGGTCCCAGAGAGTGGTCCATTGTTTTATCTTAGGATATAGATTGGATCGATTGCTGCCACTTGTACTGTTAGGGATGCTGGAGATAGTCCTTTATCTGGACCTTGCTGAAGAATGAGAAGTATGTTAGAGGTTGTATTTATTTTGGTGGCCATTAAGTTTATTTTTATTGGTCCCCAGTGTCTGTTATCATTTGGAATATGTTGGAATGAGTCTTCCACTCTCCCAGATGTATTAACTGGTGACTTAGCCAATCTGCGGTGGTGTTCAGCCTGCTTGCCAAAGTGTATGGCTGATACGCTCAACATGTTTTTTGTGTCAAGGAATGAGTCTTGAGCCTCTCTTTGCATGGCTCTGCCCTTTGTTCCTCCTTGCCTGTTGATATAGGAGATGATAACCTGATTGCCGAGCTCATGAGGTAATTTCCATTTTTCTAACTAGCCTTGTGAATTGCAGTGGTGCGCAGGACAGTGCCTGATTTACAGAATATTTATGGCCATTTTTTTAATTCTTGCATGTACCACTTTTCTAGGCTTCCCAGTGGAGTGGCCACTATGTAGAGGCTACTCAAGGGTACATGGCATTATTAGCAGGCAAATCGCATGGGCAGTGTGCCATTAAGATGTGGGGATTAGCTTGGGTAGTGGGGTAGGAGTTGGTGTGACAAACCCCACCCCCGTCTTTGTATTTCGCATTCATGGCTGCATCTGATCAGGCAAACACCATATGGATGTTAGTGTTTGTATAACCACCTCCTGCTCTGTTTCTAGATCGGAGTGCATTTCTGAATCCAGCTATAGTGAGTGGGGTTCTGGCACTGCCGGTACCTGACTTTATTTCACATGGTGTTTTACACTAGTTGTACCTGCATCGGTTGATTATTTTGGTGGGGAATTGTTGCTGTGTCTAAATCCTGCCCAGCGGAGATTTGGGATTGCAGGTGGCATATCTGTTTGTGCCTTGTCTTTTGTGTTTCCATTGGTGTCCTTCCCAGCATCCTCCTGGTCAGATGGCATGGGTGCATCTTCTGCATCTGATGCACACAGTATGCTTAGTTGTTGTGGGGCTAGCAGCACATTGCATTGGCTGCCACTCTTTGTTTTGGCCATTGTAGTAAGTTGAGAAAGGATACACAGAAAGAGTGGTGTTGGTGGGGGGATTAGATATATTGTTTTGTTTATTATTTCCCTTAATTTTTTTCCCTGCCCAGTAATCAATAATGTTCTGCACCGTACAGGCTATTATTGTGCCTGTGCATTAAAGTGTGCACTGACCCTATAAATGTGGCTAGAGTGAGTGAGGGACTCAGTGTTTTGCAGTCTTGCCCACTGCTGTGGTAACAGTGCTGCCCCCAATGTATCTACCCCATTATTAATTGATTTTCGAATCATTGCCTGTATATTTAATTATTCACATTGTGGTCTGCAATTGCAGATCGGTTGGTGCTTAACCAATGCCCTCTGTGCTGGTTGGACATTTGTGAGCATAGTTGCACACTCCACAAGATGGCGGCAGTGGCTGTCAGTCAATCTACACTGTCTGGCGGCTGCCTCTCCTTAATCCTGCATAGATAAGGGGAGTGGAGAACTTATCCAAGATCACAGCAGCAAGTCTCATGATAATATTTGTCACAGCTGCCAATCCGGATAGGCAAGTTAAGTTAGTCCCTCAATGTTCCTCTTCCTCATGAGACTTACTTTGTTTGTGGTGTTTGAGTCGGGTAGATGATAGAGGAGTTTCCTCTACCTTTTGATAGAAGAAGGTAGTGGGTTTAAAAAGACATAATGTGCCATAAAACCTATTGAGAGCACGCTCATTTTGAGGTGAGGCACAGAGGGACCGAGAAAATTATTCAGAAACTGTTGTGTAGTTATGTCTTGAGTGAGAACGTTAGGTGCTACTATAATTGTAATGGGAACTCAGGCACATTACTTAGTGTTTTAGCAGTCCGGTATGCTGGCAGGATGGTAGGGTACTCCTGATGTTCTAAGGTGGCCACTTTCTCATTTAATAGTGGATAGACTCTGGAGCTGCTGGCAGGGACTCCAGGTCATCCGGCACCATAGTAAAGTGGTATGCTTGTTCTGGACAGCATGTAGGGGGACTGAAGAGTATATGCCCATTTAAGGAATGAGAGCCTTTTATTATTTTGTAGCCCCTGATGTACTGCGCTCCTGTGGCTGTGGAATATATTTGGTCATCTGTGAAGGATCTCTGACAATACATGGCTCTGTTAGCATCCTTTAAATTTAGCATCCTTTAAATTTCAAAAATATGATAAATTATGTTGTTCAAGCCTTTTTTGTATAAAATTAATGGGGCTAAGTCATGCATTCACATTAGTATGCATTACTTTGTCATACACAGTACATAGTAGTGGCTCCTTAATATGTGACTATGCCATTAAGAAAAGGAAACTGTGGCTAGCAGTAAAAGAAATGACTATTAAAGTACACTATTTCCCAAATAGTTATTTTACTGTAATCAAACCTCCTTGTATATTGACCCAATATAATACAGTACTGTGTTTTATTTATTTATTTTTATTTATTTATTCTGGTCCCTTTTGTATGCCTTGGTATTCTTTGGGATAATGTAGGCATGTGCCTTTAAGAGGGGGAAGGTGGGCAGGATGTCTTAGCTAATTCTTGCCTTGGGTGTTGCAAGCAGAGGAAGAATCATCTGCTTTGTTGTTGATCTTCCCTTGTCAATCTTCACCATTCATTACTTCCTGGGTGTTAGCCGGAGACGCGCACCAGCCACGGGAGCTTTTTTTTTAAGTTTGCCTAACGGCACCGCCCTCGAGAGTGACGTCATGCGCGAGGGGCGGCCGTTAGTAGCGACCGACTCCTCCTCCAACTCAGTTCTGTTTCTCCCGCCGTCGAGGCAGCACCTGTCCACGCGTAGCGCTGGTAGTTGTAGTAGTTTCCGAATCCGTTTTTCCTGACACTCGACGCCGATACGGTAAGACTGTTCTTTTTCTTTCTTTCGGCGCCGGGTGTATTTCCTACTGTGTTTTAGTCTCGTTGGTTTCGCGTTATGTCCGGTTCTGGAGCTAAGCGTTCTTCGAAGACGGGCCGCGCCCCTATGCGTCGGTGCTCCTGTGGCCGGCATTTCTCCGTCTCGGACCGGCATGACGTTTGCCTTCGTTGCCTGGGACCCAACCATGATATGGATTCGTGCGACGCCTGTTTCTCGATGGACCGTCGCGTCCTCGAAGTCCGCGCGTTCAAGCTCGGCAAGGCCCCGCCGACTTTTGGGACGGCGTCACCGGGAATCTCGGCGAGATCTTTAGGCCCTTCCCTCGGTCCCTCCCGGCCTATACGTCCAAGGAGGAGGGGTTTCTCATCTATCTTGCCGAGGAGGAGGCCCTTCCACGGTGTTGGGGAGCGTCGTAGCTCTCCCGGCACAGGCGCTGACACCGCCTCGGCGATCACCTCTTCGGAGGTGCAGGCTCCTCGATGTCGAGGCCCTTGGCTTTTGGGCCCGGCTTGGGTGGGTCCTCGATGCCGCCTCATGGCTGTTTGAGGATCCGGCACCGTCGCGGTGCAGTAATCTTTAAGCGCCGTTCAGCCCGCCGGATCAGCGCGTTCGTGGCGCGCCCGGTGATGGTAGCGCGCTTTTGGATCGGCGCCGTTTGCGGTGCAGTGATTGAAGCGGCGCGTTGGCGGTACCGCTTTTGGCACCAGCGCGTTCGCGGTGCCGGTGAGCATAACGCGGCACCGTCGTATGTGCCGCTCCGCCTCCGCGCTGCCGGCGGCGCGTAGCCTTCCCCTTCCCAGGCGGTGCGGGCCTGCGGCGCGCTGGGGGTGTGGGGATTAGGCCTTCCCTGCTGCGGCGTGGGGGCGGCGGCGTCGCCCGCAGTACCCGGGGCCGTTCGCGGCCCGGTAGCCTCGAGGACCCCTGGGATGGCAGCATCGAGGTCCTGCTGGTCTCGTCCTCCTCGGAGGCGATGACTCAGATGTGGACCCATCCTGGCACCCCATTCTCGGGATCTGGGTCCTCGGTGGCTAGGGGTACCAGGCGGCGCAGCGGGCCTCCCTCTGTCCCCTTCCCGTCGTCTCCTGAGGGTTCCCGGCTGGGGGTGGCGAGGGTCCCGGGGGCAGGCGTGGGGAGTGAGGAGGCTCCCTCTCTGGAGGCTGGTGACAGCTACCCCGGGTGCTGTTGCCTCCTCTAGGGACAGGGGGACGTTGCAGTCGAGGAGGAGGGCCCTCTCGGAATCCGAGGGGTTGAGGGGCAGGCGGCCTGCTGCCCGGTCTTCTTTGGCCACCTCAGGGGGGGTGGCCAGGAGCCATAGTGCAGAGCCCCGCCCCTCCCCCAGGGTTCTAGGGTGTCCTCTGGCGGCGTTTGTGCGGACTGCCCTTCTGGATCCATGCAGTCACGGCGTCGTCACAGGGGAGTTTCTCCCCAGGGCTCTTCAGGCTCCGCTTCCCCAGAGTTCCGTTCTGCGGCCTGGTCTGATATCCGGGATCCCTCCTACTAGGGCTCCTTTCCCGGATTCCAGAGCCCTCGCGAGAGCAGTTGCCTCCTCGGAGTGCCCTCCTCTCTGCCTTCACCACCCCGCTCCCGGGCCATGTCGGTCCTCGGGTCCGTTATCCTGGGAGCAGTTCAGAGGTTCTGCAGCGGCCTTCCCCTCATATGTTAGATACATGCATGAGCGGGTCTTTCGACTCTCCCCACCGCCGCAGGAATCCTCTGAGCATTCCAGCTCCCCATCATCCTCGTCTCCCTCCTCTGAGAGAGGAACCTCTCTCATCTCCTCCGATGCTGATTTCACAGAATATCAGCGTTTCCTCTCGAGGATGGTGAGGATCTCAGGTTTCCTATGTTCGGGAGACAATACCGAGCAGGAGCGTGAATTCCTTGGTGAATTCAGTGCCCAGCATCTGGTGGTACCTTCCTGGCCTATCCCCTTCCAGGAGGCGTCTATCCGGTCCTGGCAGTTCCCTGCCGCTTCTTCCCCAGCCCCGGCGGACTGCCAGCGTAGGTATTGTGCCCCCTCTGAGTCTCTAGGTTCCCTTCCCAACCCGTCCTCAGGTTTGGTATACCTGGATACTCCTTCTGGGCGCCGTTGCCTGGCGCACGACCGCCCACCGGATTCGGACTCTCTCCAGTTCGACCGTTGGCGTCGAAGAGTGTTCTCTTCTTCTCGTGCGAGTGCATGTATTGCATCACATCAGGCTCACCACGCTGCCTATAACCGGCATTTGTGGTCGATGATGTCCCAGCTGCTGGCATCTATGCCTGACACGGAGCAAACCAGACAAGCCGTTGCCCTCTCCGCGGTAGGCCTGGAGCTGGCAAGACACCAAGCAAGGGCATCTTATGGCGTAATGAGGTGGCTTCCAGGCTTGCGGGGACAGCGATCTGCATCAGGCGGACGGCATGGCCCGTCTTTCAGGTTGTCACCCTGGCCCGGCGTGGGGTGATTCGCTCCGCCTTCCGGGGACCGTCTTTTCTCTTCAGAGCTAGGAGACTTTTACGGGGCTCCCTCCGTCTCCTCGTCTTCGGGAGGCACCTCCTAGCTCTTCTCCCACTTAGGCTTTCTGAATAAGCCAGGGTCTTCTCCTTCTGCTTCTCACCAGCAGAAGGCTGGGGTCTTGTTCCCTCAGGGTATGGCCTCTTCCCCTCCGGGAAGAGGAGCTAATACTCACCCAGGAAGTAATGAATGGTGAAGATTGACAAGGAAGATATGAAAGTACGTACCTACCGTAATTCCTGATCTTCTTGTATCTTCACCATTCATTACTACTCCCGCCCACCATCCCTCAGTGGCCTCTTCCTGTGGCTTCTCCACCTCCCGTCCTCCTTCTCTCTGCAAAAAAAAAAAAAAAATGTTTTCTTAAAACTAGGAAAAATTGCTTAATTTTTCAAAAAAAAATAAAATAAAAATCCTTCTTTTTGGGGTTCTAATTTTCCAGAAAATTAATTACTCTAAGATTCAGTGGGCCATCTGTGGATTGCATTGGCGATCAGACTGCACAACTATCTCTTGCCGTTATCCTGACAAGATATCTCTGGGGTTTTGGCCTGGTTCAGGCTATTCAGTTGATCCTGCAATCCCGTGTTCCAGATATTGCCCTGGAATCAACCCCCAGTCTTGCCCTGCAGAGCAGAGGAACGGCACGTCTGTTCCTTTTTTTTTAAAAAAAAAGGAAAAAATGCTGAGGGAACTCTTTTCGACTGCTATAGGCACCTTGGTTTTGGGGTCATGCAACCAACCTCAATTCTTCTGTAAAAGGAAAAACAAACAAGAGGGAAATGAGAAGGTAATCTCCTTCTCGCTAGTTTGCATATTGGTTTCTCCTTTTAAGTGTCCTCCTGGACAATTTTTACAGAAGAGCTGTGCTGACCATATCCAATCCCGGCCAGCCTAAGCCTTGGCCAGTCTGTCTGAGTCCATTTCTATGCTTAAAATGCCTGAAAGGCTTACATTTCTTTTCTAAGTCCCAGAGCAGCACTCTCCTGCTGCCTGGGGTTCCTTTTCCCTCCTCGGGTGTCCTCGAATTCTAGGCCTGTCGCGGCCAGGAACCCGAGGGGGGTATCAATAACAATGGCATGTTGAGGATAAGGACTATGCCCTCCAGAGTCTGTCTAGCGGGTTTGGTGAACCTTCTCTTCAGCTCTATCTCCGGGGATTCTTGCTTCCCTCTTAGTCGAGCCTTCAGCTCTAAGCTAACTATGCTCGTTGGGCATTCTGGTCCCTTCAACATCCCATCTCTCTCTTCTCTTTCTTCTTCTTCTATTTTCTCATCTCCTTACTTTATCTCTCCTCCTAGAGTCGCCCAGGTAAGGAGGCCCTGCAGTCCCTAGGCTAGGGATACTTTATCTCCTCTGTCCTTCCTCCATCGGCTTATTCCTTTTTCAGTTCATTCTTCCTTGCTTTGCTATCCCTCGGCTATCTTGCCTCGCTGTCTATATTCTCTGCTCTCACTTTTGCCTCTCTGGCTCACAGAACTGAGTTGGAGGAGGAGTCGGTCGCTACTAACGGCCGCCCCTCACGCATGACGTCACTCTCGAGGGCGGTGCCGTTAGGCAAACTTTAAAAAAAGCTCCCGTGGCGGGTGCGCGCCTCCGGCTAACACCCAGTAAGTAATGAATGGTGAAGATACAAGAGAAGATCAGGAATTACGGTAGGTACGTAATTTTCTTTCTTTTTTTTTTTTTTGCTCTTTAAAATATGTTTCTTCAGTTGTCCTTCATGGTCAGTGTTAGGGGACTTAGGCTTGAGAAGCTGTACTATTTGTAAGTGTCAGTGGCTCAGTAGGTAGCACACTCGCCTCTGAGGCCGGGAGATCAGAGGGCTGTGGGTTCAGTTCCCACATCTGGCACTTGTGTTAATATCCCAGTACTGACAGTGTAGTGCAGCATGAGAGGGGTGCTGCACTTCTGAGGTGCCGTCTGTCAGATGAGATGTTAAACCGAGGTCCCATCTGCCTGGATTGGTGGTAGTTCAGGTGGATGTTAAAGATCCCATGGCACTTATCGAAAAGAGTAGGGGAGTTTTTATTGAAATAACAAACATAACAGAGCAACACAGTAAACTTAAAAACTAATCATACAATATAGATGCAAGCTACTGTGAAGAAAAATACAAAAATAAGCAATAAATCCTATAAAGCAAAAAGAAATTCATTAGAAAGGAACAAAACATTACTTAAACTTTATAAAATGAAGAAACCCTTTCCACCACTTCAGGAGCGTAGCAGGAGCTAACCTCTGTGCATTCTGGGAATACATTTTTGAAAGTTCATTTGTAACCAAGATGCTAAAACAAATATAAGGCATTTTCCTTTGGTATATTACTCATTGGCATCTAGCTTGCCATAAATAAAACTGTAAGCAACACAAAAATAAAGACAATGTCCCCTCATGAAAATAAGAAAGGCTTGCAGGATAACATCCTAGGATCAAAACATCATATGAAAGAAGAGTAAGCCATTTGAAGCCCCATAAAGTTGCCAAATAAGTCCACAAACCTTTGGAATAAGAACATTGTAGGAAAAAAATGCTCCATTGACTCCTCCAAATTTATGCAGTCCAGATAGGGGCAGTTCCTTTCTTCTATTGCCTTATATTTGGCATTACCCCGAACATTCAAGCGGCCATAAACAATCAACCACTGCGTTTCCCATTGTATATGAGGCAATCTGAAATTATTCAGCTGGGCCAATACCTTAGAATTGAGGGTTGAAGGACAATTCTTAAAGCACGGATCTTGAGGGTACAAGTTAGCCATTATTAATTGGTAAAATCCCTTCATGTTATTATTCAAAATTAACTCTCTTGTTATTCCCCATCTGTACAATTTTTTAGCAGCTGGCCGAAAATATGGGGGAATAGGGATAAGAGGTGCAATTTAGGGGCAAAATATGCCAATTCATAAAATATTTGCCCAGAGATCTAAAAATCCATTTTCCTCAATCCCTTTTACTACGCTTAAACCACTCTTAACTGTACACATAATAAATAGGGAATGTACAAAACAACAGGGTCCACCATCCCAAGTCCTCCTGTTTTTACATTCAAATAGGTATAACATCTCTTTACCGGATTTAACAGTTACCCCAAAGCATTTGAAAAAATAAACAATAAACCCTTGTTTCTAAGTTAACTGGGAGCGGGAAAATCATGGCTATGTACTGCAGACAGGGCAAAAGAAACTGTTTAATCACATGTATGCGTTTTAGTTTTGAAAGTTTCCACTTCTTCCATCTATTTACCTTATTTTCCACAACCTGAAGAGCCGATTCCCAGTTTTCAGCTGGCATATTCTGAGGACCAAACAGGATACCCAAAATTTTAAGGGGGGTTCGTGTAATATGGATATCCTCCTGCATAACCTCAGCTGGACCCATTGCTCCAATAAACAACCCTTTTGTTTTATGCAAATTCAATTTGGCATTAGACACTTTTGAAAAGTCATCAAAAGCTTCTAAAAACATATGCACAGAAGTCGGATCAGAAAAATACAAAATTAAATCATTGGCATAGGCCTGTAATAAGAGTTGCTGATCCTGGGATAAATTATCTGAAATTCCAGTCCATTGTTGAACAGTGATTAATTTCTGCAATAGTGGATCTAATGAAAATATATAAAGCAGAGGGCAGAGGACAACCCTGGCGCTCCTGTATGTATAAAAAACTTTCAACCGTGCTACCTTTCAAAAGGGAAAGACCGATTATGTTTGTATAACATTTTAATTAAATTAATTATTTGCGCTGGAACCCGTAATGTTCTAAGGTTAAAAACAAAAGGGTAAATGTACTCTATCAAAAGCTTTTTCTAAATCTACACGACCATACAATTAACTATGCCCGATACAGAGAGGTGTTCAATGACATCACGCACAATCATTAGTGCTGATGAATCCTTCTTTCTGGTATCCCACTAAATTGGAAGGGGGAAATCACCAACCTGGCATAGTTTTTTAGTCGATTATTCAAAATACTGGTAAAGATTTTGTAATCTGAATTAAGGAGGGTAATAGGCCGCCAATTCTTAATATTATGTTTATCCCTCGATTTAAATAAATAAACTAATAATCCGTCAGAAAATGAGGGAAAAAACACAGTATTCTTAATAAAATACTGGAATAAAATAAAGAGACATTGAACCAGCTTAGTAGAAAAGGCTTTATACAAATTATTGGATAAGCCATCCATTCTTAGTGAAATGTTTGGTTTTAAATTCATATAACATTTAAAATTTCCTCTTGAGAAATGGGTTCCAATAATTTAGAGGCTGCTGTTAACTCAGAGGGAGCGTTAATGACACTCAAATAGAAAGCATGGATTTATCCAGAATCGGGAGGAAGGTTCTAAAGACGAAAATGACTTATAATTAATTCCCTTAACTGTGGAACAGTTATAGCCATAGAATTATCAGGCTTCTTTAATGAGTCCATATTAGAGGAATCCCTCAAGGTTTTACAAGCTTCAAAGGGATCCCCCATAGAGGATTTTTTTACACCATTAGTGAGAATAGCTTGCAACGTCTTAGCTCTGTTGTACTGAAATACCCTCATTTCTTCCTGCAACTTAACAATTTGATCAAAATAGTCACCTTGAGAAGTATATGCAATCGTAGTGAGTCTCTGGAGCTGCTGTCTAAGAAAAGTATTTTAAAAATTATGATTTTCGTTTTACCCTTGTTTTTAAACCAATTCAGTAAATCAGCCTTGGTCTCCAGCCACCAGTCCCTAAATCAGAATAAAGGAAGACCACTGACAATCTGGCTTTTAAGATATATTTCACCCTGACTGTATATGGGGTAAGTCTAGGATGGAATTATTAAGTTTCCATCTAACCTGCCTATGCTCAAGGGAACCTGGTAACTGGCATTTGCATAATAAAAGGAATGATCCGAAAATTCACAAGGAATCATTTCAAAGGGTTAATTTGCATAGAAGGAAACCAACATATAATCTATTAAAAAAAATGTTCCCTTTTCTAAAGGAATATTGAAGTCCTTGGGAAGAAAAGGAATGCAGTTGAGTAGACCAGCCAATTTAACAATGTTAACTAACGCATGTGAATCACAATATATTTTTTTATTCTGTTTGGGCAAATCAGTAATTGTGCAGTTAAAATCCCAACCCCATAGTACCTTAACAGATGTCACCAAGAAAGGTTGTATGGTTTTGAAACAGGTCACTCTACCGGCTTTTGTTTGAGGGCTATAAATATTAATGAAACGATAGCACGTACCATGCCATTTCCCGTCCAATATCAAAACTCTACCCGGTATAAGGTCAATTAAATTATGCAGTGTGAAAGAAAATGAAGTGAAAATAATGCCTATGCCATCTGCTCTATCTATTCCAAAGGACCAAAAGGAAGGTCCCCAAACCCAATCCCGCTTGAAAGAAGTTAACTGTTCTACAGAGTGCATCCATGTTTCCTGTAAAAAACACACAGATATATGTTGATCGTGTAGATAATGAAAAAGAGCCTGCCTTTTAGTGGTATTTAGCAAGCTATGAGTATTTAAGGAGCCCCAGAAAAACCTCATTGTAAGTTACAAAAATATAGTCAGACCCTCTATTTTTTCCTTTTTTTCTTTTTCTTCTCTTTATAAGTATCCACTGTTTGTGACAGAGTGGAGAAAGAGGATTTTTGAGAGTCTGAATCTCCCAATTCCATCTCTGTATCCCCCCATGGGGTAAAAAGGGCCGCATATGAATTACTGGTTTCTGTGATGGGAGCAGAATGGGGAGATTTGGGATGCAAATTCCGAGCTGATCTTCGTCTAGGCAAAGGTGACCCAGGGACTGGAACCCCAGACTCCTTTCCAGCAACCTCAGATACCTCCTCAGTGTAGCATACCGGAGGAAATTCTAAAGGGCCAGGTGGACCCATGCAAGGTTTTTTTCCTCCACCGGTCCAGAGTCCGTATTTGTACTACTTTGTCAGGTTTCCTGGAAGAAATAAAGGTGGTAGAATCTGTACCAGTAGACTCTTTTTTTTTATTAAGGGAAGGAGATGGTAACAGCGGTAAGGAAGAAAAAGGGGAGAGCGGGGGCAGCCGCATCTGGGCCTTCTGAATTAGAAGGTCTGGGCTTATCAAGATGCCTTGTTCTAGCAGCCCAAGAACATTCACGAAAACCATGGCCAGACTCTTCACAGAGATCACACCTAGAATTATTAATACATTGCATGGTTACATGCCCCACTTCCCATAATTGTCACAACGTGGCTGATCACAAACACTTGAAAGATGTATCCTAGACCCACATTTATAGCAAGCACGGGCTGTCCTCCATAAAACAAACCCCTCTATCTCTTCCCAACAAAAGGAATTGAATGTGTTCCACCCAGTTCAGATTGCCTCAGCTTAATTTTGTATTTCCAGCCCCTGTCCAAAACATTGGAATCTAAAATAGGTTCGGGCTACTTAATACCTCACATTTCTGAGATAACCAGAAGGTGATGTCTTCCACATGGACCCCCTCATTCCTAAACATAACTGTAACAAATTTTATTAATGGCTTAGAAAGAGGTAAAACCAAAAAGGGGGTCCATGTGGGAGAGAACTTCACCTGACTATATCGATCCCAAAACAAATCCAAACCATGAGGTGTCCGAAAACTGATATCAAAGTTGTCCTCTCCAGAAATGTTAATAAAAGCGAAAACATCCTGTGGAGTAAAATACAGAGAATCTTTTAGTAGCGTTTTCCCCACATAGTATCTGTCCGGCCTATTTTCCAAACCCCCTTTATAACGTATACGGACTGCATTCTGTCGAGGTGCTGCTTCCCTCTTTGAGGTGGAAAATAGTTCTGACATAAGAGGTTTCTGGAAAGGGGGTTTTGGTAAGGAGGACTTCTGTGATGAAGAATCCTTCTCCCGGGGAGGTAAGTCTAATTTTGAAGTGGAAGGTACTGAAGCCTGTACCACAGGAATTTCAACAGCAGAAGGAGGTCGTGATGTCTCAGCCACTTCTGTTATAGCGTGAAACTGTCAGTCAAAACCTTCTGCTGGGTAACTGGTTTCCACTCAGGGGAGTGCTGTGAAAGGAAAAATCTGTATCCCAGGCGGATCAGGCTTCCAAACGCCTGTTGGAGCCTGTGTCCAACCGCCCCATAAGAGCTTTGTCTGGAGACCAGGACTCCTGAGTCATTTCATTAGTTATAGAGGAAGAGACTGTTACAGTAGGTTGTGTAATATTTTGTTTTGGCTGTTTAGATATAATCTTATCAGAAAGGAAAAATTCAGTCGCCCCAATTTGGGAGATGGCTGAGGACTGGTAGATAATATTAGGCTGCCCTTGAGTTTCCACAGCAATAGGGTTTTTCAGCACAAACCCAGCTGATTTGCTTAAAGGTGCAGACTCGTTCTGAGTGAATGCAGTGGAAGAAAACCCCAAAGGAAAAGTTTGTTGTTCAAGAGTAAAGAGCTTTTTTCTTTTAAATCAGGCAGTGGCTTCTTCAGACTGTAGGCACTCGCTAATATTCGCGATTTTACTGCCAGCCTGCAGAGAAGCAGCTGAAGAGTCAGACACTCCCGGAATGAGAGTGAGATTATCTGGAATGTGACCACGCCCCTCAGGGCCTTTGGAGTCTAATACTGGAGTCAAGAGTTTGACAGAAGTTGAGTTATTGTTGTCAAAGCATTGTTTTTCCTGCTGGAGTCTATCTGGTAAACACTCTGCAGTCGCTTGAAGCTCCACACTATTTTCTGGTAAGCAAGCCTCATTTAACACCCCTGCTACTTTTACAAGAGGTTAGTTTGGTAAGGGATGAAGCTCTGAAAGCCGTAACCTTTAAGCTTTGGGTGCAGAGCCCTTGGTAGTCGTCACAAGAACAGCATCAGTAAGATCCAAAATATCCATGTTAGATGTCAATAACTCGCTCCTCAGAGCCTCCTGAAGAAGCTAATTCAGCCGTAGGTATTACAGGAGCAGCCTCGCTGCTGACAGAGTGATGTGGCGCACGTCAAATGCATATCAGGCTTCACTGGTACTGGCGTGGCGCTGACCCTTCCTTCATAGTACCAAGTTCTTGTACATTGTCAGGTTTAAACAAAGTAAACGACTTCTCCTCTTGGTGTTCAACAAAAGTAACTGAATCCTCCCAAAGAAACGATGCATCCTGAAACTCGGTATCAGAGTCCATATCCACAATATTAGCGGTGACAGCCTCCTTAGCATTAACAGTGGGAGCAGAGGCTAGCTCTCCCACCAAGCAGACGTCCTCCTCCTCCTCCGCCATCTTGGTCCCACCAGAAAATGGGTCCCCCCTGCTCACAGGAAGTAGGGGAATTTCCCCGGTGTCCGGGCCAAATTTCCCTCATTCACTAAAAATACCACCAACAGCTTAATCTGGTTCAAGGTCAGTTGGCATTCATCTGTATCCCTTCCCCCTGGGTCGTGCCTAAAAATAGGCAGGATTTGTCTAGTGCACTTACCCGGTCAACAAAAAAAAAACTAACTAATTTAGGGTTGCCACCTTTGAATGAAGCAAAAACCAGATCCTAAGCCCCACACCTTTTCATGACTCATCATGCATTGCCTCCTCCAAAGCCATTAATTATAACAGTAAAAGACAACAGTTCAACAATGTTAAGATACTGTACTTAACCTGTTAAAGTTACTTTCCTAAGTTCTTCCTAGTTATTTATTTATTTGTTTATTTATTTAGTGACATTGGTTTACCTGATAAACATACAAAGATAAAATAAATCTCATTTACAGATATGGGCTGTAGGGAGACAAGGGAATACTGTAAATAGTATATATGGTATATAGAAATTGTTTCCTATAGTGTACTTTATATCGTTTTTGGCTCCATTTCCTTTTCATGTCCACATCACTATTTGAAGTCAAAGAAGTGACCATACTTTTTTTCTTGATAAAAAATAATCTAAAACATTTAAAGATGCCTAAATTCTGTGTGAGATGAAAGTGTTTACCAACAAATGAAAGTGGAAGACAGCTGACTCTGTTACTGCTACAAAACTTGGGGCAGCAGTAGTGGAAGAATGGTGTTAATGGCCATACTTTACACCTCCCAGGTTGACTGCTTTCACAAATTAAGGGCTATATTGGCAACAGAACTTGTCTGTAACCTGGACATGCAGCTGAAACAATGAATTAGATGACACAATCTGTTTCAAAAGTATGCGAGCATTCAAAATGGCTTAAAAACCTGACCAACACAGAGCAAAACCGGATTACCTGATAGGGACCCTGAAAACCTGATCACCAGGTAAAAAACCTGACAGGTGGTAACCCTAGTACTATTGCTAGCTCCATTCTCCATTGCAAGATATGTTGGATTTAGTCAAATCTTGTTTGTCTTCCCCTGAGATGATGGCCAAGATCTCGCGAGAGCTAAGAGCCAGTCAGCTTGCAGTTCTCATGGAGCAGGAAATTTGGAAACTATGAAGAAGCATGGGGGATGGTCATGCTGTTTGAGAAGCCATAAAACAACATTTGAGTGACTCCGTTTTGGTCCCTAGAGCTTCCTTTTCTCTGTGGAAGTGTTTTTGGATAGAAAATAACATGAAATGGTTGCCGGTGCTTTTATTTACTGCCACGGAATTCGAGGAATGGCTGAATACAGCATGGGCATTTAAGGGCGATTATTTAAATTAGGGGACACATAGTGCCTGTTTCAGAATTCAATTGATTACGGTAAAACGTCCTCCCACCAACATCAGTACTCTCCGCCCCTGCACACACGTCTTGCAATCAGACTGAACGTTCCAAACCCGTCTCTCCATGTCCAGTAAATATATATGCCCCAGACTGTCCACTAAAGTAAGTAAAACCCAAAAGTGCACTGAACAGAAATATAAGTAGAAGTCCAAACAGAATTAACATTTTAAGAAATAACATAAATCTTTGTTCTGTGGGGGCGCTCCGCCTTCCCACCCCAACCCCGCCGGGTCCTCAGCGGTGAACAGAAATATAAGCAGAAGTCAAAACAGAATAAAAATTCTAAAAACTTACATAAATCTTTGTTCTGTGGGGGGCGCTTCACCCCCACACCCCCGGGTCCTCAGCAGTGAACAGAAATATAAGTTAACTTAACTGTAAGAAATAACAAAAAATCTTTGTTGAACCCCCGGGTCCTCAGCGCTCAACACAGCATTAAATAACAACTAGAGTACTTGTTGATACATCTTTGTTCTGTGGGGGCGCTCCACCCCCCCCACGCCCCCAGGGCCCAAACAGAAATAAAATTCTCTCCTTATGTGGGGAATGTAAATATTATTATTATATCAACAATCGCAGTGGTAAATAACAACTACGTACTTTAAAAAGCAGAACCAGTGATGTAGCGTTGACCTCAATGCGCA
The DNA here is from genome assembly GCA_016271365.2 of Neoceratodus forsteri. Lineage (NCBI taxonomy): Eukaryota > Metazoa > Chordata > Ceratodontiformes > Ceratodontidae > Neoceratodus > Neoceratodus forsteri. Next base: position 126,284,506 of record JADMNL010000028.1, on the reverse strand, counting down.
TCCGGCCGTATTTCTCACTCGGCGCACTATCTTCCCCGGAGTGTCCCCTAAAGTAAATAAATGCCCATTTAAGCACCTTCCAATGCAAGGAAACTTTTCTGGATGAGTTTGTGGGTACCCTTTTTACAAGTTAGTGATGTTAGTGGGTCACCATGTTCTTGCTGCTGAATAATACAACTCAGGAACCACTGGCAAGGGAACCAGGTTGATTATATATTATATTACCTTCTGTAAATCATTGCATAGATTCTGTGTTCTTTTATGTGGGCCAGATGTTGCTTTTAGCTCCTGGCACCACCAGCAGAGGTGTTAAGATAGCTATTAATCTCTATGCCTGTATGATGTGATAATGTTCATAATTTGAATATTGTGTTAGAAATTTCTCAGCTAATATTTTTCTAGACAACTGACGCTAGAAGAAGCCGCAGTGCTAACATTTCCAAGACTGCCAGTTTTGCAATTTTAAACAGTTGCATATCTGCCGAAACATACTCTGGAGCTGCTGTGTTGAAATATTTTACAGTACATCCAAACACAGGTACTGCTACAGGGGTATCAGTTTTATTTTGCAATAATGTCATCATTTATTGTCTGCCCCCAAGGATAATCGGTTACTGTCCCAGTCATTCACTCACTGTGTAGTTGAGTCAGGATCTTGCTAGGGAGAGGAAACATGCATCAACCAGAATCTTTTTGGATGGGCCAACTGCAAATGGACTGCACTCCAGAGAAGCAGGCTTTCTTCCCCCAAAATGAGGGGTGTAACGTAGGAGCAATATTTATTTATTTATTTATTTTTTGCAGAAATCCACTCACGGATTACAAGGCAGCAGAGTAATGTGAGGCACTCCTGAGAAAACTACCCCTGTGGCTGCTAGCAGGAGTCATCGGGGGTTCTCTGCCTAGTACTATGCAGTAGTGGGTGCAGGAACTACACTGGGACCGCTAGCAGGGGTCACAGAAGCCTGCTCATATTTCTTTTCTCTTATCATCTTAGACTCGCTAGCAGAGTCCAAGGAATAACCATGGAAGTATTTAGAAAAATTTTTTTTTTTTTTCTCCTTGAAAGTATTGCTGTGCAATGCAGAACAGGGTTAGGAGCTGTGAATTGGGAAGCAAGTAACAGATTACAAGGTATGATTTATATCTAAGATTGGGTACATTACAAGCTTCTTTTGGTACATTGTAGTACGATGTTGCCTGCTTCCTGAGATAGCTATTAGTCTTAAATAGTGACGCAAACACATCACACGGACTGCAAGCTAGCTAGCTGATACTGCTGAATATAAGTTTCCTTGTATTAGTGTAGTCTCTTACCTTTTCCTTGTATGTGAAATGTTGATTTTCTAGGGAGCTGATTTTGTGTGCAGCAACCTGTACCGATGCACATTGAGAACTGAGCCAGAGAGGCAGCATCACAGGAAGGGGGTCAGACTTCTTTGAAGTCACATATGCATCAAGCAACCTATCAGGTGGACACAACCCATGTGTAAGGAGGATGGAGTGCCTCAGAGATTATCCCCACAATCACAATTTTAATGAGGAGTAAAAAATAGCGGAGCCTGAATGTAGGTCAAGTAACAGCTTGTGAGGGAGAAAACACTGGGATGGCTACTGCGTAGAAACTCTTAGCAAGATTTCAAAACAGCATTACCTCTCCCACCCTAGTTTACAGGGAAATGGGTTAATTGTTTTAACGTGCCATTCTGAGAAATCACCTCAATTGAATGACAGGTGTGAATGGTCCATTGAATGGTGCTGCCTGTTTTACTTGTAAAACCATTGCACATGATCTTTGAACTTTGGAGAAACTGGTCCTATAAACTTGCTGAGAGGGAGGACTAGACTGTGAGTTCAGGTTATGACATCATCATCAGCGCTTCACTGAAACTGGCCTTTTTGAACAGGCAGTGAATTTAGGGTTGTAAAACGACTTGTAACTTTTAAACAAAGTAACTTAGAGATTTCATTTTGGCATGAGGTTGATTGGGGCTGTGCTGATCCAAATTCTGAATTTATTGATGTCAGAAATTTTGACCCAAGTCCCTCTTTAAGTCATTCCACATGTGTTCCCTGGGGAGGAAACTGTAGGTGGAAAAAAAAACCTGCCATCCATAGCTAGATGAGCACCAGTCTCATGTAGGTTGTGCACCTCCGACTAGGTACCTGTAAACTCTGGCTGTGCACTGGAAGGATTGGGACAGTCCCAATTACCCCTCCATGGGACTAATCTATAGGGGTCGCATCAGAAAAGTAGGCCTGGAGAAGGTGGGGGAGGGTGGGTACTGGTTGGAGGGGACAGATGGAGTGTAAAACCTGGATTTAAAAAGGGGAAAAGTTTCTTTAGTGAAATATTGGAAATAAATAAGCCTCAGTTTTTGGTTTCTAACAGACATGATGACTCCTGTTTCAAGCTCAGCATAGACAGGAGTTGTTGAGCAGACAACATGACTCGTATAGGGTGGGTAGGAATCATATGGGGTTGAGAGGATGCTGTTCACCAAGAGTGTGTGTTATCTGGTCCGGTCTATTCTTTCTTAATAACGTGAGGTAGGAGTTCTAGGGACATGGATATGTTGTTCATCCACACTTTCTGGCAGGTATCCTTGCCGCTTTAATTCTTGCGGAAGGTCTTCAAGCTGGCTCCTCCCACCCACCCGGTGGTAAAACTCGGCTCCGCCCCATGGCAGATCTTCCTTACCTTGGAGCTCAGGTTCCTCCTTAGCGCTCTGCGTTTGAACTGGATCCTAACTCTTGGTTCGTCCGAAATTGGTTTTGAAGTTTTCTAAACTCGGTCTTCATCTTCCCTCATGGCTGCGATGGACAAATCTGTTCCTGGCTTTCGGAGGTGCCCTTGTGGGCAGAAAATGTCCAGGACGGATCCGCACTCCACGTGCGTCTACTGCCTAGGCCTAGATCACGACCCGCAGGCCTGCGAGTTGTGCCACTCTTTCTCGGCCAACGTTCTGGACGATCGCGCTGCCCGATTGAAGCTCGGGCTCCCCGAGAAATGTTTCTCGCTGGTAAAATCTAAAGAGGCTCGTTGGGCGGTGTCCGCGGCAGCTGGCTCGGCTGAGCAGCTTGAGCAGATGATCGCCCTTGAGGAGGAGGTGGCCCAGGCCGCATCTTCCTCCTCACTCGGCCCTGCATTTATCCGCTCTCTCTGAGTTCCTCGTATACGGCTTCGTTCAAGGAGCTTTGTCAGTCCCTTTCCACGAAAGGAGAGGGCCTTCGGGACATTTTTCTCGGCCCAAGAAAAAGGGGTCGAAAGGTAAGTCCCACCGTCGGCATTCGTGGGAGCGGGAGAGGTCCCCTTCCCCGGGCAGCCGACCATCGACTTCGGTCGAGGTTGCGGCTGAGGCCACTGGCTTCACGGTGCCCCCGTCAGGCCAGCCTGCCAAGACTCCCGTTGACAAAGTCAAGATTTTTATCGATCCGTTAGACGGGCTGTCGACTGGAGAAGCCGACAACCCTCCTTCACCAGTTCCCCCGGTGGATACCGAGGATCTGCCTGCGCCGTCTGGGCCACAGTCCCGGTTAAAGTGCCGAGCGAGGAAGGCGGGTGTCCCGCCCTTTCCCAGACCCACCTCGGTCCCCCTGAAGGTCTCGGTCTACTCGGACCTCTTCTTGGTCAGCGATTCCCGCCCGACATCAGCGGTCTCCGTTACTGAAGTATCACGGCGCCCGATCTTCCTGGACATAAGTCTCCACCACTCATTCACACTATTGGGGATCTGCGCCGGAGGCACTAGGACCCATCGGGAGCAAACTTTTTGCTGGAGGGTCGGCGCCAGAGATGGCGCTGCAAGGCACGGCACCGCGAGTCTCAGCTCGCGCTGTAATGACTATCTTGGCGTCGACCCTCCAACCGCCTCAGTTCCTTTTTTCCCCCCCGTCGAGTGCGCTTCAGTAACGACGGCCCTCGCTTGCCGGGAGTCGAACTTCAAACTAGCAGCATAGTTTTCAGTTTTGTTATTTTGTAGTATTATCTCGATACAGTATCGCTTAGTCTTATTTTAAAAATAAAGAAATCTCAGCCTACTTTGACGGAGTAGACCATGAGCAGGTCAGGTGATGGTAGGGAGACTTCGTATGAAAGCTGTTCAGTTAGTCGGCTGTCGGTCCGTCTCGCCCGGGTCTGACAACGGTCAGTCCAATGCGGGATGGGCGGTCTCGCTGAAGCATAAAAATAAACGGTCGTGATTCTCGGCACCGTTCGACCTCGAGCTCTTCTTCAGCCCACAGGTCTAAAAAGAGAAGGCATCACTCGAGGTCGTCCCTCTGATATGTCTTCGCGTAGACGTTCGGTTTTCAGGGCTAGTTGCCGGCCTCCTCCTTTGGAGTCGCCAATCTCTGCTTCTGGTAGCCAGCGGCTTCGACATCAAAGTCCTACCCCGCCCGCAGGTAGGTCTTCAGATGAGCAGTTTCATCAGTGGGCCGCTGTTATGGAGCAGTGGGCTTGGAGGTTAGTTCAGCTACCTGGCTCGGTCACTCGTGGGCTTTCGGGCTCATTGAGAGACCAGGTAGGGTGGTTGGATTTTCCTGGTCGCGCGGCACCTTCTTCTCGGTGCCGCCGACTCAGCCACGGTGTCCCCCCACATGGCTGCGGCGCAGGGGGCCACACCGATGCCCTTATCTCCTGCTCTTCCTCCTTCAAAGCCTTTTTGTCGGAGTCCTGGGGTGTTTTCGGCGTCCTCGGCGCCGTACGGCTTCTAGGCGCTACGTGGTCCCTCGGCGTCGTTTTCGGTGCCGCGTGGTCCCTCGGCATCGTTCTCGGTGCCGTGCGCCTCCTCGGCGCCGGGGGCTCTCGGGGCTCCCTCTGCCTTTCAGGACTCCTCTTTTCACTCGTTTCCTTCTTCCCTCTCTTCTGATTTTCATTCCTTTCCTGCCCATACAGTCCCTCCTGGACTGTCAGGAGATGACATTGAGCCTGACCCAGACCTTCTGTTGGGTGATGAAGTGGACAAAGCAGGATCTATCACTGCTACAGAGCCTGTGGTCGAGGACCTGTCATTTAAGTCTCTGCTGAAAAATCTGAGTTCCACTCTTTCTCTCAGACTACAGACATCGATCCTGGGAAATTGTTAAGACTCAATACCTTCATGTTCCGGAGATCCCTACGGATTTGACTTGTCCAGTTCAGCCTTCTTTCGAGACGCTGTCTCAAATGGTATGGAATAATCCTGCTTTCACCCCTTCGGTGGCTAAATCCATAGATAGGAAATATTCAGCCCCCAAGGATCGTCCCATTTTGGCATCTCAAGCCTTTGCGGATCCTATTGTAGTCTTGGCAGAGAATGATAAAGTCGTTCTTCCTCAAACTACTACAGCTCGACCTATTAACAAAGAATCTCTTAAGATAGACACCTTAGGTAAGAGAGTTTTTGCTGCTTCTACCGTAAGTATGCGTATTGCCAGCTACCAGGGCTGCTTCTCACAGTATGAGTATATCCTGTGGCACTCTATAAGCAGATGGTTGAAGCTCTTCGAGTCGGATGCAAAGCCAGAAACTTTTCAAACCATTACCAGAGGTATCGAATCTAACAACCAGCAGGTTAAAGCAGCCATGGATGCTTTTGACACTGCACATCCGTTCAGCGGCTGCTGGTATTTACACCATGACGTCATTCCTGGCTGCACCCGGGTTTTCAAGAATGTGCGCGGCAACAGGTAATGGCATTGCCCTTTGATGGTGCGTATCTTTTTGGTCCTCAGGTAGAGCAAGCTCTAGAAGCTACTCAAAAGACTAGGTCAGCCATTAAGTTGGCTCGACCCTCCTGCCCCTCTAGGGGCATGTCAATAAGCGTCAGTTTCAAATAGTCAGTCCTTCGAGGCAGAGAGGTTTCCATAAAACCAACCTGCCCAACCTCAAAGAAGATGCAACAGAAAGCCAAGACTCAAAGCCCAGTGCTACCTTATGAATGGCTGGCCCAAGTCCCATCTCAGCTGCCCGAGATGGACTTTTCCTCTATGGTGGGAGGTCGTCTGATGCACTTCTACAACCAGTGGAAGTCCATAACCTCAGACAAATGGGTCCTTCGGATAATTCGTGAGGGGTATTCACTCAATCTCCTGGAGACCCCTCCGGATCATCCTCCCAAATGGCAGCCCAGGCTGTCAACCCTTCAGTCAGACCTTCTTGCCGCCGAGATTCAGGGCCTTCTCAACAACAGGGCAGTAGAAGTGGTGCCAATGCATCGACGAACACGGGTTCTACTCCCATTACTTTCTGGTTCGAAGAAGTCCGAGGGTATGCGCCCCATTCTGGATCTCAGAAAACTAAACAAATTTCTCCCCAAGGAGAAATTCAAAATGATTTCTCTGGGGACCCTGTTACCTTTGCTTCATCAACACGACTGGCTAGCCTCCCTAGACATGCAGGATGCTTACCAGCACATTCCTATTCACCCGAGGCACCATAAATTCCTGAGGTTTGTGGCTCTGGGACAGCATTATCAGTTCAGAGTCCTGCACTTTGGGCTATCCTCGGCGCCGCGGGTTTTTACAAAGTGTTGTGCAGTTCTCGGAGCGCACCTCAGAAAGGTCGGGATACAGGTGTTCCCTTATCTGGACTGTTGGCTTCTAGCAAGCCCTTCCAGGCAAGGGACCCTGAACGCCGTAGAGATGGCTTCACGCCTCCTTACATCCATGGGAGTTCTGCTGAACCTCAAGAAGTCACAACTGCAGCCCTCCCAGAGGCTGCTCTTTATAGGGACTCTTCTGGACACCTCCTGTGCGAAGGCTTTTCTTCCAGAAGACAGAAGGAACAATATCCTTCAAATGGCCCGTCACATCGGGAGAACACCTCAGTTACAGCTCTCTCGATGCAGCGGATGCTAGGCCTCATGGCTTCTTCAGTGTTCACTGTACCCTAGCATGTCTGCACATGAGAACCACTCAGTGGATGCTCAGTACTCAGTGGTCCCCAACCACTCACCTGCAGTCCTATCTCATCAAGGTGACAGAACCTTTAAAGAGGTCACTCACCTGGTGGTCTCAAGAGAGCAATCTCCTGGAAGGATATCCCTTTGCTCCTCTGGACCATCAGATCTCCATTACCATGGACGCATCTCTGATGGGGTGGGGAGCTCACTGTCAGGCTCTCCACACTCAAGGTGCGTGGACTCAAGTCGAGTCTCAGCTTCACATAAACGTCCTAGAAATGAGAGCCGTCCTTTATGCGGTCCGAGCGTTGAAGGACATTCAGTGTCACAAGAACATTCTCCTTCAAACGGACAACAAAGCAGTGATGTATTACATCAACAAGCAGGGCGGTGCTCATTCTTACCCCTTATGCAGGGAAGCAATGAGGGTATGGGAATAGTGCTTGGAGCACAAGGCTCTAATTCAAGCAGTCTACCTGCCAGGTATTCAGAACGAACTGGCAGACTGTCTCAAGCAGAACAGAGACAGACCCTCACAGTGGTCTCGACTCAACCATAGTTCAGTCACTATTGAAGAGTGGGAACTCCAGACCTGGACCTTTTGCATCCCACCCAGCATAAAACTGCCTCTCTTCTGCTCCAGAAATCCAGGGCCTGGTATTTTCTGTCAGGATGCGTTCAGGCTGTGGTGGACAAAACACTTTCTTTACGCCTTTCCACCTCTTCCTCTAATTCAGAGAGTACTCCTCAAGTTCGAATCCCAGGGGGACAAGATGATTCTCATTGCTCCCTTTTGGCCTCAGCAACTGTGGTTTCCACTACTCAACAATATGTTGGCAGTTCCTCCGAGACCACTTCCCCAACAGATGAACCTTTTGACTCAGGGGCCTGTGGTCCATCCCAACAAGATAAGCTTCACCTTCACGCTTGGCTCCTGAAGAGGTAGAAGTAAACCGGTTCAATGTGTCTCAAAGAGTTTCAGATATTCTTCTGGCTGCACGAAAGCCAGCCACTAGGAAAACTTACACAGCCAAATGGAAGCGTTTCTCACTCTGGTGTGCAAAGTCCTCTTTGAATCCTTTTTCCTGCCCACCAGATAAAGTTCTGGAGTACCTCTTAGACCTCTCAAATTCAGGCCTACAGTTCTCTACAGTCAGAGTTCACCTTAATGCCATTTCAGCATATCATGAGCCGATTTTTTCATTATCTCTGGCTCAGTTACCTGTGGTTAAGAGATTTCTTAAAGGAATTCTGCATACCAGACCTCCTACAAGACGTCCAGTTGCAGCCTGGGACATCAATCTTGTGCTAGATATGCTCACTCGGAAACCTTTCGAACCTCTGGCTACCTGTGAGCTAAAATTTCTCACCTGGAAGACGGCCTTCCTAGTGGCCATTACCTCAGCCCGCAGGGTCTCTGAGATACATGCCCTAGTCACAGACCCTCCGTATACTGTGTTCCATAGGGACAAAGTAGTTCTTCGTACTCATCCAAAATTTCTTCCCAAGGTTGTGTCAGAATTTCATCTAAACCAACCTTTGGTCCTTCCCTCTTACTTTGTGAACTTCCAAAATGAAGGAGAGCGTTCTCTTCATTCTTTGGATGTTAAGAGGGCCTTGCGTTTCTATCTGGATAGAACCAAGGACTTTCGCAAAGCCCAGCAACTGTTCGTTTCCTTCAGCGAGACCCGGCTGGGTCAACCTGTCGCTATCAGATGTATCTCAGCATGGCTAGTGGCATGCCTTCGCCACTGCTATTCCATGGCGCAGGTTAAGTTGGAGGGTAGGGTTTACACTCACTGTACTAGAGCGGTCACGGCATCCCTAGCGGAAATTCGCAACGTGCCCGTTGCATATATTTGCAACGCGGTCACCTGGAGCTCAGTGCGTACTTTTGTTAAACATTATGCACTAGATGTCCATGCCAGGCGACATTCTTCCTTTGGCAAAGCCATCCTTAATGGACTTCTGTCTTAGAAATGTGAGCTCTTGGTCTCTCCTGCCGCCCTCTCGGGGGATTATTAGCTCGGTACTCTCCCAATAGTGTGAATGAGTGGTGGAGACTTATGTCCAGGAAGATATGAAAATTACGTACCTACCGTAATTCTTGATCTTCTTGGACGAGTCTCCACCACTCATTCTACATCCTCCATCCCTCCGAGCTCACTCTGTTGTTGGTCTTCACTCCCTCAAATCTTTAGGGCTGTGAAGACTTCTTTGTTGACCCTTCTTACACGGGTCGTCCGGACTATCTTATGTCCGGTTTTTAGGTTAGGCTACCCTTCTAGGTTAGTTAAGCTGCACCTCCTTGGTAAAAAGGTACTGAGGTGGTTGGAGGGTCGGCCTTGAGATAGTCATTACAGCCTGTGACTGAGGCTGTGATGCCGTGCCTGCACAAGCGCCATCTCTGGCGCCGACCCTCCAGCAAAAAGTTTGCTCCCGATGGGTCCTAGTGCCTCATGGCGCCATCTCTGGCGCCGACCATCCAGCAAAATGTTTGCTCCCGATGGGTCCTAGTGCCTCCGGCGCAGATCCACAATAGTGTGAATGAGTGGTGGAGACTCGTCCAAGAAGATCAAGAATTATGGTAGAGTACGTAATTTTCATTTCTTCCTCGTCTTCCTCCTCGGGTGAGGAGAGGCTGCAGCGCATAAGTTCGCCCGGCGCTATGAGGGACCTTATATGGCAGTAGTTGCTGTCCGGGCCTAAGCTGACCCCGCCAAGACCCCGGCCATCAAGTGGCTGTTGCCTGAGCGACCCGGAGCAACCACTGGTCCAGTCGAGTTGCCGCTCCAGGGCTGGTTGCTGGGCGAAACCAGCTGCTCCACCGATTGTGGTGGAACCTCCGCCTCCACAGCGAAGTCGGGGGCACCGACCAAGAATTCTCGGTCGGGTCACAGCCTGCCCCACAGGTTGTCGGTCACCCTCACTCCCAACCGTCCTCGGCAGGTGGAGGGTGGCTCAGGGCCGAGGCAGCTCTTCGCAGACTCTTCAGAATCCGACGACGATTCCTCCCTGTTCTCCAGGCAGTTCGATCTGGAGTCCTCCGGGGGCCAGTCAGTGGACGATAGCCAATCATCCTTCTCTCGGAGTCCACCAGGATGCAGTTCGAGCCCGTGTCCAAATGGGCCAAGTATCCCCTGATGGAGATTCTGGACCGAGGGGATTCTCCCATGGAGGCCTTTCCGGTGGCTGAAGCCATCATCGGCCCAGCCTTGGAGCTTTGGCAGTGGCCTGCTTCCTGTCCTGCGCCCTCGGCCAGGATGGCCAGGAAGTATCACAGTCCTACCGGCTTTCCCGGTTTCTGAACACCCCTCTGCGAGGGTTAGTCACCGACAGCGTTTTCGGCGTTCGGTAGCGTTCGGGATGTGGATAAGCCCCCCGACAAAGAGTCCAAAAAGCTGGACTTTCCGGGTGCAAGGTGTATGCTGCGTCCTCCCTCGGCCTCCGACAGGCCAGCTCGGCCGTGCTGATGGCACACTTCTCCCACGCCCTCATGGGCTCCCTGGATGAGGTCGTTCCTCATCTCCCGCGTGACCTGCAGACCACGATCCGCCAGGTGCGGGACCAGGGTAGGACGGTGGCGAAGCAGCAGCTCCAGACTGCTCTGGACATAGGTGATTCCTGTGCCAGGTCAGTAGCGGCGCGGTGGCCATGTGATGCAGGCGTGGCTGAAGATATCCACCTTCACGGCGGATACCCAGCACAAGTTGGCGGACGCCCCTTCTTGGGGACTGACCTCTTCCCCTGGGTGGAGGGACACCTCCAGCGGATTGAAAAGTCAATGCCACCCTGGACTCGGTCACCTCCGCCCAGAGGGACAAGGCGCCGTCAGCAGCAGAAGTCCTTCGTCGCCCCGGTCCCTGCTCTCGACCGCCCAGCAGCACCAGCAACAGGGCCAGCAGGCTCACGCTGGCTCATCAAAACCCAAGCCGACGGCTTCCTCCAACAGGAAGCAAGGAGGAAAGGCCCAGGAGGTCCCTAGGCTGGTTCTTCCTCCAAGCCTGCCCAGTGGCCGGGTTGAGGGGTGCCGCCCAGACTCGTCACTCCCCCCTAGTTCCCCGTGGGGAGGCAGCTCCGCCACTTCCTTTCCGCCTGGTCCGCTATCACCATGGACCGCCGGGTGCTGGAGGTGGTAGGAAAAGGCCTGCCTCTGGAGTTCGAGCAGGCTCCACCGTTTCGAGCCATTGCCCCTCGGGGGCGCCACGGGGTCCGCAGCCTCGCTGTTGGCCCACCGAGCCGACATTGCCCTGCTCCTCGAAAAAGAGGTAATCAGGAAGGTGGCAGATCCTCCTCCAGACCCGGGGTTTGTGTCCAGGTAATTCCTGGTCCCAAAACGGATGGGGGGCTGGCACCCCATTCTCAACCTGCATGACCTGAACAAGTTCCTAAGGTCTCGAACCTTCAGGATGGTCACTCTGGCTCAGATAATCCCATCCTTGGAACGAGGCGTGTGGTTCTGCTCCCTTGACCTCCAGGACGTGTTCTTTCACGTCCCAATCCGTCCGTCCCATCAGAGATTCCTCCGCTTCAGAGCGAAGGATCCTTCTGATTCAGGCCATACCCTTCGGCCTCTCCCTAGCTCCCAGGGTCTTCACCAAATGCATGGCAGTGGTGACAGCATTCCTATGTGCCGAAGGGTCGGGTGTACCCCTCGTGGACGACTGGCTGATTGCGGCCTCTTCCAGAATGGAGGTGGAGCGGTCCAGGGATCTGGCCCTCCAGGTTTGCTCTCAGGTTGGCCTCCTCATCAACGAGGCCAAGTCGGAACTCGTACCAAAGCAGGTGATACTGTTTATCGGGGCAGAGCTCGACTCTCTACGAGCCAGAGCATGGCTCCCAGCGGACAGGGCCGAGGTTCTTTCCTCCTTTGCCCAATCATTTCTGGTTGGGCAATTCATCCTGCCCTGGACTTCCTCGCCTCCTGGGCCTCATGGCGGCCTGCACCAGCGTGGTCCGTTGGGCCCGTTAGTACCTCGTCCCTTCAATGGGGACTGGCCAGCCAATGGTCTGGCGCTGCGATCCGTTGGACCAGCCCGTGACAGTGACCAGGAGATGTGGAGCGCTCTCCAATGGTGGATCGTTCCAGCACATCTGCAGGAGGGCATCCCATTCGTCCACCCGAGCCGGCCGGTCTCTCTCCGACCGATACATCTCTGATAGGTTGGGATGCCCATCTGGGGGAACACCGAGCGCACGGCCTCTGGTCCCCTCGGGAGTCCCGATGCCACATCAACCTGCTGGAGCTCCAAGCGGTCTGTCTAGCTCTCACCGCCTTCGCTCCGTTTCTACGGGGTCAAGTGGTTCAGGTCCAGATGGACAACACCACGATCATGTACTGTCTGAACCGCCAGGGCGGGACGCGCTCCATGCTGTTATGCAAGGAAGCTCTCCGCATTTGGTCCCTCGTGTGCAGCCTGGAGGCAGATCTCCTAGCCATTCACGTGGCAGGAGCCTCCAACACCCTGGCCGATGCCCTAAGCTGAATAGGGGCTGCGTCTCACGAGTGGTCTCTCCTGCCGGAGGTAGTACAAGATCTGTTCTCCCACTGGGGCATGCCTCAAGTGGACCTGTTTGCCTCAAGGGAGAATGCTAAGCTGAGTCTGTTCCATGCCCGCCCCCCTCAGCAGGGCTCGCTGCAGGGGGATGCCTTCTCAAGGCCGTGGACCCCGGGCCTCTTCTACACCGTTCCCCCATTTCCCTTGATCCACAAGGTGCTTCTCAAGGCGAGGAGGGATAAGGTGTAGGTGATTCTGGTAGCCCCAGACTGGCCCCGCCAGTTCTGGTATCCAGATCTCCTCAGCCTCAGTTCCAGGCTCCTGAGGCGGCTTCCAGCCCGCCCGGGCCTGATCTCAGTCAATCAGGGGAAGGTATTCCATCCGGACCTTCAATCTCGGCACCTGACGGCCTGGTTCCTGAGCGGCTAGAGTTCCAGGATTTGGGTCTTTCCGATGAGGTCCTCAACGTTGTTGAGGCGTCCCATAAGGAGTCGACTAGGAAATGCTATGCCTTCAAATGGAAGAGATTTTCCATTTGGTGTCAGGGGAAGGGCTTGGACCTTTCCGACTGCCTCTTGGCAAGCATGCTGGACTACCTGTGTTCCCTTTCTCAGCAAAGGCTTCGGTGCACCTGGCAGCCATCTCTGCTTACCGTGCGCGGGCCGGCAAGCAGTCGGTGGCGCAGGAGAAGGTGGTCGGGCACTTTTTCAAAGGCCTTGACCACATTTCCCTTCCGGTGCGAGAACCTCCACCTCCGTGGGATCTACTGCTGGTATTAGCCAAGCTTATGGGCAAGCCATTCGAACCAATGCACAGGTGTGATATTTCACACCTGTCGTGGAAGACCACCTTCTTGGTGGCTATCACGTCAGCCAGAAGTATGGGAGAGCTCCAGGCGCTTTCCATCGAGTCTCCCTATCTGGTCTTCCACAGGGACAAGGTTGTCCTGCGCCCCCACCCGAAATTCCTTCTGAAGGTGGTGTCGGAGTTTCACCTTAACCAGGTGTTGACTCTGCCAGTGTTCTACCCCAGTCACACCTCGGAGGCCGAGTATAGGCTCCACACTTTGGACCCTAGACGAACTCTCGCTTATTATAAGGAGCGGATGGCTGAAGTTCGGGGAGAGGTTCGCCAGCTGTTTGTCACCTACGCTGAAGCTGCACCTGGCAGACCTGCAGCCAAAGCGGACGATAAGCAGGTGGATCACCTCCTGCATAGAGCTCTACTACAGGTTGGCGGGCATGGAGCCTCCCAGAGGATAGGCTCATTCTACCGCCATACCGCTGCATCGGTAGCTGCTTCAGGGGCGTCCCTATCCAGGATATCCGCAGGGGCTGCTACCTGGAGTCGGCACATACCTTTATTACCCACTACCACATCGACCTCCGAGTCACCGGGATGCTGGTTTGGGCCTCGGTTCTCCAGTCTCTCTTTCCCAAGTAAGTATTGGGGTGTCCTTGCCTCCCTCCTCCCGGAGAACTGCTAGGAGTCTGCCAGAAAGTGTGGATGAACAACATATCCATGTCCCTAGAATACAGGTTACTCACCTGTAACAGGAGTTCTAGGAATGGTATATGTTGTTCATCCTACACTCCGACCTCCCGGCCGACGCACAACCTGAGCTTCCAGCAGGCCAGATCTGGCGTCAGGGGCGGAGCCGAGAGTTTTACCACCCAGGTGGGTGGGAGGAGCCAGCTTGAAGACCTTCCGGCAAGAATTAAAGCTGTAAGGATACCTGCCAGAAAGTGTGGATGAACAACATATACCATTCCTAGAACTCCTGTTACAGGTGAGTAACCTGTATTTATTGAGCAGACAACATGACTCTTATATGGGTGGGAAGGAGTCATATGAGGATTGAGAGGATACTTCCTGTTCACTGAGAGTGTGTGCCATCTGGTCCAGTCTGTTCTTTTGAATAACATAGATAGGAGATATTGAGCGGACAACATGACTCATATGGGTGTCGGAAGAAGTCGTTTGGGGGCTGAGAGGATGCAGTTCACTGAGTGAGTGTGTCATGTGGTCCAGGATATTTTTTCTAATAGCTGCAGTGTTAGACTGTACTGAAGTATTTACCAATATGCAGTATTCTGAAGATATATTTAAGAGGCATTGCCTACCCTCACCTGATCTTTTAAAAAAGTGTTTTTATTGCTCCCATTTTGTAGAATTTGCCATCCAACTTATTTTGTGGTCAGCTTCCTTTTTCTTAACTGACATGAACAACTCTCCCCGGTCCTACAGACTGTTTGTGACTGTTCAGTGTGTGTCGGGAAATTACCAGGAAGGCACAGGTGCTGTGACTGCTGGTGCCAGTCCCAACCTCAGACCTGAAGCTGTAGCGCTGTAACCTTCAACAATAAAGCTAGGAGCAAGGCCAAAGGTGGCACAGGGGTTGGAAGCAACTACTCTGAAAATGCTTTCTACACTGGGCAATTTAAGCTGGGGAGACCAGTTGTACCACGTGTAAATGAATGTCACACAGAAACTGGGTGACATATTTAAGAAAATGATATGACAGGCGATGGTACAGGGGTCACAGGGCTAATGTTATCTTTACCGACAGGACTCCATATGGTTCTTGCAGTTACAATGCTTTACACCAAGTATGTGGATGGTTTGTGTTAAACAAAGGGTCTGCAGTATCAGGCATTACTTTGCAGTTTAGAGGCATAGCTCAATTCTTTGCTGCTAACACTAATCCCACTGTCAGGATCACCTGGCAGTGGTTGTGTTCAAGAAACATGCCCAACGCAGAGGATGTGGAATTCAAAAATGACTTCCTTAAAGGAAACTCTGAGGGAATCTGAACATGTTCTGTCAAACCACAGTGCTTCTGGTCAGACTTGTCTTTCCTTGGAGGGGACTTGCACAGAAGCTCCTGCCAAGATGGGATTATCTTTACAGTCCTGTGACCCCAGGCAGATATCTTGCAGATGGCTTACTCTAGACAAGGCCTAGCTGCAGAACCTTTCCCAAAAGGCATACATGCTCTCATCCACTCACTGAATGACTTTTTATGCCATGTTCCCAAATACAACATGTCCTTACTTTGTGCTGTCCATGGCTTCACAGCCTTGGGACTACCTCCTTGAGGAGACATTTCTGGGCCAGCTCAAACTAGATTTCCTTTCCTTCACTTAGTGAGTGTGTTAGGCTCTATACCTTGGGAAATAGGCCACACCTCTCTTGCTGGGAAGGCCAGAATCAAACCTTTCAACCCCAGAATGCAAGAGGGACTACAGTGATGAACAGTCGTACAAGATCTGAGAGAATACAAGTTGAACAAAAACAAATCAAGCAAGAAATATCTTCTCTGGCTGCTAAAACTGAGTCCATCAATGCCTCAGTTAGCATTTTCCCTGCAGCTAGTGGCTTGGTTTTGCTCCCTGGCCTCCAGGATCGTACTTCCAGCCTGCATATTGTACGTCACACTGACAGTTCCTCAAACTTAGAGTCAAGGGAATCCTCTCTTATTTTTGAGCATTTCAGTTCAGCCTGTATTTAGCTCCAGGGTGTTCACCAAGTGTCTGTCAGCAGTGGCAGCTTTCTCAGACGTGGGGGTGTCAAGATATTCCCCTACCTCAATAACTGATTCCTCATGGACAGTTTGTGCCAAGTCTGAGCTGATTCCAAAGCAGGTGATTGTGTTCAGTGGAATAGAACTAAACTCATTGCAAGCCAGTGCATGCATGCCTCCAGATAGGGCCAAGGATCTGTCATCCTTTGCCCGATCATTTTGATTGGACAATCGTGCCTGGCTCGGGAGTTGGTTAGAACTCTGTGCAGTACACTTAAACTAGTGGAGTTCAGATTGCTGGTCAAGGGCCAGGTTGTCAAGGTCGACAAAGGAAGACAACCACCATGTTTAACCTGAACAAGCAGGGTGGCATCGCTTCTTACATCTGTTTCAGTAGGCACTTCAGGTATGGTCAAGGGCTTGCTCGCCACAAGCAGACCTTGTGATGACCCATGTCGGGAGTGAACAGCTAACTGCGGCTGCCCTCAGTAGGGTAGAGGGGCATCCCATGAGTGTTCAGTGCATTCACAGGTGATTTTCCTGGTGTGTTCAGTGGAGGAATGCCATCAGTGGACCTGTTTGCATCCTGGAAAAACAGGAAGCTAGAGCTTCTTTGTGCCAACTTCCTTAGCAGGGTACCTTGCCGGGGTATGCTTGTTTGGTCTTGGCAGGGAGGTTTCAGTATGCCTTCCCTCAGTTTCTTCTGGTCCTCAGTAGCTGGAGGGACCAGCTACCCCTGATCATGATAGCTCCTAATTGGCCTCACCAGTTCTGGTGCGAGATCTCCTCAGACTCAGCTGTAAGTCACTGCTTCTGCTGCCACTCTGCCCAGATCTGCTCATCAGATGTTTATGCATCCAGACCTGCAGTTCTTGCAACTGACGGCCTGGTTCAGTTCTAGACCCTGGGCTTTCCAGGGACATTCTAAAGGTCCTGCAGGCATCTTGGAAGAATTGCTTTGCAGCATTTAGTTATAATTGGAAGAGTTTTCATTCTGATGTGCAGAGCATTGGTCACTCCCTCTCCTGCTCAACGAAACCCATTCTGGACTACCTCTGGTCCCTGTGAGGGCTGCAAGCCACATCCCTCAAGATACACCTGGCTGCTGTCTTGGCATACCAGGTGAAGACGGGTGTTTCAATTGCCCAGGTGAAACTGGGCGCTCATTGTTTTCAAAGACAAAATCACCTCTTACCCCCGGTGCATGAACTGCTTCCACAAAGAGTCTTTATCGCTGGTACTAACTTGGCTTATGGCCAAGCTGTTTGATCCTATTGATAAGTGTCATCTGTCACATTTTTCTAACAATGTGGATACAGTTCAGATCCACACTCTGGCAGTCTTCCCGCAGACAGTTGAGTCATTGGAAGACTTCAAGCTAAGCTTCTCCCACCACCTGGGTGATCTATGCAGCTCCACCCTGTGATGTTGGATCTTTCCACTGGAAGGGATTGGTCTCCTTCTCCTCCTTCGCTCTGCATCGTTAAAGGATTTTGAGTCATTCAAGCACCTCTGTGGCGAATTGTTGACTTCTTAAATCAGTATTTCAGTTAAAGTTGCACCTCAAGTCTTCCAGCTCCGTTTCATGATTGACAGTGGAAAGTCAAAAAAAAAAGCGAGGGTTTAAGTTCTGCACCCAGTGCTGGCAGAAAATGTTGGCCACAGGCCTCACGACATGTGCTTGTACTACCTGGGCAATCAACAGAACATCGATTGATGCATTTTGTGCCAGGCCATGCTGCCAGGGTCCATTGTGACTAGAAGAATCCATTGGCTTTTAGTAGGCCAAAGACTGCAAAAGGGTATCCCATGATAATAGTAAGGCAACAATAGTGAATCAAAAATTGTGCCTCATTAATCACGAAAACGAAATTAGCGAGTGTAGGTCTCTCCCTGTCTCCCCCTCTCTCTATGACATGTCTCTCTCTATCTTTCTGTCCATTTATTTCTCCTTGTCTCTCTCTGTTTGTTTGTATTTCTCTTGTCTGTCTCTCCAACTTTGTGTGTCAATCATTCCCCTTTTCTCTGTGAATGTGTGCATGCATCTCTCTCTTCTCTTGCTATCTCTCTACAGTGTTTGTCTGCTATCTGTCGATCGATCTGTCTGTCTTACTTGGTCAAAATAGCGAGTAAACAACAATTTAGACCCTGGTTAGGCTGTCTGCACTGTATAACTTACTGGGCTCCTCTGATCGATTTTTGCTGCAGGAACCAAAATGTACTGAGCTACCAATAGCACTGGACTTCAAAATGGTGACTTCTGTCATGAAAAAAAAAATTGGCCAAAGCCAGAAATCCTGGCTTGTCGTTATTTAATTCAATTCTTCATTCACGCTTCAGTCTCTCACCAGAACTCAGTAAAGTGAATTTGGTTGGGATAACTAGGTCCTCTGCAGCACACGGAGTGGCAGGACACCCCCTCTCATGCTGGTGTGTGTGCTGCACCATTCTCTTGATCAGGCATATGCCTGGCAGCCTACCAGTTCAGATTCTAGGGCAGAGGCAGTGCACTCAGCAACAACCTGTGATGTTGTCTCGACAGTGGTTCATGCACGATTGCGAATGTCAGCTATCACCCTCCTAACACCAACCTCCCAGCATCAGGTGCATGATTGTGCTCTTTGATTTCAGCAGCCGTGCGGTCTGCAACAGTGTGGAGTCTAGCAAGGCAGTTAAACTTGTGTGCATATGCACATCTCCAGTAAACTTTTTGGGCTGTTTCTTTATCCTTGTGGTAGAGGTAGCCAGCATATGACACAAGTGGCGTACCTTTTTGTTGTTTTACAAATTCAAGTGCCATTCTGCAGATACTGTACTACAACTCAGTAACTCTTCAGTGAATCCACCTGCATAGCAGAGGAACCACTGAAGCACTGTTTATATTAAAGGGATTGATCAACATTTATACTTTTATTTCAGGCACAGTAAGAATTACCAAGTTGACAGTATTTTTTTCTAAGAACAACTTTGCTGCTAGACACTAAAAGTCGCTATTGGTATCTGAGTATAACTTTGCTGCTAGGCACTAAAAGCCACCATTGGTTGCTAAGTGCAACTTGGTTGATAGGGATATGGCACACTGGAAGTATTAGCAATCTCTGGTCTGAGGAGGGTCAGTGTGGTGTGAGGAGGTTGTAGGAAACAGAAGTAAAAAAAAAAGTATGATTGTCACCCCACAAACAGAACATAGTAGCACGAAGTAAGTGAATAACTAAATAAGAATTGTGGTTACAATGCGGCAAAAATCGCTATTTTGAGTTGCAGTATATTTTGACGTTGCTCAATGTGCAGTCGCTGTTATATACTCGCCGTAATTGTGATTTTAGTTTTGCTATCATTGCATAGAACCCAAAAAGGTCTCGGCGTCTTACGGATTAGCTAGTCATGAAAGAAGGCAGCGGCTGCAGTGAGTTCCTTGTTGGTCTTGATGCTGTTCCCACATAGGGACAGTGTCGTAGGGTCCTTGTATGGTGACTTCGGAGAAATGTGTCTGGCCCTCCGGACCTTCAAAAGCCCTTCTCACCACAGCAGAAAACACAAGAAATGCTGTTGTCAGTCATGGGATCGAGAAAGGTTACTCTCCTTCAACTCCCCTGACCACTTGGCCTTGGTCACGGTCCCTAGGGCAAGGCTGAGGGCTCCACAGTAACCCCGTTGAGCATGTAAGCCTTGACTCCAGTCAAGCAAGTGGTCGAAATTTTTCTCAAGCCTGTCGACTGGTTGTTGGAGGAGATTGACGAGGAATCCATCTTCCTGACCCAGGTTCTCCCAGTCCTCATTCAGGAGAATGTGGCCAGTTGGTGACCCTAGCTGAGTCACTTTAGGAGCAGCCTTCAGCGATGGTCATGCCTCTGAAGCCTGTAGTGCTTACCTCACCAGAGAACACCTGCGATCAGCGGATTGACGGTTGGTGTCAAGGTGCCGCCTGTGCTCTTGATCCTGTGTGACCAGGAGGCATCACCATAGACTCTCCTTGATCTCTGAGGCATCGATGAAAAATGCGTTCAGCCGAGAATTGGTGGAGGAGTTGACCACCGACCATGGACTGATGTCTTTCAGGGTTTTGGTCCGACTTTTATCAAAGTCCATGTATGTGCCTTTGCAGCTAGTCCAGAAGCAGGCAAGATACCCATTTACTGACATACAGGACAGGGACTTTTCCTTGGGGGTTGACTGAGGCCATCTTGGGACCGGCCGTGGAGCTTTGGCAGCATCCAGCATCCTGCTTAGTACCCTCCACTTATATGGTTCACAAGTACACAGGCCCAACAGGCTCCCTTTCTGGGTTCTCCAACCACACCTCTGCTGAGGGCTTGGTTTTAGACTTGACTTTCTTTAAATTGGGGGGGGCCAAAGGGACATGATAAAGTCTTTGGACAAAGAGTCCAAGAAGATTGACCAAGCAACTAAAAAAATGTATGCTGCTGCATTGCTGAGTATCCTTCAGGTTAGTTATGCTGTCATGATGACAAACTTTGGTAATTCCCTTTTGAGAGTGTTAGGGGACCTCCTCCTACATCTGCCTACTGACAAACAGTTGCCAGTGAAGACTGTCAGAGATCAGGGTCATTCGCTGGCTAAAAACACCAGCTACAGGCGACTTTGGACATGGGTGATTCCAGTGCCCTTGCTATGGTTACAGCTGGCACCATCTTCATAGGGCCTGGCTGAGGCTTTCCACCTTTATGACAGATACTCAGCATAAGCTGGCCAATGTTCCCTTCTTGGGTGCCATCCTCTTTTGGTCCTGAGGTGGAAGGCCTGTTACGTGGATTGAGAACTCCAGTTTCTCTCTTGATTCTGTGGTTTTGTCTCAGAAGGTGCTGAAGCCTAAAAAGAAGGCCTTTCAATATTGGTCCTTTGAGCCTTTGTGGCCGGAGCCCCCTCCAAGGCTGGGCAGTGACAGGTTGCCGGGTGCAATCTCCACCTTCTGTCCTGTGCCTGTACCAACTTCCGATTGGGGGTTGGTTGTATGTCTTCTTGCCACAATGATCCACCATTATCTCGGACAGATGGGTGCTAGAAATGAGCAAAGGGTTGCATCTGGATTTAGAGGCTGTCCTGCCGTACCGACTCTGGGCTCCTCGGGAGTCTCTAAGAACATGTCCATGTCATGAGCCAACATTGCTCAGCTCTTAGAGCGCAGGGCGATAGCTCTTGTTCCAGACATCCCGGCCACTCAAATATGTGTCCAAGTACTTCTGGTTCTGAAATGGACAGGAGGCTGAATCTGAACCAGTTCATGCAGATGCTCAAGATCTTCCAAGAATCAGTCATCACCATTTATTAACACCTATGGGTCTGTGTCGGAGGCACTAGGACCCTGCAGTAGTAAAAAAACTTCTCTAGCTTACAGCTATGGGGCTGCAGAATAAGAGGTGCTAGCCGCACATTCGCGCAGACTTGATAGGCCTTTATCTGCTGGCAAATTTTGTATTTTCGTATGTGTCAGTGATTGCACTGCCCACAAGCCTCGTGTATGATGTGACGCTTGTGGACTGGCCAGTAACCAGTGCCAGCCCCCTGCTCACCTCAGTCCTGTTTTTCCTACCATTGAGGCAACACCATGGGCACTTCAGCTTCAATAACTGTCACATCTCTGTCCCCGCTGTTTTCGTTCGGCGTCGTAGTGTTTTAGAACATTTTTCGGTGCTGCTTTCTTCTCCTTTCTGTCTTACGGTGCTGAGACCTTTTTTTTTTTGCTTGTTTTTATTATTTTCCACTTTTCAGTCATGTCCTTCTTCCCGGGGCGAAAGAAAATGGACAAGAAGAAGAACAAGGATGCCTCTCCCATGCATCAGTGTCCCTGTGGGAGACCTATGTCCATCCGGGATTGGCATGACCATTGCTGGACCTGTCTTGAAGCTGATCATGATACATATCACTGTGACACTTGCTTCCTGATGGACTTCTGCACCCTTGAGCCCCCCCACACCTTTGGAGGCAGGATGCACATATGGGACTGCAAGGTAAGGTGCCTGGGCTCTTCCCCTGAGCCTCTCTCCAGTACTATATGTAATATATGTACTGAGGGAGACCAGGCTTCTAGTCCTCGCTTAGATGGAGAGCCTGGGGGAAGGGTCGGGTGGACAGTCAGTCTCCCCTGTGGGGCAGGCTGAGCACCCTTCCCAGTCCGTTGTCTCTTTGGGGCAGCGGATGCCCCTCAGTGGTGAGGTCAGAGCTATACACTGGGCCTACACAGCAGGCATCTTGGCGTTGCATTGCCCTGACACCTCGGCTCCTGACACTAAGGTTTGTGCCAGTGGCGGGTGATACTGACTTGCAACACTGGGTCTCCTGGCACTGCTTGCGGTGCAGGAAAGGAAGACCTCCAGAGCCAGGCCTGCTAGGTGTCCTGTAGAGTCTTTGGATTTCTTCCCTGAGCAGTCAGATGACCCTGTGGTTAAGGTCTGGGAGAGTCTCAGCTGTTTGTAGGACTCTGGCGATGAAGGAGTCTTCCTGGTTCTGGGTCTCTGTCAGTGCTGGCGTTGTCTCCAGGGGTTCTCTACCTGTCTGATGCCGCTCATAGCCCTACTACCCAGTCATCTTCCAGCGGCACTGGGGCTGCAGTGCCAAGGAGGGTGTCAGTGCTGGTCATGGCACCAGGCAGGGTATTGGCACCGTCTGCAGTGCTGGGGATGGTTTTGGTGCTGTTCACGCTGCCTGTGACAGGGCTGCAGAAGGCCCTGTCCCATTTGTTATGCAGAAAGAGTTAAACGGAAGGATCTGTTGTATCCTCGCCTTCTCTGTCTCTTGCCTGTCTGGTTGTGCAACCAGATGTTCTCATGAGACCTGGGAATTGATCACTCTGAAGGTCTCACAGATCATCTCTTGTCAGTCTTCACCATTCATTACTGCTTGGGTATAAGCTGGAGGTGCACACCGCACGGAGTTTATTTGTTTGGGAGAGGAGTCTGTGCCAATTGCGCCGCCCCCAAGAGCAGTGCACTATGTGCGCGAGGCGGCCGCTAGGCATCACAGACCCTCCTCCGCTCCAGTTCTGTTTCTCCCGCCGCCCAGGCTGCACCTGCTGCGTGAGTTTTCAGTGCGAGAGACGCCACTAGGCCTCGTCGACACCGCCTGTGACTCCTCAATCCCAGTTCTCTCCCAACGCCGATAAGTTCATTTCCATTTATTTTCTTAATGACACGGAAGCTTTTGCTGTGTTATATTTTATTTTGCATCATGTCCTGTTCGGGAGCTAAGCATAAGTCGAAAGCGGGCCAGGCTCCCATGCGTTGGTGCTCCTGTGGCTGGCATTTCTCCATGACAAACCGACATGATGTTTGCCTTCAGTGCCTGGAACCTAACCATGATATGGATAGATGCGATGCCTGTTTTCGATGGACTGCCAAGTTCTCGAAGTCAGCGCATTTAAGGTTGGCAGGGCTCAGCTGACTTTCTGAGGATGATGTTGATCTCCGGTCTCCCAGGCCAGAACTTTAGGCCCTTTCTCCGGGTCTCCTCCCAGGCCTATATGGTCTAGTGAGGAAGAGCCTCCTCATCTTCAAGCCTTGCCGAGGAGGAGGCCTCTTTTGCGGTGTCGGAGGACCGTCGTGGCCTTTCCGGGGTTGCGCCAGGGACACCGCCTCGGCAGTCATCTCTTTGCAGGTGCTCACGGTTGTGGAGTCCAGCACTGGTGGACCCTTGGCGCCGCCTGCTGGTGTTGTCCCTGATCCCGGCACTGTTCGCCGTACTGGTGATCGGGGTGACCCTGCTGCGATGCCCGGCTTGTTTCTGGCGCTGTTCGTGCCGCTTCTCTGAGTCGACTCCACTGGCAGCGCCATGTTGGTTGAACACCGTGTCGCTACCCGTGGATTCAGCTGGGGCCGTTGGTGGATCGGGGTTGATGATGGTGCCATGGGCGTGTGTGGGGAAGTGGCGGCGCCGTGAGCGACACCTGCACCGCCTCCTGCAGACTCTTGGGTAGCCAGCGTCGGGTCCTGCTGGTCGACTCTTCCTTGGAAGAGGGCGCATTCAGATGTAGACCTGATTATGCACCCCGATTCCTCGGTGTCAGGCAACCCAGCGCCCCCTATCCCTGAGTCTCTGGAATACTCTTCCTTCGAGGACTCCCAGGCTGGGGGTGGCTTGGAGTCTTTGGGGGAGGGCAGGTTGGGGGTCGGGGAGGGGTCACCCCCCCCCGAGGAGGCGGTGGCAGCTGCCAGCCCTGGTGCTGTTGCACCTTCCCAGGGTGGATTGGTGGTTCTGTCCCCAGGGATCCCTCTCGGGGTCGAGGAGGAGGGCATCCTCAGAGTCTGAGTGGTAGGGATGAGGGTTGTCTGCTTCCTTCCGCCACCTTTCAGGGTGTGGGACGGAGTCGTAGAGTCGAACCCCGCCTTTCCTTCTTGTGCTCAGGGACCCTTCCAGTGGCACCGCCATGGGTTGCCCTTCTGGACCCGTGCAGCCCCAGGCACGTCACAGGGGAGAGTCCCCGTTTGGGCTCTTCCAGAGTTCGCATCCCCAGGATTCCGTCTTGCTTCCTGGTTTGATTTCAGGGACCCCGCCAGCTCGGGCTCCATTCCCTGTATTTCATAGCCCTGGCAGAGGACAGTTGCCTATTCATAGGTGCCCCTCTCCCATTCCTCTGCAGCCACCACCCTCTCTCTCAGGCCATGTCGGTCTTACGAGGCTGTTATCCTGGGAGATGTTCAGAGGCGCTGCGGTGGCCTTCCCGTCGTATGTCAGACACATGCATGAGCGGGTATTTTGCCTGTCCCCTCCACCGCAGGAGTCTTATGAGCATTCGAGTTCCCCATCTTCCTTGGCTTCCTCTTTGGAGGGAGAGGAACCCTCTGCTCATCTTTCCTCTGACACTGATTTCACAGATTATCAGCGATTCCTTTCGAGGATGGTTGGGGACCTCCGTATCTCCTTTGTCAGGCGTGACAATACTGAGCGGGAGACGCGTGACTTCCTTGGTGAATTCAGTGCCCAGCATCTGGTGGTGGCCTCCTGGCCTGTCCCTTTCCAGGAGGCGTCTAGCCGCACCTGGTAGTCTCCAGCCGCTCCTTTCCTTGCCCCAGCAGACTGCAGGAGGAGGTATTGTGCCCCATCTGAGTCTCTAGGTACACTCCCCAGCCCACCATCGGGATTGGAGTTCCTAGAGACTCCTCCTTCCAGGCGCCGGCGCCTGATGCACGACCATCCACCAGACTCAGATTCCCTACAGTTTGACCGGTGGGGGCGAAGAGTGTTCTCTTCTCATACGATGTTGTGCCTTGCATCACATCAGACTCTCCATGCTGCCTAAAACAGGCACTTATGGTCAATGCTCTCTCAACTTCTAGCATCAATGCCTGATACAGAGCAATCCAGACAAGCAGTGACCCTCTCCGCTATAGGCCTGGAACTGGCAAGGCACAAGCAAGGGCATCCTCCGATGCCAGTGAGGTGGCTTCCAGGCTTGTGAGGACAGCAATCTGCATTAGGTGGATGACATGGCTTTGTCTATCAAGATTGTCACCCTGGCTCGGTGGGGTGATTCACTCCGCCTTCAAGTGATCCGCCTTTTTCCACCAGGGCTGGGAGGCTTCTGCAGGGGCTTCCTCCGTCTCCTCATCTCCGGGGACACCTCCTAGCTCTCCTCGGCCTTAGGCTCCCTGTCTGTAAGCTAGGGTCTCTTCCTTCTGTTTTCACCAGCAGGGAGGCTGGGGTCTTGTTCTCACAGGGTTTTAGTGAGTCCCTCTTCGGGAGGCTTGGTACTCACCAAGCAGTAATGAATGGTGAAGATTGACAAGGGAAGATATGGAAATTACGTACCTACCATAATTCTTGATCTTTTCTTGTATCTTCACCATTCATTACTCCTCCCACCACCTTTCCCTCACGGGCCTCCTTCTTGGTGTCTCCTCCTCCCTGCTTGTTCCTCCTCCTCCTTTTCATGGCCTTAAAGCCTAAAAATAAAAAAAAAACATTTTTGAACCTTCCGTTCTTCTCTCAGAGCGGATCGTTTTAATAAAGGAAGAGAGGGAATGAGTAGAATTTATCCTATCCTGAGAGAACTCTTTCTGATTGCCCTGAGGAGTGACTTCTTGGCTCCTTCTTAAGCCATGTTGTTCAATTTGAGTTAAAGAAACCATTCCTTAAATGGTTTGGTTCCTTTTTGTAGGTCCCCTCTGGCAAGTCTGAATCTCCTGTTTGTGCCAACCTCTGTTAGTTAAACGCTGTCCTGGCACTCCAGTTGCCTTGAACTGGTGACCTGTTTTGCCTTGCCTTCGGGGAGTCAGACTGAGTTCCCACTATGTCCTTTTCCACAAAGGGGTGCCCTCTGTAGGGCTTCAAATAGCCCCCCGCCCCACACCCATACACATCTGTGTTAGCACGTAACAGGGTGCTAATGGGCTTCCTGCCCCTTCCTAGTTACGCTCTCTTCTGGAACACATTTTCTGCCTTGGCAGTTGGTGAGCTCTCTGCTGGAGTGTAGGGGTTGGGGATGGCTGGAGGTGCAGAGAGTCTGCCTTTCGTGTACCAAGTTGTACAAAGGTTCTGTTGAATCTTCAGTTTTCTTAAATGGGATCCTTGCTCACTTACCTTAGTCCGAGCTTACGAGCCTTCAAGCCTTTCTCAGAGGTTGGCAGACTTTCTCCTCCTCCCAACATCCCACCCCCCTTCTTCTTCTTCCTTCTTCTCTCCTTCCTCCCTTATCTGTTCCTCCCTCTGAGCCGCCCCAGGATTGAGCCCTCTTGGTCCATAGGGTGAGGTTTTCCTTTTCCTGTCCTCTATTGGCTTATTCCTTTTTCAGTTTATATCCTTTCTTTACCTGTCCCTCGGCTCTCTTGCCTCGCTTTACTTTTTCCTATCATTATTTCACCTCTCCGGCACAGAACTAGGATGGAGGAGGAGGTCTAGTGCCTAATGGACGCCCTCTTTACACCACGTAGTGCGTCGCTCTTAAGGTGGCGCCATGGCACACCGACTCCTCTCCAAAAAACTCCTGTGGCAGGTGTGTGCCTCTGGTTTACACCCAAGCAGTAATGAATGGTGACAATACAAGAGAAGATGAAGAATTACGATAGATGCGTAATTTCCATTTCTAGGAGGCGTGAGATATGTTGTTCATCCACACTGTCTGGCATTGTCCCTTTCCCTTTAAATCTTGCGGAAGTCTTCAAGCTGGCTCCTCCCACCCACCGGGTGGTAAATACCTCGGCTCCGTCCCACGGCGCCAGATCTTCCTTTCCGCTGGAAGATTCAGGTTCTCTCGCGCTTTCTGCAGTGTTGAGGCCCTGGATTACGTTTTGGCAGTTTTCACGCATCTTCGCTCTGAAACTTCGTTAGAGTTTATGACTCTGATCGGACATGGATGACAAGTCGTCCCCGGGTTTCGCCGGTATCCTTGCGGACATAAAATGCGGCGCACGATTCCACCTCTCGTCGTTTACTGCCTCGGTTCTATTCACGATACCTCGCAGTGCTCCATTTGCGCTTCCTTCCACCCCAGCGTCCTGGAAGATCGTCAAGCGCGCCTGAAGCTGGGTGAGCCGGGCTCCGGCGACCCTCGTAAAATCCAAGGAGGCCAGGTGGGCGGTTTCCACAGCTGCGGGATCCGCCGAGCAGCTCAAGCGCATGGCGGCTTTCGAGGAAGAAGCCGCCCAAGCCTCGGCTAGCCGAGGTTTCTTCGTGCCGCTCAACCTGGGCTCTTCCTTCTCAGGATCCTTTCGGGATTTGTGCCAGTCTCTCCCTACCAAGGGTGAGGCGCCCTTGGGCTCGCACTCTTCCCGTTCGAAGAAAAAGGATCCTAAATCTTCTTCGAGTCGAAGAAGATGCTCCTGGGATCAGGAGCGGTCCGAGGTCTCGACTTCGGTCGAAATTGCCTCCTCGGCCGCTGGGTTTTCAGACCTTCCATCTGTACCGGGCGTAGAAGCCGAGGAGTCTGCTGATCCAGCCGAGATTATTCTCGACCCGATCGAGCCGTTATCACCAACTCCTGTCGATGATTCTTTGGAGAGAACGCCGATTCTCTCCTTCCCCGACGAGGAGACCCGCCCCACGGGCCTCCCGATCGAGGAAAGAACCGGAGCCTCGGTTTTCACCGAGCCCAGTCTCTCCCGATCGACAAAGCCGACGCCGTCGGTCTCGATCAGGGAGCAAGTCCTCTTCGGTCAATCGACCTGAAAAAGGACACAAGCACTCCCGCAAGAGGCGCCACCACCGTTCCCCTTCTTCCTCGGACGAGGAGAGGCTTTGACGAAAAATTTGTCGACGCTGCGAGGATCTCATGTGGCAGCAATTCCTGCTAGCAGGTTAGAAGCCGGCTCCCTCGGTGGTCCCGGCTATCTCTTGGCCTCAGCCTCTTCGGCCGCCTCAGACACCGATTACTCCGGTGCGGTCTCTTTGGGGCTCGAGTGCATCTTCGCTGCAACCGGTTTCAGGTTCCCCACCAATTTTGGTGGAACCTCCACCTAAGCTGCCCCTCGGGGGGGTTCCCTCCAAGGAGGCCGACAGTCTTCAGGTCTCCCCCACAGACTGTCAATTACGGTCACCCCTGATCGCCCTAGGCGTATCGAGGGGGACTTAGGTGGGCAGCCTTTATATCGGGACTCCGATTCTGATAACACTGGCCTTCACTCTCTCAATGAGCTTTCGGAGTCAGGCTTGGAAGAAGGGCCTTCCTCCTTCCAGGGCATCCTCCGGCTCATTTCGGAATCGACGGGGATGGCCCTACAACCTATCCAGAAAAAGGCGGAATATCCCCTTACGGATATTCTTAAGAGGGGGGATACTCCTACGGAGGCATTTCCAGTCGCCGAAGCCATTATTGGTCCGGCCTTGGAACTCTGGCAGCATCCAGCCTCCTGCCCAGCTCCATCTGCCTGCATGGCCTGAGCATCATTCTGTGAAGCCAGAAGACGAGCCAGGAATGGCGCCGAGTACAAATCGCGTGCTGCTGAGCGAGAAGAAATGAAGGCCCATGGCGGTTTGACCTGTTGGTTTGACCAATATCTAATAACGGTCAGAAGCAGCTCTGACTTGAATCAATCTGGAAGAGTCAAATCATTCTTTCATATGAGTGCCGGTGATATACTACTGAGAAAATAGCCTTGATAACTGGCAATGCGATACTTAGAGTGGAGGCAAGACTCTTACCTAATGTATCAATCTTATAAGACTTTGTTAATAGGTCGAGCTGAGTAGTTTGAGGAAGAATTACTTGTCATTCTCTGCCAGGACTACACGATCCGCATTGGCTTGGGATGCCAAATGGACGATCCTTGGGAGCTGAATACTTATCAATGATTTAGCCACTGAGGGAATAAGGCAGGATTATTCATACCATTTGAGACAGCTGCCTCAAGGAAGGCTGAATCGAGGAGTCAAATCAGGATCTCCAAGCATGAAGATATTTGAGTCTAATATCTTCCCAGGATCGATGTCTGTAGTCTGAGAGAAAGAGGATCCTGTGTCTTCAACAGACTTAAAGACAGGTCTCACCACAGGCTCTGTAGCAAAGAAAGATCCGTTTCTCCATCATCACCCAATCGGGGTCTGGGTCAGGCCTGATCATCTCCTGATGGTCCAGAAAGGACTGTTTGGACAGGAAAGGAGTGAAATTAGGAGAGGAGGAAATAGTAGAAAACAAGGAGAGTCCCTGTTGGCTGCCGCGCCGAGATGGCAAACGGCTGAAGACGGTATCGAGGAGGCGGCGGCGTTATGAGGCCGTTCGTTGTACCTTCGGGCGGTAGCCGCGACACGCGCTGGCGCTGCCGACCACGAGCGCATGCGCCAGAACGGTGTCACGGACGAGCGAATCGGGCCTCTATTCAACGGCACACCGGGCGGCGCCATAGACTCGCGCGCCACAAGACCCATCGCACCAAAACGGGCGCCAACAAGTCAACAGACCTTCGCCGGCGCCGAAAAGCCCCAGGAACCTGGAAAGCTAGAGAAGGGGAAAACCAGGAGATAAGGGCATCGGTGAGGCCCCTGCGCCTGCAGCCATGTGTGTGGGGGGGAACACTAAGAATGGAGTCGCTGGCACCAAGAAGGCGCCACGCGACTAGGAAGGTGCAACCGCCTCTACCTGATCGCCGAGGGCCCGAGGGCTCCCGAGGCAACCGAGCCAGGCAGAAGAACCAACCTCCGAGCCCATTGCTCCATAAGAGCTGCCCACTGATGAAACTGCTCATCTGGAGTCCTACCTATAGGCGGAGGACTCCGATGTCGAGGACGGCGATTACGGAGTTGGCGACTCGAAGAAGGAGACCAGCAACTTAGCGATAACCGACCGTCGTAGCAGCAGACATACCAGAGGGCGACCTCGAGTGATGCCTTCTCTTTTTTGACCTGTGGGCCGAAGAAGAGCTCGAGGCCGAACGGTGCCGAGAATGCGACCGTTTATTTTTATGCCGGCGGGGGGACCGCCCATCCCCCCGGGCATTGGACTGACCGTTGTCGGAACCCCGCTTGAGGAGAAGGAGGCTGACCGGACCCAGCCCGCTGAATGAATAGCTTTCATACGAAGTCTCCCTACCGGGCCACCCTGACCTGCTCATGGTCGACCGCCCAGTAGGCCGAGACTTCTTCAAGTAAAATTTAATATTAGAAAAATTTAACGAAAATAGAATAAAATTAAGCGATACTACTTATCGTGATAAAGTTACAAAACAAACTGAAAACTATGCGCTTAGTTTGAAGTTTGACTACCGACAGGCGAGCGGCGTCGTCACTGAAAGCGCGCACTCGGCGGCGGAAAAAGAACTGGCGGTTGGAGGTCGTCGCTGAGATGGTCTTACGCTTTCGAGTCAGCTCGCCGGGCGCCAGGTCTCGCGGGCGCCGGTTTCCTGGCCGACCCTCCAGCAAAGTTTGGCTTCGATGGGGTCTTAGTGCCTCCGGGCGCTAATCCCACTAGTGTGAATGAGTGGTGGAGACTTATGTCCAGGAAGATCTACATTAATCCATCCGTTAGGGTTGAAGATAAAGCAACAAACATATAGAAATATGATGTTAGGTTTCCAACCCCAATACCCCTACCCACCCTAAGAAGCGAATGAGGTGGAGTCTTCCTGGGGTTATCAACTAGCAGCCACCCCACTGTATGTACTAATCAAACATACACAACTGTCTCCATCACATCTTACCTTTCCTGTTACTGCAGCGAAGCTGGTCTTTGTGGCGCCACTTCAGCGCGGCCCTATCTCAGCGCCGGCCCTCCTTAACATTTTTGGCTCCCGCTTGGTCGTAGCACCTCCAGGTGGTGCCACTCCTATATGTAATGACCTAGTGAAGGAACCCTCTTGAAGTAAGATATATACATATATATGTGTGTATGTGTATACAAACAAAATATCATGTAAGGTTCCAGATGATTTCAAAAAAATCTAGTTATGGTGCTGCTGAAGAAATTAACTTCATTTACGTGACGAACCTTGAGCATTCTTTCACTTCGTCCCTGTAATTTAGAATAGTTTGCCCTTAGATGCAAGACCTATTGCATCACTGGTAGCTTTTCAATGAAGGCTAAAACATTTTTTATTCTGATTATAACTGCAATTTTATTTGCTTCATAATTGTTGTACAAGTTCTAAAGAGACAGAAGAGTACCACCTCATCCAGCTCCAGTACCATCGTAATGGCACACAAAAAAGAAATGAGAGGCTTGTAATATTTAAGCAAAAATGGCTACTTATTAAAAGCAATACTTTATACAGAACATGATTCTAAAGCCAATCCCCATAAATGGGACACATTTTACAACAACATCTGTCGCTTTGCCCTGGCAGCTCATAGGCTTACCCACTGCTGTCAGCTTTACAGCAGTCTAAAATGGCTTTTCTTTGAAGCCAGCCGCTCCTATGCTCTTGGAACCCTAACAGACAAAATCATTAGAATTAGTGCCCTCCTCTCTAGCCTATTACTGTCTACTCCAAGCCTAAACTACCCTTCAGTCAGGTGATCAGTCCCTTCTAACTGTTCCTAGGCGTGAAATGCGACCATGGGATACCAGATCTTCTCCCACTCTGCCAACCTACTGGAACTCCCTGCCAGTATCCATTCGGCTCTCCCGCCTCATGCCCACTTCAGAAAGGACTTACATCACTACCTCATAAGACTCTAACCCCTGTACTTGTTTCCTCCCTCCTTGACTGCCCTCTCCGCCCAACATAACATCTGCCTAACATAGTGCACTTATGTATACTGCCTCTCTTGGTTTTAGTTTCACCTTAACGTTTTTTGTTCTGCCAAGGTTTTCCTCCCTATTATACTGTACTTCAGTCAAAGGTATTTAGGGAAAGTGTATTTACTTAGTCTCCTGTGTTGTACCTTGTAGTATGATGCATTATGTGTTTAAGTTTTTATTATAAGTTTATGATTTCTCACTGTGTCTATTTCCTTCATTCACCTATGTATGTATTATGTTACTAACTTGACCTCTTGCATTGTCGCTTTGATTGTTTCCCTATTCCAAGTGTCACAACTGTATCTATTTAATTTGTACTCTCCTGGGTTGTGCTTGAAAATAGGCATATTTAATGTCTAGTACACCCACCCAGTTACCAAAAAACAAATAAATAACTATAATATGGTCAAAACTCTTCACAGAGGCAGACAGACACCACACAAAACTTCGACCGGTTTCACTAAGGCATCATCAGGAAGTGTCTTAGCAAAACCGATCAGAGTTTTTTGTGGTGTCTGCCTGCCTCCATTTCTGTGAGCAGTTTTGATAATTTTATATCAGGTACTACCTTTAATAAATAGCAATTTTTGCTTGAATTTTAAAAGTCTTTGACTCCTTTTTGTCTTGCATTATCGGTAGGACTGGGGCTAGACAAGGTGGTGCTGTTATCTCTGCTTTACAACATTCTGTTGAAAGTAGCACACCGAGTAGTGGGGCAGATCTTTCTGTTCATGTTTTATTATGTAAGCTGCCTTAAAAACTGTGAAAGGCATCCAATATATGTGTAAACAAGGTAAACTTCAAGTGGGAACTATTACTGATAGGTCTGTAACTAAACAACCGAACCATGAATTTGAGACACCATATCTAATGGCACTATTCAGTGTTCCAAGTGGTCTCAAAGCTTTAAACTAATATAGTTCAATACAATATTACAGCAAGGTGGTGGCATTTCACCACTCGGGCTGGCTTACCACGCAGCAAAATGTGCTTCTTGGGGTCATCAGTGAAGAGAGATGCCATTTCAGACAGCATGGAGTCAAAATCATCTGTCTTCTTGTACATGTGCATTGTCTGGGTGAACGATCATAGTTTGACTGGCTCAGGACTTCTGTACCGCCAGCATGAAAAACTTTGCCTTTTCTGCCTTCACTTGCTCAGGAGTGCAGGCATGTCATCAGCCTGAAAACACAAAGGCAGATGATGGTGTCACTGTCTTGGAATTCATCTCAAAGTCTATTTATTTAATTTCTATTAATCGGTAAGGTGTGTAGTCATAAATATGCCTTTTTTTCAAGCCACGACCCAGGCGAGTACATCAACAGATCTTTACAAAGTACAAAGAATATCAATAACAAAGAGCCAGAGTTGTACAATACATAAACTTGATAACACAAAGCATTAATGTGAGGACCAGAGGTGCAATTTCACAGCTATGAATGATGTGCAAAATTCATTTTTCATGTTCAACTTTTTCCAGGGTGCAAGTGACATAAAAATACATTTAATTTAGTTATTAGGAAAACTCTTTAGGCAACAAGCATGTTTTTTCAAAGGTGACCCACTTAAGATCAATAACAATACCTATAAGCATACATGTAATACATGATACATCGTCATGGCATATGCATAACAATGAAAATTCGAGTACTCACAGTAATTGTTGATCTTCCAGAAGATCTTCCCCATTTATAAACATGCATGGGACTGTCCCAGAGGCACTAGTATCCTGAGGCAGCAAAAAGCTTTCACAACTTAGAGCTTGCGGGCAGACAAGCACGATGGCACCACTATGAGGCAGATGTATGACATGGGACCTGGGACTGGCCTGTACAGACAGTGGCCCCTCCACACCCCAGTTCTGTTACCAGGACAGAAACAAAGTGGAGAAAAGGGGCAAGGATGCCACGGATAGAGAAAAGGATACTGGATATCAAAACAATAAAACCTAACTACCAGAAAAGAAGAAGCAGAAGCAGATGGGGGGCTTTTTTTTAAACAGAGGCCAACTCCATCTGGGCAAAAGACCTCAAGAAAACCAGTGGGAGGCTGACCATAGGGAGGAAGACCCCAAGAAGGAAAACTCTGGAGGAGGTTACAGAAGAAGTTAAGTGAGGAACCACAGGACGCCACATAGGGAAGACTGAAAGGGTAATGAAGGTAAAAACCAGAGTCCTGCTGGTGGCACCAGAGTGGAAACTAACCAGGGCCTGTAAGACAGTTATACCCCTAGAAGTTAGAGAGGCTATCTATACACTGATGCCCATCCCAAACATAGCCTGTTGTTACAGAGAGGCTGCAAACAAAGGAAAAGTAAAACAATTGCAAAAAAAAAAAAAAGGGCAGTTTCCTGAAAGTAGAAAGGTGGCAATGCTAGGCTACAGCAAAAAATAAAGCTACTGAGGAAGGATGCTTGCTCCTTCACCTCTACTCCTTTTCCCCTAAATGTATAGAAAACAGATGATGGAAGTATCTGCATTTGCTTCCCTTCCTTTTACAACCACCCTTTTTGCTTTGTTCTTTATTTTATTGAAAAAGAATGATGGGGTTGCCTTAGGGACTCTCAGGGAAAAAGAAGGAAAAGGGAAAACAAAATCTCCATCTGACTTCAGACAAGAGAGATATAAGTTTAAGGAGGAGAGAGGGAAAGGGGACAATGGAAAAAGAACAGGTTACTCACCCGTAACAGTAGTTCTAGGAGTGGTATATGTTGTTCATCCACACTTCTTGGCACGTCTCTTTCCCCTTTAAATCTTGACAGAAAGCCTTCAAGCTGGCTCCTCCCAAACACCCGGGTGGTAAATACCTCGGCTCTCTGCTTCATGACGCCAGATCTTAGCCACGCTGGAAGCAAGGTTGTGCGCCTAAAGCCGGGAGGTCAAGTGAGGCAGTGGATGAACAACATATACCACTCCTAGAAGTACTGTTACAGGTGAGTAACTGTTCTTCTAGAGCGGATATGTTGTTCATCCAAACTTCTTGGCAGACTCCAAGCAGTTCTCCAGGAGAAGGGAGGCAAGGTGCACACCCCCTAATTGGGAAATAAAGACTGGAGAACCAATGCCCCAAAACCGGCATCCCCGTGTGACTCAAGGTCGATGTGGTAGTGGGTAATGAAGGTGTTTGCTGACTTCCAGGTTGCAGCCCGTCAGATTTCCTGTATAGGAACGTCCCTGGAAGCAGCCACTGATGCACGAGTATGGTGGGCAGAATGAACAGGTTACTCACCTGTAACAGTACTTCTAGGAGTGGTATATGTTGTTCATCCACACTGTCAGGCATTGTTCCTTCCCTTTAAATCTTGCGCGGAAGTCTTCAAGCTGGCTCCTCCCACTCACCCAGGTGTTAAATACCTCTCGCGCCCCATGACAGAGATCTAGCCCGCTGGAAGCCAGGTTGTGCGCCTAAAGCCGGGGAGGTAGGGTGGGTGCGTGTGAATGAACAACATATACCACTCCTAGAACTACTGTTACAGGTGAGTAACCTGTTCTTCTAGGAGCGTGGATATGTTGTTCATCCACATTGTCTGGCAGACCCCAAGCAGTTCTCCGGGAGGAGGGAGGCAAGGTGCACACCCCCTACTTAGGGAACAGAGATTAGAGAAGAGAGGCCCCAAAACCCGCATCCCGGCATGACTCTAGGTCGATGTGGTAATGGGTAATAAAGGTGTTTGCTGACTTCCAGGTAGCGGCCCGACAGATTTCCTGGATAGGGATGTCCCTGGAAGCAGCCACCGAAGCAGCAGTATGGAGTAGAATGAGCCCTTATCCCTGTGGGAGGCCTCACCACCAATTCATAGCATGTGACCTATGCATGATGTAATCCATCTCGCAATGGTCCGCTTGGCTGCAGGTCTGCCAGAAGCGGCTTCAGCGTAAGGTGACAAACAGCTGGCGAACCTCTCCCCGAATTTCTGGTCCTCTCCTTATAGTAGGAAAGAGCACGCCTGAGGTCCAGAGTATGGAGCCTGTACTTGGCATCCGAGGTGTAGTTAGAGTAGTATACCGGCAGAGTCAACACCTGGTTGAGGTGAAACTCTGACACCACCTTCGGAAGGAATTTCGGGGGAGGCACAGGACAACTTTGTCCTGTGAAAGACCAGATAGGGAGTCCACTGAAAGCGCCTGGAGCCCCCCTGTCCTTCTGGCTGGACGGATAGCCACCAAGAAGGCCGTCTTCCACGACAAGTGCGAAAGCGCAGACTTGTGCATGGGTTCGAATGGCTTGCCCATGAGCTTTGCCAAAACCAGCAAAAGATCCACGGAGGTGGAGGTTCACGCACCGGAGGGGATATGTGATCCAGGCCTTTGAAAAAGCGCCCGATCACCTTTTCCTGAGCCAATGTCGGCTGACCAACCCGCGCCCGGTAAGCCGATATGGCTGCTAGGTGCACCCTAAGGGTCGATGACTGAAGACCCCCTTTGGAGAGGGACCAAAGGTAGTCCAGAATGTTAGCCACAGAGCAGGATAAGGGGTCCAGGCTTTTGCCCTGACACCAAATGGAAAATCTCTTCCATTTGAAGGCATAACATTTCCTGATCGATTCTTTTCGAGATGCCTCAACCACGGTGTAGACATCTTCGGAAAGACCCAAAGCCTGGAACTCTAGCCGCTCAGGAACCAGGCTGTCAGGTGCCGGGATTGAAGGTCCGGATGAAAGACCTTCCCTGGTTCATTGATATCAGGTCCGGGCGTGTACAGGTCGCTCCGTGGGCCCTGCAGCTGAGGCTGAGGAGATCTGGATACCAGAACTGGCGTGGCCAATCTGGGCTACCAGGATCACCTCGCCTTGTCCCTCCTCACCTTGAGTAACACCTTGTGGATCAAGGGAAATGGGGGGAAGGCAGAAAAGAGGCCTGGGGTCCACGGCCTCGAGAAGGCATCCCCCTGCAGCGAACCCTGCTGAGGGGGGCGGGCATGGTACAGCCTCAGCTTGGTGTTCTCCCTGGAGGCAAACAGGTCCACCAACGGTTTGCCCCAACGAGAGAACAGGTCGTAAGCTACCTCTGGATGGAGAGACCACTCATGGGATGTCTGGCCTAAGCGGCTGAGAGCATCCGCCAGTTGGTTCGTGACTCCTACCACATGGATGGCTAGGAGATCTGCCTCCAGCCAGATGACGAAGGTCCAGATCCGGAGCGCCTCCTTGCATAGCAGATAGGAGTGCGTGCCGCCCCGTTTGTTGAGGCAGTACATGGTCATGGTATTGTCCGTCTGGACTTGAACCACTTGACCCCGGAGCTGAGGCGCGAAAGCTGACAGAGCCAGTCTGACTGCCCTGAGCTCCAGCAGGTTGATGTGGCATCGGGATTTCTCAGGGGTCCAGAAGCCGTGGGCCCTGTAGTCCCCCATGTGGGCTCCCCAGCCCATGAGAGAGGCATCGATCGTGAGGACGACCGTCCTGCTCGGGCGGACAAACGGGATCCTTCCTGCAGATGACTCGGGACGGTCCACCATTGGAGAGCGTCCCACATCCTCTGGTGACTGTGATCAGCTGGTCAAAAAGACCCTGACGCTGAGACCACTGGGTGGCCAGTTCCCACTGAAGGGGTGCATTGCAGTCTGGCCCAGCGGACCACTGAAGTGCACGCCGCCATGTAACCCAGGAGGCGAGAAGAGTCCCGGGCAGAGGCGCGAGTGCCCAAACAGAAATGACTGGGCAAGGAGAAGAACCTCCACCTGTCCGCCGGGAGCGAGTTTGCTTGACGAGTCGAGCTCTGCCCTGATGAAGCCTATCACCATGGGGTAGCTAAGTTCGATTTGCCTTGTTGATCAGAAGGCCCAAGTGTGAGCAGGTTCGAGGGTCAGGTCCCTGGACCTCTCCACCTTCTGAAGGAGGAACCCTCAGGAGCCAGTCATCTAGGTAGGTAATCGAACCCCCTGACGCCGTAGATGGGCTGCCACCACTGCAATGCATTTGGTGAAGACCCTTGGGGCCGATGACAGGCCGAACGGCATGGCTCTGAACTCGTACAGGATCCCTTCGACCCTGAAGCGGAGGAACCGCTGATGGGACAGACGGATAGGGACGTGGAAAAAAGCGTCCTGAAGATCCAGTGTACAGGACCACATGTTTTGCTCCAGAGATGTATGATCTGGTTCAGAGTTACCATCCGAAAGGTGCGAGACCTGAGATACCGATCCAGGTCGGCAGATCTAGAATGGGGCACCAACCCCCGTCCGCTTGGGCACCAGGAAATACCTGGAGACGAAGCCTGGGTCTGAAGGAGGATCCGCACTTGGGCCACCGCCCTTGAGGAGGAGTAGCGCAATGTCGTCCCAAGCGCAGACTGGGCGACTGAGGTCCTTCTCTCGTGGGGCACGGGCCGGCTGGGAGGAACTGCTCGAATTTATGGGCAGACCCTGCCCGACCACTTCTAGAACCCACCTGTCCGGGTGATACGGACCAGGCGGAAAGGAATGGCGGAGTCGGCCCACGGGAGGACCCAGAGCTGGTGTGACAGGTACGGGGAGGCCACCCCCGCCCGGCCACTGGGCAGGCTTAGAGGAGGAGGAGGCATCGACCAGCCCGGCCTCTGCTTGCGGGCTGCTGGGACCTTGTTTAGCCTAGCGCCAAGCCTGAGCCTGCTGCTGTTGCTGACCCCTGGAAGGGTGGTTGTCTGACCGCAGGGAAGAATGTCGAAGGGCTTCTTCCTGCGCTTCTGCTGGTTCTTACCTGAAGAACCTTTAGCAGAGGTGGCATCTAAGGTGGCATTAGACTGTTCGATGCGCTGCAGATGACCTGCCAGTCCTGGCCCGAAGAGGTCGGTGCCAAGGAAGGGCACATCAGCTAGCTTGTGCTGAGTATCCACGGGAAAGGAGGATAACCTCAGCCAAGCCCTGCGGCAGGTGGATACCGCTGCAGCTAGTGAACGGGCACAGGAATCACCCATGTCCAGTGCAGTCTGGAGCTGTTGTTTAGCAACAGCCCTGCCCTGGTCCCTTCCCTGCTTGACCGTGGTCTGCACATGTCAGCTGGGAGGTGAGGAAGAACTCGTCCAGCGACCCAAAAAGGCGTGAGAGTGTGCCATAATCACTGCTGAGCTTGCCTGGCAGAGGCCCAAGGAAGATGCTGCATAGACCTTCCGGGCCGAGTGGTCCATAAGTTGGACTCCTTGTCCGGAGGGCAGTCAGTATCCCGCCGAGCTGCCCGTCCGCCTGAACACTGAGGCAGTCACAAGGCTTTAAGCCGAGGGGTGCTCAGTAAACCCCGCCAAGGACCCTGTGGGCACCACGTACTT
This sequence comes from Neoceratodus forsteri, assembly GCA_016271365.2. Taxonomy (NCBI): domain Eukaryota; kingdom Metazoa; phylum Chordata; order Ceratodontiformes; family Ceratodontidae; genus Neoceratodus; species Neoceratodus forsteri. The sequence continues at coordinate 126,245,240 of JADMNL010000028.1, read as the reverse complement.
GCGTGCTATGCGGGCAGACAGAGCTGGGCAGGAGGCAGGATGCTGCCAGAGTTCCAGGGCCGGGCCAATTATGGCTTCGGCGACAGGAAAGGCCTCCGTAGGGGTATCCCCCCGTAAAGGGATATTCTGCCTTCTTCTGAATAGGCTGCAGGGGCATCCCCATGGACTCAGAAATGAGCCAGAGGATGCCCTGGAAGGAGGAAGGCCCTTCTTCCATGCCTGACACCGATAGCTCATCGTGAGAATGAAGGCCTGTATTATCTGAATCGGAGGAGTCCAGATACAAAGGCTATCCACCTAAATCTCCCTCGATACGCCTAGGGCGATCAGGGGTGACTGTAATCGATAGTCTGTGAGGAAGACCCGGAGACTGTCGGTTCTCCTTGGAGGGGACCCCTATAAGGGGCAGCTTTGGTGGAGGTTCCACCAATATTGGTGGGGAGCCTGTAACCGGCCGTGCCAGAGGGCGCACCGGAGCCCCCGAAGGGACCAGTGCCGAAGGAATCGGTGTCGGAGTAGGCCGAAGAGGCTGAGGCCAAGTGATAGCCGGGACCACCGAGGGAGCCGGATTCTGGCCTGCTAGCAGGAGTTGCTGCCACATAAGATCCTCACAGCGTCGACGGATCTTCCGTCGAAGCCTTTCCTCGTCCGAGGATGAGGAATGGTGGCGGCGCCTCTTCCGGGAGTGTTTCTGTCCTTTCTTGGGTCAACCGACTGAAGAGGACTTACTCCTCGATCGAGACCGACGGTGTTGGCTTTGTCGATCAGGAGAAACCGGACTCGGCAAAAACCGAGGATCCGGTTCCTGTCCCTCGATCGGGAGGCCCGCGGGACGTGTCTCCTCGTCGGGGAAAGAGAGAATAGGCGTTCTCTCCAAAGAATCATCGACAGGTGTCGGTAACAACGGCTCGATAAGGTCGAGAGAAATCTCGGCCGGTTCAGCCGTCTCCTCGACTTCTGTGTCTGGTCCAGACGGAAGGTCTGAAAAACCGGCAGCCGAGGAGGCGATCTCGACCGTAGTCGAGACCTCGGACCGCTCCCGATCCCAGGAGCGCCTTCTTCGACTGGAAGGTTTTGGATCCTTTTCCTAGAACGGGAGGAGGCGAGCCGAGGCGCCACCCTGGTAGGAAGAGACTGGCACAACCCAAAGGATCCTGAAAAAGTGGAGCCCAGGTTGAGAGGCACGAAGAAGCCTCGGCTGGTCGAAGCTTGGCGGCTTCTCCTCAAGGCCGCCATTTGCTTGAGCTGCTCGAGGATCCCGCGAGTCACGCGAAACCGCCCACCTGGCCTCCTTAGATTTTACTGGTGGATTGCGAAGCTCGGTCTCCTCAGCTTCAGGCGGCGCCTGGCGATCCTCAAAGCGGTCGGATGAAGGAGCGCCAAATGGTACATTGCGGTATCATGAACAGTACCGGGCAGTAAGCACTACGAGAGGTGGGTTGGGTGCACAACATTTTCTGTCCTAGGACACCAGCGAAACCCGGGGTACGACTTGTCATCCATGTCCGAATCCGAGTCGTAAACTCTTACGAGTTTCAAAGCGAGAAGATGCGGCGAAAGCCGTCGAATTGAATCCAGGGCCTCAATCGCTGCAGAAAAGCACGAGGGGACCTGTATCTTCCAGCGGAAAGGAAGATCTGGTGTCATGGGGTGGAGCCGAGCTATTTACCACCCGGGTGGGTGGGAGGAGCCAGCTTGAAGACTTCCGGCAAGATTTAAAGGAATTAACAATGCCTGACAGTGTGGATGAACATATCCACGCTCCTAGAAAAGCTCTTATCCCTCTGGGAGCTCCTTGCCGCCAACTCATAGCACAGACCTATGCATGATGTAATCCACCTTGCAATGGTCAGTTTGGCTGCAGGTCTGCCAAGCGGCTTCAGCGTAGGTGACAAACTACTGAATCTCTCCTCTAATTCCATTGTTCTCTCCTTATAACAGGAGAGAGAGCCTGTCTCTGGTCCAGAGTATGGAGCCTGTACTGCGTCCGAGGTGTAGTTAGGTAGAATACCGCAGAGTCAAGACCTGGATAAAGTGAAACTCTGATACCACCTTCAGAAGGAATTTCGGGTGAGGGCGCAGGACAACTTTGTCCCTGTGAAAGACCAGGTAAGTCCACCGAAAGCGCCTGAAGCTCCCCTGTCCTTCTGGCTGATGTGACAACCACCAGGAAGGCCATCTTCCGCGACAAGTGTGAGAAATGAAAATTACGTACCTACCGTAATTCTTGATCTTCTTGGACGAGTCTCCACCACGTATTCACACTATTGGGATCTGCGCCGGAGGCACTAGGACCCATCGGGAGCAAACTTTTTGCTGGAGGGTCGACACCAGAGATGGCGCCACGAGGCACGGCGCCGCGAGCACTAGCTCACGCTGCACTGACTATCTCGGCGTCGACCCTCCAACTGCCTCAGTACCTTTTTTACCAAGGAGGTGCAGCGCAACTAACATAAAGAGTAACCTAACCTTAAGACCGACATAAGATAGTCCGGTGACCCGTAAGAAGGTCAACAAAGAAGTCTTCACGGCCTAAAGATTTGAGGAGTGAAGACCAACACAGAGGTGAGCTCGGGGATGAGGTAGATAGATCGAGTGGTGGAGACCACAAGAAGACTGGCAATTGCCAGTAGGTACGTAATTTCATATCTTCCTGGACACAAGTCTCCACCACTCATTCACACTATTGGGAGAGTACCGAGCTAATAATCCTCGAGAGGGCGGCAGGAAGACCAAGAGCTCACGTTTCTAGGACAGAAGTCCATTAAGGATAGTTCTGCCGAAGGTGGAATGTCGCCTGGCATGAACATCCAGTGCATAATGCTTAACGAAGGTATGCACTGAGCTCCAGGAGGCGGCATTGCAGATGTCTGCAATCGGAACATTGCGAATTTCCGCCAGGGATGCCATGACCGCTCTGGTAGAGTTAGCGTAAACCCTATCTTCCAATTTAACCTGTGCCATGGAATAGCAATGTCGAAGACATGCCACTAGCCACGATGAGATGCATCTGATAGCGACAGGTTGACCCAGCTGGGTCTCGCTGAAGGAAACAAACAGTTGTTGGGCTTTAGAAATCCTTGGTTCTATCTAGATAGAAACGTAAGGCTCTCTTAACATCCAAGGAATGAAGAGATCGCCCTTCATTTTGGAAGTCCGCAGTAAGAGGGAAGGACCAAATGTTGGTTTAGATGGAATTCACACAACCTTGGGAAGAAATTTAGGATGAGTGAAGAACTACTTTGTCCTTATGGAACACAGTATACGGAGGGTCCGTAACCAGGGCATGTATCTCAGAGACCCTGCGGGATGAGGTAATGGCCACTAGGAAGGCCGTCTTCCAGGTGAGAAATTTTAGCTCACAGGTAGCCAGAGGTTCGAAAGGTTTCCGACTTTGCACACCAGAGCGAAAAACGCTTCCACTTAGACGTGTAAGTTTTCCGAGTAGCTGGCTTCCGAGCACCCTGAAGAATGTCTGAAACTCTTTGAGAGACATTGAACCGGTTCACTTCTACCTCTTCAGGAGCCAAGCGTGAAGGTGAAGCGATCTCAGGTTGAGATGGACCACCGGACCCTGAGTCAACAGGTTCATCTGCAGGGGGAGTGGTCTCGGAGGGCTGCCAACATATTGTTGAGTAGAGAAACCATAGTTGTTGAGGCCAAGAGGGAGCAATGAGAATCATCTTGGTCCCTGGGACTCGAATTTGAGAAGTACTCTCTGAATTAGAGGAAAAGGCGGAAAGGCGTAAAGAAAGCGTTTTGTCCACCGCAGCCTTAACGCATCCTGACAGAAAATGCCAGGCCCTGGATTTCTGGAGCAGAAGAGAGGCAGTTTTGCATTGAGTGGGGATGCAAAAAGGTCCAGGTCTGGAGTTCCCCACTCTTCAAATAGTGATTGAACTATGGTTGAGTTGAGAGACCACTCGTGAGGATCTGCCTCTGTTCTGCTGAGATGGTCCGCCAAGTTGTTTTGTACACCTGGCAGGTAGACCGCTTGAATTAGAGCTTTGTGTTCCAAGCGCCATTCCCACTCCCTCATCGCTTCCCTGCATAAGGGGTAAGAGTGAGCACCGCCCCTGCTTGTTGATGTAATACATCACAGCTTTGTTGTCCGTTTGAAGGAGAATGTTCTTGTGACAGAGGATGTCCTTCAAAGCCCGGACCGCATAAAGGACGGCTCTCATCTCTAGGACATTTATGTGAAGCAGGGCCTCGAGTTGAGTCCATACACCTTGAGTGTGGAGAGAGCGACAATGAGCTCCCCATCCCGTTAGCGATGCATTTGTGGTGATGGAGATTTGATGATCCAGAGGAGCGAAGGGAAATCCTTCCAGGAGATTGCTCTCTTGAGACCACCAGGTGAGAGACCTCTGTAAGGGTTCTGTCACCTTGATGGGATAAGACTGTGGGCGAGTGGTTGGGGACCACTGAGCACTGAGCATCCACTGGGTGGTTCTCATGTGTAGCCGAGCTAGGGGTACGGTGAACACTGAGGATGCCATGAGGCCTAACGTACGTTGCATTGAGAGAGCTGTAACTGATCTGTTCTCCTCAATGTAACGGGCCATCTGAAGGATATCGAGCCTTCTGTCCTCTGGAAGGAAAGCCTTCGCGCAAGAGGTGTCCAGTAGAGTCCCTATGAAAAGGAGTCTCTGGGAGGGCTGCAACTGTGACTTCTTTAGATTCAGCAGAACTCCCATGGACGTAAGAAGGCGAGAGCTGTCTGAACGGCTTCCAGGGTCCCCTGTCTGGAAGGGCTTGCTAGGAAGCCAGTCGTCCAGGTAGGGAACACTCGAGTCCGAGCTTCCTGAGATGCGCTGCGAGAACTGCACAACACTTTGTAAAGACTCGCGGCGCCGAGGATAGCCCAAAGGGCAGGACTCTGAACTGATAGTGTTGACCCAGAGCCACAAACCTCAGGAATTTGTGATGCCTCGGGTGAATAGGAATGTGCTGGTAAGCGTCCTGCATGTCCAGGGAGGCTAGCCAGTCGTGTTGATGAAGCAAAGGTAACAGGGTTCCTAGAGAAATCATTTTGAATTTCTCCCTGGGGAGAAATTTGTTTAGCTTTCTGAGGTCTAGAATGGAAGCATACCCCAGACTTCTTTGGAACCAGAAAGTAGTGGGAGCAGAACCCTGTGTTTCGCTGGTGCAGAAGCACCAGTTCTACTGCCCTGTTGTTCAGAAAGAGCCCTGGATCTCGTGGCGAGAAGGTCTGACTGAAGGATTGACAGCCTGGGTTGTCGTTTGGGAGGAGCGACTGGAGGGGTCTCAGAAAGTGAGAGAATACCCTCGAATTATCCGAAGGACCCATTGTCTGAGGTTATGGACTTCCACTGGTTGTAGAAGTGCATCAGACGACCTCCCACTAGAGAGGAAAAGTCCACTCGGCAGTGGAGATGGAACTTGGGCCGCAACTCATAGCACTGGGCGCTTGGGCCCTTGCGCTTCTGTTGCGTCTTGTTTTGAGGTTGGGCAGGTTGGTTCTTATGGAAACTTCCTCTGCCCCTGCCTCGAAGGACTGACGATTATGAAACTGACGTCTACCGACATGCCCTCGAGAGGGGTAGGAGGGGTCCGAGCCAGCTAATGGCCGACCTCAGTCTTCTGAGTAGCCTCTAGAGCTTGCCTCACCTAGGACCAAAAGATACGAGCCGTCAAAGGGCAACGCCATCACCTGCTGCTGTGCATCATTCGTGAAGCCCGGCACGCAGCCAGTGGAGGACGGCGAGTACAAATACCCGCGGCTGTTGAACGAGAAGTAGTGTCGAAAGCATCCATGGCTGCTTTGACCTGTTGGTTATTAGATTCAATACCTCTGGTAATGGTCAGAAGAAGCTCTGACATAGAGTCCGAGTCCGGAAGAGCTTCAACCATTTGCTTGATAGAGTGCCACAGGATATGCTCATACTGAGAAAAATAGCCCTGGTAACTGGCAATACGCACACTTAAAGTGGACACAGCAAAGACTCTCTTACCTAATGTATCAATCTTACGAGACTCTTTGTTAATAGGTCGAGCTGTAGTAGCTTGAGGAAGAACGACCTTATCATTCTCTGCCAGGACTACAATAGGATCCGCAAAGGCTTGAGATGCCAAAATGGGACGATCCTTGGGGGCTGAATATTTCCTATCAATGAATTTAGCCACTGAAGGGTAAGAGCAGGATTATTCCATACCATTTGAGACAGCGCTCGAAGGAAGGTTGAATCGGAGGAGTCAAACCGTAGGGATCTCCGAAGCATGAAGATATTGGAGTCTTAACCGCTTCCCAGGATCGATGTCTGTAGTCTGGAGAGAAAGAGTGGAGCTCAGGTTCTTCAACAGAGACTTAAAGGACAGGTCCTCGACCACAGGCTCTGTAGCAGTGAAAGATCCTGCTTCGTCCACTTCATCACCCAACCGGAGGTCTGGGTCAGGCTCAACGTCATCTCCTGATAGTCCAGGGAGGACTGTTTGGACAGGAAAGGAGTGAAATACAGAAAAGGAAGGAAGAATTGAGAGGAAAGAGGAGTCCTCAAGAGCTCCCGGCGCCAAGGAGGCAAACAGGACCGAAACCGGTGCTGAAGAACAGCGCGGTGCCGAGAAGCCGCCCGGCGCTGCGGACGGCGCCGAGAAGGCACACGGCGCCACAGAAGGCACCGAGAAGCTCCGCGACGCCGCGGACGGCGCCGACAAGCCCCGCAACGCCAAAAACGGCACTGACAAGCCCTGCGACGCTGCTGGACGGGCGCCAAAGGCGCCGAAGCATCCCAGGACCCTGAGAAACATGGTTAAAAGGGAAATAGCAGAGATAGGGCATCGGCGGTGGCCCCGCGTCCGCAGCCATGTAAGGGGGACACCCAAGCACGGAGTCGGCACAGGAGGAGGTGCCGCGCACCAGGAAAGTCCAACCGCTTCTACTGGTCGCCTCGACGTCAAGGCCCGCTGGCAACCTAGCCAGGTAGAGACCAACCTCTGCCCATTGTTCCATAAGAGCGCCCACTGATGAAACTGTTCTCATCTGAAGACCCGCCCATAGGCGGGTAGTAGACCCGATGTCAAGACGCTCGCCACCGGAAGCAGAAGTTGGCGATTCAAGGAGGAGATCAAATCAGCCACGATAACAGAGCATCGACGCCAGAGACATATACTAGAGGGCCACCCTTTAGTATGCCTTCTTTAGACCTGTGGGTCAAGAAGAGCTCGAGGCCGAACGGTGCCGGAGAATGCGATCGCTTGTTTTATGCCCGGGGAACGCCCATCCCCAGGCATTGGACTGACCATTGTCGGACCCCCTGCTCGGGAGAAGGAGGCGGACCAGACCCAGCCCTTCACTGACTGAATAGTTTACACGAAGTCTCCCTACCGCACCTGACCTGTCATGGTCGACTCCGCTAGGTAGGCTGAGACTTTTGTTGTATGTTAAAATAGAATAAACTTAAGCGATACTATATCGAGATAATACTACAAAAAAATAAACTGAAAACTATGCTGCTAGTTTGAAGTTTGACTCCCGACAGGCGAGCGACGTCGTTACTGAAGCGCACTCGACGTCGGGAAAAGAGGAACTGAGGCGGTTGGAGGGTCGACGCCGAGATAGTCATTGCAGCGTGAGCTAGTGCTCGCGGCGCCGTGCCTCGCGGCGCCATCTCTGGTGTCAACCCTCCAGCAAAAAGTTTGCTCCCGATGGGTCCTAGTGCCTCCGGCGCAGATCCCAATAGTGTGAATGAGTGGTGGAGACTTATGTCCAGGAAGATCTCACACTTGTGCATGGATTCGAATGGCTTGTCCATGAGCTTTGCCAAAACCAAAAAAAGAGCCCATGGAAGTGGAGGTTCATGCACTGGAGGAGATATGTGATCCAGGCATTTGAAGAAGCGCCTGACCACCGTCTCCTGCGCCAATGTCGGCTGACTGGAGCGCGCCCGGTAAGCAGAAATGGCTGCCAAATGCACCCTAAGGGTCGATGATCGTAGACCCCCTTTGGACAGAGACCAAAGGTAGTCGAGAATGTTAGCCACGGAGCAGGGATAAGGGCTTGAGATTCTACCCTGGCACCAAATGAAAATCTTTTCCATCTGAAGGCATAATATTTCCTGGTTGGGTCCTTACAAGATGCCTCCACCACGGTGTAGACATCCTCGGAAAGACCCAGAGCCTGGAACTCTAGCCGTTCAGGTAGGTGCAGGGATTGAAGGTCCGGAAGAAATACCTTCCCCTGGTTCAATGATATCAGGTCCCAGCGTGTACAAAGCCGCTCCGGGGGGCTGCGGCTGAGGAGATCTGGGTACCAGAACTGGCGCGGCCAATCTGGGGCAACCAGGATCCCCTTCGCCTTGTCCCTCCTCACCTTGAATAACACCTTGTGAATCAAGGGAAATGAAGGGAAGGCGTAGAGGAGGCCTGGGGTCCTCGAGAAGGCATCCCCCTGCAGCGAGATCTGCTGAGGGGGGTGGGCATGGTACAGCCTCAGCTTGGTGTTTTCCCTGGAGGCAAACAGGTCCACCAATGGCTTGCCCCAACAGGAGAACAGACCGTAAGCTACCTCTGGATGGAGAGACCACTTGTGGAATGTCTGGCCTATGCAGCTGAGAGCATCCGCCAGCTGGTTCGAGACTCCTGCAACACGAATGGCTAGGAGATCCGCCTCCAACCGGCTGATGAGGGTCCAGATTCGCAGCGCCTCCTTGCACAGCAGATGGGAGTGCATGCCACCCTGTTTGTTGAAGTAGTAAATGGTCATGGTATTGTCCATCTAGACTTGAACCACGTGACCTCGGAAGCTGAGGAGCGAAAGTTGACAGTGCCAGTCTGACTGCTCTAAAATCCAACAGGTTGATGTGGAATCGGGACTCCTCAGGGGTCCAGAACCCGTGGGCCCTGTTGTCTCCCATGTGGGCTACCAAGCCCATGAGAGAAGCATCAGTCGTAAGGACGACCGTCGGCTCGGAGTGGACAAACAGGATCCCTTTCCGCAACCATTCTGGGGCGGTCCACCATTGGAGAGCATCCCACATCTTCTGGGTTACAATAATCAGCTGGTCAAAATGCCCGTGGCGCTGAGTCCACTGGGCAGCCAGTTCCCATTGGAGGGGGTGCATGTGCCAACTAGCCCAACGGACCACTGAGGTGCATGCCGCCATGTAACCCAGAAGGCTCAGAAAGTCCCAGGCATGGCACAAGTGCCCAACCAGAAATGATCGGGCAAAGGAGGAGAGACCCTCTGCCCTGTCCGCCGGGAGCTGAGCTCTGGCTTGACAAGAGTAGAGCTCTGCCCCGATGAAGCCCATCACCTGAGAGGGCACGAGTTCCGACTTGGCCTCGTTGATTTGGAAGCCGAGTTGAGAGCAGGTTCGGAGAGCCAGATCCCTGGACCTCTCCACCTCCTGAAGGGAGGAAACTGCCAAGAGCCAGTCGTCGAGATAAGGGTAGATTCGTACTCCTTGATGCCGAATATGGGCTGCCACCACTGCAATGCACTTGGCGAAGACCCGTGGGGCCAATGACTGGCCGAAGGCATGGCTCGGAACTTGTACAGGGTCCCCTCGACCCTGAAGTGGGGGAACCGCTGATGGGACGGATGGATTGGGATGTGAAAGAATGTATCCTGCAGATCTAGTGAACAGAACCACATGTTTCGCTCCAGGGATGGTATGATCTGGTTCAGAGTTACCATCCAGATGGTTTGAGACCAGAGATATTGATTTAGGTCATGGAGATCTAGGATGTGGCGCCAACCCCCTGTCTGCTTGGGCACCAGGAAGTACCTGGATACAAAGCCTGGGTCTGTAGGAGGATCTGGCACTGGAGCTACCGCCTCCTAGCAGAGAAGTTGAGCTATGTTGTCTTGGACAGCCGACTGGGTGCAAGCTGAGATCCTTTCTCCTCCCAAGGGGCTTGGCTTGGCTGGGAGTGTACTACTCGAATTCTAGAGGCAGTCCCTGACCGATCACTTCGAGAACCCACCTGTCCGAGGTGATATCGGACTTGGTGGAAAGAAAGTGGCGGAGCTGGCCCCCCATGGGAGGACCCAGCGCTGGCGTGACGGATGTAGGGGTGGCAACACCCAACTTGTCACTGAGCAGGCTTAGAGGAGGAGGAGGCTCCTAGACCTGCCCCTTGACCTCCTTTGCGGGGCTGTTGGGGACCCTGCTTGGGCCTTGGGCGCCCAAGCTTGAGCCTGCTGCTGCTGCTGACCTCCTTGATAGGAGGGTTGCCTGACCACAGGGGAAGAACGCCGAAAAGGCTTCTTCTTTCGCTTCTGCTAATTCTTGCCCAAAGAAACTTTTGCAGAAGTAGCATCCAAGGCGGCACTGGACTGCTCTATGCGCTGAAGGTGACCGACCACTCCTAGACCGAACAGGTCAGTGCTTAGGAAGGGCACGTCAGCTAACTTGTGCTGAGTATCTGCTGGAAAGGAGAAAAGCCTCAGCCAAGCCCTGCGGTGAGTGGCCACTGCGGCTGCTAAGGAGCAGGCACAGGAATCCCCGATGTCCAGGGCTGTCTGGAGCTGCTGTTTTGCAACACCACGGCCTTGATCACAGACTTGCTACACTGTGGTCTGCATGTCCGCCGGGAGATGAGGGAGGACTTCGTCTAATGACCCTAGGAGGGCATGAGAGAAATGTGCCATTAGAACAGCCGAGCTGGCCTGATGAAGGCCTAAGGAAGAGGCCGCATAGACCTTATGGGCAGAGTGGTCCATATTTTTGGACTTCTTGCCCGGGGGTCGGTCAGTGTCAGCTGAGCTACCAGTACGCCTGAACACAGAAGCGGTCACCAGGCTCTTGGCTGAAGGATGTTCTGTGAATCCTGCCAGGGACCCCATGGGTACTGCGGTACTTGCGGGTCATGCGAGCAGACTGTGCTGGGCAGGAAGCCAAGCGCTGCAAAAGCTCAAGGGCTGGGCCAACAATGGCTTTGGCCACAGGAAAGGCCTCTGTCAGGGTAGCCCCCTTTTGAGGATATCCATAAGGGGGTACTCTGCCTTCTTCTGGATGGACTCCAGGGGCATTCCAGTGGATTCGGAGATCAGGCGGAGAATGCCCTGAAAGGAGGAAGGGCCTGCCTCCAAACCTGCCACGAACAACTCATCATCCCCAGGATGGAGTGCAATCTGGTGATGTCAGAGTCCGAAGAGTCGGGATACAATGGCCTCCCGCGTAGGTCTCCCTCGATTCCCTGAGGGTGATCGGGGATGACCATTATTGACAGACGTTGGGGAAGCCCGGCGTCTGTTCGGTCCTCTTTCGAGGAAGCCCCTCCCTGAGGCTGCTTAGGCGATGGTTCCACCAAAATTGGTGGAGAAACTGAAGAAGGCCGAACCAGGATATGGGCCAGCCCCACAGGCAGAGGAACTGAGGACTTCGGTTCTGGAGGGGTCGGCCTAGGAGGCGGGAGCCAAGTGATGGCCGGAGTAGATGGCGGAGCTGGCTTCTGCATGGACAAAATCAGCTGTTGCCACATTAAGTCTTCACAATATCGACAAAGTTTTCGCCGAAACCTCTCCTCGTCCGAGGAGGATGAAGATCTGTGGCAGCACCTCTTTTTATAGTGCTTATGACTCTTTCTTGGCCGTTCGGCAGAGGAGGTTCTGGACCTCGATCGAGATCGGGATGCCGACTTCGCTCGATCAGGAGACACTGGGGTCGGTGAAAACAGAGGGTCCAGAGCCAGGTCCTGAATGGGGACTCCAGCGGGCTGGGTCTCCTCATCCGGGAAGACAAGGACCACAGTCCTTTCCAAAGAATCGTCAACCAGGGTCAGCGACAGAGGATCGATTGGGTCAAGAGAAATCTCCACCTCGTTGGCCACTTCTTCGGTCCCTTGGCTAGACAGAACATCCATGAATCTGGCTGCCGAAGATGCGATTTTGACAGAGGTCAAGACCGCGTGTTCCTGGGACTCGGACCTTTCTCGGTCCCAAGAACGTCTTCTCTTGGTTGAAGACTTAGGGTCCTTATCCCTCTTCCAAGGGCGGGAGGAGTGCAAGCCTGAGGGCGCCTCACCCCTGGTGGGGACAGACTGGTAGAGCTCCTTGAAGGAGCCCATAAAGGTGGAGCCAAGGTAGAGCGGAACAAAGAAGCTCCGAATGGCCGAAGTTTGAGCTGCTTCCTCCTCGAATGCCTTCATTTACTCCAGCAGCTCAGCAGATCCCACGGCCGAGGAAACCACCCACCTCATTGGCGGGTTCCTTTTCTCCGGTCTCCCCAGTTTTAGGCGTATCTTGCGGTCGTCCAGGACATTGGGATGGACAAGTTTGGATTGCTAGTGCCCTGAAGTGCTCTGCTCTGTCAGAAGGTAGGAAGGCCTTCCCCAAGGAGGTATCCAGTAGGGCTCCTATAAATTGTAGATGTTGGAAGGGAAGCAGCTGTGACTTTTCCGAGTTCACTGTGATCCCCAGGTGCTGACAGAGGGACAGTGTGTCCAGGATGGTCTCCCAGAGACGGGACCTGGACGAGGCCAGCAGAAGCCAGGGGAACAGGAACTGTCCGCTTCTGCTCAATGCCGATCCAACGATAGCAAGGCATTTTATGAAGACCATGGGGACAGAGGAAAGGCCAAAGGGAAGGAGCTTGAACTGGTAGGACTGACCTTCGAACCTGAATCTCAGGAATCTCCGATGATTTCTGCAGATGGGAATGTGCAGATATGCATCCTGCATGTTCATGGACGCCATCCAATCCCCAACTGAAAGGAAGGGAAGGAGATTTGGAAGCAAGACCATGAGGAATCTCTGACAGGGGACCCACCGGTTGAGGTCGTTAAGATCCAAGATGGGCCTTGGGTCCTCCCTGACTTCTTGAGAACCAGGAAGACGCGGGAGTAAAAACCAGAGTCTACCTCTGCCTCTGGGACGTGTTCTATAACATCCTTGGCCAGGAGAGACAGGATCTCCTGTTTGATAGGACCTCTGTGGTCTCTCGAAGGTGGGGGGGGGGGCGGTCCGGGGGTAAAGACTCAAACTCTATTGAGTGCCTGAACTCCACAAGATTGAGGACCCAATGGTTGGAGAGCACTTCTCTCCAGGCCTGGGTGTAAAGAGAAAAACAACCTCCCACCAGCTCTCCTGATGACAGGTCTGGGAGAGGGGATCGCTTAGATAGTCAGGTTGAAGGAGGGGGAGGGAGGGTGGTGGCAGAAGGTCTAGCCTGACTAGAGGAGGTCGAGGTAGCACCTCTGGACCCACCTCTTCGACCAAAGCCTCCCCACTGCGTGAGAATGAACACGGGCTGCTGAGGCTGATGTCCCCCTCTGCCACGAAAACAGGGCCAGCGAAAACGCTCCCATTTCGGGCGGTACATAGACTTCACAGAATGGATGGCCTTTCTGGAGTCCTGCAGTTTAACTATGACCTTCTCTGTGTCTTCGCCGAAAAGCAATAAGCCTCTGAAAGGGGCGTCCAGAAGGGCAGTTTGAACTTCTGGTCAAACCCTGAGCCAGGAATGGCGCCAAAGACAAATTCCGGTTGCAGCCACCCTCGTTGAGGAGTCTGTAGTCATACGCTGCTCAGAGGACGTGAGTGCCCACATCCGAGCCAGTCTGCAAAAGCTTAGCAAGCTCTGCCTTTTGAGGGCAATAGGGCATGCCATGCAGGATGTCCAGTCCTTGGTCCTAAAGAGCATTCTGGAACTGGATCATGTGTGTCAAAAAACTGAGGCTACGTATGCTGCAGGTGGCAGACGAGTACACCCTAAAGAATCCAGCTGCTTAGACTCCCTGTCTGGCAGCTGGGTACTTAGGTGCTTTGGCCTCTGAACGATCGTGTGCAGCCTACATAACCACAGAATCAGCTGTGGGATGTTCGCTAAATAACAGTGGTCTTTGGGGGCCCGGTACAGATGTTTTGCCCTTTTGGGACCACAGAGGAAGCATGTGGATGCTTCCAAGTGGCAAGGGTGACATCTTGGAATGCATCCACTAATGGGGGATAACCAACTGCTTGGGATCCTTCTGGCGCAAATACTTTGCCAGACGCAAGCGTTCGGGGTCCGGGGCCTCTGTATCCCATCCCATGTTCTCCTGTATGTGCCTCATGACCTTCATAAAGCTGGCGTCATTGGGCGGAGATTTTGGCTGATCCTCTGTATCACCAGCAAGCAAACCAGGGTCAGACTCTAGGCAGGAAGGTTCTGATTCTCCATAATCCACTGAGGAGGAGGAGGAGGAGGAAGAGGAATGTCATCTCCTCTTTTTATGATAGGGTCTTCTGGGTGAAGGAGAGCAGGAGGAGTAAGGAGATCTGGTCCCCCTACGCTTAGCTTTATGCTTCCTGGGGCTAGTTGGGGTTTTATCCCCCTCATTTCCAGATGGAACAGGGGTGACCTGAACATCTGGCTCAGGGGTGATGGGAGGCGGCTTAGGCGTGGGAGCAGGAGGAGAAACCAAATCCTGCTTAATATTCTCCCACCAATAGGTGAAAAGTTCTTTAACCTGAGACATGCCCAGCTTTGGTGGCTCAGGTTTTGGAGGCAATGTTGGTCTGTCTTCTCCCGAACTGGCGTCAGTTGGATCCAGCATCAGTCCAGTGGGCAACATCAGTGTTACCGTCGTCGGATTCGGACATCGGGTGGACCAGCGTATGGTCCCGAGGAGAGATACTGGTTACCGGCGGGCCAGAGGGACCAACGGCGTCGAGGTATGGTGGCGTTTATGCGGCGCCGGAGGAGGAACTGAAGGACATTTCTCCGGTGTCGGGCCAGAAGCCTTGTCCGACGGACGTCTCTTATCAGGAAAAGGGTGGGGATGCTAGGAGTGCGAAGAGGCCTTGACCAGCCTATCAGTAGATTTATGGGGCTTGTCTGAGGGGCGTCGGTCGGAATCCATGGACGGACGCCAGTCAGACTTATGCTTAGAAGGCAGGGACACAGCCCTGGAAGAAGAGTGCCCCGCTGTCAGCTTAGACCCCTGGGGATCGATCGAGGCCGATCGGGAGGAGGACTTGCCCTCTGCCGCTGCAGAGCCGGTGCTGGAGGGCCTCTCAGGCATCAAGGAGCCAGAGCCCAAGGACCTTTTTGCTGCCAAAGATCCTCAGTCTGAGGGCCTTTTAGCTGCTACGGAACCAGAGTCTGGGGGGATAATTTTGATAGGCTGAAGAGAAGATCCTTTGGCAAGAGAAGCTGAGGCGGGAGGCTTAAGGGAGGTAACCCGGGCCCTCATGACTGGAGGAGCCAGAGTGACCAGCGGACTGGGAGCTAGAAGACTTGGGTATAGAGGGCGAGCGATCCCGGTGCCGGTGGTGACGCTTCTCCTTTTTGTGTTTCTTCTTGGACGGAGAAGGGGAACAAGAGTCCCTACCGGAGGATGTCTCCTGCTGCATCTGGACCAAATGTTGTTGGGCTAGGTAAGCCTGGAGAGACTTCTGTCTCCAAATCCTGGTCCGGCTGTTGATATGCCTGGCAATGGGTACAGGTGCTACTGCTGTGGTCTGGGTCCAGGCAAAAAAGGCAGGACGAATGTCCGTCCTTGGAAGGGATCTGCTCCCACAAGAGCACTTATTATGGTGCCCAGTCGGTGAAGTGGACATACATCGAGGAATTGCAGAAGCGAGATGGAGAAATAAAATTCTAAAGCTGAGGAATTGGTTAGAGAGCCAAGAGCTGACTAACGCATTGCCGCGGTGGGAAAGAAAGGAAAATTACGTACCTACCGTAATTCTTGATCTTCTTGGACGAGTCTCCACCACTCATTCACACTAGTGGGATTAGGGCCGGAGGCACTAGGACCCATCGGGAGCAAACTTTTGCTGGAGAGGTCAGCGCGAGAGATGGCGCCATGAGACACGGCGCCGTGAGCTGCGTGCTCGAGCGGTAACGACCTTTCTCTGGCGCCGACCCTCCAACCGCTTCAGTACCTTTTTACCAAGGAGGTGCAGCGAACTAACGAAGAGTAACTGTAACATTAAAAAACACAGACATAAGATAGTCCGCACGACCTGCAATGGTTGGTCGCAAAGAAGTCCCTCACAGCCCAAAGATTTGAGGGAGTGAAGACCACACCGCGTGAGCTCGGGATGGAGGGGTGGTAGAATGAGTGGTGGAGACTGCACAAGAAGATCAAGAATTACGTAGGTACGCAATTTTCATATCTTCCTGGACCTAAGTCTCCACCACTCATTACATCTAGTGAGAGTACTAAGCTGATAATCCCCCAAAGGGAGGCAGGAGAGCCAGAGCTCACATGTTCAAGGTAGAAGCCTCATTAAGGATGGTTCTGCTGAATGCGGAATGTCGCCTGGCATGAACATCCAGTGCATAGTGCTTAAGCAAGGTATGCACTGAGCTCCAGGTGGCGTGCGCAGATATCTGTACTGGAACATTGGGCACTGCCAGGGATGCCGACGCCTAGTAGAGTGAGCGTACACTCTACCTTCTAATTTAACCTGAGCCATGGAGTAGCAACGTCAAGGCATGCTACTAACCATGAGGAGATGCATCTGATAGCTTACAGGTTGACCCGTCGGGTGTCGCTGAAAAGAAACAAAGAGTTGTTGAGTCTTGCGAACATCCTGGGTTCTGTCCAAATAGAACTACAAGGCTCTCTCAACATCCAAGGAATGAAGAGCTCGTTCCCCTTCATTTTGGAAATTAGCGAAGTAAGCAGGAAGTACCAGAGGTTGGTTTAGATGGAGTTCTGACACAACCTTGGGAAGAAATTTTGGATGAGTACGGAGAACTACTTTGTCTTTATGGAAGACAGTATACGGAGGGTCTGTAACCAGGGCATGTATCTCAGAGACTCTATGGGCTGAGGTAATGGCCCCAGGAAGGCAGTCTTCCAGGTAAGAAATTTAGCTCACAGGTAGCTAGGGGTTCAAAGGCTTCCGAAAGTGAGCATGTCCAGCACCAGGTTAATGTCCCAGGCTGCAACTGGACGCTTAACAGGGGTCTGGTATGAAGAATCCCATTAAGAAATCTCTTCACCATAGGTAACTGAGCCAGAGTCAGGGATGAAACCAGCTCATGGAACGCTTGAGATGGCCTAAGGTGAACTTTAACTGTGGAGTACTGAAGACCTTGAGTTAGATAGGTCCAAAAGATACTCCAGAACCTTGTCAGGAGGACAGGAAAAGGGGTTTCAAGAGGACTTTGCACACCAGAGAGAAAACGCCCATTTGATGCGAGTAGTTTGTGGTGGTTGGCTCCCGAGCAGCCAGAAGGATGCTCGAGATTCTACGGGAGACGTTGAACCGATCTACTTCTATGTCTTCAGGAGCCAAGCATGAAGGTGAAGTGATTTCAGGTTGGGATGGACCAACGAACCTGGGTCAAGAGACTGACTTGCAAGGGAAGTGGACTTGTGCTCCAAGCACCACTCCCATACCCTCATTGCTTCCCTGCAAGGGATAAGAGTGAGCACCGCCTTGCTTGTTGATGTAATACATCACAGCTTTGCTGTCCATTTGAAGGAGAATGTTCTTGTGACAAAGGACATCCTTCAGAGCTTGATCGATAGAGGACCGCTCACCTCCAAGACATTTATGTGGAGATGAGATTCAACGGAGTCCATACACCTTGAGTGTGGAGGGAGAGACAGTGAGCTCCCCATCCCATTAGCGACTGCGGTGGTGATGGAGATCTGATGGTCTCGAAGAGCAAGGGAACCCTTTGAGGAGATTGCTCTCTTGAGACCACCAGGTGAGAGACCTTCAAGGGTTGTGCTACCTTGATGGGACAGACTGGGGTGAGAGGTCGGAGACCACTGAGTGGAGAGCATCCATTGGGTGGTTCTCATGTGCAACCGGCCAGGGTACAGTGAACACCGAGGACGCCATGAGACCCAACATGCGCTGTATCGAGAGCTGTAACCGATTGGTTCTCCTCGATGTAACGGGCCATCCGGGGATGCGCAGTCTTCTGTCCTCTGGAAGGAAAGCTTTCATGAAGAGGTGACTAGAAGCGTCCCTAAGAAAAGGAGCCTCTGGGAGGGCTACAGTTGGGATTTTTTTCAGATTCAGCAGAGCTCCTCATGGACGTGAGAAGACGAGAAGTCGCTTGCATCGCTTCCAAAGTCCTTGGCTGGACGGGGCTTGCTAGAAGCCAATCGTCCAGGTAGGGAAAGACTCGGAGTCCGCTTTTCTTGAGATGCGCCCACGAGAACTGCACAACACTTTGTAAAACTCATGCGGCCGAGGGACAGCCTCAAAAGGCAGGACTTGAACTGATAATGCTGACCCAAAGCTACAAACCTGAGGAACTGTGGTGGGTCGGTGGATGGGGATATGCTGGTACGATCCTGCATATCCAGAGAGGCCAGCCAGTCGTCCTGATGCAGCAAGGGTAACAGGGCACGAGGAAATCATTTTGAATTTCTCCTGGGGAGGAATTTGTTCAGCTTTCTGAGGTCTAGAATGGGAAGCTATCCTCAGTTTTCTTTGGAACCAGAAAGAAATGGGAGTAGAACTGTTTGCGCCAAATGCGGGGCACCAGTTCTATTGCCCTGTTGTTCAGAAGGCCCTCGATCTCGGCGGTGAGGAGGTCTGACTGAGAAGCCAACAACCTGGGTTGTCGCCTGGGAGGACAATTTGGGGAAATTGAGAGAGTAACCTCGCGAATTATCCGAAGGACCCATTTGTCTGAAGTTATGGACTTCACCATTGTAGAAGTACATCAGACGACCTCCCACGCGAGGAGAAAGTTCCATCTCGGCAGTGTGGATGGAATGGGCACAATAACTCTATGAAGTGGCGCTGGGGGCTTTAGGCCCCGCGCTTTCTGCTGCGCCTTCTTGAGGTTGGGCAGGTTGGCTTTTTATGGAAGCTTCCCTGCTTCTGCCTCGAAAGGACTGACGACTAAGAAACTGACGCCTGTTCGCATGCCCGCGAGAGGGGCAGGCGGAGGTTCTGCCAATTTAATGGCCGATCTAGTCTTTTGGAGGCTTCTAAGGCTTGCTCCACCTGGAGGGCTGAAAAGATAGGGTGCCATCAGAAAGGCAGCGCCATTACTCTGCTGCTGAGCATCCTTCGTGAAGCCCAAGAACGCAGCCAGGAATGGCGCCGAGTACAAACCCTGCAGCAGCTGAACGAGAAGCAGTGTCGAAAGCGCCCATGGCGGCTTTGACTTGTTGGTTATTGGATTCAATACCTCTAGTAACGGGCAATAGAAGCTCTGACTTGGAGTCCGAATCTGGAAGAGCTTCAACCATTCTTTTCATAGAGTGCCACAGGATATACTCATACTGAGAAAAATAGCCTTGATAACTGGCAATACGCATACTTAGAGTGGAGGCAGCAAAGACTCTCTTACCTAATGTATCAATCTTACAGACTCTTGTTAATAGGTCGAGCTGAAGTAGTTTGAGGAAGAACGACCTTGTCATTCTCTGCCAGGACTACAATAGATCCGTAATGCTTGGGATGCCAAAATAGGACGCATCCTTGGAGCTGAATACTTTATCAATGGATTTAGCCACTGAAGGATTAAGAGCAGGATTATTCCATACCATTCGAGACAAGCCTCGAAGGAAGGCTGGATCGAGGAGTCAAACCAGAGGGATCTCCAGCATGAAGGTACTGGAGTCTTAATATCTTCCCAGGATCGATGTCTGTAGTCTGAGAGAAAGAGTGGATCTCAGTGTTCTTCAACAGAGACTTAAAGGACAGGTCCCGACCACAGGCTCTGTAGCAAAGAAAGATCCTGTTTCCTCCACTTCATCACCCAACCAAGGTCTGGGTCAGGCTCAACATCATCTCCTGATGGTCCAGAAAGGACTGTTTGGACAGGAAAGGAATGAAAATTAGGAGAGGAGGAAATATCAGAAAACAAGGAGAGTCCTCGAGACCCCGGCGCCGAGATGGCAAAGCGGGCCGAAGACTTGCACCAAGGAGGCACACGCGCTAAAGAGGCACGTGGTTTCGCAAGCGCACCGCAAAATTCCCCAGGCGGCGCCCTGAAGCCGACGGCGCCGCACACGGCGCCGCCAAAGCCGACGGCGCTACCAAAGCCAACAGCGCCACCAAGCCGCCGCCAGATCCAACGGCGCCGCGGACGGCCCCGCAAGACCCACCGGCACCAAAAACGGCGCCGACAAGCCAACAGACCCCGCAGAAGGCGCCGGAAAAGCCCCAGGAACCTGGAAAGCAAGAGGAGGAAACAAAACCAGGAGATAAGGGCATCGGTGTGGCCCCCTGCGCCGCAGCCATGTGAGGGGGGGAAACACCTAAGCACGGAGTCGCAGGCACCGAAGAAGGCGCCGCGACTACTAGGAAGGTCCAACCGCCCTACCTGATCGCCGGAGGGGCCCGAGGGCTCCGAGGCAACCGAGCCAGGCAGAAGAACCAACCTCCGAGCCCATCGCTCCATAAGAGCGGCCCACTGATGAAACTGCTCATCTGGAGCCCTACCTATAGGCGGGGAGGGGCTCCGATGTCGAGGACGATGATTACCAGAAGTTGGCGACTTCGAAGAAGGAGACCGCAACTAGCAATGATAACCGACTGGCCGCAGACATACACAGAGGGCGACCTCGAGAGATGCCTTCTTTTTGACCGTGGGCCAAGAAGAGTCGAGGCCTAACGGTGCCGTGGAAAGCGACTGCTCATTTTTATGCCTGACGGGAACCGCCCATCCCCGGGCATCGGACTGACCGTTAGTCGGAACCCCGCTGAGTTTCTTGAGAAGGAGGTTGACTGGACCCAGCCCGCTGACTGAACAGTTTCATCAAGTCTCCTACCGCCACCTGACCTGCTCATGGTTGACTCCGTCCAGTAGGCCGAGACTTCTTCAAGTAAGTTAAATTTAAGATATTAGAAAAATTTTCGAAATAGAATAAAATTAAGCGATACTACTATCGTGATAATGTTACAAAAAAACAAACTGAAAACTAAGCGCTAGTTTGAAGTTTGACTCCCGACAGACGAGCGACGTCGTATACTGAAGCGCACTCGACGGCGGGAAAAAAGGAACTGAGGCGGTTGGAGGGTCGGCGCCGAGAAGGTCGTTCAGCTCGAGCCGCAGCTCTCGGGCGCGTGTCTCAAGGGCGCCTATCTCTCGCGCCGACCCTCCAGCAAAAAAGTTTGCTCCCGATGGGTCCTAGTGCCTCCGGCCCTAATCCCACTAGTGTGAATGAGTGGTGGAGACTTAGGTCCAGGAAGATCTGGGGCATGTGGTGACTGCCGCCTGCCTTTACACTGGGTGACGTCAGGGGTGGAGCCAACGTCGGGTGGGCAGTCCTACATCGGTACTGCTGGAGAAAGAATTGTCGCGATCTGCCGCCAGGTGGCGTCAGTCCTACATGTGTTATCTGCTGCGAGAGCCTCCTCTAGAAGTAAAATCTGCACATTTGTCTATACTCAGGTGCATCCCATTCCTAGTAGCCCACTCTTCTATTTTCTCATATCCTCCAACATCTCTGTTCTTTGCTGGTCATCTGATACTGGCTGTTCTGACATACATATCAATACCGTGTGACACAGCTGAATAAGGCCCTGTCCCATTTGTTATACAGAAAGAGTTAAATGCAAGGGTCTGTTCAATCGTCTCCTTTTCTGTCTCTTGTCTGTCTGGTTGCGCAACCAAAAAGTCTTGTGAGACCTAGGAACTCATCACTCCGACGGTCTCACAATTCTCCACCTCTCTCTAACTCTCTACTTTCACTTGCTGTTTCTGTCTTTTCTTCTCTCCCCCTTGCACATCTGCGGTTGTAAAAATATATGTGAATCTTTATGTGAAAGTGGGATCTTTTGGTTTGAAATGTTTATAGTTATCCTGTTGAAATACTTGCGAAAAGCTTTTGGAATTTAGGGGGTTAACCTGAGATGCAGTTTGCAAACTCTTTGCAGAGCTGTTAAACAAGAGGTCAGTTCAGGGTCGCCATGTTCTGTGTCACACCTGAAAGGAAATTGACAAGAACATTGTGTGAGAAGCAAGATGTTTCTTAACAAGTTCCCAGGCAAAGACTTATAAAAAGAGCAGCAATGTTTTTTGCTAAAAAGAGAGGGACTGAAATTTGAAATTGAAAAGAAACACTCAGAAGGACTTTGTTTTCTCAGTTTGTACTTACTGCCTTTGTAAATAGGTATTCTGAACAATTTTGATTTTTTTATTTTACTGTTATTGGTAATAATAAAATGTTACCTGTTAATTTTACAACAGCTCCTGGTTTTTCTATGCTTCCTGACCTATACCTCAACAACATACTGCTACATGACTGAATCTGCAACATGCATCTTTTTTCCACTTTGTTGTACTTTATGGTTTACAGCTGTCTGGCACTTTTCAATAGTTGTTTAAAATAAAAAATAAAAATAAAAAGAGAGAACTAGAGAAAGGGTGAGCTTTCCAGATGCCTGGCTTGTTGTAAGTGGGGGTTGGTGGGAGCACTGTGGTAATAAATGGTGAAGATATACAGGTTACTCACCTGTAACAGGAGTTCTAGGAATGGTATATGTTGTTCATCCACACTCATTGGCAGTATCCTTGCCGCTTTAAATCTTGCCGGAAGGTCTTCAAGCTTGCTCCTCCCACCCACCCGGGTGGTATAACTCTCGGCTCCGCCCCATGACGCCAGATCTGGCCCGCTGGAAGCTCAGGTTGTGCGTCGAAGCCGGGAGGTCGGGTGGGTCGTGGTGGATGAACAATACATACCATTCCTAGAACTCCTGTTACAGGTGAGTAACCTGTATTTCTAGGGACATGGATATGTTGTTCATCCACACTCATTGGCAGACTCCTAGCAGTTCTCCGGGAGGAGGGAGGCAAGACGCACCCCATATACTTACTTGGGAAAGAGAGACTGGAGAACCGAGGCCCCAAAACCAGCATCCCGGCGTGACTCAAGGTCGATGTGGTAGTGGGTAATGAAGGTGTTTGCTGACTTCCAGGTAGCAGCCCTGCAGATTTCCTGGATAGGGACGTCCCTGGAAGCAGCCACCGTTGCAGCAGTATGGCGGGTAGAATGAGCTCTTATCCCTCTGGGAGGCTCCATGCCCGCTAACTTATAGCAGAGATCTATGCAGGAGGTTACCCACCTGCTTATCGTCCGCTTGGCTGCAGGTCTGCCAGATGCGGCTCAGCGTAGGGTGACAAACAGCTGTGAACCTCTCTCGAATTTCAGCTGCAGCCTTTATAATAAGCGAGCGCCCTTCTAGGATCCAGAGTATGGAGCCTATATTCGGCCTCCGAGGTGTGATTGGGGTAGAACACCGGCAGAGTCAACACCTGGTTAAGGTGAAACTCCGACACCACCTTCGGAAGGAATTTCGGTGGGGCGAGGACAACCTTGTCCCTGTGGAAGACCAGGTAAGGAGACTCGATGGAAAGCGCCTGGAGCTCTCCCATCCTTCTGGCTGACGGATAGCCACCAAGAAGGCGGTCTTCCACGACAGGTGAGAGAGAGCACACCTGTGCATAGGTTCGAATGGCTTGCCCATGAGCTTCTATGCAGTACTAGCAGTAGATCCCACTGAGGTGGGGTTCCCAAGACTGGAGGGAAATGCGATCAAGGCCTTGAAAAGCGCCAGACCACCTTCTCCTGCGCCATCGACTGCTTCCGGCCCGCCTCGTAAGCAGAGATGGCTGCCAGGTGCACCCTTAGGGTCGCCGACCTAAGCCCTTGACTAGAAAGGACCATAAATAGTCCAAGATGCTTGCCAAGGAACAGGAGGAAGGGTCCAAGCCCTTGTTCTGACACCAAATGGAAAACCTTTTCCATTTGAAGGCATAGCATTTTCTGGTCGACTTACGGGACGCCTCAACTACATTGAGGACCTCGCCGGAAAGACCCAAAGCCTGGAACCTAGCCGCCAGGAACCAGGCCGTCAGGTGCAGGGATTGAAGGTCCGGATGGAACACCTTCCCTGATTGACTGAGAGCAGGTCCGGCGAGCTGGAAGCTGCCCGGAGTCCTGGAGCTGAGACTGAGGAGATCTGGGTACCAGAACTGGCGAGGCCAGTCTGGGGCTATCAGAATCACCTGCGCCTTGTCCCTCCTCGCCTGAGAAGCACCTTGTGGATCAGGGAAATGGGGAAAGGCGAAAAGAGGCCCGGGTCCATTGCCTCGAGAAGGCATCCCTGCAGCGCAGCCCTGCTGAGGGGGGCGGGCATGGAACAGACTCAGCTTCGCTCTCCTGGAGGCAAACAGGGTCCACCTGAGGTGTGCCCCAAAGGAGAACAGATGCTGTACTACCCGCAGGAGAGACCACTCGTGGGATGCAGCCCCTATCCGGCTCAGGGCATCGGGCCAGGGTGTTGGAGGCTCCTGCCACGTGAATGGCTAGGGAGATCCGCCTCCAGGCTGCGACGGCGACCAAATGCGAGAGCTTCCTTGCATAGAAGCATGGAGCGGCCCCGCCTGGCGGTTTAGATAGTACATGGTCGTGGGTATTGTCCGTCCTGGGACTCGGACCACTTGACCCCTGGAGGAACGGAGCAAAGGCGGTGAGAGCTAGGTGGACCGCCTGGAGCTCCAGCAGGTTGATGTGGCATCGGGACTCTGCGGGACCAGAGGCCATGAGCCCGGTGTTCCCCAGATGGGCACCCCAACCCATCAGAGAGGCATCGATCAGACAGAGAGATCCGCCGGCTCGGGCGGACGAACGGGATGCCCTCCTGCAATTGATCTGGAACGGTCCACCACTGGAGAGCATTCCACATCCCCTGTGTCACCGGCTACACTGCTGGTCCAAGGGATCGCAGCGCTGTGACCATTGGCTGGCCAGTCCCCACTGAAGGGGACGCGATGTTCCAGCGGGCCCAACGGACCACGCTGGTACAGGCCGCCATGAGACCCAGGAGGCGCAGGAAGTCCCGGCAGGCTGCACTGCCCAACCAGAAATGATCGGGCAAAGGAGGAAAGAACCGGCCCTGTCCGCCGGAGCCGCCTGGCTCGGGAAGAGAGTCGAGCTGCGCCCCGATGAATCAAAATCACCTGCTTCGCTCGAGTTCTGACTTGGCCTTGGCTGGACAAGGAGGCCCAGTTGAGAGCAGACCTGAGGGCCAGATCTCTGGACCACTCGGCCTCTTCCTGAGGGAGCTGCTATCAGCCAGTCGTCCAGGTAAGGGTACACCGGACCCCTCGGCGCCATGAGGGAATGCTGTCACCACTGCCATGCATTTGGTGAAGACCCTGGAGCTGGAGACAAGTCGAAGGGCATGGCTTGAACTCGAAGAGATCCTTCCGCTTGGGAAGCGAAGGAACTCTGGTGAGACGGGACGGATAGGGACGTGGAAAACCTCTGCAAGTCCAGAGAGCAGAACCACACGCCGCGTTCCAAGGATGGTATTATCTGAGCCGAGAGGACCATCCTGAAGGTTCGAGACCTTAGGAACTTGTTTAGGCTCGGTAGGTCTGAGAATGGGCGCCAGCCCCCGTCTGCTTCGAACCAGGGAAGTACCTGGACACAAACCCTGGGTCTGAAGGAGGGTCCACCACCTCTCTTACCACCTCCTTCTGGAGGAGGAGAGCGAGTGTCGGCTCAGACGAGCCGCCAGTGAGGCTGGGGATCGAAAGCCCCGAGGGGCAGCTCTGAGAAGGGTGGTGCCTGCTCGAATTCCAGAGGTAGGCCTCTCCCACCACCTCAAGACCCACCTGTCCGTGGTAACAGCGGACCAGGCGAACGGAAGTGCCGAGCCGCCTCTACGGGGACCTAGGGTAAGGTGCTCGGGATGGGGCGACACCCCTCAGCCCTGTCACTGGGCAGGCTTGGAGGAGGGACCGCCGAGGGACCTCCTGGGCCCTTCTCCCTGCCTCCTGTTAGAGGAAGCCGGCGGCTTGGGTTTGGGATGCCAAGGTCGAGCCTGCTGGCCCTGACGTTGCTGGGCAGGGCCGGGGCACAGAAGACGAAGGGCTTAGGCTGTGGTTTGCGGCCTTTGTCCTTCTGAGCGAAGAGACCGAGTCCAAGGTGGCATTGGACTTCCTCGATCCTCTGCAGGTGACCTTCCACCCCAGGGTCAAGAGGTCAGTCCCTAAAGGGAACATCCGCCAACTTGTGCTGGGTATCCGAGTAAAGGTGGATATCCTCAGCCAAGCCCGCCGACGCATAGACACTGGCGGCCACCGATCTGGCACATGAGTCCCTACATCCAAAGCAGTCTGGAGCTGCTGTTTGGCCACTGCCCTTCCTGGTCCCGCACCTGCTTAACCGTAGTCTGCAGATCGGCGGAAGATGAGGGATGACCTCATCCAGGAGCCCAACAGGGCATGAAAAATGTGCCATGAGGACGGCCGAACTGGCCTGGACGAAGGCCGAGAGAGGACGAGCGTGGGACTTTTCGCCCGACATAGTCCAATTTCTTGGACTCCTTGTCAGGAGGTTTGTCCACATCCCTCGGGTGCTGTCGGGCGCTACCGAAAACGCTGTCGGTAACCAACCCTCAGCAGGGGTGTTCAAAACCGGACAGGAACCGGAGGGGTCGATACTTCCTGGCCATCCTGGCCAAGGCGCAGGGCAGGAAGCAGGGCGCTCAGAGTTCCAGTGTTGGACCCACTATGGCCTCGGCCACCGGAAAGGCCTCCGCTGGAGAATCCCCCGTCCAGAATCTCCGTGAGGGGATACCGGCCTGCTTGAAACGGTTCGAGCTCCATCCCGTAGACTCCGAGATGAGCCAAAGCAGTCCTAGGAAGGACGACGGGCTATCGCCCATTGGCTGACTCTCCTGAAGACCCAAGTCCAGTCGCTGGAGAAGAAGGAGGAATCATCTTCGGCTCGGAAGAGTCCTCAAGAGCTGCCTCTGGCCTGAACCACCCTTCACCTGCCGAGGTCGGTCGGGAGGAGGGTAACTGACAGCCGATGGGTGAAACCCCTAGGCCGACCGAGAATCCTTGGTCGGAGCCCCCAATTGGTGGCTGTGGAGGCGGAGGTTCCACCGCAATCGGTGGAGCAGCTGGTCGGGTCAACAACGGCCGACAGGCCTCGGCAAGTCGAGGGGTTGTGTCGCTGCCCGTGCACAGTTATTTAATGGCCGGAAGGCGCTCGGAGTCGGCTTATTCCTGCCAGGAGGAGTTGTTGCAAACATAAGGTCCTCGACCGCTTTGATTTAATTTACGCTGCTCTCCTCATCCGAAAGAGGAGACGAGGATCAGCGCGACGCCGGCCACGCGAAAAGCCGGTGGATCGGACCGGCCATGACGGGTGGGGAACGGCGGACCGCAAGAGGTCCGAGACCGGAGATCGAGAGTCCGGAATTTCCGGGTCGGTGCAGGAGGTGTGCTCTCGCCGGAACCCACACTCCTTCGCTCGCTGAAGGTCCATCCGAGGGCTCCGGAACCCGGAGGCACAGGCGAGCCCACGGGATCTCAACTCCTCCTGGGAACCGGGAGAGGAATCTCGGCTGCGTAAAGGCGACAGCCTGTTCAATGGGTCGAGAAAATCTCGACTTCATCAGTGAGTCTCGGTCAACTGACCTGACGG
The DNA here is from genome assembly GCA_016271365.2 of Neoceratodus forsteri. Lineage (NCBI taxonomy): Eukaryota > Metazoa > Chordata > Ceratodontiformes > Ceratodontidae > Neoceratodus > Neoceratodus forsteri. The sequence goes on along the minus strand of JADMNL010000028.1, from coordinate 126,217,913 downwards.
GGACACCGTGAGGCCAGTGGCCGAAGCCGAGCGGTCGACCGAAGCCGACGGTCGACGGCCTGGGGAGAGGGACCTTTCCCGCTCCCAAGAGCGTCGACGGAGGGACTTACCCTTGTCCCTCTTTTTGGACCGAGAAAAAGGTCCAGCAGACGCAGGCCCTTCTCCTTTAGTGGAGAGGGACAGACAAAGCTCCTTAAAGGAAGCCGTGTAGGAAGAACCCAGAGAGAGCGGGATAAATGCCGCGGCCGAGGAAGATCTGGCCAGCGCCGCCTCCTCTTCGAGGCTGACCATCGCTCGAGCTGATCCGCCGAATCCGCGCCCTGAGGACACCGCCAACCGGCCTCCTTGGACTTCACCGAGGGAAACGCCGGGCGGCCCAGTTGTAATCGGGCAGCACGGTCTTCGAGGGCGTGGGCCGAGAAAGATGAGCACAGGTCGCAAGCCTGCGGGTCGTGCTCAAGGCCTAAGCAGTAGACACACGTGGAGTGTGGATCCGTCCGAGACATCTTCTGCCCGCATGGGCATCTCCAAAATCCGGGAGTCGATTTATCCATCGCGGCCGCGAGGGATCGAGACTAAAGTCTTTGCAAAATATTATTTTAAATCATAAGCGGAGAAATAGGAACCAGTCACAAGCGTAGAGCGTTAAGGAGGAACCTGAGCTTCCAAGCGGTAAGGAAGATCTGGCGTCATGGAGTGGAGGCAGAGTTATACCACCGGGTGGGTGGGAGGAGCAAGCTTGAACCTTCCGGCAAGATTTAAAGCGGCAGGATACTGCCAATGAGTGTGGATGAACAACATATCCATGTCCTAGAAAACAGGTTATTCACCTGTAACAGTAGTTCTAGGAGTGGTATATGTTGTTCATCCACACTTATTGCATGTCCCCTTTAAATTCTTGCGGAGTTCGCTGGCTCCTCACCCACCCATCTCCCGACTCCCTTAGTGCTCAGATCTTAACCCACTGAAGCCAGGGTTGTAGTGCGTCCACACCCAGGGAGGTGGGGTGGGTCCGTGTGGATGAACATACACACACCACTCCCAGAACTACTGTTACAGGTGAGTAACCTGTTTTTCTAGGATAGTGGATCTGTTGTTTATTCACACTTATTGGCAAACTTCTAGCAGTTCTCTGGGAGGAGGGAAGCAAGGCGCACACCCCTTATTTAGGGAACAGAGATTAGAGAACTGAGGTCCCAAACCCAGCATCCCGGCGTGACTTAAGGTCAATGTGGTAGTGGGCAATGAAAGTGTTTGCTGACTTCCAGGTAGCAGCCAGAAAAGATTTCCTGGATAGGGATGTCCCTGGAAGCAGCCACCAATGCAGCAGTATGGCGGGTTGAATGAGCTCTTATCCATCTGGGGGCTCCTTGCCCACCAACTCATAGCATGAACCTATGCATGATGTAATCCATCTTGTTATGGTCCATTTGGCTGCAGGTCTGCCAGAAGCGGCTTCAGCGTGGGTGACAAACAGCTGGCAAACCTCTCCGAAATTTCCGCCATCCTCTCCTTATAATAGGAGAGAGCACGTCTCAGGTCCAAAGTATGGAGCCTGTACTCATGTCCGAGGTGTAATTAGGGTAGTATACTGGCAAAGTCAACACCTGGTTAAGGTGAAACTCTGACACCACCTTCAGAAGGAATTTCGGTGGGGGCGCAGGACAACTTTGTCCCTGTGAAAAACCAGATAAGGGGAGTCCACCGAAAGCACCTGGAGCTCCCCTGTCCTTCTAGCTGACGTGATAGCCACCAGGAAGGCAGTCTTCCACGACAAGTGTGAGAGCTCACACTTTGCATGGGTTCGAATGGCTTGCCCATGAGCTTCACCAAATCCAGCAAGAGATCCCATAGAGGTGGAGGTTCACACACCAGAGGGATATATGATCCAGGCCTTTGAAAAGCACCCGACCACCGTCTCCTGCGCCAATGTCGGCTGACTGGCCTGCACCCGATAGCCAGAAATGGCTGCCAGGTGCACCTACAGAGTCGATCAATGTAGACCCCTTTGAGAGAGACCAAAGGTAGTCGAGAATGTTGGCCACAGAACAGGATAAGGGGTCCAGACGCTTACCCTGACACCAAATGAAAAATCTCTTCCATTTGAAGGCATAACATTTCCTGGTCGATTCATTTCAGGATGCCTCCACCATGGTGTAGAGTGTGGCATGTGGACAGCTGGTTCTGATTATAATATGATATTTTTTCCGCAATATTAAATATGTAGGGGAGTGTCTGTCAGGAGAAACTACTGTCTTGCTGAAACTGACAAATCAACCCCCCCCAACGTATAAGTTCAAAGGACAGGACATAGGTTAAACTACAGATATCTGAGATGCAATTACCTTGTCAATTTGTTTTGAAGTCAGGACCAATATATCCATTTTATAATGCTCTCAGGGAAATCCTCTAATTTGCACTAGGTGTCATGAGGAAAGGGGCATATGCATGTGTTGGGGCGTCTTCCAAGGAAGCCAGCTAATTACATCAAACAGACTTTGATGTCTGTGTGAAGCAGGTCCCAGACTAAAGTGGGAAGTCCAATATGCATTTGCTTGGGGTATCCAATGAATTACATCAAAGAGACTTTGATGTCTGTGTGAAGCAGATCACAGACTGGCTTGAGGGAAGTCACATGAAGAGAGGAGTTCAGATGTCACCTATTTTTGTTTAATAACTTATTAGAATATCCTGTGTTATAAAATATAAATTTTAATACACCAAGACGGAGTTAGGTGACCTCAGAGAGAAGGCCGGCTCAAGACTGCTTTTAAGTATACTGAGCAGACCTTACTGAGAGACATTCATTTGCTGACTGAGAAAGAGGAACATAGAAGCACTGAAAGATTAAGAAAGTAAGAATACAAGAGATAAGACCAGTCTGAGTGTATGGATTGTAGGAATTTGCACTTTTAAATCTATTTTGTTTTTAAGACTGTATGTGTTGGGATATCTTTTCTGTATTTACTGTTTTTCCTATGTTTTACCTATTTTAAAGTAAAGATGTATTTTAAAAACAGAAACTGCCTGGTGTGCCTTGAAACTTTTTTTTTTTTTAATAAGTGAAGCTTAGATGGTTATAGTTGACACTGTGCTTGCAGCTTATTGTGGTACCAAACTGGGAAACAGATAAGAGTTCTCTAGGTCTTGCATAGAGTTCTAAAGGCTCATTATGTAATACCTGGTTAGGGTGTCCGTAGGGCAAAAATATCTGGCCCCCTGAAGACAGAATTATCTGAGCCTGATAACTGGGTACGCTAACAAGAGGTTATCAGTTTGAATCCCTCCAGAACTTGGGACAAAGGTGACTTGAACCCACAAAACAGTCAAGAAGGTTACCTTGTTCTGTTAACTGTTCATAATTCCACACTCAGAGGTTGGCACTTTGGGAGTAGAGGGCTGACCTGCTGAGTGGGGTTGTGACACAGACATCTTCAGAAAGACCCAAAGCCTGGAACTCTAGCCGCACAGGTACCAGGCTGTGAGGTACAGGGATTGAAGGTCTGGATGGAAGACCTTCCCCTGGTTCAGAGATATCAGGTCCGGAGAGGCTGAGGAGATCTGGATACCAGAAATGGCGTGGCCATTCTGGGGCTACCAGAATCATCTTCGCCTTGTCCCTCCTCACCTTGAGTAACGCCTTGTGGATCAAGGGAAATGGAGGGAAGGCGCAGAGGAGGCCTGGGGTCCATGGCCTCGAAAAGGCATCCCCCTGCAGCGAGCCCTGCTGAGGGAGGGAGGGCAAGAAACAGCCTCCGCTTGGTGTTTTCCCTGGAGGCAAAGAAGTCCACCATCGGTTTGCCCCAAAGGGAGAACAGGCTGTAAGTTACCTCTGGATGGAGAGACCACTCATGGGATGTCTGGCCTATGCGGCAGAGAGCATCTACCTGCCACATGGATGGCTAGGAGATCCGCCTCCAACTGGCTCACGAGGGCTCAGATGCGGAGTGCCTCCTTGCACAGTAGAAGGGAGTGCATGCCACCCTGTTTGTTGAGGTAGTACATGATCGTAGTATTGTCCGTCTGGACTTGAAACACTTGACCACGGAGCTGAGGAGCAAAAGCTGACAGTGCCAGTCTGACTGCTCTGAGCTCCAATAGGTAAAAGGTGGCATCGGGACTCCTTGGGGGTCCAGAGTCCATTGGCCCTGTTGTCCCCCATGTGGGCTTCCAGCCCACGAGAGAGGCATCGGTCGTGAGAACGACTGTCGGTTAGGGGCAGACAAACAGGATCCCTTCCTGCAACCAGTTTGGGGTGGTCCACCACTGGAGAGCGTCCCACATCTTCTGGCTTACAGTAATCAGCTGGTCGAAATGACCGTGGCGCTGAGTCCACTGAGCAGCCAACTCCCACTGGAGGGGGCGCATGTGCAACCGGGCCCAACAGACCAAAGTACACGCCGCCATGTAACCCAGAAGGCACAAAAAGTCCTGGACAGGGAGCAAGTGCCCAACCAGAAATGATTGAGCAAAGGAGGAGAGAACCTCTGCTCTGTCCGTTGGGAGCCAAGCTCTGGCTTGACAAAAGTCAAGCTCTACCCTGATGAAGCCCATCACCTGAGAAGGCATGAGTTGGGAGCAGGTTTGGAGGGCCAGATCCCTTAACCTTTCCATCTCCTGTTGGGTGGAACCTGCAAGGAGCCAATCATCAAGATAAGGGTAAATTCTGACCCCACCCGATGCTGGAGATGGGCCGCCGCCACCACTGCAATGCATTTGATGAAAACCCATGGGGCCAGTGACAGGTCGAATGGCATGGCTCCCCTCGACCCTGAAGCGGAGGAACCGCTAATGGGATGGACGGATTGGGACGTGAAAGAACGCGTCCTGCAGATCCAGTGAACAGAACCACATGTTTCACTCCAAGGATGGTATGATCTGGGACAGAGGGACCATCTGAAAGGTGCGTGACCGAGATACTGATTCAGGTTGTGGAGATCTAGAATGGAGCGCCAGCTTCTCGTACGCTTGAGCATCAGGAAGTACCTGGGGACAAAGCCTGGGTCTGCAGATGGATCTGCCATGAAAGCCACTGCCTCCTTGAGGAGGAGCTGTCATCTCGAGGAGCCGACTGGGTGCATACGGAAATCCATTCTTCCCGAGGGGTGTGGGCTCGGCTGGGAGGGTACTGCTCGAATTCTAGAGGCAGTCCCTGTCCGACCACTTCAAGAACCCACCTGTCTTAAGTGATAGTGGACCAGGCAGAAAGGAAGTGGTGGATCTGACCCCCACGGGAGGACCCAGAGCTGTCATTATGGGAGTAGGTGTGGCAGCCCCCACCCCATCACTGACCAGGCTTGGAGGAGGAGGAGGAAGCTCCAGGACCTAAGTCTCTGCCTCTTCTACGGGCCTGTTGGGGTCCAGGCTTGGACTGAGGGCAGCAAGCTTGAGCCTGCTGCTGATGCTGCTGTCCTACCTGGAAGGAGGACTGCTGAATCGCAGGGGAAGAGTGCCGAAAAGGATTCTTCTTTTTCTTCTGCTGGTTCTTGCCCGAAGAACTCATAGCAGAAGTGGCATTGGACTGCTCTATGCGCTGTAGGTGACCGGCAACTCCTGGGCCAAACAAGTCGGTCCCAAGGAAAGGAACATCAGCTAACTTGTGCTGAGTATCCGCCGGGAAGGAGTGGAGCCTCAGCCAAGCCCTGCGGCGAGAGGCAACTACGGTGGCCACTGAGCAGGCACAAGAGTCCACGATGTCCAGGACCGTCTGGAGCTGCTGTTTGGCGATAGCACGGCCCTGATCTCAGACCTGCTTGACCATGGTCTGCATGTCCATGGGGAGATGTGGGAGGACTTCATCCAATGACCCGAGAAGGGCATGGGAGAAGCGTGCCATGATGATGGACGAACTTGCCTGACGAAGGCCCAAGGAGGACGCCACATAGACCTTCCGCCCTGAGTGGTCCAAATACTTGGACTCCTTGTCACGAGGTCAGTCAGTGTCGGCAGAACTGCCAGTACGCCTGAAAACAGAGGCGGTCACCAGGCTCTTGGCTGAAGGGTGCTCTGTGAACCCCACAAGGGACCCCATGGGCACCGCAAACTTGCGGACCATGTGGGCAGACGGTGCTGGACATGTGGCAGGACGCTGCCAAAGTTCGAGTGCTGGACTAACAATGGCCTCGGCCACAGGAAAGGCCTCTGTCGGGGTATCCCTTCTTTTTAGGATGTCCGTGAGAGGGTACTCCACCTTTTTCTGGATGGGTTCCAGGGGCATCTCTGTGGAATCAGAGATGAGACGAAGGATCCCTTGGAAGGAGGAAGGGCCTTCCTCCATCCCTGTGCCAACGGACGACTCATCCTCCTCAGAATGTGAGTGAAGCATGGTGACATCCGAGTCTGAAGAGTCAGGGAACAGCGGCCTGTTGCCCAAATCACCCTCGACCCGCCGAGGGTGGTCCGGGGTGACTGTGACCAACAAACGTCAGGGAAGCCTGGTATCTAGTCGGTCCTCTTTGGAAGGAGCCCCTCCCACAGGCTGTTTAGGCGGCGGCTCCACCACAATTGGTGGAGAAACCGGAATAGGCTGAACTGGAGGACAGGCCGGCCCCGTGGGCGGGGGAACCGAAGGCTTCGGTTCCAAGGAGGTTGGCTTCAGCTTAGGAGGCGAGAGCCAAGTAATGGCCGGGGTAGGCAGCGGAGCCGGCTTCTGCCCAGACAAAATCAGCTGTTGCCATATAAGGTTCTCGTAGCGCCGGAGTTTCCGTCGGAGCCTCTCCTCCTCTGAGAAGGATGAGGATGACTTGTGTCGTCGCCTCTTTTTGGAGCACTTGTGGCTCCTCCTTGGTCGATCGACCAAGAGGGTTCTAGACCTCGACTGAGATCAGGCAGGCTGACTCGGTTGTTCGGGAGACACTGGAGGGATCAGTGAAACCTGAGGGTCCGGAACTGGGACCTCGATGGGGACACCAGCGGACTGAGTCTTCTCATCGGGGAACACACGGACCGGAGTCCTCTCCAAAGAGTCATCAGCAACGGCTGGTGACAGAGGGTCGATCGGATCGAGAACAATCTCGACCTCATCGGCCACATCCTTGGTCGTCTGGCCAGATAGAAGGTCCATGAAGCCTGCGGCCGAGGAAGCAATCTCGACCGACGTCGAGACCGCAGCTCCTGGGACTGAGATATCTCTCGGTCCCAAGAGCGCCTTCGCCGAGACGAAGATGTGCCAGGTTCCTTGTCTCTCTTATGAGATCGGGAGGCGTGCAAGCCCGCAAGCGCCAAACCCCAGGTGGGGAGAGACTGGCACAACTCTTTAAAGGAACCTGTGAAGGTGGAGACCAGGTTGAGTGGAACGAAAAAACTCCAATTAGCCGAAGCGCGGGCGGCTTCTTCTTCGAACGCCATCATGCGTTCTAGCTGCTCGGCGGAACCCGCGGCTGTGGAAACTGCCCACCTAGCCTCCTTGGACTTCACTGGAGAATTCCTTTTCTCCGGTCTCCCCAACTTCAAACGTTCCAGGTGCTCGTCCAGGACACTGGGATGGAAGGCCAAGCAATAGCTGCAGGACGAGGTGTTATGACTGACACCTAGGCAGTAGACGCACGTGAGATGGGGATCGGTGTCGACATCTTCTGGGCGCAAGGACACCACCGAAATCTTGGAGAAGATTTTTCTTACATGATCGAGGACGCAAAAGCACGATTGCTAACTCAAACGACTTTTAATATTGGTAAAACCGAAGTTTTGAAAGCCAGGGCCTAGGAAATGCATGAGCACGAGGGAGGCAACCTGTATCTTCCAGGGGAAAGGAAGATCTGGCATCATGGGGTGGAGCTGAGGTATATACCACCCGGGTGGGTGGAAGGAGCCAGCTTGAAGACTTCCGGCAAGATTTAAAGGGGAAAGGGACAAGCCAATAAGTGTGGATGAACAACATATCCACGATTCTAGAAATTCTGGTAGCGCAACAATTAAGGTGAGTACATAATTTACATATCTTCGAAGTAACAATCTTCACCATTCATCACCATCTTTTCCTTTTTTCTGAAGTACTTTTTGCTTTTTCCATTTTCCTCCCCGATCCCTGGCCCCTCACTTCCCCGATGTGATGCACACGTGTGGAGACACGAACACGTCACGCACCTATGGGACACCTGCCACTTGTCCGTTACCACCAACGCTGGCCACTGGACCTCCATCCAGTGGGGGCGGGACTACGGACGGGTGACCCTCCCTTCTGGGAGAGGAGAGCCAATGCTAGATCCTGCTCCCCAATGTGCTGGCACCCCAGTGACCCGAGGTCGTTCCTGAACCTGGGACATCGGCATAGCGCAAGGTAAGGCAGGATGCCTCAGCCCTCAGTGCCACCGGGACGGCTCATTTATCACCACCTATAGGTTAGAGTACCAAGCTTACCACCCATAAAGAGCAGTGCTGACTCACACTGAGGGAAATGGTTGCTCTCTCAGCCTTCTGTGAGCGATATCCACTGGGAGGCAGAGACCCCTTACGGGCCTGGCGAGGCCCGAGAGTGGTCAGGATCAGGCAGAGGTTCCCGTGGTCTGGGAACAAGAATGCACCCCACTAACTCACACCTAACCATGTGGAATAAAAAGTTGGGCCCTTGGAACCATCAGGCAGTCACCCTATGCCAAGTCAGGGGTGACAACCAGGAAAGACAAAGCCATGCTGTTCGTCTAATGCAGACTGTGGCTCCTGTCAGCGTGGAGGCTACCTCGCTGGCATCATAAGATACCCTTGCTTGGCGCCTCACCAACTCCAGGCCCTGGGAAAAAAGGCAAATGGCCTGTCTGGTTGCCTTGCAATCTGGTAAGGACGCTAGAAGCTGATCCAGTGTCGACTACAGGTGCTTGCCATAAGTTACCTGATGTGGCTGATGTGCAGAGATACACAACATGGTGCATGCTGCTGAAAAAGACCTATGGCCCAGGCATCAAACTCCGTAGAGTATAACTCGGAGGGACGATCATGCACAGGGTGCGATACCTAGTCGAGGTATCCAGGAGCTGGATCCCACAAGGAAGGATGTGGCATGGCTCTTGGGGGCTCAATATGTGTCGGATGTCCCTCAGGGCTGGAAGGGTGGAGTCGAAGGGATGGAACCGGACATCCCTTGAGTCATGCTGAATGACAGCACCAAAGTTGCAGAACTACAACCTGTGACATGGCCAGTTCCAGCTCCCTCATCATTTCTATGAGGAAGTGCTGGTACCTAGTGTACTCAGCGTCAGAGGAGAGGTGCATGGAGGCAACCTCTTTCTCAGAGGAGAAAGATGGAGATGAGGAAGAGCTGGAGTCAGGGGACAGTGGTGCTGGGGCCTCAGGCTGCAAAAATGGCAAGGTCTAGTGACTTGAAGTACTGGAGAAAAGCACTCGCCAATGCCCTGGACTGTTCCCAGGACAAGGGACCTGAAAGACACAGAACGTCTGAGAGAGAAGGTGGAAGCAGAGAAGGAGTGTTTTGCGGGGGGACCTCTCATGAATGGCCAAGTTCTCTGCCAGGGCTACAAGAATGCTCAGGTGACCATGCCCCGGGACCGGGTTCGGTACTGGCAAGCTGCTCCACCAAAGCGCGCTTAACAGACGAGGAGTGGAGCTGTGATGATCCCATGGGGTGATCCCAATCACCACAAAAAACAGAGCCAGATGGTTCTAGCAAGATCAGGAAGGAGTGAGCTGCTGATTGAGACCGCCTGGCACCTACCTCACAAGAAAGAGCCCTGCCCTGGGCTAGGCATCCAGAAACATAGACTATGATGGCAGACAAGGACCGCTTGGCCCACCTAGTCTGCCTATTTCCCTACCTAGAGGATAAACTGCAGATCCTATTTAACCAACAGCCTATTTCTTCCCACCCCCCACAAAAATTGCCTTATGTCTGTCCCATAAATAGGCTACACATCTGTCTCAAGAGTGCGGGAGAACTGGCACCGTCATTGAGACATAAGTCAGGAAGCACAGGAAAGCCAGGAGCAGTTATAAATTTCGCAAGTATTGTCTTATTATTTTCAATAACAGTAAAATTAAAAGAATAAAATAAAATTGTTCAGGAAGGTCATTTACAAAGGCAGAACAAACAAAAAACAAAGTCCTTCATCTGAGGGCATCTATAATTCTAAATCTCAGTCTCTGGCTCTCACTCTCTAGCAAAGTAATGTTGCTCTTTTTATAAGTCTTTGCCTGGGAGCTCATTAAGGGAGATCCTGTTTCTCACAAAATGTTCTTGCCAGTTTCTCAGCAAAGCAGGCCTATAAACAGAACAGTGCCCCAAGCTGGCTTCCTGCTGACAGCTCAGCAAAAGAGTTTGCAAACATGCCTGAGAGGAGCTCAAGCTGCATCTCAGATCAACCCCCTAAATTCCAAACAGCCCTCTGCAATCATTTCAACAGTATAACTATATACATTTCAAACAAAGGGATCCCAATATCACTTAACAGTTTCACATAAAGATTCACATATATGTTGCCTTATGTCTGTCCCATAAATAGGCTACACATCTGTCTCACAGTGTGGGAGAACTGGCACTGTCATACAGCTTGAGCTTCTCTCAGGCATGTTTGCAAGTTAATCCTTAACCAGAAAAAAACGAAGACCATGATTTTCACCAGCCACCAAAACAAGCACAAACACCACCAACTCTCCTTAAACACCTGCCTCGGGGACTCCCTGGAGAAGGTTGACTCCTTCAGATACCTAGGAATCACCTTAGACCCACACTTGTCCTTTGGAACCCATATAACCAATGTCACTAAAACTGTGAATACTAGACTGGGCTTACCCTTCTGGCTTCATTGGCACCTGACTAAAGAGGCTCCCATATTGACTATGGTATTGTCATCTATGGCACTGCCACTACCACTGCACTCAGAAGGATTACTACCACCCTAAACAAGGCCTGTCGACTCATCACTGGGGCTGAATGGCTCACACACACCTGTGACCTCTACTCACAAGCTAACTGGCTTCAACTTGATAATAGAATTCAGTACCAAAACTGCGTGGTTGCTAAGAAAATACAGTTGGGAACTGCCCCTCCCAGGGTCTGTTCACCACTCAAGCAAAACCAGCTCCAGAATTACCAGGGGATCAAAGCCACAACTTTTCCATTATCCCTCGCTGCCGCTTTAAGCCATTGGCTGTTCTTCCATTACAGGGTACCCATTGGTTTAACGGTTCTGCCAATTATACTATCAGTAACACTGGGCTAGCTTTCAAATCCAGGCTCCAAAACACCCTGGTCGCTTTCAGCATCTGCAACTGTCATGGATAATGTCTATGCAACTCCGCTCCGCTACCGCTCTTCCTATATCTAGCTCCTTACATAACGCACCTGCCCTAGTTTAGCCTCTGTCCCACATGCTCTACAGCACCTGACAATGCCACCTTCCTGGCAGCTTCACCCCCCTCCCTCCTTATCCTTACCTGCCCCTCCACCTCTCCTCTCTTCTCATTTTCTTACCTCCCGCCTTGCCCATCCCATTTCTTTCTACCACCCCCTCCCCCTATTGTCCTCTTCCTTTCCACTTTACCCTCTCACTGTCTGTTCGAAATTAATTTGATATCCTTTACCCTTATCTGTGTAACAATTTTGTCTACTGTCATGTGATACCTATGTCTTGATGTGGAACCTTTGTAAAAGAGCCCTGGGCTCAAAGGTAATTGTAATCCTAGAATTGAAATAAATAAGATAAATAAATAAATAAATAACCACAGATACACAAGGGGGAGAGAAGAAAAGACAAACAGCAAGTGAAGGCAGAGAGATAGCGAGAGGCAGAGAAGAACAGGTTACTCACCTGTAACAGTAGTTCTAGGAGTGGTATATGTTGTTCATCCACACTGTCTGGCATTGTCCCTTTCCCCTTTAAATCTTGCCGGAAGTCTTCAAGCTGGCTCCTCCCACCCACCGGGTGGTAAATACCTCGCTCCCCATGACGCCAGATCTAGCCGCTGGAAGCCAGGTTGTGCGCCCAAGCCAGGGAGGTCGGGAAGGCAGGGATGAACAACATATACCACTCCTAGAACTACTGTTACAGGTGAGTAACCTGTTCTTCTAGGAGCGTGGATATGTTGTTCATCCACACTGTCTGGCAGACTCCAAGCAGTTCTCCGGGAGGAGGGAGGCAAGGCGCACACACCCCCTACTTAGGGAATAGAGATTGGAGAACCGAGGCCCCAAAACCAGCATCCCGACGTGACTCTAGGTCAATGTGGTAATGGGTAATAAAGGTGCTTGCTGACTTCCAGGTAGCGGCCCGACAGATTTCCTGGATAGGGATGTCCCTGGAAGCAGCCACCGAAGCAGCAGTATGACGGGTAGAATGAGCCCTTAGCCCTTTGGAAGGCTCCTTACCCGCCAATTCATAGCACAGACCTATGCATGATGTGATCCATCTCGCAATAGTCCGTTTGGCTGCAGGTCTGCCAGAAGCGGCTTCAGCGTAAGTGACAAACAGCTGGCGAACCTCTCCCCAAATTTCCGCCGTCCTCTCCTTATAATAGGAGAGAGAGCACGTCTGAGGTCCAGAGTATGGAGCCTATACTCGGTGTCCGAGGTGTAATTAAGGTAATATACTGGCAGGGTCAACACCTGGTTAAGGTGACACTCTGACACCACCTTCGGAAGGAATTTCGGTTGGGGGCACAGGACAACTTTGTCCCTGTGAAAGACCAGATAGGGGGAGTCCACTGAAAGCGCCTGGAGCTCCCCCGTCCTTCTGGCTGACGTGATAGCCACCAAGAAGGCCGTCTTCCACAAGTGCGAAAGTTCAGACTTGTGCATGGGTTCGAATGGCTTGCCCATGAGCTTTGCCAAAACCAGCAAAAGATCCCACGGAGGTGGAGGTTGACGCACCGGAGGGGATATGTGGTCCAGGCCTTTGAAAAAGCGCCCGACCACCTTTTCCTGAGCCAACGTCGGCTGACCGACCCGCGCCCGGTAAGCCGATATGGCTGCTAGGTGCACCCTAAGGGTCGATGATCAAGACCCCCTTTGGAGAGGGACCAAAGGTAGTCTAGAATGTTAGCCACCGAGCAGGATAAGGGGTCCAGACCTTTACCCTGACACCAAATGGAAAATCTCTTCCATTTGAAGGCATAACATTTCCTGGTCGATTCTTTTCAAGATGCCTCCACCACGGTGTAGACATCCTCAGAAAGACCCAAAGCCTGGAACTCTAGCCGCTCAGGAACCAGGCTGTGAGGTGCAGGGATTGAAGGTCCGGATGAAGGACCTTCCCCTGGTTCAGAAAAATCAGGTCCGCGGTGTACTGAGCCGCTCCGGGTCCTGCAGCTGAGGCTGAGGAGATCTGGATACCAGAACTGGCGTGGCCAATCTGGGGCCTACAGGATCACCTGCCTTGTCCTGCCTCACCTTGAGTAACACCTTGTGGATCAAGGAAATGGAGGAAAGGCGAAAAGAGGCCTGGGGTCCACGGGCTCGTGAAGGCATCGCCTCGCAGCGAGCCCCTGCTGAGGGGGCGGGTATGGAACAGCTCTCAGCTTGGTGCTCCCCTGGAGGCAAACAGGTCCACCAACGGTTTGCCCCAACGAGAACAGGTAGTAGGCTACCTCTGGATGGAGAGACCACTCGTGGGATGTCTGGCCTAAGCGGCTGAGAGCATCCGCCAGTTGGTTCGCGACTCCTGCCACATGGATGGCTAGGAGATCCGCCTCCAGCCGGCTGACGAAGGTCCAGATCCGGAGCGCCTCCTTGCATAGCAGACGGGAGTGCGTGCCGCCCTGTTTGTTGAGGTAGTACATGGTCGTGGTATTGTCCGTCTGGACTTGAACCACTTGACCCCGGAGCTGAGGAGCGAAAGCTGACAGAGCCAGTCTGACTGCCCTGAGCTCCAACAGGTTGATGTGGCATCGGGACTCCTCTGGGGTCCAGAGCCCATGAGCTCTGTGGTCCCCCATGTGGGCTCCCCAGCCCATGAGAGAGGCATCGGGCGTAAGGATGACCGTCGGCTCGGGGCGGACAAACGGGATCCCTTCCTGCAGATGACTCGGGACGGTCCACCATTGGAGAGCGTCCCACATCCTCTGGGTGACCATGGCCAGCTGGTCGAAAAGACTCTGACGCTGAGACCACTGGGCGGCAAGCTCCCACTGGAGGGGGCGCATGTGCAGTCTGGCCCAGCGGACCACCAACGTGCACGCCGCCATGTAGCCCAGGAGGAGCAGAAAGTCCCGGGCAGGGCGTGAGTGCCCAACCAAAAATGATTGGGCAAAGGAGGAGAGAACCTCCGCCCTGTCCACTGAGGAGCGAGGCTCTGGCTTGGCGAGGAGTCGAGCTCTGCCCGATGAAGCCCATCACCTGAGAAGGTACGGTTCGATTTGGCCTCGTTGATCAGAAGGCCCAAGTGTGAGCAGGTTCGGAGGGTCAGGTCCCTGGACCTCTCCACCTCCTGAAGGGAGGATCCCGCCAGGAGCCAATCGTCCAGGTAGGGGTAAATACGAATCCCCTGATGCCGAAGATGGGCTGCCACCAATGCAATGCATTTGGTGAAACCCCCTGGGGCTGATGACAGGCCGAACGGCATGGCTCTGAACTCGTACAGGGTCTCTTCAACCCTGAAGCAGAGGAACCGCTGATGAGACAGACGGATAGGGACGTGGAAAAAAGCGTCCTGAAGATCCAGTGTGCAAAACCACATGTTTCGCTCCAGGGATGGTATGATCTGATTTAGAGTTACCATCCGAAGGTGCGGACCTGACATACCGATTCAGGTCGTGCAGATCTAGAATGGGGCGCCAACCCCCCGTCCGTTTGGGCACCAGGAAATACCTGGAGACAAAGCCTGGGTCTGAAGGAGGATCCGTCACTCGGGCCACCGCCTCTTTGAGGAGGAGTAGCGCAATGTCGTCTCGAAGGACAGACTGGGCGACTGAGATCCGCTCCTCTCGTGGGGCATGGGCTCGGCTGGGAGGGTACTGCTCGAATTCTAAGGGCAGACCGTGCCCGACCACTTCTAGGACCCATCTGTCCGTGGTGATACCGGACCAGGCGGAAATGAAGTGGCGGAGCCGGCCCCCCACGGGAGGACCCCGAGCTGAAGTGACGGGTACGGGGCCGTCACTGGGCAGGCTTAGAGGAGGAGGGGGCACCAGGACCAGCGCCTCGGCCTCCTTTGCGGGGCTGCTGGGGACCTTGCTTGGGCCTAGGGCGCCAAGCTTGAGCCTGCTGCTGTTGTTGACCCCCCTGGAAGGGTGGTTGTCTGACCGCAGGGGAAGAATGACGAAAAGGCTTCTTCCTGCGCTTCTGCTGGTTATTACAGAAGAACCCTTAGCGGATGTAGCATCTAAGGTGGCATTAGATTGCCTCGACACGCTGCAGGTGACCTGCCACTCCTGGCCCGAAGAGGTCGGTGCCAAGGAAGGGCACATCAGCTAGCTTGTGCTGAGTATCCACGGAAAGGAGGATAACCTCAGCCAAGCCCTGCGTGAAAGTGGATACGCTGCAGCTAGTGAACGGGCACAGGAATCACCCACGTCCAGCGCAGTCTGGAGTTGTTGTTTAGCAACAGCTCTGCCTGGTCCCTGACCTGCTTGACCGTGGTCTGCATGTCAGCTGGGAGGTGGGGGAGAACTTCGTCCAGCGACCCCAAGAGGGCGTGAGAGAAGTGTGCCATAATCACCGCTGAGCTTGCCTGACGAAG
Source organism: Neoceratodus forsteri (assembly GCA_016271365.2). Classification (NCBI taxonomy): domain Eukaryota; kingdom Metazoa; phylum Chordata; order Ceratodontiformes; family Ceratodontidae; genus Neoceratodus; species Neoceratodus forsteri. The sequence continues at coordinate 126,202,290 of JADMNL010000028.1, read as the reverse complement.
GCCCAAAGATGATGCAGCATAGACCTTCCGGGCCGAGTGGTCCATAAGTTTGGACTCTTTGTCTGGAGGGCGGTCAGTATCGGCTGAGCTGCCCGTCCGCCTGAATACTGAGGCAGTCAAGGCTTTCCGCCGAGGGGTGCTCAGTAAACCCCGCCAAAGACCCTGTGGGCACCGCGTACTTGCGTGCCATGCGGGCAGATGGAGCTGGGCAGGAGGCTGGATGCTGCCAGAGTTCCAAGGCCGGACCAATAATGGCTTCGGCGACTGGAAATGCCTCCGTAGGAGTATCCCCCCTCTTAAGAATATCCGTAAGGGGATATTCCGCCTTTTTCTGGATAGGTTGTGGGCCATCCCGTGATTCGAGGAAATGAGCCGGAGGATGCCCTGGAAGGAGGAAGGCCCTTCTTCCAAGCCTGACTCCAAAGCTCATTGAGAGAGTGAAGGCCAGTGTTATCAGAATCGGAGTCCCGATATAAAGGCTGCCCACCTAAGTCCCCCTCGATACGCCTAGGGCGATCAGGGGTGACCGTAATTGACAGTCTGTGGGGGAGACCTGAAGACTGTCGTGCCTCCTTGGAGGGAACCCCCCCGAGGGGCAGCTTAGGTGGAGGTTCCACCAAAATTGGTGGGGAACCTGAAACCGGTTGCAGCGGAAGATGCACCGGAGCCCCCAAAGAGACCGGCACCGGAGTAATCGGTGTCTGAGGCGGCCGAAGAGGCTGAGGCCAAGAGATAGCCGGGACCACCGAGGGAGCCGGCTTCTAACCTGCTAGCAGGAATTGCTGCCACATGAGATCCTCGCAGCGTCGACAAATTTTTCGTCAAAGCCTCTCCTCGTCCGAGGAAGAAGGGGAACGGTGGTGGCGCCTCTTCTTGGGAGTGCTTGTGTCCTTTTCAGGTCGATTGACCGAAGAGGACTTGCTCCCTGATCGAGACCGACGGGCGCCGGCCTTCCCGATCGGGAGAGACTGGCTCGGTGGAAACCGAGGCTTCGGTTCTTTCCCTCGATCGAGGCCTGGGGCGGGCTCTCCTCGCCGGGAAGGAGAGAATCGCATTCTCTCAAAGAATCATCGACAGGAGTTGGTGATAACGGCTCGACCGGGTCGAGAATAATCTCGGCCGGATCAGCAGACTCCTCGGCTTCTACGCCCGGTACAGACGGAAGGTCTGAAAACCCAGCGGCCGAGGAGGCAATTTCGACCGAAGTCGAGACCTCGGACCGCTCCTGATCCCAGGAGCATCTTCTTCGGCTTGAAGAAGATTTAAGATCCTTTTTCTTCGAACGGGAAGAGTGCGAGCCCAAGGGCGCCTCACCCTTGGTAGGCAGAGACTGGCACAAATCCCGAAAGGATCCTGAGAAGGAAGAGCCCAGGTTGAGCGGCACGAAGAAACCTCGGCTAGCCGAGGCTTGGGCGGCTTCTTCCTCGAAAGCCGCCATGCGCTCGAGCTGCTCGGCGGATCCCGCAGCTGTGGAAACCGCCCACCTGGCCTCCTTGGATTTTACGAGGGTCGCGCGGAGCTCCGGTCACTCAGGCTTCAGGCGCCTGACGATCTTCCAGGACGCTGGGGTGGAAGGAAGCGCAAATGGAGCACTGCGAGGTATCGTGAATAGAACCGAGGCAGTAAACGCACGAGAGGTGGGAATCGGTGCGCGACATTTTATGTCCTCAAGGATACCGGCGAAACCCGGGGGACGACTTGTCATCCATGTCCGAATCAGAGTCATAAACTCTAACGAGTTTCAGAGCGAGAAGATGCGGTGAAAACCGTCAAAACGAATCCAGGGCCTCAACACTGCAGAAAGCGCGAGAGAACCTGAATCTTCCAGCGGAAAGGAAGATCTGGCGTCATGGGACGGAGCCGAGGTATTTACCACCCGGGTGGGTGGGAGGAGCCAGCTTGAAGACTTCCGGCAAGATTTAAAGGGGAAAGGGACAATGCCAGACAGTGTGGATGAACAACATATCCACGCTCCTAGAAATGGAAATTACGTACCTATCGTAATTCTTCATCTTCTCTTGTATTGTCACCATTCATTACTGCTTGGGTGTAAACCAGAGGCACACACCTGCCACGGGAGTTTTTTTGAGGAGTCGGTGCCGATGGCGCCACCTCTAAGAGCGACGACTACGTGGTGTGGGCGCCCATTAGGCACTAGACCCTCCTCCTCCATCCTAGTTCTGTAAGCCGGAGAGGTGAAATAATGATAGGAAAAAAGTAAAGCGAGGCAAGAGAGCCGAGGGACAGGTAAAGAAAGGATATAAACTGAAAAAGGAATAAGCCAATAGAGGACAGGAAAAAGGAAAACCTACCCTATGGGACCGCAGGGCCTCAATCCTGGGGCGGCTCAGAGGGAGGAACAGATAAGGGAGGAAGGGAGAGAAGAAGGAAGAAGAAGAAGGGGGGTGGGATGTTGGGAGGAGGGAGAAAGTCTGCCAACCTCTGAGAAAGGCTTGAAGGCTCGTAAGCTCGGGACTAAGGTAAGTGAGCAAGGATCCCATTTAAGAAAACTGAAGATTCAACAGAACCTTTTGTACAACTTGGTACACGAAAGGCAGACTCTCTGCACCTCCAGCCATCCCCAACCCCTTACACTCCAGCAGAGAGCTCACCAACTGCCAAGGCAGAAAATGTGTTCGGAAAGGAGAGCGCCCAACTAGGAAGGGGCAGGAAGCCCATTAGCACCCTGTTACGTGCTAACACAGATGTGTATGGGTGTGGGGCGGGGGGCTATTTGAAGCCCTACAGAGGGCACCCCTTTGTGGAAAAGGACATAGTGGGAACTCAGTCTGACTCCCCGAAGGCAAGGCAAAACAGGTCACCAGTTCAAGGCAACTGGAGTGCCAGGACAGCGTTTAACTAACAGAGGTTGGCACAAACAGGAGATTCAGACTTGCCAGAGGGGACCTACAAAAAGGAACCAAACCATTTAAGGAATGGTTTCTTTAACTGCAAATTGAACAACATGGCTTAAGAAGGAGCCAAGAAGTCACCCCCCAGGGGCAATCAGAAAGAGTTCTCTCAGGATAGGATAAATTCTACTCATTCCCCTCTCTTCCTTTATTAAAACGATCCGTTCTGAGAGAAGAACGGAAGGTTCAAAAAATGTTTTTTTTTTTTTATTTTTAGGCTTTAAGGCCATGAAAAGGAGGGAGGAGGAACAAGCAGGGAGGAGGAGACACCGAAGAAGGAGGCCCGTGAGGGAAAGGTGGGTGGGTATGAGTAATGAATGGTGAAGATACAAGAAAAGATCAAGAATTATGGTAGGTACGTAATTTCCATATCTTCCCTTGTCAATCTTCACCATTCATTACTGCTTGGGTGAGTACCAAGCCCTCCCGAAGAGGGACTACTAAAACCCTGTGAGAACAAGACCCCCAGCCTCCTGCTGGTGAAAAACAGAAGGAAGAGACCCTAGCCTTACAGACAGGGAGCCTAAGGCCGAGGAGAGCTAGGAGGTGTCCCCGGAGATGAGGAGACGGAGGAAGCCCCTGCAGAAGCCTCCTAGCCCTGGTGGAAAAAAGGCGGATCACTTGGAAGGCGGAGTGAATCACCCTACGCCGAGCCAGGGGTGACAATCTTGATAGACAAAGCCATGTCATCCACCTAATGCAGATTGCTGTCCCCGCAAGCCTGGAAGCCACCTCACTGGCATCGTAGGATGCCCTTGCTTGGTGCCTTGCCAGTTCCAGGCCTATAGCGGAGAGGGTCACTGCTTGTCTGGATTGCTCTGTATCAGGCATTGATGCTAGAAGTTGAGAGAGCATTGACCATAAGTGCCTGTTTTAGGCAGCATGGAGAGTCTGATGTGATGCAAGGCACAACATCGTATGAGAAGAGAACACTCTTAGCCCCACGGTCAAACTGTAGGGAATCTGAGTCTGGTGGATGGTGGGTGCATCAGGCGCGGGCGCCTGGAAGGAGGAGTCTCTAGGAACTCCAATCCCGATGGTGGGCTGGGAGGTACCTAGAGACTCAGATGGGGCACAATACCTCCTCCTGCAGTCTGCTGGGGCAAGGAAAGGAGCGGCTGGAGACTACCAGGTGCGGCTAGACGCCTCCTGGAAAGGGACAGGCCAGGAGGCCACCACCAGATGCTGGGCACTGAATTCACCAAGGAAGTCACGCGTCTCCCGCTCAGTATTGTCACGCCTGACAAAGGAGATACGGAGGTCCCCAACCATCCTCGAAAGGAATCGCTGATAATCTGTGAAATCAGTGTCAGAGGAAAGATGAGCAGAGGGTTCCTCTCCCTCCAAAGAGGAAGCCAAGGAAGATGGGGAACTCGAATGCTCATAAGACTCCTGCGGTGGAGGGGACAGGCAAAATACCAGCTCATGCATGTGTCTGACATACGACGGGAAGGCCACCGCAGCGCCTCTGAACATCTCCCAGGATAACAGCCTCGTAAGACCGACATGGCCTGAGAGAGAGGGTGGTGGCTGCAGAGGAATGGGAGGGCACCTATGAATAGGCAACTGTCCTCTGCCAGGGCTATGAAATACAGGGAATGGAGCCCGAGCTGGCGGGGTCCCTGAAATCAAACCAGGAAGCAAGACGGAATCCTGGGGATGCGAACTCTGGAAGAGCCCAAACGGGGACTCTCCCCTGTGACGTGCCTGGGGCTGCACGGGTCCAGAAGGGCAACCCATGGCGGTGCCACTGGAAGGGTCCCTGAGCACAAGAAGGAAAGGCGGGGTTCGACTCTACGACTCCGTCCCACACCCTGAAAGGTGGCGGAAGGAAGCAGACAACCCTCATCCCTACCACTCAGACTCTGAGGATGCCCTCCTCTCGACCCGAGAGGGATCCTGGGGACAGAACCACCAATCCACCCTGGGAAGGTGCAACAGCACCAGGGCTGGCAGCTGCCACCGCCTCCTCGGGGGTGACCCCCCGACCCCAACCTGCCCTCCCCAAAGACTCCAAGCCACCCCCCAGCCTGGGGTCCTCGAAGGAAAAGTATTCCAGAGACTCAGGGATAGAGCGCTGGGTTGCCTGACACCGAGGAATCGGGGTGCATAATCAGGTCTACATCTGAATCGCCCTCTTCCAAGGAAGAGTCGACCAGCAGGACCTCGACGCTGGCTACCCCAAGAGTCTGCAGGGAGGCGGTGCAGGTGTCGTTCACGGCGCCGGCCACTTCCCACACATCGCCCATGGCACCATCATCCAACCCCGATCCACCAACGGCCCCAGCTGAATCCACGGTACCGCACACGGTGCCCGAAACCAACATGGCGCTGCCAGTGGAGTCGACCAGAGAAGCGGCACCACGAACAGCGCCAGAAAACAAGCCGGCATCGCAAGCAGGGTCACCCCGATCACCAGTACGGCGAACAGTGCCGGGATCAGGGACAACACCAGCAGGCGGCGCCAAGGGTCCACCAGTGCTGGACTCCACAACCGTGAGCACCTGCAAAGAGATGACTGCCGAGGCGTGTGTCCTGGCGCAACCTCGAAAGGCCACTATCGGTCCGACATCACAAAAAGAGGCCTCCTCCTCGGCAAGGCTTGAAGATGAGGAGGCTCTTCCTCACTAGACCATAAGGCCTGGGAGGAGACCCGAGAAAGGGCCTAAAGTTCTGGCCTGGGAGACCGGAGATCAACATCATCCTCAGAAAGTCAGCTGAGCCTGCTAACCTTAAATGGCTGACTTCGAGAACTTGGCAGTCCATCAAAACAGGCATCGCATCTATCCATATCATGGTTAGGTTCCAGGCACTGAAGGCAAACATCATGTCGGTTTGTCATGGAGAAATGCCAGCCACAGGAGCACCAACGCATGGGAGCCTGGCCCGCTTTCGACTTATGCTTAGCTCCCGAACAGGACATGATGCAAAATAAAATATAACACAGCAAAAGCTTCCGGTGTCGTTAAGAAAATAAATGGAATGAACTTATCGGCGTTGGGAGAGAACTGGGATTGAGGAGTCACAGACGGTGTCGACGAAGGCCTAGTGGCGTACTTCGCACTGAAAACTCACGCAGCAGGTGCAGCCTAGACGGCGGGAGAAACAGAACTGGAACGGAGGAGGAGTCTGTGATGCCTAACGGCCGCCCCTCGCGCACCACTTAGTGCACTGCTCTTGGGGGCGGCGCAATTGGCACAGACTCCTCTCCCAAACAAATAAACTCCCGTGGCGGGTGTGCACCTCCAGCTTATACCCAAGCAGTAATGAATGGTGAAGACTGACAAGAGATGATCTGTGAGACCTTCAGAGTGATCAATTCCCAGGTCTCATGAGAACATCTGGTTGCACAACCAGACAGGCAAGAGACAGAGAAGGCGAGGATACAACAGATCCTTCCGTTTAACTCTTTCTGCATAACAAATGGGACAGGGCCTTCTGCAGCCCTGTCACAGGCAGCGTGAACAGCACCAAAACCATCCCCAGCACTGCAGACGGTGCCAATACCCTGCCTGGTGCCATGACCAGCACTGACACCCTCCTTGGCACTGCAGCCCCAGTGCCGCTGGAAGATGACTGGGTAGTAGGGCTATGAGCGGCATCAGACAGGTAGAGAACCCCTGGAGACAACGTCAGCACTGACAGAGACCCAGAACCAGGAAGACTTCCCTTCATCGCCAGAGTCCTACAAACAGCTGAGACTCTCCCAGACCTTAACCACAGGGTCATCTGACTGCTCAGGGGAAGAAATCCAAAAGACCTCTACAGGACACCTAGCAGGCCTGGCTCTGGAGGTCTTCCCTTTCCCTGCACCGCAAGCAGTGCCAGGAGACCCAGTGTTGCGGTCAGTATCACCTCGCTCACTGGCACAAACCTTAGTGTCAGGAGCCGAGGTGTCATTGGGCCGCAACGCCAAGATGCCTGCTGGTGTAGGCCCAGTGTATAGCTCTGACCTCACCACTGAGGGGCATCCGCTGCCCCAAAGAGACAACGGACTGGGAAGGGTGCTCAGCCTGCCCCACAGGGGAGACTGACTGTCCACCCGACCCTTCCCCCAGGCTCTCCATCTAAGCGAGGACTAGAAGCCTGGTCTCCCTCAGTACATATATTACATATAGTACTGGAGAGAGGCTCAGGGAAGAGCCCAGGCACCTTACCTTGCAGTCCCATATGTGCATCCTGCCTCAAAGGTGTGGGGGCTCAAGGGTGCAGAAGTCCATCAGGAAGCAAGTGTCACAGTGATATGTATCATGATCAGCTTCAAGACAGGTCCAGCAATGGTCATGCCAATCCCGGATGGACATAGGTCTCCAGGGACACTGATGCATGGGAGAGGCATCCTTGTTCTTCTTCTTGTCCATTTTCTTTCGCCCCGGGAAGAAGGACATGACTGAAAAGTGGAAAATAATAAAAACAAGCAAAAAAAAAGGTCTCAGCACCGTAAGACAGAAAGGAGAAGAAAGCAGCACCGAAAAATGTTCTAAAACACTACGACGCCGAACGAAAACAGCGGGGACAGAGATGTGACAGTTATTGAAGCTGAAGTGCCCATGGTGTTGCCTCAATGGTAGGAAAAACAGGACTGAGGTGAGCAGGGGGCTGGCACTGGTTACTGGCCAGTCCTGGCGTCACATCATACACGAAGCCAGGGGCAGTGCAACTACCGACACATACGAAAAATACAAAATTTGCCAGCAGATAAAGGCCTATCAAGTCTGGCGCCAATGCGCGGCTAGCACCTCTTATTCTGCAGCCCCATAGCTGTAAGCTAGAGAAGTTTTTACTACTGCAGGGTCCTAGTGCCTCCGACACAGACCCATAGGTGTTAATAAATGGTGATGACTGATTCTTGGAAGATCTTAGCATCTGCATGAACTGGTTCAGATTCAGCCTCCTGTCCATTTCAGAACCAAGTACTTGGACACATATTTGAGTGGCCGGGATGTCTGGAACAAGAGCTATAGCCCTGCGCTCTAAGAGCTGAGCAATGTTGGCTCATGACATGGACATGTTCTTAGAGACTCCGGAGAGCCCAGAGTCGAGCAGGCAGGACAGCCTCTAAATCCAGATGCAACCTTTGCTCATTTCTAGCACCCATCTGTCCGAGATAATGGTGGATCATTGTGGCAAGAAGACACAACCAACCCCCAATCGGAAGTTGGTACAGGCACAGGACAGAAGGTGGAGATTGCACCCGGCAACCTGTCACTGCCCAGCCTTGGAGGGGGCTCCGGCCACAAAGGCTCAAAGGACCAATATTGAAAGGCCTTCTTTTTAGGCTTCAGCACCTTCTGAGACAAAACCACAGAATCAAGAGAGAAACTGGAGTTCTCAATCCACGTAACAGGCCTTCCACCTCAGGACCAAAAGAGGATGGCACCCAAGAAGGAACATTGGCCAGCTTATGCTGAGTATCTGTCATAAAGGTGGAAAGCCTCAGCCAAGGCCCTATGAAGATGGTGCCAGCTGTAACCATAAGCAAGGCACTGGAATCACCATGTCAAAAGTCGCCTGTAGCTGGTGTTTTTAGCCAGCGAATGACCCTGATCTCTGACAGTCTTCACTGGCAACTGTTTTGTCAGTAGGCAGATGTAGGAGGAGGTCCCCTAACACTCTCAAAAGGAATTACCAAAGTTTGTCATCATGACAGCATAACTAACCTGAAGGATACTCAGCAATCAGCAGCATACATTTTTTAGTTGCTTGGTCAATCTTCTTGGACTCTTTGTCCAAAGACTTTATCATGTCCTTGGCCCCCAATTTAAAGAAAGTCAAGTCTAAAACCAAGCCCTCAGCAGAGGTGTGGTTGGAGAACCCAGAAAGGGAGCCTGTTGGGCCTGTGTACTTGTGAACCATATAAGTGGAGGGTACTAAGCAGGATGCTGGATGCTGCCAAAGCTCCACGGCCGGTCCCAAGATGGCCTCAGTCAACCCCCAAGGAAAAGTCCCTGTCCTGTATGTCAGTAAATGGGTATCTTGCCTGCTTCTGGACTAGCTGCAAAGGCACATACATGGACTTTGATAAAAGTCGGACCAAAACCCTGAAAGACATCAGTCCATGGTCGGTGGTCAACTCCTCCACCAATTCTCGGCTGAACGCATTTTTCATCGATGCCTCAGAGATCAAGGAGAGTCTATGGTGATGCCTCCTGGTCACACAGGATCAAGAGCACAGGCGGCACCTTGACACCAACCGTCAATCCGCTGATCGCAGGTGTTCTCTGGTGAGGTAAGCACTACAGGCTTCAGAGGCATGACCATCGCTGAAGGCTGCTCCTAAAGTGACTCAGCTAGGGTCACCAACTGGCCACATTCTCCTGAATGAGGACTGGGAGAACCTGGGTCAGGAAGATGGATTCTCGTCAATCTCCTCCAACAACCAGTCGACAGGCTTGAGAAAAATTTCGACCACTTGCTTGACTGGAGTCAAGGCTTACATGCTCAACGGGGTTACTGTGGAGCCCTCAGCCTTGCCCTAGGGACCGTGACCAAGGCCAAGTGGTCAGGGGAGTTGAAGGAGAGTAACCTTTCTCGATCCCATGACTGACAACAGCATTTCTTGTGTTTTCTGCTGTGGTGAGAAGGGCTTTCCTTGAAGGTCCGGAGGGCCAGACACATTTCTCCGAAGTCACCATACAAGGACCCTACGACACTGTCCCTATGTGGGAACAGCATCAAGACCAACAAGGAACTCACTGCAGCCGCTGCCTTCTTTCATGACTAGCTAATCCGTAAGACGCCGAGACCTTTTTGGGTTCTATGCAATGATAGCAAAACTAAAATCACAATTACGGCGAGTATATAACAGCGACTGCACATTGAGCAACGTCAAAATATACTGCAACTCAAAATAGCGATTTTTGCCGCATTGTAACCACAATTCTTATTTAGTTATTCACTTACTTCGTGCTACTATGTTCTGTTTGTGGGGTGACAATCATACTTTTTTTTTTACTTCTGTTTCCTACAACCTCCTCACACCACACTGACCCTCCTCAGACCAGAGATTGCTAATACTTCCAGTGTGCCATATCCCTATCAACCAAGTTGCACTTAGCAACCAATGGTGGCTTTAGTGCCTAGCAGCAAAGTTATACTCAGATACCAAAGCGACTTTTAGTGTCTAGCAGCAAAGTTGTTCTTAGAAAAAATACTGTCAACTTGGTAATTCTTACTGTGCCTGAAATAAAAGTATAAATGTTGATCAATCCTTAATATAAACAGTGCTTCAGTGGTTCCTCTGCTATGCAGGTGGATTCACTGAAGAGTTACTGAGTTGTAGTACAGTATCTGCAGAATGGCACTGAATTTGTAAAACAACAAAAGGTACGCCACTTGTGTCATATGCTGGCTACCTCTACCACAAGGATAAAGAAACAGCCCAAAAAGTTTACTGGAGATGTGCATATGCACACAAGTTTAACTGCCTTGCTAGACTCCACACTGTTGCAGACCGTACGGCTGCTGAAATCAAAGAGCACAATCATGCACCTGATGCTGGGAGGTTGGTGTTAGGAGGGTGATAGCTGACATTCGCAATCGTGCATGAACCACTGTCGAGACAACATCACAGGTTGTTGCTGAGTGCACTGCCTCTGCCCTAGAATCTGAACTGGTAGGCTGCCAGGCATATGCCTGATCAAGAGAATGGTGCAGCACACACACCAGCATGAGAGGGGGTGTCCTGCCACTCCGTGTGCTGCAGAGGACCTAGTTATCCCAACCAAATTCACTTTACTGAGTTCTGGTGAGAGACTGAAGCGTGAATGAAGAATTGAATTAAATAACGACAAGCCAGGATTTCTGGCTTTGGCCAATTTTTTTTTTCATGACAGAAGTCACCATTTTGAAGTCCAGTGCTATTGGTAGCTCAGTACATTTTGGTTCCTGCAGCAAAAATCGATCAGAGGAGCCCAGTAAGTTATACAGTGCAGACAGCCTAACCAGGGTCTAAATTGTTGTTTACTCGCTATTTTGACCAAGTAAGACAGACAGATCGATCGACAGATAGCAGACAAACACTGTAGAGAGATAGCAAGAGAAGAGATGCATACACATTCACAGAGAAAGAGGAATGATTGACACACAAAGTTGGAGAGACAGACAAGAGAAATACAAACAAACAGAGAGAGACAAGGAGAAATAAATGGACAGAAAGATAGAGAGAGACATGTCATAGAGAGAGGGGGAGACAGGGAGAGACCTACACTCGCTAATTTCGTTTACGTGATTAATGAGGCACAATTTTTGATTCACTATTGTTGCCTTACTATTATCATGGGATACCCCTTTTTGCAGTCTTTTGGCCTACTAAAAGCCAATGGATTCTTCTAGTCGTCAATGGACCCTGGCAGCATGGCCTGGCACAAAATGCATCAATCGATGTTCTGTTGATTGCCCAGGTAGTACAAGCACATGTCGTGAGGGCCTGTGGCCAACATTTTCTGCCAGCACTGGGTGCAGAACTTAAACCCTGCTTCTTTTTTTTTTTTTGACTTTCCACTGTCAATCATGAAACGGAGCTGGAAGACTTGCGGTGCAACTTTAACTGAAATACTGATTTAAGAAGTCAACAATTCGCCACAGAGGTGCTTGAATGACTCAAAATCCTTTAACGATGCAGAGCGAAGGAGGAGAAGGAGACCAATCCCTTCCAGTGGAAAGATCCAACATCACAGGGTGGAGCTGCATAGATCACCCAGGTGGTGGGAGAAGCTTAGCTGAAGTCTTCCAATGACTCAACTGTCTGCGGAAGACTGCCAAGTGTGGATCTGAACTGTATCCACATTGTTAGAAAAATGTGACAGATGACACTTATCAATAGGATCAAACAGCTTGGCCATAAGCCAAGTTAGTACCAGCGATAAAAGACTCTTTGTGGAAGCAGTTCATGCACGGGGTAAGAGGTGATTTTGTCTTTGAAAACAATGAGCGCCCAGTTTCACCTGGGCAATTGAAACACCCGCCTTCACCTGGTATGCCAAGACAGCAGCCAGGTGTATCTTGAGGGATGTGGCTTGCAGCCCTCACAGGGACCAGAGGTAGTCCAGAATGGGTTTCGTTGAGCAGGAGAGTGGGAGTGACCAATGCTCTGCACATCAGAATGAAAACCTCTTCCAATTATAACTAAATGCTGCAAAGCAATTCTTCCAAGATGCCTGCAGGACCTTTAGAATGTCCCTGGAAAGCCCAAGGGTCTAGAACTGAACCAGGCCGTCAGTTGCAAGAACTGCAGGTCTGGATGCATAAACATCTGATGAGCAGATCTGGGCAGAGTGGCAGCAGAAGCAGTGACTTACAGCTGAGTCTGAGGAGATCTCGGTACCAGAACTGGTGAGGCCAATTAGGAGCTATCATGATCAGGGGTAGCTGGTCCCTCCAGCTACTGAGGACCAGAAGAAACTGAGGGAAGGCATACTGGAAACCTCCCCTGCCAAGACCAAACAAGCATACCCCCGGCAAGGTACCCTGCTAAGGAAGTTGGCACAAAGAAGCTCTAGCTTCCTGTTTTTCCAGGATGCAAACAGGTCCACTGATGGCATTCCTCCACTGAACACACCAGGAAAATCACCTGTGAATGCACTGAACACTCATGGGATGCCTCCTCTACCCTACTGAGGGCAGCCGCAAGCTAGCTGTTCACTCCCGACACATGGGTCATCACAAGGTCTGCTTGTGGCGAGCAAGCCCTTGACCATACCTGAAGTGCCTACTGAAACAGATGTAAGAAGCGCATGCCACCCTGCTTGTTCAGGTTAAACATGGTGGTTGTCTTCCCTTTGTCGACCTTGACAACCTGGCCCTTGACCAGCAATCTGAACTCCACTAGTTTTAAGTGTACTGCACAGAGTTCTAACCAACTCCCGAGCCAGGCACGATTGTCCAATCCAAAATGATCGGGCAAAGGATGACAGATCCTTGGCCCTATCTGGAGGCATGCATGCACTGGCTTGCAATGAGTTTAGTTCTATTCCACTGAACACAATCACCTGCTTTGGAATCAGCTCAGACTTGGCACAAACTGTCCATGAGGAATCAGTTATTGAGGTAGGGGAATATCTTGACACCCTCACGTCTGAGAAAGCTGCCACTGCTGACAGACACTTGGTGAACACCCTGGAGCTAAATACAGGCTGAACTGAAATGCTCAAAAATAAGAGAGGATTCCCTTGACTCTAAGTTTGAGGAACTGTCAGTGTGACGTACACATAGCGAGGCTGGAAGTACGCATCCTGGAGGCCAGGGAGCAAAACCAAGCCACTAGCTGCAGGGAAAAATGCTAACTGAGGCATTGATGGACTCAGTTTTAGCAGCCAGAGAAGATATTTCTTGCTTGATTTGTTTTTGTTCAACTTGTATTCTCTCAGATCTTGTACGACTGTTCATCACTGTAGTCCCTCTTGCATTCTGGGGTTGAAAGGTTTGATTCCAAGCCTTTCCCAGCAAGGAGGTGTGGCCTATTTCCCAAGGTATAGAGCCTAACACACTCACGAAGTGAAGGAAAGGAAATCTAGTTTGAGCTGGCCCAGGAAATGTCTCCCTCAAGGAGGTAGTCCCGAAGGCTGTGAAGCCATGGACAGCACAAGCAGTAAAGGACATGTTGTATTTGGGAACATGGCATAAAAAGTCATTCAGTGAGTGGATGAGAGCATGTATGCCTTTTGGGAAAGGTTCTGCAGCTAGGCCTTGTCTAGAGTAAGCCATCTGCAAGATATCTGCCTGGGGTCACAGGACTGTAAAGATAATCCCATCTTGGCAGGAGCTTCTGTGCAAGTCCCCTCCAAGGAAAGACAAGTCTGACCAGAAGCACTGTGGTTTGACAGAACATGTTCAGATTCCCTCAGAGTTTCCTTTAAGGAAGTCATTTTTGAATTCCACATCCTCTGCGTTGGGCATGTTTCTTGAACACAACCACTGCCAGGTGATCCTGACAGTGGGATTAGTGTTAGCAGCAAAGAATTGAGCTATGCTCTCTAAACTGCAAAGTAATGCCTGATACTGCAGACCCCTTTGTTTAACACAAACCATCCACATACTTGCGTTAAAGCATTGTAACTGCAAGAACCATGGCGGAGTCCTGTCGGTAAAAGATAACATTAGCCCTGTGACCCCTGTACCATCGCCTGTCATATCATTTTCTTAAATATGTCACCCAGTTTCTGTGTGACATTCATTTACACGTGGTACAACTGGTCTCCCCAGCTTAAATTGCCCAGTGTAGAAAGCATTTTCAGAGTAGTTGCTTCCAACCCCTGTGCCACCTTTGGCCTTGCTCCTAGCTTTATTGTTGAAGGTTACAGCGCTACAGCTTCAGGTCTGAGGTTGGGACTGGCACCAGCAGTCACAGCACCTGTGCCTTCCCTGGTAATTTCCCCGGACACACACTGAACAGTCACAAACAGTCTGTAGGACCGGGGGAGAGTTGTTCATGTCAGTTAAGAAAAAAGGAAGCTGACCACAAAATAAGTTGGATGGCAAATTCTACAAAATGGGAGCAATAAAAAACACTTTTTTTAAAAAGATCAGGTGAGGGTAGGCAATGCCTCTTTAAATATATCTTCAGAATACTGCATATTGGTAAATACTTCAGTACAGTCTAACACTGCAGCTATTAGAAAAAAAATATCCTGGACCACATGACACACTCACTCAGTGAACTGCATCCTCTCAGCCCCCAAACGACTTCTTCCGACACCCATATGAGTCATGTTGTCCGCTCAATATCTCCTATCTATGTTATTCAAAAGAACAGACTGGACCAGATGGCACACACTCTCAGTGAACAGGAAGTATCCTCTCAATCCTCATATGACTCTTCCCACCCATATAAGAGTCATGTTGTCTGCTCAATAAATACAGGTTACTCACCTGTAACAGGAGTTCTAGGAATGGTATATGTTGTTCATCCACACTTTCTGGCAGGTATCCTTACAGCTTTAATTCTTGCGGAAGGTCTTCAAGCTGGCTCCTCCCACCCACCTGGGTGGTAAAACTCGGCTCCGCCCTTGGCGCCAGATCTGGCCTGCTGGAAGCTCAGGTTGTGCGTCGAGAAGCCGGAAGAGTCGGGTGGAGTCGTGTGGATGAACAACATATACCATTCCTAGAACTCCTGTTACAGGTGAGTAACCTGTATTTCTAGGGACATGGATATGTTGTTCATCCACACTTTCTGGCAGACTCCTAGCAGTTCTCCGGGAGGAGGGAGGCAAGGCGCACACCCCCAATACTTACTTGGGAAAGAGAGACTGGAGAACCGAGGCCTCAAAACCAGCATCCCGGCGTGACTCGAGGTCGATGTGGTAGTGGGTAATAAAGGTATGTGCCGACTTCCAGGTAGCAGCCCTGCGGATATCCTGGATAGGGACGTCCCTGGAAGCAGCTACCGTGCAGCGGTATGGCGGTAGAATGAGCCTATCCTCTGGGAGGCTCCATGCCCGCCAACCTGTAGCAGAGCTCTATGCAGGAGGTGATCCACCTGCCTATCGTCCGCTTGGCTGCAGGTCTGCCAGGTGCAGCTTCAGCGTAGGTGACAAACAGCTGGCGAACCTCTCCCCGAACTTCAGCCATCCGCTCCTTATAATAAGCGAGAGTTCGTCTAGGGTCCAAAGTGTGGAGCCTATACTCGGCCTCCGAGGTGTGACTGGGGTAGAACACTGGCAGAGTCAACACCTGGTTAAGGTGAAACTCCGACACCACCTTCAGAAGGAATTTCGGGTGGGGGCGCAGGACAACCTTGTCCCTGTGGAAGACCAGATAGGGAGACTCGATGGAAAGCGCCTGGAGCTCTCCCATACTTCTGGCTGACGTGATAGCCACCAAGAAGGTGGTCTTCCACGACAGGTGTGAAATATCACACCTGTGCATTGGTTCGAATGGCTTGCCCATAAGCTTGGCCAATACCAGCAGTAGATCCCACGGAGGTGGAGGTTCTTGCACCGGAGGGGAAATGTGGTCAAGGCCTTTGAAAAAGTGCCCGACCACCTTCTCCTGCGCCACCGACTGCTTGCCGGCCCGCGCACGGTAAGCAGAGATGGCTGCCAGGTGCACCGAAGCCTTTGCTGAGAAAGGGAACACAGGTAGTCCAGCATGCTTGCCAAGAGGCAGTCGGAAAGGTCCAAGCCCTTCCCCTGACACCAAATGGAAAATCTCTTCCATTTGAAGGCATAGCATTTCCTAGTCGACTCCTTATGGGACGCCTCAACAACGTTGAGGACCTCATCGGAAAGACCCAAATCCTGGAACTCTAGCCGCTCAGGAACCAGGCCGTCAGGTGCCGAGATTGAAGGTCCGGATGGAATACCTTCCCCTGATTGACTGAGATCAGGCCCGGGCGGGCTGGAAGCCGCCTCAGGAGCCTGGAACTGAGGCTGAGGAGATCTGGATACCAGAACTGGCGGGGCCAGTCTGGGGCTACCAGAATCACCTACACCTTATCCCTCCTCGCCTTGAGAAGCACCTTGTGGATCAAGGGAAATGGGGAACGTGTAGAAGAGGCCCGGGGTCCACGGCCTGAGAAGGCATCCCCCTGCAGCGAGCCCTGCTGAGGGCGGCGGGCATGGAACAGACTCAGCTTAGCATTCTCCTTGGAGGCAAACAGGTCCACTTGAGGCATGCCCCAGTGGGAGAACAGATCTTGTACTACCTCCGGCAGGAGAGACCACTCGTGAGACGCAGCCCCTATTCAGCTTAGGGCATCGGCCAGGGTGTTGGAGGCTCCTGCCACGTGAATGGCTAGGAGATCTGCCTCCAGGCTGCACACGAGGGACCAAATGCGGAGAGCTTCCTTGCATAACAGCATGGAGCGCGTCCCGCCCTGGCGGTTCAGACAGTACATGATCGTGGTGTTGTCCATCTGGACCTGAACCACTTGACCCCGTAGAAACGGAGCGAAGGCGGTGAGAGCTAGACAGACCGCTTGGACGTCCAGCAGGTTGATGTGGCATCGGGACTCCCGAGGGGACCAGAGGCCGTGCGCTCGGTGTTCCCCCAGATGGGCATCCCAACCTATCAGAGATGTATCGGTCGAGAGAGAGACCGTCGGCTCGGGGTGGACGAATGGGATGCCCTCCTGCAGATGTGCTGGAACGATCCACCATTGGAGAGCGCTCCACATCTCCTGGGTCACTGTCACGGGCTGGTCCAACGGATCGCAGCGTTGTGACCATTGGCTGGCCAGTCCCCATTGAAGGGGACGCAGGTACTAACGGGCCCAACGGACCACGCTGGTGCAGGCCGCCATGAGGCCCAGGAGGCGCAGGAAGTCCAGGGCAGGGCGCAATTGCCCAACCAGAAATGATTGGGCAAAGGAGGAAAGAACCTCGGCCCTGTCCGCTGGGAGCCATGCTCTGGCTCGCAGAGAGTCGAGCTCTGCCCCGATAAACAGTATCACCTGCTTTGGTACGAGTTCCGACTTGGCCTCGTTGATGAGGAGGCCAACCTGAGAGCAAACCTGGAGGGCCAGATCCCTGGACCGCTCCACCTCCATTCTGGAAGAGGCCGCAATCAGCCAGTCGTCCACGTAGGGGTACACCCGGACCCTTCGGCGCCACAGGAATGCTGTCACCACTGCCATGCATTTGGTGAAGACCCTGGGAGCTAGGGAGAGGCCGAAGGGTATGGCCTGGAACTCGAAAAGGGATCCCTTCGCTCTGAAGCGGAGGAATCTCTGATGGGACGGACGGATTGGGACGTGAAAGAACACGTCCTGGAGGTCAAGGGAGCAGAACCACACGCCTCGTTCCAAGGATGGGATTATCTGAGCCAGAGTGACCATCCTGAAGGTTCGAGACCTTAGGAACTTGTTCAGGTCATGCAGGTTGAGAATGGGGTGCCAGCCCCCCATCCGTTTTGGGACCAGGAATTACCTGGACACAAACCCCGGGTCTGGAGGAGGATCTGCCACCTTCCTGATTACCTCTTTTTCGAGGAGCAGGGCAATGTCGGCTCGGTGGGCCAACAGCGAGGCTGCGGACCCCGTGGCCCCCCCGAGGGGCAATGGCTCGAAACGGTGGAGCCTGCTCGAACTCCAGAGGCAGGCCTTTTCCTACCACCTCCAGCACCCGGCGGTCCATGGTGATAGCGGACCAGGCGGAAAGGAAGTGGCGGAGCCGTCTCCCCACGGGGAACCTAGGGGGGAGTGACGAGGCTGGGGGCGACACCCCTCAACCCGTCACTGGGCAGGCTTGGAGGAGGAACCAGCCGAGGGACCTCCTGGGCCTTTACCTCCTTGCTTCCTGTTGGAGGAAGCCGCCGGCTTGGGTTTTGATGAGCCAGCGTGAGCCTGCTGGCCCTGTTGCTGGTGCTGCTGGGCGGTCGAGAGCAGGGACCGAAGGACGAAAGGACTTCTGCTGCTGACGGCGGCCTTTGTCCCTCTGGGCGGAGGTGACCGAGTCCAGGGTGGCATTGGACTTCTCAATCCGCTGGAGGTGTCCCTCCACTCCAGGGCCGAAGAGGTCAGTCCCCAAGAAGGGGACGTCCGCCAACTTGTGCTGGGTATCCGCCGTGAAGGTGGATATCTTCAGCCACGCCCTGCATCACATGGCCACCGCGGCCGCTACTGACCTGGCACAGGAATCACCTATGTCCAGAGCAGTCTGGAGCTGCTGCTACGCCACCGTCCTACCCTGGTCCCGCACCTGGCGGATCGTGGTCTGCAGGTCACGCGGGAGATGAGGAACGACCTCATCCAGGGAGCCCATGAGGGCGTGGGAGAAGTGTGCCATCAGCACGGCCGAGCTGGCCTGTCGGAGGCCGAGGGACGCAGCATACACCTTGCACCGGAAAAGTCCAGCTTTTTGGACTCTTTGTCGGGGCTTATCCACATCGAGCGTTGCGGGCGGAGGAAAGCGCTGTCGGTGACTAACCCTCGGCAGAAGGGTGTTCCAGAAACCGGAAAGAGCCGGTAGGGACCGCATACTTCCTGGCCATCCTGGCCGAGGCGCAGGAGGAAGCAGGCCACTGCCAAAGCTCCAAGGCTGGGCCGATGATGAAGCCACACCGGACTCCATGGGAGAATCCCCTGGTCCAGAATCTCCATCAGGGATACGGCCCATTTGGACACGGGCTCGAACTGCATCCTGGTGGACTCCGAGAGAAGGATGATTGGCTATCGTCCACTGACTGGCCCCCGGAGGACTCCAGATCGAACTGCCTGGAGAACAGGGAGGAATCGTCGTCGGATTCTGAAGAGTCTGCGAAGAGCTGCCTCGGCCCTGAGCCACCCTCCACCTGCCGGGGCGGTTGGGAGTGGGGTGACCGACAACCTGTGGGGCAGGCTGTGACCCGACCGAGAATTCTTGGTCAGTGCCCCCGACTTCGTTTGTGGAGGCGGAGGTTCCACCACAATCGGTGGAGCAGCTGGTTTCGGCCTAGCAACCAGCCCTGGAGCGGGCAACTCGACTGGAACGAGTGGTTGCTCCGGTCGTTCAGGCAACAGCCACTTGATGGCCGGGGTCTTGGCCGGGGTCAGCTTAGGCCCGGACAACAGCAACTACTGCCATATAAGGTCCTCATAGCGCCGGCGCAACTTGCGCTGCAGCCTCTCCTCACCCGAGGAGGAAGACGAGGAAGAAATGAAAATTACGTACCTACCATAATTCTTGATCTTCTTGGACGAGTCTCCACCACTCATTCACACTATTGTGGATCTGCGCCGGAGGCACTAGGACCCATCGGGAGCAAACATTTTGCTGGATGGTCGGCGCCAGAGATGGCGCCATGAGGCACTAGGACCCATCGGGAGCAAACTTTTTGCTGGAGGGTCGGCGCCAGAGATGGCGCTGCAAGGCACGGCACCGCGAGCCTCAGCTCGCGCTGTAATGACTATCTCAAGGCCGACCTCCAACCACCTCAGTACCTTTTTACCAAGGAGGTGCAGCTTAACTAACCTAGAAGGGTAGCCTAACCTAAAAACCGGACATAAGATAGTCGGACAACCCGTGATAAGAAGGTTCAACAAAGAAGTCTTCACAGCCTAAAGATTTGAGGTGAAGACCAACAACAGAGGTGAGCTCGAGGGACGGAGGGTGGGCATGTGAATGAGTGGTGGAGACTCGTCCAAGAAGATCAAGAATTACGGTAGGTACGTAATTTTCATATCTTCCTGGACATAAGTCTCCACCACTCATTCAAACTATTGGGAGAGTACCGAGCTAATAATCCCCCGAGAGGGCGGCAGGAGAGACCAAGAGCTCACATTTCTAAGACAGAAGTCCATTAAGGATGGCTTTGCCAAAGGAAGAATGTCGCCTGGCATGGACATCTAGTGCATAATGTTTAACAAAATGCGCACTGAGCTCCAGGTGACCGTTGCAAATATATGCAGCAGACGCGTTCAATTTCCGCTAGGGATGCCCGTGACACGCTCTAGTACAGTGAGTGTAAACCCTACCCTCCAACAACCTCGCCATGGAATAGCAGTGGCGAAGGCATGCCACTAGCCATGCTGAGATACATCTGATAGCGACCAGGTTGACCCAGCCGGTCTCGCTGAAGGAAACGAACAGTTGCTGGGCTTTGCTGAAAGTCCTTGGTTCTATCCAGATAGAAGCATAAGGCCCTCTTAACATCCAAAGAATGAAGAGAAGCTCTCCTTCATTTTGGAAGTTCCAAAGTAAGAGGAAGGACCAAAGGTTGGTTTAGATGAAATTCTGACACAACCTTGGGAAGAAATTTTGGATGAGTACGAAGAACTACTTTGTCCCTATGGAACACAGTATCACGAGGTCTGTGACTAGGGCATGTATCTCAGAGACCTACGGGCTGAGGTAATGGCCACTAGAGAGGCCGTCTTCCAGGTGAGAAATTTTAGCTCACAGGTAGCCAGAGGTTGAAAGGTTTCAGTGAGCATATCTAGCTAAAGATTGATGTCCCAGGCTGCAACTGGGCGTCTTGTAGGAGGTCTGGTATGCAGAATTCCTTTAAGAAATCTCTTAACCACAGGTAACTGAGCCAGAGATAATGAAAAAATCGGCTCATGATATGCTGAAATGGCATTAAGGTGAACTCTGACTGTAGAGAACTGTAGGCCTGAATTTGAGAGGTCTAAGAGGTACTCCAGAACTTTATCTGGTGGGCAGGAAAAAGGATTCAAAGAGGACTTTGCACACCAGAGTGAGAAACGCTTCCATTTGGCTGTGTAAGTTTTCCTAGTGGCTGGCTTTCGTGCAGCCAGAAGAATATCTGAAACTCTTTGAGACACATTGAACCGGTTTACTTCTACCTCTTCAGGAGCCAAGCGTGAAGGTGAAGCGATCTCAAGTTGGGATGGACCACAGGCCCCTGAGTCAAAAGGTTCATCTGTTGGGGAAGTGGTCTCGGAGGAACTGCCAACATATTGTTGAGTAGTGGAAACCACAGTTGCTGAGGCCAAAAGGGAGCAATGAGAATCATCTTGTCCCCCTGGGATTCGAACTTGAGGAGTACTCTCTGAATTAGAGGAAGAGGTGGAAAGGCGTAAAGAAAGTGTTTTGTCCACCACAGCCTGAACGCATCCTGACAGAAAATACCAGGCCCTGGATTTCTGGAGCAGAAGAGAGGCAGTTTTGCGTTGAGTGGGGATGCAAAAAGGTCCAGGTCTGGAGTTCCCCACTCTTCGAATAGTGACTGAACTATGGTTGAGTCGAGAGACCACTCGTGAGGGTCTGTCTCTGTTCTGCTGAGACAGTCTGCCAGTTCGTTCTGAATACCTGGCAGGTAGACTGCTTGAATTAGAGCCTTGTGCTCCAAGCACTATTCCCATACCCTCATTGCTTCCCTGCATAAGGGGTAAGAATGAGCACCGCCCTGCTTGTTGATGTAATACATCACTGCTTTGTTGTCTGTTTGAAGGAGAATGTTCTTGTGACACAGAATGTCCTTCAACGCTCGGACCGCATAAAGGACGGCTCTCATTTCTAGGACGTTTATGTGAAGCTGAGACTCGACTTGAGTCCACGCACCTTGAGTGTGGAGAGCCTGACAGTGAGCTCCCCACCCCATCAGAGATGCGTCCATGGTAATGGAGATCTGATGGTCCAGAGGAGCAAAGGGATATCCTTCCAGGAGATTGCTCTCTTGAGACCACCAGGTGAGTGACCTCTTTAAAGGTTCCGTCACCTTGATGAGATAGGACTGCAGGTGAGTGGTTGGGGACCACTGAGTACTGAGCATCCACTGAGTGGTTCTCATGTGCAGACATGCTAGGGGTACAGTGAACACTGAAGAAGCCATGAGGCCTAGCATCCGTTGCATCGAGAGAGCTGTAACTGAGGTGTTCTCTCCGATGTGACGGGCCATTTGAAGGATATTGTTCCTTCTGTCTTCCGGAAGAAAAGCCTTCGCACAGGAGGTGTCCAGAAGAGTCCCTATAAAGAGCAGCCTCTGGGAGGGCTGCAGTTGTGACTTCTTGAGGTTCAGCAGAACTCCCATGGATGTAAGGAGGCGAGAAGCCATCTCTACGGCGTTCAGGGTCCCTTGCCTGGAAGGGCTTGCTAGAAGCCAACAGTCCAGATAAGGGAACACCTGTATCCCGACTTTCTGAGTGTGGCTGCAGAACTGCACAACACTTTGTAAAACCCAGCTGCGCGAGGATAGCCCAAAGTGCAGGACTCTGAACTGATAATGCTGTCCCAGAGCCACAAACCTCAGGAATTTATGGTGCCTCGGTGAATAGGAATGTGCTGGTAAGCATCCTGCATGTCTAGGGAGGCTAGCCAGTCGTGTTGATGAAGCAAAGGTAACAGGGTCCCAGAGAAATCATTTTGAATTTCTCCTTGGGGAGAAATTTGTTTAGTTTTCTGAGATCCAGAATGGGGCGCATACCCTCGGACTTCTTCGGAACCAGAAAGTAATGGGAGTAGAAACCCGTGTTCCGTCGATGCATTGGCACCACTTCTACTGCCCTGTTGTTGAGAAGGCCCTGAATCTCTGCGGCAAGAAGGTCTGACTGAAGGGTTGACAGCCTGGGCTGCCATTTGGGAGGATGATCCGGAGGGGGTCTCCAGGAGATTGAGTGAATACCCCTCACGAATTATCCGAAGGACCCATTTGTCTGAGGTTATGGACTTCCACTGGTTGTAGAAGTGCATCAGACGACCTCCCACCATAGAGGAAAAGTCCATCTCGGGCAGCTGAGATGGGACTTGGGCCAGCCATTCATAAGGTAGCACTGGGCGCTTTGGGCCCTTGCGCTTTCTGTTGCATCTTCTTTTGAGGTTGGGCAGGTTGGTTTTATGGAAACCTCCTCTGCCTCGAAGGACTGCGATTATGAAACTGACGTTTATTGACATGCCTCGAGAGGGGCAGGAGGGTCGAGCCAACTAATGGCTGACCTAGTCTTTTGAGTAGCTTCTAGAGCTTGCTCTACCTGAGGACCAAAAAGATACGCACCATCAAAGGGCAATGCCATTACCTGCTGCTGCGCGTCATTCGTGAAACCCGAAGTGTGCAGCCAGGAATGACGGCGGGTGTAAATACCAGCAGCCGCTGAACGGGATGCAGTGTCAAAAGCATCCATGGCTGCTTTAACCTGCTGGTTGTTAGATTCGATACCTCTGGTAATGGTTTGAAGAAGCTCTGGCTTTGCATCCGACTCCGGAAGAGCTTCAACCATCTGCTTATAGAGTGCCACAGGATATACTCATACTGTGAGAAGCAGCCCTGGTAGCTGGCAATACGCATACTTACGGTAGAAGCAGCAAAAACTCTCTTACCTAAGGTGTCTATCTTAAGAGATTCTTTGTTAATAGGTCGAGCTGTAGTAGTTTGAGGAAAAACGACTTTCATTCTTCTGCCAAGACTACAATAGGATCCATAAGGCTTGAGATGCCAAAATGGGGACGATCCTTGGGGGCTGAATATTTCCTATCTATGGATTTAGCCACCGAAGGGGTGAAAGCAGGATTATTCCATACCATTTGAGACAGCGTCTCGAAAGAAGGCTGAACTGGACAAGTCAAATCCGTAGGGATCTCCGGAACATGAAGGTATTGGAGTCTTAACAATTTCCCAGGATCGATGTCTGTAGTCTGGAGAGAAAGAGTGGAACTCAGATTTTTCAGCAGAGACTTAAATGACAGGTCCTCGACCACAGGCTCTGTAGCAGTGATAGATCCTGCTTTGTCCACTTCATCACCCAACAGAAGGTCTGGGTCAGGCTCAATGTCATCTCCTGACAGTCCAGGAGGACTGTATGGGCAGGAAAGGAATGAAAATCAGAAGAGAGGGAAGAAGGAAACGAGTGAAAAGAGGAGTCCTGAAAGGCGAGAGGGAGCCCGAGCCCCAGGCGCCGAGGCGCGCACGGCACCGAGACGATGCCGAGGACCCGCGGCACAGCAGCCGAGGACCACGTAGCGCCTAGAAGCCGTGCGGCGCCGAGGACGCCAACACCCAGGACTCCAAAAAGGCTTTGAAGGAGGAAGAGCAGGAGATAAGGGCATCGGTGTGGCCCCTGCGCCGCAGCCATGTGGGGGACACCTGGCCAGCAGTCGGCGGCACAGAAGAAGGTGCCCGCGACCAGGAAAATCAACCACCCTACCTGGTCTCTCAATGAGCCCGAAAGCCCACAGTGGACCGAGCCAGGTAGCTGAACTAACCTCAGAGCCCACTGCTCCATAAGAGCGGCCCACTGATGAAACTGCTCATCTGAAGACCTACCTGCGGGCGGGGTAGGACTTTGATGTCGAAGCCGCTGGCTACCAGAAGCAGAGATTGGCGACTCCAAAGGAGGAGGCCGGCAACTAGCCCTGAAAACCGAACGTCTACGCGCAGACATATCAGAGGGACGACCTCGAGTGATGCCTTCTCTTTTTAGACCTGTGGGCTGAAGAAGAGCTCGAGGCCGAACGGTGCCGAGAATGCGACCGTTTATTTTTATGCTTCACGAGACCCCCATCCCGGCATTGGACTGACCGCTGTCAGACCTCTCGAGAAGGCGAGGACTGGACCCAGCCCGACTAACTGAACAGCTTTCATACGTAAGTCTCCCTACCATCACCTGACCTGCTCATGGTCTACTCCAGCCAAAGTAGGCTGAGATTTCTTTATTTTTAAAATAAGACTAAGCGATACTGTATCGAGATAATACAAAATAACAAAACTGAAAACTATGCTGCTAGTTTGAAGTTCGACTCACGGCAGGCGAGGGCCGTCGTTACTGAAGCGCACTCGACGGCGGGGAAAAAAAGGAACTGAGGCGGTTGGAGGGTCGACGCCAAGATAGTCATTACAGCGCGAGCTGAGACTCGCGGTGCCGTGCCTTGCAGCGCCATCTCTGGCGCCGACCCTCCAGCAAAAAGTTTGCTCCCGATGGGTCCTAGTGCCTCCGGCGCAGATCCCCAATAGTGTGAATGAGTGGTGGAGACTTATGTCCAGGAAGATCGGCGTCGCGGCATACTTCAGTAACGAGACCGCTGATGTCGGCGGGAACGGCTGGACCAAGAAGAGGTCCGAGACCGAGACCTTCAGGGGGACCGAGGGTGGGTCTGGGAAAGGGCGGGGGACACCCGCTCTTCCCTCGGCTCGGGCACTTTAACCGGGGACTGTGGCCCAGACGGCGCAGGCAGATCCTCGGTATCCACCGGGGGAACTGGTGAAGGAGGGTTGTCGGCTTCTCCAGTCGACAGCCCGTCTAACGGATCGATAAAAATCTTGACTTTGTCAACGGGAGTCTTGGCAGGCTGGCCTGACGGGGGCACCGTGAAGCCAGTGGCCTCAGCCGCAACCTCGACCGAAGTCGATGGTCGCTGCCGAGGAAGGGACCTCTCCGCTCCCACGAATGCCGACGTGGGACTTACCTTCACCCTTTTCTTGGGCCGGAAAATGTCCCGCAGGGCCCTCTCCTCGTGGAAAGGGACTGACAAAGCTCCTTGAACGGGCTGATACGAGGAACTCAGAGAGAGCGGATAAATGCAGCGGCCGGGAGGAGGAAGATGCGGCCTGGGCCACCTCCTCCTCAAGGGCGCATCATCTGCCCTGCTGCTCAGCCGAGCCAGCTGTCAGCGGACACCGCCCAACGAGCCTCTTTAGATTTTACCAGCGGAACATTTTCTCGGGAGCCCGAGCTCAATCGGCAGCGCCGATCGTCCAGAACGCTCCGAGAAAGAGTGGCACAACTCGCAGGCCCATGGTCGCGATCTAGGCCTAGGCAGTAGACGCACGTGGAGTGCGGATCCGTCCTGGACATTTTCTGCCCACAAGGGCACCTCCGAAAGCCGGGAACAGATTTGTCCATCGCAGCCGCGAGGGAAGATGAAGACCGAAGTTTAGAAAACTTCAAAACCAATTTCGGACGAACCGAAGAGTTAGGATCCAGTCTAAAACGCAGAGCGCTAAGGAGGGAACCTGAGCTTCCAAGCGGTAAGGAAGATCTGGCGTCATGGGGCGGAGCCGAGAGTTTTACCACCCGGGTGGGTGGGAGGAGCCAGCTTGAAGACCTTCCGGCAAGAATTAAAGCGGCAAGGATACCTGCCAGAAAGTGTGGATGAACAACATATCCATGTCCCTAGAACTCCTACCTACGTTATTAAGAAAGAATAGACCGGACCAGATAACACACACTCTTGGTGAACAGCATCCTCTCAACCCCCATATGATTCCTACCCACCCTATACGAGTCATGTTGTCTGCTCAACAACTCCTGTCTATGCTGAGCTTGAAACAGGAGTCATCATGTCTGTTAGAAACCAAAAAAACTGAGGCTTATTTATTTCCAATATTTCACTAAAGAAACTTTTCCCCCTTTTTTTAAATCCAGGTTTTTACACTCCATCTGTCCCCCTTCCAACCAGTACCACCCTCCCCCCCACCTTCTCCAGGCCTACTTTTCTGATGCGACCCCTATAGATTAGTCCCATGGAGGGGTAATTGGGACTGTCCCAATCCTTCCAGTGCACAGCCAGAGTTTACAGGTACCTAGTCGGAGGTGCACAACCTACATGAGACTGGTGCTCATCTAGCTATGGATGGCAGGTTTTTTCCACTACAGTTTCCTCCCCAGGGAACACATGTGGGAATGACTTAAAGAGGGACTTGGGTCAAAATTTCTGACATCAATAAATTCAGAATTTGGATCAGCACAGCCCCAATCAACCTCATGCCAAAATGAAATCTCTAAGTTACTTTGTTTAAAAGTTACAAGTCGTTTTACAACCCTAAATTCACTGCCTGTTCAAAAAGGCCAGTTTCAGTGAAGCGCTGATGATGATGTCATAACCTGAACTCACAGTCTAGTCCTCCCTCTCAGCAAGTTTATAGGACCAGTTTCTCCAAAGTTCAAAGATCATGTGCAATGGTTTTACAAGTAAAACAGGCAGCACCATTCAATGGACCATTCACACCTGTCATTCAATTGAGGTGATTTCTCAGAATGGCACGTTAAAACAATTAACCCATTTCCCTGTAAACTAGGGTGGGAGAGGTAATGCTGTTTTGAAATCTTGCTAAGAGTTTCTACGCAGTAGCCATCCCAGTGTTTTCTCCCTCACAAGCTGTTACTTGACCTACATTCAGGCTCCGCTATTTTTTACTCCTCATTAAAATTGTGATTGTGGGGGATAATCTCTGAGGCACTCCATCCTCCTTACACATGGGTTGTGTCCACCTGATAGGTTGCTTGATGCATATGTGACTTCAAAGAAGTCTGACCCCCTTTCCCTGTGATGCTGCCTCTCTAGGCTCAGTTCTCAATGTGCATCGGTACAGGTTGCTGCACACAAAATCAGCTCCCTAGAAAATCAACATTTCACATACAAGGAAAAGGTAAGAGACTACACTAATACAAGGAAACTTATATTCAGCAGTATCAGCTAGCTAGCTTGCAGTCCGTGTGATGTGTTTGCGTCACTATTTAAGACTAATAGCTATCTCAGGAAGCAGGCAACATCGTACTACAATGTACCAAAAGAAGCTTGTAATGTACCCAATCTTAGATATAAATCATACCTTGTAATCTGTTACTTGCTTCCCAATTCACAGCTCCTAACCCTGTTCTGCATTGCACAGCAATACTTTAAGGGAGAAAAAAAAAAAAAAAAAAATTTTTTCTAAATACTTCCATGGTTATTCCTTGGACTCTGCTAGCGAGTCTAAGATGATAAGAGAAAAGAAATATGAGCAGGCTTCTGTGACCCCTGCTAGCGGTCCCAGTGTAGTTCCTGCACCCACTACTGCATAGTACTAGGCAGAGAACCCCGATGACTCCTGCTAGCAGCCACAGGGGTAGTTTTCTCAGGAGTGCCTCACATTACTCTGCTGCCTTGTAATCCGTGAGTGGATTTCTGCAAAAATAAATAAATAAATAAATATTGCTCTCTACGTTACCCCTCATTTTGGGGAAGAAAGCCTGCTTCTCTGGAGTGCAGTCCATTTGCAGTTGGCCCATCCAAAAAGATTCTGGTTGATGCATGTTTCCTCTCCCTAGCAAGATCCTGACTCAACTACACAGTGAGTGAATGACTGGGACAGTAACCGATTATCCTTGGGGGCAGACAATAAATGATGACATTATTGCAAAATAAAACTGATACCCCTGTAGCAGTACCTGTGTTTGGATGTACTGTAAAATATTTCAACACAGCAGCTCCAGAGTATGTTTCGGCAGATATGCAACTGTTTAAAATTGCAAAACTGGCAGTCTTGGAAATGTTAGCACTCGTGGCTTCTTCTAGCGTCAGTTGTCTAGAAAAATATTAGCTGAGAAATTTCTAACACAATATTCAAATTATGAACATTATCACATCATACAGGCATAGAGATTAATAGCTATCTTAACACCTCTGCTGGTGGTGCCAGGAGCTAAAAGCAACATCTGGCCCACATAAAAGAACACAGAATCTATGCAATGATTTACAGAAGGTAATATAATATATAATCAACCTGGTTCCCTTGCCAGTGGTTCCTGAGTTGTATTATTCAGCAGCAAGAACATGGTGACCCACTAACATCACTAACTTGTAAAAAGGGTACCCTCAAACTCATCCAGAAAAGTTTCCTTGCATTGGAAGGTGCTTAAATGGGCATTTATTTACTTTAGGGGACACTCCGGGGAAGATAGTGCGCCGAGTGAGAAATACGGCCGGATGCGCATTGCGGTCAACGCTACATCACTGGTTCTGCTTTTAAAGTACTGTAGTTGTTATTTACCACTGCGATTGTTGATATAATAATAATATTTACATTCCCCACATAAGGAGAGAATTTTATTTCTGTTTGGGCCCTGGGGGCGTGGGGGGGGTGGAGCGCCCCCACAGAACAAAGATGTATCAACAAGTACTCTAGTTGTTATTTAATGCTGTGTTGAGCGCTGAGGACCCGGGGGTTCAACAAAGATTTTTTGTTATTTCTTACAGTTAAGTTAACTTATATTTCTGTTCTGCTGAGGACCGGGGTGTGGGGTGAAGCCCCACAGAACAAAGATTTATGTAAGATTTTTAGAATTTTTATTCTGTTTTGACTTCTGCTTATATTTCTGTTCACAGCTGAGGACCCGCGGGTGGGGTGGAGATGGAGCGCTCTCTACAGAACAAAGATTTATGTTATTTCTTAAAATGTTAATTTGTTTGGACTTCTACTTATATTTCTGTTCAGTGCACTTTTGGGTTTTACTTACTTTAGTGGACAGTCTGGGGCATATATATTTACTGGACATGGAGAGACGGGTTTGGAACGTTCAGTCTGATTGCAAGACGTGTGTGCAGGGGCGGAGAGTACTGATGTTGGTGGGAGGACGTTTTACCGTAATCAATTGAATTCTGAAACAGGCACTATGTGTCCCCTAATTTAAATAATCGCCTTTAAATGCCCATGCTGTATTCAGCCATTCCTCGAATTCGTGGCAGTAAATAAAAGCACGGCAACCATTTCATGTTATTTTCTATCCAAAAACACTTCCACAGAGAAAAGGAAGCTCTAGGGACCAAAACGGAGTCACTCAAATGTTGTTTTATGGCTTCTCAAACAGCATGACCATCCCCCATGCTTCTTCATAGTTTCCAAATTTCCTGCTCCATGAGAACTGCAAGCTGACTGGCTCTTAGCTCTCGCGAGATCTTGGCCATCATCTCAGGGGAAGACAAACAAGATTTGACTAAATCCAACATATCTTGCAATGGAGAATGGAGCTAGCAATAGTACTAGGGTTACCACCTGTCAGGTTTTTTACCTGGTGATCAGGTTTTCAGGGTCCCTATCAGGTAATCCGGTTTTGCTCTGTGTTGGTCAGGTTTTTAAGCCATTTTGAATGCTCGCATACTTTTGAAACAGATTGTGTCATCTAATTCATTGTTTCAGCTGCATGTCCAGGTTACAGACAAGTTCTGTTGCCAATATAGCCCTTAATTTGTGAAAGCAGTCAACCTGGGAGGTGTAAAGTATGGCCATTAACACCATTCTTCCACTACTGCTGCCCCAAGTTTTGTAGCAGTAACAGAGTCAGCTGTCTTCCACTTTCATTTGTTGGTAAACACTTTCATCTCACACAGAATTTAGGCATCTTTAAATGTTTTAGATTATTTTTTATCAAGAAAAAAAGTATGGTCACTTCTTTGACTTCAAATAGTGATGTGGACATGAAAAGGAAATGGAGCCAAAAACGATATAAAGTACACTATAGGAAACAATTTCTATATACCATATATACTATTTACAGTATTCCCTTGTCTCCCTACAGCCCATATCTGTAAATGAGATTTATTTTATCTTTGTATGTTTATCAGGTAAACCAATGTCACTAAATAAATAAACAAATAAATAAATAACTAGGAAGAACTTAGGAAAGTAACTTTAACAGGTTAAGTACAGTATCTTAACATTGTTGAACTGTTGTCTTTTACTGTTATAATTAATGGCTTTGGAGGAGGCAATGCATGATGAGTCATGAAAAGGTGTGGGGCTTAGGATCTGGTTTTTGCTTCATTCAAAGGTGGCAACCCTAAATTAGTTAGTTTTTTTTGTTGACGGGTAAGTGCACTAGACAAATCCTGCCTATTTTTAGGCACGACCCAGGGAGGATACAGATGAATGCCAACTGACCTTGAACCAGATTAAGCTGTTGGTGGTATTTTTAGTGAATGAGGAAATTTGCCCGGACACCGGGGAAATTCCCCTACTTCCTGTGAGCAGGGGGGACCCATTTTCTGGTGGGACCAAGATGGCGGAGGAGGAGGAGGACGTCTGCTTGGTGGGAGAGCTAGCCTCTGCTCCCACTGTTAATGCTAAGGAGGCTGTCACCGCTAATATTGTGGATATGGACTCTGATACCGAGTTTCAGGATGCATCGTTTCTTTGGGAGGATTCAGTTACTTTTGTTGAACACCAAGAGGAGAAGTCGTTTACTTTGTTTAAACCTGACAATGTACAAGAACTTGGTACTATGAAGGAAGGGTCAGCGCTCACGTCAGTACCAGTGAAGCCTGATATGCATTTGACGTGCGCTACATTACCCCCTGTCAGCAGCGAGGCTGCTCCTGTAATACCTACGGCTGAATTAGCTTCTTCAGGAGGCTCTGAGGAGCGCGGTGAGTTATTGACATCTAACATGGATATTTTGGATCTTACTGATGCTGTTCTTGTGACGACTACCAAGGGCTCTGCACTCCAAAGCGAAAGGTTACGGCTTTCAGAGCTTCATCCCCTTACCAAACTAACTCCTCTTGTAAAAGTAGCAGGGGTGTTAAATGAGGCTTGCTTACCAGAAAATAGTGTGGAGCTTCAAGCGACTGCAGAGTGTTTACCAGATAGACTCCAGCAGGAAAAACAATGCTTTGACAACAATAACTCAACTTCTGTCAAACTCTTGACTCCAGTATTAGACTCCAAAGGCCCTGAGGGGCGTGGTCACATTCCAGATAATCTCACTCTCATTCCGGGAGTGTCTGACTCTTCAGCTGCTTCTCTGCAGGCTGGCAGTAAAATCGCGAATATTAGCGAGTGCCTACAGTCTGAGAAGCCACTGCCTGATTTAAAAGAAAAAAGCCTCTTTACTCTTGAACAACAAACTTTTCCTTTGGGGTTTTCTTCCACTGCATTCACTCAGAACGAGTCTGCACCTTTAAGCAAATCAGCTGGGTTTGTGCTGAAAAACCCTATTGCTGTGGAAACTCAAGGGCAGCCTAATATTATCTACCAGTCCTCAGCCATCTCCAAATTGGGCGACTGAATTTTCTTTTCTGATAAGATTATATCTAAACAGCCAAAACAAAATATTACACAACCTACTGTAACAGTCTCTTCCTCTATAACTAGTGAAATGACTCAGGAGTCCTGGTCTCCAGACAAAGCTCTTATGGGGGCCGGTTGGACACAGGCTCCAACAGGCGTTTGGAAGCCTGATCCGGCCTGGGATACAGATTTTTCCCTTTCACAGCACTCCCCTGAGTGGAAACCAGTTACCCAGCAGAAGGTTTTGACTGACAGTTTCCACGTTATAACAGAAGTGGCTGAGACATCACGACCTCCTTCTGCTGTTGAAATTCCTGTGGTACAGGCTTCAGTACCTTCCACTTCAAAATTAGACTTACCTCCCCGGGAGAAGGATTCTTCATCACAGAAGTCCTCCTTACCAAAACCCCCTTTCCAGAAACCTCTTATGTCAGAACTATTTTCCACCTCAAAGAGGGAAGCAGCACCTCGACAGAATGCAGTCCGTATACGTTATAAAGGGGGTTTGGAAAATAGGCCGGACAGATACTATGTGGGGAAAACGCTACTAAAAGATTCTCTGCATTTTACTCCACAGGATGTTTTCGCTTTTATTAACATTTCTGGAGAGGACAACTTTGATATCAGTTTTCGGACACCTCATGGTTTGGATTTGTTTTGGGATCGATATAGTCAGGTGAGTTCTCTCCCACATGGACCCCTTTTGGTTTTACCTCTTTCTAAGCCATTAATAAAATTTGTTACAGTTATGTTTAGGAATGAGGGGTCCATGTGGAAGACATCACCTTCTGGTTATCTCAGAAATGTGAGGTATTAAGTAGCCGGAACCTATTTAGATTCGAATGTTTTTGGACAGGGGCTGGAAATACAAAATTAAGCTGAGGCAATCTGAATCTGGGTGGAACACATTCAATTCCTTTTTGTTGGGAAGAGATAGAGGGTTTGTTTTATGGAGGACAGCCCGTGCTTGCTATAAATGTGGGTCTAGGATACATCTTTCAAGTGTTTGTGATCAGCCACGTTGTGACAATTCGAGGGGAAGTGGGGCATGTAACCATGCAATGTATTAATAATTCTAGGTGTGATCTCTGTGAAGAGTCTGGCCATGGTTTTCGTGAATGTTCTTGAGCTGCAAGAACAAGGCATCTTATAAGCCCAGACCTTCTAATTCAGAAGGCCCAGGATGCGGCTGCCCCCGCCCTCCCCTTTTCTTCCTTACCGCTGTTACCATCTCCTTCCCTTAATAAAAAAAAAAAAGAGTCTACTGGTACAGATTCTACCACCTTTATTTCTTCCAGGAAACCTGACAAAGTAGTACAAATACCGGACTCTGGACCGGTGGAGGAAAAAAACCTTGCATGGGTCCACCTGGTCCTTTAGAATTTCCTCCGGTATGCTACACTGAGGAGGTATCTGAGGTTGCTGGAAAGGAGTCTGGGGTTCCAGTCCCTGGGTCACCTTTGCCTAGACGAAGATCAGCTCGGAATTTGCATCCCAAATCTCCCCATTCTGCTCCCATCACAGAAACCAGTAATTCATATGCGGCCCTTTTTACCCCATGGGGGGATACAGAGATGGAATTGGGAGATTCAGACTCTCAAAAATCCTCTTTCTCCACTCTGTCACAAACAGTGGATACTTATAAAGAGAAGAAAAGAAAAAAGGAAAAATAGAGGGTCTGACTATATTTTTGTAACTTACAATGAGGTTTTTCTGGGGCTCCTTAAATACTCATAGCTTGCTAAATACCACTAAAAGGCAGGCTCTTTTTCATTATCTACACGATCAACATATATCTGTGTGTTTTTTACAGGAAACATGGATGCACTCTGTAGAACAGTTAACTTCTTTCAAGCGGGATTGGGTTTGGGGACCTTCCTTTTGGTCCTTTGGAATAGATAGAGCAGATGGCATAGGCATTATTTTCACTTCATTTTCTTTCACACTGCATAATTTAATTGACCTTATACCGGGTAGAGTTTTGATATTGGACGGGAAATGGCATGGTACGTGCTATCGTTTCATTAATATTTATAGCCCTCAAACAAAAGCCGGTAGAGTGACCTGTTTCAAAACCATACAACCTTTCTTGGTGATATCTGTTAAGGTACTATGGGGTGGGGATTTTTAACTGCACAATTACTGATTTGCCCAAACAGAATAAAAAAATATATTGTGATTCACATGCATTAGTTAACATTGTTAAATTGGCTGGTCTACTCAACTGCATTTCCTTTCTTCCCAAGGACTTCAATATTCCTTTAGAAAAGGGAACATTTTTCTTTAATAGATTATATGTTGGTTTCCTTCTATGCAAATTAACTCTTTGAAATGATTCCTTGTGAATTCTCGGATCATTCCTTTTATTATGCAAATGCCAGTTACCAGGTTCCCTTGAGCATAGGCAGGTTAGATGGAAACTTAATAATTCCATCCTAGACTTACCCCATATACAGTCAGGGTGAAATATATCTTAAAGCCAGATTGTCAGTGGTCTTCCTTTATTCTGATTTAGGGACTGGTGGCTGGAGACCAAGGCTGATTTACGAATTGGTTTAAAAACAAGGGTAAAACGAAAATCATAATTTTTAAAATACTTTTCTTAGACAGCAGCTCCAGAGACTCACTACGATTGCATATACTTCTCAAGGTGACTATTTTGATCAAATTGTTAAGTTGCAGGAAGAAATGAGGGTATTTCAGTACAACAGAGCTAAGACGTTGCAAGCTATTCTCACTAATGGTGTAAAAATCCTCTATGGGGATCCTTTGAAGCTTGTAAAACCTAGGATTCCTCTAATATGGACTCATTAAAGAAGCCTGATAATTCTATGGCTATAACTGTTCCACAGTTAAGGAATTAATTATAAGTCATTTTGGTCTTTAGAACCTTCCTCCCGATTCTGGATAAATCCATGCTTTCATATTTGAGTGTCATTAACGCTCCTCTGAGTTAACAGCAGCCTCTAAATTATTGGAACCCATTTCTCAAGAGGAAATTTTAAATGTTATCACGAATTTAAAACCAAACATTTCACCAAGAATGGATGCTTATCCAATAATTTGTATAAAGCCTTTCTACTAAGCTGGTTCAATGTCTCTTTATTTTATTCAGTATTTTATTAAGAATACTGTGTTTTTCCCTCATTTTCTGACGGATTATTAGTTTATTTATTTAAATCGAGGATAAACATAATATTAAGAATTGGCGCCTATTACCCTCCTTAATTCAGATTACAAAATCTTTACCAGTATTTTGAATAATCGACTAAAAACTATGCCAGGTTGGTGATTTCCTTCCAATTTAGTGGGATACCAGAAAGAAGGATTCAATCAGCACTAATGATTGTGCGTGATGTCATTGAACACCTCTCTGTATCGGGCATAGTTAATTGTATGGTCGTGTGAATTTAGAAAAAGCTTTTGATGAAATACATTTACCCTTTTGTTTTAACCTTAGAACATTACAGGGGTTCCAGCGCAAATAATTAATTTAATTAAAATGTTATACAAACATAATCGGTCTTTCCTTTTTGAAAGGTAGCACGGCTGAAAGTTTTTTATACATACAGGAGTCGTCAGGTTGTCCTCTGCCCTCTGCTTTATATATTTTCATTAGATCCACTATTGCAGAAATTAATCACTGTTCAACAATGGACTGGAATTTCAGATAATTTATCCCAGGATCAGCAACTCTTATTACAGGCCTATGCCAATGATTTAATTTTGTATTTTTCTGATCCGACTTCTGTGCATATGTTTTAGAAGCTTTTGATGACTTTCAAAAGTGTCTAATGCCAAATTGAATTGCATAAAACAAAAGGGTTGTTTATTGGAGCAATGGGTCCAGCTGAGGTTATGCAGGAGGATATCCATATTACACGAACCCCCTTAAAATTTTGGGTATCCTGTTTGGTCCTCAGAATATGCCAGCTGAAAACTGGGAATTGGCTCTTCAGGTTGTGGAAAATAAGGTAAATAGATGGAAGAAGTGGAAACTTTCAAAACTAAAACGCATACATGTGATTAAACAGTTTCTTTTGCCCTGTCTGCAGTACATAGCCATGATTTTCCCGCCCCAGTTAACTTAGAAACAAGGGTTTATTGTTTATTTTTTCAAATGCTTTGGGGTAACCGTTTAAATCCGGTAAAGAGATGTTATACCTATTTGAATGTAAAAACAGGAGGACTTGGGATGGTGGACCCTGTTGTTTTTGTACATTCCCTATTTATTATGTGTACAGTTAAGAGTGGTTTAAGCGTAGTAAAAGGGATTGAGGGAAAATGGATTTTTAGATCTCTGGGCAAATATTTTATGAATTGGCATATTTTGGCCCCTAAATTGCACCCTCGTATCCCTATTCCCCCATATTTTCGGCCAGCTGCTAAAAAATTGTACAGATGGGGAATAACAAGAGAGTTAATTTTGAATAATAACATGAAGGGATTTTACCAATTAATAATGGCTAACTTGTACCCTCAAGATCCGTGCTTTAAGAATTGTCCTTCAACCCTCAATTCTAAGGTATTGGCCCAGCTGAATAATTTCAGATTGCCTCATATACAATGGGAAGACATGATGGTTGATTGTTTATGCCGCTTGAATGTTCGGGTAATGCCAAATATAAGGCAATAGAAGAAAGGAACTGCCCCTATCTGGACTGCATAAATTTGGAGGAGTCAATGGAGCATTTTTCCTACAATGTTCTTATTCCAAGGTTTGTGGACTTATTTGGCAACTTTATGGGGCTTCAAATGGCTTACTCTTCTTTCATATGATGTTTTGATCCTAGGATGTTATCCTGCAAGCCTTTCTTATTTTCATGAGGGACATTGTCTTTATTTTCTATGTTGCTTACAGTTTTATTTATGGCAAGCTAGATGCCAATGAGTAATATACAAAGGAAAATGCCTTATATTTGTTTAGCATCTTGGTTACAAATGAACTTTCAAAATGTATTCCCAGAATGCACAGAGGTTAGCTCCTGCTACGCTCCTGAAGTGGTGGAAAGGGTTTCTTCATTTTATAAAGTTTAAGTAATGTTTTGTTCCTTTCTAATGAATTTCTTTTTGCTTTATAGGATTTATTGCTTATTTTTGTATTTTTCTTCACAGTAGCTTGCATCTATATTGTATGATTAGTTTTTAAGTTTACTGTGTTGCTCTGTTATGTTTGTTATTTCAATAAAAACTCCCCTACTCTTTTCGATAAGTGCCATGGGATCTTTAACATCCACCTGAACTACCACCAATCCAGGCAGATGGGACCTCGGTTTAACATCTCATCTGACAGACGGCACCTCAGAAGTGCAGCACCCCTCTCATGCTGCACTACACTGTCAGTACTGGGATATTAACACAAGTGCCAGATGTGGGAACTGAACCCACAGCCCTCTGATCTCCCGGCCTCAGAGGCGAGTGTGCTACCTACTGAGCCACTGACACTTACAAATAGTACAGCTTCTCAAGCCTAAGTCCCCTAACACTGACCATGAAGGACAACTGAAGAAACATATTTTAAAGAGCAAAAAAAAAAAAAAGAAAGAAAATTACGTACCTACCGTAATTCTGATCTTCTCTTGTATCTTCACCATTCATTACTTACTGGGTGTTAGCGGAGCGCGCACCACTCCGAAACTTTTTTTAAAGTTTGCCTAACGGCACCGCCCTCGAGTGGCACGTCATGCGTGAGGGCGGCGTTAGTAGCGACCGACTCCTCCTCAAACTCAGTTCTGTGAGCAGAGAGGCAAAAGTGAGAGCAGAGAATATAGACAGCGAGGCAAGATAGCCGAGGATAGCAAAACAAGGAAGAATGAACTGAAAAGGAATAAGCCGATGGAGGAAGGACAGAGGAGATAAAGTATCCTAGCCTAGGGACTGCAGGGCCTCCTTACCTGGCGACTCTAGGAGGAGAGATAAAGTAAGGAGATGAGAAAATAGAAGAAGAAGAAGAAAGAAGAGAGATGGGATGTTGAAGGGACCAGAATGCCTAAGAGCATAGTTAGCTTGAGCTGAAGGCTCGACTAAGAGGAAGCAAGAATCCCGGAGATAGAGCTGAAGAAGGTTCACCAAACCCGCTAGACAGACTCTGGAGGCATAGTCCTTATCCTCAACATGCCATTGTTGTTGATACCCCTCGGGTTCCTGGCGCGACAGGCCTAGAATTCGAGGACACCCGAGGAGGAAAAGGAACCCCAGGCAGGGAGAGTGCTGCCTGGGACTTAGAAAAGAAAATGTAAGCCTTTCAGGCATTTTAAGCATAGAAATGGGACTCAGACAGACTGGCCAAGGCTTAGGCTGGCCGGGATTGGATATGGTCAGCACAGCTCTTCTGTAAAAATTGTCCAGGAGGACACTTAAAAGGAGAAACCAATATGCAAACTAGCGAGAAGGGAGATTACCTTCTCATTTCCCCTCTTGTTTGTTTTCCTTTTACAGAAGAAATTTGAGGTTGGTTGCATGACCCCAAAACCAAGGTGCCTATAGCAGTCGAAAAGAGTTCCTCAGCATTTTTTCCTTTTTTTTTTAAAAGAAAAAGGAACAGCGTGCCGTTCCTCTGCTCTGCAGGGCAAGACTGGGGGTTGATTCAGGGCAATATCTGGAACACGGGATTGCAGGATCAACTGAATAGCCTGAACCAGGCCAAAACCCCAGAGATATCTTGTCAGGATAACGGCAAGAGATAGTTGTGCAGTCTGATCGCCAATGCAATCCACGAGATGGCCCACAAATCTTAGAGTAATTAATTTTCTGGAAAATTAGAACCCCAAAAAAGAAGGATTTTTATTTTATTTTATTTTTGAAAAATTAAGCAATTTTCCTAGTTTTTAAGAAAACATTTTTTTTTTTTTTTTGCAGAGAGAGAGGAAGGAGGCGGAGGTGGAGAAGCCACAGGAAGAGGCCACTGAGGGATGGTGGGCGGGAGTAAGTAATGAATGGTGAAGATACAAGAAGATCAGGAATTACGTAGATGCGTAATTTCATATCTTCCTTGTCAATCTTCACCATTCATTACTCCTGGTGATACAAGCTCCTCTTCCCTGGAGGGGAAGAGGTAATACCCTGAGGGAACAAGACCCCAGCCTTCTGCTGGTGAGAAGGCAGAAGGAGAAGACCCTGGCTTATTCAGAAAGCCTAAGTGGGAGAAGAGCTAGGAATTGCCTCCCGAAGGCGAGGGAGACGGAGGAGCCCTGTAAAAGTCTCTAGCTCTGGAAGAAAAGAGCAGGTCCCCGGAAGCGGGGCGAATCACCCTACGCCGGGCCAGGGTGACAACCTGGAAAAGACGAAGCCATGCCGTCCGCCTGATGCAGATCGCTGTCCCCGCAAGCCTGGAAGCCACCTCATTGGCTCATAAGATGCCCTTGCTTGGTGTCTTGCCAGCTCCAGGCCTACAGAGGAGAGGGCAACGGCTTGTCTGGTTTGCTCCGTGTCAGGCATAGATGCAGCAGCTGGGACATCATCGACCACAAATGCGGTTATAGGCAGCGTGGTGAGCTGATGTGATGCAATACATGCACTCGTCACGAGGAAGAAGAGAACACTCTTACGCTAGCGTTCGAACTGGAAGAGTCCGAATCCGGGTGGGCGGGTGATCAGGCAACGGCGTCCAGAAGGAGTATCCAGGTATACCAAACCTGAGGACGGGTTGGGAAGGGAACCTAGAGACTCAGAGGGGGCACAATACCTACGCTGGCAGTCCGCCGGGGCTGGGGAAGAAGCGGCAGGGAACTGCCAGGACCGGATAGACGCCTCCTGGAAGGGGATAGGCCAGGAAGGTACCACCAGATGCTGGGCACTGAATTCACCAAGGAATTCACGCGTCTCCCGTTCGGTATTGTCTCTCCGAACATAGGAAATCCGGAGATCCCTCACCATCCTCGAGAGGAAACGCTGATATTCTGTGAAATCAGCATCGGAGGACAGATGAGCAGGGGGTTCCTCTCCCTCAGAGGAGGGAGACGAGGATGATGGGGAGCTGGAATGCTCAGAGGATTCCTGCGGCGGTGGGGAGAGTCGAAAGACCCGCTCATGCATGTATCTAACATATGAGGGGAAGGCGCTGCAGAACCTCTGAACTGCTCCCAGGATAACGGACCCGTAGGACCGACATGGCCCGGGAGGCGGGGTGGTGAAGGCAGAGATGGGCACCTCCGAGGAGGCAACTGCTCTCTGCGAGGGCTCTGGAATCGGGAAAGGAGCCCTAGTAGGAGGGATCCCGGATATCAAACCAGGCCATGAAGCGGAACTCTGGGAGAGCGGAGCCTGGAAGAGCCCTGGGAAGAAACTCCCCTGCGACAGCCTTGGGACTGCATGGATCCAGAAGGCAGTCCGCTAGCACCGGCGGAGGACACCCTAGAACCCTGGGGAGGGACGGGGCTCTGCCTCGGCTCCTGGCCACCCCCGAGGTGGCCAAAGAAGACCAGACAGCAGGCCGCCTGCCCTCAACCCTCCCAGTTCGAGGGGCCTCCTCCTCGACTAGCGTCCCCTGTCCCTGGGAGGCAACAGCACCCCGGGGTAACCCGTCACGAGCCTCCAGAGAGGAGCCTCCCCTCCGCCACACGTCTGCCCCGGGACTCGGCCACCCCAGCCGAGGAACCCTCAGGAGACAGTCGGGGGACAGAGGAGAGGCCCGCTGCGCCGCCTGGTACCCCTAGCCACCGAGGACCCAGATCCCGAAGAATGGGGTGCCAGGATGGGTCCACATCTGAGTCATCGTCCTCAGGAGGGGCCGAGACCACAGGACCTCGATGCTGGCCATCCCAGGAGTCCCCGAGGCCACGGGGCCTTGACAGCCCGGTACCAAGAGACACCGCTCGCCCCCACGCCGGCAGCAGGAAGAGGCTAACCCACACACCCCAGCGGCTCCGGCAGGCCGGCACCGCCGAGGAAGAAACCCAGCGGCGCCCGCCGGCGCGTCCGGGCGGGCCAGCACCGTCGGCAGTGCCGCCATGTCCACCGGCACCCGTGAAGCAGCGCCGAGGCCAGCAGCACCGCCAAGCGCCGCTCAATCACG
The DNA here is from genome assembly GCA_016271365.2 of Neoceratodus forsteri. Taxonomy (NCBI): domain Eukaryota; kingdom Metazoa; phylum Chordata; order Ceratodontiformes; family Ceratodontidae; genus Neoceratodus; species Neoceratodus forsteri. The sequence continues at coordinate 126,161,232 of JADMNL010000028.1, read as the reverse complement.
GCACCGCAGCGGCGCGGGATCCAGCGCCGCCCGATCACGGCGCCCTGACCACGGCGCCGGGATCCCAGCGGGCGCCGGGCGGCGCTGCTTGATCACCGCACGCGAGACGGTGCCGGGATCGAAATAGGCGCCGCGCGGCATCGAGACCCACCAGCCGGGCCCAAAGCCAAGGGCCTCGACACGGAGGCCTGCACCTCCGAAAGGTGACTGCCGGCGGTGTCAGCGCTGCGGCCCGGAGAGCTCAGCACGCTCCCCAACACCGTGGAAGGGCCTCCTCCTCGGCAAGATAGGATGAGAAACCCCTCCTCCTTGGACCGTATAGGCCGGGAGGGACCAGGGAAGAGCCTAAAGATCTCGCCGAATTCCCGTGGACGCCGTCCCAAAAAGTCGTGAGGGCCTTGCCAAGCTTGAAGCGAGGACTTGAGGACTGACGTCCATCGAGAAACAGGCGTCGCGCGAATCCATATCATGGTTAGGTCCCAGCAGCGAAGGCAAGCGTCATGCCGGTCCAAGGCGGAGAAATGCCGGCCACAGGAGCACCGGCGCATAGGGCGTGGCCCGTCTTGAAGCAACAGCTCCAGGGCAGGACAAACCAACGAGACTAAAACACAGTAGGAAATACACCCGGCGCCCGAAAGAAAGAAAAGAACAGTCTTACCGTATCGGCGTCGAGTGTCAGGAAAAACGGAGTCGGAAACTACTACAACTACCAGCGCTACGCGTGGACAGGTGCTGCCTCGACGGCGGGAGAAACAGAACTGAGTTGGAGGAGGAGTCGGTCGCTACTAACGGCCGCCCCTCGCGCATGACGTCACTCTCGAGGGCGGTGCCGTTAGGCAAACTAAAAAAAAAGCTCCCGTGGCGGGTGCGCTCCTCCGGCTAACACCCAGGAAGTAATGAATGGTGAAGATTGACAAGGGAAGATCAACAACAAAGCAGATGATTCTTCCTCTGCTTGCAACACCCAAGGCAAGAATTAGCTAAGACATCCTGCCCACCTTCCCCCTCTTAAAGGCACATGCCTACATTATCCCAAAGAATACCAAGGCATACAAAAGGGACCAGAATAAATAAATAAAAATAAATAAATAAAACACAGTACTGTATTATATTGGGTCAATATACAAGGAGGTTTGATTACAGTAAAATAACTATTTGGGAAATAGTGTACTTTAATAGTCATTTCTTTTACTGCTAGCCACAGTTTCCTTTTCTTAATGGCATAGTCACATATTAAGGAGCCACTACTATGTACTGTGTATGACAAAGTAATGCATACTAATGTGAATGCATGACTTAGCCCCATTAATTTTATACAAAAAAAAGGCTTGAACAACATAATTTATCATATTTTTGAAATTTAAAGGATGCTAAATTTAAAGGATGCTAACAGAGCCATGTATTGTCAGAGATCCTTCACAGATGACCAAATATATTCCACAGCCACAGGAGCGCAGTACATCAGGGGCTACAAAATAATAAAAGGCTCTCATTCCTTAAATGGGCATATACTCTTCAGTCCCCCTACATGCTGTCCAGAACAAGCATACCACTTTACTATGGTGCCGGATGACCTGGAGTCCCTGCCAGCAGCTCCAGAGTCTATCCACTATTAAATGAGAAAGTGGCCACCTTAGAACATCAGGAGTACCCTACCATCCTGCCAGCATACCGGACTGCTAAAACACTAAGTAATGTGCCTGAGTTCCCCATTACAATTATAGTAGCACCTAACGTTCTCACTCAAGACATAACTACACAACAGTTTCTGAATAATTTTCTCGGTCCCTCTGTGCCTCACCTCAAAATGACGTGCTCTCAATAGGTTTTTATGGCACATTATGTCTTTTAAACCCACTACCTTCTTCTATCAAAAGGTAGAGGAAACTCCTCTATCATCTACCCGACTCAAACACCACAAACAAAGTAAGTCTCATGAGGAAGAGGAACATTGAGGGACTAACTTAACTTGCCTATCCGGATTGGCAGCTGTGACAAATATTATCATGAGACTTGCTGCTGTGATCTTGGATAAGTTCTCCACTCCCCCCTTATCTATGCAGGATTAAGGGTGTAGGCAGCCGCCAGACAGTGTAGATTGACTGACAGCCACTGCCGCCATCTTGTGGAGTGTGCAACTATGCTCACAAATGTCCAACCAGCACAGAGGGCATTGGTTAAAAGCACCAACCGATCTGCAATTGCAGACCACAATGTGAATAATTAAATATACAGGCAATGATTCGAAAATCAATTAATAATGGGGTAGATACATTGGGGGCAGCACTGTTACCACAGCAGTGGGCAAGACTGCAAAACACTGAGTCCCTCACTCACTCTAGCCACATTTATAGGGTCAGTGCACACTTTAATGCACAGGCACAATAATAGCCTATGCGGTGCAGAACATTATTGATTACTGGGCAGGAAAAAAATTAAGGAAATAATAAACAAAACAATATATCTAATCCCCACCAACACCACTCTTTCTGTGTATCCTTTCTCAACTTACTACAATGGCCAAAACAAAGAGTGGCAGCCAATGCAATGTGCTGCTAGCCCCACAACAACTAAGCATACTGTGTGCATCAGATGCAGAAGATGCACCCATGCCATCTGACCAGGAGGATGCTGGGAAGGACACCAATGGAAACACAAAAGACAAGGCACAAACAGATATGCCACCTGCAATCCCAAATCCTCCGCTGGGCAGGATTTAGACACAGCAACAATTCCCCACCAAAATAATCAACCGATGCAGGTACAACTAGTGTAAAACACCATGTGAAATAAAGTCAGGTACCGGCAGTGCCAGAACCCCACTCACTATAGCTGGATTCAGAAATGCACTCCGATCTAGAAACAGAGCAGGAGGTGGTTATACAAACACTAACATCCATATGGTGTTTGCCTGATCAGATGCAGCCATGAATGCGAAATACAAAGGCAGGGGTGGGGTTTGTCACCAACTCCTACCCACTACCCAAGCTAATCCCACATCTTAATGGCACACTGCCCATGCGATTTGCCTGCTAATAATGCCATGTACCCTTGAGTAGCCTCTACATAGTGGCCACTCCACTGGGAAGCCTAGAAAAGTGGTACATGCAAGAATTAAAAAAATGGCCATAAATATTCTGTAAATCAGGGCACTGTCCTGCGCACCACTGCAATTCACAAGGCTAGTTAGAAAAAATGGAAATTACCTCATGAGCTCGGGCAATCAGGTTATCATCTCCTATATCAACAGGCAAGGAGGAACAAAGGGCAGAGCCATGCAAAGAGAGGCTCAAGACTCATTCCTTGGACACAAAAAACATGTTGAGCGTATCAGCCATACACTTTGGCAAGCAGGCTGAACACCACCGCAGATTGGCTAAGTCACCAGTTAATACATCTGGGAGAGTGGAAGACTCATTCCAACATATTCCAAATGATAACAGACACTGGGGACCAATAAAAATAAACTTAATGGCCACCAAAATAAATACAACCTCTAACATACTTCTCATTCTTCAGCAAGGTCCAGATAAAGGACTATCTCCAGCATCCCTAACAGTACAAGTGGCAGCAATCGTCCAATCTATATCCTAAGATAAAACAATGGACCACTCTCTGGGACCTCAACTTAGTACCCAGGGCAATGACAACTCACCATCTGAATCTCTAGAGTCACTACCACTCAAAGGAAAACAATCCTTATGGTCACTATATGTTCAGCTAGATGAATAAGCAAACTACAAGCATTATCCACAGACTGCCTTATCTGGTATTTCATGAGGACAAGATCAACTAAAAGTTGATCCCTTCCTTTCTGCCTAAAATATGCACACTTTTTCACACCACACAAAATATCAAAATACCTGTCTATATGCCTGCAGACAAGGTAGATAGGGAGCCTCAACATCATCTGCTAGCCATAAGGAGATTAATGTAAACTTACATCACAAGAACAGCAGACATATGGCACATATTGGCTTAAAGATCATGTGCAACGGTTTTTACACATTTTTTTATAAAAGCATAAAAAGCTGAAATTAAAGTCCCTGTATCATGATTAGTGTTTCCTAATAATGTCATGCTGTTTGGTTTTGTAGTTTTCTTTAAATTAGTATTTGTTAACTTGCTCTACAGTAGCTGAAAACAGTTGAGTTATTTCTGTCCTCTCAGTCAAACGTAGAGTGCGATGACATCATTTTGGAGTAGCTTGCTGTTTCAGAGTCCCAATCAGAGCAGTAGTTTGTAGAGTTAATGGTTTGCTGAGCTCTCCAACGTTTCTTACAAACACAGTCTCTGGCTTGTGTTTAGATAGATCAGCTTAAAATATATCATTATCTTCTCATAAAAAGCAGATCATTTTAATTTCAGTGCTGAATTAAAGTAGTGGAAATCTTTCTCTGTGAGAAATCAGCTTGTCTGCATCACAGCTTTCAGTTCTTTATAATCAAAAATCAGATTTTTTTCTAACTAGGTAACACAGGCCTATTAAATGAATATAAAATAAATCTAAATTTTGTTAATTCACAGAAACAGTTTGTCTTTGATGTAGCCTTCATAAGTACATTCATGTAAGAACATTTTTTATGTCAGATTGACAAACAGTACATGTGCTTGAAATACTGTAGCAGATTGTGACAGGCACCTGTCAGAACTCATACATTTCAGTTCTTTGGTGGTTTCTGTGTGAAAATACATCATGTTAGGTATAACTAGAAACACTATGTGGCATTCTGATGCACCGTGTCTCTGCCTCACAGTTGAGGCAGCTGCAGTCTATTACCATCAGTCCCTGCCCCACAAGCCCCCTGCCTTCTGTTCCACATTTGAGGTTGCTGCATCCTGCTGCCCACCATCTTCTCCCACACAGTCCAGGATCGTGCACCCTGCTGTCTCCATCCCCTGCCTAAAGAATCAGGGCTGCTGTACCCTGCCACCCTCTGCCCAACCAGTTGGTGTTGTTGCACCCTGCTGCCCTCTCTCCCCCACCCTCTCAGTTAGGGAAGCTGCACCTGTTGCCCCTTGTTCCTGTCTCCACAGTCGGGATTGTTGTGCTGTGCTAAGCCCTACAGTGTCAGGTTCCCTGCTTGCACAGCTGGGGCTGCTCTACCATGCCGCCCTAGCCACCAGAGGTGGGGCTTTTGCTACATCCTGCTATTCACTTCTATTGCCCCAAACGGGCAGGGCTGCTGCATCACCTATACCCCATCTCACAGTCAGGGCTGCTGTACCTTGATGCCCTCTGTGTTCTGCTCCACAGTCAAGGTTTCCGCATCATGCTGTTCTCTAGCCCTTGTTGAGACAGGACTGCTGCACCCTCCTCCTTTCTACACAGTTGGGGTTGCTATGGCCTGCTGTACTGTAGAGCCCCATGCCTCTGCAGTTTGGGCTGCTGCCACTTGCCACAAGATTCAGGGCATTTGCTGAACCCTGTTGCATGACCCCACAGTTGAGGTAGTTGCACCTTGCTGTCCCCCTGCCACCAGAGTCGGATCCTTTGCTACACCCTGCTGCCCACATCCCTTGTCCCAAACAGGCATGGCTGCTGCACCTGTCCCCCAGTTTGGGCTGCTGTATCCTGATGCCACCCATATCTCCTGCCTGAACATTCAGAGCTTCTGCACCCTGCTGCCCTCTGTCCCCACCCCCACAGTAAGGGCTACAGCACCTGTTGTCCCCTGTTCCTATCTCCACAGTCAGGGCTGCTATGCTGTGCTACACCCTAGAGTCTCATGCTGCCTGCATCCACAGTTGGGGTGCTGAACCCTGCTATGCACTTCCATTGCCCCCAAAGGGCTGGCCTGCTGCACAATGTGCACCCTGTGCTATTGTCAGGGCTGCTGTACCCTGATGCCCACCTGTGTCCTGCCCCATAGTCAAGGTTTCTGCACCATGCTGTAATTTGTCCTCTGCCACCATTGTGCCCTGCTACACACAACCCCTTGCCTCCACAGCAGGGGACAGGGTGCAACAAATGCCCCTACTCTTGTGCTGCACCCTTCCCAAACAGCTGGGGTTGCTGCACCCTGCTCTCTCTCTCTCACCCTCACAGCCAGAGACACTGCACATGTTGCCCCCTGTTCCTGTCTCAGCAAGGTGTAGCAAAGGATCTGACTCTGGTGGCAGGGGGACAGCAGGGTGCAACTTCCTCAACTGTGGAGGCATGCAATGGGGTGCAGCAAATGCCCTGACTCTTGTTGCACGTGGCAGCATGGTGCAGCAGCCCTAACTGCAGAGGCATGGGGCTGTAGGGCACAGCAGACCATAGCAACCCCATCTGTGTAGAAAGGAGCAGGGTGCAGCAGCCCTGTCAGTAGTGACAAGGGATAGAAGACAGCATAGTGCAGAAACCTCAACTGTGGGGCAGGACACATGGAGCATCAGGGTGCAGCAGCCCTGACTGTGAGATGGGGTACATGTGGTGCAGCAGCCCTGACCATTTGGAGCAATGGAAGTGGGTAGCAGGGTGCAGCAAAAGACCCATCTCTGGTGCTAGGGCAGGATGGTGCAGCAGCCCCAGCTGTGGAGGCAGGAAACCTGGCACTCTAGGGCTTAGCACAGCACAGCAGCCCTTACTGTGGAGACTGGAACAAGGGGCGACAGGTGCAGCATCCCTAACTATGAGGGTAGGGGAGCGAGGGCAGCAGGGTGCAGCAACCTCAATTGCTTGGGCAAGGGGCGGCAGGGTGCAGTAGTCCTGATTCTTTAGGCAGAGGACGGAGGCAGCAGGGTGCATAATCCCCGACTGTGTGGGAGAAGACCGTGGGCAGCAGAGTGCAGCAGCCTTGAATGTGGATCAGAAAGCAGGGGGCGAGGCGGGACTGGTGGCAGTTGACTGCAGCTGCCTCAACTGTGGGCAGAGACACAGTGCATCAGGATGCCACATAGTGTTTTTAGTTATACACGCATACGATGTATGTTCATACAGAAACCACCAAAGAACTGAAATGTGTGAGTTCTGACAGTACATGTGCTTGAAATACTGTAGCAGAGCGTGACAAGCACCTGTTTGTTAATCTGACATGAAAACATTTTTTCTTACATGATTGTTTTTATGAAGGTTACATCAAAGACAAACTTTCTGTGAATGAACAAAATTTAGATTTATTTTATATTCATTAAACAGCCCTGTGTTATATAGTCAAAAAAAATTAAGGTTTGATTAGAAAGAACAGAGCTGTGATACAGACAGTCTGATTTCTCACAGAAAAGATTTCCACTACTTTAATTCAGCATTGAAACTGAAATGATCAGATTTTTAAAGGAAGAGGATGATATATTTAAGCTGGTCTATCTAAACACAGACCAGAGACTGGGTTTGTAAGAAACCTGGAGAGCTCAGCAAACCAAAAACTCTACAGAGTGCTGCTCTGATTGGGAATCCAACAGCAAGCTACTCCAAAATGATGTCATCGCACTCCAAGCTTCACTGAGAGGACATAAATAACTCCACTGTTTTCAGCCACTATTGAGCAAGTTAACAAATGTTGATTTAAAGAAAACCACAAAACCAAACAGCATGAAATCTTCAGGAAACACCAATCACGACACGAGGACTTGAACTGCAGCTTTTTAAGCTTTTAGTAAAAATATGTAAAAACATTGCACATAATCTTTAAGTCTCCCATCTCAGAGGCGAAAAAGCCTCAAATCATACACACAAAAAAAAAAAATCAAGGCCATTTCACCATAACAATAGCCACATCATGGTCCAAGAGAAACATGGCCAGAATAGAGAAAATTTGTGCTGCTGCTACATAGGTATCGACACACACATTCACTAAACACTACAGGGCAGATGTAACCCTGGAAGCAAAACTAACTTTACTTTAAGTTGTGTTGTTAGCAGCAAGATCAAACATAACATAATGGACTGACTACCCACCCTTCTCACTAGGGTACTGCTTTTACATCGAAACCCATGTGTAAGGAGGGTGGAGTGCCTCAGAGATTATCACCCACAATGGTAGTTTACTCACCTAGTAAAGGTGATTGTGGGGGTATACATCTCTGAGGCACTCCACAACCCACCCAGGTAGTCAGTCAGAGACAAAGGACTCAAAGATGAGCTTTAAAATGTAACAATCAGCATGCCGTATGGGTCGGAAATGTTAGATTTGTATAAATAAGAAATAAAGAAAGGACCATCAGGGGCCACAGATTTTTTTGGTAAAACATAACAAATGCCTGTACTATAATTTATTTAACACGCTAAGTTACATATCAGGAAACATTGTGCTGCCTACTAACAAGTCAAAAGTTATTGTTACAGATTAAAGGAAAACTAAACCCAAAACTTGAAAAAATATATGTTGTGCAGTGTGTTTTAATTTGTATGTGAAGTTCTAGTGTTTCCTTTCCTCTGACTGGTGTTAGGAGTTTTCCCAAATTAGCCTGCCTAACTTCGACCCTGGGGATCTTCATCCCTGATAGCTTAATTGTATTTCTTGTTCCCACAGTGCATCTTGTCTCACGTGACTGTGATGTAAGAGAGACCACATATTCAGACACACATGCCAAACTAAATATCTTGAAGCTTTACAAGCTGCACAAAATTACCAGCAGCTAAGTTTTTCAGGACAGTAAAACCTTTAGGATGAGGGTGGTCACCAAGCTGAATTCTACAGATTTTAAAATATAGCCATCTCTATTGTTGTGAACTGACTGTAATGCAATGCTTTCTGCTGGATTTATGGGCTCTGCTACATCACCATCACATGAAACAAGGTGCACTGTAGGACAAAGAAATACAATTAAGCTATTTGATATGGAGATCTCCAGGGGTCATAAAACTACCCTAATGCTAGCAGACTAATTTAGGAAAACCTCCTAATACCAGTCAGAGGGAAGGAAACACTAGAACTTCACATACAAATTAAAACACTCTGCACAACATATATTTTTTCAGGATTTGGGTGTAGTTTTCCTTATACAGCTTTGAAGAATTCAACTGATCCTGGAGAGCAGCATCACAGGAAAGGGGTCAATTTCTTTGAAGTCACATGTGCAACAAGCAATCTATAAGGTGGACACAACCCATGTGTAAGGAGGGTGCAGTGCCTCAGAGATGTATACCCCCACAATCACCTTTCCCAGGTGAGTAAACTACCATTTTACCACGGCTAACTCTTCCATACCCAGTAGAAATTAACATAGATAAGGCCCCCATTAACAATTACTGTAAAGCAGACATTGACAAACAGCAATAAAGTTACCAACATTACAATAAGAGTAGCAATACAACTTCTTAACAGGTACAGTAGACTAACATCCCAAATGACAGCAGCAGCCTGGAGGCATGCTGACTCAGCACCCAGGAAGCCTGGAGAAATAGACCACACCAAAAAGGCACAAAAATACAAATTACTGTGTTACAAAACCTGAAAAACACATAGCTTTCATAGCAATGTTTATTAAATGGTGCTGCCCGTTTTACTTGTGAAAACCACTGCACATGATCTTTAAAGTTTGGAGAAACTGGTCCTATAAGGATGCTGACAGGGAGGACTAGCCAGTGAATCCAGGTTACATCATCACTGGCTCTTCACTAAAACTGGCTTTAAGAACAGGCAGTGAAATCAGGGTTACAGAATAGCTTGTAACTTTAAAATGAAGTAACACAGAAACCTACTTTTGGTATGAGATTTAATGGAGGTATGCTAATTCTAATTCTGCAGTGTAACACTTTTAGATGGACTCCCTGGCATAGCCGTGTTGCTCAGTACCAACAGCTCTCAATAGAAAAGTTTGGCTTCCTTGGGGTCCTCTCACCTCCGGCTCAGACCCAATAAAGGGTAATCTATGGAGAAGATTTATTCTTAGAACATCTGCACACAGAGGTAATGTCTACTAGTAAAGCCATTTTCCAGGTCAGATACTTCATGTCACAAGTAGTCTGATTTGCATCTTATGTTTAGCTCTTGGTCATTGGCACTGTCACTGAGTACATTAATCTTACAGTACTGTATCATGTTTTATTACCTTACTGATGTTTGTCCCAACAGTTCTCCGGACCTTTTTTATCACGTCACTTACGCAGCCTGCTGATTTATTTTATTTAGTTTTTGTTGACCAGGTAAGGTGCACTAGCCATAGCAATGACTATTTTCAGGCATGACTCGGGAGTTTACAGAGACAAAACATCTGATTAACAGAGGCAGAAACAAATACTATACGGTAACAGCATAGACAGTAATAATACAATGTGGGCCAAAAGTAAAGAGTACAAATTGAAAACAATAATGTATAACACAGAATGAAATAAAAGACCAAGTACAAAAATAAAAAACAATTAGCAGTAGTTCAGGAACAGAAGCTGGGGTCAGATATTAGGAGAACAGATAAATATTATAATTGTGTTAAGAGGATATTAAGTAAAGTAGGGAAATGACTTTTGTGGGGAAGCAATAAAGGGCAAGGAGGACAGGATAGGATAAAAGAGAGAAAAAGGCAGAGGGGAAGGGGATGTGGTATACTGGGTTAGGAACAAGAAGGCAACTAAAGGAAGTACAATGTGTGCCAGTTGAGGTGAGAGAGTGCTTATCTGTTGAGGTGAGTGGGTGCATAGATCAGGAGAGAGCTAGGGGGGTTTGAAGCAGGAGCATGAGCAGGAAACCGCAAGATGATCATGAAGCAATTTCTTGAAAGAGGCATGGGATGATGCTAGCCTTATTGATAACGGAAGAGAGTTCCAGTAATAGGGGGCATGACAGGAGAAGGTGCTGGCACCTTTGGCGGAGTGATGTCGAGGATGAGAACAGGGCATTGGCAGTCGGCGAATACCGTATATAGATGGCTGGATGAGAAAGAGTTCCGACAAGGGCTTCCAAGTTTGGTTACAGATGATGCTATCTATGACAGCGCCATATGTAAAGTCTCCGGAGGCAGTGGTGTTTCAACCGATGTGAAGAGGACGCATATCTACATATATGGTTGTAAGCGACATCCCACTTACAAAGATTGATTTTTACCCACTGAGGCAAACACTACGACCCCATAGGTAAGTGACGGAAGGAGTATGTCACGAGCGATGGCAAGCCTAGCTGAGGGAGTAAGCATATAGCTAGATCGGTAGGCCATACCCAGTTTAATGTTAGCCAGCTTACAGGATTGTTGGATGTGGAGATCAAAGTAAAGAGTTGGGTCAAGTATAAGACCACGTTATTTGAAAGAGGGTACCACTTCCACCGGGGACCGTTTTAAGGTAGTGACACAGAAGGTGGGTTGAGAGAGTCTGAGCTTGGCTTTAGAGCCAAATAGCATGCCTTCAGTCTTAGATACATTCAAGACAAGTTTACATAGAAACATAGACTTTGACGGCAGATAAGACCGCTAGGCCCATCTAGTCTGCCCATTTCTACCTACAGGATAGGCCGCAGATCCTAGTTAACTAACAGCCTATATCTTCCTGCCCCCCACAAGAATTGCCTTATGTCTGTCCCATGCATTCTTGAATTCTCCCACAGTTTTAGACCCCACAACTTCCTCAGGAAGACTGTTCCATGCATCCACTACCCTCTCTGTGAAATAATACTTTCTCACATTGCCCCTGAACCGCCCTCCTTCTATCTTTAAATTGTGTCCCCTTGTTCTTGCAAGTCTCTTTTTCTGAAAGATGCTACCCTCTTGGACTTTGTTGATTCCCTGAGGTACTTGAAAGTTTCTATCATGTCCCCTCTCCTTCTTTCCTCAAGGGTATACATATTAAGCTCCTTTAGTCTCTCCTCATACGGCTTCTCTTGCAGACCCTGCACCATTTTAGTTGCCCTCCTCTGGACTGCCTCTATCCTGTCTATGTCCTTGCTGGAGATGGGGTCTCCAGAACTGGACACAGTATTCCAGTTGGGGTCTCACCAACTGTCTGTACAGAGGGATACCAACTTCCTGTTTTCTGCTGCTGATGCCTCTCCCTATGCATCCCAGTATACCCCGGCCCTCCCTACTGCCTTCTCACATTGCTTTCTAACCTTAAGGTCATCTGATATGATTACCCCCAGGTCCCTTTCCTGTTTTGTTGTTGTTACTACCTCCCACCCATTACGTGATTCTTCCCTGGGTTCTTGTTTCCAGGTGCATTATTTTGCACTTTTGCATTGAATCCTAGCTGCCATAATGCCTGACCATTCCTCCAACCTTGCAAGTCCCTTTTCATCCTTTCCACGCCTCCTTGTGTATCAACCCTGTTGCAGATCTTTGTGTCATCTGCAAAAAGGCATACTTTTCCTTCCAGTCCCTCTGCAATGTCACTGATGAAGACATTAAAAAGGACTGGACCCAATACTGAACCCTGCAGTACCCCCACTAGTAACCGCCCTTTCTTCAGAGTGGACTCCATTTACAATTACCTTCTGTGTCCTGTTGTCCAGCCAATGTTTTACCCAGGCTACCACCCTGGGACCCACTCCCAGGCTGGTTAATTTGACTAATAATCTTTTGTGTGGGACTGTGTCAAATGCCTTGCTAAAGTCTAGGTAGGCCATGTCCACAGCCCCTCCCTGGTCTACTACTTTGGTCACCCAGTCAAAGAAATCTATTAGATTCGTCTGACATGACCTTCCCGCTGTGAACCCATGCTGCCTTGGATCCTGTGCTCCACTGACCTCTAGGTACTCAACTATTCTTTCCTTCAGAAGTGACTCCATCACTTTCCCTACCACAGAGGTCAGACTGACAGGTCTGTTTATGTCTGAAAAGCCACTGCTGAATACGTTGAAAGTCAGCGGAAAGTCATAGGTTAATATCCATAATGCTTTTCACACTAGTATAAAGAACAATATCATCAGCATATAGCAAGAAGGCAGACTGGATAGAGTAGGAAGTAATATTGTTTATAAAAATGGAGAAGAGCAGAGGACCAAGAACAGAAGCTTGTGGCACACCAATGTTTATGGTAGCAAAGTCAGACAAGGTGGAGTTGAATTTAACTTGTTGGGTCCGATCTGATAGGTAGCTACCAAACCAAGCAGTGGAGTTTGGTGAATAACATAGGGATCTAAGAGCAGCAAGGAGGGTAGGATGGTCGACCAAGTCAAAAGCTTTAGTCACGTCTATGAAAACAGCACCAGTTACGAAACCAGAATCCATGGCGGAGAGGGTATCAGATGTAAATTTGAGTAATGCAGTGGTAGTAAAGCAGGACCTTTGCGAAACCATGCTGCGCAGTCGTAAGAAGGTCATGTGTTTCAAGAAAGTCTATGATTTGGGAGACTACGATCTTCTCAAGGATTTTGCTGAGGAACGATAATATGGCAATCGGCCTATAGTTGGAGGGGTTTTGACATCACCCTTTTGAAGACTGAGGTAATTCTGGCAGTCTTCCAGAGGTCAGGAACATAGCTGTGACACAGGGAGAGGGTAAAATCTGGCAAGAGGAGCAGCTATATAGGGGCAGCAAGCTTTAGCAGTATAGATTCTAAATTGTCAGAACCAGCTGCAGAGAGATCGGAGATGTTTTGAGTAGTTTAGTACATCCCGATGAGTGACAGAATTGAAATGAAATGTGGGCCCAGAGGCACTGGGTTGGGTATAACAGCATAACAGCACTACGAGGCTGGGAAGTATGATGTAAGTCTGAAAACTGGGCACTGAAAAAGTTTGCGATAGTAGAGGGACTGTTACAGTGAACACCATTTAGAGCCATGTCAGTATGGGTGAGGGCCGGGTTTGAACCTAGGAAGTCTCTTAATGTGGTACCATAATTTTTTGGAGTCACCATAATATTTAGATAAAAGATCTCTGCAGTAGTTGCTCTTAGCCCTTTTGATATCCTTCTTGCAAGAACTGCGGAGTGTCCTATAGGAATTAAGGTCGGCAGGCAACCCTGTCTTTTTATGGAGGAATTAACATTTGTCACGCAGATGAAGTTTAGAGAGAAGGTCAGACTTAAACCACCGGGTATGCTTGTTTTTTACACGACGAGTAATGAGGGGGCAGTGTTTGTCCTGGATCACCAGAAAGCAAGTCAGGAATAGGCTGAGAGCAGTTTGAGGGTCGTCTGATTCAAAGAGAGGGGACCAGCTGATAGTACCAATATCCTGAAAGAAGGACTGTTGGTCAAGATGCGATAATTACGAAATGTGATAAACCGAGGCTTAGACGGGGCCTGGTTTTACCCCGATACAGAAAGTGGGGAATGATCTGAGATGGCATCAGCTAGGGTGCCAGAAAAGATGTTTTCCGGGTGGACAGTCATAATCCAGTCAAGCAGAGTACTGGAGTTGGAATGATGAGCAATTCTAGTGGGGTATAACCGGGTGAAGGTTGAAACTTTGGATCTTGGATAATAGTGTTTCTTGGGAGTTGCCCAGCCAGTTTATATAGAGATCAAAGTATAAGACCCTCATTTCTACCAGAGAGAAGAGAGGTTTGAGCAAGCAGCTCATCAAGGCCTTTTAAACCAGTGGAAGGAGGGTTGGGATCTTTAACATCCGCCTGAGCTACCACCAATATAGGCAGATGGGACCTCGGTTTAACATCTCATCCGAAAGACGGCACCTCAGCAGTGCAGCACCCCTCTCATGCTGCACTACAGTGTCAGTACTGGGATATTAACCCAAGTGCCAGATGTGGGAACTGAACCCACAGCCCTCTGATCTCCCGGCCTCAGAGGCAAGTGTGCTACCTACTGAGCCACTGACACTGACTTTGCTGCAGGTCTGCCAGAAGTGGCTTCACTGTATGTGACAAATAGCTGGTGAACCTCTCCCCGAAATTTCTGCAGTCCTCTCCTCAAAATAGGAGAGCGCTCATCTCAGGTCCAAAGTATGGAGCCCGTACGTGGTCTCCGAAGTGTAATTGGGGTAGTACACTGGCAGAATCAACATATGGTTAAGGTGACACTCTGACACCACCTTTGGAAGGAATTTCAGGTGCGGGCGCAAGACAACCTTGTCCCTGTGGAAGATCAGATAAGGGGGAGTCCACCGAGAGCACCTGGAGCATCCCTGTCCTTCTGGCAGATGTGATAGCCACCAGGAAGGCTGTCTTCCACAAGTGTGACAACACACACTTGTGCATTGATTCGAATGGCTTGCCCATGAGATGTACCAAGACCAGCAGTAGATCCCATGGAGGTGGAGGTTTACACACCGGACAAGATATGTGATCCAGGCCTTTGAAAAAGCACCCAACCACTGTCTCCTGTGTCAAGGTCTGCTGACCGGACCATGCCCGGTAAGCAGAGATGGCTGCCAGATGCACCCTAAGGGTTGTTGACCGAAGACCCCCCTTTGGAGAGCGACCAAAGGTAGTCAAGAATGTTAGCCACTGGGCAGGACAAAAGGTCCAGGCCCTTGCCCTGACACTAAATGGAAAAACTTTTCCACTTGAAGTTATAACACTTCCTGGTCGACTCCTTCCTGGATGCTTCCACTACCATGAGTACATCCTCGGAGAGACCCAAAGCCTGGAACTCTAGCCGCTCAGGTACCAGGCCGTCAGGTGCAGAGATTGAAGGTCTGGGTGGAGAACCTTCCCCTGACTAAGATCAGGTCCGGGCGTGTTGAAAGCCGCCCAGGGTCTGTTGCTGAGGCTGACGAGATTGGATACCAGAACTGGCATGGCCCATCTGGGCTACTAGGATCACCTGTGCCTTGTCCTCTTCATCTTGAGGAGCACCCTGTGGATCAATGGAAATGGACAGAAGGCATAGAGGCAGCCTGGGGTCCACGGCCTCGAGAAGGCATCCCCCTGCAGCGAGCCCTGCTTGGGGGGGGGGGGGCATGAAACAGCCTCAACTTGGTGTTTTCCCTGGAAGCAAACAGGTCCACCATTGATTTGCCCCAGTGGGAGAACAGGCTATAAGTGACCTCTGGATGGAAAGACCACTCATGGATGTCTCGCTATGCGGTTGAGAGCATCCGAATTGATTCGAGCTCCTGCCTCATGGATAGCTAGGAGATCCGCCTCCAGTCAGCTCACGAGTGTCCAGATGCGGAGCGCTTCCCCGCACAGCAGCCAGGAGTGCATGCCGCTCTGCTTGTTGAGGTAGTACATGGTCATCGTGCTGTCCATCTGGACTTGAACCACTTGACCCCGAACCTGAGGAGGGAACGCTGACAGCGCCAGTCTGACCACTCTGAGCTCCAACAGGTTGATGTGGTAACGGAACACCTCGGGGGCCCAGAAAGTACAGTTATGTAACAACTTACCATAACAGCAGATCTTCGAGAGGAGCTCTTGCAGCAGGCTATCACAATTAGGACTATGCCGCAGGCACTAGGACCCTCCGGAAAACTTCTCAGCCAGCAATGCCCGGCAGGGACCACCCCTGACGTTGGCTCCACCCCAACGTCCGCTCTGGTACAAAACGGGACGGGCCCAGCTCCACCCCACTTCCGCCACCAAGTCCCATGAACTAGCCCTGACAGGAGAATGGAGCAAAGCACGAAGATGGAACTCTGTACACCTCAAAGGGGGAAGGAGGGCGGGAAAGAAACGCCTGCTGCAAGAGCTCCTCTCTAAGATCTACTGTTACGGTAACTTCTTATGTAAAGTACAGTTACGTAAGAACTTACCGTAACAGTAGATCTTCGAGAAATGAAAATTACGTACCTACCGTAATTCCTGATCTTCTTGGACGAGTCTCCACCACTCATTCAAACTAGTGTGATTAGCGCCGGAGGCACTAGGACCCATCGGGAGCAAACTTTTTGCTGGAGGGTCGGCGCAAGAGACGGCGCGCCTGGGGCATGCGTGCCAGCGAGCAGCGGCTCGAGCGGCAATGACCATCTCGGCGACGCACCTCCAAACCGCCTCAGTACCGCTTTTACCAAGGAGGTGCAGCGCAAATTAACGTGAAAGAGAAAATCTAATTTTAAAAACGGACATAAGATAGTCCGTGACACCCGCTGTAAGAAGGGTCAGCAAAGAAGTCCTCACGGCCTAAAGATTTGAGGGAGTGAAGACCAACACAGCGTGAGCTCGGGGATGGAGGGAGGGAGCGGGAATGAGTGTTGAGACTCGTCCAAGAAGATCAAGAATTACGGTAGGCAATGCACTTTATATCTTCCTGGACATAAGTCTCCACCACTCATTCACACTCAGTGGGAGAGTACAAGTTGATAATCCCAAAAGGCGGCAGGAGAGCCAGAGCTCACGCTCCTAAGATAGAAGCCCATTAGGATAGTTCTGCCGGGGCTGGAATGTCGCCTGGCATGAACATCCAGTGCATAATGCTTAACGAAGGTATGCACTGAGCTCCAGGTGGCGGCGTTGCAGATATCTCGTAATTGAAATATTGCGAATCTCCGCTAAAGATGCCGCTGATCGCTCTAGTAGAGTGAGCACACTCTACCCTCCAATTTAACTTGAGCCATGGAGTAGCAATGTCGAAGGCATGCCACTAACCATGATGAGATGCATCTAATAGCGACGGGTTGACCCAGCCGGTGTCGCTGAAAGAAACAAACAGTTGCTGAGTCTTGAAAATTCTTGGTTCTATCTAAATAGAACCGCAAGGCTCTCTTAACATCCAAGGAATGAAGAGATCGCTCTTCATTTTGGAAATTAGCTAAGTAAGAGGAAGTACCAGAGGTTGGTTTAGATGGAATTCTGACACAACCTTGGGAAGAAATTTAGATGGGCAATGAAACTACCTTGTCTTTATGGAATACAGTATCACGGAGGGTCCGTCACCAAGGCATGAATCTCCGAGACCCCTGGGCTGAGGTAATGGCCACCAGGAAGGCAGTCTTCCAGGTAAGAAATTTTAGCTCACAGGTAGCTAGGGGCTCAAAGGCTTCTGAGTGAGCATGTCCAGCACCAGGTTAATGTCCCAGGTTGCAATTGGACGCTAACAGGGGTCTGGTATGAAGAATCCTTAAGAAATCTCTTCACTATAGGAAGCTGAGCCAGAGTCAAGGAGGAAACCGCTCATGGAACGCTGAGATGGCACTAAGGTGAACTTTAACTGTGGAGTACTGGAGACCTCAGTTTGATAGGTCCAAAAGATACTCCAGAACCTTGTCAGGAGGACAGGAAAAGGATTCAAGAGGACTTTGCACACCAGAGAGAAAAGCGTTCCATTTGGAAGCGACGTTGGGTGGCTGGCTTCACAGTAGCAGAAGGATGTCCGAGACTCTACGAGAGACGTTGAATCGATTCACTTTACCTCTTCAGGAGTCACGATGAAGGTGAAGTGATTTCAGGTTGGGATGGACCAACGAACCCTGAGTCAAAAGGTTGATTTGCAAGGGAAGTGGTCTCGGAGAGGCTGCCAACATACTGTTGAGCAGAGGAAACCATAGTTGCCAAGGCCAAGAGGGAGCAATGAGAATCATTTTGGTCCCCTGAGACTCGAACTTGAGGAGAACTCTCTGGATTAGAGGGAGCGGTGGAAAGGCGTAAAGAAAACGTTTTGTCCACCGCAGCCTGAACGCATCCTGACTGAAAATGCCAGGCCCTGGATTTCTGGAGCAGAAGAGAGGCAGTTTTGCGTTGAGTGGGGATGCAAAAAGGTCCAGGTCTGGAGTCCCCCACTCTTCGAATAGTGACCGAGCTACGGCTGGATCGAGAGACCACTTCTGAGGGTCTGCCTCCGTTCTGCTGAGGTGATCTGCTAGATCGTTTTGTATACCTGGCAGATAAACCGCCTGAATCAGAGACTTTGTGCTCCAAGCACCACTCCCACACCCTCATTGCTTCCTGCAAAGGGGTAAGAATGAGCACTGCCTTGCTTGTTGATGTAATACATCACAGCTTTGTTGTCCGCTTGAAGGAGAATGTTCTTGGACAAAGGATATCCTTCAGAGCTCGGATCGCAGATGACCGCCTCATCTCCAGGACATTTATGTGGAGAAGAGTTTGAACTGAGTCCATACACCTTGAGTGTGGAGGGAGCGACAGTGAGCTCCCCATTAGCGATCGCCTGTGGTGATGGAGATCTGATGATCCGGGGAGCAAAGGGAACCTTCCAGGAGATTGCCCTCTGAGTCCACTCAGGTGAGAGACCTTCAAGGCTCGCCACCTTGATGGGATAAGACTGGGGTGAGAGGTCGGAGACCACTGAGTGGAGAGCATCCATTGGATGGTTCTCATGTGCAACCGGCCAGGGTACAGTGAACACCGAGGACGCTTATGAGACCCACCATGCGTGTATCGAGAGCTGTAACCGATCGGTTCTCCCGATGTAACGGGCCATCCGAAGGATGTCGAGTCTTCTGTCCTCTGAAGGAAAGCCTTCGCGGAAGAGGTGTCTAGAAGCGTCCCTATGAAAAGGAGCCTCTGGGAGGGCTGCAGTTGTGATTTTTTCAAATTCAGCAGAATTCCCAAGGACGTAAGAAGATGAGAAGTCGTTTGCACGGCTTCCAAGGTCCCTTGGCTGGAAGGGCTTGCTAGAAGCCAATCGTCCAGGTAGGAAAACACTCGGAGTCCGATCTTCCTGAGATGCGCCACGAGAACTGCACAACACTTTGTAAAGACTCGCGGCGCCGAGGATAGCCCAAAAGGCAGGACTCTGAACTGATAATGCTGACCCAGAGCTACAAACCTGAGGAACTTGCAGTGGGTCGGGTGGATGGGGATATGCTGGTAAGCGTCCTGCATATCCAGGGAGGCCAGCCAGTCATGCTGATGCAGCAAGGGTAACAGGGTACCTAGGGAAATCATTTTGAATTTCTCCCTGGGGAGAAATTTGTTTAACTTTCTGAGGTCTAGAATGGGGCGCATTCCCCCAGATTTCTTTGGAACCAGGAAGTAATGGGAGTAGAACCCTGTGCTTCGCAAATGCGGAGGCACCAGTTCTATTGCGCTGTTGCTTAGAAGGCCCTGGATCTCGGTGGTGAGGAGGTCTGACTTGAGAGGTCGACAACCTCGGTTGTCGTCTGGGAGGACAATTCGGGGGGGTTTCCAAAAAATTGAGAGAATAACCCTCGCAAATTATCCGAAAGACCCATTTGTCCGAAGTTATGGACTTCCACTGGTTGTAGAAGTACATCAGACGACCTCCCACCGGAGGAGAAAGTTCCACCGGCAATGTGGATGGAACTTGGGCCAGCACCATAAGGGGCGCTGGGGCTTTAGGCCCCGCGCTTTCTGCCGCTGCTTTGAGGTTGGAGGTTGGCTTTATGGAAGCTTCCCGCCTCTGCCTCAAAGGACTGACGACTATGAAACTGACGCCTGTTCACATGCCCCTAGAGGGAGCAGGCGGAGGTCTGGCCAACTTAATGGCCGACCTAGTCTTCTGAGTGGCCTCTAAGGCTTGTTCCACCTGAGGGCCGAAAAGAAAGGAGCCATCAAAGGGCAGCGCCATTACCTGCTGCTGAGCATCATTCGTGAAGCCAGAAGTACGCAGCCAGGAATGGCGCCAAGTACAAATAACTGCGGCTGCTGAGCGAGAAGCAGTGTCGAAAGCGTCCATAGCGGCTTTGACCTGTTGGTTATTGGACTCAATACCTCTAGTAACGGTCAGAAGAAGCTCTGACTTGGAGTCCGAATCCGAAGAGCTTCAACCATTCTTTTCAAAGAGTGCCACAGGATATACTATACTGAGAAAAATAGCCTTGATAACTGGCAATACGATACTTAGAGGTGGCAGCAAAGACTCTCTTACCTAATGTATCAATCTTACGAGACTTTGTTAATAGGTCGAGCTGTAGTAGTTTGAGGAAGAACGACCTTATCATTCTCTGGGACTACAATAGGATCCGTAAAGGCTTGGGATGCCAAAATGGGGCGATCCTTGGGAGCTGAATACTTTTATCAATGGATTTAGCCACTGAGGGAAAAAGAGCAGGATTATTCCATACCATTTGAGACAGCGCTCAAGGAAGGCTGGACCGAGGAGTCAAACCGTAGGGATCTCCAAGCATGAAGGTACTGGAGTCTTAATATCTTCCCAGGATCGATGTCTGTAGTCTGGAGAAAGAGTGATCTCAGGTTCTTCAACAGAGACTTAAAGGACAGGTCCTCCACCACAGGCTCTGTAGCAAAGAAAGATCCTGTTTCCTCCACTTCATCACCCAACCAAGGTCTGGGTCAGGCTCAACATCATCTCCTGATGGTCCAGGAAGGACTGTTTGGACAGGAAAGGAGGAAAATTAGAGAGGAGGAAATAGCAGAGAAACAAGGAGAGTCCCCGAGGGCCCCGTGCCGAGAAGGCAAATGGGTTAAAATCGGCACCGCAGAGTCGATAGCGGCGCTACCGACGGGCGCCTGCCAGACCACGCGAGGCCGCACGCCTAGCGGCACCAAAATGGCGCCGACAAGCCAACAGACCCCTGCAGAAGGCTTCGGAAACGCCCAGGAACCTGGAAAGCTAGAGAAAGAAAACCAGGAGATAAGGGCATCGTGTGGCCTCGCGCCGCAGCCATGTGAGGGGTGGACACTCAAGCGCGGAGTCACCGCACCAAGAAGGCACCGCGACTCAGGAAGGTCCAACCACCCTACCCGATCGCTGGAGGAGCCTGGGCCCGTGGCAACCGAGCCAGGCAGGAGAGCCAACCTCCGAGCCCATCGCCCATAAGAGCGCCCACTGATGAAATTGCTCATCTGGAGCCCCACCTATAGGCGGGAGGGCTCCGATGTTGAGGATGACGGTCACCAGCAGTTGGCGATCTCAAGAAGGAGAACGGCAACTAGCTACGATAACCAACCCGACGCCAAGACAATACCAGAGGGCTGCACTCGAGTGATGCTTCTTCTTTGACCTGTGTGCTAAGAAGAGCCGAGGCTGAACGGTGCCGAGAATGCGACCGTTTATTTTTATGCCGGCGGGGGGACCGCCCATCCCCCCGGGCATCGGACTGACCGTTGTCAGAACCCCGCTGAGGAGAAGGAGGCTGACCGGACCCAGCCCGCTGAGTGAATAGCTTTACACGAAGTCTCCCTACCATCACCTGACCTGCTCATGGTCGACCCCCAGTAGGCCGAGTGACTTCTTCAAGTGTTGAACTTAGTACCACATACTACTACGCAGATAATGTTACAAAAAAATAAACTGAAAACTATGCGCTAGTTTGAAGTTTGACTCTCGACAGGCGAAGGCGACGCCACTGAAGCCACTCGGCAGTGGAAAAAGGAACTGAGGCGGTTGGAGGGCTCGCCGAGATGGTCATTGCCGAGGCCGCTTTCGCGCCATGCTCGCAGCGCCGTCACCACCCTCCAGCAAAGTTTGCTCCGATGTCCTAGTGCCTCAGCGCCAATCCCACTAGTGTGAATGAGTGGTGGAGACTTATGTCCAGGAAGATCAGCTCTTGCAGCAGGTTACACCATTAGGACCCCACGGAAATTTTCTAGCTAAATATTCAGCCGGGACCGCCTCAACGCCGGGTCCCACCCCTTCAGGCATAGTACATAAGGGGCAGTCTCCCCATAATCTCCAGTTCTCCACCGGAGACTCCCAGCCGCTGGATGACATCAGAAGAGGAGACTGAGGATCCGCCATCAAATGGCAATCAGAGTGGTGTCAAGAACACCTGATCCTAGGATAATGATATTGGAACAACAAAATCTACCTCCAGCGGGGATGGTGGAGGGGGTATCACTGCAAGAGCTGTTCTGAAGATCTACTGTCACGGTAAGTTCTTACGTAACTGTACTATCTTACTTCGAGAAACAGCTCTGCAGCAGGTTACACCTTTAGGACTGATTCCCAAGCAAGCGGAAATCCCACACCATTGGGAGGAGGGAAGGTAGAAATCCTTAGTAAAACCTAAGCCTAGGACAGAAGTCCTTGAAGGGCTGCTAGACCAAAACCTGCTCTTCGCTTCTATGCAACATCCAGGCTATAATGTCTGATGAAGGTGTGCACAGTGCTCCAAGTCGCTGCTGCACAGATGGCTGAGGTGGACATGTTCTTTACGGTGGCAAAGGAGGTGGCCACCCTCCCTTGTGGAATGACTCCTAACACGCGCTTGCGCTTGTTACGCTTCTGGTAACAAAACGTGATACAATGTATGAGGCACCTGGTCAGCGACTGTTTGAAATGGAAGCTCCCATCATCCTGTGGGAAAAGGAGACAAAAAGCTGATCAGATTTTCGAGGAGTTTGGTTCTGGTCAGGTAGTATCAAGACACTTATGCACGCCTAAAGTGTGCAACAGGGCCTCCTCAATTTGAATATTTAGGAAGTACACTGCTAGATCGATGTCCTGCTTAAGAGTGAGAGCTGATGCCACCTTAGGCAGAAACTTTGATTGGTCCATAAGAATACCCTGTCCTGGTGGAAAACAAATAAGAAATTTTTTGGTCAAGTAACAGCAACTAAAACAATGTCTTCCATGTAAGGAGACGAGTCGCAATCCACGGTTGGTTCAAAAGGTGGCAGCGTAAGCTGCTCCAGGACAAAGGGTAAATCCCAAGGCGGAACAGGATCCTTGATCGGAGGTTGTGCCACGTCCAACTCGGATACAGGGCATTGCCCTATAGGAGTGTGATGGGCTGAGATGGCATAAAGGTGTACTTCTATCGAGGAGTAGGCCAAATATGTCTGAGAAAGAGGCAGGAGGTAGTCCAAAATCGACATTTCTGGACAATCCAGTGGCGAAACCCCACGCTTGAGCTCAGAGGCAAAATATGAAAATTACGCATCTACCGTAATTCTTGATCTTCTTGGACGGGTCTCCACCACTCATTCACACTAGCGGGATTAGCGCCGGAGGCACTAGGACCCATCGGGAGCAAACTTTTTGCTGGAGGGTCGGCGAGAGATGGCGCCACGAGGCACGGCGCCGCGAGCAGCGTCTCGAGCGGCAATGACTATCTTGGCGACGTGACCCTCCAACCGCCTCAGTACCTTTTTTACCAAGGAGGTGCAGCGCAACTAACGTAAAGAGTAAATCTAACCTTAAAAAACAGACATAAGATAGTCCGTGCGACCCGTGTAAGAAGGTCAGCAAAAGTCTTCACGGCCTAAAGATTTGAGGGAGTGAAGACCAACACAGCGGTGAGCTCGGGATGAGAGGTAGAATGAGTGGTGGAGACTTGCCCAAGAAGACAAGAATTACGGTAGGTACGTGAATTTTCATATCTTCCTGGACATAAGTCTCCACCACTCTTCACACTAGTGGAGAGTACCAAGCTGATAATCCCCCAAAGGGCGGCAGGAGAGCCAGAGCTCACGCGACAAAGATAGAAGTCCATTAAGGATAGTTCTGCCGACGCGGAATGCCGCCTGGCATGAACATCCAGTGCATAATGCTAACCAAGGTATGCACTCAGCTCCAGGTGGCGGCGCTGGTAGATATCTGCAATTGGAACATTGCAATCTCGCTAGGGATGCCAAGGACCGCCTCTAGTAGAGTGAGCGACACTCTACCTTCTAGTTTAACTTGAGCCATGGAATAGCAATGTCGAAGGCATGCCACTAACCATGATGAGATGCATCTGACAGCGACAGGTTGACCCAGCCGGTGTCGCTGAAAGAAACAAAGAGTTGCTGAGTCATGCGAAATTCTTGGTTCTATCTAAATAGAACCGCAAGGCTCTCTTTAACATCCAAGGGATGAAGAGCTTGTTCTCTTCATTTTGGAAATTAGCTAAGTAGGAGGAAGTACCAGAGGTTGGTTTAGATGGAATTCTGACACAACCTTGGGAAGAAATTTAGGATGAGTAATGAGAACTACCTTGTCTTTATGGAATACAGTGCACTGAGGGTCCGTAACCAGGCATGTATCTCAGAGACCCTGCAGGCTGAGGTAATGGCCACCAGGAAGGCAGCCTCCAGGTAAGAAATTTTAGCTCACAGGTAGCTAGGGTTCAAAGGCTTTGAGTGAGCATGTCCAGCACCAGGTTAATGTCCCAGGCTGCAACTGGACGCTTAACAGGGGTCTGGTATGAAGAATCCCTTAAGAAATCTTCACTATAGGTAACTGAGCCAGAGTCAGGGAAGAAACCGCTCATGGAACGCTGAGATGGCACTAAGGTGAACTTTAACTGTGGAGTATTGGAGACCTGAGTTTGATAGGTCCAAAAGATACCCAGAACCTTGTCAGGAGGACAGGAAAAGGGATTCCAAGAGGACTTTACATCAGAGAGAAAACGTTCACTTGGAAGCGTGACTGCTGGGTGGCTGGCTTCCGAGCAGCCAGAAGGATGTCCGAGACTCTACGAGACGTTGAACCGATTCACTTCTACTCTTCAGGAGCCAAGCATGAAGGTGAAGTGATTTCAGGTTGGGATGGACCAACAAGCCCTGAGTCAAAAGATTGATTTGCAAGGGAAGTAGTCTCGGAGAGGCTGCCAACATACTGTTGAGTAGAGGAAACTATAGTTGCCGAGGCCAGGAGGAGCAATGAGAATCATTTTGGTCCCCTGAGACTCGAATCCTGAGGAGTACATCTGATTAGAGGAAGTGTGGAAAGGCGAAGAAAGCTTTTGTCCACCGCAGCCTGAACGCATCCTGACAGAAAATGCCAGGCCCTGGATTTCTGGAGCAGAAGAGAGGCAGTTTTATGTTGAGTGGGGATGCAAAAGGTCCAGGTCTGGAGTCCCCACTCTTCAACAGTGACCGAGCTACAGCTGGATCGGAGACCACTTGTGAGGGTCTGCTCCGCTCTGCTGAGGTGATCTGCTAGGTCGTTTTGTATACCTGGCAGATAAACCGCCTGAATCAGAGACTCCTAGCTCCAAGCACCACTCCCACACCCTCATTGCTTCCTGCAAAGGGGTAAGAATGAGCACCGCTTGCTTGTTGATGTAATACATCACAGCTTTGTTGTCCGCTTGAAGGGAGAATGTTCTTGTGACAAAGGACATCCTTCAGAGCTCGGATCGATAGAGGACCGCCTCATCTCCAGGACATTTAGTGGAGATGAGTTTTAACTGAGTCCATACACCCTGGAGTGGAGGGGAGAGACAGTGAGCTCCCATCCCATTAGCGATGTGTCTGTGGTGATGGAGATCTGATGATCCAGGGGAGCAAAGGGGAATCCTTCCAGGAGATTGCTCTCTTGAGACCACCAGGTGAGAGACCTTCGAAGGGGCTCCGTCACCTTGATGGGATAAGACTGGGGGTGAGAGGTCGGAGACCACTGAGTGGAGAGCATCCATTGGGTGGTTCTCATGTGTAACCGGGCCAGGGGTACAGTGAACACCGAGGACGCCATGAGACCCAACATGCGTTGCATCGAGAGAGCTGTAACCGATTGGTTCTCCCCGATGTAACGGGCCATCTGAAGGATGTCGAGTCTTCTGTCCTCTGGAAGGAAAGCCTTCGCGGAAGAGGTGTCTAGAAGCGTCCCTATGAAAAGGAGCCTCTGGGAGGGCTGCAGTTGTGATTTTTTCAAATTCAGCATAACTCCCATGGACGTAAGAAGATGAGAAGTCGTTTGCACGGCTTCCAAAGTCCCTTGGCTAGAAGGGCTTGCTAGAAGCCAATCGTCCAGGTAGGGAAACACTCGGAGTCTGATCTTCCTGAGATGCGCTACGAGAACTGCACAACACTTTGTAAAAACTCGCGGCGCCGAGGATAGCCCAAAGGGCAGGACTCTGAATTGATAATGTTGACCCAAAGCTACAAACCTGAGGAACTTATGTGGGTCGGGTGGATGGGGATATGCTGGTAGCTCCCTGCATATCCAGGGAGGCCAGCCAGTCGTCCTGATGCAGCAAGGGTAACAGGGTACCTAGAAATTATTTTGAATTTCTCCTGGGGAGAATTTGTTTAACTTTCTGAGGTCTAGAATGGGAGCATCCCCAGATTTCTTTGGACCAGAAAGTAATGGGAGAGAACCCTGTGTTTCACAGATGCGGGGCACTAGTTCTATGCCCTGTTGTGTAGAAGGCCCTGGATCTCGCAGTGAGGAGGTCTGACTGAGAGGCCGACAACCTGGTTGTCGCCTGGGAGGACAAATTGGGGTTTCAGGAAATTAAGAGAATAACTCGCAATTATCCGAAGGACCCATTTGTCCGAGGTTATGGGACTTCCACTGGTTGTAGAAGTACATCAGACGACCTCCCACTCAAGGAGAAAGTCCACCGGCAATGTGGATGGAACTTGGGCCAGCAATTATAGGGGTGGCGCTGGGGCTTTAGGCCCGCGCTTGCCGCGTCTCTTTGAGGTTGGGCAGGTTGGCTTTTATGGAAGCTTCCTCTGCCTCTGCCTCGAAAGGACTGACGACTATGAAACTGACGTCTGTTCACATGCCCCCGAGAGGGGGCAGGTGGAGGTCTGGCCAACTTAATGGCCGATCTAGTCTTCTGAGTGGCCTCTAGGCTTGCTCCACCTGAGGGACAAAAAAGATAGGAGCCATCGAAGGCAGCGCCATTACCTGTTGCTGAGCATCATTCGTGAAGCCAGAAGTACGAGCCAGGAATGGCGCCGAGTACAAATACCCATGCTGCTGAGTTAGAAGCAGTGTCGAAGCGCCCATGGCTGCTTTGACTCGTTGGTTGTTGACTCAATACCTCTAATAACGGTCAGAAGAAGTTCCGACTGGAGTCCGAATCTCAAGAGCTTCAACCATTCTTTTCATAGAGTGCCACAGGATATACTCATACTGAGAAAATAGCCTTGATAACTGGCAACACGCATACTTATAGTGGAGGCAGCAAAGACTCTCTTACCTAATGTATCAATCTTACGAGACTCTTTGTTAATAGGTCGAGCTGTAGTAGTTTGAGGAAGAACGACTTGTCATTCTCTGCCAGGACTACAATAGGATCCGCAAAGGCCTGGGATGCCAAATGGGACGATCCTTGGGAGCTAAATACTTTATCAATGGATTTAGCCACTGAGGAAATAAGAGCAGGATTATTCCATACCATTTGAGACAGCTGCTCAAGGAAGGCTGAATCGGAGGAGTCAAATCCAGAGGATTCTCCAAGCATGAAGATACTGGAGCCTTAATATCTTCCCAGGATCGATGTCTGTAGTCTGGAGAGAAAGAGGATCTCAGGTTCTTCAACAGAGACTTAAAGGATAGGTCCTCACCACAGGCTCGTAGCAGTGAAGATCCTGTTTCCTCCACTTCATCACCCAACCAAGGTCTGGGTCAGCTCAACATCATCTCCTGATGGTCCAGGAAGGACTGTTTGGACAGGAAAGGAGTGAAAATTAGAAGAGGAGGAAATAGCAGAGAACAAGGAGAGTCCCGAGGGCCCCGGCCCGAGAAGGCAAAACGGGTCGGAAACAGCACCGAGGAGGGCACGCGTCAAGAGGCATCTAGCACCGCAGCGCCCGGCGCGCTAAGTGAGAGCACGGCGCCAACGGGCGCCGCTGACTAAGCGGCGCCAGCAGACGGCAACGCCGGTAGTGCTGGCGGACGGGCGCCGGGCAAGGCCCAGCGGCACCGAAACTGCCTCGAGAAGCCAACAGACTCATGGAAGGCGCCGAACGCCTTTGTGAACCTGGAAGGTTAGAGAAGGAAAAACAGGAGATAAGGGCATCGTGGTGGCTTCGCGCCGTGCAGCCATGTGAGGGGGAAACACTCAGCACGGAGTCGCTGGCACCAAGAAGGCGCCAGCGACTAGGAAGGTCCAACCGCCTACCTGATCGCCGGAAGAGCCCGAGGGCCTGTGGCAACCGAGCCAGGCAGAAGAACCAACCTCCGAGCCTATCACTCCAAAAAGAGCGCCCACTGATGAAACTGCTCATCTGGAGCCCTACCTATAGGCGGAGGGCTCAGATGTCGAGACGACGGTTACCGGAAGCTGGCGACTCCGGAAGAAGGAGACCGCAACCAGCAACGATAACCAATCGCCGACGCGCAGAGATACCAGAGGGCGCCTCGAGTGATGCCTTCTTTTGACCTGTGGGCCAAAGAAGAGCTCGAGGCCGAACGGTGCCGGAATGCGACCGCTTATTTTATGCTTCGGGGACCGCCATCCTCCCGGCATCGGACTGACCGCTGTCGGAACCCCGCTGAGGAGAAGGAGGCTGACCGGACTCAGCACGGTTGACTGAATAGCTTCATACGTAAGTCTCCCTACCGCCACCTGACCTGCCTCATGGTCGACTCTCATCCAGTAGGTCGAGATTCTTCAAGTAAGTTAAATTTAAATATTAGAAAAATTTAACGAAAATAGAATAAAATTAAGCGATACTACTATCGTGATAATGTTACAAAAAATAAACTGAAAACTCTGCGCTAGTTTGAAGTTTGACTCCCGACAGGCGAGCGACGTCGTCACTGAAGCGCACTCGACGGCAGGAAAAAAGGAACTGAGGCGGTTGGAGGGTCGTCGCCGAGATGGTCATTGCCGCTCGAGCCGCTGCTCATGCATCAGGCCCTGCGCCGTCTCACCGACCTCCAGCAAAAGTTTGCTCCCGATGATAAGTGCCTCCAGCTAATCCCACTAGTGTGAATGAGTGGTGGAGACTTATGTCCAGGAAGATCTTCGCCATTTCATGGCATAAGTAGCATAAGTGGCCAGTTTTCTAGCAGCTGCTAGAACGTCTGCTACCTCTTGCGAGACCCTGTATCATATAATGGCTACATCTCTAGGAGCCAAGCATGTAGGTTCAGTGAACAAAGGTCCGGATGGACCAAGGAGCCCGCGTCCTGAGACAGCAAGTGAGAGCTGATTGGCAGAGGCACCGGAGGTTCCCGGGACAGCTGATGTAGTAGAGGGAACCAGATCTGCCTGGGCCAAGACAGCGTGATAATTATCAGCATCGCTTGCTCTCTGCGACGTTTCAAAAGGACCATCTGGATCAACGGAAAGGTGGGGAAGGCATAGAGGAATCTGCCCACCCAGGAGAAGGACAATGCATCTCGCCAGAAAACACCAGGCCCTGGATCTAGCGAGCAAAAATTGGGCAGTTTTGCGTTGGATGGGGATGGGAAAAGGTCTAACTCTGGTGTACCCCATCTGCGAAACAGATCCTCTACTACCTCCTGGAGTAGTTCCCACTCGTGGACTCTGGCCTGAGAGCGGCTCAGGCTGTCTACAATGACGTTGTCCACTCCTGGGACATGAACAGCAATGAGGTTTGCGCCGTGTTGTAAAACCCAATGCCACACACTCATGGCCTCTCTGCAAAGTGGGTAGGAATGGGTGCCTCCTTGTTTGTTGAGGTAATACATCACTGCGGAATTGTCTGTTTGTAACAGAAAAGTACCCGGTGGGATCTCCAACTGAAAAGCCTGCAGGGAGTAAAGAACTGCTCTCATTTCCAGGATATTTATGTGGAGATGAGTCTCTTGGGCTGTCCACGGGCCCTGAGACCGGATACCGTTGAGGTATGCTCCGTATCCGAGCCCCGAGGAGTCTGTGGAAAGTGTCACAATCGGAGACGGCGCAGTGAAGGGAACCCCCACCGAGAAGTTCTTCGAATCTAGCCACCACTGCCAATCCCGGATTATGGCCTTCATGATCCGAATTAGGAGCTGCAGATGGTCTTGCTTTTGATCCCATTGGACCTGTAACATCCACTGGGTCAACCGCATGTGGAGACGGGCTAGTGAGACTGTTGCAATGGCCGCAGCCATGTGTCTGAGCAGGCAAAGTACCAGTCTGGCTGGGACGGTCTTCCTTGCCAAGATGCCCCTGATGAGGGATCTGATGTTTTCTGCCCGGTCCTTGGGTAGAAAAGCTTTCCCCTGGACGGTGTCCAGAACTGCACCTATGAACTGCAGGATCTGTGACGGAACCAGGGAGTGACTTCTCCTGATTGATAATCATGCCCAGCATCTCGAACAGAGACCGAGTAGAATGAATGGCGGACATCAGGGCTTCCTGAGAGGGTGCCATGAGAAGCCAGTCGTCCAGGTAGGGGAACATGTAGTGGCCTTGCCTCCTCAGAGTCACCGCTACGACCGCCATACACTTCATGAATACCTGAGGTGCCGATGACAGTCCGAAAGGGAGGGCTCGGAACTGATAATGGTGGCCCTGAAACTCGAAGCCCAGAAACTTCCTCTGCGCTTGAGCTATGGGTATATGTAGGTAAGCATCCTGCATGTCCAAGGATGCTAGAATGGTGCCATGCTTGAGCATGGGTATCAGACCTGGGAGGGTCACCGTGCAGAAGCATTTATACAGGACCGGAGCGTTGACTTCGCTGAGATCCAGTATCGGACGGAGGTCCCCTGTCTTTCTGGGAACCAGAAAGAAGTGAGAATAATAACCTGCACCTCTCTGGTTCAGCGGTACGTGCTCTCTAGCTTCTTTTTCAAGAAGCGCGAGCACCTCCTTCTGAATGAGCAGGGCGTGCTGACCCGAATAACAGGAAAGCAGGGGAGGTCTTGATGGTGGGTGGTAGAGAAATTCTATGAAGTGGCCTTTCTTGACCAATAGGAGAACCCACCGGTCGGTGGTAATCGACTGCCACCCTGAAAAGCGGTGAGCGGTGCGACCCCCGACCTTTTGTGTCCGTTGATCCTGAGGAGGGGCAGGGGCCGGGAAGGAGTTATGCTGCGGCAGCATTGGTCCCTGCAGGCTGGGCTGGTTTGGTATAATGCTGGCCTCTGCCTGGGGACGACTTAGCCTGGGCTCTACATTGAAAAGTGCCCCTTTGTTGCTGGCCGAAATGTGGCTGCTGCCGCCTGCGAAAACGGCTCTGACTCCTATGAAAGGAACCAGGCCTTGATCTGTACATGGTCTGTACAGACCTGACTGCCTTCCCAGCGTCCTGGAGCTTGGTGATGACCTTCTCCAAGGGCTCACCAAAAAGTACTTTGTCATTGTAAGGGACGTCAAGAATGTTCTTCTGCACGTCCGGGGTAAAGCCAGAGACATGCAGCCAAGAGTGTCTCCGAAGACAGATGCCTTAAGCTGCGGCTTTGGCAGATGAGTCTGCAGAATCGTATGTGGTTCGTAGCACTTGGGTTCCCACATCAGACCCTATGCGGAGGTGGTTTAGGAGCTCCGCCTTCTGATCGCCATCCGGTAATTCATCGACAAGGTCCTGGCCCTGTTCCCACAGGGCATTCTGAAACTGTACCATGTGAGAGAGGTAGTTCAGGGACCTGATGGAGCATGTAGCAGGCGTATACATGCATCTCCCCAGGGCATCCAGATGTTTGGATTCCTGGTCCGGTCGCTGTGTGCTCATATGCAGCGGTCTTTGGGACCAGTCATGCGAGGCCGTAATGACTAGGGAGTCAGCCAGAGATTGATGAGCCAAGTACTGGTCCTCTTCCGGGGCCTTGTACAGGCGGTCAGTTTTCTTCGGCACAGTTGGGGTGGAGTGCGGATGCTTCCACGCAGCCTTGGTGACGTCCACGAAGGTGTCCACCAAGGGTGGCACTACCAGAGGCTTTGGATCCTTCTGCTGAAGATAATGGGCAAGGCGCCGTCTCTTGGGATCGAGGTCTTCCGCATCCCATCCCATGTTGTCCTGGATGTGCCTCATGATCTCAAAGAAGGAGGGATCATCCGGAGGAGACCTGGGTAGGTCCTGTGGGTCAGGTGATGGGATGCTGAGTGGAGAAGGAGATCTGGAGAATTCCGAGATATCCGATCTGGAGTCCTCCCCTGACGGAGTGTACCGACGACGTCTGGGTCGCTTGGGACTGGGAGACCCTGATGGAGATCTTGAGGAAGGCCTTCTCCAGTCCTTGGATCTACCTCTAGGAGGTGGAGTCTGCTCCTTAGGAGTTGGTGGTCATCCTGCTGACCCTTTTGGAGGAGGGGGGGTAGGAGGTGAAGGAGTAGGCTTTACAGGGACCACGTCTTTTCGGATGGTGTCCCACCAGAAAGTAAAGAGATCCTTTACCTCTTGTATGTTCATGCCCGACGACGGGCCTGGCGCCAGTGGTCTGTCGCCGGGGTCGGGTGTGCGGGTGTCTCCGGGGTGGGCGAAGGTTCCCTCCGAAGCCCGGCATCCTCTGTATCACCTTCCTGGTCTTCAGGCAAGGTCGTGTCCTCCTCCGTGGAGTCCCTGCAACCGGTGACTGGGGGCAGTCTTCGCTCTGGAGAGCGTGAGGCCGTCGGTCACTTGGCCGACGACTTCGGGTCCGCAAACGCCCGGCCGGCGTCCGGTGCTTGGCCGATGTCCTTGGCTCCGGTGAATGACTGGCCGACTTCGGGTGCTTGGCCCACGTCAGGTCTGTTGTCTGCTTTAGGGACGTCAGGTCTCTCATCTTCCTGGGTGGTGGATCCGGATCCCTGGGAGGCTGGGAGACCGATCAGGAGTCAGGATCCCGACGTCAGGAGGAGGAGGAAGACCTGTGGCGTTCCGAAGACTTGGAAGAGGCCCAGGAGGGAGTGGAGGAAGCCAAGGGCCTAGACGTTTTGATGGGCTGAAGAGTCGAAGAACCGCCTGTAGCCTTGACTTAGACCGGAGGGCGCTGAGAACGAGCCCTGGAGGGAGGGTGGTCAGATCTGGTGGAGCCTGAGCTACGCGAGTCCGAGGTCCAGTTCGGGGATCTGGACCTTGCTTTCTCCCGGTGTTTTGGAGGAAGAATCACCCCTGGAGGAAGGTTCTTTGTCCTTCCTGCTAAGTTTCTCTTCTAAAAGATATGCCTGAAGTGCCTTCTGATGGCGGATCCTGGTGCGGTTGTTGAACCCTTGACAGAAAGAGCAGGCCTTGGTGTCGTGGTCTGGGCCTAAGCACCACACGCAGGATGTATGAGGATCCTTGAAAGGGATCTGTCTTCCACAGGCACACTTGGAAAGGTGTCCCTCAAAAGAAGGAGTTGGAGAGGACTTTAGTTTTGTAGAAACTACTTGAAGAAGTTCTAAGTCGTCATAAGCTAGGTAGAGACCGAGAGGCAGATGCTGGAGAGTCGACGGCGGGAGAAGAACTGTGGATTCTGGGGGACTGCCCCCTTATGTACTATGCCTGACACTGTGGGCAGGACCGACGTCGGGGGCAGTCCTCGCTGAATACTGCTAGCTAGAAAATTTCCGTGGGGTCCTGGCGCCTGCCAGCTTCAGTCCTAATGGTGTAACCTGCTGCAAGAGCCGTTTCTTGAAGTAAGATCTGTATTATCTTACTTTGAGTGAGAGCTCTTGCAGTAAGCTATCACAATTAGGATTGAATCCTAAGCAGTCCCTCGCCAAGGAGGAATCGACCCCAGGAGGGGGAAGAGATGAAGCTGAACACAGAAGCTCAAGACAGTAGTCCCTGAAGGACTGCTAGGCCGTAGCCTGCACGGTGTCTGGAGGCAATGTCCAAGCTGAAGTGCTTTACGAAAGTATGCATTGTATTCCAGGTAGCTGCCGTACAAATGTCCTTAATGGAGATGTTCCGCAGTGTGGCAAAGGAAGCAGACACTCCCCTGGTGGAGTGACCCCTAACCAGGCACGGAAGAGGCTTGTTGGGCTTCTCATAGCAGAAAGAGACACAGTGGACAATCCATTCAGAAATGGTCTGCTTGGACACCGGTGTACCCAAGTGTTGTGGCGCGACGGCCACAAACAGTTGCTCCGTTTTACAGTGATTAGCCGTTCGCTTAAGGTAATACCTAAGCGCCCCCAGGAATGTCCAAGTGTGAAAGGAGAGCCCTCTGTTAGAGGAAAAGGAAAATAACTGGAAGGTCAACCGACTGGTTGAGGGTCAACTCCGAGACTACTTTCGGAAGAAACTTGGGGTTCGTTCTCAAGGAAACCCTTTCTCTGTGGAAAATTAAGTACGGCTCTTTACACATCAGAGCCTGCAGCTTGGAAACCCTTCGAGCTGAAGTAATGGCAACTAAAAAACAAACCTTCCAAGAAAGAGACTGCAGCTCACAATCGGCTGCAGGTTCAGATGGGGAAGAGTAAGCTTCTCCAACACAAAAAGGAGGTCCCAGGGTGGGATAGGATCCCGAATGGGAGGTCTCATGTGAAGAATCCCCCATAAAAAGGTGCGGGCCACATCCAATTAGGCTAAGGTTCTGTCTCCTGAAAGGGTGTGATAAGCCGAGATGGCCCACATGTATACCTTTATGGAGAAGTAACTCAGCCTTGCTGATATAAGGAGAGGAAATACTGAAGAGCTGAGTTCACTGGACAGGTAATGGGATCCAGATGGTGAGACAAGATCCACAAACAAAACCGCTTCCATTTCATAGTGTAAGTGGAACATGTGGAGGGCTTCCTCGCCGACACAAGAACATCCGCCACCTCTGGTGATACCCCGTACCTGTATTCTGCTACGTCCGAAGGAGCCAAGCATGAAGGTGTAAGGATCAGAGATCGGGATGGACCAGCGAGCCCTGATCCTGGGACCGCAACTACGAGCATATTGGCAGCGGGATTGGAGGTTCCATGGATAGTCGCTTAAGTAGTGGGAACCAAATCTGCCGAGGCCATAACAGGGTGATCACAATCATTCGCACCCCCTCGGCCTGTAACTTCAACAGAACCCTCTGGATGAGAGGAAAGGGAGTGAAGACGTAAAGAAACCTCCCTGCCCAACATAGGACAACGTGTCTGGGCAGAAAACACCAAGCTCGGGCTCTCGCGAGCAGAAAAGTGGCAATTTGGTGTTGCGTGGTAACTCAAACAGGTCCAGATCTGGACGATCCCATTTGTCGAACAGCGGGTCCGTTACTGACTGCAGTAGCTTCCACTCGTATGCCCTGGACCGAGATCTGCTGAGACTGTCGGCCAGGTCATTGAGGACACCTGGAACGTGCACCATGGCGAGACTGATGTCCTGTTCCAGTGCCAAATACCAGACTCTCATTGCCTCCCAGCATAGGGGGTAAGAATGAGCTCCCCCTTGCTTGTTGATATAGAAGACGACCGCCATATTGTCCGTCTGAACCAGAAGAGAGCCTGGCATGAGGTCCTCCTGAAAGGCATGTAGCGCACTGAGGATCGCCCGCATCTCCAGGACATTGATGTGGAGTACGCGCTCCTCAGGGGTCCAAATGCCTTGTGTTTGGCGGGCCCCTAGGTGAGGCCCTCCACCCCAAATGCAAGGGATCCGTCATAAGGGTCTGATTTGGGAGCTCCGGACGGAAGGGGACCCCTCTTTCCAAATTGCGTTGATCCATCCAACAAAGAAGCATTCTTTTTACTGGCTCTGTGACTCTGACCATGTGGTCTAGGTCATTGCAGCACTGATCCCACAGCACCGTGAGCATCCACTGTGGGATTCTTATGTGGAGGCGGGCCAGAGGAGTGACTGCAATGGCTGCCGCCATGTGACCCAGAAGTCTGAGGAAGGTCCTTGCTGGGACCTGAGGAGTTACTAGAACCGATCCGGCTATCTCCTGCAAGCGATCGCCCCTCTCTGGAGGTAGAAAAGCCATGCCCTGGATCTAATCCATGACCGCTCTGATAAAGACGAGTCTTCGGCTGGGTTCTGGGGAAGACTTTGGATGGTTCAGGGTGATCCCCAGGTCTCGGAAGAGAGAATGGGCATCTCTGAGAGCTTGAAGCAGGTGTGACCTTGATGGGGCTGCTAGCAGCCAATCGTCCAGGTAAGGGAAGACATAATGTCCCTGATGCCTTAGAGCTGCAGCCACTACTGCCAAGCACTTTGTGAAGACTCGAGGAGCGGAAGAGAGGCCGAATGGGAGAACTCAAAACTGGTAATGTTCCCCTTGGAAGTGGAACCTCAGAAACTTCCTGTGAGGGGGAAAGACCCCGATATGCATGTACGCATCTTGCATGTCTAGGGAGCAGAGCCAGTCCCCTTGGTGCAGCAGAAGAAAAAGACCTGGAAGAGTCACCATCCGGAACCTTTAGTACTCTATATAAAGATTTAGAGAACTTAGGTCCAGAATGGGACGAAGGTCCTGAGTCTTTTCTGGGACCACGAAGAATTGGAAGTAATACCCTTTTCCCCGCTGTCACAGGGGGACTGGTTCTAACGCCCTTTTTTGCAAGAGGGCCTGTATCTCTCCTTCTATGAGAGGGATATAAGAAGGAGGATATCTCGAGAACTTTGGTCGAGTGTCTGGAGGAATTCCATGAACTCTAAAGTGTGTCCTCTCCTTATGACGTCTAGGACCCATTTGTCCACAGTTATCGAGCTCCATCCCTGAAAGTACAGGGAGAAGCAACCCCCTACCACCTCCCCTGGTACCTCCACTGGAGGAGGTGGGCCGGAAGAGAATCATTGGGCGGAGCCAGGGGCGGGCAGAGAGGCCTGGGAGGACTTGGGCCCATGGGGAGGAGTGCCTCCAGGCTGCTGGTTGCCGGCTCTCCTCCGAAAGCCTCCTCTCTGGCCCTGTTGATTGTCATGGGCTTGACCACATGAGGGCTTTCGAAATGGCTCCTTTCGCTGTTTCTGCAGGTCTCCACGGTACATTTGGCGGGCAGACCAGATGGATTTGTCTGATTCTTGGAGGCATGAGATCAGAAACTCAGTCTCCTGCCCAAACAATACAGTAAGTCCCAGATGCCGGACTGCAGATCCTGATGAAAGCCCGAGACCTTCAACCAGGAATGGCACCTGAGGCAGACACCTGATGCTGCCGCTCTGGCTGCTGTAACCGCAGTGTCATACGAGACATGCAAAACATGTGTGCCTACGTCCGAGACCAATTTTAGGACGTCCAGAATCTCCGTTTTCTTCTCAGAGTCTGGCAAGGCGTTAACCAGCTCTTGTCCCCATTCCCATAACGAATTCTGGTACTGGACCATGTGCGTAAGGAAATTCAGGGACCTAACTGAACAGGTGGGGGCAGAATACACCGTCTTGCCCCCCTGGTTCAAATAGCGGGATTCCGGATCGGGAGGCTGTGAGCTGAGGTGTTTAGCCTGCTTAGATTTGTCCGCCTGAGGGTGCTCGGCCAAGAAGGGTTCATCCCTGTCTGATCTCTTTGGAACTGCCGGGACCGAAGTCGGACGTTTACAGATCACTCTGGTGAGGTCTTGGAATGTGTCCACTAAAGATGGCACCACCAAGGGCTTAGGCTCCTTTTGCCTCAGGTACTTAGCCAAATGCCACCGTTCCAGATCCAGGTCTTCCGTGTCCCACTCATTGGAGGCCTGGACGTGCCTCATGACGTCCATGAAAGTGGGATCATCAGAAGGCGAGCGGGGCTGGTCCTTCTCTTCTGGGGGAACCCCCAATTCCTGAAAAGGAAGAGGTAGAAGACAAAGAAGAAGAGGAAGGGCTACTGGGTGACGAATAGCCAGACCTATCCTTCTGACTAGCCCCACTCGAGCGTCGATGGCTCACCGACCGATGGCGGTCTGAAGACCGACAGCAGAGCGGAGACCAACATCTGTCAGGGGACCGACGGCGGGAGCGGTCCTATCTAACAGAACGGGAATGGCTCCTGGTGTGAGACCTGACCCAGCGTCGGCTACCTGATCTGGTAGAGCGCCGGTGTCAGTCTACGGACCGTAAACGGGAACAAGCCCTGGGAGGAGGTGTAGGCGGCGGTTCATTGGAGGTCTTCCTCGTGAAGAAGCACCTCTTGACTGTGGTTTACCTGAACGGTCTGGGACCAGTGACGGGGCTGGCTTTGGGGGGCCCTGCTTCTGGACCTGCCCCCACCAGAAGGAAAACAGATCCTGGATCTCGTCCTTCGAGAAAACAGAGGCTGCTTTCCCTGGAAATGGAATATCTGGAACGTCAACCTTGGAAGGGGAGCCCCCCCTGAGCCCCGGTGGGGGAGGAGGAGAACTTAGGGGATGGAGATGCAGCCCCTTCGCCAGCTGCATCCAGATCCGCTGCCCCATCACTCGGCGTCAGTAAGGGTACCGACGACAGGGTACCCGACTGGGTACTAGAGTGTCCTTCCGACCAAGGCACGCCTGACTGGTGGTACTTAGGTTTTGGAAGGCGGGGCCAAAGCTTGCGCCTCCGAGAACTTTTCCGTGACCCTTAGAGGAGTCACCTTAGCCTTCGCTGGCCTCTCCCCCGAAGGCCCAGCCTTAGCCTGGTCTTTAGATTCAGGATGCTCACCTGAGCCCATCGAACCACGGCCTTTCTTAGAAGAAGGCCGCGGGCGGGAGCGAGACCGGGACCTGGACTGGTGCCAGGACCGACTACGGTCTTTTTCGCGGAACCGCTTAGTTTTATCCTTTTCTTCTGCCTCCCTGAGGTGTGCAGGTCCATTTTCTGTTCAAGCAGGCACGCCAGGGCCTTCAGTGGCAGATCCGAGTCGGGCTGGTGAACTTTACAGGACTAACAGGCCACAAAGTCATGCTGAGACCCCGCAGGCAAAAACGCACTGTTTATGGCCGTCTTTAGACTGAATTTGGCGGCTGCAACTGCACTTGTTGACGTGGGGTCCCAATGAGGAGACCAAAGACTGTGAAGACATACGTCGGTAGGCAGAGAGAACCGTCGAAACTGGAGAAAAAAAAGCACAAAAAGGCAAAAATCTAGGTTTTTTAGCTGGGCTGGCAAGCCAAGGAACAGGAACTCTTCACGTACGCGGAACACGACAGGAAAATAACTGGGGTGGAGCTGGATCCGCCCCCTTTTGTACCAGAGCTGACGTCGGGGTGCAGCCGATGTCAGGGGCGGTCCCTGCTGGGTACTGCTGGCTGAGAAATTTTACAGAGAGTCCTAGTGCCTGCAGCATAGTCCTAATTGTGATAGCCTGCTCAAGAGCTCCCAGTCGAAGTAAGATCCCATGGGCCCTGTTGTCCCCCATGTGGGTCCCCTAGCCCATGAGAGAGGCACCGGTCGTGAGGACGACCATCGGCTCGGGGCTAACAAACGGGATCCCTTCCTGCAACCAGTCTGTGATGGTCCACCACTGGAGAGTGTCCCACATCTTCTGGGTCACAGTGATGAGCTGGTTGAAATGACCTAGGCGCTGAGTTCACTGGACGGCCAACTCCCACTGAAGGAAGAGCATATGCCACCGGGCCCAACGGACCACGGAGGTGCAGGCTGCCATGTAACCAAGAAGGTGCAGAAAGTCCCAGGCAGGGTGCGAGTGCTCAATCAGAAATGACTGGGCAAAGAAGGAGAGAACCTCTGCCTGTTCGCCGGGAGCCAGGCTCTGGCTCGCCAAGAGTCGAGCTCTGCCCCGATGAAACACATCACCTGAGAAGGCACGAGTTTCAATTTGGCCTTGTTGATCATGAGGCAGAGTTGGGAGCAGGTCTGGAGGGCCAGGTCCCTGGACCTCTCCACCTCCTGCTGGGTGGCACCTAAGAGCCAATCACTTAGGTAGGGGTATATTCTGACCCCCACCACGCCTGAGGTGGGCTGCCACCACTGCACAGGCATTTGGTGAAGACCCGTGGGGCTGAAGACAGGCTGAATGACATGGCTCAAAACTCGCATAGGGTTCCCCCTGCTCTGAAGCAGAGGAACCGCTGTTGGGACAGATGGACTGGGATGTGAAAGAACGCATCCTGAAGATCCAGTGAGCAGAACCACATGTTTTGCTCCAGGGATGGAATGATCTGGGACAGAGTTACCATCTGGAAGGTGCGTGGCCTGAGATACTGATTCAGGTCGTGCAGATCTAGAATGGGGCACCAGCCCCCCTGCCCACTTTGGAACCAGGAAGTACCTGGAAACAAACCCTGAGTCTGGTGGAGGATCTGGCACTCGAGCTACTGCCTCCTTGAGGAGGAGCTGAGCAATGTCGTCTTGGAGAGTCGACTGAGCGTGGGCGGATACTCTCTCCTCCCATGGGGTGCGGGCTAGGCTTGGAGGGTACTGCTCGAATTCCAGAGGCAGACCCTGGCCGAACAATTCTAAGACAGTACAGTTACGTAAGAACTTACCGTAACAGTATATCTTCGAGAACAGCTCTTGCAGCAGGTAACACCATTAGGACTGAAGCCGGCAGGCGTCAGGACCCCACGGAATTCTTCTAGCTAGCTATCTTCAGCGGGGACCGCCCCCGACGTCAGTCCCGCCTCCGACGTCAGGCGTAGTACATAAGGGGGCGGTCCCGCCAGATACCCCAGTTCTCCCGCCGGAGACTTCCGGCCGCAGGACATCAGAATGGGAGACCGAGGATCCACCATCAGAAGACAAAAGGCGTAAACCCCTGCCAAAGGCTCGGAAAGCCATGCCTCCTCCAAGGGGGAAGGTGGGCGGGAAGTTACCTGCTGCAAGAGCTGTTCTCGAAGATCTACTGTTACGGTAAGTTCTTACGTAACTGTACTATCTTACTTTGAGATACAGCTCTTGCAGCAGGTAACACCATTAGACTGATTTCCAAGCACACTTGTAAGCATTCTGGGAGGAGGAAACTAGGAAAATCCATACCAAGTCCTGACTCTAGGACAGAGACCCCAGCACGCGCAAGCACAAACTGGCTCTTCACAGTGAAGCAATGTCCAGGCTATAATGCCTGATAAAAGTATGCACAGAGCTCCAAGTGGCTGCAGCACAAATGGCAGAGGAGGAGACGTTACGAAGTGCTGCAAAGGAGGTAGCCACCCCCCTAGTGGAATGGCCCCGGACTGTACCCGGGAGGGGTTTCTGCTTTGTATCATAGCAGTATGATATACACTGGACAAGCCAGCGAGAAAGGGACTGCTTTGATACTGGTTGGCCCATCATCCTCTCAGCAAGGAACGAAGAGTTGCTCCGACTTGCGAAGCTGTTTAGTCCTGTTCAGGTAATACCTTAGACAGGTGAACATCCAGGGTGGAGCAGCGCTCTCCTCTATTAGAATATTTAGGAAATATACAGGCAGGTCGATGTCCTGATTGGAGAGTGAGTGCAGAGACCACCTTAGGCAAGAACTTAGGATTCGTCCTCAGGGACACACTGTCCTGGTGGAAAATCAAATAAGGTTCCTTACACATGAGAGCGTGAAGCTCGGAAATTCTCCTTGCTGACGTAACAGCAACTAAAAATAACGTTTTCCAGGACAAGAAACGCAGCTCGCAATCCGGTTCAAAAGGGGGGAGCGTGAGCTGTTCCAGGACAAAGAGTAAATCCCATGGAGGAACAGGGTCCTTAATGGGTGGCCTAAGGTGTAACACCCCTCTCAGAAAGTCTCGAGAGGCATCAAGTTGCGCCACTGTGCGCTGTTCCACTGGGAAAGTGGTAAGCAGAAATAGCGCAGAGGTGCACTTATAGAGTAGGCTAGACCCGAATGGAAAAGGGAGAGCAGGTAATCTAACACCGCTTTCACTGGGCAACCTAGAGGGAAAGGCCAGCATGCTGCGACCACTAACACAAAAAGGAAAATTACGCACTCACCGTAATTCTTGATCTTCTTGGACGAGTCTCCACCACTCATTCACACTAGTGGGATTAGCCGGAGGCACTAAGACCCATCGAGCAAACTTTTGCTGGAGGGTCGGCGCGAGAGACGGCGCCATGGAGACCACGAGCAGCGGCTCAGAGCTGTAATGACCATCTCAGCGACTACCTCCAACCGCCTCAGTACCTTTTTACCAAGGAGGTGCAGCGAACTAACGAAAGAGTAAACCAATATTAAAAAACGGACATAAGATAGTCCGTATGACCCGTGTAAGAAGGGTCAGCAAAGAAGTCCTCACGGCCCAAAGATCTGAGGAGTGAAGACCAATACAGCGTGAGCTCGGGGATGGAGGGTGGGGTGTGGAATGAGTGGTGGAGACTCGTCCAAGAAGATCAAGAATTACGGGTAGGTACGCAATTTTCATATCTTCCTGGACATAAGTCTCCACCACTCATTCACACTAGTGGAGAGTACCGTTGATAATCCCCAAAAGGGCGGCAGGAGAGTCAGAGCTCACACGCTCAAGATAGAAGCCCATTAAGGATAGTTCTGCCGAATGCGGAATGTCGCCTAGCATGAACATCCAGTGCATAGTGCTTAACGAAGGTATGCACTGAGCTCCAGGTGGCGATTGCATATATCTGCAATTGGAACATTGCGACTTCGCTAGGGATGCCAGCATCACCCTAGTAGAGTGAGCGATACTCTACCTTCTAATTTAACTTGAGCCATGGAATAGCAATGACGAGGCATGCCACTAACCATGAAGAGATGCATCTAATAGCGACAGGTTGACCCAGCCGGGTGTCGCTGAAAGAAACGAACAGTTGCTGAGTCTTGCGAACATCCTTGGTTCTATCTAAATAGAACCGCAAGGCCTCTTAACATCCAAGGAATGAAGAGCTCGCTCCTTCATTTTGGAAATTAGCGGTAAGCGGAAGTACCAGAGGTTGGTTTAGATGGAATTCTGACACAACCTTGGGAAGAAATTTAGGATGAGTACGGAGAACTACCTTGTCTTTATGGAATACAGTATACGGAGGGTCCGTAACCAAGGCATGTATCTCAGAGACCCTGCAGGCTGAGGTAACGGCCACCAGGAAGGCAGTCTTCCAGGTAAGAAATTTTAGCTCACAGGTAGCTAAGGGCTCGAAAGGCTTCCGAGTGAGCATGTCCAGCACCAGGTTAATGTCCCAGGCTGCAACTGGACGCTTAACAGGGGTCTGGTATGGAGAATCCTTAAGAAATCTCTTCACTATAGGTAACTGAGCCAGAGTTAAGGAAGAAACCGCTCATGGAACGCTGAGATGGCACTAAGGTGAACTTTAACTGTGGAGTACTGAAGACCTAAGTTTGACAGGTCCAAAAGATACTCCAGAACCTTGCCAGGAGGACAGGAAAAGGATTCCAAGAAGATTTTGCACACCAGAGAGAAAAACGCTTCCATTTGGAAGCGTGACGTCTGGGTGGCTGGCTTCGCGAGCAGCCAGAAGGATGTCTGAGACTCTACGAGAGACGTTGAACCGATTCACTTCTATCTCGCCAGGAGCCAAGCACGAAGGTGAAGTGATTTCAGGTTGGGATGGACCAACGACCCTGAGTCAAAAGACTGATTTGCAAAGGAAGTGGTCTCGAGAGGCTGCCAACATACTGTTGAGTAGAGAAACTATAGTTGCCGAGGCCAGGAAGGAGCAATGAGAATCATCTTGGTCCCCTGAGACTCGAACTTGAGGAGTATCTCTGGATTAGAGGAAGCGGTGGAAAGGCGAAAGAAAGCGCTTTGTCCACCGCAGCCTGAACGATCCTGACAGAAAATGCCAGGCCCTGGATTTCTGGAGCAGAAGAGAGGGAGTTTTGTGCTGAGTGGGGATGCAAAAGGTCCAGGTCTGGAGTCCCCACTTTTGAACAGGGACCGAGCTACGGCTGGATCGAGAGACCACTGTGAGGGTCTGCCTCCGCTCTGCTGAGATGATCTGCTAGGTCGCTTTGTATACCTGGCAGATAAACCGCTTGAATCAGAGACTTGTGCTCCAAGCACCACTCCCACACCCCTCATTGCTTCCCTGCAAAGGGATAAGAATGAGCACCGCCTTGTTTGTTGATGTAATACATCACTGCTTTGTTGTCCGCTTGAAGGAGAATGTTCTTGTGACAAAGGACATCCTTCAGAGCTTGGATTGCATAGAGGACCGCTCATCTCCAGGACATTTATGTGGGAGATGAGTTTCAACTGAGTCCATACACCTTGAGTGTGGAGGGAGAGACAGTGAGCTCCCCATCCCATTAGCGATGCGCCTGTGGTGATGGAGATCTGATGATCCGGGAGCAAAGGGAATCCTTCCAGGAGATTGCTTCTTGAGACCACCAGGTGAGAGACCTTCAAGGGGCTCCGCCACCTTGATGGGATAAGACTGGGGTGAGAGGTCGGGGACCACTGAGTGGAGAGCACCCATTGGGTGGTTCCTCATGTGCAGTCGGGCCAGAGGGACAGTGAAGA
Source organism: Neoceratodus forsteri (assembly GCA_016271365.2). Lineage (NCBI taxonomy): Eukaryota > Metazoa > Chordata > Ceratodontiformes > Ceratodontidae > Neoceratodus > Neoceratodus forsteri. The sequence continues at coordinate 126,116,836 of JADMNL010000028.1, read as the reverse complement.
CCGAGGACGCCATGAGACCCAACATGCTGTATCGAGAGAGCTGTAACCGATTGGTTCTCCCTGATGTAACGGGCTATTCAAGGATGTCGAGTCTTCTGTCCTCTGGAAGGAAAGCCTCCACGAAGAGGTGTCTAGAAGCGCCCTATGAAAAGGAGCCCTGGGAGGTTGCAGTTGAGATTTTTCAAATTCAGCAGAACTCCCATGGACGTGAGAAGACGAGAAGTCGTTTGCACGGCTTCCAAAGTCCCTTGGCCGGAAGGGCTTGCTAGAAGCCAATCGTCCAGGTAGGGAAACACTCGGAGTCCGACTTTCCTGAGATGCGCCGCGAGAACTGCACAACACTTTGTAAAAACTCGCGGCGCCGAGGATAGCCCAAAGGGCAGGACTCTGAACTGATAATGCTGACCCAAAGCTACAAACCTGAGGAACTTGCGGTGGGTCAGGTGGACGGGGATATGCTGGTAAGCATCCTGCATATCCAGAGAGGCCAGCCAGTCGTGCTGATGCAGCAAGGGTAACAGGGTACCTAGGAATTATCTTGAATTTCTCCTGGGGAGAAATTTGTTTAACTTTCTGAGGTCTAGAATGGGGCGATCCCCCAGATTTCTTTGGAACCAGAAAGTAATGGAGTAGAACCTGTGTTTCGCGAGATGCGGGGCACCAGTTCTATTGCCCTGTTGTTCAGAAGGCCCTGGATCTCCGGGTGAGGAGGTCTGACTGAGAGGCCGACAACCTGGGTTGTTGCCTGGGAGGACAATTCGGGGTTTCAAGAAATTGAGAGAATAACCCTCACAATTATCCGAAGGACCCATTTGTCCGAAGTTATGGACTTCCACTGGTTGTAGAAGCACATCAAACCACCTCCCACCGGAGGAGAAAGTGCCACCTCGGCAGAGTGGATGGAACTTGGGCCAACGACTATAAGGTAGCGCTGGGAGCTTTAGGCCCCTCTTGCTTGCCGTGTCTTTCAGGTTGGGCAGGTTGGCTTTGCGGAAGCTCCTGCCTCTGCCTCGGAAGGACTGACGACTATGAAACTGACGTCTGTTCACATGCCCCGAGAGGGGCAGGCGGAGGTCTGGCCAACTTAATGGCCGATCTAGTCTTCTGAGTGGCCTCTAAGGCTTGCTCCACCTGAGGGCCAAAAAGAAAGGAGCCATCAAAAGGCAGCGCCATCACCTGCTGCTGAGCATCATTCGTGAAGCCAGAAGTACGCAGCCAGGAATGGCGCCGAGTACAAATCCCCGCGGCTGCTGAGCGAGAAGCAGTGTCGAAAGCGTCCATGGCGGCTTTGACCTGTTGGTTATTGGACTCAATACCTCTAATAACGGTCAGAAGAAGCTCTGACTTGAATCCGAATCTGAAGAGCTTCAACCATTCTTTTCATAGAGTGCCACAGGATATACTCATACTGAGAAAATAGCCTTGATAACTGGCAATACGATACTTAGAGGGAGGCAGAAAGACTCTCTTACCTAATGTATCAATCTTACGAGACTCTTTGTTAATAGGTCGAGCTGTAGTAGTTTGAGGAAGAACGACTTTGTCATTCTCTGCCAGGACTACAATAGATCCGCAAGCTTGGGATGCCAAATGGGACGATCCTTGGGAGCTGAATACTTTTATCAATGGATTTAGCCACTGAGGGAATAAGAGCAGGATTATTCCATACCATTTGAGACAGCGCTCAAGGAAGGCTGGATCGGAGGAGTCAAACCAGGACTCCAAGCATGAAGATACTGGAGTCTTAATATCTTCCCAGGATCGATGTCTGTAGTCTGGAGAGAAAGAGTGGATCCCAGGTTCTTCAACAGAGACTTAAAGGACAGGTCCTCACCACAGGCTCTGTAGCAAAGAAAGATCCTGTTTCCACTTCATCACCCAACCAAGGTCTGGGTCAGGCTCAAGATCATCTCCTGATGGTCCAGAAAGGACTGTTTGGACAGGAAAGGAGGAAAATTAGGAGAGGAGGAAATAGCAGAAAACAAGGAGAGTCCCTATGGCTGCCGGCCGAGACGGCAAAACGGGCTGAAGACGGCATTCGAGGAGGCGACGGGCGCTCGGGCGAGGCACGCGCCCCGCTGGACGACAACGCCGCACGGCGTGGCGTCGAACACGCCGCTGGACGACGACGCCTATCCAACGGCATCACCGGGCGCGCGCCATGAGACCTGCTGGCGCCGCGAAGACCCAGCGCACCGAAAACCGGCGCAGACAAGCCAACAGACTCCTGCAGAAGGCGCCGCAAGAGCCCCAGGAACCTGGAAAGCTAGAGAAGGAAAAACCAGGAGATAAGGGCATCGGTGAGGCCCCGCGCCGCAACCATGTGAGGGGGAACACCTAGCATGGAGTCGCTGGCACCAAGAAGGCGCCACGCGACTCAGGAAGGTCCAACCGCCCTACCTGATCGCCGGAGGGGCCCGAGGGCTCCGAGGCAACCGAGCCAGGCAGAAGAACCAACCTCCGAGCCCATTGCTCCATAAGAGCGGCCCACTGATGAAACTGCTCATCTGGAGTCCTACCTATAGGCGGGGAGGGGCTCATGTCGAGGACGCGACACGGAAGTTGGCGACTCCGAGAGGAGACCGGCAACTGGCAACGATAACCCGGCGTCGGCGCGAGACATACATAGAGGGCGACCTCGAGTGATGCTTCTCTTTTGACCTGTGGGCCAAGAAGAGCTCGAGGTTTAACGGTGCCGAGAATGCGACCGCTTATTTTTATGCCGGGCGGGGACCGCCCATCCCGGCATCGGACTGACCGCTGTCGGAACCCCGCTGAGGAGAAGGAGCCTGACCGACCCAGCCCGCTGACTGAACAGCTTACACGAAGTCTCCCACCGCCACCTGACCTGCTCATGGTCGACTCCTCAGTAGGCCGAGACTTCTTCAAGTAAAATTTAAATATTAGAAAAATTTAACGAAAATAGAATAAAATTAAGCGATACTACTTATCGTGATAAAGTTACAAAAAAACAAACTGAAAACTATGCGCTAGTTTGAAGTTTGACTCCCGACAGGCGAGCGACGTCGTCACTGAAGCGCACTCAACGGCGGGAAAAAAGGAACTGAGGCGGTTGGAGGGTCGTCGCCGAGATGGTCATTACCGCTCGAGCCGCTGCTCGCGGCGCCATGTCTCGCGGGCGCCCGCCTCCGTGACCGACCCTCCGCAAAAGTTTGTCTCGATGGTCTTAGGTGCCTCCGCGCTAATCCCACTAGTGTGAATGAGTGGTGGAGACTTATGTCCAGGAAGATTGGCGCCATTTCATGGCGTACGTCGCATACGTTGCCAGCTTTCTGGCTGCGGAAAGAACTTCCGCCACCTCTTGCGAGACCCCGTGTCGCAAAATGGCTATGTCTCTAGGAGCCATGCATGCAGGTTCAGTGAACGTAAGTCCGGGTGGACCAGTGAACCTTCCTCCTGAGACAAGAGATGGGAGCTGAAGGGCAACGGACCGAGGTCCCCGGGACAGCTGCGTGAGCAAGGGGAACCAGATCTGCCTGAGCCAGAAAGGCTACCAGGATCACTGTTACAGCTCCCCGCGCAGTTTGAGAACCTCTCTGGATCAACGGGAAGGAGGGAAGGCGAGGAATCTGTTCCGCCCAGGAGAGGGACAACGCGTCTCGCCAGAAAAAAACAGGAAAAAAGCACTTCCCTGCAAAGGGGGTAAGAGTGTGCGCCTTGTTTGTTGAGGTAATACATCACCGCCGTGTTGTCTGTTTGGATCATAAGAGTAATCGGCAGGCTCTCTGACTGGAAGGCCTGCAGGGCATAAAGGACCGCCCTCATCTCCAAAATGTTGATGTGAATATGAGCTTCTTGAGGGGTCCACGTTCCCTGGGACCTCACCCCGTTCAGGTGTGCTCCCACCCCAGCCCTGAGGCATCTGTGAAAGGATCACCTCCGGGGATGGCGCTGAAAAGGACACCCGCAGAGAGCGCTTCTGGGTCTAGCCACCACTGCCAGTCTCGAATCACGGCATTTGTGATTCTGACCGATGCTGCATGTGGTCTTGCCTTTGGTCCCACTGCACCTTGAGCATCCACTGAGTTACCCGCATGTGGAGCCTTGCCAAAGGGACAGTCGGAATGTCCCAGCCATGTGTCCGAGCAGATTCAGGACCAGCCTGGCAGGGACAGTCTTCACGAGAGATCCCTGATGAGGATCTGATGCATCCGCCTGTCTGGAAGAAATGCTCCCTGAACGGTGTCCAGAATTGCTCCATGAACTGCAGCTTCATGCACAGTACAAGGACAGACTTCTCGAATTGATTATGATGCCCAGAGACCAAACAGAGCCTAGGTGCTCTGGATAGCCATCAACAACGCCTCTCTGGAGGCGGCCATGAGAAGCCAATCATCCAAGTACGGAAACACATAATGGCCCTGTCTCCTTAGAGACGCTGCCACGACTGCCATGCATTTGGTAAAGACCCTGGGGGCCGATGACAGTCCGAACGGAAGAGCTTGGAACTGGAAGTGGTGGCCGAGGAACTTGAAGCGCAGGAACCTCCTGTGCGCTTGAGCTACGGGGATATGCAGGTATGCGTCCTGCATGTCCAGGAACACTAGAAGGCATCCTTCTTTAGCATGGAATAAGACCCTGCAGAGTCACCATGCGAAATCGTTTGTAGGCGACCGACATATTGAGGTCGCTGAGGTCCAGGATTGGACGGAGATCCCCTGTTTTCTTCGGAACCAGAAAGAAGTGGGAATAGTATCCGTACCCTCTGGTTCTCTGGGACATACTCTACCGCTCCCTTTTGCAGGAGCGCAAGTATTTCTTGCCTGATAAGCAATTTGTGCTGACCCGAGTAACGGGAGAGCAGAGGAGGCCTCGAGGGTGATTTGTCTGTGAATTCTATAAAGTGGCCTCTTTCGACCAACTGAAGAACCCACCTGTCGGTGGTTATGGACTGCCATCCTGGCAGGTAATTCGCAATACGACCCCCGACCTTGATGTCCCATTGATCCTGAGGGGCGGGGGCCGGGAAGGAGTCAGGCTGTGGCGGTGGAGGGGCCCACGGGCTGAGCCAGCTTAGCTGGACGCTGACTTGCCCGCTGGCTGTCTTCCCTGGGCTCTGCGGGAACCGAGCCCTCTGTTGTGGACCGTGCGGACTGTTGTCTCTGTTCGCCCACGAAAACGGCTGCCCACGGTAGTGAACTGAGCCTCGTCGGCACACTGCCTGGACCGACCTCACTGCCTTCCCGCCCCTTGGAGCTTGGTGAGAACCTTCTCAGAGGGTTCACCAAAGAGAACTTCTCCTTCGAAAGAGACGTCCATGATGTTCTTCTGGACGGCCGGGGTAAATCCGGAGACACGGAGCCATGAGTGTCTCTGGAGGCATACGCCTGAAGCTGCCGCTCTGGCCGAGGAGTCAGCGGAATCATACGCGCCTCGCAGCACCTGGGTTCCCACGCTCGAACCCGTACGGAGGAGCTGCAACATCTCCTCCTTCTGCTCACCTTCTGGCAATTTCTCCGCCAGATCCAGTCCCTGTTCCCACAAGGCATTTTGGAACTGCACCATATGGGTCAAGTAGTTCAGGGATCTGATGGCGCAAGTAACGGAAGCATATGTGCGCCTGCCCATAGCGTCCAGCTGTTTGGACTCCGGGTCCGGTGGCAGGGTGCTCAAATGTTGCGGTCTCTGGGACCGGTCATGAGAGGCTGTTATGACCAGAGAGTCGGCCAGAGGATGTTGAGCCAAGTACTGGTCCTCCTTAGGAGCCTTGTACAGGCGGTCAGCTTTCTTCGGCATCGCCGGGAGTGAGTGTGGACGCTTCCACGCTGCCTTGGTGACGTCCACAAAAGTGTCCACCAAGGGTGGTACCACCACAGGCTTAGGATCCTTCTGCCGAAGATACCTAGCGAGGCGTAGTCTCTCGGGGTCTAATTCTTCCGCATCCCAGCCCATGTTCTCTTGGATGTGTCTCATGATCTCCAAGAACGATGGGTCATCCGGAGGAGATCTAGGAAGCTCACGTGGGTCCGGAGAGGGGATGTGGAGGGGAGAGGGGGATCTGGATCCTGCCGAGAACTCTGATCCCGTATCCTCCGTCGAAGGCAAAGAGCGGCGTCTTCTGGGTCTCTTAGGACTGGGTGACCCTGAAGAGGATCTAGACGGAGGTCTCCTTTTATCTGGTCTCCCCCTTGGAGGGTCCGTAGACTCCTGGGGGAAGAGGTACTCAGCCTGCTGCCCCGGATGGAGAAGGGGGCGCAGGAGCCGGAGGGGTCGCAGGTGGTGGAGGAGGAGGAGGAGGAAGAGGTGGTGTGGGAACCATATCCCTTTTAATGGTATCCCACCAGGAAGTAAAGAGCTCCTTAACCTCAGAAATGGAAAGGCCCGACGACAGACCGGGCGCCGGTGGCCGGTCGTCGGGTTCCCGTCGCCTCCTCAGGGGCCTCAGGTTGTGGGGAGGGTTCCCTGGGAGGTGCGACAGGACCGGGTTCGCCCGTCTGGTCCTCGGGCTGCGTCAACTCCTCCTCCGTGATAGTCTCCTGACCGATGTCGGTAGGGAGGCGTCAGGTCCCTGCATCTACACGTGCAGATGCGGACGACTGCCCCCTGCCGATGCACCGAGAGGGCGGAAGGCCTGACCGCGGCGATGCGTCTGGGCGGTTGACGGCTCCTGGGACCTGTGGAAGAGTGGCCACGAGGGTCCGACGGCTTCTTAAGAGAGGTAAGCTCCTTGGACTTCCTCTGGGAGAGGAGGCAAGGAGGCAGACCTGACGTTGGGTTCGGAATGGCGGGAACCCGACTTGTGGTGATGATGACGGTCCCCAGACCTAACCAGGGCTTTGGAAGAAGATGATGAAGAGGGCCTGGAGGTCTTGGCCTGTGAGGAGGAAGAGGAGCCTGAAGGTTTCTTCACCGCATCGGGGGGAGGCTGAGAGCGGGCCCAGGAGGGCGAACGGTCGGACCAGGAGCCGGAACTACGGGAGTCAGAGGCCCTAGACGGGGACTTGGATGGAACCCTCTCCCTGTGCTTTCCAGAGTGTTTCTGGGCCTTCTCTGTTGAATCCCCCTTGGAGGTGTCCATGGCCTTAATCTTCTCCTCGAGCAGGAAGGCCTGCAGGGCCTTCTGGCGACTGATCCGGGTCCAGCTGTTGAACCCCTGGCAGAAAGTGCAGGACCAGGTGTCGTGGTCTGGGCCTAGGTACCAGACGCAGGCCGAATGTGGGTTCTTAAACGGGAACTGCTTCCCACAGGCACACTTCGAGGGATGGCCTTCAACGGAGGTTGGAGAGGACATCAGACAGCAACTGAGCCGAAGAAATGAACGTTTTCCCGAAGGAAGAACTTAACCGTGCGTCGCACGCTAGAAACGATCCAAAGGGTCGAGACATGCAAGTCGACGGCGGGAAAGAACTGGGGAATCTGGTGGGACCGCCCCCTTATGTACTACGCCTGACGCCGGAGGCGGACCGGCGCAAGGTCCCCGCCTGAAGATAGGCTAGCTAGAAGAATTGCTGGGGTCCTGACGCCTGCCGACTTCAGTCCTAATGGTGTTACCTGCTGCAAGAGCTGTATCTCGAAATAAGATCCATCTGTCTGTGGTAAGAGTGGACCAGGCAGTAAGGAAATGATGGAGCCGGCCCCCCATGGGAGGACCCAGAGCTGGAGTGAGAGGAATAGGGATGGCAACCCCTATCCACTCACTGGGCAGGCTTGGAGGAAGAGGGTCCAGGGCCTGAACCCCGACCTCCTTTACAGGCCTGGGTAGGTCCGGGCTTGGGACGGGGGCGCCAAGCCTGAACCTGCTGCTGACCTCCCTGAAAGGATGGCTGCTGCTGGGTCGCAGGGGAAGAATGCCGAAATGACTTCTTCTTCTTCTGTTGCTTCTTGGGACCAGAAGAACTTTAAGCAGAAGTGGCATTCAAGGTGGCATTGGACTGCTCGATGCACTGAAGGTGACCGGCCACACCTGGGCCGAAGAGATCGGTGTCCAGGAAAGGCACATCAGCCAGTTTGTCCTGGGTATCCACCAGGAAGGAGGAGGGCCAAAGCCAAGCCCTACGGTGGGAGGCAGCTGCAGTTGCCAACAAGTCCCCTATGTCCAGGGCCATCAGGAGCTGCTGTTAGCAATGGCATGGCCTTGGTCCCAGATCTGCTTGACCGTGGTCTGCAAGTCATGAGGGAGATGTGGGAGGACTTCATCCAAGGACCCCAAAGGGCATGGGAGAACTGTGCAATGACGACGGCCAGCTGCCTGACGGATGCCTAAGGAAGAGGCCGCACAGACCTTCCGGCAGAGTGATCTATTTTCCTGCCATATGAGGTCCTTGTAGCATCAGCAGAGTTTCCGCTGAAGCCTCTCTTCATCCGAGAGAGAACAAGGATGACTGGTGACAACCTCTTTATAAGCATTTGTCTCGCCTTCCTCAACCTGTCAATCCGAGGGGGTCGAGGCCCCTTGACTGAGATCGGGCAAGCCGACTTGATCGCTTAGGAGAAACTAGTAAAACTGAAGAAGACTTCGGGGTCAGGAGACCCACTCTCGGCTGGTTTCGCGGGCTGGGTCTCCTCGTCGGGAAGGAAAGGACCGAGTTCAAGTGAGGAGTCGGGCGCATATGGGTCGAGAACAATCTCAACTTTGCTGTTCGAAACTTCGGTCGACGGCTGAGCCGAGATGTCAGCGGCCAAAGAGGCAATGTCAACCAAGGTCAAAATGGCCAGCTCCTGGGACCGAGATCTCTCCCGATCCCAAGAGCATCTCCATTGAGACGAAGATGGTCCAGGGTCCCTCTCCCGCTTTCGGGACAGAGAGGAGTGTGTCCCCACAGGACTTTCACCCTTAGTCGGGAGACAGTGGCACAACTCTTAGAAGGAACCCGAGAAAGTGGAGCCCAAGTTGAGTGGAACGAAGAAGCCCAGAGAGGAAGATCCCGCGGAGCAAGCCGCTTCCTCCTTGAAGGCCTGCATGCGCTCCAACTGCTTGGCGGATCCCGCAGCCGCGGAAACCGCCCACCAGGCCTCCTTGGATTTCACCGGCGGGTTCCATTTTCCGGGCCTGCCCAATTTAAGGCATGAGAGACAGTCGCAAGGAATTAAGGCTGAAAAGCAAGGTAGAACTCGCAGGTCGTGTTGTCATGACCAACACCAAGACAGTAGACGCACGTGCTATGCAGGTCCGTACACATCTTCTGGCCGCATGGGCACTGGCGAAATCTGGGGGAAGACTTGTCTTCCATAATCGAGAAGCACAGGTCGCCGATGGGCTACGCCAGGCAGGAGCGTGAGGAGGGTTTCTTCTTCTCCTTTTCTGCCTGGAACGAGAACCAGCAGAGGGGGAGTCCTAGGTAAGAGCCCCTGGTTCTCCAAGACAGACATTTTCTGCTCCATCAAAGGTGTTGAATTTCAAGCAACCGTGTCAAGTTGTATGATTTTAATTCTGACATAAACTACAGGAATTGGTGTCATGTGTTGTCCCAAACACCTTACACATAGTGTGTGACTGTCAAAGTGGTATATCTTCCTACCGCAATGGCAGGAACGAAATAAAGCTTGTTTCTTTGAAGAATCTGTTGACATTCGTCTTAGTTCTAAATTTCTCGTTGGTGACTGCTACACAGAAGTTGTACTAGCTGCTGCACGAGCTGAAGATTCCAGGAAAATTAACTGAGGATATTAGGGACCGCCCACACTTATATAGGAAACAGGAAGCTGATGTCATTTGTGGGTGGTCCCTGGTGAAAAACTGCTAGAAGAGCTGACATGCACCACAGCGACCTCTGCTGGATACCCAAAAGTATTACCTACTGCAAGAGACCACTCTGTGGAAGATCTGTGGATATGTTGTTTGTTCACACTTCTTGGCACTGTCCCTTTCCCCTTTAAATCTGCCAGAAGATCTTCAAGCTAGCTCCTCCCACCCACCTGGGTGGTACAACCCTCAGCTCCGCCCCATGACGCCAGATCTTCCTTTCCACTGGAAGATTTAGGATGCCTCCTTCGTGCTCCCGCATTTTGTAGGCCCTAGCTTCAAAACCTTCGGTTATTCTCAAAATTCATCTAGTTCGCATTAGCGATCGCGACTGCTTATCTTCAATTATGGAAGACAAGTCTTTCCCTGGATTTCACCAGTGTTGGTGCGTCCGGAAAATGTCACGCACCGATCCCCACACCGCGTGTGTCTATTGCGTGGGTGTCGACAATGACACCGCGAAGTTAAATTTTTGTCTTGCATTTCACCCTAACGTCCTCGACGACCATCTCACACGCCTGAAGTTGGGGAGGCCGGAAAAACGGAACCCTCTAGTGAAATCAAAGGAGGCTTGGTGGGCAGTTCCCGTGGCTGCGGATCCGCCGAGCAACTGGAATGCATGCAAGTCTTCGAGGAGGAAGTGGCTCGTGCCGGGGAATCTTCCTCTCTGAGCTTCTTCGTTCCGCTCAACCCAGACTCCATCTTCTCGGGTTCCTTCCGAGAGCTGTGCCAGTCTCTCCCGATCAAGGGAGAGGGTCCTGCAGGCGTGCACTCCTCTCGGTTCCATAAGCGGGAAAAGGACCCGGGATCGTCTTCGTCTCCGGTCCTTTCTTTCCCCAATGAGGAGATCCAGCCCGCTGGGAATCCCACTGAGGAAATGGTCCCCGACCGCGAGAAATCATCGGTCCTGCGAGTATCTCCTGAGCAAACGAATCAGCCTGTCTGATCTCGATCGAGGTCCAGGACCTCCTCGACCAACAGGCTGAGGAAGAGCCCAAATGCTCAAAAAAGAGGCAACACCATCAGTCGTCCTCGTCCTCCTCGGATGAGGAGAGGCTCTGGCGGAAACTCCGTCAGTGCTGCGAGGACCTCATTTGGCAACAGCTGATTATGTCCGTGCACAAGCCGACCCTGGCTTCTACCCCGGTCACTACTTGGCTTTGGCCACCCAGGCCAAAGCAGACTCCTTCGGAGCCGATTAAGTCTGCTCCCCTGCCCTTGGAGCTGGCAAAATCTCCAGTTCGACCTAAACCAGTCTCTCCACCAATCATGGTGGAACCACTGCCCAAGCAGCCTGTGGAAGGGGCTCCTTCTAAGGAAGACCAGACACCGGGCTTCCCCTAGCGTCTTTCGGTCACTGTTATCACGGACCGCCTTCGGTGGGTCGAAGGTGACCTGGGCGGTTGACTGTTGTATTCAGATTCCTCGGATTTGGATGAGACTAGCTTACATTCTCATCCTGGGGATGACTAATCGGCTGATGGGATAGAAACGGAGGAAGGTTCTTTGTCCTTTCAGGGCATTCTTCGCCTCATCTCTGAGTCTACAGAGATGCCCCTGGAACCTATCCAGAGAAAGGCAGAGTACCCTCTCATGGACATCCTCAAGAGAGGGGATACCCTGACGGAGGTCTTTCCTGTGTCCGAGGCCATAGCTGACCTGGCCTTAGAACTCTGGCAGCGCCCTGCCTCCTGTCCAGCTCCATCTGCCCACAAGTATGCAGTGCCCATGGGGTCCCTTGCGGGGTTCACAGAGCATCCTTCGGCCGAGAGCCAGTTGACCGCCTCTTTGTTCAGGCATACTGGCAGTTCTGTCGACACTGACTGACCTCCCGAAAAGAACCCAAAATCTTGGATCATTCGGCTCATAAAGTCTATGTGGCCTCATCTTTAGGCCTTCATCAGGTAAGTTCAGCCATCATCATGGCACTCTTCTCCCATGCCCTCTTGGGGTCTTTGGATGAAGTCCTCCCACACCTCCCTGTGGACATGCAGACCACAGTCAAGCAGGTCCGGGATCAGGGCCGGGCTGTTGCCAAACAGCAGCTTCAGACAGCCCTGCACATTGGGGATTCTTGTGCCCACTTGATGGCAGCCGCAGTTGCCACTCATCGTAGGGCTTGGCTGAGACTCTCCTCTTTCCCAGCAGATACTCAGCACAAACAACTGATGTGCCTTTCCTGGGCACCGACCTTTTCGACCCAGGTGTGGCTGGTCACCTTCAGCATGTTGAGCAGTCCAATGCCACTTTGGATGCTACTTCTGCTAAAGGTTCTTCGAACAAGAAACAGCAGAAGAAGAAGAAGAAGCCTTTTTGGCACTCTTCCCCTACGGCCCAGCAACCCTCTTTTCAAGGAGGGCAGCAGCAACAGCAGTAGCAGGCTCAAGCCTGATGCCCCCGGCCCAAGCCTGGGCCCTCCCAAGCCCGTAAAGGAGGCGGAGGTTCAGGTCTTGGATCCTCCTCCAAGCCTGCTCAGTGATGGGGCGGGGCTACCTCCCCTCTCCCATCACGCCAACTCTGGGTCCCCTCGTGGGGGGCCGGCTCATTCACTTTCTTTCTCCCCAGTCCTTTATCACCACTGACAGGTGGGTTTTGGAAGTGATCGGTCAGGGACTGCCTCTGGAATTCGAGCTGCACCTTCCGACATGTCCACGATCCTAGGTCTTTTCCTCACGTGCTATGAATATCAGAATCCTGAATTATATGGGTCATATGATTAAATATCAGCATACCCTTGGGTCCCTTGTCATTGAGCTTATCAATAAACTCCCTCCCTCACATGACAGGGATAAATTATCGGCTACAGTGACAATTAGTAATGCTTATCTCCTGTCACCTTCTCAGGTTGGGATATGATGCCATAGACACCTCAGTCTGACTATCAGCCACTGGTATCACTCTTCATCACCATGCCCGGCTTCGCATTTCGGGCTTTGCACCTGATATACAACATAAAGTAGCTAATGCCCCTTTAACGGGTCCAAGCTGTTCGGGCCAGGTACTCAAACTTTACTGGATGACTTACAGGCATCAGGAAGAACCCTCCGTACGGTTCATGGCATGTCTCATACTCAAACTACAACCTATTGTACTCAACATTCCTCTTATTCCAAAAGACGTGGAAGATACAGAGGTAATAATAAAGGCAGCTTCAGAGGTTGTGCTCAATCCAACAGAGGCAACACCTCTACAGCCCGGGGTGCCCACTCCCGCCCTTCAGGTGGAGCTGTACAGTCCACCTCTCACTGACCCACTAGGGCCTTCCTCCGCCTCCTCGACCAGGCCTCGGAGGCTGTGGGGGCTCGTTTTGCCCCCCATCTGGAGTCCTGGCAAATGATCACTTTCAACAATTGGGTACTTCACACTATACAGAAGGGTCATACTCTGAAGTTTCTCTCCACCCCACGCCCTTGCCCTCCATGGAAGATCCATTATTTTCCAGATCATATACCCATCCTACAGGAGGAATTAACAGCCCTTTTGACCAAACAGGCCATTGTACCAGTGCCCCTTCTGGAACGTCAAATGGGAATTTACTCCCATTTTTTTCTGGTGCCCAAATGAACAGGAGACCTCAGACCAATGCTGGATCTCAGACAACTGAATCTTTACATTCAGTACAAATGTTTCTGCATGATCACTCTACCTGCCATTATGCCAATCCTGAAACAGAGGGATTGACTTTGCACCCTAGAAAAGAAGGATGCTTACCTTCATATTCCCATCCACCCTGCCCATCACAAATTTTTTCGCTTCCGCCTACCAGGTCAAAATTACCAGTTTCGAACACTCCCTTTCAGCCTCCCATCAGCCCCCAGGGTGTTCACGAAGTGCACAGTGCATAGTGCTGGTAGTAGCAGCCTTATGAAGAGACGGGCACTTCATCTTTCCATAGCTAGACGATTGGCTAATAAAAGCAGATTCCAAAGTAGCTCTGCTTGCCTCTCTAGATGCTACCTTAAAACTGTTTGCAAAGCTGGGAATCCCTATCAACTGGCCAAAGTCCAGTCCAAATCCGACATAGTTGCTCCAATACATTGGAGCTGTTCTAAATACAATTACTGCCAGGGCTTACCTTCCACCTTCCCAGCAGGACATGCTTATAGCTCTGGCATTACATATAAAGACTCAGAAAATAGTCACAGCCAAGCAAATGCTGTGCCTTCTGGGTCACATGTCTGCTGCTATCCCTACGGTGGCATTTGCCAGTCTCCATGAGACCTGTCTAATGGACCCTCCGGAGTCAATGGTCCCAAAAAACAGGACAGTTCGAAGACAAAATCAGGGTCACTCGCTCTCTGAAGTCTACCCTGACATGGTGGACAATTACAATCAATCTCAATCAAGGAATGCCTTTCCGACCCCCCCCCATGCAAACGCTGACCACGGATACTTCCCTACAAGGCTGGGGAGCGCACTTCGGTCCTTATCGGACTCAAGGCCAATGGCCTGCTTCTCCCCATCTGTCTCATATCGACTTCTTAGAGATGAAAGCGGTCCTTCTAGCCCTCCGGGCATTCCAGCCCTACCTCAAACTAGGATCGTTACTGATCCAATCAGACAACACTGCAGTAGTGTTCTACCTCAACAAGCAAGGGGGTACGAAGTCTCACACCCTATGCAGAGAAACCCCTGCAGTTTGGCAAGAAGCCATACGGCAACAGCTGACGCTAATAGCTATCCACCTAATGGGACACTGCAACCAGTTAGCCAACCAGCTGAGTCACCAGTCCACAACACACGAATGGACACTTCACGAGCAAGTGCTCCAAGAAATCTTCAACTTATGGGGCACTTCAGAGATGGATCTGTTTGCCTCCCCAGAGAATTACAGTCTTCCTAGGTATTTTTCCATTATCTCGAACAGAAAGGGACGATCTATAGATGCCGTCCCAACCGTGGACAGGTCTCTTCTTATATGATTTCCCCTGTCCCTCTCCTGCAATGGACTCTACTGAAACTACAGTTGGAGCCGGCCACAATGATTCTCATAGCCACATTGTGGCCTTGCCAGACATGGTTTCCCCATCTCCTACAACTGTCAGTACAGGACCCCGTCCTGTTGCCGATCAGACCAGACCTCTTGACTCAGTGTCATGGGTCTCCTACACTCCAACCTGAAGGCTCTATACCTTCATGCCTGGTTCTTGAGGACACTTTCATAACTCGATTACAAGTACCCTCTCCTGTTGCCAATATTCTCTTGGCCTTCCGTAAGCCAGCAACATACAATTTCAAAAGGAAAGACTTTTCCATATGGTCAGCCTCTCAATCTTTGGACCCTTATTCTTGTCCACTGATGAAGGTTCTGGACTACCAGGCCTCACTATCTGAGTCTGGTTTAAGTTATTCTTCCAACAAAGTCCACTTGGCTGCCATCTCGGCTTTCCATAAACCTCTGGATTGCAGGTTACTGTACCAACATCATCTGGCTAAAATGTTTTTGAAAGGAATGTTATATATTAAACCTCCTAATAGAAGACCCACTCCACTGTGGGATCTCAATTTTATGATAGAAATATTTACCCTTGAGCCTCTTCAGCCAGCTGCCGCTTGTGAACTCCATTTTCTTTCATGGAAAACCCTATTTCTGGTGGCTGTCACTACAGCGCGACACATCTCCGAGCTCCATGCCCTCATGTGTAGGGAACTTTAATTGATTTTCCACAAAGACTGGGTGGTCCTTCGTACCAACTCTTCTTTCCTTCCTTAGTAGTGTCCAAACATACTTTAAATCAGTTCTTGGAGCTTCTTGTCTACTATCCTGTCTATTCCAATCAGGTTGAACATCTACTACATACTTTAGACGTCCATCGTATACTACGCTACTACACTAATCTGACTCAATCGATTAGAAAGATGTCTCAGCTGTTTGTCTCTTTTGCCCTGGGTCACGAGGGCCTCCCAGTTGTGGCACATACTCTTTCATCCTAGTTGGCACATTGCATTTCATTTTGTTACAAAAAATACAACAAGCATTTACCAGGACCTGTCCAAGCCCACTCCACTAGAGCTATGGCCACTACTGTGGCTTGCTTTAAAGGAAAGTCCATTTCAGATATCTGCAATGCAGCTACCTGGTCAACGATCCATACATTCACAAGGCACTACAATCTGGATATTGCCTCATGATGTAGGACGGCCTTTGGCCATGCAGTCCTACACAAGCTCTCCTATCATAACTGTCCTCCCACATGGGCATTACTGCTTGGGATTTATCCCAAAAGTATTAACTACTGCAAGAGACCACTCTGTGGAAGATAGTACAGTTACGTAAAAACTTACCATAACAGCAGATCTTTGAGGAGTGTCTCTTGCAGTAGGTTTGTTCCCGCCTTCCATCCCCCTCCTTCTCTAAGAGAGTAAGTTCTGGTCCAATGACTAGGGTTGGGACTCCCATGGTACCTCGGCCTCCCCTCGCGAGCTGAATCCAGCGGGGAAACTGAGGATACCAGGGGCCGCCCACACTTTATATAGGAAACAGGAAGCTGAAGTCATGTGTGGGTGGTCCCTGGTGAAAAACAGCTAGAAGAGCTGCCGTGCACCACAGCGACCTCTGCTGGATACCCAAAAGTATTACCTACTGCAAGAGACACTCCTCAAAGATCTACTGTTATGGTAAGTTTTTACGTAACTGTACTTTCTAGGAGTGGTATATGGTGTACCTCCACACTTCTGGCATAATCTTTTCCCCTTTAAATCTGAGCCAAAAGGTCTTCAAGCTGGCTCCTCCCATCCACCCGGGTGGTACCCTCCTCGGCACCGCCTCATGTTAGATCTTACATACTGGAAGCAAAACCGGTGTGCCACTGCCAAGGGAGGTCGGCTGAGTTGTGTGGATGCACACCATATACCACTCATAGACCTATGGTTACATGTGAGTAACCATCATTTCTAGGAACATGGATATGGTGTACTATCCACACTTCTGGCAGACTCCAAGCAGTTCTCCAGAAGGAGGGAGCAAGGTGCACACCCCCAAGTTAGGGAAAAGAGATTGAAGAACTGAGGCCCCAAAACCAGCATCCAGTGTTACTCAAGATCGATGTGGTAACAGGAGATGTAGGAGTGTGCCGACTTCTAGATAGAAGCCCTGTAGATTTCCTGGAGAGGGATGTCTCCGGAAGCAGCCAGCGCGACAGTAGTATGTCTGGTGAAATGATCCCTAAGCCCAGCAGGAAGCTTCCTACCACCCAACCTACAGCAGAGGCCATCGTCTTGCTTAACTGCTGGTCTGTCAGGTGTGACTTTAACATAGGTGACAAAACGCTGGCAAACCTCTCCCAGAACTCCAGCCATGCACTCCTTACAGTAAGCGAGCATTCAACTCAGGTCCAATGTATGGAGCTTGTGCTCAGCCTCTGAGGCTGGGCTGGAGAAATACACCAGGAGGTTAATTCCCTGGTTAAGGTAAAACTCCAACACAATCTTCAGGAGGAACTTTGGGCTGGGGTGGAGGACAACCTTGTCTTTGTGGAAGACCAGATAAGGAGACTCCACTGAAAGCACCAGGAGCTCACTGATCCTTCTGGCAGAGGAGAAAGCCACCAAGAAGGCAATCTTCCATGACAGGTGTGACATCACACACCTGTGCATAGGTTCAAAAGGCTTGCCCATAAGCATAGCCAAACCCAGCAACAAGTCCCAAGGTGGTGGTGGTGGTTCACACACTGGTGGGGACAAGTGGTCAATCAGCATACCACCCCACACCCAGTAGACAGAGATGGCTGCCAGGTGCACCTTGAGAGTTATCGTCTGAAGGCCCAACTGGGAGAAGGACAACAGGTAATCCAGGATGCTAGCCACTGTGCAGGACAGGGGGTCCAGCTCCTTGCCCTGGCATTAAATGGAAAATCTCTTCCACTTGAAGGTGTAGCACTGGCGAGTTGACTTCTTCCAGGAGGCTTCAACAACATGGAGGACCTCGCTGGAGAGACCTAAAGCCTGCAATTCTAGCTGCTCAAGAACCAGGCTGTCAGATGCAGGGAAAGAAGGTCCAGGTGCAGGACCTTCCCCTGATGGCAAAAGAGCAGGTCTGGGTGGAGAGGCAGTTGCCACAGGAGCCTGCTGTTGAGGCTGAGGAGATCAGGGTACTACAACTGGTGTGGCTAGTCCAGAGCAACCAGGATCACTTGTGCCTTGTCTCTCCGAAACCTGAGCAGCGCCTTGTAGATCAGGGGAAAGGGAGGTAAGGTGTACACGAGGCCCGATGTCCAGGGCTTCGCAAAGGCATCCCCCAGCAGTGTTCTGCACTGAGGGAGGTGGGCACAAAACAGCTTCAGCTTTGCGTTTTCCTGGGAGGCAAGCAGGTTGACCTGGGGCGTGCCCCAAAGGGAGAACAGGTGATCGATTACCTCCTGGTGAAGGGACCACTCGTGAGACACCGCGCCCACTCGGCTGAGAGTGTCCACAAGATGGCTGGACATGCTGGCCACATGAATCGTCAGAAGGTTGGTGCCCAGACTGTGCACAAGGGTCCAGATGCAGAGCGCTTCCTGACACAATGGGAGGACTGTGTCCTGCCCTGCTTGCTGAGGTAATACATGATCGTTGTGTTGTCCATCTGGACCTGAACGACCTGACCCCGAACTGTCGGAGCAAAGGACGTCAGAGCAAGGTGCCTCACCCAGAGCTCCAGCAGGTTGATGTGACATCAGGACTCCTTGGGGGTCCAAAGCCCATGGCCTCTGTGGTCCCCCAGGTGGGCACTCCACCCCGTCAGTGAGGCTTCGGTCGTGAAAGTGACAGTCAGCTCTGGGCAGACAAATGGGATTCTTCCTGCAGACTGTCCAGGACAAACCACCACTGGATGGTGTCCCACATCAGCTGTGTAATCGAGACCGGCTGGTCGAGGTGACTGAAGAGCTGAAGCTACTGACAGGCCAATTCCCACTGCAGTGGGCGCATCCTCCAGCAGGCCTACCCAACCACGCTGGTGCAGGCCACCATGTACCCCACAAGGTGCAGAAGTCTCAGGCAGGTCACAAATGACCAACCTGAAATGATTGGGCAAAAAGATGCAAGCTCCTCCACCCTGTCCGCCAGAAGACGGGTCTTGGCCCGAAGGGAGTCGAGCTCAACCCCGATTAATTGGATGACCTGCGATGGACTGAGTTTCAGCTTGGCCTCGTTAACCAGGAGGTCTAGGGCTGAGCAGGTCTGGAGGGTCAGATCCTTGGACCACTCCACCTCTTCTCAGGAGGAACAGACAATCAGCCAGTTGTCCAGGTAAGGGTACACCCTGACACCTCGGTGCCTCAGAAAGGCTGCCACCACTGCAATGCACTAGGTGAAGATCCTGGGGGCCAAGGAGAGGCCAAACAGCATGGCCCAAACTCGTACAGGATCCCTTCTGAGTGGAACTGTAGGAACTGTCAGTGGGATGGACGAATGGGGATGTGGAAGAAGGTGTACTAGAGGTCCACAAAGCAGAACCACATGTCCTGCTCTAGAGATGGAAAGATCTGTTGCAGAATGACCATTCAGAACTTGCGTGGCCTGAGAAATTTGTCGAGGTCGTGTAGATCCACTATGAGGTACCACCCCCCCCCCCCAAAAAATCCATTTTGGAACCAGAAAGTATCTGGAAACGAACCCCAGACTGGCCGCTGTCCACCGCCTCCCTGCAGCAGAGCTGGGCAATGTCCTCCCAAAGGGCAAACAACATGTCCACGAATACCAAGGTATATGGGTTTAGCTGAGAGGAGAGCCTCGAACTCCCAGAAGCAATCCTTGACTGACCATCTCAAGCATCCACCTGTCCAAAGTGACGGTGAACCAGATGGAAGTGAAGTGGTGGAGCCTGCCCCCAGAAAGTCCTTGGCTGGGCAGGAGGTGACACCCCTCCCCCAACCACTCGCTAGGCAGGCTTGAGGCAAAAGTGCTGGTAGAGGAGCAATGGTCCCTCCACCCTCGGCTTCTTGACACCAGAGGATACTGGCTTTGACTTGGGTTGTCAAGCTTGCTGTTGCCCTGCAGGAGGCTGTGATGGTCTGGCTGAGGGTTCAGAATAGGGCCGAAACTTAAAGAGCTTCTTCTGCTGTTTCTGGCCCTTGATGGCCTTCTGAGAGAACATGATGGAGTCCAAGGTGGCACTGGACTTCTCTATGCATGTTGAGATGACTATCAACACTGGGCCCAAACAAGTCAGTGCCCAAAAAGGGAACATCCACCAACTTGTGCTGAGTGCTGGGCGTAACGGGTCAAAATTCTCAAGCAAGCCCTGTGACGCAAAGCCACAGTCATGGACCTAGTGCAAGAATGCAAGAATCACCAATGTCCAGGGCTGTTTGGAGCTGCTGCTTAGCAACTGCGTGTCCCTGACTGCAGACCAATTTGACCAGCAGCTGCAGGTCAGTCAGGAGCCAGAGGATAACCTGGTCCAGCATACCCAACAGAGCATGGGCAAAGTTGGCCATTATAATGGTCAAACTCATCTGCTGAAGGACTAGGGACAAGGCCGCGTAGACCTTTTTGACCGCATGGTCTAATTTCTTAGACTACTTGTTTTTTGGGGGTGGTTATCGATGTCCTGGACGTTGCCTGTGTGCTGAAACGACAGGATGGCAACCAGCCCTTTGACAGAAGGGTGGTCAGTGAACCCAGACAGGGACCCTGTAGGCACTGCACACTTGTGGACCATATGGGCCAATGGCATCCGGCAATAGGCAGGATGCTGCCACAGCTCCAGCGCGGGGTCAAGGATGGCCTCCGCAACAGGGACAGCGACCCCAGGGGAGTCATCCCTGTCCAGGATCTCCATCAAGAAGTACTTAGCCCGCTTCTGAAAGGGATCCAGCGGGATCCCAACTGATTCAGAAATCAAGCAGAGCAGAGTCCTGAAGAACGTAGGCCCTTGTTCCGTACAGAGCGCCTCCCCAGAATCATGGTCAAAGCTCGGGTGCAGTGTGAATGCATGGAGGAGTCCTCAGAGTCAAAAGACTCCTCCAATACCAGTCAAACACCTGTGTAAACACTGACAATGAGAGGTTCATTAGTTTGTGTTATTTTAACACCGCGAGCCAACCTCAAAGCCTGGTTGCCGTGTGTGCAGTCTTTGATGGAGTCCCCTTCTTAGGCTGTGGAGGTTCCATCCCAATGGGTGGAGAGGCCGATGTCAGCCTGACTGGCGGGGCCAGCTCAGGCCACAGCTACAGCACCCAGAGGAGTGCCAGAGTGGGTTGAGGCAGACGACTTGTGTTGAGAAGCCACTACTGCTACATGAACTCCTCGTATCGGCACCGTATCTTACGGTGGAACCGATTCTGTCCAGAGGCAAAAAAAAAAAAAAAAAAGAGGCATACTGATGATGTTGTTTTACCGAGGGTGAAGAATGGTAATGACAGGAGCATCTGGAGTCCCTTGAACTTAAACGACAGCTGTGAGATCTCAACCTGGACCTCGACCGACAGTGAATTGGTCCATGGGGGGAAGAAGCAGTGGAAGGAAAGGGATGCTTGGGACCCCCCAAAAGGTTGGGCTGCTGAGGGAGGGAACCAGAAGGACCAGAGTCCTGGAAACAGAGTCCTCCCCCATCGTCCTGCGACAATGGATGGACAGGATCAAGATAAATCTTGACTGGCTGGTCGACCCACATCTTGGCCAACAAGCCTGATAGGGACACCACGGCTAGCAGCCTGGACCTGTGCAGAAGTGTCGGCCGATGCCAACAGCTCAATGGCTATCAAGCTAACAGAAGTGCAGGAATGAGGGGAGTGAGCCCTCTCAATCCGATGACCTATGTCAGGACTTCTTGGACTTGTTCAGAGAAGATCTGGACTCCGGGAGGGGCCCTCCACGAAAGTGGACAGGGATTGACATAAGTCCTGGAACACCCTGGTAAATGGGGCACTTATGCCAGCAGGGACTAAGGCAGATGAAGTCGCTGACGTGGCCTGGGCCGAAGCCTCTTCGAAGGCAGCGAGCTGGTCCACTGAACCAACCGCCATGGAAACCGCATTACAGGCATCCGTTGATTTAACCGGTGGATCCTGCTGATCTGGGTGACCCAAAATAAGATGAGCATAACAGTCCTCCAGGGTGGAGACTTGAAGAGTAGTGCACAAGCTGCAGGCCTGTGGGTTGTGCTGGACACCCAAGCAGTACACGCACATGGAGTGCGGATTGTTCAGAGTGTTCAGAAACCTTAAGATCGAAGTTAGCAAGTTAGAACCTACACCTAGCGTGGAGCTGCAACAGATAGAACATGATGCTTCCAGCAGAAAGGAAAATCTGACATAATGGGTGGTGCCGAGGAGGATACCACCCGGGTGAGAGGGAGAAGCCAGCCTGAAGAACTTCTAGCCCAGATTTAAAGGGGAAAGGATTCTACCAGAAGTATGAATAGTACACCACAGAATGATAAGATTTTAGAACATCAAATGGGAAACCGTTTCCATTTGGCACCATAAGCTTTTCTGGTATAAGGCTTTCAGGCTACCAAAATGACTTGGCAGAGAAGCTGGGACACTTAAAGCCTGCCCACTTCTATCTCTTCAGGAACCATGTCTAGAGATGCACGTATCATAATGCTGGATGTACCAGCTGACCTCAGTGGTAATTCCTATGGCTGCTGCAAAGCCGCTTGGTGAAGCAACGGATAAACAACGGATAACAGACCTGCCCTGGGCAGCATAGGGCTAACAGTTGTCATTTTGCCCGTGTGGGCTTCCACTTTGAGGAGTACCCTCTGAATGAGCAGGACAGTTGTGGTGGGAAGGCTTTAACAAAATGACTTGTCTACTTCAGCCTAAATGCATGTGGATAAAAAGTGCCCTGCTCTCAATTTCTGGAGAAGTGCAGCCATTTTGCATTGTGATGGGGCATAAAAAGGTCCAATTTCAGCATGCCCCACTCGTCCAATAGAGATCAAAGCACATCCTCCATGAGGGACTATTTGTGAAGGCATGCTACTGTTTGACAGAGAATGCTGTCTGGATATTTTCTACCCCAAAAGGTGGCTGCCTAGAGAAAGACCTTGTGCTTCAAGCAACACTTCTGGACTCTCACTGGCTCTCTGAACTGAGGGTAGGAATGAGACCCTCCTTGCTGGTTGAGGCAGAACAAGACATACATGTCCATCTGGAGAGAAACTTGCTTGTGGCAACCCAAGTCTGACAGTGCCAGCAGCCCATACAGAACAGCTTTCATCACTAGCACATTTATGAGGAGCTGGGGCTCTGAGTCTGGCCAAGTCCCTCGGATCTGAAGGCTCTGGCAATGTACACCCCACCCCACAGAGAAAGGTCTGTAGTTGCTGACACCTGGGGCTCCACGGGGAGAAGAAGAATCCTTGAAGGAGTTTCTCCCTTGAGGAACACTACAGGAGAGAATGAACCAAAGGCTCCATCACCCATTTTAGATGATCCAAAAGTTGAGAAGCCTGCGACCATTGTGTACTGACCATCCAGTGAGATGTTCTTATATGCAGTCTTCCAATGAGCACAGTAAAGACTTTAGCAAACATGAGCCCCAGCTTCCTCTGCATGGAGTGTGCCGTTATTTGAGTGCGTTCTGTGATATGGCAGACCAAGCGAATTACTGATTCTGCCCAATTCCTGCACCTGTTTACTCTGTATGATCCCTCTTCACCCGCCCCCACCTGGAAATGAGATTATGTAGCTAATCTCTGCTTAATACACGTGTCTGTGTCTGCAGTTCTCAGCCTTTGCTGATTGTATTGTGAGGGCAATTTGTGTTTTCTTTAAAATTTGTCTGTATGGCCAACATTCTCTGGGATAACCCTTGCCCCAGTGCATTTGCTCTGGAGTTCTTTTGTTGTTCTTTTCTCTTTCTACTTTGGGCTGCCCTCGACCCAAAGCAATAAGATCCCCTACAGGGTGGCTGGCTATCTCTCCCTGGGCTAAGGCACAGGTATGGCACACTGAGGAGTCCAACTGAGGAAGAAACGTGTCTGTGTCTGCTGTTCTCAGCCTTTGCTGATCGTCTTGTGAGGCCTTCTGGCACCATGCAATTCTGCTTAAATTTGAGCCAGTCCAAACCAATTCATGGACATTTGCATATGCTTCCCATGATGCTTTGCATTACTGGAGTATGTGCAATTTGTGTTTTCTAATCTTTGCTTGCCTGCCTGGTTTAACAAAATTTCAACAGATAAGGCCTAGTTCCTATATGACAGATAATAATGGCCATTCACAGTTAAGGGACAGCATTAGAGGCTGTGTGTGTGTGTGTGTGTGTGTACTGCATTCATACATGTCTGAAATCAATCCAGCCTTTAATACCCTCCTGTTCTGACTCATTCCACTGACTGATCTCAACAATGCTCAGCAATGTTTCTGGGATGCCATGACATCACACTGCAAGTAAACAGAGAAGGATAATCAGATAAAGCCACTGAGGTACTTACACGGGCTATGAACAAGTCTGATTTTCTTCTTTCCGCCTCTCTGTTCATCTGCCAATCTTTTGTCATGCTGCAGAGATAATGTGGACAACCGCATGGCCTGGAGACGGAAAAAGAAAAATGAAAATTACTTACGCACTGTAATTCTTGGTCATTTAGGAATATCCTCACCAGTGACTGACTAATGAGTCTAAGCCAGAGGCGCTACAACCCTGAGGGAACCAGAAGTTTTCAGGAGGGCTGGTGTCGAGGTAAGCTGCATGCATGCACATGCGGCATGACTTACCTCGGCATCAGCCTTCAACTGTCTCAGAACCTTTTTACCAAGAAAGTGCAGCATAACCTAACATTTATGCAATTAACTGTGTAAAAAAGGGTCAACAAACCAGTAACGCAGTGTCTTTACAGCCCAAACCAAGAACAAGGGGTAAGAACAATAAACAGACTAGAGTGAGCCTGGGGGATGGCAAGTGCATGTGTGAATCAACAATGATGATATTCCTAGAAGATCAAGAACTACAGTGAGTACGTAATGTTCATATCTTCCAGGAATCAGTCTTCACCACTGATTCACACTAATGGGCAGGAGTACCAACCTTAGACAAAATCCCTGAACTAGGGCGGTAGGAGCCAAGGGCTCACTCAGGACCAAAGGCCATTCAGGTTAGTCCTGCTGAAGGTGGCAAGCTACCTGGCATGGACATCCAAAGCACAATGCTTAACGAACGAAAGTGTGCACTGTGCTCCAGGTTGCAGTTGTGTAAATATCACAGAGAGGCACAGAGCGAATCTCTGCCAGGGACATGGCAACGGCTCTGATGGAGTGGGCACATACCTGACCTTCCACTGTGACCTATGTCATGGCATAGCATTGGCATAGGCAACTCACAATCCAGGCAGAAATGCACATGATCATAACAGATTGTCCCATGCACTTGTAATAGGAGGAGACGAAGAACTGTTTGGATTAACTGAAGTCCTTAGTTCTGTCCAGATAAAACTTGAGGGCACTCTTAACATCCAGAGAATGGAGAGTGCACACACCTTCATTCTGGAAGTTAGCAAAGTAGGCAGGCAGCACAAGTGGCTGATACAGATGGAACTCTGGCACCACTGTGGGAAGGAACCTAGGGGAAAGACTATAGACAAATGTGTTTTGATCTATTGGAAGTGTCTACAAATTATATTAAACTAGAGAATGAGCCCCTAAAAGCCATAAATAGCAGTGTCAGTGGCTCAGTAGGTAGCACACTCGCCTCTGAGGCCGGGAGATCAGAGGGCTGTGGGTTCAGTTCCCACATCTGGCACTTGGGTTAATATCCCAGTACTGACACTGCAGTGCAGCATGAGAGGGGTGCTGCACTTCTGAGGTGCCATCTTTCGGATGACACGTTAAACCGAGGTCCCATTTGCCTGGACTGGTGGTAGTTAGGGTGGATGTTAAAGATCCCATGGCACTTACTGAAAAAAGTAGGGGAATTTCCCCGGTGTCCTGGCCAAATTTACCTCATTCACTACAAATACCACCAACAGCTTAATCTGGTTCTAGGTCAGTTGGCATTTATCTGTATCCCCTTCCCCCGGGTCGTGCCTGAAAATAGGCAGGATTTGTCTAGTGCACTTACCTGGTCAACAAAAACTAAATAAATAAATGAACTGATTCAAATGACACTATATGAAATGAAAGCAAATGGATGGGTACGAAAATGGGAAGTAGAAGCCATGGAAAATAAGTCTCCAAGGATATCCCTGTTTTATGCACTTCCAAAGATATATAAAAATCTAGAAAAACCACCAGGAAGGCCGATTGTTTCAGGGATAGGTTCAATTTTAGAACCACTGTCTAAATTTATTAATTATCACCTACAGCCTTTAGTTGAAACAATTCTCACTTATTTAAAAGACACAACACATGTAATACAATCAATTCAATAACTAAATTTGATAGGAGTCCCACCAGATAGTTCATTAATAACTATAGATGTGAAAGACCTATACACCTCTATACCCCATGATAAGGGAATAGAATGTATGGGTAAACTTTTGGATACAACAGGAATGGAAGCAAGACCTAAAACACGAGTCTTGTAAAATTTGGCAGAAATAGTGTTAAACAAGAATTATTTTAAGTTCGAGGAGCAATCCTATGGGCAAATAAGAGGAACAGCAATGGGAAGCACTATGGCCCCAGGATATGCTAATGCATATATGCATAATTTTGAAAACACATACATATTTGAGAATATTGGAACAGGATTGAATTTTAGTAACCATACCCTGTTCTGGAAAATATTTATTGACAATATATTTCCTATTTTTCTTATTTGGACTGGTAATATAACAACACTAGAATTATTTAAGAATTACATGAACAGTAGAGACCCAAACATGACATTTATTTTTAATTATGACAAAAGATAAATTGACTTTTAAGACATTACAATTTATAAAAGTGGAAATTGACTAGAAACTAAATTATATAGGAAAGCTACAGATAGGAACACGATTTTACATCGTGAGAGTTTTCATCCTAAAAAACTGATTGAAAGTATTCCATATTCGCAGTTTTTACGGGCATGTCGAAATTGTAGTACAGATGAAAATCATAAAATAGAAGCTAGAAATAAAGATGAAAGATTTAGAGAGAGACAGTATTATAGTAACAATTTGGAACAAGCACAGGCCAAAGCCGTAAGGAAACCCAGGCAGGAACTTTTAACTTCATCAAAAAATGAAGGAAATGAAAATAAAAGTCCACTAGTATTTAGCACAGTTCATAACAAGCTTATGTCACAACTAAAAAAAGTCATTCTTAACAACTGGAATATCCTGTTGAACAATCCTACTACTTCTCAAATATTTCAACAAAAAACATTCGGGGTTTCTAAAAAGGCACCAACCATTAGAGACAAATTGGTCCATACGCAACATTGGCAAGGAACGCAAAAAGGGCCTCAATTATTATTGGGCCCTTTGATCAATGGGATGTATCCTTGTGGCAGGTGCACAGCCTGTGGAAATACATCCAAGAAAACAAGTTATAAACATCCACACACTGGTAAAGAATATAAAATTAAATCCCACATAACCTGTACTACTATGGGGGTAACATATTTAGTGCAATGTCCTTGTGACCATCCATATGTTGGTAAAACGATGAGGGAGTTAAAGACAAGAATTTCAGAACATAAAAGTTGAATCCGTAATAAAGATGAAAATTCCCCTTTAGCCAGACATTTTATTCTAAGAGGACATTCTCCTATTCAAATCAGGTTCAGGGGACTTGAACAGGTCCCAATACCTGAAAGAGGTGGTAATTATAATGACTTACTATTAAAACGTGAGATGTACTGGATGTATGAAATGGGTATGATTTATGAGAAATGGAGCCTTAATGAAGATGTGAGCTGGCAGGTGTGCTGGTAAATAATATTAATAACTTACAGAAGTATATTTTTGAATATGTTCAGCGGACTTGGAGTGAACAAATAACATGATGTATGGCAGGTATAAGGTGACAACATGTCATTATTCACCTGTCTTTGTATCTGCTTCTCTTTCCATCTGTTTCTCCCCCCCCCATTTGATTTTTATTAATGATTCTTTAAAAATTATTTTGTTTATTAAAACAGTTCATTCATCTTTGGAGTTAAATGTAATGTAGTCTCATTAAATGAAAGGTTTAACTAAGACAGAGTAAACAAAATACAATCAGAAATAGTGAAACTTTAAGGACTGAATTATGTCGAGAAGAGAAGTCAATAGTTATCACAGTAACAACCTAGCTTCGGCAAAGTATGATGACACGTAAGTGCCATCAAATGACTCCTCTCCTCGGCATAAAGAGGTTGCCAAATGGGGAACCAGATGATGCCAGCTGTACCTTAAGAGTGGGTCGAGCGTACTACGAGTACTGAAACTTTTTCCTGCAGTAAGTTAAAACACTTTTCAACGTAGCACTGTTTTAACAGTCAAAAGGTTATAGAGAGCGTATATGGTCAGGAATGCTTTAAATGCATAGTACTACGAGTGCTGAAACTTTTCCCTGCAGTAAGTTAAAACACTTTTCAACGCGCAGCACTGTTTCAACAGTTAAAAGGCTACAGAGAGCGTATATGGTCAGGAACGCTTTAAATGAATAGCTGAAGTTGAAAGTATCCATGGATAGTATGGGTTATGTTAACAGCTTCTTACTTTTAGTAAAATAAGCTGACATGTATCATGGAAATAAGCGCATGGAGTTCTAAATGCCGGAATCACTCGTTTACATAGAATAAGCTTTTAATATCAATAGTGATACAGAAGGTGAAAGCAAATATAATAAAGTGACCATAACTTTTACAGAGAGTGTTGCGAGAGACGCTAATGAACACTTAGTCAATTGAAACAAACTGACATGCATTATAGTAACGGGCAGAGCAGGACATGTTAGAAATTAGGAATGTCCTTATATGTTTTAAAATTAGATCACTCATTAGCGAAGTGGGATATGTTTGAATACAAGACTGCTCTGTTTTAAAACTAAGTTACATAGAGAGAAAATTTAGTAAAAAGTATGTTAATCACATTGAGATGAATAAGAGAGTGATTAAAATGCACTACACTAACGAGTGAAAAATGGCGTGTTAGACAAAGGGAGCGCTTAGCTAAATAAAAATCTTTTTATTACCAATTTTATTTTTTGGATTAAGGTTAAATAAAATAACATTTAGGCAATAGAAGCATCTATAAGAATGAATTAAGCTTCATTTAAACTTTGTAACATGTAGTATGTTAGACGCTAAGTAATGGTTTATGAGAATTTGTTTGATGGTCACATATTTTTTGTTTTTGTTTTCCATCTTTGTACATGTTTTACAGCTTGATAACTTTATGAAGATAAAAATATTAGCTTAAAAGAAATAAAAATAAATGAAACAGAGATAATTATTTAAAGCACTCAATGCTAATATTTTTAAGAAGTATTTAAATGAAATAGTAATTAAAACTATGAACTCATAAATATTTTTATATTATCTTTGTTTAAAGTGACTGCTCAGGATTTGTATATTCCGACAAGATATGGCAATCATCTTGGCCCTAATCGACAGTGTTAAAAAGTAAGGAAAACATTTTGCATTGAAATTGGTGGTCCTCATAATAGGAGAAGTAGTGTCAATTTGATTTTTATATTTTTCAAGTGCATTTAATAATCTAGAATGCTCAATGAGCATTATTTAAACAATACATAAGTAATAGATTATGCACAATTATATTAAAATGCAATGTGTTCTAATTAAAGTGATCAGTTTAATTTGAAACTTGATTAGAAAAATAATTATGCGTATCTTATAATATTTTACACTTCCCTTGAAGAAGCCTAATTATTTAGGCGAAACGTTGGGACTATTTATATAAAATAAATCATTCGTTTCAAGAAATCATGGTGTTACAGCCTTTATTGCTATCGAGCATGCTGAATTCATTTGCACTTTGTTTGTATGAGAAACAACCTTGGCCTTGTGGAAAACTGTGTACGGGGGATCTGTGACCAAGGCAAGGATTTCAGACACTCTGTAAGCAGATGTGATGCCCACTATAAAAGTTGCTCTCCAAGTTAAAAGCTTTAGCTCACATGTTGCAAGGGGCTCAAAGGGCTTGTGGGTGAGCAAATCCACCACATGGTTGATGTCTCAGGCACCTGCTTCCTGACGGGAGGCATTCGGTATAAAATGCCCATAAGGAACGTCTTGAAGAGTGGCAGCTGTGCCAGGTAGAGGGTACAGACGGACTTGAAGTACACAGAAACAGCACACAAGTGTATCTTGACTGTGGAATACTGCAAGGCAGCACCAGAAAGATCTAGCAAGAACTCCAGAACCTTATCAGGCAGGAAACCCAAAGGGGACCATGCGGGGTTTGGAGCACCAGATGGAAAATCTTTTCCATGTGGCTGTTAAGTCTTCCTAGTGGAAGGTTTATGGGCAGCCAAAAGTATTTCAGAGACCATTTGACATACCTTGCACCTGTTCACTTCTATTTCTTCAGGAGTCAGGCCTGAAGGCGAAGGGAGTGCAGGTTGGGATGGAACGGGTGACCTGGAGTCATTAAGTCCATCATAAGTGGAAGAATCCTTGGTTTGTAGACAGTCTGTTCAACAGAGGAAACCATATCTGTTAAGATCAGCAGGGGGTGATCAGAATCCTCTTGCAGCAGTGTGTGTCTAATTTGAGTAGTACCTTCTGCACTAGGGGAACTGGCAGAAATGCATACTGAAAAATATTTTGCCATTGCAGATTGAATGCATCCTGATACAAAATGCCACATCATGGATTTCTGGAGCAGAAACGAGGTAGTTTGGCATTGAGAGGGGATGCAAAAAAGTCTACATCTGGGGTACCCCATTCGTCTAACAGCAATCTCACGATGTCTGGAGCTAGTAACCACTCGTGAGGATCAGCCTCTGTTCAACTTAGCTCATCTGCAAGAGTCTTTGGAACTTGGCAAGTAAGAACAGGTTACTCACCTGTAAAGTACAGTTGCGTAAGAACTTACCGTAACAGTAGATCTTAGAGAACAGCTCTTGCAGCAGGTTACACCATTAGGACTGAAGCCGTCAGGTGCCAGGACCCCAGGGAAATTTTCTAGCTAGCAGTCTTCAGCGGGGACTGCCTCCGACGTCAGTCCCGCCCCCGACGTCAGGCGTAGAACAGAAGGAGGTGGTCCCCCCCACAATCTTCAGTTCTCCCGCCGAAGAATCCCAGCCGCTGGATGGCATCAGAAGAGGAGACAGAGGATCTGCCATCAGAAGGCCAAGACTAAAAGACAGAATATCCCATCTTGTAAGATGGATGATTGGCTATGACCTACCTCCACAAGAAGGGGGATGGTGGGCGGGAAGGTACCTGCTGCAAGAGCTGTTCTTGAAGATCTACTGTTACGGTAAGTTCTTACGTAACTGTACTATCTTACTTCGAGATACAGCTCTTGCAGCAGGTTACACCATTAGGACTGATTCCCAAGCAATAGCGGCAATCTTATGCCACAGGGAGGAGGAAAGGTAGGGATCACAACCCTACTCGAGCCTAAGACAGAAGTCCCTGAAGGACAGCTAGGCCAAAACCTGCTCTTCGCCTCGATGCGATGTCCAGACTGTAATGCCTAATAAAGGTATGCACCGAGCTCCAGGTGGCCGCAGCGCAAATGGCCGAGGTGGAGACATTCCTTAGCTCTGCAAAGGAAGTGGCCACGCCTCTCGTGGAGTGGCCCTTGACCCCACCTGGTAAGGCTTTGTTGCGCTTGTCATAACAGAAAGAGATACATTGGATGAGCCAACGCGATAAGAGACTGTTTAGAAACAGGGGCTCCTTTCATTCTCTCAGCAAAGGAGACAAACAGTTGATCCGACTTTCAATACTGTTTGGTTCTTCTCAAATAATATCTGAGGCACCTGTGTAAATCAAGGGTGTGAAGTAATGCTTCTCCTCAGTTGGTGTATTTGGGAAAGTACACTGGTAAGTCGATATCCTGATTAAGGGTGAGGGCTGAGACCACCTTAGGCAGGAACTTTGGGTTTGTCCTCAGAGATACCCTGTCCTGATGGAAAATTACATAAGGCTCTTTGCATATAAGTACATGCAACTCAGAAATCCTTCTTGCCGAAGTAACTGCAACTAAAAACGTTTTCCACGACAGAAAATGTAGCTCGCAATCCACGGCTGGTTCAAAAGGTGGCAGCATAAGCTGCTCCAGGACAAAGGGCAAGTCCCAAGGGGGAACCAGGTCCTTGATAGGTGGCCTAAGGTGGAGGTCTCCCTTAAAAGGCCCCAGTAGTGTCCAATTGGGACACCATCCGATGGCTTCAGCGGGGCATAGGTAGCTGAAAGTGGCAAAGATGCACCTTAATCGAGGTAAGCCAGTCCAGACTGGAAAAGTGAAAGCCAGTAATCCAGAACCAGCTTTTAGGGACATTGTTAATGATGGAAACTTGCTCTTGAGCTCTAAGCAAAATCTGAGCCATTTCACTTACATTATATTATGTGTGTTGCCGTTTTCTAGTGGCAGAAAGCACATCTGCCACCCCTTTGCGAGACCCCATGTCGCATCATGGCTACATCTCTAGGAGCCAAGCGTGTAGGTTCAATGAACGTAAGTCTGGATGGACTAATGAACCCTTCTCCTGAGACAGCAGATGGGAGCTGATTGGCAAAGGAAGTGGAGGTTCCCGGGATAGCTGATGCAGAAGCGGGAACCAAATTTGTCTGGGCCAGAAGGGCACTATCAAAATAGTGTACGCCTACTCCCTGTGAGTTTTAAGAGAACTCTCTGGATCAACAGGAAAGGAGGAAGGCATAGAGAATCTGCCCGCCCAGGGGGAGGGACAAGCAGCATCGCCAGAAACACTGAGCCCTGGATCTGTAAAAAGCAGAAATTGGGCAGTTTTGGATTGGATGGGGACTTGAAAAGGTCTAACGGAGTACCCCATCTGTGGAACAGATCCTCTGCCCACCACTTGTAGATTCCCACGTGGACTCTGGCCTGAGCGACTCAAGTTGTCTGCAGCAGGTATTGTCCACTCAGGGACTGATGTACCTGCACAGATTTGCTGCCTGCATGTACTACCCACTCCCACACTCTCGCGACCTCCTGCAAAGGAGGTAGGAATGGAGTGTCTCCTTGCTTGTTGAGAGTAATACATCACACATGTATTGTCTGTTTGCAACAGGAAGTACCGGTGGAATCTCCAACTGAAAGGCTTGCAGGGCGTAAAGGACTGCCCTCATCTCCAAAATGCTGATGTGGAGATGAGATTCCTGGACTGTGTATGTGACCTGGGATCTCAATCCGTCCAGGTGTGCTCCCCACCTGAGCCTGATGCGTCTGTGAAGAGAGTCACAGTCGGGAGACAGGCCTGAAAGAGAACCCCTGCGGAGGAGGCTCCCGGATCTAGCCACCATTGCCAATCTGAATCGGCGTCGTGATTCAAAACTGACTACTGCAGATGGTCTTGCCTTTGGTCCCTGCACCATAGCATCACTGGGTTACCCACATGTGAAGCCGCCCCATTGGGACTGTTGCAATGGCACGCAGCCATGTCTGAGCAGGCGAAGAGACCAGTCTGGCAGGACAGTCTCCTTCACCAACAGGTCCCTTATGAGGGGATCGAATGTGTTCAGCTATGTCAGCGGGAAGAGCTTTTTCCCTTGGCGGTGTCCAGAACTGCTCCTATAAACTGCAGTTTCTGGGACAGTACCAGGAGAGACTTCTCGTGGTTGATGAGAATACCCAGTGACTGAAAAAGGGCCTGGAGTACGGTGAATAGCCATCAAGTGCCTCCTTGGAGGGAACTATGAGGGGAAGCCAGTCATCCAGGTATGGGAATGCGTGGTAACCTTGTCTCCTTAGAGATGCCGTACACCACCATGCGCATAGGTAGCAGAGGCGAGGTGCCAATGACAGCCGAAGGGCGCGAACGGGAGCAATGACGGCTCTGAAACTCGAGCGCGGAGGAACCCCTGCGCGCTGAGCGAATTGGGATGTGCAGGTGAGCGTCCTGCATGTCCTAATGGTACCACAAAGGCATTCCCACTTCAGCATGGGGATTAGAACGGAAGAGTCACCATGCAGAAGCATTGTGGAAGGCGACCAATAAGATTGAGGTGGCTAAGGGTCCAGGGTGGACGGAGGTCCCCGTTTTCTTTGGAACCCAGGAAGAAGTGCGAATAATAGCCTAACCCTCTCTGGTTTTCTGGGCGTATCAGGCTCCCTTCTCCAGGAAGCAGAGCACTTCCTGCTGTATAAGCAGGGCATGCTGACCAGTGAGCGGGAAAGCAGAGGAGGCCTTGTGGGTGGGCTGCCTACCAATTCTATATAAGTGCCTTCCGACCAATTGCAGCACCCACATGCCGTGGTGATCAACGCCACCCTGGCAAGTGACGTGCGATGCGACCCCGACCTTCATTTCCGTTGATCCTGAGGGAGGGGCAGGGGCCAGGAAGAGTCATGCTATGGCAGCATTAGATCCCATGAGTTGGGCTGGCTTTGCAACTCGGTGGCCTCTGCCTGAGGATGACTTAACCTGGGCTTTCGGGTGAGAGGACCCTTTGCTGTTGGCTGGAGCCGTGGTTGTTGCTTTGTTACGGCCATGAAAGCTCGACCGGGTTCCCACGAGAAAGGAACCAAGTCGAGATCTGTACATAGCCTGAAGAGATCCGACTGCCTTCCTTGAGTCCATGAAAGTTTGGTGATCACCTTCTCCGAGGCTTTACAAACAGGACTTCACCATAGTAAGGAAACGTCCGCAGTATTCTTCTAGACGTCCAGCAGGTAAAACCGGAGACACGCAGACCAAGAGTGTCTCGGAGAGACACGCTTATGAGGCTGCAGCTCTAGCCGAAGAGTCCGCTCAGAATCGTGACAGTGGCTCGGAGCACCCGAGTCCCCAGGTCTCGAACCCGTAACGGAGGAGGATTTACAACTCCCTCCCTTTTGACCATCGTCAGGCATCTTTTCAACCAGGTCCTGTCCTTGTTCCCACAATGCATTCTGGAATTGGACCATGTGGGTGAGGAAATTCAGAGACCTGATGAAGCAAATCGGACGGCGATCGTGCGCTACCCAGGACATCAACTGCTTGATTCCGGGTCTAGTGACTTTGTGCTCAAGTGTTGGGGTCTCTGAGACCCGGTCATGAGGAAAACCCGTAATGACCAGGGAATCGGCCGGAGATGGCTCACCAGGTACTGGTCACTCCTCGGGGAGCCTAGTACAAGGTGGTCAATAACTCGGCACTGCCGGGGTCAAATCTGGACGCTTCAATGCAGCCTGGTGACGATCCGCAAGGTGTCCACCAAGGGTGGGACTACCACAGGCTTTGGGTCTTTCTGCCGAAGATAGTGGGCAGGCGTTGTCTCTTGGGGTCTAGTTCTTCAGCATCCACCCATGTTCTCCTGGATATGCCTCATGGTCTCAGCGAATGAGGGATCATCCCGAGGGGACCTGGGAAGGACGCGTGGGTCCGGGGAGGGGACGCTGATAGGAGGAGGAGATCTGGAGTGCCCTGAGGTGTCAGACCTGGAGTCCTCCACAGATGAGGTATACCGCCATCGCCTGGGTCTCTTGGGGCTGGGGGACCCCGAAGTGGATCTCGAGGGAGGTCTTCTCCTATCTGATGATCTGCCCCTAGGAGGAGGAGTTGCCTCCTTGGGGGTCGGCAACAGTCCTACAGACCCCCTTGATGGGAGAGGGGGCGCAGGCGTTGAAGGAGTAGCCGGAGCGGGAGGAGGGTGTGTGGCGACCACATCACTTTCTGATGGTGTCCCACCAGAAGGTGAGAGAGCTCTTTCACCTCTACCAGATTTGGGCTGACGGGCCGGGTACGAGTGGCCTGTCGCGGGGTGACGGCCGCGGGTCCCAGGGGTCTCCCACTCCGGGAAGGGTTCCAGTGGGAGCTCGATTGTTCGAGTCCCCGCCTGGTCCCGGGCTGAGTGGTATCCTCCTCTGATGATGTCATCCGACCGGCGTCCAGTAGCGCTGACTGTGGTGCAATCCCCCTCTGCGATGCTGACGCCGTCCCCAACCAACGCCTCGTAGGGCGAGCGCCTGGCGGACGACGGGTGTCTCCTGTAGCACGGCTCCTGGGAGTTCCTATGGTGTTTGGCTGAGCAGGGTGGTCTGGCGTCCGTTTCAGGGATGTCGCTCAGCAAGTCTTGCGCTGGACTGGGTCAAACCCACACGGGCGGCTGAACACTGACCTGGCGTCAGGGTCCGGACGAGCGGAGGAAGACCTGTGGCGCTCCCCAGACTTAAACCCAAGCCTGAGAGGAGTAAATGCCGAAGACCTGGAAGTCTCGAGAGGCTGCAGGAGGAGAAAGATCTGACCTGAACAGGGAGGCTGAGCCACAGGCCCTGGAGGAGAGCGGTCTCACCTCGAGCAAACGCTTGAGAGTCCGAGGCCCCTGGGTGGGGATCTGGGCCTTTTCCTTCTCCCAGTGTTTCTCCCTGTGCCTATGGGTCTTCCCTGATGACTCCCCCCTGGAGGAAGTTCCCTATCCATGGCCTTGAGGTTTCTCCTCCAAGAAAGCAGCCTGAAGAGACCTTCTGGTGGCGGATCCTGGTCGCGACTAGTTGAAGCCCTGGCAGAAGGGCAGGTCTTGTGTCGTGGTCGGGCCCTAGGCAACACACGTGGGCAGAGTGAGGATCATGAAGGGATCTGTTTGCAGCAGGCACACTTCAATGGGTGACCTTCAGAGGGTGTTTGGAGAGGACATCAGATGAATACAATTTCGATATGAGGAAGAAAAAGACATCGCAGTTCCTAGTCATAGCACACTAGAAAGTGACCGAGAGGCCGATGCTGCGATGTCAATGGTAGGAAGAACTGAGGATTGTGGGGGACCGCCTCTTTATGTGTTCTAACTACTACACCGGCGAGCCGGACCGACATGGGCGGTCCAACGAAGACTGCTAGCTGAAAATTTCCGTGCGATTACAAACGCAACAGCTTCAATGATCCTAATGGTGTAACCTGTAAAGAGCTGTATCTGAAAGTAAGATCAGTAGTTCTAGGAGTAGTATATTTGTTTATCACACTTATTGGCATGTCCCTTTCCCTTAAGGATCCACGGAAGTCTCAACTGGCTCCTCTCACCCACCTGGTGGTATCTTGGCTCCACCCATGGCCTTGGGTCTTAGCCCGCTGGAAGTCCAGGTGTTGTGTGTAACCGCAGCCAGGGGAGGTCGGGTGGGTCCATGTGGATAAACAACATATACCACTCCTAGAACTACTGTTACAGGTGAAAAACCTACTCTTCTAGGATCATCGATATGTTGTTCATGCACATGTATTGGCAGACTCCTAGCAGTTCTCCAAGAGGAGGGAGGCAAGGCGCACCCCCTACTTAGGGAACAGAGATTGGAGAACCGAGGCCCCAAACCAGCATCCCTGCATGACTCAAGGTCGATGTGATAGTGGGTGATGAGAGGTGTTTACTACATACCAGGTAGCGGCCGGTGGGAATCCTGGGTAGGATGACCCTGGAAGCAGCCACCGATGCAGCAATATGGCGGGTAAAATGAGCTCTTATCCCTCTGGGAGCTCCTTGCCACTCAAATTACAACCTACGAACCCTGCATGATGCCAATCCATCTAGCAATGGTCCAACCCAGCTGCAGGTCTGCCAGAAGCAGCTTCAGCGTAGGTAGCAAACAGCTGACGAACCTCTCCCCGAATTTCCACTGTCTTCTCCTTATAGTACGAGAGAGCATGTCGCAGTTCCAAGGTATGGAGCCTGCACTTGGCCTCCGAGGTGTAGGTTGGGTAATAAACCGGAAGAGTTAACACCTGGTTAAAGTGAAACTCTGACACCACCTTCAGAAGGAATTTCAGGTGGCGGCGCAGCACAACTTTGTCCCTGTGGAAGACCAGATAGGGCAGTTCAGAGCGCCTGGAGCTCCCCTGTCCTTCTGGCTCAGCGTGATAGCCACCAGGAGGCCGTCTTCCACGACAAGTAAGACAACTCACACTTGAGCATGGTTTTGAATAAGCACACCCATGAAGCTTTGCACCAGTACCAGCAGTAAATCATGGAGGAGGTTCACGCACCAGAAGGATTAATGATCCATGTAGAAAAGTGCCGACCACATCTCCTACACCAACGTCGGCTGACTGGCCCACGCCCAGTAAGAAGAGATGGCTGCCAGGTGCACCCTAAGTGTCGATGACCATAGACCCCCTTTGGAGAGAGACCAAAGGCAGTCGAGAATGTTAGCCACCGGACAGGACAGAGGGTCCAGGCCCTTGCTATGACACCAAATAGAAAACCTTTTCCATCTGAAGGCATAACACTTCCTGGTTGATTCTATTCTAGATGCCTCCACCACGGTGCAGACATCTTCAGAAAGACCCAAAGCCTGGAACTCTAGCCACTCAGGTACCAGGCTTTGAGGTGCAGGGATTGAAGGTCTGGATGGAATACCTTCCCCTGACTGAGAGATATCAGGTCTGGGCATGTACAGAGCTGCTCCCGGGGGCTGCAGCTGAGGCTGAGGAGATCTGGATACCAGTACTGGCGCGGCCCGTCTGGGGCTGCCAGAATCACCTTCACCTTGTCCCTCTTCACCTTGAAGAGCACCTTCTGGATCAAGGAAAATGGAGGGAAGGTGTAGAAGAGGCCAGGGGTTCACAGCCTTGAGAAGGCATCCTCCTGCAAGCGAGAGCCCCTGCTGAGGGATGGGCATGAAAACCTCAGCCCAGGTGTTTTCCCTGGAGGCAAACAGGTCCACCACCAGTTTGCCCCAATGGGAGAACAGAATGTAAGCTACATCTGAATGGAGAGACCACTCATAGGATATCTGGCCTAAGCATTCACCAGATGGTTCGAGGCTCCTGCCACATGGATGGCTAGGAGATCTGCCTCCAACCGGCTCATGAGGGTCCAGAAGCGGAGTGCCTCCTTGCACAGCAAACAGGAGAGCATGCCGTCCTTTAGTTGAGGAAGTACAAAGCTGTGGTACTGTCCATCTGGACTTGAACCACTTGACCCGGAGCTGAGAGAAAGCTGGTGAGTGCCAGTGGCCTCTAGCTCAACAGTTGATGTGGCATCAGGACTCTCGAGGTCCAGAGCCCAGGAATCCTTTGTCCCCTATGCAGGCTCCCGGCCCACGAGAGAGGCATCGGTCGTGAGGCAGGCTTCAGCTGGGGCAGACAAGCGGGATCCTTTCCCTTGCAACCAGTCTGGGGCGGTCCCACCACGAGAGCGTCCCACATCTTCTGGGTTACAGTGATCAGCTGGTCGAAGTAACCGTGGTGCAGAGACCACTGGGTGGCCAGCTCACCCTGAAGGGGGCACATGTGTGCCTGGGCCCAATGGACCACTGAGGGTGCAGCGCCATGTGCCCAGAAGGTGCAGAGAGTCCTGGGCAAGTGCAGAGTGCCCAACCAGAAATGATTGAGCAAGGAAAGAACCTCTGCCCTGTCGGCCGGGGCCGAGGCTCTAGCTTGACAAGAGTGAGCTCTGCCTCGACAAAGCCCATCACCTGAGAAGACACCGTTTGGCTGGCCTGCCGTTGATCAGGAGGCTGGGTTGAGGGGAAACAGATCTGGAGGCTGATCCCTAGATCTCTCCACTTCCTAAAGGAGTAACCTGCCAGAAGCCAGTCGTCAGGTGAGGTAGATTCCAGTTCCCCGGCGCGCGTAGAATGGGCCAACACCGCTGCAATGCATTTGATGAAACCGATGGGCAGATGTGGAAAGCAGAATGGCATGGCTCAGGAAACCGTACAAAAGACCTCGATCCTGAAGCGGAGGAACACGCTGGACGGGCAGGAGCGGATGGGACGTGAAAGAGCACATCCTGCAGATCCAGTGAACAAAACCATATGTTTTGCTCAAGGATGGCATGATCTGGGACAAAACAACCATCCGAAGGTCGCGAACACAGATATTGATTCAGGTTGTGCAGATCTAGAATAGGCGACAGCCCACGTCCACAAGGCAGCAGGAGTACTGAAAGATGAAGCCTGGGTCTGCTGGAGGATCATCCATAGAGCTATCAGTCTCCTTGAGGAGGCTGAGCAATAGTCGTCAAAAGCAGACGAAGTGGTGGCGGATATCCATTCCTCCCGAGACACGGGCTTGGCTGGAACGATACAAGCTCAAATCTAGAGGCAGTCCCTGACCGACCACTTCAAGAACCCACTGTCCGAAGTGACAGCAGACCAAGCCCGGAAAGAAGTGAAAAAAGAGCTGGACCTATCTCAGGGACCCAGAGCTGTCGTGATGAGAGAGGTGGCAGCCCCACCAATCACTGAGCAGGCTTGGAGGAGGAGAATGCTTTAGAACCTCAGCCTCGGTCTCCTTTATGGGCCCTGTTGAGGGTCAGGCTTGGGCCAAGGGTGCAAAACTTGAGCCTGCTGCTGATGTATTGTGTTGCTGTCCCCATGGAGAGGACTGCTGAGCTGCAGGGAAGAGTGCTGAGAAAAAAAAGTTGCTCACCTGTAACAGTAGTTCTAGAGGTATATATTGTTAGCCAATACATGCTTGGCAGTCCTTCCCCTTAAATCTCACAGAAAGTCTTCAAGCTAGCTCCTCCACCCACCGGGTGATAAATACCGGCTCCACCCCATGATGCCAGATCTTAGCCGCTGGAAGCAGGTTAATCACGCCTAAACCGGGCAGGTCGGGTGGACTGCGTGCATGTGGATGAACAACATATACCACTCCTAGAAAACAGGTTGACTCACCTGCAACAGTAATTCTAGGAGTGGTATGTAGGTTCATCCTGTCTAACACTGTTCCTTTCC
This sequence comes from Neoceratodus forsteri, assembly GCA_016271365.2. Lineage (NCBI taxonomy): Eukaryota > Metazoa > Chordata > Ceratodontiformes > Ceratodontidae > Neoceratodus > Neoceratodus forsteri. The sequence continues at coordinate 126,076,487 of JADMNL010000028.1, read as the reverse complement.
CCTTTAAATCTTGTAGTTCAGCTGGCTCACCCACCCACCGAATGGTAATACTATAGCTCCACCCATGGCCCAATTTAGCCGCTTGAAACAGGTTATACGTAAGCTGGGGGAGGTGTGGTGGATGAAACACACCACTTAGAACCACTGTTACAGGTGAGTAACCTGTTTTTCTAGAGCTGCATATAAGTGTTCAGCACCATCTAACAGACTCTAGCAGTTCTCGGGAGGAGGGCAAGAGCACACCCCCTACTTAGGAAAAGGACGGAGACAAGGCCCCAAAACAGCATCTCAGCACGACTCCAAGGTCGATGTGGTAGTGGGTAATGAAGGTTTGCTGACTTCAGGTAGGCGCCCAACAGATTTTCTGGATGAGATGTCCTGGAAGCAACCACCAGCAACAATGGCGGGTGGAATGAGCCTTAACCCATAGGAGCCTCGCCCACCAACTCATAACAGACCTCCATGATCAGTCCATCTTCAATGATCCCATGGCTGCAGGTCTGAAGGCGGCTTCAGCGTGGTGACAAACAGCTGAGACCTCTCCCAATTTCGCCATCTCTTCTTATAATAGAGAGCCAGCGTGAGGTCAGGTATAGACCTGTACTCGGAGGTCAGGTGTAATTGGGGTAATATACGGCAGGGTCAACACCTGGTGAAAGTGAAACTCTGACACCACCTTTGGAAGGAATTTTGGGTGGGGATGAGACAACTTTGTCCCTATGAAGACCAGAACAAGAGTCCCAACGCCTGGAGCTCCCTGTCCTTCTGGCTGACAGTAGCCCAGGAAGGCAGTCTTCCACGACAAGTGTGAGAGCTCACTTATGCATGGGTTTGAATGAAACCCAGGCTTTACAAAACGGCAAGAGATCCTGGAGGTGCACGCAGCCAGGGATATGTGGTCAGGCCTGAAAAGTGCCGACCACTGTCTCCTATACTGTCGTGACAGTCAGCCAACAAGCAGAGATGGCACAGGTGCACCCAGGAGTCGATGACCGAAGCCCCCTTGGAGAGGGACAAGTAGCCCAGAATGTTACACAGAGCGGATGAGGTCCAGGCTCTTTCCTGACAAATGAAACCTTTTCCATTCAAGGCATATTCATTCCTGATCGATTCCTTTGAGATACTTCCACGGCGGTGTAGACATCTCCGAAGTCCCAGAGCCTGGAACACTAGCCGCTCAGGAACAGGCTTGAGGTGCAAGGATTGGCAGTCCGAGTGAATACCTTCCTCTGGTTCAATGATATCAGGTCGGGTGTACAAAGCCGCTCGGGGCCCTGCAGCTGAGCTGAGGATCGTGACAGAACCAGCGTGACAATCTGGGGCCAGGATCACCACCCTGCCCTCCTCACCTTGATAGCACCTTGTGGATCAGGAAATGGAGGAAGCGTCCACTAAGGTCATGGCCTCAGAAAGCATCCCCCTGCAGCGAGCCCTGCTGAGGCGAGCATCATGCAACCACAACAGTGTTCTCACTGGAAGGAACAGGCCATGCAGTTTGCCAATGGAGAACAGACATAACTTACCTCTGGATGAAGAGACCCTCATGGTCTCTGGCCTATGCAGCTGAGAGCATCCGCAGATGGTTGAGACTCTGCCATATGGATAGCCGGAATCCGCCTCAAACCCGGCTACGAAGGTCCAGATCCGGAGTGCTCCTGCATAGCAAACGACGTGAATACCCCTGTTTATTGGTAGTACATGGTGGGTATCGCCATCCATTGAACCACATGACAGCAGGCTGAGGCAGCCAACAGTGCAAGCCTGACTGCTCCTGAGCTCCAACAGGTTCATGGCATCGGGACTCCTCAGGGGTCCAGAACCAGTGAGCTCTATTGTCCCCATGTGGGCTCCCAGTCCATGAGAGAGGCACTCGGTGTGGGGCGACTGTCAGCTCAGGGTGGACAAATGAATCCCTTCCACAAATGACCGGACGGTCCACCATTGGAAACACACCACATCCTCTGGGTGACAGTGACCAGCTGGTCAAAAAGACCCTGATGCTGAAGACCACTGACCAGCTCCCACTGAAGGGGCGCGTGCAATCTGGCCCAATGGACCACTGGTGCAGCTGTATGTAACACGAGCCCAGGAAATATCGGGCAGGCATACCCAACCAGAAATGATTGGGAAGGAAAGACCTCCGCCTGTCCGCCGGAGCTGAACCTGGCTTGACAAGTCAGCCTACCCGATATGCCATCACCTGAGGGGCACGATTTCTGACTTGGCCTCGTTGATTAAGCCCAGGTGGGAACAAGTTTGGAGGTCAGGTCCTGGACCTCTCCACCTCCTGTGAGGAGGAACCATGAAGCAATCATCGAGCAGGGTAATCCGAACCCCTTACAGGCTGTGATGAGCTGCCACACTGCAATGCATTGGTGAAGACAGTGGGGCCGATGATAGCCGAGCGGCATGGCTCTAACTCGTGCGGGTCCCCGAGACCCTGAAGCAAAGAACTGCTGGTGAACAGACCGTTGGGGCGTGGTAGAGCGTCCTGAAGATCAATGAACAAACCACGCCCGCTCCAGGGTGGTATGATCTGGGCAGAGTTACCATCAGTGCGAGACCTGAGATAATTCAGGTGTTGAGATCTAGGATGGGCGCCACCCACCCCTCCCAATCGCTTGGGCACCGGAAATACCTGGACACGAAGCTGGGTCTGTGGGAGGATCCGGCCTACCGCCTCGTGTGGAGGGCTGAGCAATGTCGTTCCGGGCGACAGGCTCCTCTCTGTGGGGCAAGACCCATCTGGGAGTGCTCGAACTCTGAGGCAGTCTGCCGACCACCAGAACCACCTGTCCGAATGATGCCAGACCAGGCAGAAAGAAAGTGGGGAGCCCCCCCACAGGACCAGAACTGGCATGGGTGAAGGGATGCCACCACCCGACCGCCACTGTGCAGGCTTGGAGGCACCTGGACCAGCACCTTGGCCTCCTTTGTGGGGCTGATGAGGACCTGCTTGGGCCTAAGGCGCAAATTTGAGCCTCACTGTTGTGCTGACCTCACTGGAAGGAACTGTTAACCACAGGGAAGAGTACGAAACCTCTTCTTCGCTTCTGCTGGTTCTTGCCTGAAAGACCCTTAGCAGAGTTAATAAGGTGGCATTAGACAGCTCAATACCTGGAGATGACCTGCCACTCCTGGTCCAAGGGTCAGTGCCAAGGAGAGAGACCATCAGCTAGCTTGTGCAGTATCCACTGGAAGGATAACCTCAGCCAAGCCCTGTGGATGGACTGCAGCTAGTGAACAGGCACACGAATCTCTTAATGTCCAGGGCCATCTGGAGCTGCTGTTGCAACAACACGGCCTGACCCGGACCTCCTGACGTGGTCTGCATGTCTGCTGGGAGATGAGGAGGACTTCATCAAGAGACCCATAGAGCATGAGAAGTGTGCCATAATCACTGCGAGCTGGCCTGACAAGGCCAAGGATGATGCCATAAACTTTCCGAATGAATGGTCCATATTTTGTACTCCTTGTTAGGAGGGCAGTCAGTATCATAGAGCTGCCCATGTGCGAAACACTGAAGCAATCACAAGGCTCTCGACTGAGGATGCTCAGTGGAAGCCCGCAAAAGGCAGGCAGAAAGAAAGTGGCGGAGCCAGCCTCCACAGGAGGACTAAGAACTGGCATGACGGGTGAAGGGATGCCACCGTCGCGACCCGCTTCTGTGCAGGCTTGGGAGGAGGCACCTGGACCAGCACCTTGGCCTTGTGGGGCTGTTGGGGACCTTTGTTGGGCCTAGGGCGCCTAAGTTTGAGCCTTGCTGTTGTTGCTGACCTCACTGGAAGGAGGGCTGTTTAACCACAGGGGAAGAATGCCGAAACGACTTCTTCTTGCGCCTCTGCTGGTTCTTGCCTGAAGAACCCTTAGCAGAGTTGGCATCTAAGGTGGCATTAGACAGCTCAATACCCTGGAGATGACCTGCCACTCCTGGTCCAAAGAGGTCAGTGCCAAGGAAGGGCTCATCAGCTAGCTTGTGCTGAGTATCCACTGGAAAGGAGGATAACCTCAGCCAAGCCCTGTGGCGAGTGGCCACTGCGGCAGCTAGTGAACAGGCACAGGAATCTCTTAATGTCCAGGGCCATCTGGAGCTGCTGTTTAGCAACAGCACGGCTCTGGTCACGGACCTGCTTGACTGTGGTCTGCAAGGTTCAAGGGAGATGAGGGAGGACTTCTTATCAAGAGACCCCAGTAGGGGCATGAGAGAAGTGTGCCATAATTACTGGGCCGAAATACCTGACAAAGGCTCTAGGGATGATGCCGCATAAACTTTCCGGGTTGAATGGTCCATATTTTTGTACTCCTTGTTATGAGGGTGTCAGTATCCGTAGAGCTGCTCATGTGCCGAAACACTGAAGCAGTCACAAGGCTCGGTTGAGGGATGTTTCAGTGAAGCTCGGCCAAGGACCCTATGGGTACTGTATATTTAAGGGCTATACGGGAAGACAGAGCCAGGCAAGAGGCAGGGCGCTGCCAAGCCCAGTGCCGGGCTCAACTATGGCTTTTGCCACTGGAAATGCTCTGTCGGGGAATCTCTCTTAAGAATATCTGTGAGAGAATATTCTTTTGTATAGGCTGGCAAGGTATGCTACCTGTGACTAGAGACTGAGTCAAGGATGCCCTGGAAGAAAGAAGAACCTTGGCCTGCTTGACAGCTCATCGTGAATGAAGGCCAGTAGTATCCGAGTCCGAGGAATCAGGGCAGGGGTTCCTACCTATGTCTCGACACGCCTAGAGCGATTGTGAGGTAACAGTAATGGACAACCTATGGGGCGTGTTCGTAGGTCGCCCCGATCTCCTTGGAGGAAGCCCCTCCCTGAGGCTGTTTAGGGTGTGGTGGTTCCACCAAAATTGGTAGGGGCCTGTAACAGGTCGACCAGAAATATAGATCCCACCGGGAGGGAGAAACCAGAGTCCTCGGAACCAAGGGAGTCGTCCGTGAGGCTGGGGCCAAGTACGCTGGTCAGCCGGGAGTGACAGCTTTGGACCCGCCAAAAGGAGCGCTGGCTGAGGTCCTTATAACGCCGACGGAGTTTCGCCCGAAGTCTCTCCTCATCCGAGGAGGATGAGGAGCGGCAGCGCCTCTTCCGGGAGTGTTTATGACCCTTTCTCGGTTTTTCGACTGACGGGGTCCTACTCCTCCATCGAGACTAACGGCGTCGGCTCTGTCAGTCGGGAGAAGCCGGATTCGGTGAAAACCGCAGCTTCCAGCTCTGTGCCCTTTGATTGGAAAGACCAAGGACGGGTCTCCTGCTGGGGAAGCGAGAGAATGGGGAGTCTCTTCCAAGGAGTCGCCGGCAACGGCCTCCATCGGGTCAAGAGAAATCTCAACCGTTCTGTCAGATCCTCGCTTCAGTGCCCGGGCCTGATGGAAGGTCCGGCAAAGCCGGCAGTCGAGGAAGCGATCTCGACCATGGTTAGACCACCTGCTCCTGAGTGTCGGACCGCTTCCTCAGTCCCAGGAACATCTTCGCTAAAAGATGATTTGGGGTCCTTATCCTTTTCTTGGCTCAGGAAGAGTTGTGAGCCCAAACGCTACCTCACCCTTGGTAGGAGAGACTGTGATTAACCCTAAAAAAGGACCTTTGTGAAGGTGGAGCCCAGGCTGAGCGACGAAGAAACTTCGGTTGGTCGGGTTGGCAGCTTCTTCTTCGAAGCTCGCCATTGTTCGGAGCTGCTCGTGCGATCCCACAGCCACGGAAACCACCCACCTGGCCTCTCTTGGCTTTCACCGTGGATTGCGGGTTCGTCTCCCCAGCTAGGGCGCCCCTGCGGTCCTCCAGGACGGTGGGATGGAAGGCCAAACAGATGGTGCAAGCCGGCTATCATGCACAGCGCTTAGGCAATAAATGCACGAGGTGGGGATTGGTGCGAGACATTTTCTGTCCACAAGGACACCGGCGAAACCTGGGGGACGACTTGTCCTCCATATCCGAAGCGTTCAGATCCGAATCTTAAAATCTGACAAGTTTTAAGGCGAGTAAGTGCGGCGAAAACTGTCGATTAGACTCCAGGGCCTATGGTACTTGCAAAGTAGCATGAGGGAACCTGTATCTTCCAGCGGAAAGGAAGATCTGGCGTCATGGGGCGGAGCAGAAGTATTTACCACCCGGGTGGGTGGGAGGAGCCAGCTTGAAGACTTCCGGCAAGATTTAAAGGGGAAAGGGACAATGCCAGACAGTGTGGATGAACAACATATCCACGCTCCTAGAACTACTGTTACCGGTGAGTAACCTGTTCTTCTAGGGGCATGGATATGTTGTTCATCCGAACTTCTTGGCAGACTCCAAGCAGTTCTCCGGGAGGAGGGAAGCAAGGCGCACACCCCCTACTTGGAAAATAAAGATTGGAGAACAGAGGCCCCAAAACCAATATCCCAGCGAGACTCAAGGTCGATGTGGTAGTGGGCGATGAAGGTGTTTGCTGACTTCCAGGTATCAGCCCGACAGATTTCCTGGATAGGGATGTCCCTGGAAGCAGCCACCAATGCAGCAGTATGCCGGGCTGAATGAGCTCTTATCCCTCTGGGTGGCTGCTTGCCCGCCAACTCATAGCACAGACCTATGCATGATGTAATCCATCTTGCTATGGTCAGTCTGGCTGCAGGTCTGCCAGAAGTGGCTTCAGTGTAGGTGACAAGCAGCTTGCGAATCTCTCCCTGAATTTCCGCCACTCTCTCCTTATAATAGGAGAGAGCATGTCTCAGGTCCAAAGTATGGAGCCTGTACTCGGTGTCTGAGGTGTAATTAGGGTAGTATACCAGCAGAGTCAATACCTGGTTAAGGTGAAACTCTGACACCACCTTCGGAAGGAATTTCGGGTGGGGGCGCAGGACAACTTTGTCTCTGTGGAAGACCAAATAAGAAGAGTCCACCGAAAGTGCCTGGAGCTCTGCTGTCCTTCTGGCTGACGTGATAGCCACCAGGAAGACCGTCTTCCACGACAAGTATCAGCGCTCACACTTGTGCATGGGTTCGAATGGCTTGCCTATGAGCTTTGCCAAAACCAGCAACAGATCCCATGGATGTGTAGGTTCACGCACCGGAGGGGATATGTGATCCACGCCTTTGAAAAAGTGCCCAACCACTGTCTCCTTACACTTAATAAGCTAAGGACCGCCCGCTACTCGTAAGCAGAGATGGCTGCTAGGTGCACCCTAAGGTCGATGATCAGACCCTTTGGAGAGAGACCAAAGGTAGTCGAATGTTAGCCACAGAACAAGATAAGGAGTCCAGACTCTTACCCTGGCACCAAATGGAAAACCTTTTCCATTTGAAGGCATAACATTTCCTGGTCGATTCCTTATGAGATGCCTCCACCACGGTGTAGACATCCTCAGAAAGACCCAGAGCCTGGGAACTCTAGCCGCTCAGGTACCAGGCTGTGAGGTGCAGGGATTGAAGGTCCAGATGGAACTCCTTCCTCTGGTTCAATTATATCAGGTCCGGCCACACACAAAGACGCTCTGGGGGCCTTCAGCTGAGGCTGAGGAGATCTGGGTACCAGAACTGGCGTGGCCAATCTGGGGCTACCAGGATCACCTTCACCTTGTCCCTCCTCACCTTGAGTAACACCTTGTGGATCAAGGGAAATGGAGGGAAGGCATAGAGGAGGCCTGGAGTCCACAGCCTCGAGTAGGCATCCCCCTGCAGCGAGCCCTGCTGAGGGGGGCGGGCATAGTACAGCCTCAGCTTGGTGTTTTCCCTGGAGGCAAACAGGACCACCAACGGTTTGCCCCAACAGGAGAACAGACTGTAAGCTACCTCTTGATGGAGAGACCACTCATGGGATGTCTGGCCTAGATGGCTGAGAGCATCCGACACTGGTTCGAGACTCCTGCCACACGAACGGCTAGGAGATCCGCCTCCAGCTGGCTTTTGAGGGTCCAGATGTGGAGCGCCTCCTTGCACAGCAGACGGGAGTGCATGCCGCCCTGTTTGTTGAGGCAGTACATGGTCGTGGTATTGTTCGTCTGGACTTGAACCACTTGACCCCGGAGCTGAGGAGCTGACAGTGCCAGTCTGACTGCTCTGAGCTCCAACAGGTTGATTTGGCATCGGGACTCCTCGGGGGTCCAGAACCCGTAGGCCCTTTTGTCCCCCATGTGTGCTCCCCAGCCCATGAGAGAAGCATCGATCGTAATGACGACCATCGGCTCAGGGCGGACAAACAGGATCCCTTCCTGCAACCCTTCTGAGGCGGTCCACCATTGGAGAGCGTCTCACATCTTCTGGGTTATAGAGATCAGCTGGTCGAAATGACCGTGGTGCTGAGTCCTCTGGGTGGCCAGCTCCCATTGGAAGGGGCGTATGTGCCACCTGGCCCAGCGGACCACTGAGGTGCACGCCGCCATGTAACCCAGAAGGCACAGAAAGTCCTGGGCAGGGCACAAGTACCCAATCAGAAATGATTGGGCAAAGGAGGAGAGAACCTCCGCCCTGTCCACCAGAAGCCGAGCTCTGGCTTGTCAAGAGTCGAGCTCTGCCCCGATGAAGCCCGTCACCTGAGAGGGCACGAGTTCCGACTTGGCCTCATTGATCAGGAGGCTGAGTTGGGAGCAGGTTCGGAGGGCCAGATCCCTGGACCTCTCCACCTCGTGAAGGGAGGAACCTGCCAAGAGGCAATCGTTGAGATAAGGGTAGATTCGTACTACTCGACACCGAAGATGGTCCGCCACCACTGCAATGCATTTGGTGAAGACCCATGGGGCCGATGACAGGCCAAACGACATGGCTCAGAACTCGTACAGGGTCCCTTCGACCTTGAAGCGGAGGAACCGCTGATGGAACAGATGGATTGGGATGTGAAAGAATGCATCCTGCAGATCCAGTGAACAGAACCACATGTTTCACCCCAGGGATGGAATGATCTTCAGAGTTACCATCCGGAAGAAGCGAGTCCTGAGATATTGATTCAGGTCGTGGAGATCTAGGATGGGGCGCCAACCCCCTATCCGCCTGGGCACCAGGAAGTACATGGACACGAAGCCTAGGTCAGGATCAGGCACTGAAGCTACTGCCTCCTTGCGGAGGAGCTGAGCTATGTCGTCTCGGAGAGCCGACAGGGTGCAAGTTGATATCCTTTCCTCCCGAGGGGCGCAGGTTCGGCTGAGAGACCACTTCGATGGTATCGGACCAGGCAGAAAGAAAGTGACGGAGCCTGCCTCCCACGGGAGAACCCAGAGCTGGTGTGACGGGTGTAGGGGTGGCAACACCCAACCCATTACTGTGCAGGCTTAGAGGAGGAGAAGGCTCATGGACCTGCACCTCAGCCTCCTTTATGGGGCTGTTGTGGACCCTGCTTGGGCCTTGGGCGCCAAGCCTGATCCTGCTGTTGCTGCTGGCCTCCTTGATAGGAGGGTTGCCTGACCGCAGGGGAAGAATACCGAAAAGGCTTCTGCTTACGCTTCTGCTGGTTCTTGCCCAAAGAACCCTTCGCACAAGTAGCATCCAAGGTGGCACTGGACTGCTCTATGCACTGATGGTGACTGGCAACTCCTGGACCGAACAGGTCGGTGCTTAGGAAGGGCACATCAGCTAACTTGTGCTGAGTATCTGGCAGGAAGGAAGAAAGCCTCATCCAAGCCCTGCGTTGAGTGGCCACTGCGGTTGCTAAAGAGCAGGCACAAGAATCCCCCATGTCCAGGGCCGTCTGGAGCTGCTGTTTTGCAACAGCACGGCCCTGATCATGGACTTGCTTCACCGTGGTCTGCAAGTCCACCAGGAGATGAGGGAGAACTTCATCTAATGACCCTAGGAGGACATGAGAGAAGTGTGCCATTGTAACAGTCGAGCTGGCCTGATGAAGGCCTAAGGAAGAGGCCAGATAGATCTTACGGGTAGAATGGTACATATTTTTGGAATCCTTGTCTGGGGGTCAGTCAGTGTTGGCTGAGCTACCAGTACGCCTGAACACAGAAGTGGTGATCAGGCTCTTGGCCGAAGGATGTTCTGTGAACCCCACCAGGAACCCCATGGGCACCACATACTTGCGGGCCATGCGGGCAGATGGTGCTGGGCAGGAAGCTGGGCGCTGCCAAAACTCAAGGGCCGGGCCAACAATGGCTTTGGCCACTTAAAAGGCCTCCGTCGGGGTATCTTCCCATTTGAGGATATCCATAAGGGGGTACTCCACCTTCTTGTGGATGGACTCCAGGTGCATTCCTGTGGATTCGGAGATCAGGCAGAGAATGCCCTCAAAAGAGGAAGGGCCTTCCTCCAAACCCGCCACTGATGACTCATCATCCCCAAGATGGGAGTGCAATCCAGTGGCATCCGAGTCCAAAGAGTCAGAACACAATGGCCTCCCACCTAGGTCTCCCTCGATACACCTAGGGCGATCGGGGATGACCATTAGACAGACATCAGGGAAGCCCGGTGTTTGTTCAGTCCTCTTTCAGGGGAGCCCCTCCCTGAGGCTGCTTAGGCAGTGGTTCCACCAAAATCGGTGGAGAGACCAAGGCAGGCCGAACCGGGATGCGGGCTGGCCTCATGGGCAGGGGAACTGAAGACTTCGGTTCCAGAAGGGTCAGCGTCGGCCTAAGAGGCAGAAGCTAAGTGATGGCCGGGGTGGCCGACGGGGCTGGCTTCTGCCCAGACAAAATCAGCTGTTGCCACATGAGATCTTCATAGCGTTGGAGTTTCTGCCGAAGCCTCTCCTCGTCCAAGGAGGATGAAGATCTGTGGCAACGCCTCTTCTTAGAGTGTTTATGACTCTTTTTCCGCCGTTTGGCCAAAGGGATTCTGGATCTCGATCGAGATTGAGGGAGTCAACCTGATCGATCAGGAGACACTGGTGTCGGTGAAAACTGAGGGTCCGGAACCATGTCCTCGATGGGGACACCACCAAATAAGGACTGGAGTCCTTTCCAAAGAGTCGTCGTCCGGGGTTGGCGACAGAGGGTTGATTGGGTCCAGAGTAATCTCAGCCTCATAGGCCATTTTCTCGGTCCCCTGCCCAGACAGGATGTCAGAAAAGCCGGCGGCCGAGGATGCGATCTCGACCGAGGCCGAGACCGCATGCTCTTGGGACTCAGACCTTTCTCAGTCCCAAGAATGTCTTCGCTTGGACTAAGACTTCGGATCCTTATCCCTCTTACGAGGGCGGGAGGAGTGTGAGCCCGAGGGTGCCTCACCCCTAGTGGGGAGAGACTGGCACAACTCCTTGAAAGAGCCCGTAAAGGTGGAGCCAAGGTTGAGCGGAACAGAAAAGCTTTGATTGGCCGAAGCTTGAGCTGCTTCCTCCTCAAATGCCTTCATTTGCTCCAGCTGCTTGGCAGATCACGCGACCGCGGAAACCGCTCACCTTGCCTCCTTCAATTTCACCAGGGAGTTCCTTTTCTTCGATCTCCCCAGTTTTAGGCGTACCTTACGGTCATCCAGAATGTTGGGATGGAAGGCCAGGCAGAAAGTGTAAGACGAGGTGTCATGTTTGACACCTAGGCAATAAACGCACGTTAGGTGGGGATCGGTGCACATCTTCTAACCGCAGGTACACCAGTGAAATCCAGGGGACGATTTATCCTCCATGTTTCGATGCGCTACAATCGGAAGCGCTAACTTGAACGAGTCTTAAGGTTAGTTTCAGTAAAAACTGACGCTTTGAATCCAGGGCCTACGAACTGCTGTGAGAGCACGAGGGAACCTGTATCTTACAGCGGAAAGGAAGATCTGGCGTCATGGGGTAGAGCCGAGGTATTTACCACCCAGGTGGGTGAGAGGAGCCAGCTTGAAGACTTTCCTGCAAGATTTAAAGGGGAAAGGGACATGCCAAGAAGTGTGGATGAACAACATATCCATGCTCCTAGAAGGGCTTCTGCTTCTTCTTCTTCAGCTGGTTCTTATCCGAAGAACCCTTGGCAGAAGTGACGTCCTCGGAGGCACTGGACTGTTCTATGTGCTGAAGGTGACCGGCCACTCCTGAGCCGAAACGGGTCAGTCCCAAGGAAGGGCACGTCAGCTAATTTGTGCTGAGTATCCAACAGGAAGGAGGAGAGCCTCAGCCAAGCACTGCAGTGAGAGGCAACTGCCGCAGCCGTCAAGCGGGCACAAGAGTCTCCAATGTCCAGGCCGTCTAGAGCTGCTATTTGGCAACAGCTCGGCCCTGGTCTCGGATCTGCTTGACCGTGGTCTGCATGTCCGTGAGGAGATGTGGGAGGATTTCATCTAGCGACCTGAGAAGGGCATGAGAGAGGTATGCCATGATGACGGCCAAACTTGCCTGATGAAGACCCAAGGAGGAGGTCGCATAGAACTTCCTCACCGAGTGGTCCAAGTGCTTGGACTCTTTATCGGGAGGTCGGTCAGTGTCAGTAGAACTGCCAGTACGCATGAACACATGCGGTCACCAGGCTCTTGGTCGAAGGGTGCTCTGTGAACCCCGCTAGGGACCCCATGGGCACCGTATACTTGCGGGCCATGCCGGCAGACGGAGCTGAGCAAGAGGCAGGGCGTTGCCACAGTTGAAGGGCCAGACCAACAATGGCCTCAGTCACCAGAAAGGCCTCTGTCGGGGTATCCCCTCTTTTAAGGATGTCTGTAAGACGGTACTCCACCTTTTTCTGGATAGGTTCCAGGGGCATCCCTGTGGACTGAGAGATGAGGCGTAGGATCCCTTAGAAGGAGGAAGGACCTTCCTCCGACCTTAGGCCAATGGACGACTTGTCACCCCATGATGAAAGTGAAGCCTGGTGACGTCCAAATCTGAGGAGTTCGGATACAATGGCCTGCCACCTAAATTACCCTTGACGCGCCGAGGGAGGTCCGGGGTGACCGTGACTGATAAGCATCAGGGAAGCTTGGTGTCCGGTCTGTCTTCTTCAGAAGGAGCCCTTCCAACAGGCTGCTTAGGCGGCAGCTCCACCACAATGGGCAGAGAGAGACCGGTTTAGGCCGAAGAGTGGACGTCCCCTCAGGAGGGGGAACCGAGGCTTTCGGTTTTAGAGGGGTCGGCTTCGGCCTAGGAGGTGACAGTCAAGTAATGGCCAGGGAGGAAGTCGGAGTAGGTTTGTGCCCGGACAAGATCAGCTGATGCCACATGAGGTCCTCATAGCGCTGGAGTTTCCGCCGGAGCCTCTCCTCATCCGAGGAGGATGAGGACAACTGATGGCGTTGCCTCTTCTTAGAGCGCTTATGGCTCTTCCATGGCCCTTCGGTCGAGGGGCTCTAGACCTCGACCGAGATTGGGCATGCCGACTCAGGCGCACCGGCGACTTCCAGGGGTCCAGAACCGAATCCTCGATAGGAACACCAGCAGACTGGGTCTCCTCATTGGGGAAGACAAGTACCGGAGTTTCTTTCCAAGGAGACATTGGCCAGAGCCAGCGACAGAGAGTCAATGGGGTCGATGACAATCTTGACCTCGTCGAGCGCATCCTCGGTCATCTGGCCCAACGGAAGGTCCGAGAAGCCAGCGGCCTAAGAGGCGATCTCGACCGCAGCCAAGATCGCATGCTCCTGGGACTGGGACCTCTCTCGGTTCCAAAAGCACCTTCGCCGAGACGAAGGCTTACTCGGTTCCTTCTCCTGCTTACAGGATCGGGAGGATTGCGAGCCCGCAGACACCTCTCCCCGGGTGGGAAGAGACTGGCACAACTCCCGGAAGAAGCCCGAGAAAGAAGAGCCTAAGTTGAGAGGAACAAAGAAGCCCCAAGAGTCGGTGGCACGAGCGGCTTCTTCCTCGAATGCCGTCATACGTTCCAGTTGCTTGGCGGAGCCCGCAGACATGGAAACCGCCCACCTAGCCTCCTTGGACTTCACCGGAGGGTTCCTTTTCTCCGGTCTCCCCAATTTTAAACGTGCCAGGCGGTCATCCAGAACATTGGGATGGAAGGCCAAGCAAAAACTGCAGGACGAGGTGTCATGGACAACACCTAAGCAGTAGACGCACGTGAGGTGGGATCGGTGCGTGATATCTTCTGGCCGCAAGGATACCAGTGAAATATGGGGGAAGATTCTTCTTCCATGATTGAAGATGCAAAAGCGAGATCGCCAACTTGAACGAGTTTTAATTTTAGTAAAACCGAAGTTTTGAAAGCCAGGGCCTACAGAATGTGAGAGCACGAGGGAGGCAACCTGAATCTTGCTGCAGAAAAGAAGATCTGGCATCATGGGGCGGAGCCGAGGTATATAGCACCCAGGTGGGTGGGAGGAGCCATCTTGAAGACTTCCGGTGGATCCTTAAATGGGAAAGGGGACATGCCAATAAGTGTGGATGAACAACATATCCATGATCCTAGAAAAATAGCTTGCAGTAGGGTCCTGTTCTCCAGCACCATTCCCACACTCCCATCGCTTCCCTGCAGAGATGGAAAAAGTGTGCTCCTCCTTGCTTCTTGATGTAATACATGACAGACTTGTTGGCTATACAACGCAGCTCTCATCTCCAACACAATGATGTGGAGATGAGTTTCTGATGGATCCAAGATACCTTGTGCTTGGAGGCCCTGAGAGTGGGCACCCCACCCCAACAGCAAGGCATCCGTGAAGAGAGTCATCTGAAGCTCCAGTGGGGAGAAGAGAAAGCCCTGAAGGGCACTGCCCTCCAATGACCACCATGTGAATGAGCGAACCAGTGGTTTGGTCACCTCTATGGGGTAGGTCTCAGAACATGGTGCTTGTCATCACATAGCACTGAGCATACACTGAGTTGTTCTCATGCATAGTCGTGCCAGGGGGCACTGTGAACAATGAGGAGGCTGTTAGGCGCAGCATGCATTGCATTTAGAGGGCTTGACCAGATCTGTGCTCGGTTATGTAGCGTGTCATCTGCAGGATCACCTGCAATCTGCTCTCTGGAAGAGGGCCTGAAACTTGGTTATGTCCAGAAGAGCTACTGTGAACAGCAACTGCTGTGAGGGTTAGACCCAAGACTTCTCTAGATTTAACAGAACCCCAGTGGAGGTAAGGAACTGAGAGGCTGCGGCTACTGTTAGTTCCATCACTTGCCTGGAGGAGCTGGCGATCAGCTAGTCATCCAGATAAGGGTAAACCTGGAGTCCTAGTTTTCAGAGGTGCATTTGTGAAGCACTTTGTAAAGACACGAGGCACCAAGGAGAGGCCAAAGGGCATGACTCTGAACTAATAATGCTGCCCTGGCACAACGAATCAAAGGCACCTGTGGTGGCTGGGTGCACCAGTATGTGCAGGTATGCATCCTGCTTATTCAGTATCCAGGGAAGCTAACCAATCCCAAGGTTTCAGGAAGGGCAGCAGAGACCCCAGAGAAATCATCTTAAGGTTTTCCCGTACCCCCGACATCAACGCAGCAAAAGACACTACAGCGCCATGTCGCTGTAGTGTCCACGCTGGAACCCGGCACTGTCTGTCAGGAGCTGTGCACCCCCCCCCGCAAATCAGCTCCGACTCAGAGTTGATAATCCTTACTGGCGGTGTGCGGCGGGGATGCGTAGCCCCCCCATGTGAGGAGTTTGGGGGACAAAGCCCCCTGAAGAAAACACTTTGTCTTCTTTGGAACCGGTAGCCGACCGCGAAAAGCAGTCAACCTGTCAGTTTCGCTGTCTGGTCATTCAACAAAATTTTTGTCGATGACCAGTCATGGATCAGAGTTTTTCTAGATCCATGAATTTGTTCAGATTTCTGAGGACAAGAATGGGGCCCATGCCCCTTGATTTCTTCAGAACTAAGACGCAGTGTGAGAAGAAGCCTGTGTTTTGATCCGACTCTGGTACTACCTCCACAGCTCTGTTCCTCAGAAAGCCCACAATCTCCTGCACAAGAAGCTGCGACATATGGGCTGAGAAGCGTTGCCTTCTGTGTGCATAGTCCAAAGGGATTTCTGTGAAGTCCAGGGGGTATCCCTCCCGTATGATCCTGAGGACCCACTTATCCATCATGATGGGAGTCTCACTGATGGTAAAAATGGGTCAGGTGCTTCCTTACTCGTGAGGAGTGGTCTGTTTGGGCAGCTAAGGCAGAACTGGGGCAGAAGCATCGGAGGGTGGCACTAGGTGCTTTCGATGCCTGTGCCCTCAGCTGTGCATTCTTCTGAGGCTGAGGAGGCTGAGATTTGCTTTGGGTTCCCCTGCCTTTCCCTCACAAGGACTGCCTATTCTGAAAGAAACCACATCCTTCCCCCTCTGAGGGTTAGCAGGAGCTGATCTGGAAGCCTTTAGGGTCATTCTCGTTTTCTGAGATGTCTCAAGAGACTTCTCCACCCGCTGTCCAGGCAAGTGAGTGCCATCAAAGGGAATGTTCATAACGTGTTGTTGGTCATCTCGAGAGAAACCAGAAGCATGAAGCCAGGAGTGCAACCTGATTCAAATGCCCGCTGCAGCAAAGCGAGAATCAGTATTGAAGGCATACATAGTTGCTTTGAGCTGATGACTGTTAGATTCAATACCATGAGTAGCTGTCTGTAGAATCTTCTGTTTAATTTCAGAGTCTGGCAATGACTCTGCCAGGGACTTAAGCAAGTCCCAAAGGGTATACCCACACTTGGAAAAACACCTTTGGTAGCTAGCAATTTGCATGTCAAGGGTGGCAGCTTCAAAAGCTTGCTTACCCATTATGTCAATACTGCATGACTCCTTGTTAACAGGGTGTGCAGAGATCTCCTGGGGAGGAATGGCTTTCACAGCAAGAACAACACCATCTGCTATCGGCTGAGAAACATACACTGGTCTATCCATAGCGGCAGTGTATTTTCGATCTGCCTACAGACAAAAGGGATAGAAGCAGGCCTATTCCAGACTGCATCTGGCAAGGTCTCAAAAGTGGGCAGAATAGGAAGAACTAAACTGACTGGCATGGTAGAAACGTTTAACCACTTCAGACAGTGATGTTTACCTGGGTCAATGGCTGAAGGCTCAAACTCAAGTGCAGGAAGTATATTCCTGAGCAAAGCCTGGAAAGATAAATCTTCCTGAGGAACATGGGAAGGGCCTGGGTCTGAAGAGTCCAGGCTAAAGAAAGAGTCTTCATCAGACCCTCAGAAATGATGAGATTGGGGTCAGACTCGTCCCCCTCCAGTCCTCACCCCCCCCGAAGGGGGGATGGATCACAAGCCCTCTAATCCAGAATGAGTTCTTAGCAACACCAGTGACACTGACATATTACATGAGGAGCTGGTACCAAAAGCAGTGCTGTGACCAGATCCAAATCCGCAGCCAGGAGGTTTCCGGCACCAAGGGTGCCAGGACGGGCCCTGAGAGGCCTAAGCCTAGCACTGACCCTGTTGACAATCCAGCCAGCACCACAGTGACTGAAAATGGTACCAAGGCTGGTCCCATCCCGGTGACACTGAGTGAGGGTGCGGCCAGTGGGACAGGAGTTTGCTGCATGATCAGCAGACAGGGGCTTGGGGCTGTTGCCAGAACTAAATGCTCCACTTGGTTTGAAGGTCCCACCCGAAGCCCCAGTTCCACCAGCCCCAAAAGGACGGGGACCGCCTCTACAGGAATGGGTAAACGTGCCAGACTCTGCATCCATTGTTCTGTAAGAGCTGCCCACCAGAATCACCACTAAGAGACAGACAGGGACTCTGGACCCGAGACCTTAACCTCCTATCAGCAGAGGCCACTGGTGACACCAACTGCGACAGTGAGGGACTCTGGCTCCAGGAGACTGAGAATTTCATGGGAGAGCTCGAAGAAAGCAACCTTGAGTTGTACCGCTTCTTCCCATTCTGAAGGGAAGAGGAAGAACTCAAGGTCGAGTGGCATCGAGAAATGAAAAATTACGTACCTACCATAATTCTTGATCTTCTCTTGTATCTTCACCATTCATTACTGCTGGGTATAAGCCAGAGGCGCACCTGCCCCAGGAGGTCCCCCCCCCCCAGAGGAGTCAGCGCCGACAGCGCTGCCCCCAAGAGTGACTCATCGCGTGATGCAGCTATTAGGCGCCGCAGACTCCTCCTCCATCCCAGTTCTGTTAGTTGGAGAGGCGAAAAAAGGGTAAGAAAAAAAGCGCGAGGCAAGAGAGCCGAGGGATAGAGAAAGGAAAGGATATAAACTGAAAAAGGAAAAGCTATTAGAGGACAAGAAAAAGAAGGAAATGCCTACCCTAAAGGACTGCAGGGCCTCACTTCTGGGGCGGCTCCAAGGGAGGTACAGATAAAGAAAGGGAGAAAAGGGAAGAAGAAGAAAAAGAGAGGGAAAAGAACAAGAGATGTTGGGAAGGGAGAACTCTGCCCATTGAGATATTAGTTTAAAGGCTTTAAGCTCTGAACCAAAAACAGGGGCGCAAGGATCCCATTTGATAGGACTGAAGAGAAGGTTCAACCGAAGCGCTTGCACAGATTGGACACAAAGGGCAGACTGTCTAACCTCCCATCATCCCAACCCCTAAAAATCTAGCTGAGAGCTCACAGACTGCCAAGGCAGAAATTCTGTTCCGGAGAGAGAGAGAGAGCACCCAACTAGGAAGGGGAAAAAGAAGCCCCCTAGCACCTTGTTAAGTGCTAACACAGATGTGTGTGGGGAGGGGGTGAGCTCTACAGAGGGCACCCCCTTATGTAAAAGGACAGAGTGGGAACTCAATCGGACTCCCCGAGGGCAAGGCAAGAACATCAGCTCAAGGTAATCGAAATGCCAGGACAGCACCAACCAGCAAAAGCTGACACAATAAGAGAGTAAGACCTGCCGGAGGGAACCTGGAAAAAGGGAACTGAGCCACTGGAGGGACGGTCTTTTTAACTATGAATTGAACAACATGGCTAAGAAAGAGCCAACAGGTCACCCCTAGGGGTAATCAGAAAGAGTTCCCTCAGGGCAGAAAGGCATCCTACTCGTTCCCAGTTACCTTCAGGAAAAGGGATCCATCCAGAGAAGACAGAAAAAATCAGGACTTTTTTTTTTGGCTTTAAGGCCAATGAGGAAGAGGGAAGGAACGAGCAGGGAGGGGGAAACGACAAAGTAGGAGGCCCTGAGGGGAAGGTGGGTGGGAATCAGTAATAAATGGTGAAGATACAAGAGAAGATCAAGAATTACGGTAGGTACGTAATTTTCATATCTTCCCTTGTCAATCTTCACCATTCAATACTGTTGGGTGAGTACCAAGCTCTCCCCGAAGGGGGCCTGGATAGACCCTGAGGGAAAAGATCCCTTAGCCTCCTACTGGTGGAAAGCAGGAGGGGGAGACCCTAACCAGTAGACTGGGTCAGTCTAAGGTTCGTGAGGACGAGGAAGTGTCCCCCGGGTGGGGGTGCCCCTGAAGAAGCCTCCTCACCCTGCGGGAGAACAGGCGGGTTCCCCGGAAGGCAGAGGCAGTCACCCTACGCCGGGCAATGGGTAACAGTCTGAAGAGACAAAGCCATGCCGACCGCCTAATGCAGATCGCTATCCCTGCAAGTCTGGATGCCACCTCGGCATCGTAGGATGCCCTCGCTTGATGCCTTTCAGGCTCCAGACCTTGCGCAGAGAGGGCAATGGCTTGTCTAGACTGTTCCGTGTCAGGCAAAGATGCTAGGACCTGAGACAGCATCGACCACAGATGCCTGTTGTAAGCAGCATGGTGTGCCTGATGTGAACTTATACAAATCAACACACGACTTGCAGAGAATACCATTCGTCCCCACCAGTCGAATTAAGCCGAATCCAGATCCGGGGGTCTGTCGTGCGCCAGGCGTCGAGGCCCAGAAGGAGTGTCTAGGGACGTCAAGCCCAAAGGCGGGTGAGGCAGAGAACCTACAGACTCATGGAGGGCACAATACCGTCTCCTGCAGTCTGCTGGGGCTGGAGAAGGAGTGGCTAGAGACTGCCAGGTGCGGACAGACGCTTCCTGGAAAGGGATCGGCCAGAAAAGCACCACCAGGTGGCGAGCACTGAATTCGCTAAGGAATGCAAGTGTCTGCCGCTCGGTATTGTCCTTACGAATGCAGAAGATACGAAGCTCCGAAACCAGCCTCAAAAGGAACCGCTGACGGTCAGTAAAATCAGCGTCAGAGGAAAGGTGGACAGAAAGTTCCTCTTCCTCAGAAGAGGAAGCCGAGGAGGAAGTGGAGCTCGAATGTTCAGAGGACTCCTGCAGTGGAGGGGACAGGCGGAAAACCTGTTCGTCCATGGCCCTGACATAAGATGGGAAGTCCGCCACAGTAGCTCTGAACATCTCCCAAGTTAACAGTCCCATGGGACCCACATGGCCTGGGAGAGAGGGTGGTGGTTGCAGAGGGATGCGCGAAGGGCACCTAAAAACACGTGCCTGGCCTCTGCCAGAGCCCAGAGATCCAGCGAGCTACGCCACCAGGATTGGGGACCCCGAGTTCATGCCGGGTTGTGAAGATGAAACAGAGTGAGGCAAACCCGGAAAGAGCCCAGAAGGGGAACCTCCCCTGTGACGCGCCCGGGACTGCATGAGTCCAGAAGGGCAACCCTCAGAACCGCCACTAGAAGGAGCTTTGGAGACCTTGAGAGAAAGGTGGGGATCAGCGCTGCGACTCCTCTCCACACCCCGCAGAGCAGGGGGATGCGCCCGCCGCCTCACCCGACCTCTCAACCTTTGACTCTGGAAACAGCCTCTTCTCGATGTCAGTGGGGGAGATCCCTGTTGAGCGAGCCCCCAAAGGGAACCCACAGTGGCAGGGTCCTCCACTCTCTCCCAAAGGACCCCACCGGCACCAGAGATGGCAGCTGCTCGGGACCTCCGAGAAGAGGGCATCCCCTCCCGATCTCCTGAAGGGTCCACCGCAGGAGACTCCAGGCCACCCCTAACCATGGAATCCTCAGGGATAACCAACTCCGGGGACTCGGGGAGAGGAAAGTACAGTTACGTAAGAACTTACCGTAACAGTAGATCTTCGAGAGGAGCTCTTGCAGCAGGCTATTACAATCAGGACTACCCCGCAGGCACTAGGACCCTCCGGTGAAATTTCTGCCAGCAATACACAGCAGGGACTGCCCCCACGCCGGCCCCGCCCCGAAGTCGGTCAGGGTACAAGAGGGGGCGGTCCCATCTCCACCTCAGTTCTCCCGCCAAGACCCAGAAGAAGGCCTGACAAGAGAAGGAGACGAAGCCTACTATGAAGAGATTTGGAGAAGAAAACAAAAATGGATCTGCACATCTCGAGGGGGAAGGTGTGCCTGCTGCAAGAGCTCCTCTCGAACATCTACTGTTACGGTAAGTTCTTACGTAACTGTACTATCTTACTTCAAGTGGGAGCTCTTGTAGCAGGCTATTACAATCAGGACCGAGTCCCAAGCAGTCCCACAACAAGGAGGTAGACGACCACGGGAGGTGGAATATGCTGACTCTAGAGGCCTTAGGACAAAAGCCCTTGTAATACGGCTAGGCCGAAGCCAGCTCAGCGTCTGGAGATGATATCCAAGCTCTAATGCTTGACGAAGGTATGCACCGAGTTCCAGGTTGCAGCCGCACAAATGTCTTTTATGGCGGCATTTCACAGGGCGGCAAAAGAAGCTGACACTCCTCTGGTGGAGTTACCCCTAACTGGGCCCGGCAGGGGTTTATTGTGTTTCTCGTAACAAAATGGGAAATACAGCGAACTATCCATTTAGAGATAGTTTGCTTGGACACCGGTCGACCCAAGCAATGTGGTGCAAATGACACAAAGAGTTGCTCCCATTTACGGTGCTGAGTCGTCCTTTTGAGGTAATACTTCAAAGTCCTGTGGACATCCAATGTGTGGAGGAGAACCTCCCCTCTATTGGACGGGGAAGGAAAATAAACAGGAAGGTCAACCGACTGGTTAAGGGTCAATTCTGAGACCACTTTTGGAAGAAACTTAGGATTCGTTCTGAACCCTTTCCCTGTGGAAAACCAAATAGGGCTCTTTACACATCAGAGCCTGAAGTTCAGAAACCCATCGAGCTGAGGTAACAGCAAACAAACAAACTTTCCAAGAAAGGTAACGCAGCTCACAATCCGCTGCTGGTTCAAAAGGAGGGAGGGTGAGTTTCTCCAACACAAAAAGGAGGTCCTAGGGTGGGATAGGGTCCCGAATGGGAGGTCTCATATGCAGAATTCCCCCAAGAAAGGTGCGGGCTACATCCAGTTGTGCTAATGCTCTATCTCCCATGAAAGCATGATAGGCGGAGATTGCCCACATGTGCACCTTGATAGAGGAGTAACTCAGACCCTTATCGTACAAGGAGAGGAGGTACTGTAAAGCTGAGTTCACAAGGCAGGTGGCGGGATCCAAACGCTGCGGCAATGCCCAAAGACAAAAACGCTTCCACTTCATAGCGTAGGCGGAGCGAGCAGAGGGCTTTCTTGCCGACACTAGGACCGCCGCCACTTCCGGGGAAACCCCGTATCTATGTTGAGCTACGTCTGAAGGAGCCAAGCATGTAGGTGTAAGGATCAAAGATCCAGATGGACCAGCGACTCATGGTCCTGGGACAGCAACTGTGAGCATATGGGCAGCGGAATTGGAGGTTCTGTGGATAACCGCTGCAGGAGTGGGAACCAAATCTGCCGAGGCCATTTGGGGGCCACTAGGATCATTCGGGCCCCTTCTGCCTGTAACGTGAGCAGCACTCTCTGAATGAGAGGGAAGGGCGGAAAGGCATAGAGAAACCTCCCTGCCCAGCAAAGGGATAACGCGTCTGGCCAGAAAATTCCAGGCGCGTGCTCTCGCGAGCAGAACGTTGGCAGTTTGGCGTTGCATGGTGATGCAAAGAGGTCCAGCTCTGGAAGACCCAACCTGTCAAAGCGCTGGCCCACCAAGGACTGTAGTAGCTCCCATTCGTGTGCTCTGGAACGCGACCTGCTGAGGCTGTCGGCCAGATCGTTGAGGATGCTTGGAACATGCATTGCTGATAGCAGAATGCCCCGCTCCATCGCCCAGTACCAAACTCTCATCGTCTCCCTGCAAACAGGATACGAATGAGTGCCCCCTTGCTTGTTGATGTAGAAGACGACTGCCATGTTGTCTGTCTGAATTAGAAGAGAGCCTGGCACCAGGTCCTCCTGAAAAGCCTGTAGGGCGTAGAGGACCGATTGCATTTCCAGCACATTGATGTGAAGGGATAGCTCCTCGGGTGACCAAACCCCTTGTGTTCGACGAGCACCCAGGTCGCCCCAGTTCTGAGTATCTGTTGTCAGAGTTTGACCTGGTGGCTCCAGGCGAAAGCTGACCCCTTTCTCTAGATTGTTGGGGTCCATCCACCAAAGCAGAGTTCTCCTGACTGGCCCCGAGATCTTGACTGGGGAGTCTAGATCGTCATGGCTCAGGTCCCACTACACCCTGAGCAGCCACTGTGGGACCCTCATGTGCAGGCGGACCAAGGGAGTGACAGGAATGGCCACCGCCATGTGCCCCAGTAAACTGAGGGAGTTCCGAGCCGGAACTCGAGGAGTTATGGAGATCCGTTCTGCCATCTCTCGCAGGCGAACTCCCCTGTCCTGGGGAAGGAAGGCCATGCCCTGGAAGGAATCCAGGATCGCTCCTATGAAGGCAAGCTTTTGGCTGGGCTCCGGGGACGATTTTCGTACGTTCAGGGTGATCCCCAGCTCTCGGAACACAGTATAAGTGTCTTCGAGAGCTTGTAAAAGGCTAACTTTTGACGGGACCATAAGCAGCCAATCGTCTAGGTAGGGGAACACGTAGTGCCCCATACGCCTTAGAGCCGCAGCCACCACTGCTAGGCACTTGGTGAAGACTCGCGGAGCGGAAGAAAGGCCGAACGGAAGCACTCGAAACTGAAAATGCTCCCCTTGGAAATGGAATCTCAGAAACTTCCTGTGGGGAGGATAGATCCCGATATGCATATAAGCATCTTGCATGTCGAGAGAGCAGAGCCAGTCCACCTGGTGCAGCAAGGGAAGGAGTCCTTGTAGAGTCACCATCCTGAACCTTTTGTACTCGATAAAGAGGTTTAGAGGACTGAGGTCCAGAATGGGACGAAAGTCCTGAGTCTTTTTTGGGACCAGAAAGAAGTGGGAATAGAACCCCTGCCCTTGCTGATGCAAGGGGACCCTCTCTATGGCTCTTTTCTGCAAGAGGGTCTGGATCTCTCCTTCTATTAGTGGAATGTGAGAAGGAGGATAACGAGAGAGCTTTGGTGGAGTGTGCGGTGGAAACTCTGTGAACTCCAGCGTGCGTCCTTTCCTGATGATATCCAAGACCCACAGGTCTGCGGTGACTGACTTCCACCCTTCGAAATGAAGGGAGAAGGGGCCCCCAACCGGCTCACCTGGATCATCCCGCGGAACAGGGGGGAGCGGAAGGGAGTCATTGGACAGAGCCGGGAGTGGGGAGAGAGGCCTGGGAGGACTTGGGCCCACGGGCAGGAGGTCCACCAGATTGCTGGTTTCCGGATCTCCTGCAAAAGCCTCCTCTCTGCCCGTTGGTTGCCACGGGCTGGACCTTGACCGCCTGAGGACTTACGAAAAGGCCGTCTACGGTGTTGTCATCGCTGGTCGCCATGGTACATCTGGTGGACCAACCAGATCGACTTGCCCGACTCCTGGAAGCGGGAGATCAAGGCCTCCGTCTCCTGCCCAAACAGCATGGTACCCTGGAAGGGCAGATCCTTGATACCGTCCTGCAGATCCTGGTGAAAGCCCAAGACTCTCAACCAGGCATGGCGCCGGAGGCACACCGTGTCTGCAGTGTCATACAAGGCCCTCCGTACATAGGAGCCTATGTCTGAGCCCGACTGGAGGAGGGCCAGGAGTTCTGCCTTTTGGTCAGAGTCTGGTATGGTCTTCATCAGCTCTAGTCCCCTTTCCCACATCACATTCTGGTACTGTAACATATGCGTTAGGAAACTGAGGGAACGGATGGAACAGGTGGAGGCAGCATATACTTTCTTTCCCACCTGGTCCAGGTAGCAAGACTCCGGGTTGGGAGGCAGAGAGCTGAGTTGCTTCGGTTGCCGGGACTTGTCATGGGCAGCCGTGATCACCGAAGAATCGGCCTGAGGGTGTTCCACTAGAAAGGGTTCTGCCCTCGGAGCCTTATACAGCCTGTCTGACTTTTCTGGAACTGCCGGGATTGAGGCCGGATGCATCCAGGTGGTTCTGGTAAGGTTCTGGAATGTATCGACTAAAGGAGGGATAACCAGAGGCTTTGGCTCCTTTTGCCTCAGGTACCTGGCCAGTCTCCGGCGTTCCGGATCCAGGTCCTCCGTGTCCCACTCGTCGGAGGCCTGGATGTGCCTCATGACGTCCATAAACATAGGATCGTCCAGAGGTGAGCGAGGCTAGTCCTTCTTTCCTGGGAAGCGCTTGAGACTGAGAGAGGAAGAGGAGGTGGACGTCAGTGAGAAGGATCGACTATCCAACTTGGAATAGTCTGACTCCGTCCTATGACCATGCCTTCACTGACGTCGGTAGCTAGGGGACAGACTCCGGTCCCTGGACCGGCGACGGAGCAATGACCGACGTCGGGAGCGTTCTCACCTGGAGCGAGAAGGGCTCTTGAAGCGTGACCTAGACCGACGTCGGTCACCCGAGTCCCGGGAGCAACGTCGGTCCTGAGACCCTCTACGGGAACGAGCCCTGGAGGGAGGTGAAGGCTGGCGCTCTGGCGACTTCCTCGGGGAAGACTCACCTCCCAGCTGTGGTTTTTCCGCAAGGTCTGGTACCGGTGTCTGGGCCGGCGATGGGGAGGACCGCTTATGGACCTGCCCCACCAAAAGGAAAAAGATCCTTGAGCTCATCCTTGGTGAATATTTCCAGCTCGCTTCGGAAGGAAGTCTCACGGAACATCAGGCGCAAAGGAGAGCTTCTCCTGAGGGCCCGGGAGGACTTGAGCGACGGGACGCCCCGCCTTCTGCGACTGTTCCCTGTCCTCGCCCGCGCCGGGTAGGGACCGACAATGGGGTGACATCAGAGTCTCCTTGGTCTCCGGAGACGCGCCTTTAGCAGGCGGCGTCGGTGCCTTAGCAGGCACCTCTAAGGGCTTAGCGATGACCCTTAGCAGGGTCACCTTTGGCTTGGCCAGCTTCTCCCACGGGCCGCCTTTAGCCTGAGTAGTCTTCGAAGCTCTCCAGAACCCGGGGACAAGCCTTTTTAGAAAAGTGCAGGCGCGAGCGCCGATCAATACTGGTGACGGACCGACTACGGTACTTGCTATGGTGCTTTTCTCTTCCCTGCCAATCCGAGGAGTGCAGATCCATCTACTGCTCCAACAGGTAGGCTTTAAGGGCCTTGAGGTGGCGGATGCGGATCCGGCAGGTAAAGACCTGGCAATCTGCGCAGTTGGCGGTGTCATGGTCCGGTTCCAGACAAAAAACGCACCGCCGATGGCCGTCCTTCGCTGGGATCTGCCTCCCACACTCGCACTTGTTTAAGTGTTCAGGAGATACCGACGCCCGAGAAGACATCCGTCGATCTCGGCCAGGCAACGGCTGATGTCGGACTCGGTAACGGAGCTGAGAGCGAAGAAAACAACGCTCAAAAGATGGAAAAAAGCAACCGACGGGCAGCGGACTGACATCGGGTACCTGAAGACGAGAAAACCCGTTGAAAACGAAGAATAATCTTGATTGTAGATCAAATCCACAAGGTTTTTTAGCTGCAACTGCAAGCAGAAGCTGTTCCTTCGACTTCACGTGCAGGACGCGGCGGGAAAGAACTGAGGTGGAGCTGGGTCGGCCCCCTCTTGTACCCTGACCGACGTCGGGAGGGGCCCGCTTCCGGGGCGGTCCCTGCTGTGTATTGCTGGCAGAAATTTCACCGGAGGGTCCTAGTGCCTGCAGCGTAGTCCTGATTGTAATAGCCTGCTGCAAGAGCTCCCACTTGAAGTAAGATCATTGGATCACCTGGCGCTACGGCCTATAGGAGGTTCCGAGTCAGAAGACTCAGGTCGCCAGACCTGGTCCCCCTCTGAATCATCCCCCTCAGAAGAGGGGTCGAGCAGAGTAGACTCCAGCGAGGCAACCGGACGAACCTCACCCAAAACAGAACCAGGTTCAGCACCGCCAAAGGCCGCAAGGCCAACTGAGCCACTGGAGTCGACCGTACTGCCATCTGGCACTGTGAATGGCGCCGCCCAAGTCACCGGCACCGAGACCCAAAGCGGCACTGCCAATGGCTGCAAGTCCCCGCCGCGCCGCAGATGGCGCCAGAACCCAAAGCGCACCAGCGCCGCCAGACCACTGCTGCACCGCTAGCGATCAGAGGGTCCGCCAGAGCCAAGCCCCGCAACCGGGGGCCACAACACTGGGGAAGCCTGCACCTCCAAGGAGGTGACAGCCGGGACGGCACAGACGGTGCAACCCCGGGAGGGATCACACTGTTCCTCCAGCGTCAAAGAAGAAACCTCCCTCTCAGCAAGTTTCGAAATTGAAGACATTCCCTCCTCGCCGGGCCGTATAGACCCAGAAGGGGACCCGGAGGAAGGGTCGAGAAATCTGTCCTGGGAAGCCCAAGGGCAACATCGTCCTCCGAAAGTCGGCAAAGCCCTTCTGACTTTTAACGCGCAGATTTCTAACACACGGCGATCCATGGAGAAACAGGCGTCGCAGTGGTCATATCATAGTAGAGTCCCAGGCACCGCAGACAAACATCATGCCGGTCTGTAACGGAAAACTGCCAGCTGCAGGGGGCACGGCCCGACTTAGACTTATGTTTTGCCCCCAAACCTGACATGATGCGAAACTAACAATTTAAACAGCAAAGCTCCCGGCGTTGTCAAAAACAGAAGAAAAGGAATGGTCTTACCAGCAGACGACGTCAGGGAAATGAACCAGGATGAAGGGGTGGTGTCGAAAATCGACACGCGGCCTATGACGCAGGTACTAACACTATTACTCTGCGCAGCACGTGCAGCCTCGACAGCGGGAGAAACAGAACTGGGATGGAGGAGGAGTCTACGGTGCCTAACAGCTACCCCTCACACATCATGTAATGCGTCACTCTCGGGGGCGCGCCGACTCCTCTAAAAAAAGAAAAAAGCTCCCATGGCGGGAAGCCTCCGCTTACACCCAGCAGTAATGAATGGTGAAGACTGACAAGGAAAGATCCTCATTGTGATCAGGCCTGCTTCTTTTGTGGGTTAAACAAAATTTTCAAATGCTTCCTCACCCACAAGCAACACATTCTTTTGTTTTTTCATCAGATGTAAACAACTGCAACATACAGGGTGTGACAAGTGCACTAGAGATGCAGAGTTTCCAGCTATGACAACCCCTGGCCATGCAAACTCTGTATTTCTGCACGCAATTTTAATGCAGACCTCCGCCTTACCTTTTCTTCACCATGCAGCCTCTCCTCGTCTTCCTCTCCAGCCCTCCTCTCTGTGTGTTCCAAGGCATCTAACAAGCTTGCTGGCTTCCTCTTCACAGACTCTTTGTCTAGTGCATACTCTTGCCACAATGTGCTCAGGACATTTCCATTCAGGGATAAACTGTCAGTTTCTGAACAAAGATGGACTGCATATTAGAAATATAATTTGCATGAATATTAATGCATTTGCATAGTAAGCCTCTAATTTACAAGATTAAAGCAATTAAATGTAGATAAGGGGAAGGTAGTGTGCTACAGGGGTTAGAGTACTGAACTCTGAACCTAGCTATTTCAGGTTTGAACCCCACCACAGCCAATGACTCAATAAGTGACCTTGGGCAAGTCACCTGACCTCACTGTGCTGCAGTTGTTCCCAGCTGGTAAACTGGCCACCCCCACCCCCCGAAACAGAGATTTTGCATCTCTGTCCCAAGTGAATACCGTAAAAAATGAAAGTTTTCAGTCAACTTTAACAAAATGCTTTCTAGAGATCTGAGGAATCCAGGGACAAGGATACAGTGCCTGGTCGCTCTCTACAGGTACAAGGAATCCAAGGACAAAGAGAGTGCCTGTTTGCCTCTATAACTCTCAGGAACTCAAGAGACAGAGATGATGGGCCTGTTCGCCCTCTACTGGTTCAAGGAATCCAGGGGCAGTGTTCCTGGTTGCCCTGTTCATCAGCCCTAAGGACCGAGAGGGTATCTAGTTGCCCTCTACAGCTCTGAGGAACCCAGGGACTGACATGATGGACCTGGTCACCCTCTACAGCTCTGAGAAACCCAGGGACAGACATGATGGACCTGGTCACCCTCTACAGCTCTGAGGAACCCAGGGACAGGCATGATGGACCTGGTCACCCTCTACAGCTCTGAGGAACCCAGGGACAGGCATGATGGACCTGGTCACCCTCTACAGCTCTAAGGAGCCGGGGACAGGCATGATGGAGCTGGTCACCCTCTACAGCTCTGAGGAACCCGGGGACAGACATGATAGACCTGGTCACCCTCTACAGCTCTGAGGAACCCAGGGACAGACATGATGGACCTGGTCACCCTCTACAGCTCTGAGGAACCCAGGGACAGGCATGATGGACCTGGTCACCCTCTACAGCTCTGAGGAACCCAGGGACAGGCATGATGGACCTGGTCACCCTCTACAGCTCTAAGGGCGGGGGACAGGCATGATGGAGCTGTCACCCTCTACAGCTCTGAGGAACCCGGGGACAGACATGATGGACCTGGTCACCCTCTACAGCTCTGAGGAACCCAGGGACAGACATGATGGACCTGGTCACCCTCTACAGCTCTGAGGAACCCAGGACAGACATGATGGACCTGGTCACCCTCTACAGCTCTGAGGAACCCAGGGACAGGCATGATGGACCTGGTCACCCTCTCCAGCTCTGAGGAACCCAGGGGCAGACATGATGGACCTGGTCACCCTATACAGCTCTGAGGAAACCAGGGGCAGACATGATGGACCTGGTCACCCTCTACAGGTTCAAAGAACCAAGAGAATAGTGAATTGTATTTAAATATCATGATTTCAAAGTTCTTCTTACGGCAGCAGATACTCTATAAGCATTATCACCCACAAACATTTTTGTCACCAATCAAAAATCTGGCTGCCTCCAAGAAAACTGTACATATCCAATATATCTTGGGGGGGGGGGAATAAAGCTTCAATTTTTTCTAGAACTGTTTTTTTTTTTTTTTATTTAAATTTTATTTTATTTGACCATTTGTTTTTCAGTTGTCACACTGAGCACCTGAACATTAAGACAGACATGTACAAATTATCTATAGACTGGACATCATATTACTGGCTAATGTAGTGATCCAGTATGCCGGGTAATACAAGCGCACTTTTATCCAAAGCTGCTTAAAGTGAGTAAGAAACAGCTGAAATGCACCAGACTCTGTCTATTTTCATACAGAGAATACAAAGAGATGGATAAGTACCCGTGCACTTTCTCTTAAGGCTTTTAACGTGAGAGATGAATGTTCGGGCCTCCTTCAGCCGTACACTCCCACTAGATGAACTGGGCAGGGAAGATGCCCTGGAGTCATCTTCTGCTACACACACTGAATCACTGCTGCCGGGGTCCTTCATTTTCGGAGGAGGCATCTGCTCATAAAACAATAATGTTAAGGGTAAAATCAACCCAGACGCTGGCCTGAAGCCTCTAAGTACTGGCATGCAATAGTGTGGCTCAATCCCCTTAAATACATAGACCTGCAGTAACTGGCACTAGCATATTAGAACACAATGACTTTTTAATCATTTTGTATCAGATGAAGTTGAAACAGTTTCAGAAAAATTCAGGAGAGATTTAAAACAGGAGAGCTAGAATTCTCAACATAACTTAACTGAAGCCTTACATTGCAGTATGGTCACATGCAGGGACATTGCTTTCCTGTTTGAAATGCGGGACAGTTCATTTAGCTAGATCTTAAAAAGCTTTATTTCCTGAAAATACATATGCATACACACACTGCTCATGGACACAATACACATGCGGGCGGGACAGATACGTGAGGCAGGTAAACACACTGGCAAAAGGAGAGGAGTGATAGGAGGAGAGAAGGGTTACTGTGGCCCTCACCGTCAACACAAGATAAAGACTGGGTGTGGCAGACCTGATGCACCATTGGGCCATTTTCTGCCAGTGACTTTTTTTGCCCCCACCCCACCCTACTGGGCTTCAGCCCTGATCAGAATCAGTCACCGACAAGCAGCCTAGTACAGACCCCGCCCAAACCTGGCTGTCAGCCCTAATCCATCAATATCACTGCTCGGTCAGTGCAGTACAGCCCCCATCTGGCCACGCGCTCTGATCCCAATATCCCTGTCTGTCAGTGCAGTGCTAGCTGTAAAGGCCCCTCCCCAATCTGGCCATCTTACCTGACTGTCAATGTCCCTGTTGGTAAGCGCAATACAGTGCCCTCCCACCCAACACACACCCATACGCAACAGCCCTGAATCACTGCCACCAACAGTCAGCCCTGTACAGCAACCCCCAACCAAACCCACCTGGCTGTCAGCCCTGATCCATCACTGTCCCTGCCAGTCAACCCTGTGCAGCTGCCCCCCATCCCGGCTTTAGCTCAGTCCAGAGTCTGGACTGTCAAACAAGACAGCCAGCGTAGCACCAGCCCCTAACACCCCTCCTGAACTTCAGCCCTACCCATATTAACTGTCATTGATGGCTAATGCAGTACTGCCCCTACTTTGCTTTGGTAGTGACCCTAGGCCACTGTATCAGAAGAGGAACCCCCATAACACACACACACACACACTAGGCTTCAACCAGGACCCGAGTAACCATCATTTAAACATCTGAATGTGTTTCCCAACATCACTCCTCCTTCATGCACTATGATCATCTTCATCATCGCATTATTTATGCTAATTACAATCCGAATGAGAAACCTTTACACATAAAATCCAAACAACCCCAATTTACAACGCAGGCTTCCCAAAACAACACTGTCCAGCACCCACAGGTACAAGGATGCGGGGGGTGGCTGATAAAAGCTAAGCATTCCTATATAAGCAGCCACATGATCTCTACGTTGGGAGAGGTGACGAACAGCTCCTCTTCTAGGAATCTAAGGGGACATGAGAAAGAATCCAACACCAGTGGGTCCCAATCCATGTATAAGCTTACTGACAAAGGTCGCTACTTCACCTAATTGAGCAACCAATGACATGCCATGCACTAGGGGAGGTCTGCACACAGGTGTGTTTCAGTTATCATATATCAATATATATTATGTCCCCAACACCTGGCTGCCCACAGCCACCAAGCTGTCCTACTGGCTGTGCTGACTGCCCACAGCTACCAAGCTGTGGCACTGGCTGTAGACATATCACACTGAAATTGCTTTTTTGAGGTTTCAGATCCTAGTTAAGAAAAAAAAAAAAAACATGATGGTGACTAAACTGAGTTTTGTTTTTTAATCGGATAAAAAGTGCAGTTATTTGTAGGTTTGCACATAGGTTGGCTGGAACTTTACTCATGGGTTGAGGGCAGATCTACCCATGGATAAAGATGCCATCGGATCAATCAGGAGGCAGTATTTTCGATGCCTACTGTATAATTAAAGAGTTAGTGTACTGCTCAGAATTAATAGTAATTTTCAGATGCAGTCAGCTGTCACTTCCAATATTGGAAGTATTTTTTTTATTTTCTGTTTGCTAATTAAAAGATTTTCCACCAGGCAGTACTGGGGTGATGTGTGGAGCAGCACTCTGTCTGGAGGGAAAAAAAGTCATTTCTATTCCTCCCACTACATCCTCAGAAATGAGACAAAACACCTTGAGGCACCACAATCTTTGCAGCCTAAGCAGTGACTTTCACAAGCTACGAATCAAAATGCAGGAAAATGTGACATCACTAGTAACCAGGGAGAGTTAGTCCCTGCTGCTTCATGTGAAAATGAAACCTGGCAGTGAGAAATGTTTCCCATTGGTTACTAGTGATATTATAGTCAGTGTAGTCTCAGTGTTGATGTAGTGGGAGGAACAGAAATGAAAATTACGTAACTACCGTAATTCTTGATCTTCTTGGACGAGTCTCCACCACTCATTCACACTAGCGGGATTAGCACCGGAGGCACTAGGACCCATCGGGAGCAAACTTTTTGCTGGAGGGTCGGCGCGAGAGATGGCGCCGCGAGCAGCGGCTCGAGCGGCAATGACCATCTCGGTGACGACCCTCCAACCGCCTCAGTACCTTTTTTACCAAGGAGGTGCAGCGCAACTAACGTAAAGAGTAAATCTAACCTTAAAAAACGGACATAAGATAGTCCGTACGATCCGTGTAAGAAGGGTCAGCAAAGAAGTCCTCACGGCCTAAAGATTTGAGGGAGTGAAGACCAACACAGCGGTGAGCTCGGGGGATGGAGGGTGGGCGTGTGAATGAGTGGTGGAGACTCGTCCAAGAAGATCAAGAATTACGGTAGGTACGTAATTTTCATATCTTCCTGGACATAAGTCTCCACCACTCATTCACACTAGTGGGAGAGTACCAAGCTGATAATCCCCCAAAAGGGCGGCAGGAGAGCCAGAGCTCACGCGTCTAAGATAGAAGACCATTAAGGATAGTTCTGCCGAATGCGGAATGTTGCCTGGCATGAACATCCAGTGCATAATGCTTAACGAAGGTATGCACTGAGCTCCAGGTGGCGGCGTTGCAGATATCCGCAATTGGAACACTGTGAATCTCCGCTAAAGATGCCGCGACCGCCCTAGTAGAGTGAGCGTACACTCTACCCTCCAATTTAACTTGAGCCATGGAGTAGCAATGTCGAAGGCATGCCACTAACCATGATGAGATGCATCTAATAGCGACGGGTTGACCCAGCCGGGTGTCGCTGAAAGAAACAAACAGTTGCTGAGTCTTGCGAAAATTCTTGGTTCTATCTAAATAGAACATCAAGGCTTCTTAACATCCAAGGAATGAAGAGATCGTTCCTCTCATTCTGGAAATTAGCTAGTAAGAGGGATGTACCAGAGGTTGGTTTAGATGGAATTCTGACACAACCTTGGGAAGAAATTTAGGATGAGTACAGAGAACTACCTTGTCTTTATGGAATACAGTATACGGAGGGTCCGTCACCAAGGCATGAATCTCCGAGACCCTGCGGGCTGAGGTAATAGCCACCAGGAAGGCAGTCTTCCAGGTAAGAAATTTTAGCTCACAGGTAGCTAAGGGCTCGAAAGGCTTCCGAGTGAGCATGTCCAGCACCAGGTTAATGTCCCAGGTTGCAACTGGACGCCTAACAGGGGGTCTGGTATAAAGAATCCCCTTAAGAAATCTCTTCACCATAGGAAGCTGAGCCACAGTCAAGGAAGAAACCGGCTCATGGAACGCTGAGATGGCACTAAGGTGAACTTTAACTGTGGAGTACTGGAGACCTGAGTTTGATAGGTCCAAAAGATACTCCAGAACCTTGTCAGGAGGACAGGAAAAGGATTCCAAGAGGACTTTGCACACCAGAGAGAAAACGTTTCCCATTTGGAAGCGTCGTTTTCGGTGGCTGGCTTCGGGCAGCCAGAAGGATGTCCGAGACTCTACGAGAGCGTTGAATCGATTCACTTCTACCTCTTCAGGAGCCAAGCATGGTGAAGTGATTTCAGGTTGGGATGGACCAACGAACCCTGAGTCAAAAGGTTGATTTGCAAGGAAGTGGTCTCGAGAGGCTGCCAACATACTGTTGAGCAGAGGAAACCATAGTTGCCGAGGCCAGGAGGGAGCAATGAGAATCATTTTGGTCCCCTGAGACCGAACTTGAGGAGAACTCTCTGGATTAGAGGGATCGTGGAAAGGCGAAGAAAACGCTTTGTCCACCGCAGCCTGAACGCATCCTGACAGAAAATGCCAGGCCCTGGATTTCTGGAGCAGAAGAGAGCAGTTTTGCGTTGGAGGGGATGCAAAAGGTCCAGGTCTGGAGTCCCCACTCTTGAATAGTGACCGAGCTACGGCTGGATCGAGACCACTCGTGAGGGTCTGCCTCCGTTCTGCTGAGGTGATCTGATAGATCGTTTTGTATACCTGGCAGATAAACCGCCTGAATCAGAGACTTGTGCTCCAAGCACCACTCCCACACCCTCATTGCTTCCCTGCAAAGGTAGAATAAACACCGCCTTGCTTGTTGATGTAATACATCACAGCTTTGTTGTCCGTTTGAAGGAGAATGCTCTTGTGACAAAGGATATCCTTCAGAGCTCGGATCGCGTAGAGGACCGCTCTCATCTCCAGGACATTTATGTGGAGAAGAGTTTCGAACTGAGTCCTTACACCTTGAGTGTGGAGGGAGCGACAGTGAGCTCCCCATCCCATTAGCGATGCGTCTGTGGTGATGGAGATCTGAGGATCTGGGGGAGCAAAGGGGAACCCTTCCAGGAGATTGCTCTCTTGAATCCACCAGGTGAGAGACCTTCGAAAGGGCTCCGTCACCTTGATGGGATAAGACTGGGGGTGAGAGGTCGGAGACCACTGAGTGGAGAGCATCCATTGGGTGGTTCTCATGTGCAACCGGGCCAGGGGTACAGTGAACACCGAGGACGCCATGAGACCCAACATGCGTTGCATCGAGAGAGCTGTAACCGATTGGTTCTCCCCGATGTAACGGGCCATCCGAAGGATGTCGAGTCTTCTGTCCTCTGGAAGGAAAGCCTTCATGAAGAGGTGTCTAGAAGCGTCCCTATGAAAGGAGCCTCTGGGAGGGCTGCAGTTGTGATTTTTTCAAATTCAGCAAATTCCCATGGACGTGAAAGGCGAAGTGGTTTGCAGCTTCCAAAGTCCCTTGGCTGGAAGGGCTTGCTAGAAGCCAATCGTCCAGGTAAGGAAACACTCGGAGTCCGATCTTCCTGAGATGCACTACGAGAACTGCACAACACTTTGTAAAGACTCATGGCGCGAGGATAGCCCAAAGGCAGGACTCTGAACTGATAATGCTGACCCAGAGCTACAAACCTGAGGAACTTTGGGTGGGTCGGGTGGATGGGGATATGCTGGTGGCGTCCTGCATATCCAGGAGGCCAGCCAGTCGTGCTGATGCAGCAAGGGTAACAGGGCAATTAGAAATTATTTTGAATTTCTCCCTGGGGAGAAATTTGTTTAACTTTCTGAGGTCTAGAATGGGGCGCATTCCCCCAGACTTCTTTGGAACCAGGAAGTAATGGGAGTAGAACCCTGTGCTCCGCAGATGCGGGGGCACCAGTTCTATTGCCCTGTTGCTTAGAAGGCCCTGGATCTCGGCGGTGAGGAGGTCTGACTGAGAGGCTGACAACCTGGGTTGTCGTCTGGGAGGACAATTCGGGGGGGTTTCCAAAGAATTGAGAGAATAACCCTCGCAAATTATCCGAAGGACCCATTTGTCCGAAGTTATGGACTTCCACTGGTTGTAGAAGTACATCAGACGACCTCCCACCGGAGGAGAAAGTTCCACCTCGGGCAATGTGGATGGAACTTGGGCCAGCAATTCATAAAGATAGCCTTGGGGCTTTAGGCCCTGCGCTCTTTAAGGTTGGGCAGGTTGGCTTTATGGAAGCTTCCCTGCCTCTGCCTCGGAAGGACTGACGACTATGAAACTGACGCTCGTTCACATGCCCCAGAGGGGAGCAGGCGGAGGTCTGGCCAACTTAATGGCCGACCTAGTCTTCTGAGTGGCCTCTAAGGCTTGTTCCACCTGAGGGCCGAAAAGAAAGGAGCCATCAAAGGGCAGCGCCATTACCTGCTGCTGAGCATCATTCGTGAAGCCAGAAGTACGCAGCCAGGAATGGCGCCGAGTACAAATACCTGCGGCTGCTGAGCGAGAAGCAGTGTCGAAAGCGTCCATAGCGGCTTTGACCTGTTGGTTATTGGACTCAATACCCCTAGTAACGGTCAGAAGAAGCTCTGACTTGGAGTCCGAATCCGGAAGAGCTTCAACCATTCTTTTCAAAGAGTGCCACAGGATATACTCATACTGAGAAAAATAGCCTTGGTAACTGGCAATACGCATACTTAGAGTGGAGGCAGCAAAGACTCTCTTACCTAATGTATCAATCTTATGAGAGTCTTTGTTAATAGGTCGAGCTGTAGTAGTTTGAGGAAGAACGACCTTATCATTCTCTGCCAGGACTACAATAGGATCCATAAAGGCTTGGGATGCCAAAATGGGACGATCCTTGGGAGCTGAATACTTCTTATCAATGGATTTAGCCACTGAGGGAATAAGAGCAGGATTATTCCATACCATTTGAGACAGCGTCTCGAAGGAAGGCTGGATCGGAGTCAAATCCGTAGGGATCTCCGAGCATGAAGGTACTGGAGTCTTAATATCTTCCCAGGATCGATGTCTGTAGTCTGGAGAGAAAGAGTGGATCTCAGGTTCTTCAACAGAGACTTAAAGGACAGGTCCTCGACCACAGGCTCTGTAGCAAAGAAAGATCCTGTTTCCTCCACTTCATCACCCAACCGAAGGTCTGGGTCAGGCTCAACATCATCTCCTGATGGTCCAGAAAGGACTGATTGGACAGGAAAGGAGTGAAAATTAGGAGAGGAGGAAATAGCAGAGAAACAAGGAGAGTCTCCGAGGGCCCGGCGCCGAAGGCAAAGCAGGTTGAAAAGCGGCACCGCAGAGGGGCGCACGCGCCGTGGCTGCAAGAGGTATCACCTGCTACCGCTGACCGGTGCGCTACCGCTAACGGAAGCCGCTGAACTAAGCGGGCGGCCAAGACCTAACGGCGCTGCAGGCAGCGCCGCTGGAGACCACGCCGGGCGCCGCAAGCGCCGAGCGGCACCGAAAACGGCACCGACAAGCCAACAGACCCGGAAGGCGCCGAAACGCCCAGGAACCTGGAAAGCTAGAGAAGGAAACCAGGAGATAAGGGCATCGGTGTGGCCCCTCGCCCGCAGCCATGTGAGGGGAAACCTAGCGCGGAGTCACCGGCACCAAGAAGGCGCCCGCACTAGGAAGGTCCAACCGCCTACCCGATCGCTGGAGGAGCCCGGGCCCGTGGCAACCGAGCCAGGCAGGAGAACCAACCTCCGAGCCCATCGCTCTATAAGAGCGCCCACTGATGAAACTGCTCATCTGGAGCCCTACCTACAGGCGGGAGGGGCTCCGATGTCGAGGCGGCGGTCACCAGCAGTTGGCGACTCGAAGAAGAGCGGCAACTAGCTACGATAACCGACCGTCCCGTGCAGACATACCATAGAGGCGACCTCGGTGATGCCTTTCTTTTTGACCTAGGGCCAAAGAAGAGCTCGAGGCTGAACGGTGCCGAATGTGACCGTTTATTTTATGCCGACGGGGATCGCCCATCCCCCGGCATCGGACTGACCGCTGTCGGAACCCCGCTGAGGAGAAGGAGGCTGACCGACCCAGCCCGGCTGACTGAGCAGTTGTCACAAGTCTCCCTACCGTCACCTGACCTGCTCATGGTCGACTCCGCCCAGTAGGCCGAGACTTTCAAGTAAGTTAAATTTAAAATATTAGAAAAATTTAACTAAAATAGAATAAAATTAGCGATACTACTATCGAGATAATGTTACAAAAAATAAACTGAAAACTATCGCTAGTTTGAAGTTTGACTCCCATTCAAGGCGGCACGTCGTCACTGAAGCGCGCTTTTCGACGGTGGGAAAAAAGGAACTGAGAGCGTGGAGGGCCGCCGCAGATGGTCATTGCCGCTCGAGCCGCTGCTCACGGCGCCATGCCTCACGGCGCCATCCCTCGCGCCGACCCTCCAGCAAAAAGTTTGCTCCCGATGGGTCCTAGTGCCTCCGGCGCTAATCCCACTTGTGTGAATGAGTGGTGGAGACTTATGTCCAGGAAGATCGACTTTTTTTTTTTAAATCCAGACAGAGTACTGCTCCACACACCACCCCAGTACTGCCAAGTGGAAAATCTTCTGATTAGCAAACAGAAAAGGAAAAAAACACTTGAGATATAAGAAGTGGGAGCTGACTACATCTGAAAGTTACAATTAATTGCAGGTAGTTTCCAGGCAGTACACTAGCTCTTTAAACAATAAAGCATGCCAGGGTGTGCAATGTTGTGTGATTTACCCAGGCTATATGGTGATATGCATGACACAGCAGTAGTAGGTAAATCCCATAACAGCCAACACAGTGAAGTGCCTTATTATTATTTAATGAGTCCCAGTTTTAAAATTAAAGTGAAATGCTAAGATTATTGCTGTAGTCACAGTTTTAATTTTGAAACACAAGGCCCTTGTTAGTCAAATGTGGTGCAATTAGGCACTGGATGCTACACCTTGCGCCACGCCGGCGACCTGGGTTCGGTACGCGAGCCTGGGCTGACCGGGGTCAGCAGGGGGGGGGCTTGGATGAGCAGTTGTCGAGCAGCTCTCCTTTCCCGAGGAGGGAAACTTATGTGCCAAGCAACTGGGAGAAGTGACACTAGGTGGTGGAAGGGGCAGTCACTGGGTGTCTCAGCACACGTCGCCTCCATGCCATGTGGTCTGGGGTCCTGGGACTAGGAAGGGAGGAAACAAAACTCTGGGCTGCGGGTGACGACCGACCCTCTGCAGGCTCCACATCCAGTGGCCAGGCACTGCCGTAGCCCTCTGGCAGAGGGCACATGTGAAGGTAAATCCCGGGGGAGCTGGAGTGACGAGGTTGGGGGGGGTCAGTCAGAAGGGAAGCAGCCAGGAGCAGTGGGGGGAGGGGAGAAAAAATGTGGTGCAACTGTGTACGTTAACACCGCCACTGAGACTAATCTTATAGTTATACGAAATTTTTTTTTTTTTTAGAGGTGGGTTTGTAACTCTTTTTGTGCTCCACCTGAAGGGAACTCTCTCCGGGATCCACTTACCCCTGCCTGAAACACCCTACTCCCCACCTCGTCGAATGTGGCCAGTCCCCTGGCTCTGCATCCTCCGAGGTAGGGCCGCCCTATCCTCCCAGGGTGCTCTATCTGGAATGTGATCTGCCAGTCAGACGGGAAGGTGAGGCAAGAAGAGGTGCTCAGCCTTGGAGTGTGGCCTCCCGGGTTCATGGTGTCTTCGCCTATCCCATCTGATGGAGATTTTTCTTACTTCTTTTAAGCCCCCCCAAGAGCTCGGGTGATGCAATGGCGTCCAGGTCGCCTGTGGAGGTCTTGTCCTTCCATGTAGCCCCCCAGCACATGCAGTACCACCGGTCTCACCGGGGCCACTGCAATGCCGGGCATGCCTCAATCCCACCCCAGAGAAAGGAGAGCTCCTCTGGATGCTCGATCCCCTCTCTCCCCTGCCAACCCCCGGTGGCCCAGGCTCGTTCCCAAACCCGTGTTGCTGGTGTGGTGCGAGATGTGGCGTCCAGCACCTCAACCCTCAGCGCCACCAGGCCGGCTGTTAAATGAATGGTTTCAGGTGCATTTTTAGGGTATGAGAACCACGAGCCAAACTGTTCTGATACTCTAAGAATGTAAAGCAGACATGGTCCATACACTACAGGCCCTTCTACGCCAGCTCCAAAAAGTCAAGCAATCTGTTTGACATGCTGGCAAGCCAGGTCGTGCCCCAACCCAGGGGAGACAAGGAAGGCATGGAGAATGGAATCTGCATGACATGCCAGTTCATGCCTCGAGCCAGAAGCAACAGGACAATGAGGGTGGCATGGAGAATGCAATCTGCTTGACACCCTAGAAAACCAGGTCATGCCCAACATCAGAGACAACAGTAGTGAAGAATGGCGAGAAAAGAGCAAAACAGCATTCGCAAGGATGCTCTCCTGACAGATGGAGTGGTACACAGTTCGAGTGTGGCTCTGAGTAGCAGCGTAATGGTAGTGTTGCTAGCATGAGTGACCACGCATCGGCAGGTGGAATGGTGCGCAGTGGGTCCAGGAGGTAGCATGATGGCGGTGCACGATTCGGAGCATGGCTCGAGATGGCAGTGTAGTGGCAGTGTTGCTGGCATGGGTGACCATCTGCCAGGAAGCACACCCCCAGATGATGGCCAGCTCCCACGGGAGCAGGAGGAGAAGGGAGAACAGGGAAAGAGAAGGTAGCCTGAGCAAGCACACCAGATAACAGATCCTTGTACCCCACAGACATTATAATATTGTATTTTAAGATCAAGAGAGACTCTAGGGCAATCAGGTCCACCCCGCATGTTTCATAAACAGAGAAGAACGTTGCTGTGCAAACAATTACCAATTTATAGTGATTTCCCTACCCACTCGGCTACCCTGAGTACCTGGTGATTCCCTTCGTACCCAGAAATGTATCCAGGATTACCTTACAGGCCTGCACGGTCTTCATGTCCACTGTCTTTACTGGTAGGCCGTTCCTTAGGTTCACTTCCCCCTTGGAGAAAAAGTGCCTCCTTCCATTACTCCCAATGTTCAGGGCATGTCCCCACATCCTGCTGCAGGACAACAGATCAAATACACCCCAGTACCCAACACAACAGGGTGAAGGTAAGGATGGCTATCAGAGCTGGGAGGGGTACGATCCAACATTAGGTTAGTGGGTGCCCTACCAATGATGGAGCAGTTAATCTGGATGAAAGGAATTTTGCTGGTACCCTACCAATAATGTAGCAGTTGAGCCTGGATGGGAGGAGGTTTGCAGATACCCTATCAATGATGAAGCTGTCAGCCTGGATGGAAGGAGCTTTGCTGGTACCTTACCGATGATGGAGCAGTTAGCCTGGATGGGAAGAAATTTGCTGGATGGGAAGAGGTTTGCTGGTACCCTGTCAATGATGGAGCTGGTAAGCCTGGAAGAAGGAGGTTTGTGGGTACCAGACTGATGATGAAGCCGTCAGCCTGGATGAGAGGAGGTTTGCAGGTACTCTACCGATGATGGAGCAGTTAGCCTAGATGGGAAATGGATCTGTGGAATGCCAAGCAATGTCCCAGACACTCCAGGAAATACAGCAAGAGAAGGAGTTGAATAAATCAGTCTTTCCTGTACCATCATTACACTGTATATTTTATATGCATCTAACAATTTGAAATAGCAGTTTCTCTAGACTTGAGCTGCAGAACAGAACTAATAAAATTTCTGACACTAATCAAAAGTTGGCATAAGCAGCCTACAACTCCCTTTCTTCCCTGAACCATACTTACGATCTTCTGAGCAGTACGGAAAAACTGGGACACATCTCGGATTATATGGCCAAAATTCTCGTAGATTTTCACGTAGGGTCGAATCCATGAAGGCAGCTGAGCTCTTGCATCTGTGTTCGTGAATCTGAAATTGACCAATTACATCACCAGATAATATGAGAAACACAAACCTGGGCCTTTAATCTCTTGCAACAGCACTTAGAAGTGGTCTGGGGGGAGGTGGGATTTACTGGTATTAAGGATGTCACGG
This sequence comes from Neoceratodus forsteri, assembly GCA_016271365.2. Lineage (NCBI taxonomy): Eukaryota > Metazoa > Chordata > Ceratodontiformes > Ceratodontidae > Neoceratodus > Neoceratodus forsteri. The sequence goes on along the minus strand of JADMNL010000028.1, from coordinate 126,034,510 downwards.
TATGAAATTATGACAGTATGATAGACATCACATGTAATACCATGGTTATCACACTGCCGAAATATTAGGGAAGTCATAACTTTTATACAGAAAGTCTTCTTGGACTCGTGGTGGTGAGATTTAGTGCGGAACGGACACTTGTTCCTGAATACACAAAACAATTACTTAAAAGACCAAAAAAACTCAGTATACATAAACCACGGTAATCAGAGTATCAGGAACTGCCCACAGTATAAACAGCATGACTTCTGATACTGCAATATACTATGAAAAACATAAATTTGATCAGACTTGCGTAATTTATTTTTGTGTGTAATCCAGTGTTGTCACTGGGAAAGTCCTAACGAATGGGGGTTATACTGCGTGCAGTCCCGCTAGGGACAATGGCAAGTCTCCAAGCTGTGACACTGGCATAGAATGCTGGTGACATGAGACTTCCACTGCTTCTGACTGATCAGTCCACACTTCTTGCAATGCAGTTTAACCATTACAGCAATAATGATAATTATGTCACAAACAGTATAAGGAGAGAGAGAAAAAAAACAGGTTACTCATCTGTAACAGTAGATCTTACTTCGAGAGGGCTCTCGCAGTAGGTAATTACATATAGGACTGACGTCAGCAGGACCCCATGGAAAAATTTCTAGCTAGCAGTCTCTGGCGTTCCAGTTCTTTCCCGCCATTAGCTTATGCCAGCGCCTCGCGGAAAAGTTCCCTGCTCGTCAGGCTCCTTCGTTGGTATTTTAACTGAGTATTTCGATTTTTTCTTATCCTTCGTCAGGTATTCATCGGTGTATGTCGTCCCCTACACCCTCCGAGCACAAAAACAAGTGCAACTCGTGCGGCACCCAACTTCCGCACAAGGACGGCCATTCCCTGTGCCTTTTCTGCCTAGGCCTTGACCATCCGGTAGAGAAGTGCCAGCACTGCCTCAGCTTTAACGCGGCCACCCGGTGAAGGCAGCAGCAGCAGTCCCTGGAAGCCCATATTTTAAAAAAAGAAGATGAGCTCCATGGAAAAAGAACTGAAAAAGCTTCAGCAGACGTTCACTTCTCCTGAAGGCCATCGCAAGAAAAAGGATAAAGAAAAGCACAAGGACAAGGGCTCCTCTCCCACCACGTCTTCCTCGGGCGTCGCCGTGAAAAAGGAAACGTTCCCCCGGGGGGCCGCTCCACGACAGCCGCCTTAGAGGTTTCTAAGGCGGCGGCAGCCTGCCCGTCTGGCTCGTACTCGGGCCCTTCGGGCGCCTCCAGGCTTGTGGAGGCCTCCGCTCCCAGTAAGGCCACGGTTTCGCGGCCTATCGGTGCGAGCGGCTCCGATAAGCCGGATGTCGGCTCCTCCGACGTCAGCATGTAGAAGGTCAGTAAGTCGCCCGGACCCTTCGGGGCAGCGCATGGCCCCCATTCCACCCGACCAGGCAACCGCTCCATCGTGGCCTGCCTCTGGTAAAGGATCCGTTAAGTCGGACGTCTGCCCCTCCGGCGCCTGCAACACTGGCGTCGGAGCAGGCGGCCGAGGAGCCAAGCCGCACACTGGTTCACCCGACGTCCCAACTGATAAGACAACGCCGGACCCCCCCACGTCCGTCATTCCCGGCTCCCCACAGCCTTCACTGCCCTCCGGGGACCCTGAGTCTCCTCGGCCTGACCCCGAGGATTCCCCCACCCCAATCCCCGGGTGACGCTGAGGTTCCTGTTCCACCTCCGTCAGACTGTCCACATTCTGGTCTGACCGATCTGACGTCGCTTCCCCGGCTGCCGGCTCCGACACCAGTGTTGCCAACGCTGGCCGACTTCCCACCTACCAATGTCGCCCCGATGCCGGGCCTTCCGCTCCAGAACCTCCCGTGGGGCCTCCAGTCAGGCCGTCTGCTCCGGCAGCTCCTCCAGCTCCCGGGTACCCGACCCTGTCGTATCCGACACCGCCATACCTAGGACAGCAGTATCTGGCGCCTCAGAACCCTTACCCGACATATCCAGCATGCAGTACCGGCTCCTCAATACCCGATGCCAGGCTTCCTGCCGTCGGGTTACGGATTCGCGCCTTTTGGGTATAGTCCATACCCGTATCCCCCTCCTCCTCCTCCACTGCCCTCTCAGCCGCCGGTGGACCTGCAGGAGACTCTGGCCTCCTTCCTGGTGGGCTGAGGCTAAGACTCAGCTCACCAGAGAGGTGGAGAGTCGTCTTCTGATGATGGTGCCGGTTCCCGTACGTGCATGACGACACACTCCCTCCCCACCTCCAGACACCAGGGCTAAACCATCTGGGTCCAGAGAGTGGCAGGACACGCTTCCCCGAGGGATTCCCAAGGGGTCCGTTCCTCTCCCCCCCTTGTCGGAGAGGGATTCTTCCTCCTCGGACACCTCGGACGCATCAGACGGTTGTTCCCGAGCAAGATGACGAGCCACGCTCTCCGTCCAAAGACTCCTCTGAAGTCTCCTCCCTTCAAGGAGTTGCTACGGAAGATCCAGGAAGTATGTAAGTGGCAATCCTTGGACCCAGACCCCCAGCGTAAAAAACTCGCTGAGCATCTGGATCTGCCCGTGACAGCTCCCACTCTGGTGCCACCCTGGATCAAGCCTCATGCCGACCTTATTACCACCATATGGAAACAACCATCGGCCTTAGCCCCACTTCCCAGGAAGCCGAACAGGCTATACTAGGCTCCCAAGGGTGTTGACTTTTTAGACTCCCACCCTTGAGCTGACTTGGTTGTGATCAGCGCCGCTCATGGCCGGTCAGCTCAACTCAAACACCTCAGCTCGTCTCCACCTGACAAGGAATCCCACCTTCCGGACCAGTATGGCAAGAAGATTTTTGCTTCTTCCACTCTGGGTATTAGGGCCCTGAACTATGTCGGCCACATGGGGGATTACCAGAAGGCGACTCTCAGTGAGGTGGAATCTAGACTGGACTCCCTTCCGGACTCTCAGGACAAGTAGGAAGTGGCTGACCTCATCCACTCTGCACGTTCAGCCACTCGGCACATTCTTCGTTCGACCTACGATGCAGTGGACACTGTTGGTAGGAGCTCAGCTTTTGCCATAGGCCTACGGCATCACGCTTGGCTCCGAGTGTCAGGGTTGGTCCCGGAAGTGCAGTCTGCCATCCAGGAAGCGCCCTTCCGGGGTTTGGTGCTGTTCAGAGGTGATGTCAAGGACATTATCACCGACCTGCAGGAGAAGGGAACGGCACTAAAGTCTGTGGACTCTATGTATCATCCCATCAATCACAGAGCCGTCCCTTTCGCAGACGGAATCAGCCCAAAGTGAGACCACAGGGAAAGAGGGCCACTAAACGTTGGGTCCCCCCAGCTGCCAAGCCTCCCCGCCCAAAAAAGCAGCGGGAGCTGCAGCTGCGGCGCTGCCCCACACCACCTGACTCCTTCCTTCTCCCACAGCCTCCGGGCTTCCCGAAGGAACTGGTAGGAGGGAGGTTTTCCCTCCACCTTCCGGGCTGGGAGAGGATAACATCAGATTCATGGGTGCTCCAGCTAATCACAGAAGGACACTCAACAGAGTTTCTGCAGAAACCACCTCATCACCCTTCCCCAAGGTTGTCATACTATCAGGAACATCATCTTCTGGTCCAGAAAAGGAAGAAATGTCAGCACTTTTGCTGAAAGAGGCAATAGAACCTGTCCTCCTTCCCCTGCAAGGAACGGGTTTCTATTCCTACTTCTTCCTGGTCCCGCAGAAGACAGGAGATGTGAGACCTATTTTAGATCTCAGTTCTCTGAACATTTTTGTGGAGTACAAGAGGTTCAGGATGCTCTCACTGCAGAGCCTTCTGCCCCTTCTCCGCTCGGGCCAGTGGTTGTGCGCTCTGGATATGCAGGACGCCTACCTGCACATATCTATCCACCCGTCTCACCACAAATATCTCCGTTTTGCTTTCCAGGGGGACCACTACCAGTTCAAGACACTTCCTTTTGGCCTCTTCTTGGCTCCCCGAGTATTTACCAAATGCCTTGTGGTGGTGGCATCCTACCTGCGTACCCGGCGGGGGTACAGGTTTTCCCGTACCTGGACGTTTGGCTTCTGGCGGCCTTGTCCAGGGAGGAGCTCCTGCACTGCCTCTCCCTCACCCAGCAGGTCTTTGCCTGTCTGTGTATTACCATCAACCATTCCAAGTCTCACTTGATCCCATCCCAGAGGCTCCAGTTCATTGAGGCGATACTGGACACGACCCTAGGCAGGGCCTTCCTGCCACCGGACAGGGCAGCCACACTCCAGACTCAGGTAAGCCTGTTGTCCGGCCGCAGGCGGGTCAGTGCAAGGTCGGTTCTTCGCCTCCTCGGGCTTATGGCGGCTGCTATCCCGACAGTCCCTCGTGCTTGGCTCCACATGAGGGCCTCTCAGAGGATGCTTCGCTCTCAACGGGATCAGTTGGTAGACGACTTGAACCAGTTGGTCCTGGTCTCCTCTCCCATGATTCGAGACTTGCAGTGGTGGATGGTTCGAGATAACCTTCTTCGAGGAGTTCCATTCTTCCTTCCTCCTCCCTCTCAGACTCTGACCACAGACGCCTCGGGCAAAGGTTGGGGAGCCCATCTCGGTCCACATCGGACCCAGGGCTCTTGGTCCAAGCTCGAACAATCCTTGCAGATCAATGTGCTCGAGCTTTGAGCGGTGCTCTACGCTCTCCAGGCTCTCCACCTGCATCATCTTCCAGGCCACCTAGCCATCCAGACGGACAATATGTGTGTGGTATGGTACATCAACAAACAGGGCGGGACTCGGTCCTACCCTCTTTGTAGGGAAGCAATGACAGTCTGGGATTGGGTAGCACAACATGACCTTCACCTCACGGCAATTCATGTTCCGGGGTCGAGAACTCCTTAGCAGACAAACTAAGTCGCTCGTTTGCTCAAGCTCACGGGTGGGAACTGAATCGGGGGTCTTAGACGATATCTTCCTACGTTGAGGAACACCTCAGGTGGACCTGTTCGCTTCACCTATAAACGCAAAGCTTCCCGTCTTTTGCGCGCTCGGTCAAGAGCGAGGCATTTTCTGGAGAGACGCTCAGTCTCTAGATTGGAAGGACAGATTAGTCTACGCCTTCCCCTCGATTCCTCTGATCCCGCGTGTGTTGCAGAAACTTGGCTCAGAAGGGGCACAAATGATTCTGATCGCTCCTTTCTGGCCCAGGCAAGTTTGGTTCTCTCTTCTGCAACAATACTCAGAGGAACCTAATCTTCCTCTTCCGCTGTCACGAATTCTATTGACCCAGGATCAGGGGACCCTGGTCCATCCAGGTCTCAAGTCCCTTCAACTACATGCGTGGCTCCTGCAGACATAGCTCAAGCCCGTTTTGGGGTTTCTCCCCAGGTGGCTGAGATCTTCGTGGAGGCTAGGAAACCCTCCGCTAGGTCTACTTACACCATGAAGTGGAAACTGTTCTCAATCTAAGCCGCTTCAAAAGGCTTCGAGTCTTTCTCCTGCTCAGTTGAGGCGACTGCTGGAGTACCTGCGCCATCTTTTCGACCTAGGTCTTAGTCACTCATCTCTGAAGGTAGACATGGCAGCCATTTCAGCATACCATGTTCCATTCGCAGATAGGACGTTTGCTCAACTGGAAGTCTCTAAGACTTTCCTCAGAGGGGTTCTTCACTTGAGACCCCCATCCGAGTTCCCGCCCCTCCTTGGGATTTGAACTTCGTTCTTGAGAAACTTACTTTGCCTCCCTTTGAACCGGCGGCCTCAGCAGACATGAAGTTCCTTTCATGGAAGACGCTCTTCTTAGTAGCCATTACCTCTGCTCGGAGGATTTCCGAACTCCAGGCCCTGATGTGTAAAATCCCGTACTTGATCTTTCACAAGGAATGTGTAGCTCTACGCACCAATCCTAAGTTTCTCCCCAAGGTGGTAGCGGAATCTACATTGAACTAGTCCACAGAGTTACCCGCTTTCTTTACGCAGTACTCCAGTCAGGAGGAGTATCTGCTTCACGCTATGGACGTTCACCGGATCCTGAGATACAACACTAACAGAACAAAGGATCTCAGGAAGACTGATCAACTGTGTCTCTTTTGCACCCAAAAGAGAAGGCAATGCTGTTTCTAAGCAATGCCTGTCTAAGTGGTTGGCTCATTGCATCACCTTCTGTTATGACAAATACAACAAGACCCTGCCGGGTCAAATCAGAGGACACTCCACGAGAAGAGTTGCTGCCTCGGAGGCATGTTTTAAGAATGTGTCAGCGGCAGACATCTGTGCTGCCACCACTTGGACTTCTGTCCATACATTTACAAAACATTACAGTTTGGATATTGCCTCTCACCGTGGAGCAGGCTTCGGGCTCGCTGTTCTGCAAGGACTCCTTTCTTAAGGCCTTCACAGCTAGAGGATCTGCTTTGAGTAGCTTTCCTTCTCCCGTGTGCTTCTTCTTGTTCCAGACTGCTTGGGACTCAGCCCTATATGTAATTACTTACTGCAAGAGCCATCTCGAAGTAAGACAGTACAGTTACATAAGAACTTACCGTAACAGTAGATCTTCAAGAGAGGCTCTTGCAGTAGGTAATACCTTCCCACCCTCCATCCCCCTAACCTTTTTCAGCTCCTTTTCCAGTGAGGGAAATATCCGCTTCTTTCTCGTTCGGTCTATTGTGGCCTGTGGCGAGAAAGAACTGGAAGGCCGGCGTGAGGGACCGCCCCTTTATACCGACGTCTCCTGACGCCGGTCACCTGACGTGGGGGCGGTCCCTCGCCAGAGACTGCTAGCTAGAAATTTTTCCGTGGGGTCCTGCTGCCTGCCGACATCAGTCCTATATGTAATTACCTACTGCAAGAGCCTCTCTCAAAGATCTACTGTTACAGTAAGTTCTTACGTAACTGTACTTTCTAGGAATGGTATATGTTGTTCATCCACACTGTCTGGCATGTCCTTTCCCATTAAGAATCTTGTAGGAAGGTCTTTAAGATGGCTCCTCCCATCCACCTGGGTGGTATATGACTCAGCTCTGCCCCCTGACACCAGATCTTGCCCGCTGGAAGCATAGGTTGTGCGTCAAGGTCAGGTGGGTTAGTGTGGATAAACATATACCACTCCTAGAACTATAGCTACAGGTGAGTAACCTGTTTTTCTAGGATCATGGATATGTTGTTCTAGCCACACTGTTTGGCTTGTCCTTTCCCTTTAAGAATCTTGCCGGAAGGTCTTTAAGCTGGCTCCTCCCACCCACCTGGGTGGTATAACCCTCGGCTCCGCCCCATGATGCCATACGTTCCTTTCTGCTGGAAGATACCGGTTCCCTCCTTACCGCTCTTGTGTGCTGTAGGCTTTGGCTTTCAAATCCACGGATTCGCTCAAACTCAAACTCGTCAGAGTTACACCAAATCGCTTTGCGATATCGACCGCTATGGAGGATAAATCCTCACCCAGTTTCCGCCACTGCCCGCGAGGGCAAAAGATGTCTCACACCGACCCGCATGCCATGTGCGTGTACTGCCTGGGTGTCGGCCATGACACTCAGGCCTGTGAAATATGTCGTGCATGTCACCTGAATGTCTTGGACGATAGTCTCACACAGCTCCAATTGGGCAGACCAGAGAAACGGAACCCACTAGTCAAATCTAAGGAAGCCCTATGGGCGGTCTCTGTGGCTGCAGGATCCATTGAGCAGCTCAAACAAATGAAGACTTTCGAGGACGAGGCGGCGCGGGCCGTAGATCGGTCCTCGATGTCTTTCTTTGTACAGCTCAGCTTGGGCTCCACTTTCTCTGGATCCTTTCAAGAGATGTGCCAATCCCTTCCCACCAAGGGCAAGAGGACTTCGGGCATGCATGTCTGTCGGTCCCGTAAAAAGGACAAGAAACTGAGACAATCTTCATCTTGCCGACGACATTCTTGGGATTGTGAGAGATCTCGGTCCCAGGAATCACCTGTCTCGACTTCGGTCGAGGTTGTGGCCTCGGCTGCTGGCTTCACGGTCCCCCCATCAGGCCAGCCGGCTCAGACTCCAGACAATAACCCGGGTGAGATCATTCTCAACACAGGCAGTCCGTTGTCACTCGATGAGGACGACAACTCCTTGACAACCAGCCCGCTGGTAATCCCATCGGAGACCTGGACATGGACCCAGAAGAACCACCACCCTCCCCAGTGCCTTCTGATTGGCCCTGCCGCCCGATGATCGAGGTTCTTTGACTGACAGGCTGAAGAAGGCGCAAGCGCCAAAGAAGAGGTGCCGACGACATTCTTCTTGTCCTCCTCGATGAGGAGTGGCTTCAACGGAAGCTCCATCGATGCTACAAAGTCTTAATGTGGCAACAGCTGATTTTGTTTGGTCAAAAGTCTATTTCGGCTCCGACCCCGACCATTACTTGGCTATCAAATCCTAGGCCAAAGCAGACTCCACTGGAGCTGGTCCGCACCGTTCCTCCCAGTTCAGCCAAAATCAACCTCTCCACCGATCCTGGTGGAGCCGCCACATAAACAACCCCCTTCGGGGGCTCCTGTCAAAGAGACTCTGCCTGTTCCAGACCTCCCGCGCAGGCTTTCTGTCACCCTCACTCCTGACCGTCCTAGGCAGATGGTGGGAGACCCCGGTGGCCGACTGATTTATCCGGACTCCTCGGAGTCCATCAACTCGGACCTTCATTCCTGTCCCTTGGACGAGGAATCGGTCGGTAGTCTCTCAATCGAGGAAGGCCCCTATTCTTTTATGGGCATCCTCCGTCTCATCTCTGAATCTATGGGGATGCCTCTCAAACCCGTGCAGAAATGGGCCAAATATCCCACCACTGATATTCTCAAATGGGGGGGATTCACCGACAGAAGCATTCCCACTGGCCGAGGCCACGGTTGGTCCGGCTTTGGAGTTGTGGGAGCACCCGGCCTCCTGCACTGCGCCATCTGCCCGTATGGCCTACAAATACGTGATGCCCATCAGATCCCTTTCAGGATTCACAGAGCATCCCTCTGCAGAGAGTTTGGTGACCGAATCTGTGTTCAGATGCTTGGGTAGTTCGGCAGATAAAGACTCCCAGACAAAAAGTCCCAAAAACTGGACCACTCTGCCCAAAACGTCTATGCTGGGCCTCCATCAGGCAAGCTCAGCCATCATCATGGTGCATTTCTCTCATGCCCTTCTAGGCTCCCTTGATGAGGTTCTACCTCACCTCCCCGCAGACCTCCAGACCACGGTCAAGCAGGTCAGTGACCAGGGTCGGACTGTTGCGAAGCAGCAACTCCAGATGGCTCTGGACCTTGGGGACTTATGCGTCTGCTCGGTGGCGGCCGCGGCTGCCATGCGCCACAGGGCTTGGTTAAGGGCTCCACTTTCACAGCGGACTCCCAACACAAGCTAACAGACATCCCTTTCCTGGGTACCAACCTTTTCGACCTAGATGTGGATGGTCACCTCCAAATCATCGAGAAGTCCAAAGCCACCTTGGACTCCGTCACTTCTGTGCAGAAGGAATTCCAGGGTTCCAAAAAGCAGAAGAAGCAACCATTTCGGCATGCTGCCCCTGCGGCCAAGCAGCCCCAATTTCAAGCAGAGCAGCAACAGTAGGCACAACCTTGGCACCCTCAGCCCAATTCCAGGCCTCCGGCGGCCCATAAGCCTGGAGGACGGGGCTCAGGCGGTCTGCAATCTGGATCCTCGTCCTTCAAGCCTGCTCAGTGACAGGATGGGGGTGGCCACCCCCATACCTGTCATGCAAGCACTGGATCCACCCATGGGGGGGGCCGGCTCCACCACTCTCTTTCCAACTAGTCCACTGTTACCACGGACAGGTGGGTTCTAGAAGTGGTAGGCCAGGGACTGCCTCTGGAATTCGAGCAGTACCCTCCAAGTCGAGCCCGAGACCCACGGGAGGATGTGGTATCCGTACACACTCAGTCGACTCTTCGAGACAACACTGCCCAACTGCTCTGCAAGGAGGTGGTGGCCAGAGTCACGGATCCCCCAGGCAACCCAGGGTTCATATCCAGGTACTTCCTGGTTCCAAAGTGGATGGGGGGCTGGCACCCCATTCTAGATCTACATGACCTGAACCAGTTCCTCAGGTCATGCACCTTCAGGATGGTAACTCTGTCCCAGATCACACCATCTCTTGAGCAGAAAATGTGGTTTTTCTCCCTGTATCTCCAAAACGCATTCCTTCACGTCCCGATCCGTCCGTCTCACCAAAGATTCCTTCACTTCCGAGCAGGAGGATCCCTATTTGAGTTCTGAGCCATGCCGTTCGACCTGTCATTAGCCCCAAGGGTCTTCACCAAATGCAGTGCAGTGGTGGCAGGCTATCTTCGGCATTGAGGGGGTCAGAGTTTACCCCTACCTCGATGACTGGCTCTTTAGCAGGTTCCTCCAAACAGGAGGTGGAGAGGCCCAGGGATCTGGCCCTCCAGACCTGCACCGCACTTGGTCTCCTGGTCAACGAGACCAAGTCAGAACTCGTACCTTCGCAGGTGATATGCTTCATCAGGGCAGAGCTCGACTTGCTGAGCCAGAGCCCCGCTCCCAACGGACAGGGCGGAGGTTCTCTTCCTCCTTTGCCCAATCATTTCTGGTTGGGCATTTGCGCTCTGTCCGGGACTTTTCGCGCCTTCTGGGGTACATGGCAGCCTGCACCACCATGGTCCAATGCCATATGCACCCCCTTCAATGGGAACTGGCCAGCCAGTGGATTCAGCATCATGGTCACTTCGACCAGCTGGCCACTGTGACCCAGAAGATGTGGGACGCTCTCCAATGGTGGACCATCCGAGAACACCTGCAGGAAGGAATCCAGTTTGTCCGTCCCGAGCCAACAGTTGTTCTGGTGAGACGGATGGATCAGGACATGAAAGAATGCGTCCTGGAGAGCAAGAAAGCAAAGCCACATGTCCTGCTGAGGGATGCTATGATTTGGGACAGAGTTACCATTCTGAATGTGCATGACCTGAGGAATTGGTTCAGGTCGCAGATCTAGAATGGGCACCAGCCCCCGCCGGGACCGGAAGTACCTAGAAATAAACGCTTGGGTGACAGGGGGTCCATGACTTGGCCACCACCTCCCTGCGGAGGAGTTGGGCAATGTCGTCTCGAAGAGCCGACTAGGTGTGTACAGACACCATTTCCTCCTGTGGGGCGCGGGCTCGGCCTTAGAGGGTACTGCTCAAATTCCAAAGGCAGAACCAGGCCGACCACTTCTAGAACCCACCTGTCAGTGGTAACAGCAGACCAGGCGGAAAGAAAATGACGGAGCCAGACCCCCTTGGGAGGACGCAGAGGTTGCATGACAGATATGGGGTGGCCACCCCCATCCCTTCACTAAGCAGGCTTGGAGGAAGAGGATCCGGACTGGGGACTGCCTGAGCCCCGTCCTCCAGGTTTACGGATCGCTTGGGGCTCGGACTTGGGCCGAGGGCGCCAAGTCTGTGCTTGCTGTTACTGCCCCAGTTGGAAATGGGGCTGCCTGGCCACAGCGGTACAATGATGAAATGGCTTCTTCTTCAGCTTTTTGGAACCCTGGGATTCTTTCTGCACAGAAGTAACGGAGTCCAAGGTGGCACTGGACTTCTCGATGCGTTGGAGGTGACCGTCCACACCTGGGTCAAACAGATCGGTGCCCAGGAAGGGGACGTCAGCTGCCTTGTAGGTGGAAACCTGTAACCAAGCCGTACGGCGCATGGCAACAGCGGCAGCCACCAAGTAGGCGCAAGAATCCCCGAGATCCAGAGCCATCTGGAGTTTCTGCTTCCCAACAGCCTGACCCTGGTCACAGACCTGCTTGACCATGGTATGGAGGTCTACGGGGAGGTGAGACAGAACCTCATCGAGAGAGCCTAGGAGGGCATGAGAGAAGTCCACCATGGTGACGGCCGAGCTTGCCTGACTAAGGCCCAGTGAAGAAGCGGCACAGACTTCCCGGGCAGAAAGGTCCAGTTTTTATGGACTCTCTGTCCGGGGGGGTCTATCGGTGTCTCCCGAATTACCCGAGCATCTGAACACAGGGATTCGGTCACCAAACCCTTGGCTGAGGGATGCTCTGTAAATCACGAAAGGGACTCTATGGGCACCGCATATTTACAGGCCATATGGGCAGATGGTGCAGGGTATTTTTTTATTTTATTTTTACTTATTTAGTTGCTTAACCAGAAGTAGCACACTAAGCTGAAAGCTTTTTTACAGGAGCGACCTGGGAGCACAGGGAAGTTAAGTGACTTGCTCAGGGTCACAAAGTATGCAAGTAGAAGATGTGGGATTCAAACACAGGTCTGGTCTGCTGGATGTCACCAGATTTGCAGTTCAGAGCCTTAAACCACTGTGCTATACTGCCTCCCTAGGGTAGGAGGCAGGGTGCTGCCACAGCTCCAAGGCCAGACCGACAATGGCCTCAGCCACTGAGAAGGCCTGCATTGGTGAATCCCCCCTTTTGAGGTATCAGTGAGAGGATATTCGGCCCATTTCTGAACGGATTCAAGAGGCATCCCCGTGGATTCGGAGATGAGATGGAGGATGCCCAAAAAGGAAGAGGGACCTTCCTCTGTCGAGACACTACCGACCGATTCCTCATCCAGGGGATGGGAATGGAGGTCCAAGTCCTTGGACTCTGAGGAGTTTGGATAAATCGGCCAGCCACTGGAGTCTCCCTTCACCTGCCTGGGATGGTCAGGAGTGAGGATGACAGACAGCCTATGCAGGAGGCCTGGAACTGACTGAGACTCCTTTGCGGGAGCCCCCAAAGAGGGCTGTTTAGGTGGCGGCTCCACCAGGATTGGTGGAGAGGTCGACTGTGGCTGAACCGTAACAGTCTTGACTGGCTCCGAAAGAGGAGGAGGAGGAGGAATGGTGTGGGCCGGCTCGGAAGGAGTCGGCTTCAGTCTAGGGGGTAACAGCCAAGTAATGGCTGGGGTAGAAGCTGGAACCGATTTCTGACCAGACAATCAGCTGCTGCCACATTAAGTCTTCACAGCACCGATGGAGTTTCCATCGGAGCCTCTCCTCATCCGAGGAGGATGAAGAATGTCAGCGGTGCCGCTTCTTAGAGCGTTTGTGTGTCTTCTTCGGCCTATCAGTCGAAGGGTGCCGAGACCTCGACCTAAATATTGGGGAGACAGACAGGGTTAAGAAGGTGCCGGTGAGGTCCGTGACTCCTCCTGGTCAGGGATCGGGTCTCAGATGGGATTCCCAGCGGGCTGGATCTCCTCTTTGGTAACAGTTACGACCGGAGTCCTGAATAAAGAGCTGTCAGCCTCATCGGGCGACAATGGGTCAGCTGGGTCAAGAATGATCTCAACCGGATCGTCGTCCCACGTCTGAGCTGGCTGGCTTGATGGGGGCAACATGAAGCCAGCAGCAGAGGCTGCAACCTCGACCAAAGATGAGATAGGTGATTCCTGGGACTGAGATCTCTCACAATCCTAATAACGTCATTGGTGAGACGAAGTTTCTCTCGGTTTCTTGTCCTTTTTACAGGACCAAGAAACATGCATGCCAGAGGGCCCCCTCACTCTTGCTGGGAAGGAATTGGCATATCTTTCGAAAGGATCCAGAGAAAGTGAATCCCAAGTTGAGCGGAATGAAGAAGGACATCGAGAACCAATCCAAGGCCCGAGACGCCTCTTCCTCAAAAGTCTTCATTTGTTCGAGCTGCTCAGCGGACCCCGCAGTCGCGGAGACCGCCTATCAGGCTTCCTTAGATTTGACCAGCAGGTTCCATCTCTCCAATCTGCCCATTTGGGGCCGTGCGAGACGACTGTCTAGGACGTTCAGGTGAAATGCACAGCACATCTTACAGGTCTGAGTGTCATGGCCGACACCCATGTAATACACGCACGTGGCATGTGAATCAGTGCAAGACATCTTTTGCCCTCACGGGCAGCTGCAGAAACTGAGAGAAGATTTATCTTCCATAGCAGTCGATATCGCAAAACGATTTGCTAAAACTCTAATAAGTTTAAGTCTAAGTAAATTTGAAGATTTGAAAGCCAGAGCCTACAGAACACGAAAGCGGTAAGGAAGGAACCTGCATCTTCCAGCGGAAAGGAAGATCTGGTGTCAAGGGTTGGAGCTGAGGCATATACCATCCAGGTGGGTGGGAGAAGCCAGCTTAAAGACCTTCCGGTAAGATTCCTAAAGGGAAAGGACATGCCAAACAGTGTGGATAGAACATATCCACAATCCTAGAAATGAGAAATACGTACTCACCGTAATTGTTGATCTTCTTGGGCCATCTTCACCACTGATTCACAGTGATGGATCCTGAGCCAGAGACACTAGGACCCTGCAGGAGCCAAGAATCTTCAGGAGGGCAGGTTCCGAGACAGGCTGCACACGTCCGTGGCACCATGCGACTAGCTCACACTGCATAGCCCATCTCTGCAACGGCCCTCAACCGCCTCAGTACCTTTTTTACTGAGGAGGTGCAGCATAACTTAGATCTTCCTGGATCGTATCTTCTCCACTGGTGGGTCTGAGTACCAAGATCAGACAAATTCCCCTGGCCTTTGGCGACAGGAGTCAGAGCTCACTCAGGACTAAAGTTCATTGAGGACTGTCGTGCCAAAGGAGGCAAGCTGCCTGTCATGGACATCCGGGACATAGTGCTTGATGAAAGTGTGCACTGTGCTCTACACAGCAGCTCTGCACATACTGGCGACGGGAAATGAAAATGACGTACCTACCGTAATTATGATCTTTCTGTGTATCTTCACCATTCATCACAGATGGGTACTGGCCGGAGATCAGGACCCCGCGGGAGCTTTTTTTTTTTTTTTTTTTTTAAAGGGAGAGGCGGAGCCGACGCAGCATCGGCGCCGCCGAGGCCAACGCATTTCACGTGGCACTCGAGGGTTGGCCATTACACCTCGACCCGCCTGCCTACCAGTTCTGAGTCGCCGGAGAGGTAAGAGGAAGGGATGGAGGGTGGGACAAGAGAGTCCAAGGGACAGAAAAAGGAAGAGAAAACTGAACTAAAAGGAGAAATAACGACTGAGAGGACAGCATAGAAGAAATAAGACTAAGGGGATTGGGTAGGGGCCCCAATCTCTGGAAACGGAAGAAGGAGGAGAGAGGAGGGGAGAAAATTTAGGAGAGAGTGAGAGGTAACAAGGATCCGAGACCCTTGTCCGTCACCAGACTGTATAGGAACTGCGAGGAGTAGCAAAGCTTTCTGCCAGAATTCAAGGCACAGAATAACTGGCAATACCCCAAAAGCAGAGTCGGCTATTCTGGAGAAGGACAGGGTACAGGGACTTAGTACTCTCTCTGGAAAGATATTTGGTGAAAAAAAGGGGGATTTTTTTTTTTTAAAACAGTTAGATGGGACCAGAAGGATAACAGAAGGAGGGCAACCACCAACTCCCACCCTGTCAGGGTGGAGATATGTAGTAGAGAAGGAGTGCCCCTCGAGCTGTACCCCTTAAGGGAGAAAATACCCCTCTGTGTGGCCCCACTTTACCCCGCTGAAAGAGAGGGGTAGGCACAGTGGGAGGGGGACCCAGAGACTGAGGCCCCAGGGGGATGGCGGGCGGGATTGTGATGAATGGTGAAGATACACAGAAAGATCATAATTACGGTAGGTACGTAATTTTCATATCTTATCTGTGTCAGTCTTCACCATTCATCACAGATGGGTGAGTCCCAAGCCCCCCCGAAGGGGGTTGATTCATTGAACCCTAAGGGACAGAGTCCCTTAGCCCTCAGTGGGTGACACACTAAGTGGGGGAACCTTCTGGGCCTGAGGAGGCCCAAGAGTGGGGAGAGCAAGATGGGGTCCCCCCGGGTGGGGAAGGAAGTTGCCCCGACAAACGCTGTCTCGCCCTACGGGAGAAGAGATAGGTTCCTGGTGAGCGGAGCAAATCACCCTGCGCCGGGCCAAGGATGACAACCGGAAAGACTTGCCACGCATCCTCCTGGTGCAGATCGCTGTCCCTACGACCCTGGTAGTTACCTCATTGGCATCGTAAGATGCCCTTGCTTGGTGCCTTGCTAGCTCCAGGCCACGGCAGAGAGCGCCGATGGCTTGCCTGGTTTGCTCCGAGTCAGGCAAAGCAGCTAGGATCTGACCTACGCAGGGCCACAAGAACCTGTTGTAGGCTGCATTTGGGCCTGATGAGCGGAAATGGAGAGAAGCAACCGTGCAGAGTAGAAGGTTCTCCTCCCCCAGAAGTCAAAATCCAAGGAGTCTTGATCTGGGGGCCGGTCACGGTGGAGGGCGCAAAGCCCGTCAGGGGTGTCCAGGTGCGTCAATCCGGACTGCGGATGAGGCATAGAACCTGGAGACTCCGGGGGAGCGCAATACCTCTGGCTGAGGTCCCATGGGGCAGGAAGTCCGGAGAAGGGCCTCTGCCAGAAACGCAAGGACGCCTCCCGAAAGGGAGCAGGCCAGGGCGGCACCACAAGGGTGGCCCCACCAAAATCGCCTAGGAAGGCATGCGCCACATGCTCAGGATTGCTCACAGACAGGGGAGAAAGGTGAAGGTCCTCCATCATCCTCACGAGGAAACGCTGGTACTCAGAGAGATCAGCGGCCGGAGAGATATGGACAGAGGGTTCCCCTCCTCCAGAAGACGGGGATGAGGAGCTGGAGGTCACCATATGTTCCGAGGGTGGCCACACGGGGGGAGGTTGGAAAACCTGGCTGTCCATAGCCCTAACGTAGGCCGGGAACCGAGCAGCCACCGTTCTGAACTGCTCCCAGGTGAGAGGGCCGCTAGAACCAAGAATGCCTGGGAGCGCTGGAGAATGTGGCAGAGGGATAGGGGCAGAGCCGAGAGAAGAAATCGGCTGACCTCCACCAGGGCTAGGGAGCGGACCATGGACACCCAAGGAGGGTGTCCCAGAAGACTCCACAGCCGACAGCCGTACAACCACGTTGGTACTGCCAAGGCTGCGCCCAGAAGAATCCCCCCAGTGAGGCGACCGGGGCCATATAGGTCCAGAAGGACGGTCCCCTGCCTCCAAAGAATGGGACCCCCTCAAGGAACTGGAAGGGGAGGGCGGAAGTCCGCACTTCGGCTTCGTCCAGGGCCCGGGTGGACCCCAGAGAAAGGCCGACGCGCCGACCCCACACCCTTCGACCCCTCAGAGTCTGAGAGGGTCCTCGTCCTCGAGAGGGCCAGCCTAGGTAGCTGACAGCTCTGGGCTGCCCCCAAAGGGGAGACCCAGGGGACAGCACCCTTCCCTCCTGTAGGCTTCCCGATGGGCCCCAAAGTTGGGCGACCAAGACACACTACCGGAGGGGGTACCACCTCCGAGGGGTCGAGGAACCCCCCAAGGCCAGGTTGCATGGCAATGGTGGCACGCACCATAGCCTGCTGCTCAGTATCACTGACCCCAACCCGAACCACCTGATGCTCCTCAGAAGGGGCTGGCTATGACTCGTCAGGAAACCACTGGCTCGCTCTCCTCCGTAGACAACCCTGAGGGGTGTGACTGCCCGTCTAACTCCGAGCCCGACTCCGAAGAGGTAGAGTCTGAGGCGCTAAGCCAAACGGTAGGAGGGCGGGAGAAGGCGACCTTGCCAAAGGGCCCGGCAGCCAGAGCAGTGGCCGAGGCGGCACCCGTGCCCTCCACAACCCCGCACGTGAGGCTGACAGAAGGCGCCAGGGCAGCTCGGGCCAAAGGTCCAGAGCCAGGGCCAGCTGCGGCGCCGTCAAGTCCACCAGCACCGGGGGCCGTACCAGAGGCAGAGACGGCGCCGAAGGCAGCCCCAGCTACAACCTTGGTGCCGAAGACACCGCCAGGCCCCTGGCCATAGCAGCACCGGAGGATTCCAGCGGGCGCCGACGCCCCGAGGGCGACTCCAGCGCCTCACACGACACTGTTAGCCTCCCGGCACCGTGAGCGCACCAAGAGCACCAATGGCACCGAGGACGGCACTGACTGACGACGCCCAAAGGCCCCACGGCGCTGGTAGCTCAACCTCGCGCCAAGGACGGCGCCGAGGCGAGACATGACGAAGGCGGCGCCAATGAGAGCCACGGCGCCGCAATGGCGCCTCAAAGCCCTATGGCACTGACCGACAGTGTCGAGGATGGCGCCGACCCGGCCTTCCGAGCGACACTGGGGAGCCTTCACCTCGGGGCGATTGCCGTAGCAGCGCTTCCCGCCCGCCTCCCGGGAGGAAGGACGGGCCTCTCGCGCCGCAGGAGGAGACTCGCAATGGCCAGGCAACAGTAGCGAGGCCCTCCTCCTCGGTCAGATAGAACCGGAGGGGACCCGAGGAAAGGACGAGAGAGCTTAGCTGTTCGACGAAAAGTAACCCTTCCCCGAAAGTCGGCGGAGTCGCCTCTACTTTAAACGCTGGCTGTTCAAGGACGCCGTGTCCATGGAGAAGCAGGTGTCGCATCTAATCCATGTCGTGAAGCGGGCAAAACACGCGAGACACCGGTCATGCTGGTCGGTAACAGAATACTCTATGTCGCGACAGTCACCGACGATAGGGAGCCGACCCGCTTTGGAAAACTTCTTGGCCCCCGACCGAGACATGACCTACAGAAAAAAACACCAAAAATAGACTCGACGTCGCAAACTTTCAAATAAAAAGGAAAGATCTTACCGGCGACGTCGAGTGGAGGCAGAACCAAGAACTAGTAAGACCGACGGACTTAAACGTCGCAGTAAAGGCCGACAGGCCTAATTTCTTCTTCCAACAGCTTCCCACCAGGCGACCTCGACGGCGGGAGACGAAGAACTGGTAGGCAGGCGAGCGAGCAGCCTAATCACTCAACTCGCCAGCGCGCCGATGTTGTGTCGGCCGCTTTATCCCTTTTTAAAAAAAAAAGCTCCCGCTGGCTCTGATCTCCGGCCAGTACCCATCTGTGATGAATGGTGAAGACTGACACAGATAAGATCAGAGTGAATCTCTGCCAAGAAGGTGGCCACTGCTCTAGTGGAGTGGGCACGAAGAAAAAATTACTCACCTTAGTAATGTTGTTTCTTCTAATGGAGTTTTGATATATTATGACAGTAGCAGTTTGTCCCACCACTAGAACTGCTCCGGAGGTGAAATGGTTAATACCATTCCAAAATAGAACTTTGAGCACGAGCTCTAAGAAGCAGCTCTATCTGTGTAATTTCAAACCTGAACTGTCAGATCTTTACGAGCAAAAACTCACTAAGGCCTGTGTGGAAGCTGTAACTCACACTAGCCAAATGGCTACCTAAATATTAAAACCATTGCTGGTCCCAACACCCAAGACTCAAGTCAGGGGACCAGAACTACTAACACAATTCTAACAACATGAGAATAAAACAACAGTATAATAAAAACACACACACCCAAACTCCCAAAAGGGGAGAAACACTAAAGGGCATAAAATAGTGCCCACACTAAGTTACCCACCCCACCCAAGTAGAAGTTCTGAGAGGGGCAGGTTGGGGGGGAGGTCATAATATAGTAAGACTCCATTAGAGGAAACAACATTACTAAGGTGAGTAATTTTTTCTTCAAACAACATGAAGTCTTGCTATATTATGACAGTAGCAGACTACACAGCAGTACCTCCATGGAGAAGGGCAGAACCTACTTAGGGAATAGGCTCTGAAGAACAGCTGTGCCAAACCGAGCATCTCTCCTGGCCTGGACATCCAGGGAGTAATGCTTGGTAAAAGTGTGTACCGCTTTCCAAGTAGCAGCCTGGCATATCTCTAATATAGGGATGTCTCTGGCAGCAGCTAGAGACGCAGCTGCACCCCTGGTAGAATGAGCCCTCAAGCCAGAGGGGGGATCTCTGCCCAGTTTCTGATAACAAAATTGGATACAAGAGACAATCCACCTGGCAATTGATCTCTTAGCGGCAGGTTTGCCTTTCCCAACTTCACCATAGGTAAGGAAAAGTTGGAGGATTCAACCTCAGACCTTTGGTACGCTCTACATAGTAACTAAGAGCTCTCTTAACATCCAGGTTGTGCAACCTCCTCTCACCAGAAGAGGAGTGATCAGTGAAAAATACTGGAAGGAGATAGATTGATTAAGATGGAAATCTGAAACCACCTTAGGTAAAACTTCCTATTAGTCCTAAGGACTACCTTATCCCGTGGAAAGAAAAGTCAGTTTCACTGACAAGGCTTGCAACTCACTTATGCTCTAGCAGAAGTGATAGCCACCAGAAAACAGTTTTCCAAGTTAGATACTGAAGCTCTGCAGAAAACAGAGGTTCAAAAGGGTGCATTAACTGGGCAATACAAACATTAAGGTCCCAGGCAGGGGCGGTTCCTAAAGGTGGATTAGTATGGAGTAACTTAAAAACTTGGAAAACACAGGGTGAATGGAAAGAGGGATGACTTGCCTGCTGACACAAAAGCAGATACAGCTGCCAAATGGACTCTCAGGGTAGCTGGTCTGAGACCCAAGGAATTAAGATGGACCATGTAATCTAATACAATGGGCAAATTAGCAGATTCTGGGGAAATATTTTTCCCAGCACACCAAATGGAAAACCTTTTCCATTTAGAATTATAAGTAGCCCTAGTGGAAGGCTTTCTGGAAGCCTTTAGGATTTCAAGAACACCTTGAGAGAGGTGTAAATCAGCAAACTCTAACTCCTCAAGAGCCAGGCCTTGAAGTTGAGGGATTTGAGGTCCGATAATAAACCCTTCCTGGGCACAAGTTAACAGGTTGTGAATCCTGGGAAGGCAAAGGGAAGATGGATTGTCAGTGACAGAAGGAGTGGGTACCAGGGCTGCCTGGCCCAATCCGGGGCAATCAGAATCACCCTGCAAGGCTGAGATCTGATTTTGACTAATACTTTGAATAGGAGAGGGAAGGAGGAAAGCATAAAGAAACTTCCTCCCAATCCAGGAGAAGGGCATCCAGGGGACTGAGCCCAACACTGGAGGCCTGCAACAGAACAGAGAAAGTCTGTGATTGTCTGGGGCTGCAAAAAGATCTATCTGAGGGGTGCCCCATCTGGCAAAGACTATCCCCAGCACTTGAGGATCCAGGGACCATTCGTGACGGCCCTGGAAAATCCAGCTGAGAGCATCCGCTAGGACATTGTCCTTCCCTGGAAGATGAACTGCTATGAGGGAAGTGTTCAGGGAATAGGCCAGAGACCACAACTTCATTGCCTCGGTGCACAAGGCCGAAGACCGAGTGCCCCCCTGTTTGTTGATGTACCACATTGTTGTGGTGTTGTCTGTTCTGACTTGTATCACCTTGTTGTGGACAGATGCAGAAAATGCTTGAAGTGATAAAAAGACAGCTCTGAGTTCCAGCAAATTGATGTGGAGCAGAGATTCCCAGGAGGACCACACTCCCTGAGTGGAAAGGTCGCCCATGTGGGCTCCCCAACCCAGAAGGGAAGCATCTGTAGTGAGAGTCAAATTGTGAGCAGGAGGAATGAAGGGGACCCCCAATCTTAAATTGCTCTGATCCTGCCACCACTGGAGGGCCTGGATCAAGGTTCGAGTCACTGGGACCAACTTGGAAAGGGGGTCTCTCTCTGAGACCAATAGGTTCTCAAGTGAAACTGAATGTCTCTCATCTGAAATCTTGCTCCTGCACAACAGCTGTGGATGCAGCCATGTGTCCCAGGAGCTGCAGAAAGTGTCTTGCTGGTCGAGACCTGCAGGGTGAAGGAGGAGGCCAGAGTCACTAAATGTCACCCTTTCTAAGGGAAGAAAAGCTCTGGCTAGCTTTGTGTCCAACTCTGCCCCTATAAAGGTGAGTACCTGGACTGGTTCCAGAACCGACTTTGTAGATTTAGCAGAAAGCCCAGGGAGGTGAGAAGCTGCTGGCTAACTTGCAGGTGAGATTTTACCTGTTCTGGGACTGGCCTACAATGAGCCAATCGCCTAGATAGGGAAAAACAGCAATCCTTTGCCTCCTTAAGTGAGCCACTGCCACTGCTAGACACTTTGTGAATACCCTTGGGGCAGAGGTAAGGCAAGGGCATTGCTCTGAACTGGTAATGACCTGAGCGTAGTTCAATCTGAGGTACTTTCGATGGGAGCTTCTGATTAGGACATGGAAATAGGCATCCTTGAGGTCCAGGAGGCTAACCAGTCCCTGGCCTTAGGGAGGTAAAATCATTGCCAGAGTTACCATTTTGAACTTTGATTTCAAAGATGCTTGTTCAGATATCTGAGGTCTAATATGGGCCGCCATTCTCCTGTCTTTTTGGGGTAAGGAAGTATCTGAATACAGACCCCTGCCCTGGTGCAGGAGAACCCTTCCACTGCTCTGAGAGCCAACAGGGTTTAGATCTCTGCTTCCAGAGCAAGGGTCTCCAAGCACTTGCAGGTAGAAAAGTCTGCTTTCAACTTGGGAAACTTTTTGAAGCTGAGAACCAGACCCTGGCTTACTACTTCCAGAACCCACTTGTCTGAGGTTAAAGAAGCCCAATTCTGACTGAAGTAAGCCAGCCTGCCCCCTACCGGTAAAAGAGAATCGGCCCTGGGCACCCCATTAGGGTGCCTGCTTAGCAGGAGCTTTAGGCTGAGGGTGGGGTAGGCCTGCCCACCCCTCGCCTGCCTCCTGAAGGCCCTCTGAGCATAGGCAGAGGAGGCCTGAGTCTGGTAAAGAGCCTGTGAAAGGCTCTACCCTACCCTGGGGGTATGCCTCTGAGGAGTGGCTTGCCGCTCCTTAGCTTGGGCACTTTGTAAGTAGTCCTATATTCATCCATCTTCTTCATGTAATTCTCTGTCTGTTCCCCAAACAGAGAATTTCCCACCACAGGAAAATCCATAGCCTTAGTCTGGGTATCCTGTGACAGACTAGTACACCTGAGCCAGGCCAACCTAGAAAAGCTACAGATGTGGCCATGACCCTAGAGGAAACATCATTAACATCCACAGCAGCATGAAACTGTACCTTAGAAGCCTCAATGCCATCAGCAGCCACCTGTTCTAGTTCGCTAGCCAGCTGGCCATGGGCTTGCTTGGCTAAATCCATAACAGTATCCCATCTAGATTTCTGATACCTAGCTACACAAGCCATATAATTTGCTTGCCTGAGTCCCAGAGAGGCTGCCATATACTGTTTTTTCACCATGGCATCAATCTTCCTGGAATCCTTGTCAGGAGGATGTGAAGCCAGGGGGATATTAGCTTTATCACAGGCTGCAGCCTGAACTACCCCAACATGACTGCATTGCTGAGAAAGGAATTCTCTATCAGGACCTGACAATGTGTACCTTCTGTCCATCTTTTTATCTACAGGAGGCACAGAATTAGGAGCTTTTAAAATTTTTATTGTTTGCTTCCTAAAAGACTTATGCAAAGAAATAGATAATCTCCTAGACTCTGGAATATCCATCATTTCTACAAAATCAGGCTCCTCTTGCTCATCCACAGCTTCTTCCAAGGGAAGCTGGAGGGTTTCAGCAACTTTTTTGTAAAACATAAAATGAGATGGGGACTCAGATAACATAGGGGGAGATTCTAGAGGTCTGTCTGGGGAAATGTCCGGTTCAATGGGCACACCCAGACCTTCCCAGCCACATTCATACTGTTCATAATCATCCTCCCCCTCCTCTGGTTCATAAAATTCCTCAACATCATATTCCTGAACCACTGGAACCGGACGAACCGACCTTTTGCCAGATAGTGGCGGTTCGGACGGAACCTGAGACAGTGACTGGACAATTTATATGGCTTTTGCTATCTCTGCAGCAGTTGGAGAAGGGGTTTTGGACTCCAAACCTGCTGACTTTCTTGTTTTCTTTACTGGAATTGGTTCCTCAGAACCAGCTTTTCTTTTGCCCGAGGAAGTCTCGCCCTGGTCAGAGGGCACTCCCTCTGGTTCGGTTGGCACCGAACCGGGCTGGCCATCCGGGTCAGCGGACTTTTTGGCCTCTCGTTCCCTGAGCCTGCCCAATCTCTTTTCCAGGGTGGCTGCAGGGAAATTCTTACATATCTGGCAGTCTGACTGGAGGTGGTCAAACCCCAGACAATAGACACATGTGGTGTGTGGGTCAGCCTTGGCAAAGACTTCCCCACAGACATCACAGTGTTGAAACCCAGTGGGCCCGGTTTTTTTTTGGGTTTCTCAGACATAATGCCAGTCTAACCAGAAAAACTTGCCCGCTAGCGGCGGTGCCAGGCAAGAATTTACCCTTACTCCGGTTCCTAACGTGTCACGGGTATTGGAAAAAACCGTAATAAAATCCGTTTTTTTTAGAACCAATAAGAACCGGGAACCGCACTCTAAAATGTTAAACTTTAAAGTTAATAAGTTTTAAACCCAGCTGATCGGTTCAAAACCGAACCGATCAACTTACAAGTTCCACACAGACAAAACCTTTAATTTACTTACGATTACCACAGACAGAGCTTGAACCGAACGGTTTTGCGGTTAAAATAAAACTATTCTCGGTTGAATCGAACCGAGAAAACACTGTTTAAACCGAGAAGTGAACCAGCAGTAGGAGAAATCTCCGGAGTGACTGTTCACTGAGGCGGAGTAAAGAATCTGACAGTTCAGGTTTGAAATTACACAGACAGAGCTGCTTCTTAGAGCTCGTGCTCAAAGTTCTATTTTGGAATGGTATTAACCATTTCACCTCCGGAGCAGTTTTAGTGGTGGGACAAACTGCTACTGTCATAATATAGCAAGACTTCATGTTGTTTGAACCTGGCCTTCCAACTTGACCTGCACCATGGAATAACGTTGGCGGAGAGAAGCCACTATCCATGCAGAAATGCATTTGTTCATAACTAGGTGACCAGCCGATTGGGGCTGAAGGAGACGAAGAGCTACTTGGATTGCCAAAAGTACTTAGTTCTACTGAAGAAGAATCTGATGGCTCGTAACATCCATAGTGTGCAGGGTGCATTCCCCCTCATTCTGGAAGTTGAGAAAGTAAGCGGGCAACACCAATGGCTGGTTCACATGGAACTCTGACACCACCTTGGGCAAGAACTTGGGGTGTGTGTAGAGATCCACCTTGTCTTTATGAAACAGTGTCACTGGCTCAGTAGGTAGCACACTCACCTCTGAGGTCGGGAGATCAGAGGGCTGTGGGTTCAGTTCCCTCATCTGGCACTTGGGTTAATATCCCAATACTGACACTGTAGTGCAGCATTTGGGGGGGTGCACTTCTGAGGTACCATCTTTCAGATGAGACATTAAACTGAGGTCCCACCTGCCTGGATTGGTGGTAGTTCAGGTGGATGTTAAAGATCCCATGGCACTTATTGAAAAGAGTAGGGGAAATTTTATTGAAAACACATATACAAAAAGCACGGTCACAATCATAAATTAATAAAAAAAAAAAAAACAGACATAAAAGATTGAAAATCACTCAAATAAAAGGAAAAAGAAAAACTCTATAACTTGAAACAATATAAAGGCATTTTAAAGGGAAAAAAGAAAAAAAACAATCACAACCCTCTCATTCATCCCTTCCACCAGTGCATCACCTGTTGTGAGGAATACAAATTATGATCTCTTGGAAAAATTCGACCTAATTCAGTTGAAACTAAATTACTCAGACAGTCATACAACATTCTCTGTTGTTGTAGCACCCATTGGCATCCTGCTCGCCATAAATAAAATGTATTGCAACAGAAAAAGAGTACAAGTGTATCTGGATGGTAAAGTCTCAGTTTTCTGTCATATTTCCCGGGAACCAGAATGTCATAGGTTAAACTTTGAAGCCAACTCATCTTCCATTTGGCAGCTAAATATTTCCACAATGCTGTCACATATGAACACTCCAAAAGAAAATGTTTCATAGTTTCAGTCACCACTACAGATTCCATATATGGGCAATTTCTTTCTTCTAGAATTTTGTGTTTAGCATTCCCCCTTATGTTGAATTTACCATAAAACGCAAGTCATAGATTCGCCCACATTTGATGAGGGACCCTGGGATTAGTAAGCTGTCTAAAGAGTAAAGGACTGTCAGCTGTAGGACAATTTTTAAAACATGGTTCTAATGGATATATTTTGGACATAACGTCCTGATACAATCATTTATTAGCAATAGTCAATATAACAGCTTTAGTCACACCCCATTTATAAAATGTTTGTGTGGCCAGTTTAAAGTAAGAGGGAATATGGATTCGGGGGTGCAGTTTATCTGCCAAATTTGTCCACATTTGTAAGTATCTATCTAAAGATTGCCTTGACCAAGAATTATGTATATTCGGAGTGACAGTTGAAGCCGTCTGTACCGTGTGTTTAAAAAATAATGTATGTAAAAAAACAACAGGGTCTATTATACCAAGGCCTCCTTCCTTGATACCCAAATACATATAACACCTCTTAATCTGATTTTATTTACTACTCCATAACATTTGAAAACATACGCTATGAAGTCTAGTCTCATATTGTACTGGCAAAGGGTAAATCATGGCCACATACTGTAAAAGTGGAAGAATTAATTTTTTCAGAATCGCAATTCTTTTCACTTTAGAAAGCTTCCACTGTTTCCACCTATTAATTTTAATCTCTGCTTTAAGAATTGACTTTTCCCAGTTTTCTTCAGGAAGATTATGAGACCCAAAAATGATGCCTAATACCTCAATTGGTTCATGTGAAATGGATATGCCGGCTACCAAAACAGGAGCCGAGGCCCCAGGTCCTATAAAGAGCCCTTTATTTTTAGTTATATTCAGTTTAGCGTTAGACACCACCTGATAATGATAAAGTACCTCCAAAAAAAGGAAAAAACTGATCTTTATATATAAAAAAAAAAAACCCACAAATGTCATCTGCATATGCCTGAATGTACAAAGGCTGCAGGATACCTGAGCCTGATAAACCCACCCATTCAGGCAGTACCATAATGTGTCTGAGCAAAGGATCAAGCAAGAAAACATACAGTAGAGGATTTAAAGGGCATCCCTGTCGGACCCCTAAATGTACCTCAAACCCAGTACTAACCCGTCCCCTGAGAAAAGGCTGTACTGAAACTTCAGAACACAGCAACTTCAACTGTGTTATGCAAGCTGATGGAAATGAAAATTACGTACCTACCGTAATTCTTGATCTTCTTGGACGAGTCTCCACCACTCATTCACACTAGTGGGATTACCGCCGGAGGCACTAGGACCCAGCTCGGGGAGCAAACTTTGCTGGAGAATTACATTGTGAGATAGCGCCCTTGAGCAGCGCTCAGCGGCAATGACCATCTCGGCGACAACCCTCCAACAGCCTCAGTACCTTTTTACCAAGGAGGTGCAGCGCAACTAACGTAAAGAGTAAATCTAACCTTAAAAGCGGACATAAGATAGTCCGTACGACCCGTGTAAGAAGGGTCAGCAAAGAAGTCCTCACGGCCTAAAGATTTGAGGGAGTGAAGACCAATACAGCGGTGAGCTCGGGGGATGGAGGGTGGGCGTGTGAATTAGTGGTGGAGACTCGTCCAAGAAGATCAAGAATTACGGTAGGTACGTAATTTTCATATCTTCCTGGACATAAGTCTCCACCACTCAGTCACACTAGTGGGAGAGTACCAAGCTGATAATCCCCCAAAAGGGCGGCAGGAGAGCCAGAGCTCACGCGTCTAAGATAGAAGACCATTAAGGATAGTTCTGCCGAATGCGGAATGTCGCCTGGCATGAACATCCAGTGCATAATGCTTAACGAAGGTATGCACTGAGCTCCAGGTGGCTGCGTTGCAGATATCCGCAATTGGAACATTGCGAATCTCCGCTAAAGATGCCGTGACCGCCCTAGTAGAGTGAGCGTACACTCTACCCTCCAATTTAACTTGAGCCATGGAGTAGCAATGTCAAGGCATGCCACTCAACCATGATGAGATGCATCTAATAGCGACGGGTTGACCCAGCCGGGTGTCGCTGAAAGAAACAAACAGTTGCTGAGTCTTGCGAAAATTCTTGGTTCTATCTAAATAGAACCGCAAGGCTCTCTTAACATCCAAGGAATGAAGAGATCGTTCCCCTTCATTTTGGAAATTAGCGAAGTAAGAGGGAAGTACCAGAGGTTGGTTCAGATGGAATTCTGACACAACCTTGGTAAGAAATTTAGGATGAGTACGGAGAACTACCTTGTCTTTATGGAATACAGTATCACGGAGGGTCCGTCACCAAGGCATGAATTCCGAGACCCTGCGGGCTGAGGTAATGGCCACCAGGAAGGCAGTCTTCCAGGTAAGAAATTTTTGCTCACAGGTAGCTAAGGGCCGAAGGCTTCCAGTGAGCATGTCCAGCACCAGGTTAATGTCCCAGGTTGCAACTGGACGCCTAACAGGGGTCTGGTATGAAGAATCCCTTAAGAAATCTCTTCACCATAGGAAGCTGAGCCAGAGTCAGGAAGAAACCGGCTCATGGAACGCTGAGATGGCACTAAGGTGAACTTTAACAGTGGAGTACTGGAGACCTGAGTTTGATAGGTCCAAAAGATACCCAGAACCTTGTCAGGAGGACAGGAAAGGGATTCCAAGAGGACTTTGCACACCAGAGAAAAGCGTTTCCATTTGGCAGTCGTTTACGGTGGCTGGCTTCACGCAGCCAGAAGGATGTCCGAGACTCTACGAGAGCGTTGAATCGATTCACTTCTACCTCTTCAGGAGCCAAGCATGAAGGTGAAGTGATTTCAGGTTGGGATGGACCAACGAACCCTGAGTCAAAAGGTTGATTTGCAAGGGAAGTGGTCTCGGAGAGGCTGCCAACATACTGTTGAGCAGAGGAAACCATAGTTGCCGAGGCCAGGAGGGAGCAATGAGAATCATTTTGGTCCCCGAGACTCGAACTTGAGGAGAACTCTCTGGATTAGAGGGATCGATGGAAAGGCGTAAAGAAAACGTTTTGTCCACCGCAGCCTGAACGCATCCTGACTGAAAATGCCAGGCCCTGGATTTCTGGAGCAGAAGAGAGGCAGTTTTGCGTTGAGTGGGGATGCAAAAAGGTCCAGGTCTGGAGTCCCCCACTCTTTGAATAGTGACCGAGCTACGGTTGGATCAAGAGACCACTCGTGAGGGTCTGCCTCCGTTCTGCTGAGGTGATCTGCTAGATCGTTTTGTATACCTGGCAGATAAACCGCCTGAATCAGAGACTTGTGCTCCAAGCACCACTCCCACACCCTCATTGCTTCCCTGCAAAGGGGGTAAGAATGAGCATCGCCTTGCTTGTTGATGTAATACATCACAGCTTTGTTGTCCGTTTGAAGGAGAATGTTCTTGTGACAAAGGATATCCTTCAGAGCTCGGATCGCGTAGAGGACCGCTCTCATCTCCAGGACATTTATGTGAAGAAGAGTTTCGAACTGAGTCCATACACCTTGAGTGTGTAGGGAGCGACAGTGAGCTCCCCATCCCATTAGCGACGCCTGTGGTGATGGAGATCTGATGATCCGGGAGCAAAGGGAACCTTCCAGGAGATTGCTTTCTTGAGTCCACCAGGTGAGAGACCTTGAGGCTCCGCCACCTTGATGGGATAAGACTGGGGTGAGAGGTCGGAGACCACTGAGTGGAGAGCATCCATTGGGTGGTTCTCATGTGCAACCGGGCCAGGGGTACAGTGAACACCGAGGACGCCATGAGACCCAACATGCGTTGCATCGAGAGAGCTGTAACCGATTGGTTCTCCCCGATGTAACGGGCCATCCGAAGGATGTCGAGTCTTCTGTCCTCTGGAAGGAAAGCCTTCGCAGAAGAGGTGTCTAGAAGCGTCCCTATGAAAAGGAGCCTCTGGGAGGGCTGCAGTTGTGATTTTTTCAAATTCAGCAGAATTCCCATGGACGTAAGAAGACGAGAAGTCGTTTGCACGGCTTCCAAAGTCCCTTGGCTGGAAGGGCTTGCTAGAAGCCAATCGTCCAGGTAGGGAAACACCGGAGTCCAATCTTCCTGAGATGCGCCATGCAGAACTGCACAACACTTTGTAAAGACTCAGGCGCGAGGATAGCCAAAGGGCAGGACTCTAAACTGATAATGCTGACCCAGAGCTACAAACCTGAGGAACTTATGTGGGTCGAGTGGATGGGATATGCTGGTAAGCGTCCCTGCATATCCAGGAGGCCAGCCAGTCGTGCTGATGCAGCAAGGGTACAGGGTACCTGAAATCATTTTGAATTTCTCCCTGGGGAGACATTTGTTTAACTTTCTGAGGTCTAGAATGAGCATTCCCCAGACTTCTTTGGAACCAGGAAGTAATGGAGTAGAACCCTGTGCTCCGGAGATGCGGGGCACCAGTTCTATTGCCCTGTTGCTTAGAAGGCCCTGGATCTCGGCGGTGAGGAGGTCTGACGAGAGGCCGACAACCTGGGTTGTCGTCTGGGAGGATAATTTGGGGGTTTCCAAAATTGAGAGAATAACCCTCGCGAATTATCCAGGGACCCATTTGTCGGGTTATGGACTTCACTGGTTGTAGAAGTACATCAAGCGACCTCCCACGGAGGAGAAAGTTCCACCGGCAATGTGGATGGAACTTGGGCCAGCAATTCATAAGGTGGCGCTGGGGCTTTAGGCCCCTGCGCTATTGGCGCTTTCTTTTGAGGTTGGGCAGGTTGGCTTTTATGGAAGCTTCCCTGCTCTGCCTCGAAGGGACTGACGACTATGAAACTGACGTCTGTTCACATGCCCCCGAGAGGGAGCAGGCGGAGGTCTGGCCAACTTAATGGCCGACCTAGTCTTCTGAGTGGCCTCTAAGGCTTGTTCCACCTGAGGGCCGAAAGAAAAGAGCCATCAAGGGCAGCACCATTACCTGCTGCTGAGCTTCATTCGTGAAGCCAGAAGTACGCAGCAGGAATGGCGCCGAGTACAAGACAGGCTGAGCGAGAAGCAGTGTCGAAAGCGTCCATAGCGGCTTTGACCTGTTGGTTATTGGACTCAATACCTCTAGTAACGGTCAGAAGAAGCTCTGACTTGGAGTCCGAATCCGGAAGAGCTTCAACCATTCTTTTCAAAGAGTGCCACAGGATATACTCATACTGAGAAAAATAGCCTTGGTAACTGGCAACACGATACTTAGAGTGGAGGCAAAGACTCTCTACCTAATGTATCAATCTTTACGAGACTCTTTGTTAATAGGTCGAGCTGTAGTAGTTTGAGGAAGAACGACCTTGTCATTCTCTGCCAGGACTACAATAGGATCTGCAAAGGCTTGGGATGCCAAAATGGGACGATCCTTGGGAGCTGAATACTTTTATCAATGGATTTAGCCACTGAGGGAATAAGAGCAGGATTATTCCATACCATTTGAGACAGCGTCTCGAAGGAAGGCTGGATCGGAGGGTCAAATCGTGGGATCTCCGAAGCATGAAGGTACTGGAGTCTTAATATCTTCCCAGGATCGATGTCTGTAGTCTGGAGAGAAGAGTGGATCTCAGGTTCTTCAACAGAGACTTAAAGGACAGGTCCTCGACCACAGGCTCTGTAGCAAAGAAAGATCCTGTTTCCTCCACTTCATCACCCAACCGAGGTCTGGTCAGGGCTCAACATCATCTCCTGATGGTCCAGGAAGGACTGATTGGACAGGAAAGGAGTGAAAATTAGGAGAAGAGGAAATAGCAGAGAAACAAGGAGAGTCCCTCAAGGGCCCCGGCCGGAAGGCAAAACAGGTTGAAAACGGCATCGCAGAGGGGCACGGGTCAAGAGGCACGCTGCACTGCAGCGGCGCTGCCGATCGCGCGCCATGACCAAGCGGGCGCGACTAACGGGCGCCATGAACCAAGCGGCGAAGCAGATTTAACGAGGCCAAGAGGCGGCGCTGGCTGAGATCATCGCTGGCGCTGCTGGACGGGCGCTCAAGAAGGCCGAAAGCGGCAATCAAAACAGCACCGACAAGCCAACAGACCTTCAAGGAAGGCGCCGAAATGCCCCAGGAACCTGGAAAGCTAGAGAAGGAAAAACTAGGAGATAAGGGTATCGGTGTGGCCTCGCGCCAGCAGCCATGTGAGGGGGGAACACGGCTGGAGTCACCGGGCACTAAGAAGGCGCCATGACTAGGAGGGTCCAACCACCCCGATCACCGGAGGAGCCTGGGCCCAGGCAAACCGAGCCAGGCAGGAGAACCAACCTCCGAGCCCATCGCCCATAAGAGCGCCCACTGATGAAACTGCTCATCTGGAGCCCTACCTACAGGCGGGAGGGCCCGGTGTCGGGACGATGGTCACTGCAGTTGGCGACTCGCAAGAAGGA
This sequence comes from Neoceratodus forsteri, assembly GCA_016271365.2. NCBI lineage: Eukaryota > Metazoa > Chordata > Ceratodontiformes > Ceratodontidae > Neoceratodus > Neoceratodus forsteri. The sequence goes on along the minus strand of JADMNL010000028.1, from coordinate 126,002,527 downwards.
GAGGGCAACTAGCTACGATAACCGACCGCGACGACGACGACATACAGCAGAGGGCGACCTGTGATGCCTTTCTTTTGACCTGTGGGCCGAAGAAGAGTCTCGAGGTCGACGGTGCCGAATGCGATCGCTATTTTGCGCCGACGGGGACCGCCCATCCTCCCGGGCATCGGACTGACCGTTGTCGGAACCCCGCTGAGGAGAAGGAGGCTGACCGGACCCAGCCCGGCTGACTGAACAGCTTTCATACGAAGTCTCCCTACCGTCACCTGACCTGCTCATGGTCGACTCCGTCCAGTAGGCCGAGACTTCTTCAAGTAAGTTAAATTTAAAATATTAGAAAATAGAATAAAATTAAGCGATACTACTATCGAGATAATGTTACAAAAAAATAAACTGAAAACTATGCGCTAGTTTGAAGTTTGACTCCCGACAGGCGAGCGACGTCGTCACTGAAGCGCACTCGACGGCGGGAAAAAAGGAACTGAGGCGGTTGGAGGGTCGTCGCCGAGATGGTCATTGCCGCTCGAGCCGCTGCTCGCTGGGCGCCCCATGCCCTCGGCGCCATCTCGCACGACCCTCCAGCAAAAGTTTGCTCCCGATGGGTCCTAGTGCCTCCGGCGCTAATCCCACTAGTGTGAATGAGTGGTGGAGACTTATGTCCAGGAAGATAGTACAGTTACATAAGAACTTACTGTAACAGTAGATCTTCGAGAGGAGCTCTTGCAGCAGGCTATAACAGTAAGGACTATGCTGCAGGCACTAGGACCCTCCAGTGAAAACTTCAGTCAGCAGTACACAGCAGGGACCGCCCCCAACGTCGGTCTGGGTACAAAAGGGGGCTTTCCCAGCTCCACCTCAGTTCTCCCGCCAAGGCCCACAACCAGGCCTGACAAGAGAAGGAGGCGAAGCGACTGTAGAAGATGAAATGGAGATGTAAATGAAGATGGATCTGCACACCTCGAGGGGGAAGGCGGGTGAGAAGTAACGCCTGCTGCAAGAGCCTCTCAAGATCTACTGTTACGGTAAGTTCTTAAGTAACTGTACTATCTTACTTCGAGTGGGAGCTCTTGCAGCAGGCTATAACAGTAAGGACTGAGTACCAAGCAGTCCCACATGAAAGAGGTAGACGACCCCGGGAGGTGGAATATATTGACTCCAGAGGCCTCAGGACAGAAGCCCTTGCAAAACAGCTAGGCCGAAGCCAGCTTGGCGTCTGGAGACAACATCCAAGCTGTAATGCTTGATGAAGGTATGCACCGAGTTCCAGGTGGCGGCCGCACATATGTCCCTTATAGAGACATTTCTCAGGGCGACGAATGAAGCAGACACTCCTCTGGTGGAGTGACCCCTGACCGGGCCCAGTAGGGGCTTATTGTGTTTTTCGTAGCAGAAGGAGATGCAGTGAACTATCCACTTCGAGATAGTCTGCTTGGTCACCTGTCGACCCAAGCATTGTGGTGCAAAGGCCACAAAAAGTTGCTCTGATTGACGGTGAGTAGCCGTCCTCTTGAGGTAATACCTCAAAGTCCTGTGGACATCCAGTGTGTGAAGGAGAGCCTCCCCTCTATTGGAAGGGGAAGGAAAATAAACAGGAAGGTCAACTGACTGGTTGAGGGTCAACTCTGAGAACACTTTCAGAAGAAACTTAGGATTGGTTCTGAGGGAAACCCTTTCCTTGTGGAAAACTAAATACGGCTCTTTACACATCAGAGCCTGAAGCTCGGAAACCCTTCGAGCTGAGGTAACAGCAACTAAAAAACAAACCTTCCAAGAAAGGTTAACGCAGCTCACAATCCGCTGCCGGTTCAAAAGGAGGGAGGGTGAGTTTCTCCAACACAAAAAGGAGGTCCCAGGGTGGGATAGGGTCTCGAATGGGAGGTCTCATATGCAGAATTCCTCTAAGAACGGTGCGGGCAACATCCAATTGAGCCAATGCCTTATCTTCAACAAGGCATGATAGGTGGAGATAGCCCACATATGCACCTTGATAGAGGAGTAACTCAGGCCCTTTTGATATAAGGAGAGGAGATACTGCAACGCTGAGTTCACTGGGTAGGTGACGGGATCCAAACGCTGTGACGATGCCCAAAGACAAAAACGCTTCCACTTCATAGCGTAGGCGGAGCGGGTAGAGGGATTTCTCGCCTAAGCTAGGACTGCCGTCACTTCCGGGGAAACCCTGTATCTGCGTTGAGCTACGTCTGAAGGAGCCAAGCATCTAGGTGTAAGGACCGAAGGTCCAGGTGGACCAGCGACCCTTGATCCTGGGACAGCAACTGCGAGCATATGGGCAGTAGAATTGGAGGTTCCGTTGATAACCGCTGCAGGAGTGGGAACCAAATCTGCCAAGGCCATCTGGGGGCTACGAGGATCATTCGGGCCATTTCTGCCTGAAACTTGAGCAGCACTCTCTGAATGAGAGGGAAGGGCGGAAAGGCATAGAGAAACCTCACTGACCAGCAAAGGGATAACACGTCTGGCCAGAAAACTCCAGGTGTGTGCTCTTGCGAGCGGAACACTGGCAGTTTGGCGTTGCGTGGTGACACAAAGAGGTCCAGCACTGGAAGACCCCACCTGTCAAAGAGCTGGTCTGCTACGGACTGTAGCAGCTCCCACTCGTGCGCTCTGGATTGCGACCTGCTGAGGCTGTCGGCCAGATTGTTGAGGACGCCTGGAACATGCACTGCGGACAGCAGAATGCCCCACTCCAGCGCCCAGTACCACTCTCATCGCCTCCCTGCAAAGGGGGTACGAATGAGTACCTCCATTCTTGTTGATGTAGAAGACGACCGTCATGTTGTCCGTCTGAACCAGAAGACAGCCTGGCACCAGGTCCTCCTGAAAGGCCTGTAAAGCGTACAGAACCGCTCGCATCTCTAGTACACTGATGTGAAGGGACTGCTCCTCGGGTGACCAAACCCCTTGCGTTCAACGAGCACCCAGGTGCACCCCCCATCCCAGGTCTGATGCATCCGTTGTCAGGGTCTGACCTGGTGGCTCCAGACGAAAGCTGACCCCTTTCTCCAAATTCCTGGGGTCCATCCACCAAAGCAAAGTTCTCCTGACTGGCCCCAAGATCTTGACCGTGGAGTTTGGATTGCCGTAGCCTTGGTCCCACTGCACCCTGAGCATCCACTGTGGGACCCTCATGTGGAGGCAGGCCAAAGGAGTGACAGGGATGGCCGCCGCCATGTGCCCCAGTAGCCTGAGGAAGTTCCGAGCTGGAACTTGAGGAGTTATTCAGATCCGTTCTGTAGTCTCTCGCAGGTGATCTCCCCTGTCCTGGGGAAGGAAGGCCATGCCCTGGATGGAATCCAGGACTGCTCCAGTGAAGACGAGCTTTTGGCTGGGCTCCAGGGACGATTTTCGTAGATTCAGGGTGATCCCCAGCCCTCAGAACAGAGTATAGGTGTCTTTGAGGGCATGAAGAAGGCCTGCCCTCGACAGGGCTGTAAGCAGCCAATCATCGAGGTAGGGGAACACGTAGTGCCCCATGCGCCTTAGAGCCGCAGCCACCACTGCTAAGCATTTGGTGAAGACTCGCAGAGCGGAAGAGAGGCCATACGGAAGCACTCGAAACTGGTAGTGCTCCCCTTGGAAGTGAAACCTCAGAAACTTCCAGTGGGGAAGGAAGACCCCAATGTGCATGTACACATCTTGCATGTCTAGGGAGCAGAGCCAGTCTCCTTGTTGCAGCAGAGGAAGAAGGCCTTGGAGGGTCACCATCCTGAACCTTTTGTACTCGATAAAGAGATTTAGAGGGCTGAGGTCCAGAATGGGACGAAGGTCCTGTGTCTTTTTTGGAACAGGAAAAAATGTGAATAAAACCCCTGTCCTCACTGATGCAAGGGGACTATCTCTATTGCCCTTTTTTGCAAGAGGGTCTGGATCTCTCCTTCTATTAGTGGGATGTGAGAAGGAGGATAACGGGAGAGCTTTGGTGGAGTGTTTGGGGGAAACTCCGTGAACTCCAGCGTGTGTCCCCTCCTGATGCTATCTAAGACCCATTGGTCTGCAGTTATTGACTTCCACCCTTTGAAATGAAGGGGGATGCAGCCCCCAATTGGCTCCCCTGGATCTTCCCATGGGGGGGGCCGGGGGGCGGCGGAAGGGAGTCATTGGGCTGAGCCGGGTGTAGGCAGAGAGGCCTGGGAGGACTTGGGCCCATTGGCAGGAGCTCCACCAGGCTGCTGGTTCCCGGATCTCCTGCGAAAGCCTCCTCTCTGCCTCTGCTGGTTGCTACGGGCATGACCTTGACCGCCTGAGGACTTGCGAAAAGGCCGTTTTCGATGTCTTCGCTGGTCACCGCGGTACATCTGGCGGACCGACCAGACAGGCTTGCCCGACTCCTGGAGATGAGAAATCAAGGCTTCCATCTCCCGCTCAAACAGCACAGTACCCTGGAAGGGCAAATCATTGATACCGGCTTGCAGATCCTGGTGAAAGCCAGAGACTCTCAACCAGGTGTGGCGCCATAGGCACACCCCGGAAGCGGCTGCCCTGGCTGCCATATTTGCCGTGTCTCAGGACATGGGAGCCTACATCTGAGCCCGATTTTAGGATGTCCAGGAGCTCTGTCTTCTGGTCAGAGCCTGGAAGGGCCTTCAACAGCTCTTGTCCCCCCTCTCCCAAAGCGCATTCTGGTACTGGACCATATGCGTTAAGAAGTTGAGGGAACATATGGAACAGGTGGAGGCAGAATAAACCTTCATGCCCAACTGGTCCAAATAGCAAGACTCTGGGTCGGGAGGCTGAGAGCTGAGGTGTTTCGGCTGCCAGGACTTGTCATGGGCAGCCGTGATCACCGAGGAATCCGCCTGAGGGTGTTCAGCGAGGAAAGCTTCAGCCCTCGGGGCCTTGTACAGCCTATCCGACTTTTTCCGAACAGCCGGGACTGAAGCCGGATGTTTCCAGGTAGTTCGAGTGAGGACCTGGAAAGTATCCACCAAAGGAGGGACTACCAAAGGTTTAGTCTCCTTTTGCCTCAGGTACTTTGCTAGCCTCCAGCGTTCCGGGTCCAGGTCCTCCGTCTCCCACTCATTGGAGGCCTGGATGTGCCTCATGACGTCCATGAAGGTGGGATCGTCTGGAAGCGAGCGAGGCTGGTCCTTCTCTCCTGGGGCTGCAGACCGAGAAAGGAAGTCGAGGAAGACGATGATGAGGAAGATCGACTATACGATTTCGAATAGTCTGACCTCTCCGTGTGACCAGATTCTCGCTGTCATCAGTAGCTAGGGCACCGACGTCGGCCCGAAGACCAACTTCGGTCCCTGGACCGGCGACAGAGCAGAGACCGACGTCGGTCAGAGGACCAACGTCCGGAGCGTTCTCGCCTAGAGGACCAAGAAAGGCTCCTAGAGCATGATCTGGACCAACGACGGTCACCAGAGTCCCTGGAGCATCGCCGGTGGTCCCCAGACCGGGTGCAGGAACGAGCCCTAGAGGGAGGTGTAGGCGGGTGCTCCAGCGACTTCTGCAGGGAAGGCTCACCTCCCGGCTGTGGTTTTTCCGCTGGGTCCGGTACCGGTGTCTGGGCCGGTGATTGGGGGGGGGTACCGATTGTGGACCTGCCCCCGCCAAAAGGAAAACAGCTCCTGGAGCTTGTCCTTCATGAAAATTTCTGCCGCCTGGCTCATAAAGGAAGTATCCGGGATGTCGGGGCGCGAATGAGAGCTCTCCTTGGGGCCCAGGGGGAAGGAGGACTTGGGCGACGTGGAGGTCGGCTCTTCCATAGCCAATCCCTTGCCCTTCGCCCCTTCAACCAGCGTCGGTGTTGGTACCGATGACAGGGGGTGCTGGAGAGTCCTTGGGCTCGCAGGTGGCGCCGGTGCCTTGGGAGATGGGGATAAAGCATGCACCTCCGAGGGCTTCATGCACGCATACACTATTTCTAGGTCAATTGCAAACTGTTGACAGAAGGATTTATAGAATAAATGGGGGATATCATCTAACCCAAGTGCAGTATTGTTAGTCAATGAATTAATAGCCTGTAAAATTTCTTACTTAGGGGTCACCTTAGGCTTAGCCGGCTTCTCCCCAGAAGGGCCGGCTTTGGCCTGAGCAGATCTGGGGTGCTCTCCTGAGCCCGAGGGATGGGCCTTCTTTGGAGAGGGCCGCGAGTGAGAGCGGGACCGTGACCGGGACCGACTACGGTCTTTGCTGTGCCGTTTCTTCTCTTTCAGGTTCCCCTCAGAGGAGTGCAGATCCATCTTCTGCTCCAAAAGAAAGGCTTTCAGGGCCTTAAGGCGGCGGATGCGGGTCCTGCTGGCGAAGGCCTGGCAAGCTGAGCAGTTCGGGGTGTCGTGGTCCGGTCCTAGGCAAAAGACACAGCGGCGATGGCCGTCCTTGGCCGGGATCTGCCTCCCACACTCACACTTATTCAGATGTTCCGTCGAGGTCGACGCCCGAGAAGACATCCGTCAGACTTCACAAAAACCATCAAGCAACGGCCTGACGTCAGTAACTAGAAAGAAAAACCGTCGAAAAACGGTTAAGAGTCGGACAGTAGTCTGACGGTGTAGAAAGAAGAAAAAACGTCGAAAAAATGGTTTAAACGCGTTTTTTTTTCTTTTGATTGAAGAGTCTTGTTGAACTGGCAAGCTGATGCTGTTCTTCTCTTGTTCACGTATATGGGCGCCGGGGGAAAAGAACTGAGGTGGAGCTGAGTCCGCCCCCTTTTGTACCCAGACCGATGTCAGTGCGGGGCCGGCATCGCGGGCGGTCCCTGTTGTGTACTGCTGACTGAAGTTTTCACTGGAAGGTCCTAGTGTCTGCGGCATAGTCCTTACTGTTATAGCCTGCTGCAAGAGCTACCACTCCTTATATGCTTTTAGGAGCAAAAACAGGTAAGGATGATGGACCCTGTCAAAAGCCTTTTCTTGGTCGGCTGCAACCACACACCCTGGTAATCCCAGTAGATTACAGTGTTCTATGACATCTCGAAGAATCATCAGAGAATGCTGAATTCTCCTATCTGGAAGCCCATAATACTGCAGGGGAGAAATCACCAGTGAAGCATATTTCTGGAGACGGACATTTAGAATATGAGCCAGAATTTTATAATCTGTATTTAACAGAACAATAGGCCTCCAATTTTTTATACTAGATTTTTCTCCCTTTTTGTAAAGGTAGAGTAACAAATCTTCTGTAGAGGAAGAAGGAATAGAACTAAAAAAAATACACATACACTGTTTCTAGGTCAATTGCAAACTGTTGACAGAAGGACTTATAGAATAAATGGGGGATATCATCTAACCCAAGTGCAGTATTGTTAGTCAATGAATTAATAGCCTGTAAAATTTCTTACTTAGTAATAGGGGCTTGTAGGTTTGTAAGCTCAGTCACAAATTCAGGAATATGTACTGACTGTAAAAATGTCAGAATGTCACTCTCTTGTATAGGAATATGTGGTTGAAGAGAGTCATAGTGTTTATTAACTCTTCTAATCCCTCTAATGAACTAATCCTCGTCCCCTCTGGGAAGATTAAAAAATCCATGTTCATTCTGTCACGGATAATTTTACATGCGGAAAAGGGGTCTCCTACTGGAGTCTTTTGAGTACCATTGTGCAGCACTGCCTGAAGTATCTTAGCTCTATCATGTTGATACGTGTTCATTTCATTTTTTTAAAGCAATAATTTGAGGTGTGTAATCTTGTGTGGAAATATTACCCCGAGTATGCAGTCTTTGCAACTGTTGCCTATGAGATAAATATTTTAAAAAACTGTTATTGCCCCGTGTTTTGCCATACTTAATAAACCAAGCCTTAATGTCCTGTTTCGTATCGGTCCACCAGTCCCCTTTGTCAGTATATAAAAACTCCACCGATAGTCTAGCTGATATTAAAACAGCAATGTCTCGAAGAACTACTCAGATAAAACAGAGGTGTTAAGTTTCCACCTACCAGTCTTAGCTGGATGGCTAACCATTTGAGCAAAAGAGAGTATTAACATGAGGTGGTCAGAAAATTCAACTGGAGTAATGGATAACGGCCCCTTTGGGAGATTCGGTGAAATAAACACATAATCAATAGTGGATGTATATTTATTCTTAATAAAAGCAAATTGTGGGCCCTTTATATGATAATCATGGCAATTAATTAAGAGCACAATTAATTAATTAAGCCAGCTGTGCCAACCATTTGTGCCAAAGCATTAGAATCAGAATATACTTTCCTTCCTTCTTCCGTTTTTTTATTTTGGACAATGCTACAATTAAAATCTCCACAGAGAAAAACTTTATAATCTGTAACCAAAAAAGGCTGGATTAACTGCATATGGCAAACCTTCTCTGCCTTTTTTGTGAGTTGTAGACAGTAATAAATCGACAATCAATACCTTTCCAAACACCATCCAAAATGAAAACCCTCCCTGGAACCAAGTCTATCAATTTACATAAAGTAAATGAATAGGAGTGAAACAAAATTTCCACCCCATCAGCAGCTTCCAGGCCAAAGGACCAATAGGAAGGAGCCCAACCCCATTCTTCCTTAAAATTCCAAATTTGTTCTTCTGTATGCATCCAAGCCTCCTGAAGCAGACTAATATCCAATGTTGCATCCTGCAGATACTGAAATACTGCCTCTCTTTTGACTGGATTTAATAAACTATGAACATTTACTGACCCCAAAGCGCCAAAAGCCATTCATTTTTAGAAAAGGGGATCTAAATGAAAACAGCTATTTTTTTTTTCCTTTTTTTCCTTTTCTTCTCCTTATATGCCCCTTGCTCCACCGAGCAAGACCCCTGTTACATAACGGATTTCTGAGAATCAGAATCCCCCAACTCCATTTCAGAATCTCCCCAGGATATAAATTAGGCAGAGTAAGAATTCTTTGTTTCCACCAGGGCAGGGGAAGGGGAAGGAAGAGATATTGGGGATACCGGGGGAAGGGATTGTGAGGAGGTTGGGATGGGGGGGGTTGGGATGTATTGTCTTCTGAAACCTAAAAGATCTACTACGAGGCAAAGGATCCTGAGAAATTTGACCACGCTATCCTTCCTCTCCTTCGACCGGGTCAGTATAACATACTGGGGCCAAAGATTCAGGGATTAATGGCGGACTCAGTTTAGATAGTGGTATTGCTGGTTGAACTAACTGGTCCTCCGATAGCAAGGTAAGCTCAACAACCTTAGGCTCGGGGCTGACCTATGCACATCTGCATTAGCAGAATCTTTCGCTTGTTGAATAAGAAGTTCAGGACTAAGGCAGGATGCTTTATTCCGAGCTGCCCATGGGCAATCCCGAAACACATGGCCATATTCTTTGCAGATCACACCTTGTGTGATTAGCGCATTGCATTGTAATGTGACCTATTTTCCAGCAATTATAGTATCTAGGCCTATCACATGAACTTGAGAGATGGGTCCGAGAGCCACATTTGTAGCATGTATGTGGTTGTCCTGCATAAAAACTCACACCCCGGCCTAATAAGAAATAATTTGGAATGTGTTCAATGCCAGTTTTGTTCTGTCTAAGCTTTACGTTGTACTTCCAACCACCTGTTCAAAATAGTTCACTATCGAGTATGGCCTCTGGTTCTCCCAACACCTCACACTTCTGTGAAATCCAGTAAGTAATATCATCTACGTGAACTCCTTCATTTCTAAACATCACAATGACATATTTCATAAGGGCATTACTACGAAAGGAGTCCACATAGGGGAAAATTTAACCTACCCATATCTCTCTCCCAGAATAAGTCTAATGCATATGCTGTTCAAAAACTTACATCAAAGTTATCGTCCCCGGAAATATTAACAAAAGCAAAAACTTCTCGAGGAGTAAAATGTAATGAATCTTTTAAAAGAAGCTTCCCAATGTAATGCCTATCAGGCCTATCTTTCAAACCCCCTTTATAATGGATACGCACAACATTCCTTTGGGGAGCAGCTTCCTTTTTCACTTTAGAAAATAAATCAGATAATAAAGGTTTGTTATCAGCGTCTGTATCTACAGTGTACTGCTGTAGTAAAAACAGGTTACTCACCTGTAACAGTAGTTCTAGGAGTGGTATATGCTGTTCATCCACACTGTCTGGCATTGTCCCTTTCCCCTTTAAATCTTGCCGGAAGTCTTCAAGCTGGCTCCTCTCACCCACCCGGGTGGTAAATACCTCGGCTGTGCCCCATGACGCCAGATCTAGCCCGCTGGAAGCAAGGTTGTGCGCCTTAAGCCGGGGAGGTCAGGTGGGTGCGTGTGGATGAACAACATATACCACTCCTAGAACTAATGTTACAGGTGAGTAACCTGTTTTTCTAGGAGCATGGATATGTTGTTCATCCACACTGTCTGGCACACTCCTAGCAGTTCTCCGGGAGGAGGAAGGCAAGGCACACACCCCTATTTAGGAAACAGAGATTGGAGAACCGAGGCCCCAAACCCAGCATCACGTCGTGACTCAAGGTCAATGTGGTAATGGGTAATGAAGGTTTTTGCTGACTTCCAGGTAGCAGCCCGACAGATTTCCTGGATAGCGATGTCCCTGGAAGCAGCCACTGAAGCAGCAGTATGGCAGGTAGGATAAGCTCTTATCCCTCTGGGAGGCTCCTTGCCCGCCAATTCATAACACAGACTTATGCATGATGTGATCCCTCTTGCAATAGTCCGCTATCATGCACGGCGCCTAGGAAGTAGACGCACGAGAGGTGGGGATCGGTGCGAGACATTTTTTGTCCACAAGGACACCGGCGAAACCCGGGGAACGACTTGTCTTCCATATCCGAAGCGTTTGGATCCGAATCGTAAACTCTGACGAGTTTTAACGTAAGTGCGGCGAAAACTATCAATTTGACTCCAGGGCCTATGGTACTTGCAAAGTAGCACGAGAGAACCTGTATCTTCCAGCGCAAAGGAAGATCTGACGTCATGGGGTGGAGCCGAGGTATTTACCACCCGGTGGGTGGAGGGGCCAGCTTGAAGACTTCCGGCAAGATTTAAATGGGAAAGGGACAATGCCAGACAGTGTGGATGAACAACATATCCACGCTCCTAGAAAGGAAGTTCCCCAGCATGAGTTTCATGAGTTTGTAAAGGTGGAAAACCCTGTGAAAGTTTTATATCCCCCCCCCCCCCGAGGGTTGTTGAGGGATTCAAAACTGTAGATGCAGTAGGAACTGCTTTTCCTATCTGAGGAAGGTCTCCATGTGTAGGCTGTACCAAACCGTGTGGCTTCCACTCTGGAGAAGCTTGTGATAGAGGAAATGGGGAATCCCAGTTTGAGTCAGGAACCCAAATGCCTCCCAAAGATTGTTGCCAACCAGCCCCCTGCAATGCCTTCTGCAGTGTCCATGGATCGCATGGAGATGTAATCATTTCTTGGACAGTAGGTGGCGCTGTGGCTGAAGACATAATACGTTGTTCAGCAAGCTGTTTGTTTGAAGTATCTAACACAGCCGTTTTCATTGTAACCTGAGTATCAGTCATTTGTTTCTGGCCGGTTTTAGTAAAGGTGAAGACAGTAGTCCCTGTTTGACAATTTTGCTCTGTTTGATACACAACAGGTTGTAAAGGGCCCATACTCTGTGGTGATTTAAATACAAAGCCAGACTATCTACAAAGCATAGTAACAGGAGCCTTTGTAACCAACACCGCTGTATTAGTCGAGTCTAAATTAGCGCTCTGCTCCAGTCTAAACTTCGCAATCTCTGAAACCAGAGCCGTATCGGGAACAGAAGAGATTCTGGGCTTTTGGCACACACCGCCTTCAGTGTCTAAACTGACAGCCCTTAAAGTTTTATCAGTAGGACAACTCAAAACGGACACACCCGGCCCCGTCAGGGCTGTGGCTTCTGCTGTTTCCACCAAGCGTTTGACAGGCCAGGTGTCAGGGAAAGCCGAACTCGAGTTTAGCGCTGCAAGGCGCTCGCTCTCCATTCCGTTGCTCATTTCTTCTGAAACCACTACATTCGTGATTTCTTGATATTTTCTTCCAAGTTGCAAAGTAATGCAGTATATTTATCCATACAAGAAGGTTTGCTCAGGTCTTCAGTAGAAATATAGACATCAGCGATGCCCTCACCTGAATCTAGACTTGAAATATTTGTATCTTGATTTTTATCCTCTGGATTATCCATGAAAAGAGAGAAGGCCTGCTCTCCCTTCACAAGCACATCCACACTCTCCAGCCTGAGTGGCCATCCTGCAGACGGACAGCAGGTCCCTCTACAGCTCAGTAGGGGAATTTCCCCAGCGCCCTGGCCAAATTTCCCTCATTCACTAAAAATACCATCAACAGCTTAATCTGGTTCAAGGTTCAATCTCAGTTGCTTAACATCTGTACCCCCCCTTCCCCGGTCGCCCCTGAAAAAGGGACTGGGCTTACCGGGTCAACAAAATCTAAATAAATAAAGACAGCATACGGAGGGTCTGTGACCAAAGCATGAATCTCAGAGACCCTACTGGCAGAGATGATGGACACAGAACTAGCGTGAGGGGTGTAGCGGAGGCCACCCCCGACCAGTCACTGTGCAGGCTTGGAGGAGGAGGAGGAGACACCTGGACCAGCACCTCGGCCTCCTTTGCCGGGCTATTGGGGACCTTGCTTGGGCCTAGGGTGCCAAGTTTGAGCCTGCTGCTGTTGCTGACCTCCCTGGAAAGAGGGCTGTCTACCTGTATCTTCCAGCGGAAAGGAAGATCTGGCGTCATGGGGTGGAGCCGAGGTATTTACCAGCCGGGTGGGTGGGAGGAGCCAGCTTGAAGACTTCCGGCAAGATTTAAAGGGGAAAGGGACAATGCCAGACAGTGTGGATGAACAACAAATCCACGCTCCTAGAAATACAGTTTTCCAGGTTAGGAATTTGTGCTTACACATGGCCAGGGGTTCAAAGAGCTTATAGGTGAGTGTATCCAACACAAGGCTGAGGTCCCAGGTAGCGACAGGTTTCCTGACCAGGGACTTTGTGTGCAAAATACCCTTCAAGAACCTCTTAAAAATAGGCAGTTGAGCAGGACAAGGTTCTGAACTAGCTCGTGATAAGCTGAAACAACACATAAGTGGACTCTGACTGAGGAGTACTGTAAGCCTGCATCAGAAAGGCCCTCTAAATACCTCAAAACCTTATCCAGTGGGCATCGGAATGGATCCATAAGGAGTTTGGAGCACCATTCAGAAAAATGTCTCCGTTTGGCTATGCATGTCTTTCTGGTAGAAGGCTTGCGAGCAGCAAAGAGAATTCAAAGACCCTCTGGGACACCTTGCACCTGGCTCAATTCTCTCTCTTCTGGAGCCAGGGATGGAGATGAAGGGACTGCAGGTTAGGATGAACCAGGGACCCCTGTATCAAGAGGTCTGTCCACAGGGGGGCAGTTGTCTCGGAGGAGCAACTGATAAGCTGTTGAACAGTGAAAACCATATCTGCTGAGGCCTGCATGGGGCGATCAGAATCATTTTGATCCCATGTGCCTCTAGCTTGAGCAGCCCCCTCCAAAACACAGGAACAGGAGGAAATGCGTACAGAAAGTAATTTGCCCACCATAGTCTGAACGCATCCTGACAGAAAGCACCAGGTTCTAGATTTCTGGAGTAAAACTGAGGCAGTTTGCAGTTCAGTAGGGACACAAAAATGTCCACCATACCGTTCTGAGCCGCAAGCAAGTAAATTCCTTGGATTAGGACTGCCTGCTCCAGACACCATTCCCACACTGTCATCGTCTCTCTGCACAGAGGTAAGAGGGTGCACCCCTTGATTGTTGATGTAGTACATGATCGATTTGGTGTCTGTCTGCAGGAGGATTACCTTGCAGCCGACAAAGTCCACTAGAGCCCGAAGGGCATAAAGCACTGCTCTCATCTCCAGAACACTGATGTGGAGATGGTCCTCTATAGGGCTCCAGACCCTTTGAGTGTGATGACCATAGTAGGGGGATCCCCACCCCAATAGAGACATGTCTTTGGTAAGGGTTATCAGAGGCTCTGGGCATTAAAAGGGGAGACCTTGGAGGTGTTCCTCTTGCATCCATCATGCAAGTGAGCAAATTATAGGCTTCATCACTTTAATAGGGTAAGACTGTAGATGCGTTACTGGAGACCACTGTGTGCTGAGCATCCACTGAGTCGTCCTCATGGGCAGACAAGCTAGAGGGACCGTGATGAGAGGAGGCCATCAAGCCTTGCCTCCTCTGCAGGGAGCAAGCCCACAAGGAATTGTTCTCCATGATAAAATGATCCATCTGAAGAATGGCTTTCCTTCTGTTATCTGGGAGAAAAGTCCTCGCTCTGGTCGTATCCAAGAAAACTCAGATAAAAAGAAGCTGCTGAAAGAGTCAAAATTATGACTTCTCCAGATACAGCAGAATCCCCACAGAGGTTAGGAACTGGACTGTTGTGGTTGTTGCTCGTTCCGTTTCCCATTCGGACATGCCTGCTAGAAGCCAATTGTCCAGATAAGGGAAGACTCGAAGTCCAAGCCTTCGAAGATGTGCTACGAGAACTGCAAAGCACTTTGTAAAGACTTGAGGCAAAGACCAAAGATAGCCCAAAGGGCAGGACCCATATTTGGTAATGCTTGCCAAGAGCCACGAAGTGGAGAAATCTGTGGTGGCTGCGATGGACAGGGCTATCCCATATCCAGAGAGGCCAACTAATCCTGGGGTTTGAGAAGTGGCAGAAGGGTCCCAAGGGAGACCATCTTGAACCTTTCTTGGTGCAGAAACTTGTTGAGATTGGACCGCACCCCCCCCCCCAAACTTGTTTGGAACAAGGAAGTAATGAAAGTAGAAGCCTGTGTTGTGCTCTGCTTCCACTGCCCTGTTGCTCAAGAGGCCAGCAATCTCCATGGCAAGAAGATTTGACATGGCAACTGACGGGGTGCTGCCTCTTGGGAGCATAGTCCGGAGATCACTTGTGGATGATTCTTAAAACCCACTTGTTCGTGGTGACAGACTTCCACTGATGGTAGAACTAAATCCGACCCCCCCAACCGAAGAGGAACGGTCTGCCTTGGGCAGCTGAAGCAGGACCGGGGCCAGAGCTTCAGAGGGTGGCACTAGGTGCCTTTGGGACCTGTGCCTTCGGGCTGCGTTTCTTACGTGGCTGAGAAAGCTGGGATCTAACGTGGGCTCCTCTGCCTTTACCACAAAAGGACTACTTATTAAGGTAGAAATCCCAGGCCTTCCTTCTGAAAACGAAGAGGGTAGGACAGGCAGTTCTGATGGCTGTCCTAGTCTTCTGAGAGGCCTCACGGGACTGTTCCACTTGCTGGCCAAACAGATAAGAGCCATCGAATGGAATGTTTATGACTTGCTGCTGGGCATCAGTGGAAAAAACAGATGTCCAAAGCCAGGAGTGTCTCCTGATACAGATACCAGCAGCAGCTGAGCTAGAAGCAGTGTCGTATGTGTCCATGGCTGCCTTCAACTGGTGACTGTTGGTCTCTATACCATGGGCAACAGTTTGAATGGTTTTCTGCTTAGTATCAGATTCTGGCAAAGTCTCAACCAGGGACTTGAGAGAAGTCCAGAGGGCATACTCATACTGGAAGAAGTGCCCTTGGTAGCTGGCAATTCCTATGCTCAAAGTGGCCAAATCAAACGCTCTTTTCCCACTGTATCAGTCTTACGAGATCCCTTATTGATGGGGTGTGCTGTGACCTTCTCGGAAAGCACTGCTTTGCCATTATCAGCCAAAATGACACACATATCAGCAATAGGCTGAGAGGCCAAGATAGATCTGTCCTTAGGAGAAGTATACTTACAGTCTATCTGCTTAGAGACAGAGGCAATGGAAGCAGGCCTAGCTCACACTGCCTGGGAGACTCTCTCAAAAGCAGGTGGGATAGGAGGTGTAAGGTTCACTGGAATATTGGGAACATGAAGCCACTCCAGACGCAACCATTTACCTGGGTAACAGGCCTCTAGTGGCTTATCAGAGCAGTACCCAGAAGCCATGAATGTAAGTCGAACAAGGTGAAAACTACTGCTTCGACAGTAACTCTCCAACTGAAAGATTAAACAATCAGCCTCTGTAGCTATCAGAATAACTTAATTATGTGCCAGAATTAATACATTTTGTATCAGAATAGATTTAACAAAAGACAAAAAAAATCTTTAGAAAAACACAGAATACCAATCTAGAGAATCATATCGGCAATATTCTCAATGAGAGCTGAAAAACTCTCTCTCTGTGGTCCCAGTGACAATGTTTGAGCTCACAGAAAAAGAAATTATGATAGGTCTGATAGAATTTCTTCTTTCTGTAGCACTCCATGTTCTCATTGTGTAACCATAACAAATGGGTTCTATTAAGCAGTACCCTTCAAGTTCTGAGCAGGGGGAGAATATTGCTGAATATCTTCCACTAAGAGTTTTATGTTTTGATTGCTACCTGCGGCACTTCGTGCCCAAAGGCTGAAATCAGCAGAACTTTGAGTGTCAAACCCCTATTGCTTGAAGAAGGTATGTAGGGACAACCACGTCGCTGCTCTGCAAAGCTCTGAAACCGAGGCCTCTGCTATTTCGGCCCAGGAAGTCACCATCACCTTTGCTGAATGCTCCTTGATCAAAGCTGGCACTGTTTATTTAAAAACCACATAAGCCATTGCTATACACACACTGACCCACCTAACACCAAGGTGGCCTTGGAAGACTTCTGCCTCTTGTTTGCGTCTCCACAGAGTAGTCAGACCTACGAAAAGCTTTTCATTACATAAGGTACATTTTTACTGCCCTACCAAATCAAGATTATGTTCATAGGTATACTCTCAAGTCCATGACCTGCCAGGAGCCATATAAGGTCTTGCCATGTATATAGGTTTTGGCCGATAAACTCCCATTTATTTTCACCCATATGCTGATTCAACAGCCGCTTGAAGGCCAACAAATTTTCAGCATTTACTACCTCAGTAGGGAGCACATTCCACAATCCCACCACTCTTTGACTGAACCATTTTCCCCTTTTGGAAGTCTTGTACTGTTTCCCCTTTAGATGTAGTTGGTGGGCCCTGGTGGCACTACTCAAAGTATCTTTCCTGCACAATCCGGAGAATTCCCAAAAGGAACTCATCAGTTAATGATTTAAAGACAAAACACAAGTTCCCACTGGTTCTGAGATAAGTAGCTGAATACATTTCTAATTCTTGTAACCTAGCAAGATTTGGTTTGTTCCTGATCTTAAACACACGCTTAGTCATTCTTCTCTGAACCCTCTACTACTGCTGACACTCTGGGTGGAACAAAAAGGGACACCATACTCCAGAATTGGTCTAACAATGGACTTGTACAACAGGATCAACACCTGTTCTTTTTTACTTCTAATATTTCGGAGGATATGGCCTATCGTTTTCTGTGCTCTTTTAGCCGCGTCTTTATTATGTAGCTCAAAAGTCAGTGAGTCGCTAATAATTCCCAAATCCTTTTCCTTATCTACTTCATTTATAACTTTCATGTTCACCTTATATTGTACTCTCATATCATTATGCCCAGAATGCATAACTTTAAATTTTTTTTTCCTGTTAAATTTAAGTTGATGTTACAAGCCCATATCTCCAGATTCTTTAACTGGGTTTGGAAATTACTAATTGAAACACCATCATTAACTATTGATCCAATCTTTATGTCATCAGCATACTTACAAAGTCACACCCCTCTATTAACTTGCATAGATGACACAAACAAATTAAAAAGAATGGGTCCCAAAACTGAGCCGTGGAGCACCCCACTAGATACAAGTCCCCAATCTGAAAAGAAGCCCCGGATCTGAAACCTTTGCCTTCTATTCTCCAACCAAGATGCAATCCAGGCAATTAAAGTTTCCTGCAACCCCTGCCTCTTGCAAAGCCTTAACTAACAGATTGTGGGATACAGAGTCAAAGGCTCTAGAAAAATCCAGACAGATCACATCCACAGGTAAACCTTGGTCAAGTGCTTGACTGACCGGTTCAAAGACGTCCAAAAGATTACTGGCACATGATTTCCCAGGAAAAAAGCCATGCTGGGTGACATCAACCAGATTCAATTGCCTCAGATTTTCTTCCAGAAATTCCTTAATGAACAGTTCTAGGACTTTACCCAACACTGAAGTCATACTTATGGGCCTGTAATTTTCCACACCGGTGTTAACACCAGCTTTATACATAGAAGTAATGCATGCTTGTTTCCATACACTTAGCACTCTGCCTTCCTTTACTGATAGGTTAAAGAGCACAGCAAGCGGACCTGAAAGTTCATCAGCTACACTCTTTAAAAACAATGGTGCAGCCCATCAGGACCTCCTGATTTATTGGGATAAGGGTTACTTAGTTTCTGCTTAACTTGGGCTGCTGTAATATAAACTTTCCAAGATGAGTTATTAGATATTTCACACCCTAATTCCTTCAGATCATATGAGCTCGGATACACACTTAAAAAACGCCTATTAAAGGCATCTGCCATTGCGATCCTCCTCCCTAATCTTAGTTATTTGCTTTTGCCCATTTCTTAAACTGCCAATATAGTTATAAAATTGTTTATTATTGGTGTTCGTTGCAAATCTTAGTTCAGCCCTAGCTTTGGCCCCCTTAATTGCATTTTTACATTTACTTACTGACAGCTTGTATCTTGACAACCGTTCCAGTTTGGGATTGTCTTTCTACCTTTTAAAATCCTGTGTTTTCTTTATTAATGAGCCTATGTATGTTCTTGTTGAACCATACTGGGACACTACCCTTTATTGTATTTAACAGTTACAGGAACATATAAATGTATACAATCCTGAACGTTCTTGTCAATACAGTTCCAATCTTCCTCCACGGATAAATGCTTGAATTCCTCGTGTCAGTTCCAGTTTTTCAACACTTGCTTAATTTGCACATAGTCTGCCTGCCTAAAAAGTCTTTCAAATTTGCTGGCTTTGCACAAAAGACACACCTATTGGTTCACATGAAAAGCATGGGGTACCTTTGGGAGAAGAAGAGAACACGGTCTGCAGAAAGTACAGTTACGTAAGAACTTACCGTAACAGTAGATCTTCGAGAGAGGCTCTTGCAATAGGTATTCACATATAGGACTAAACCACCAAGCGTCAGGACCCCACAGTAAAATTTCTAGCTAGCAGTCTCTGGCAGGGGACCGCCCCCACGTCAGGTGACCGGCATCATACGACATCAGAATAAAGGGGTGGTCCCCATGCCCGCCTTCCAGTTCTTTCAGTGTCACTGTGGCTCAGCTGGTAGCACATCCGCCTCTGGACCAGAAGGTCATGGGTTCTCGTCCCACACCGGGATTGAACTTGCACCTAAAAGTCACTGGCATCCGAGTGCAGTATTGAGGGGTGCTGTACTGCTCAGGTGTGCCGTCCTTCGGATGAGACGTTAAACTAAGGTCCCTTCTGCCCATCCTGGTGTTCTCCTGGTGGGTGTCCAGGTGGAAGTAAAAGAACCCAGGGCACTCTTCGTAAAGAGTAGGGAACATTCCAGGTGTCCTGGCCAACATTCCCCTTCCCATAAACCAGTTCATGCAATTATCCAGGCCGTGTGTGGGGGGTGATGTGCAATATGGCCGCCACCACATATTCAGTCACCTCACTACCAGTCTAGCATTGCTTGTAAAGCGCTTTGGGATACACTGTGTATGAAAAGCGCTATATAAATGCTGATTATTATTCTTCTTCTTTCCCGCCAAAGATCAAAAGAGGCAAGATGAGACAGAAGAGGATACCCCCCCATGGAAATAAAGTAAAGAAACTTAGGGGCACGGAGAACAGGAAGACTATTCCTACTGCAAGAGCCTCTCTTAAAGATCTACTGTTACGGCAAGTTCTTACGTAACTATACTATCTTACTTCGAGAGGGCTCTTGCAGTAGGTATTCACATATAGGACTGAGTCCCAAGCATTCTGGAACAAGGAAAAGCACCTGGGAGGAGGATTGTTACCTATAACATGGAACCTCAGGGCTGAACGGGTCTCATGTAAGGAGACCTTGTAGGACAGCCAACCCGAAGCCTGCTCCATGGCGAGGGGCGATGTCGAAACTGTAGTGTTTTGTGAAGGTAATGACAGAATTCCAATTGGCGGCTGCACAGATGTCTGCCGCTGACACATTTTTGAAACAAGTCGCAGAGGCAGCTACTCCTCTGGTGGAGTGACCTCTGAATTGACCCAGAAGGGTCTTGTTCTACTTGTCCTAACAGAAAGTGACACAATCCGCCAACCATTTTGATAGGCATTGTTTAGAAACAGCACTGCCTTCTCTTTTGTGAGCAAAAGAGACAAAAAGCTAATCAGTTTTCCCGAGATCCTTAGTCCGATTGGTGTAGTATCTCAGGAGTCTGTGAACATCCAAAGTATGCAAGAGGTACTACCCTTGACTGGAGTGTTGCGTAAAGAAGACGAGTAGCTCAATAGATTAATTCAGCATAGATTCAGCCACCACCTTAGAGATAAACTCAGGGTTGGTACGTAGAGCCACACGTTCCTTGTGAAAAATCAAGTATGGGATTTTACACATTAAGGCCTGAAGCTCAGAAATTCGCTGAGCAGAAATAATGGCCACTAAGAAGAGTGTCTTCCAAGAAAGGAACTTCAAATTAGCTGCTGCTGCTGGCTCGAAGAGAGGCAGAGTAAGCTTCTTCAGGATGCAATTCAGGTCCCATGGAGGGGCAGGAATGCAGATGGGGGTCTCAAACGGAGAACCCCTCTGAGGAAAGTCTTAGAGACTTCTAACTGAGCAAACGTACTGTCTCCAAAGGGAATATGGTAGGCAGAGATAGCTGCTATGTGAACTTTCAACGAGGAATGGCTGAGACCCAGATCGAAGAGGTGGTGCATGTAGTCCAGGACTTTGTTGGTGGGCACAAAAAAGGCTCAAAGTCTTTCGAATTTGCCCAGATAGAAAACCATTTACACTTCATGGCGTAGGTGGACCTGGTGGAAGGCTTCCTGCCTCCACCAAAATGTCCGCTACTAAAGGAGAGACTCCAAAGCGGGCTTTAGCTAAGTCTGTAGGAGCTACACATGGAAATGAAGGAATTTGAGACCTGGTTGAACTAGGGTCCCCTGATCCTGGGTCAACAATTATTGTGACAGAGGAAGAAGAGGTTCCTCTGAAAACTGTTGCAGAAGAGAGAACCAAACTTGCCTGAGCCAGAAGGGAGCAATGAGAATAATTCGAGCTCCTTCCGAGCTGAGTTTGTTCAGGACCCTCGGAATTAAAGGAATGGGAGGGAAGGCATAAACTAATCTGTTCCTCCGATCAAAAGACAGCATCCTGACAAAAAATGTCTCACCCTGGAGCGAGCGAGCAGAAGGCGGGAAGGTTTGCGTTTGGGGAGAGGCGAAGAGGTCTATCTGAGGTGTTCCCCATCTCTAATAGATGTCGTTTATGACTTGCTGATCTAACTCCCATTCGTGGGACCTGGCTGAGGACCAACTTAGTTCGTCTGCCGGTGTGTTTTCCACTCCCGGAACATGAACTGCGGTCAAGTGAAGATGATGTTGGGCTGCCCAATACCAGACTCTCATCTCTTCCAAGAACAGGGGGTAGGAATGTATTCCTCCCAGTTTGTTGAGGTATCAGACTACGCACATGCTGTCTGACTGTATGAGGAGATGACAGGGGAGGATGAAGGGAAGGGGAGCCTGAAGGACATAAAGGACTGCCCACAGTTCGAGCACATTTATGTGTAGATTTTGCTCGAACTTGGACCAGCTGCCCTGGGTCCTGAGAGACCCTAGATGGGCACCCCAACCTTCTCCTGACGCATCTGTTGTCAACGTCTGGGAAGGGGGGTCAATGCAGAAGTGAACTCCCAGGCACAAGTTCTCCTGAACCATCCACCATCGCAAGTCACTGATCATGGGATCCGATACTAGCACCTCTTGGTTTAGGTTATCCAGGGTCTGGTCCCATTGCAACTGAAGCATCCAGTGAGAGATCCTCATATGGAGCTGAACGAACAGGACTGTCGGAATGGCAGCTGCCATTAGCCCGAGGAGGCGGAGGACTGACCTGGCTCCGACCCTCCTGCGGATGGACAGGAGACAAGCCTGATTCTGAAGGGTGTCTACCCTGTCCGGAGGCAGAAAGGCTTTGCCGGTGGTTGTGTCCAGAATCACCCCTATAAATTGGAGACGTTGGCAAGGGACCAGGTGAGACTTGGCCTGGTTGATGGTAATACCCAGGCTGGTAAAAACCTGCAGGGTAAGGCAAAGGGAAAGGGAGCGCAAGAGTTCCTCCCTGGACAAGGCTGACAGTAGCTAATCATCCAGGTACTGGAATACCTGTACTCCTTAGGCAGGCGGGCCGCTACCACCGACAGGCATTTGGTAAACACTTACGTGGCCGAGGAAAGACCAAATGGGAGGGTCTTGAATTGGTAGTGGTCCCCCTGAAAACAAAACTGGAGGAATTTGTGGTGGGAAGGGCATATGGAGAAATGCAGGTGGGTATCCTGCAAGTCCAGGGTACATAGCTACTATCCCGGCCGAAGTAGTGGGAGAAGGCTCTGCAAGGAGAGCATTCTGAAGCATCTGTACTCCACAAACATGTTCAGGGAGCTGAGGTCTAGAATGCACCTCAGATCAACCGTCTTTTCTTTGGAACCAGGAAGAAATGGGAATAGTAACCTGTCCGCCAAAGATGAGTGGGGACTGGCTCTATCGCCGCCTTTGAGAGAAGGGAGATTTCCTCTAGAACCAGAGGAAGATGTTGCGGAGAGTAAGACGACCGAGGAGGTGGTTTTCGGGCAGTTTCTGCAGAAACCCTATTGAGTATCCTGCTGATATTGCCTGGAGCACCCAAGCGTCTGATGTTATCCTCTCCCAACCCGGCAGATGGGAGGAGAATCTCCCCCACTACCAATTCCTCTGGAACCTCGAGAGGCAGGGAGTCAGGAGGTGTGGGGCAGCGCAGCAGCCGGGGCTCCCGCGGCTTTTTTGCTGGGGGGAGCCTTGTTTGCTGGAGGGGCCCGACGTTTGTTGGCACGTTTTCCTTGCGGCTTTTGTCTTTGTCGGTTTTGGCAATGAAAAGGACGCCGCTCCCCTGGACAGACTTGAGTGCATTACCCTTCTCCTGCAGTTCGGTAATGAAGTCCTTGACATCACCCACGAACAGCACCGAATCCCTGAAGGGAGCATCCTGTAGAGCAGATTGTATCTCAGGGACCAAACCTGACACTTGCAGCCAAGTGTGACGCAGTAAGCCTACGGCGACGGCCGAGCTCTTTCCAGCTGTGTCCACTGCATTGTAAGTGGCATGGAGCATGTGGTGACAGGCCAAGCGAGAGTAATGGACAAGGTCACCCACTTCCTGCTTAGTCTATGACTCAGGAAGGGAGTCCAATTTAGATTACATCCTGGCTAAGGATGGTCTTCTGGAAATCCCCCATATGGGCAACATAGTTAAGGGCCCTGATGCCTAGGGTAGAAGAAGAATAGATCTTCTTCCCATACTGGTCCAGAAGCCGGGATTCCTTATCAGGCAGAGATGAGCTAAGGTGTTTAGGATTGGCGGAGTGGCCATGGGCAGCGCTGATGACAACCAAATCCGCCTTGGGGTGAAGGCTGAGAAAGTCTACACCCTCAGGAGCCTGGTATAGCCCGTCACCTTCCTTGGAAGGGGGGGCTAACGCAGAAGGTAGTTTCCAAATGGTGGAAACACGATCTGCGTGAGACTCTATTCAGGATGGAATCGTCGAGGAGCGGTCTCGGGCAGATCCAGATGGGCAGCGAGTTTTCTATGCTGTGGGTCTGGCTCCACTGATTGCCACTGATGTACTTCCTGGATTTTCCTCAATAACTCCAGAAAGGAAGGATCCTCCAGAGGGGGCATTGGAGGATCCCTCGGTCTGGGGCCTCCCAGAGTATGAGGCTCGCCTTAGGGGTCAGAGTGGCAGGACTCTGAGTCCGAGCCAGAAGTTTCTGACTAAGAGGAAGAAGACTCCTCCTAGGAGGGGGAGGGATGTCCCACTCTAGGGAGTTCCTGGGGGCACGTATCCTCCCCACCTCAGACACTGGAGGGTTCTCCTCTGGTGTCGGGTAGGGGGGAGGGAGTCTCCTGTCTCTGACGTAAGGGGATACGGTATAGGGACTGGCGTCAGGAGATGACTCTCAACCTCCCTGGTGAACTGAGCCTTGGCTTAGCCCACCAGGAGGCCAAGGTCTCCTTCAGATCCACCGGCGGCAGTGGAGTGGGCGGCGGAGGATACGGGTACTGAGGGTACCTGTAAAAGGAGTATCCATAACCCGATGGTGGGTAGCTCAGTGTCGGGTACTGAGGTGTCAAATACTGCGGCACCGGGTATTGCGGTTTTGGGTACCCTGGTGCCAGGGGCTCTGACAGAGCAGAAAGACCTGGCAGAAGCCATTCTGGTGGGCCAGACGGAGGAAGCATTGGCCCCGCGGGCGTCGGACCAGGCGTGGGTATACTGTCGAGCGGGTCAGATGGTCCTGACAGAGGAATATGTCTTCCGTCGGGCAAAAGGACGCTGGAGGGTGGCATCGGGTCGGCCAGCATCAGGACCGGCGTCTGAGGATCCATTATCAGGGGGTCCGGCACAGGAGTGTAGAGCCCTGATGGCAGCATCTCAAGGTCCTCGGGGACGACCGGGGAAGGAGGATTAAAATCCCCGGGTGTCAGTTGAGGGGACCTCAGTGGGCAACGTGGTGAGACGCTGCGGACAGCCTGGGTCGTCAGAAGGGACAATGGGGTCTGGCACAGGCTTCTTGGCAGGGCAGACGTCGGAGGAGCTGGCGTCCTACTTATCAGAATCCCTACCCGAGGAAGGTCGCGAAGGAGTGGCGGCCTTCTCAGAAGGGGGTTTGGTTGGGTGCTCACCCAAGGAGGTGAGCAGCTTAGCAGCCTCGTACGGGCGGGCGTCAGTGGATCAGACATCCAACTACTGGACCTGTTTGACCGGAAGGCTGCGAGGAAGGGGCAGCCTTTAACGGGAGCGGAGGCCTCATTTGCCCCAGAGGCTCCTGGCGACCCGGAGCGAGCCTGGGAGAGATGCCTCTTGGTAGCCACCAAGACTTGCCGCCATGGAGCGTATCCCCAGAGGATGTCACCTTAAGGGCTGCGACTCCAGCCGAAGTCGTGGCTGCTGTGGAAGACGACTCCCGCTCCCGGTGCTTCTCTCGGTCACGTTTTTTCTTATGGCCTTCGGGGGAAGTGGACGCCTGTCTAAGCTTTTTAAACTCTCTTTCTATGGAGGCCATTTTCTTCTTGAGGAGATGGGCTTCCAGGGACTGCTGTCTTCGCTTCTGGGTAGCAGAGTTAAACTTCTGGCAGTGCTGGCACTTCTCCATGGGGTGGTCTGGGCCTAGACAGAAGAGGCACAAGGAGTGGCCATCCTTGTGTGGAAGCTGGGAACCACACGAATCACACTTGTTCTTATGCGATTCGGAGGGCGTTGGAGACAACATACACAGCAATTACCAAAGAAAAAAAATCAGAAAACAGGTTGAAAAAAGTTTGAAAACTTTTAAGACTGATGAATGACTAACAAGTGCTGTTCTACTGCGAGGAAATTTCACAAGCCGATGGCGGGAAAGAACTGGAAGGCGGGCATGGAGGACCACCCCTTTATACCGATGTCATATGACGCCTGTCACCTGACGTGGGGGCGGTCCCACGCCACAGACTGCCTGCTAGAAATTTTTCCATGGGGTCCTGACACCTGGTGGCTTAGTTCTATATGTGAATACCTACTGCAAGAGCCCTCTTGAAGTAAGATCAACCCAGCCCTTATGGAAAATGAGACATGGTTCCTTATAAGACACAGCCTGAAGCTCACCAATCAGTCTTGTGTAGCAGACTGCTACTAAGAAACACACCTTGATGTAGTGAACTGAACCTTGACGTTGAGAAAATCTTCAGAAATGGTGGATGAAAGCTCAAAAGGAGGTTTGCAGAGAACACTAAGAACCAAATGTAGATCCCATGAGGGAACAGGAGACTGGCATGAGGGCCCAGCTCTACGGACTGAAAGAAAAAAATTCTAATGACATTAGTTTAGAGAGAGTTCCACTGGAGGACCCTTCTACAGCCTCCAAACTTCCTCCAAAGCCACAAACGAACATTAAAGGGCGCTCAAGGTGAGGCCACTGTTCACCCTGCCTGAAGAAACCTGAAGATATGAATCACAGAAGACATCCTCAGATTTGTTTTTCACCTGTAAGGACAAAGTGTTCCAAACCCTTTCATATGCAAAATTAGTAGACATTCTCCTACAGCCCAGGAGACTATTATCACCTTGGTCAAGTATGCTAGCTGAAACAGCCTTCTTCCAGGAGCTTGTTTCCCACTTGTGGTTCGTCCAGATTCAAATGTAACACAGGACCCTGGCCCAGAAGGTCTCTGCAGAGGGGATCTGAACGGCCGAGCCTGATAGGATGATCAGATCCAAGAACCAGAGCCTATCTGGCCACTCCAGTGCTACCAGGAGTGTTTCCTCTTGACACCTTCATCTTTCATCTGAAGACTAGGTTTGCTGGTATAAAGCACATAGCTTCACCTGATCTCTTTTCTTCTAGGGTTTGCATGAAAGGACAGAGCAAGAAGCAACATTAACAAAGCATGTAGAAACATTAAGGTTTATTTTGGCTAAGCAGAGTTATTGTTGTGTTACTATTTTGTTTTGTGCATACAAGTTGTGCTTACAGGTTTTATTACTGTTTTGTACTTACAGGTTGTACAGTGTACTGCTTTTTTTTCTCCTATTGAAATTGTCTTTTGCAGGGTATATTTTCTTTTAAATTGTTGTGCAGATTGTGTTGCTGAAAGGAAGGAAAACACTCACCTTGGTGGTGGGTCACAGCTGTAGCTGATTGTTTCTAGGGGTCACATGCTTGGTCCCACTGACCCCGCTGCTCACCCCAGCCACCCCAGGGGCATAATTTCCTTCATACCAGAGGTTCTGACATCACTTCCCCAAAAGGGCAAAGGATACACACCTGTCATAACCTTAATAGCCCAGCACGCTGCGTAGGGTGTAGACATACGCACATGCTCACACACACTACCAAAAAGAAAAAAAAAACTAAGCAGTAAGGGAGAGAGAGACATGGTGAGTGGTGCAATGCACTGGCTGCAGGGGCAGCAGTCTTTTGAGAAATGTTCAGGAGGCTGCGATGCTGCCCTATTTGCAGCCACCTCCCTGGTCTGAGGGTGGAGGTTGCCCATCTCCAGGCTGACCTGACAAGGATTCGGAAAACCTCCTCCCCCATCCAGAAACCATCAGGGCCACTGCCTCAGAGGTTGCCAAGAAAGAGGAGCAGTTGGACCACAGTGGGCTCAGGGAGGGTGAGGGTGGTGGATCAGAGGTGCATCCCTCCAGTTGAACCTCTCCACACTTCATACGCCATTCTGGCAGAGCGTGGTTCCTCTATGGAGGCACCCACAGAGGAAACCAAGGAAGAGGCTGGGAACCTCCACAAAGGAAACCCACAGGAGGGTGGCACGAGATCCGACAGGGAAGAAAACAACTTCTGGTGGGGGACTCAATCATCAGGAGGGCAGGACTGGGGTAAGGTGCCTGCCCGGTGCCATGGCTGGGAGGGATACGAATCCTCAGGATCGCTGGAACAGTGGCATGGGAGAAGAAGCTGGATGTCATTGTCCACCTAGGGACAAATTACCTGGCTGGGAATAGGATGAGAGCAGGGCAGGAAGAGTCTGTAGAGATGGGGAGGGGCCTTAGACAAGAAGCACACATGGTAACCTTCTTGGAGGTGCTGCCTGTCTATGGTATGGGTGAGGCTATGGTATTCTGCACCATGGGATTCAATGAATGGTTGAAAAACTGGTGCAGAGCTCAAGGTTTTGGCGTCACTGGGGACTAGGGGACCACCTGGATGGATGCAGGCCTATACTGACGCGATGGTCTACATCTGTCAATGAGGGGACCCAGGATCCTAGGTGACAGGTTTAAAAGCTTCACTGGCAAGCATTTAAACTAGGCGATGGGGGAGGTACTGAAAAGAAGCATAGAAATCCCTGCCCCCCCCCACAACAACAAAACAAGGTAGTTAGTGAGGTAAACACTAAGGTAGAGAAGTCGATAGGGAGCAGGATAGGGGTCAATGCAGAACAAAGACAGTAAGGACAAGGATGGGGTTAAAAGGGGTAAGGCTATCTAAAAATGGAGGGCGATGAGCACCAATGCACGTAGTCTGGGTAACAAGCTCCCTGAACTAGTGGCCTTGATGGAAGAGGGACACCTGGATATCGTGGCAGTCACAAAAACATGGTACACAGAGAACCATGACTAGGATGTCAACATACCACGGTACACAATCTACAGGAGTGACAGGGAGGGTAAAAGAGGAGGAGGAGGAGGAGGAGGAGGAGTAGCTCTCTACATAAGGGAAGGGATCAAAGCAATGGAACTAAAGGGTAAACAGGAAGGAGAGGAGGCAGTGTGGGTCACCCTGGAGACAGGAAATGGCACCACAGTCCGTACTGGGGGTTGTATACAGACCCCAATATTGGGGGAGGAAATGGACAAAGAAATGATAGAAGGCATCCTTAGAATCGCAGAAAAGGGGGAGATATTGTAGATGAAGGACCTGAATATGCCAGATGTTAAATGGAACATCTTTGCTGCAGCCACATACAACAGCAGGGCAATTCTCAATACCCTACAGGGGGCATGCCTCAGACAGCTAGTGCTGGAACCCACTCAGGAGGGAGCAATCTTAGACCTGGTACTCTCAAACGGGGATGGGGAAAGGATCTCAGATTTAGAAGTGGGTAGTCATCTGGAAACAAGCGACTACCAAACAGTGTGGTTCACGATAAACATAGTCGTAGAGTCACGTCTCACAAAGGTCAGGGTACTGGACTTTCGCAGGGCTGACTTTGGCAAGATGGGGGAGTGCCTCAGAAAAGTACTAGCAAACGGGCAAGAAGGTGGGGGTGGAGGAACAATGGGGAAATATCAAAACTGCCATCACAGAGGCAACAAGCCTATGTGTGACGCACATAAATAAAACAAAACTAAGGAAAAGACCACTATGGTTCTCAAAAGAGGCAGCGGGGAAGGTTAGGGAGAAAAAGACAGCATTCAGGAAGTATAAGGAAACACAGAAAGAGCAGAACAGAGAACTGTACCAGTTAAAGCAGAAGGAAGCGGGAAAAGCAGTCAGACTAGCAAAGGCCCAAACCGAGGAAAAGACAGCCAGCTCAGTTAAGAAGGGGGACAAAACCTTTTACAGGTACAACAGGAAGCGAAGAAAGAACAGGGGAGGGATAGTGAGGCTTAAAAAAGGGGAGGGTGGGTGGCCAGAGGGTGACAGTGACAAAGCAGAGATACTGAACAAATATTTCTGCTCCGTATTCACAAAAGAAGAGGAGGGGGAGGTACCAAAACCAAATGATAGAAGCAAACTGGATAGGGGGTTCGACAACAGTCCATTCACAGAAGAAAGGGTCCTGAAAGAAAGTACAGTTACGTCAGAACTTACCGTAACAGCAGATCTTCGAGAGAGGCTTTTGCAGTAGGTAATTACATATAGGACCGACGCCGACAGGCGGCAGGATCCCACGGAAAAACTTCTAGCTAACAGTCCCTGGCGAGGGACCGTACCTACGTCAGGTGACCGGCATCAGGAGACATCGGTATAAAGGAGTGGTCCCTGACGCCCGCCTTCCAGTTCTTTCCAGCCACAGGCTAAAGGAGGCCGGACGAGAGAGGAGCGGATATTTCCTTTAATGGAAAAGGAGCTGAAAAAGCTTAGGGGGATGGAGGGCGGGAAGGTATTACCTACTGCAAAAGCCTTTGCCGAAGATCTACTGTTACGGTAAGTTCTTAGGTAACTGTACTATCTTTCTTCAAGAGGGCTCTTGCAGTAGGTAATTACATATAGGACTGAGTCACAAGCAGTCTGGAACAAAAAAGCAGCACACGGGAGGAGGAAAGCTACTCCAAGTAGAGCCTCTAGTTGTGCAGGCCTTAAGAGAGGAGGCCTTGCAGAACAGCAAGCCCGAAGCCTGCTCTACGGTGAGAGGCAATATCCAAACTGTAATGTTTTGTAAAGGTATGGATGGAGGTCCAAGTGGCGGCAGCACAGATGTCCGCTGCTGACACATTCTTGAAACAAGCCACTGAGGCAGCGACTCCCCTGCTGGAGTGGCCTCTTACTTGACCCGGGAGGGTCTTGTTGTGCTTGTCATAACAGAATGTGATACAATGAGCCAACCATTTAGATAGGCATTGCTTAGAAACAGCACTGCCTTCTCCTTTGGGTGCAAAAGAAACAAACAGTTGATCAGTCTTCCTGAGATCCTTTGCCCTGTTAGTGTAGTATCTCAGAATCTGGTGAACGTCCATAGTATGTAGTAAATACTCCCCTTGATTGGAGTACTGCGTAAAAAAGGTAGGTAACTCTATGGACTGGTTCAGAGTAGACTCTGCTACCACCTTGGGAAGAAGCTTAGGGTTAGTGCGCAGAGCCACACGTTCCTTGTGAAAAATCGAGTATGGAATTTTACACATCAGGGCCTGGAACTCGGAAATTCTCCGAGCAGAAGTAATGACCACAAGGAAGAGAGTTTTCCATGAAACGAACTTCAAGTCTGTGGAAGCTGCCGGTTCAAAAGGAGGCAGAGTAAGTTTCTCAAGGACGAAGTTCAAATCCCAAGGAGGGTCGGGAATACGAATAGGAGGTCTCAGATGGAGAACCCCTCTGAGGAAAGTCTTAGAGACCTCCAGCTGACCGAAAGTTCTGTCTGCAAAGGGAACATGATAGGCCGAGATGGCCACCATGTGAACCTTCAGAGAAGAGTGACTAAGACCCAGGTCAAAAAGATGGCGCAGGTACTAGCAGTAGCCCAGCCGAGCAGGAAAAAGTTTCCACGTCTTTCAAAGCAGCCCAGATTGTGAACCTTTTCCACTTCATGGCATACATAGAGCTAGTGGAGGGTTTTCTAGCCTCCACCAAAATCTCTGCCACTTGGGGAGAAACCCCTAAGCGACTTTGAGCTATGTCTGCAGGAGCCATGCATGAAGCTGAAGGGACTTGAGACCTGGATGGGCCAGAGTCCCCTGATCCTGGGTCAGCAAACATCGTGATAGAGGAAGAGGAAGAGGAGGATCCTCTGAGTATTGTTGTAGAAGAGAGAACCAAACTTGCCTGGGCCAGAAAGCAGCGAGCAGAATCATTCGTGCCCCTTCTGAACCTAGTTTCTGAAAGACTCGTGGGATCAGAGGAACTGGGGGAAAGGCATAGACAAATCTGTCCTTCCAATCTAGAGAAAGAGCGTCTCTTCAGAAAACGCCTAGCTCTTGAACGAGCAAGCAGAAGTCGGGAAGCTTTGCGTTTAGAGGGGAAGCGAACAGGTCGACCTGTGGTGTTCCCCAGTGTCAGAAGATAAGGTCTAGAACCCCTTGATCCAGTTCCCACTAATGAGCCAGAGCGGACGAGCGACTTAGCTTGTCTGCCAAGGTGTTGTCGACTCAGGGAACATGAATCGCCGTGAGGTGAAGGTCGTGTTGTGCTGCCCAATCCCAAACCCTCACTGCTTCCCTGCAAAGAGGGTAGGTCCGGGTCCCCCCCTCCCCCGTTTGCTGATATACCAAACCACGCACATGTTGTCCGTCTGGACAGCTAGGTGGCCAGGAAGAATGTACAGGTGAAGGGCTTGGACAGCATAAAGAACTGCCCAAAGCTCGAGCACAATGATGTGGAGTGTCTGTTCGAGCTTGGACCAAGAGCCCTGGGTCCGATGGGGACCGAGATGAGCTCCCCAACCTTCACCCCAGCCACCTGTGGTTAGAGTCTGGGAGGGGGGGAGCAAGGAAGAAAGGAACCCCCCGAAGCAGGTTCTCTTGAACCATACACCACTGCAAGTCTCGAAGCATCGGTGAGGAGACTAGAACCAAGTGATCCAAGTCGTCCACCAACTGAACCCATTGGGAACGAAGTGTCCACTGGAAAACCCTCATGTGGAGCCGAGCGCGAGGGACTGTCGGAATAGCAGCCGCCATGAGCCCCAGGAGGCGAAGGACCGATCTTGCACTGACCCGCCTGCGGCCGGACAACAGACTTACTTGAGTCTGGAGAGTGGATGCCCTGTCCGGTGGCAGGAAGGCCCTGCCAATGGTCGTGTCTAAAATCACCCCGATAAACTGTAGTCACTGAGATAGGATCAAGTGAGTTGCCCTGACGCCGGGCCCTTCGGGCCTTCCAACCTGGACCCACCCGTGGGGCCTCCGGCCGGGCCGTCTGCTCCGGCAGCTCCTCCAGCTCCCGGGTACCCTCCGTCGTATCCGACGCCGGCATACCCGAGACCACAGTATCCGGCGCCACAGTACCCGACGCCAGTCTACTTGACGCCACAGTACCCAGCGCCCCAATACCCAACACCTGGTTTTCCGCCACCAGGTTTCGGATACTCTTCTTATGGATATAGTCCATACCCATATCCCCCTCCTCCTTAACTAATCTCATGCTGTGTCCTCTTGTCCTGCTGTTTTTCTTATATTGAAACATGTTAGACTATTTCACCTTGTTAATGCCCTTAAGGTGTTTGAATGTTTCAATCATATCACTTCTCTCCCTCCTTTGCTCTAGGTTATACATATTGAGCTCTGTTAATCTGTCCTCATATGTTTTCTGATGCAGTCCCTGCACCATTTTGGTTGCTCTTCTCTGGACTGCCTCAATTTGGTTAATGTCCTTGTGAAGGTGCGGCCTCCAGTACTGCATGCAGTACTCCAGATGGGGTCTAACCAGTGTCTTGTAAAGAGGGATTATTACCTCCCTCTTACGACTTGTGATAACCCCACTAATACACCCCAACATTCCCCCTAGCCTTACCTACTGCTTTAGTGCTCTGCTTGGATGATTTCAGGTCATCGGTGATGATAATGCCCAAGTCTCTTTCTTTCGTTGTGACTGCCAGCAACTCCGCTCCCAGCCTATAGGTGGCTTCAGGCTTTCTCTTCCCTATGTGCATCATCTTGCACTTCTTTGCATTAAACCCCAGTTGCCACTGTTTCAATCATTTTGCTAGTTTATCCAGATCTCTTCTCATTCTGCCCACCCCATCTGCATCATCTACTCTGTTGCAGATCTTGGTGTCCTCTGCAAACAGACAAACCTTACCCTCCAGTCCATCTGCAATGTCACTGACGAAGATACTGAAAATGACTGGCCCCCGGACTGATCCCTGAGGTACCCCACTTGTGACTTGCATCTATTCTGACTGTATACCGTTTACCACCACACTCTGTTTTCTGCCCGTCAACCAGTTTGCCACCCAGTTCACAAACTTCTGACCCACTCCGAGCCTACCCAGCTTATTAATCAATCTTCTATGTGGAACAGTATCGAAAGCATTGCTGAAGTCAAGGTAGACGAATTCAACTGCTCCCCCTTGGTCCACCACTCTGGTTACCCAGTCAAAGTAATCTATGAGATTAGTTTGACAGGACTTTCCTTTTCTAAACCCATGCTGTCTTGGATCCTGTGCTCCTATGGATTCCAGGTGTTGCACTATCCTTTCCTTAAGGAGTGCCTCCATAATCTTGCACACTACTGAGGTAAGACTGACCGGTCTGTAGTTCCCTGCCAACTCCCTGCTACCACTCTTGTGGAGTGGGATCACATGAGCCCTTCTCCAGCCTTCCAGGACCTCTCCTGTGCACAGAGACTCACTAAACAGCTCTGCTAGTTCCACCCTTAGCTCCTTTAGTACCCTGGGATGTATGCCATCAGGTCCCATTGCCTTGTCCACCCTGAGCTTATCAAGCTCTTGCAGGACCCTTTATTTTGTCAAGGGACTAGTGCACACCTCCCTCCGCACTGTGCCCTTGGTGCTGAGCTGTGGGCCCCGCCCTACCTTCTCTTCAGTAAATACTGAGCAGAAGTATCTATTTAGGATAGATGCTTTTACATGGTCCTCCTCCTCACATGCCCCCTTATCCCCTTTGATCTTAACAATAGCCCCTCCAGATTTTCTCCTTTCATTAATGTATCTACAGAAAATCTTGTCACCTTCTTTTACTGTTTATGCTAGTGTTTCCTCGGGTTGGGCCTTTGCCTGCCTTACTGCCTTCCCTGCTTCCCTTAGGGAAGTTTGGTATGCCTCCCTATCTTCATTCTGCTGGCTCCCTTATATTTCCTGAAGGCCAGCCTTTGGCTCTGACCTTTCTGCTACTGTTTTTGAGAACCAAAGTGGTTTCCTTCTTCTTTTGCACTTCCTTTTCTCTCTAACACAATGGGATGTTGCTTCAAGTACTGCATCCTTAATGCTTGCCCACTTTGCCTGTACCCCCTCACCTGTATTATTTTTTATTATTTTTTTTTGCCAGGGCTAGCTTAACTCTGTTGGCCATCTTATCAAAGTCAGCTCCTCTGAAGTCCCATGTTTGTGCCTTGGAATGGGATGATTTAGTTCTAGTGGCCAAACTGAACCGTACCATGTGATGGTCACTGGCCCCCAGGTGACCTTCTACCTGGAGATCTGTAATCCTTTCCCTGTTAGTCAGTACTAGATCTAGGATAGCCCTGTCTCTTGTGGGTTGTTGTACCAGTTGTTTGAGACCCTCCCTTTGGAGGGAATCCACCATGTGTCTAGTTTTGGTGGATGTTCCTGCTGGTATTGACCAATCTGTATTTGGCATGTTGAAGTCTCCCATTATCAGAACCTCCCCTTTAGCTGTCATGTGTTGTATATCTTCTAACAGTAATGTGTCTATGTCCTCCCCCTGGTCTGGAGGTCTGCAGACAACCACAGTTCGTATGGCTGTCCCATTTCCTGTTTCCAGGGTGACCCACAGTTCTTCTGGCTCCTTATGAGTATTCTGAATTTCTGTAACTTTGATATTTTCATTGACATAAAGGGCCACTCCACCCCCCTTTTGCCACCTCGGTCTCTTCTGAACAGTACACAGCCAGGTACTGAAGTCTCCCAAGTGTGGTTACTGGTAAACCATGTCTCGCTAATGGCTACTATGTCGAGTTTCAGCTCTGTTATTATAGCCTGCAGGTCTGGGATCTTCTTTCCCAGACTGCAAACATTTCTATTATTTTCCATTGCCCAGACTTCGGTATGTTAGTTGTTGGTCGAGGTCTGGCATTTCCCCTGTGCGTCGTATGGGGAGCCAGACCTTTTTCCTTACCTGGTGATGCAAATGAACTACAAACATGCCGAACTCCTGTTTGACCACCAGCAGAGGGTGGAGACGTGTTCTTCCCATTCAACGTCTGGGTGCTGCACCCCTCTCCCCATTTGCTAGTTTAAATATTCTACAAAGACATCAAACTTCTGCCCCAATGCACTGACTCCCTCCTTAGTCAGATGCAGTCCATCAAATTTAAAGAACTTTCACTCCCAAAACTGTTGCCAGTTCCCTACAAATTTGTGTCCTTTTTCCTGGCACCAATCCTTGAGTCACATGTTTAGCTCCCTTCTCTGACCTTTCGTCCATCTGTCCCCTCTCCCAGACTAACAGGATCTCAGAGAAGGAGATGCTGGACTGAAATGGATGATAGTTTGTCACCCAACCTGGTCAGGTGTTCCTTGGTCTCCACAACTGACCAGCTGGCGAGACAGTTAGTCCCTATGTGTACCAGGACGTCAGTGTTTTCTCCTGCTTCCTGAACAATTTTAGCAATGCTGTCAGTGTCTCTCCACGCTGATGTACCTTGGAGACATCTGACCATTACCCCTGGCTGGAGATACATATCCACTCCCCGAATCATGGAGTCTCCTATGATCAGAAGTTTTTTGCATTTCCTTTTTGCTTTTTTTGATTTGGTTCCTGTTTTGGGTGAGTTTTGTTGTGTTAGCTCCTGTGCTGCAATGTCCTGCTCTACAGTGTCTTCTGCCACTTTGTTTGATTTCAGAGACAGAGGAAGATACCGGTTTGTAGTTTTTATATGGTTTGTGAAGGTGATATGTTGGAGAGCACACAGTGATGGGGCACCTGATTTGCCCCTCCTACCCACCTGCCAACCTTCCGGACCAACTACCTTCTGCGGTTGAGGTACTTCTGTTGGATGTTGGGGAAATGGTGGACAGTTCTTATAATATATTTCCTCTTGAATATGCAATTTGAGGTGCACAATGTCTGCCCATGCTGCCTGGAGCCGAGCCCTTAGATCTCCAATGGCCAAGCATGTGGGACAGTGTCTTAAATCCTGTAAAACTGCCATTCTGAAAAGTGTTCCACAGTACCTGCAGTTAATGATATCCATTCCAGATAAGTTGCTGGGTTTATAGGAAGTTATCTCTCTCCAGACAGTTGGTGAGACCCCATCTTGAGTACGTGTGCAGTTCGGGAGACCCCATCTCCGTAAAGACAGACAGGATGGAGGCAGTCCAGAGGAGGGCAACTAAAATGGTGCAGGGTCTGCACCAGAAGCTATACCAAGAGAGACTAAAAGTGCTTAATATGTATACCCTCGAGGAAAGGAGGGAGAGGTGGAACATGACAGAAACTTTCAAGTACCTCAAGGGAATCAACAAAGTCCAAGAAGGTAGCATCTTTCAGAAAAAGAGATGTGCAGGAACAAATGGGTACAATCTGAAGATAGAGGGAGGAACAACTAGGGGGCAACGCGAGGAAGTATTTTTTCATGGAGAGGGAGGTGGACTCATGGAACGGCCTTCCTGAGGAGGTCGTGGGGTCAAAAACAGTGGGGGAATTTAAGAATACATGGGACAGACATGAGGCAAATCTAGGGGGAGGTAGGAGGAAGTAGGCTGTTGGTAAAACTAGGATCTGCAGCTTATCCGATAGCTAGGGGAAATCGCAGACTGGGTGGGCCAAGAGGTTCTTATCTGCCATCAAAGTCTATGTTTCTTAGAACCACTGGAATTAATGGTCGAAGAGAGAAAAGATAGACTAACTGCAATCTCCATGTCTGAGACAGGTGTGCCCACTGCTTTCACATGCAGATATCTGAAACAGCTAAAAAGCATGGGAAACTAAGCACTTTCTCTATAGCCAATGAATTCTACTTGTGGAATCCCATAACATCGACACTGAAGATGACTCACATCAAGGTGCAGAGACCACTCTCCCGGATGCATGACTTGGAGACAGAGCTACCTGCCTTAATATTTACTTTCCCCAAAAGACGTACAACAAAGAGGAACGGAAGATTTTCCTCTGCCCCTCAAAGGACCCCGATGCCGCAGCCCGGGCTACCAATTCCAAGGAATTGTAAGTGGCCCAGAGTGCGTGACAGCAGGAAAATTTATTCATGTTAAACTTGTCCAGCAATTTAGCCCTGAGGTTTTTGTCAGGGATGTCCTGAAGGTCTCTCTCCAGTTCTGAGAGAGAGGACTTCTGAAAAGCTACGATGTGGGACACATAGTTCAGTGACCGGATAGTGCAGGAGGTGGACGAGTAGAACTTCCTACTAAACTGGTCAAGCTGTCTTGAGTCCTTGTCTGGTGGGGAGGAACTCAAGTGTTTAGGCTGGGCCGAGAGGTGATCAGTGGCCGTAATGACCACAGAGTCAGCTTTTGGGTGAGAAAACAGATGAGAGATCCCTTCGGGTGAAAGTAGGTTCTATCAGCCTTCCTGAGACAGCCGTATGGAAGAAGGCGGTTGTCATATGGTGGAAACTAGATCCCTGCAAGGGCCTATCCAAGGAATGGGTAGAGGCTCCGCGGTGGTTAAGTCCAAATGTTCCGCAAATCTTTTTCGCTGAGGATCTACCTCCTTGGGTGGCCAGCCCCTGTTGTTTGAATGGTCTCAATAGATCCCCAAAGAAGGATCCTCCGAGCTGATTTTGGTGATTCTTTAGGTTGAGGTTAGACCAGTGAGCGAGGTTCAGAAAGGTCTATACTGGAGTCCAATCTGACCCACTAGGAAGGAGGGATCCACCCCTGTGTCATCCACCAGCAGAGAACCAGCAGCACGCCCTAAAGGAACTGGAGTGGAAGGTGCAGCTCTGGCAGAGGAATTACTCCAGCAGTTGAGACTGCCCAAGTTCTGTAAAATAGTTGAGTCCTAGCATCCTACCACCAAACGGGATAGTTCATGGTCAGGCGGAGGAGAAGGTGGAGGCTGGCACCCAGGATACCCAGCCAAGGGCAGGTAAGTGGGAAGATGCCAGTAAGGGTATTGGTACCCTGCAAACCCCGAAGGCTAACCTGCCAGAGGGTATCCAAACCTCAGGTAGCCCGGCATCGGGTAGCCCGGCGTGGGAGGCACCAGGACCGGCATCGGATGAGAAGGATCTAGCAGAGTGCTACCCGGTGGCAGAACATGGGGGTCAGACCCCAGGAGACCACCAGAGAGTCCAGCAGGAGGGGCTGTAGGTCCAGCCAGGGGAGGCACCAAAGGGCCGTTGGGCAGTGGCAAGGGATCAGGCATAGGGCGCTAACGTCCCGAAGAAGGAGGAGGGTCCATACCAGAAAGATTCCGGTCCGGCAGCGGGTCCCCGGAAGGAGGGGGATCTGGAGGAGGAAAAGAACCAGGCGAAGGGGGGAGCGCTTGAAGAGACCCCAATGACAGGTCCTATATATGAAGACCTACTACAGGAACCTTCTCAAAGTAGGATCGGAAGATTTTCCTCTGCCCCTCAAAGGACCCTTATGGCTACTGCGAGCATGTTTTTTGCTTTTTGTGCCTTCTTGACCGTTTCTATATGTGACCATCGCCATGTTGTCTAAGCATACCTTACCACCCGAGACTTGACCAGATCCTGCAATAGGCAAATGGCAAGGAAAAAACATGCTCATCCTGAGAATGTTGATCTGTAGATCCTTGTTCTCTGGACCACGAACACCATGAACAAGAATCTGGTTTAGAACTGCGCCCCAATGGTGAAGACTGGTGTCTATCATCAGTATCACTTCTTAATGGAAGAACTGAGGTGTCTCCTTAAAAGAATATGAGGCTTCTCCCACCAAGACAATGTCTGGCAGACTGAAAGGAGAATCCATACTGGAACCTGATATTGCTCCAAAGCTGGTGAACAGCTCGCAGGAAGGTGAATTTTAAGGGCCTCATATGGTGCTGAACCCAAGTGACTAATTCTATTGCCACATCTTCAGCCTTATCATCTGAAGGCATCACTGGGTTGATACTAGAGACCTGATGTACTAAATGTCCTATAGCAGATTCTCTACCCTCGAAGGAGAAAGGAAAATTCTCTGTAAATCTGTCCAAAAGCATGCCTTGGGTATTCCAGACTCTGGAAAGATTGAAGAGAGCTCTTCCATAGAAATTTATGTCTGTTCACCTGCTCTGACAGTGCCCTGATCAGGAGATTGCCAGGGTACAGGTACACATGGGGACCCACTGACTGAATGGCAGATACCAGCACTATCAGAACCTTTGTAAAAACTCTTGGCGTGAAGACCAGGCCACAGGGGATAGCCCGGTACTGAAAATGTTGGTTTTGAATCACAAACCTCAGGAATATATGATGCATGCAGCAGATCAAAACATGACAGTAAGGGCCAGTTAATCCCCTGGCTCAACAGCCCTGATTACTGAACACAAGGACTCTGTCTTGAACTTGGTTTATGTCACAAATTTGTTCAGAGTTTGAAGGTCCAAAATCAGATGCCCTCCCCACCCCTCAACTTTTTCAGAACTATGAAGTGGCTGGAGTAAAACACCTTACCCATCTCCTAAAGGGGTACTGGCCTGACTGTTCCAATATAGAACAAGTGGGTGAGAGTCTCATCTACTGCCTCCCTTTTCCTGGGATCGGTTGAGACTGAGGACTGGAACTGGTTTCCAGAAGGCAACAGAAAATTCCACTGCACAACATTTCTGATGATCTCCAGACTCCAGGAGTCTGTCATTGTTTGACTCATCTATCGGTACAAATTCTGCACATGGCCCCAAGGGTGTTTGGGGTGCAGATGGGCCTACAAACTGTCATGTGAAAATTTGCCCCTTTAGTTGGTACCACCAAAGCGTCTGTGGGAAAAGGAACCTGTTTTGGAAGTACATGGTGGGAAGAGGTGAAGACAACTTACATGTAATGCAGCATAAAGTATAAGAGCATCACAGCATTACCCAGTGGTCAGAACACAAGGCAAAACCACAATAATGGAGCTGGGTACAAATAATGGAAAAAAGTCATACATATCAACCTTAACGACAGATGCAAGTGAAAGCTTTTAGCAAACATCTACGATACCTCTAAGACACGTTACAATATAACATTTCCATGTCTCAAGTGGAATAGTCTTCCTGAGTTTGGGAGCTGAGCTTGAGAAAGCAACATGATCAACAACGGACCTCAATTTAGAGATAACCAAGAAGCCTTGATCAGCAGACCTTAAGAACAGGTTACTCACCTGTAACAGTAGTTCAACAAGTGGTATATATTGTTCATCCATACTCTTTGGCATGTCCCTTTCCACTTTAAATCCAACGGAAGTCTTCAACCTGGCTCCTCCACCCACCGGGTGGTGTATATATGACTCCGCGCCCTGCGCCAGAGCTTAGCTGAAGCCAGGTTGTGTGCATCCACAGACGGGAGGAGGGATGGGTCTGCTCTGATGAACAACATATACCACTCCAAGAACTACTGTTACAGGTGAGTAACCTGTCTTTCTAAGAGCATAGACATGTTGTTTATCACACTTTGGCAGACTCCTAGCAGTTCTTCACAGGAGGAGGAGGCAAGGCACACACCCCTACCTAGGGAACAGACACTGAGAACTAAAGCCCCAAAACCAGCATCTCGGAGTGACTCAAGGTCAATGTGGTAGTGGGTAATGAAGGTGTTTGCTGACTTTCAGGTAGCAGCCCAATAGATTTCCTGGAAAGGGGTGTCCCTGGAAGCAGCAGTATGGCGGGTAGAATGAGCTCTTAGCCCTCTGGGAGGCTCTTGCCCACCAACTCATAACACAGACATATGCATGATGTAATCCATCTTGCAATACTCTGCTTCGCCGCAGGTCTGCCAGAACCAGCTTCAGCATAGGTGACAAACAGCTGGCGAACCTCTCCCCAAATTTCCGCCATCCTCTCCTTGTAATAAAAACACTATTGTTAAGTTTGCAGATGATACCAAAATAGGCCCGTGTTGATGACATGATTAACAAAAACAGTTAATAACTGATTTGGCTAACATTGAACAATGGGCAGTAACCAATAAGATGTTTTTCAACGTATCCAAATGTGCAGTGCTGCACTTAGGTAGAAATAACCCTAAACAGACTTACTATTTAAATAACATTAAAATCAAAAGTCCAGTGTAGAAAAGACCTGGGGATTCTAACTGACAACAAATTATCATTTTCAGAACATTGTAATAAAATAGCAAATCAAACAATGCTCTTCTTCAGAGAATAAACTCTACCTTCATTTCTAAATCTGAGGATTGTCT
The DNA here is from genome assembly GCA_016271365.2 of Neoceratodus forsteri. Lineage (NCBI taxonomy): Eukaryota > Metazoa > Chordata > Ceratodontiformes > Ceratodontidae > Neoceratodus > Neoceratodus forsteri. The sequence continues at coordinate 125,961,303 of JADMNL010000028.1, read as the reverse complement.
TATGACCTTGTATAGGTCTCAGGTTAGACCATACATAGACTATGGATCCCCACTCTGAGCCCATACTTAATCTCTGATATAAAAAGAATACAGCAAATTCAACGAAGGGCAACACAATTAGTTCATCACCTTGCTCCCCTAGACTATGAAGAAAGGCTGAAATGTACAGAACTATACCCACTGAGATTGAGAAGACTTCGTGGCGACCTTCTTCAACTCTTTAAAATAACTGAAAATCCATCTTTAATGGCTCAGTGTGGAATATCGTTCACCACTAGAAAAACTGTGGCTAGATGCCACAACAAACAGCTTGCAATTGAAAGATCACGAACTAATAAAAAACTATATTTTTTTACTATTTGATCTCCTACGGTGTGGAACTCTTTACCGCAAGATATTCTAGATTGTACACAAATAATTAGTTTTAAAAACAAATTAGATAAATGGTTGCTGAAATAATGGCTAATAAGGAGAAACAGAGAGTTCCTATCAACTTACACTGTATGTTCCACGTGTGGAGGACAATCTCGATGGGCAGTGCCCTTTTGTCCATTTAACCAAGTAACCAACCAAGTAAATAGGGAGAGAGTGCCTCAGCTCCACAGTATGGAGCCTGTACCGCCTCCGAGGTGTACTAGGTAGTAAACCAGCAGAGTCAACACCTGGTTAAGGTGAAACTTTGACACCACCTTCGGAAGGCATTTCAGGTGGGGGCGTAGGACAACCTTGTCCCTGTGGAAGACCAGATAAGGGGAGTTCCCCAAAAGCACCTGGAGCTCCCCTGTCCTTCTGACAGACGTGATAGGCACCAGGAAGGCCGTCTTCCACAAGTGTGACAGCTCACACTTGTGCATTGGTTCGAATGGCTTGCCCATGAGCTTTGCCAGTACCAGCAGTAGATCCCATGGAGGTGGAGGTTCACACACCAGAGGGGATATGTGATCCAGGCCTTTGGAAAAGTGCCCGACCACTGTCTCCTGTGCCAAAGTCGGCTGACCAGCCCGCCCCCGGTAAGTAAAGATGGCTGCCAGGTACACCCTAATGGTTGATGACCAGAGACCCCCCGTTTGGAGAGAGACCAAATGTAGTCAAGAATGTTAGCCACTGAACAGGATAAAGGGACCAGGCCCTTGCCCTGACACCAAATGGAAAACCTTTTCCACTTGAAGGCATAACATTTCCTGGTCGATACCTTTCTGGATGCCTCCACTATGATGTAGACATCTTTGGAAAGACCCAAAGCCTGGAACTCTAGCCGCTCAGGTACCAGGCTGTGAGGTGCAGGGATTGAAGTTCCGGATGGAAGACCTTCCCTGACTGATTGAGTGATATCAGGTCCGGGCATGTGCAAAGCCGCTCTGGGTGCCTGCAGTTGAGGCTGAGGAGATTTGGATACCAGAACTGGCACAGCCAGTCTGGGGCTACCAGGATCACCTTCACCTTGTCACTCCTCACCTTGAGGAGCACCTTGTGGATCAAGAGAAATGGAGGGAAGGCGTGGAGGAGGCCTGGGGTCCGCGGCCTTGAGAAGGCATCCCCCTGCAGTGAGCCCTGCTGAGGGGGGAGGGCATGAAACAGCCTCAGCTTGGTGATGTCCCTGAAGGCAAACAGGTCCACCATCAGTTTGGCCCAGTGGGAGAACCGACTGTAAGCTACCTCTGGATATAGAGAGCACTCGTGGGATGTCTAGCCTAAGCAGCTGAGAGCATCTGCCAGATGGTTTGCGGCTCCTGCCACATGAATGGCTAGGAGATCTACCTCCAGATGGCTGACGAGGGTCCAGATGCGGAGCACTTCGCTCCAAAGAAGACGGGAATGCGTGCCGCCCAGCTTGTTGAGGTAGGACATGGTATTGTACATCTGGACTTGAACCACTTGCCCCCGGAGCTGAGAAGCTAAAGCTGACAGTGCCAGTCTGACTACTCTGAGCTCCAACAGGTTGATGTGCTATCGGGACTTCTCGGGGGCCCAGAACCCTGGGCCCTTTTGTCTCCCATGTGGGCTCTCCAGCCCATGAGAGAGGCACTGGTCGTGAGGACGGGTTTTGGCTCGGGGCCGACAAACGGGATCCCTTCCTGCAACCGGTCTGGGGTGGTCCACCATTGAACAGCGTCCCACATCTTCTGGGTTACAGTGATCAACTGGTCAAAATGACCGTGGCGCCGAGTCCACTGGGCGGCCAGTTCCCACTGAAAGGGGTGCATGTGCCACTGGGTCCAACGGACCACGGAGGTGTATGCCGCCATGTAACCCAGAAGGTGCAGAAAGTCCCGGGCAGGGCACAATTGCCCAACCAGAAATGACTGGGCAAAGGAGGAAGAGAACCTCCGCCTTGCCCGCTGGGAGCCGAGCTCTGGCTTGACTACAGTTGAGTTCTACCCCGATGAAGCACACCACCTGGGAATGCACAAATTCCGGACTTGGCCTCGTTGATTATGAGGCCGAGTTAGGAGCGGGTCTGGAGGGCCAGATCCCTGCACCTCTCCACCGCCTGCAGAGTGGGACCTCCTAAGAGCCAATTGTCAAGGTAGGGGTAAATTCTGACTCTCCAACGCCAGGGATGGGCTGCCACCACTGCAATGCATTTGGTGAAGACCCATAGGGCCGACGACAGGCCAAACAGCATGGCTCGGAACTCATACAAGTTCCTTTCAGCTCTGAAGCGTAGGAACCGCCAATGAGACTGACGGATTGGGACGTGAAAGAACGCATCCTGGAGATCCAGTGAACAGAACCACATGTTTCACTCCAAGGATGGTATGATCTGGGACAGAGTAACAATCCGAAAGGTGCATTACTCATAATACTGATTCAGGTCATGCAGATCTAGAATGGGGCGCCAACCCTCCATCCGCTTGGGCACCAGGAAGTACATGGAGACAAAGCCTGGGTCTGCTGGAGAATCCACCACTGGAGCTACTGCCTCCTTGAGGAGGAGCTGAGCGATGTTCTCTCGGAGAGCCGATTGACTATGGAGAGATACTCTTTCCTCCCATGGGACACCGGCTTGCCTTGGAGTGTACTGCTCGAATACTAGAGGTTCGACTACCTCCAAGACCCAACTGTCCGTGGCGATAAGACAACCAGGCGGAAAGGAAGTGGCAGAGGCAGCTCCCCACGGGAGGGCCCAGAGCTGGTGAGACGGGAGAGGGGGTGGCAGCCCCCGGCCCATCACTGAGCGGGCTTGGAGAAGGAGGATCCAGGACCTGAACCTCGGCTTCCTTTACAGGCCTGGTAGAGCCCGGGCTTAGGCCGGGGCACAAGCTTGAGCCCATTGCTGCTGCCTCCTCCTTGAAAGGAGGGTTGCTGGGCCACAGGCAAGACTGCCAAAAAGGCTTCTTCTTCTGCTTCTTGCTCAAAGAACCATTAGCAGAAGTGGCTTCCAAGGTGGCACTGGACTGCTCAATACGCTGAAGGTGACCAGCCACACCTGGGCCGAAGAAATCAGTGCCCAGGAAAAGCACATCATCTGGTTTGTGCTAAGTATCTGCCAGGTAGAGGAGAGCCTCAGCCAAGCCCTGCGGCAAGAGGTAACTGTGGCTGCCAACAAGCGGGCACAAGAGTCCCCAATGTCCAGGGCCGTCTGGAGCTGCTGTTTGGCAACAGCCCGGCCCTGGTCCTGGACTTGCTTGACTGTGGTCTGCATGTCCACAGGGAGATGTGGGAGGACTTCATCCAAAGACCCCAAGAGAGCATCGGAAAAGTGTGCCATGATGACGGCTGAACTTGACCGACGGAGGCCTAAAGACAAGGCCACATAGATCTTCCCAGCCGAATGATCCAAGTTTTTGGATTCCTTTTCGGAAGGTCGTTCAGTGTCAGCAGAGCTCCCAGTATGCCTGAACACAGAGGCGGTCACGATGCTCTTGGCCGAAGAGTGCTCTGTGAACCCTGCAGGGGACCCCATGGAGATGGCATACTTGCGGGCCAAGCGGGCAGATGGAGCTGAACAAGAGGTAGGGCACTGACAAAGTTCTAAGGCCGGACCAACTATGGCCTCGGCCACAGGAAAGGCCTCTGTTGGCGTATCCGCTCTCTTGAGAATGTCCGTAAGAGGGTACACTGCCTTTTTCTGGATGGGCTCCAGGGGCATCCCTCTAGACTCAGAGATGAGGCAAAGAATGCCTGAAAAGATGAAGGACATTCCTCCATCTCAATCCCACTGGCCAATTAGTCATCCCCTGGGTGAGAATGTAGGCCGGTGTCATCCAAATCCGAGGAATCCAGATACAACAGTTGACCGCCATGGTCACCTTCGACCCGCCGAGAGCAGTCCGAGGTGACGGTGACCAAAAGACGCCAGGGAGGCCCAGTGTCTGCTCTAGCTTCCTTAGAAGGAGCCCCTCCCACAGGCTGCTTCGGCAGTGGTTCCGACACAATCGGTTGAGAGATCGATTTAGGCTGAACCAGAGGATTATCCGGCCCCGTGGGCATGGGAACCGACTTAATCGGCTCTGAAGGAGTCGGCTTCAGCCTGGAAGGCAAAAGCAATGTGATGCCCAGGGTAGAAGCCAGGGTCGGCTTGTGCCTGGTCAAAATCAGCTGTTGGCAAATGAGGTCCTCGTAGTGCCAAAGTTTCCGCTGGAGCCTCTCCTCATCAGAGGGACGACGACTGATGGCATTGCCTCTTTTTAGAGTGCTTGTGGTTCTTCCGCGCCTGTCGGGTCGAGGGGTCCTGGACCTCGATCGAGATCAGTCAGGCCTGCTTGGTCGCTCCAGGAGACCGGGAACCAGTGATTTCCTGGTGTTGGGGACCACTTCCTCGACAGAATTTCCAGCAGGCTAGGTCTCCTCATCGGGGAAAAACAAGGACCAGAGTCCGAGCAAGAGAGTCGTCAACCAGAGTCGGCGAAAAGGGGTCGATCGGATCGAGGATAATTTCCACCTCATTGATCGACACTTCAGTTGACTGGCCAGACAGCAAAGCTGGAACGCCAGCAGCCAAAGAAGCAATTTTGACAGAGGTTGAGATTGCCAGTTCCTGGGACCGAGATCTCCGATCCAAGAATGTCTTCGCCGAGACGAAGATGATCCTGGGTCCTTTCCTACTTACGGACAGAGAGGAATGCGTGCCCACAGCACCTCTCCTTAGTCAGGAGAGACTGGCACAACTCTTGAAAAGAACCCAGAAAGTGGAGCCAAGATTGAGCAGAATGGAGAAGCTCAGAGAGAAAGATTCCACAGCACGAGCCGCTTCCTCCTCGAAGGCTTGCATAAGCTCCAATTCCTCGGCGGATCCCACAGCCGTGGATACCACCCACCAAGCTTCCTTTGATTTCACTGGAGGATTCAGTTTTTCCCGCCTCCCTAACTTCAGGCATGCAAGACAGTCGTCGAGGACATTTGGGTGAAATGCAAGACAAAAATCGGATTTCGAGGTGTCATGGTCGACACCCAAGCAACAGACGCACGCAGTGTGGAGATCAGTGTGCGACATCTTCTGGCCACACGAACACCGGCAAAATCCATAGCTACAGAAAAGCAGTCACCATCACTAATGCGAAAAAGACGAATTTTCGGAATGACCAAAGGGTTAGAAGCCAGGGCCTACAAAATGCAAGACAGCACGAGGGAAGCAACCTGAATCTTCCAGCAGAAAGGAAGATCTGGCGTCATGGGGCAGAGGCGAGGGATGTACCACCCGAGTGGGTGAGAGGAGCCAGCTTGAAGACCTTCCGGCAATCCTTAAAGGGAAAGGGACATGCCAAGAAGTCTGGATGGCCAACATTCCACAATCCTAGAATAACAGATTTGGAAGTCTTAGACACATGAAGGTAGAAGTTACAGGAGGAATCTCAGGCAACACCTAAGTAGCTAAATGACAATACAGTATCAAGGACAGTACCATCAGTGCAAGAACGAATATGGGTACTGGCAACTTCCCAGTCTGGGAGGAGAGCTGAACAGTATAGACTGAGTTTTGATAACATTTAATAGCAGTTCATTTTATGATAGCCATTTATGCACCACTAGTATATCATTACATTTATGTCACTAATACTATTCAAGCATGCTGTAAGTACCAAATCACCCACTTGAGTTAGAAATGAAACACCAAAGGTCATCTCTAAAATAATGAACAGAAATGCAAAACAAAGGCAGTGACAGGATTCCACAGTCAAGTTCCACCGCCTCCTCCTCATCCCCAAATAAGACCCTCAATAAAAAAGCAGTTACCTGTGATCACAGAGGAAGACAGCACTCATAGTCGTGTCGCTGGCGTGACACTTTACCAAGGGCCTGGTTCACAGCTCGTGAGGCCTGTTGTCGGTACCATTCCTGTCCAGACAGGTACTTTGAACAAAAAAAAGAGACAAAGATGGGCACATAAATGGAGAGAAGTTGCTGCAGGTCTCTAGTCACTGTTCAGAAACGGGAGGGTGACTTGTCCCAGGCTGGTGGCATTTACTCTGGATATGTAGCTGCGCCAGCCTCTTGGCAAATTCCTCAAACGCGTTATTTAGAGTACAATGAATGGTCTGTCAAAGGGATTGTATATACAGTACTAATTATATAGACTGTCTTTTCTGGAAGGTGAATGAAAATTACATACTCACTGTAATTCTTTTTTTTTTTTTTTTTACTTTTTATTGAAGTTTGTTGACACCAGAAGTCTCTTTACATTCACTTCAAGGCAGAAAGCAAATACCAGTATCCACATTATACATTAATAACAACATTTTTACACTTCCATATGTCACAATCATTCATATTTCATTCCTTTTACTTCTGCCTAATATTCACCATGGAATCCCTCTTAATCTGTTGAAAAGATCCTTATGAAACCTTTTACCCCTACTCTTTATAGATCAATTTAGTTTCGTTTTAACTTTATAGAGCTTGAACTTATTTCCTTGCCTCCTTCCCAAGGGGGAAGGGATTATATCAATCAAGTTTGTCATTAGGGTTCCAACCTATCCATTCCTCTTCCACCCCTTCTGACCTTAGCTTCGTGAACGAGTATTTCCTTCCCTTCAGAGTCTCTTATGGTACTATATCCTGTCTCCTCTCTCCCACCAGAAGGAACCAGGAAGTCCATCGATTCATCAGGGTCGGAACCTGGTTATGCAATTTAGCTGTAAGAAGTTCCATTTTATATATAGTAGATTCTCACTGCATTATATCTGGGTTGTATTTTGTGAGCCATAATCTGGTTATCACTTTTTAGCTGCTACTAGCATAATGGATAAAAGATAAATATATTGTTTTCCTTAAAATGTTTAGGGAAATGGGTTAATATTGCTATCCCAGGGGTTAATGGGTCTAGAGTCAAACAGCCGGCCCACTATGTCTTCCACCTCCGCTGCAAAACAGGGTCAACCTTGGGCACTGCCAGAAGATATGTGAATCTGTTGCCACTTCACAACCACATCCTTCCAGCAGATGGACTCACCTCTCAAACTATACTTTGCATTAATCTGTGGTGTACGGAAATACCTTGCTACCATCTTCCATGCATATTCCTCCATGAATGGATTTAGTGGTTTGATGCTCAAGTTTCCATATGTGACCAGTCCTTAGGGGAAAGGTCTAGAAATAATTCAGTCTCCCAGGAGTTTTGGACAGTTGCCATATCCTTTGATGGGGCTCTATGTAGTGCTTTATAAAATCTGGAAACCAGATGTTCATGATGGGGCTCTTGCATAATTTGCAGAATAAACTGGAATACTGGGGGGACTATAGTATTCTCCACCCTCAATCCCACTTGTTTTTCCAGAAAGTGTCTCTAAGTATTTAAAGAAATCCTGTCTTGGCAAGGAAAACTCTATTTGAAGTTGAGAAAATGACTTAAAAACAGGTTACTCACCTGTAACAGTAGTTCTAGAACTGGTATATGCTCTAGGCCTAATACACACAGAACAATTCTATAAAAAAGGGATTTTCTAGGAGCGTGGATATGTTGTTCATCCACACTCTTTGGCTAGTCCACTTCCACTTTAAGATGGAGAGGAAGTCTTCAAGCTGGCTCCGCCCACCCACCCGGGTGTTATACACCTCTGCTCTGCCCCATGACCCCAGATCTTAGCCTACTCGAAGCCAGATGTTGTGCGCCAGCAGCTGGAGAGGTCGGGTGGGTCCGTCTGGATGAACAACATATACCACTCCTAGAACTACTGTTACAGGTGAGTAACCTGTTCTTCTAGGAGCGTGGATATCTTCTTCATTCACAATCTTTAGCAGACTCCTAGCAGTTCTCGGGGAGGAGGGAGGCAAGGTGCACACCCCCTACTTAGGGAACAGAGATTGGAGAACTGAGGCCCCAAAACCAGCATCCCAGCATGACTCAAGGTCAGTGTGGTAGTGGGTGATGAAGGTGTTTGCTGACTTCCAGGTAGCAGCCCGACAGACTGCCTGGATAGGGATGTCCATGGAAGCAGCCACCGATGCAGCAGTATGGCAGGTAGAATGAGCTCTTATTCCTCTGGGAGGCTCCTTCCCCGCCAACTCGTAACACAGACCTATGCATGATGTGATCCATCTTGCAATAGTCCGTTTGGCTGCAGGTCTGCCAGAGCGGCTTCAGCACAGCTGACAAACAGCTACGCAATCCTCCCTAATTTCCGCCTGCCTTCCTTTTGTAATAGAAGAGGGTCTGCCTCAGGTCCAGTATGGAGCCTGTCCTCTGCCTCCCGAGGTGTAATTAGGGTAGTATACTGGCAGGATCAACACCTGGTTAAGGTGAAACTCTGACACCACTTTCGGAAGGAATTTCGGGTGGGGTCACAGGACAACCTTGTCCCTGTGGAATACCAGATAAGGGGAGTCCACCGGAAGCGCCTGGAGCTCCCCTGTCCTTCTGGCAGACGTGTTAGCCACCAGGAAGGCCGTCTTCCATGACAAGTAAGACCATGCACACTTGTGCATTGGTTCGGAAGGCTTGCCCATGAGCTTTGCCAGTACTAGCAGTAGATCCCACAAAGGTGGAGTTTCACGCACCAGAGGGGATATGTGATCCAGGCCTTTGGAAAAGTGTCTGACCTCTGTCTCCTGTGCCACCATCGTCTGACCAGCCCACGCCCGGTAAGCAGAGATGTCTGCCAGGCACACCCTAAGGGTCGATGACTGAAGACCCCCTTTGGAGAGAGACCAAACGTAGTCGAGAATGTTAGCCACTGGAGAGGACAGAGGTTCCAGGTCCTTGTCCTGACACCAAATGGAAAACTTTTTCCATTTGAAGGCATAATATTTCCTGGTCGATTCCTTTCTGGATGCCTCCACCACGGTGTAGACATCTTCGGTAAGACCCAAAGCCTGGAACTCTAGCCACTCAGGTACCACGCTGTGAGGTGCAGGGATTGAAGGTCTGTATTGAATACCTTCCCCTAATTGAGCGATATCAGGTCCAGGCGTCCTGGAAGCAGCTCTGGGTGCCTGCAGCTGAGGCTGAGGAGATCTGGATACCAGAAATGAAAATTACGTACCTACCGTAATTCTTGATCTTCTTGGACGAGTCTCCACCACTCATTCACACTAGTGGGATTAGCGCCGGAGGCACTAGGACCCATCGGGAGCAAACTTTTTCCTGGAGGGTCGGCGCGAGAGATGGTCATGAGGAACCATGCAGCAGCGGCTCGAGCGTGTAATCACGATTTCGCGACGACCCTCCAACATCGTTTCAGTACCTTTTTTACCAAGGAGGCAGCGAACCAAACGAAAGAGTAAATCTAACTTAAAAACGGACATAAGATAGTCCGACGACCCGTTAAGAAGGGTCAACAAAGAAGTCTTCACGGCCTAAAGATTTGAGGGAGTGAAGACCAACAAAGCGGTGAGCTCGGGATGGAGGGTGGGTGTGGAATGAGTGGTGGAGACTCGTCCAAGAAGATCAAGAATTATGGTAGGTAATGCATTTTCATATCTTCCTGGACATAAGTCTCCACCACTATTCACACTAGTGGGAGAGTACCAGCTGATAATCCCCAAAACGGGGGCAGGAGAGCCAGAGCTCACGCCGACTAAGATAGAAGTCCATTAAGGATAGTTCTGTCGACGCGGAATGTCGCCTGGCATGAACATCCAGTGCATAATGCTTAACGGTATGCACTGAGCTCCAGGTGGCGGCGCTAGATATCTGCACTGAACATTATGACTTCGCTAGGATGCTATCGACCACCCTAGTAGAGTGAGCGACACTTACCTTCTAATTTAACTTGAGCCATGGAATAGCAATGTCAAGGGCATGCCACTAACCATGATGAGATGCATCTGATAGCGACAGGTTGACTCAGCGGATGTCGCTGAAAGTAACAAACAGTTGCTGAGTCTTGCGAAAATTCTTGGTTCTATCTAAATAGAACCGCAAGGCTCTCTTAACATCCAAGGAATGAAGAGATCGTTCCCCTTCATTTTGGAAACTAGCGAAGTAAGAGAGAAGTACCAGAGGTTCGTTTAGATGGAATTCTGACACAACCTTGGGAAGAAATTTAGGATGAGTACAGAGAACTACCTTGTCTTTATGGAATACAGTATACGGAGGGTCCGTAACCAGGGCATGTATCATAGAAACATAGAAACATAGAATTTGACGGCAGATAAGGACCGCTTGGCCCACCCAGTCTGCCCATTTCCCTACCTACTGGATAAGCTGCAGATCCTAGTTAACCAGCAGCCTACTTCTTCCTACCCCCACCCCCCAGAATTGCCTTATGACTATCCCATGCATGCTTGAATTCCACCACTGATTTTGACTCCACAACCTCCTCCGGAAGGCCATTCCATGCATCCACAAACCTCTCCGTGAAAAAATACTTCCTTAAATTACCTCTGAGCCGCCCCCCCTCTATCTTCAAATTGTATCTCAGAGACCCTCCGGGCTGAGGTAATGGCCACCAGGAAGGCAGTCTTCCAGGTAAGAAATTTTAGCTCACAGGTAGCTAGGGGTTCGAAAGGCTTCCGAGTGAGCATGTCCAGCACCGGGTTAATGTCCCAGGCTGCAACTGGACGCTTAACAGGGGTCTGGTATAGAAGAATCCCTTAAGAAATCTCTTCACATAGGTAACTGAGCCAGAGTTAAGGAAGAAACCGCTCATGGAATGCTTGAGATGGCACTAAGGTGAACTTTAACTGTGGAGTACTGGAGACATGAGTTTGATAGGTCCAAAAGATACTCCAGAACCTTGTCAGGAGGACAGGAAAAGGATTCCAAGAGGACTTTGTACACAGAGAGAAAAACGCTTCTATTTGGAAGCGACAAGCCAGGGTGGCTGGCTTCCCGAAAGCAGCCAGAAGGATGTCTGAGACTTCACGAGACATTGAACCGGGATCACTTCTACCTCTTCAGGAGCCAAGCATGAATGTGAAGTGATTTCAGGTTGGGATGGACCAACGAACCCTGAGTCAAAGATTGATTTGCAAGGAAGTGGTCTCGAGAGGAAGCCAACATACTGTTGAGTAGAGAAACCATAGTTGCCGAGGCCAGGAGGGAGCAATGAGAATCATTTTGTCCCCTGAGACTCGAACTTGAGGAGTACTCTGGATTAAAGGAAGGGTGGAAAGGAGGAAGAAAGCATTTTGTCCACTGCAGCCTGAAGCATCCTGACAGAAAATGCCAGGCCCTGGATTTCTGGAGCAGAAGAGAGGCAGTTTTGCGTTGAGTGGGGATGCAAAAAGGTCCAGGTCTGGAGTCCCCCACTCTTCAAACAGTGACCGAGCTACGGCAGGATCGAGAGACCACTCGTGAGGGTCTGCCTCCGTTCTGCTGAGGTGATCTGCTAGGTCGTTTTGTATACCTGGCAGATAAACCACTTGAATCAGAGACTTGTGCTCCACGCACCACTCCCACACCCTCATAGCTTCCATTCAAAGGGGATAAGAATGAGCACGGCCTTGCTTGTTGATGTAATACATCACAGCTTTGTTGTCCGTTTGAAGGAGAATGTTCTTGTGACAAAGGATATCCTTCAGAGATTGGATCGCATAGAGGACCGCTCTCATCCCCAGGACATTTATGTGGAGATGAGTTTAACTGAGTCCACACACCTTGAGTGTGGAGGAGTGACAGTGAGCTCCCATCCCATTAGCGACATGGTCCTGTGGTGATGGAGATCTGATGATCCGGGGAGCAAAGGGGAACCCTTCCAGGAGATTGCTCTCTTGAGACCACCAGGTGAGAGACCTTCAAGGAGCTCCGCCACCTTGATGGGATAAGACTGGGGTGAGAGGTCGAGACCACTGAGTGGAGAGCATCCATTGGGTGGTTCTCATGTGCAACCAGGCCAGGGGTACAGTGAACACCGAGGACGCCATGAGACAACATGCGCAGCGTCAGAGCTGTAACCGATTGGTTCTCCCGATGTAACGGGCCATCCGGGCTGGGATATGTAGTCTTCTGTCCTCTGAAGGAAAGTCTTCATGGAAGAGGTGTCTAGAAGCGCCTCTATGAAAGGAGCCTCTGGGAGGGCTGCAGTTGTGATTTTTCAATTCAGCAGAACTCCGAGGACGTAAGAAGACGAGAAATCGCTTTGCACGGTTCCAAACTCCCTTGGCTGGAAGGGCTTGCCTAGAAGCCAATCGTCCAGGTAGGAAACACTCGAGTCCGATCTTCCTGAGATGCGTAGGCAGAACTGCACAACACTTTGTAAAACCAGTGCGCCGAGGATAGCCCAAAGGGCAGGACTCTGAACTGATAATGTGACCCAAAGCTACAAACCTGAGGAACTTGGCGGTGGTCAGGTGGATGGGGATATGCTGGTAAGCGTCCTGCATATCCAGGGAGGCCAGCCAGTCGTGCTGATGCAGCAAGGGTAACAGGGTACCTAGAGAAATCATTTTGAATTTCTCCCTGGGGAGAAATTTGTTTAACTTTCTGAGGTCTAGAATGGGGCACATTCCCCCAGATTTCTTTGGAACCAGAAAGTAATGGGAGTAGAACCCTGTGTTTCGCAGATGCGGGGGCACCAGTTCTATTGCCCTGTTGTTTAGAAGGCCCTGGATCTCGGCGGTGAGGAGGTCTGACTGAGAGACCGACAACCTGGGTTGTCGTCTGGGAGGACAATTCGGGGGGGTTTCCAAGAAATTGAGAGAATAACCCTCGCGAATTATCCGAAGGACCCATTTGTCCGAAGTTATGGACTTCCACAGGTTGTAGAAGTACATCAGACGACCTCCCACCGGAGGAGAAAGTTCCACCTCGGCAATGTGGATGGAACTCAGCAATTATAGCAGGCGCTGGGGCTTTAGGCCCCGCGCTTTCTGCCGCGCCTTCTTTGAGGTTGGGCAGGTTGGCTTTTATGGAAGCTTCCTCTGCCTCGAAAGGACTGACGCATTATGAAACTGACATCTGTTCACATGCCCCCGAGAGGGGGTAGGCGGAGGTCTGGCCAACTTAATGGCCGATCTAGTCTTCTGAGTGGCTCTAAGGCTTGCTCCACCTGAGGGCCAAAAAGATAGAGCCATCAAAAGGCAGCGCCATTACCTGCTGCTGAGCATCATTCTGGAAGCCAGAAGTACGCAGCCAGGAATGGCGCCAGTACAAACACTCATGTTGCTGAGCGAGAAGCAGTGTCGAAGCATCCATGGCGTGCTTTCACCTGTTGGTTATTGGACTCAATACTTCTAACAACGGTCAGAAGAAGCTCTGACTTGGAGTCCCAATCTCGAAGAGCTTCAACCATTCTTTTCATAGAGTGCCACAGGATATACACAAACTGAGAAAAATAGCCTTGATAACTGGCAACACGATACTTAGAGTGGAAGGCAAAGACCTTCTTACCTAATGTATCAATCTTACTGAGACTCTTTGTTAATAGGTCGAGCTGTAGTAGTTTCAGGAAGAACGACCTTGTCATTCTCTGCCAGGACTACAATAGGATCTGCAAAGGCTTGGGATGCCAAATGGGACGATCCTTTGGAGCTGAATACTTTATCAATGGATTTAGCCACTGAGGGAATAAGAGCAGGATTATTCTAAACCATTTGAGACAACGTCTCAAGGAAGGCTGGATCGAGGAGTCAACCAGAGCGATCTCAAGCATGAAGATACTGGAGTCATTAATATCTTCCCAGAATCAATGTCTGTAGTCTGGAGAGAAAGAGTGGATCTCAGGTTCTTCAACAGAGACTTAAAGGACAGGTCCTCGACAACAGGCTCTGTAGCAAAGAAAGATCCTGTTTCTCCACTTCATCACCCAACTCAAGGTCTGGGTCAGGTCAACATCATCTCCTGATGGTCCAGGAAGGACTGTTTGGACAGGAAAGGAGGAAAATTAGAGAGGAGGAAATAGCAGAGAAACAAGGAGAGTCCCCGAAGGCCCCCGCCGCTGAGAAGGCAAACGGGAAGGAAACGGCACCGCGAGGCACGGGCGTCAAGAGGCACGCGCACTGCCAGCACCTCGGGCGTTGCTGAGACACGGCACCGGGCCGATGCTCAAGGGGCGCCATAACAGCGCCGCCCGACCAAGCGGTAGCCGCTAACGGCACCGCAAGGCCCAGCGGCACCAAAATGGCGCCGATGAAGCTAACAGACTCCCGCCGGCGCTGGAACGCCCAGGAACCTGGAAAGCTAGAGAAGGAAAACCAGGAGATAAGGGCATCGGTGACCCCCTGCACCGCAGCCATGTGAGGGGGAAACACCTAAGCACTGGAGTCGCTGGCAATGGGTTAGCATACCAGGCGACTAGAAGGTCCAACCGCCTCACCTGACGCCGGAGGAGCCCTAGGCCCGGCAACCGAGCCAGGCAGAAGAACCAACCTCTGAGCCCATCGCCCACAAGAACGGCCCACTGATGAAACTGCTCATCTGGGAGCCCTACCCAGGCGGGAGGCTCAGATGTCGCAGGACGACGGTCACCGGAAGTTGGCGATCTCAAGAAGTAGACCGCAACCAGCTACAATAACCGGATCGCCGACACGCAGACATACCAGAGGGCTTACCTCGAGTGATGCCTTCTTTTGACCTGTAATGGTGGAAGAGTCGAGGTCAACGGTACGAGAATGTAAGCACTGCTTATTTTATGCTGACGGGGACCACCATCCCCGGGCATCGGGACTGACCACGCTGTCGGAACCCCGCTGAGGAGAAGGAGGTTGACCGGACCAGCACGGCTGACTGAACAGTTTACACGAAGTCTCCCTACCGCCACCTGACCTGCTCATGGTCGATCGATTCCAGCAGGGCCGAGATTTCAAGTAAAGTTAAATTTAAAATATTAGAAATAAATTTAAAATATTAGAAAAATTTAACGGAAATAGAATAAAATTAAGCGATACTACTATCGTGATAATGTTACAAAACAATAAACTGAAAACTATGCGCTTAGTTTGAAGTTTGACTCTGACAGGCGAGTGACGTTGTCACTGAAGCGACTCGAAGCGGAAAAGGAACTGAGGCGGCTGAGTGGGTCACGCCGAGATAGTGATTGCCGCCGAGCCGCTCATGTGGGCGCCATCCCTCAACCACCCTCCAGCAAAAGTTTGTTCTCGATGGTCCTAGTGCCTCCGGCGCTAATCCCACTAGTGTGAATGAGTGGTGGAGACTTATGTCCAGGAAGATCTGGCATGGTTAGTCTGGGACTACCAGGATCACCTTCGCCTTGTCCCTCCTCACCTTGAGGAGCACCTTGTGGATTAAGAGAAATGGAGGGAAGGCGTAGAGGAGGCCTGGGGTCCACGGCCCCGAGAAGTGCATCCTCTGGCAGAGCCCACTGAGGGAGGGGGCGGAAACAGCCTCAGCTTGGTGTTTTCCTGAAGTCAAACAGGTCCACCCACTCCGTTTGGCCCAGAGGGAGAACAGGCCAAGCCACCTTCTGATGGAGAGAGACCACTCTGGGATATCTGGCCTAAGCGACTGAGAGCATCCACCAGATGGTTCGAGGCCCTGCCACATGAATGGCTAGATCTGCCTCCAATCGACTCACGAGGGTCCAGATGCGGAGTGCCTCCTCGCACAGCAGACGGGAGGTGTGCCACGCTTGTTGAGGTAGTACATGGTCATGGAATCTGTCCGGCTCAATTTGAACCATTTGACCCCGAGCTGAGGGAGCAAAGCTGACAAATGCCAGTCTGACTGCTCTGAGCCCAACAGGTTGATGTGGCATCAGGACCTCAGGGGTCCAGAGCCAGTGGTCCCTTTTATCCACCATGTGGGCTCCCCAGCCCATGAGAGAGGCATCAGTCGTAAGGACGACCATCGGCTCGGGGAGGACAAACGGGATCCCTTCCTGTAACCAGTCTGGTGCGGTCCACCATTGGAGATTATCCCACATCTTCAGGATGACAGTTATCAGCTGGTGGAAATGACCAGAGCCGAGTCCACTGGGCTGCCAGTTCATTGAGGCGATGCAACCGGGCCCAATAGGACCACTGAGGTGCATGCCGCCATGTAACCTAGAAGGTAGAAAAGTCCCATAGTAGGCAATTGCTCAAACAGAAATGATTGGGCAAAGGGGGAAAGAACCAATGCCCTGTCCGTCAGAAGCCGAGCTCTGGCTTGACAAGAGTCGAGCTCTGACCCAATGAAGCCCATCACCTGAGAAGACATGAGTTCTGACTTGGCCTCATTGAGCAGGAGGCCAAGTTGGAAGCAGGTGTGGGGGGCCAGATCCCTGGACCTCTCCATCTCCTGTTTGATGGATCCCGCTAGGAGCCAATCGTCAAGGTAAGGATAAATCCTGACCCCACCCGGTGCCTGAGATGGGCCGCCACCACTGCAATGCATTTGGTGAAGACCCATGAGGCCGATGACAGGCCGAACGGCATGGCTTAGAACTCATACAGGGTCCCTTCGACCCTGAAGCGGAGGAACCACTGATAGGATGGACAGATTGAGACATGAAAGAATGCGTCCTGAAGATCCAGTGAACAGAAAGGAAAATTACGTACCTACCGTAATTCTTGATCTTCTTGGACGAGTCTCCACCACTCATTCACACTAGTGGGATTAGCGCCGGAGGCACTAAGACCCATCGGGAGCAAACTTTTTGCTGGAGGGTCGGCGCGAGACACGGCGCCGCGAGACACGGCGCCGCGAGCAGCGGCTCGAGCGGTAATGACCATCTCTGCGACGACCCTCCAACCGCCTCAGTACCTTTTTTACCAAGGAGGTGCAGCGCAACTAACGTAAAGAGTAAACCCAATATTAAAAACGGACACAAGATAGTCCGGATGGACCCGTAAGAAGGGTCAGCAAAGAAGTCCTCACGGCCTAAAGATTTGAGGAGTGAAGACCAACACAGCGGTGAGCTCGGGGATGGAGGTGGTGATAATGAGACCTCAAGAAGATCAAGAATTACGGTAGGCACGTAATTTCCCATCTTCCTGACAAGCCTCCACCACTCATTCACACTCAGTGGGAGAGTACCAAGCTGATAATCCCCCAAAGGGCGTGGCAGGAGAGCCAGAGCTCACGTGTTTCAAGATAGAAGTCAATTAAGGATAGTTCTGTTAACGGAATGTCGCCTAGCATGAACATCCAGTGCATAGTGCTTAACGAAGGTATGCACTGAGCTCCAGGTATGGGCGATGCATATCTGCAATTGGAACATTGCGACTTCCGCCATAGGGATGCCACGGACTACCCTAGTAGAGTGAGTGCATACTTACCTTCTAATTTAATCTTGAGCCATGGAATAGCAATGACGGAGCATGCCACTAACCATGAAGAGATGCATCTAATAGCGACAGGTTGACCCAGCCGGTGTCGCTGAAAGAAACGAACAAGTTGCTGAGTCTTTATGAATATCCTTGGTTCTATCTAAATAGAACCGAAGGCACTCTTAACATCCAAGGAATGAAGAGATCTGCTCCTTCATTTTGAAAATTAGCTAAGTAAGCTGAAGTACCAGAGGTTGGTTTAGATGGAATTTGACACAACCTTGGGAAGAAATTTAGGATGAGTAATGAGAACTACCTTGTGTTTATGGAATACAGCATATTTGAGGGTCCGTAATCAGGGCATGTATCTCAGAGACCCATGTGGCTGAGGTAATGGCCACCAGGAAGGCAGTCTTCCAGGTAAGAAATTTTAGCTCACAGGTAGCTAAGGGTCTCGGAAGGCTTCCGAGTGAGCACGCCCAGCACCAGGTTAATGTCCCAGGCTGCAACTGGACGCTTAACAGGGTCTGGTATGGAGAATCCTTAAGAAATCTCTTCACTATAGGAAACTGAGCCAGAGTTAAGGAAGAAACCTGCCTGGAACGCTGAGATGGCACTAAGGTGAACTTTAACTGTGGAGTACTGAAGACCTAAGTTTGACAGGTCCAAAAGATACTCCAGAACCTTGCCAGGAGGACAGGAAAAGGGATTCCAAGAGGATTTTGTACACCAGAGAGAAAAACGCTTCCATTTGAAGCGACGCTGGGTGGCTGGCTTCCAGCAGCCAGAAGGATGTCTGAGACTCACGAGAGACGCGAACCGATTCACTTTATCTCTTCAGGAGCTAAGCATGAAGGTGAAGTGATTTCAGGTTGGGATGGACCAACGAACCCTGAGAGTCAAAAGACTGATTTGCAAAGGAAGTGGTCTCGAGAGGCTGCCAACATACTGTTCAGTAGAGGAAACCATAGTTGCTGAGGCTGGAAGGAGCAATGAGAATCATCTTGTCCCCGAGACTCGAACTTGAGGAGTACTTCTGGATTAGAGGAAGCGTGGAAAGGCGTGAAGAAAGCGTTTGTCCACCAGCAGCCTGAACGCATCCTGACAGAAAATGCCAGGCCCTGGATTTCTGGAGCAGAAGAGAGGCAGTTTTATGCTGAGTGGGGATGCAAAAGGTCCAGGTCTGGAGTCCCCACTCTTGAACAGGGACCCAGCTATGGTTGGATCGAGAGACCACTGTGAGTGGTCTGCCTCCGCTTCTGCTGCTGTGGATCTGCTAGGTCGCTTTTGTATACCTGGCAGATAAACCGCTTGAATCAGGAGACTTCAGCCCAAGCACCACTCCCACACCCTCATTGCTTCCCGCAAAGGGGTAAGAATGAGCACCGCCTTGTTTGTTGGATGTAATACATCACTGCTTTGTTGTCCGCTTGAAGGAGAATGTTCTGTGACAAAGGACATCCTTCAGAGCTCGGATTGCATAGAGGACCGCCTCCTCATCTCCAGGACATTTATGTGAGATGTGTTTCAACTGAGTCCATACACCTTGAGTGTGGAGGAGAGACAGTGAGCTCCCATCCCATTAGCGGCGCGCCTGTGGTGATGGAGATCTGATGATCCGGGGAGCAAAGGGGAATCCTTCCAGGAGATTGTTTCTGAGACCACCAGGTGAGAGACCTTCAAGGGGCTCCGCTACCTTGATGGGATAAGACTGGGGTGAGAGGTCGGGACCACTGAGTGGAGAGCATCCATTGGGTGGTTCTCATGTGCAGGTCGGGCCAGGGGACAGTGAAGACCGAGGACGCCATGAGACCCAACATGCTTGTATCGAGAGAGCTGTAACCGATTGTTCTCCTGATGTAACGGGCCATTCAAGGATGTCGAGTCTTCTGTCCTCTGAAGGAAAGCTTCGCTGAAGAGGTGTTCAGAAGCCGCCTTATGAAAAGGAGCCTCTGGGAGGGTTGCAGTTGAGATTTTTCAAATTCAGCAGAACTCCCATGGACGGAGAAGACGAGAAGTCGTTGCACAGCTTCCAAAGTCCCTTTGACTGAAGGGCTTGCTAGAAGCCAATCGCCCAGGTAGGGAAACACTGAGTCCGATTTTCCTGGAGATCGCAGCGAGAACTGCACAACACTTTGTAAAAACTCGCTGGGCGCCGAGGATAGCCCAAAGGGCAGGACTTGAACTGATAATGCTGACCCAAAGCTACAAACCTGAGGAACTTATGTGGGTCGGTGGAGGATATGCTGGTAAGCATCCTGCATATCCAGAGAGGCCAGCCAGTCGTTTGATGCAGCAAGGTAACAGGGTACCTAGGGAAATCATCTTGAATTTCTCCTGGGAGGAATTTGTTTAACTTTCTGAGGTCTAGAATGGGGCACATCCCCAGATTTCTTTTGAACCAGAAAGTAATGGGAGTAGAACCCTGTGTTTCGGGAGATGCGGGCACCAGTTCTATTGCCTGTTGTTCAGAAGGCCCTGGATCTCCGCGTGAGGAGGTTCGATTGAGAGGCCGACAACCTGGGTTGTCGTTTGGGGGAGTACACCAAGGGGTTTCAAGAAATTGAGAATAACCTCGCGAATTATCCAAGGACCCATTTGTCCGGGTTATGGACTTCACTGGTTGTAGAAGTACATCAGACCACCTCCCACTGGAGGAGAAAGTTCCACCTGGCAGAGTGGATGGAACTTGGGCCAACGACTATAAGGTAGCGCCGAGCTTAGGCCCCCGCGCTTCTGCTGTGTCTTCTTTGAGGTTGGGCAGGTTGGCTTTTTGCGAAGCTTCCCTGCCTCTGCCCTCGAAAGGACTGATCGACTATGAAACTGACGCTTGTTCACATGCCCCGAGAGGGGCAGGCAGAGGTCTGGCCAACTTAATGGCTGATCTAGTCTTCTGAGTGGCTCTCTAAGGCTTGCTCCTCCTGAGGCCCAAAAAGAAAGGAGCCATCAAAGGCAGCGCCATCACCCGCTGCTGAGCATCATTCGTGAAGCCAGAAGTACGAACCAGGAATGGCTACCGGTACAACCCGTGGCTGTTGAGCGAGAAGCAGTGTCGAAAGCGCCCATGGCGGCTTTGACCTGTTGGTTATTGGACTCAATACTTAATAACGGTCAGAAGAAGCTCTGACTTGGAATCCGAATCTGGAAGAGCTTCCAACCATTCTTTCTTATAGAGTGCCACAGGATATACTCATCACTGAGAAAAATAGCTTTGATAACTGGCAATACGATACTTAGAGGGAGGCAGCAAAGACTCTTACCTAATGTATCAATCTTACGTAGACTCTTTGTTAATAGGTCGAGCTGTAGTAGTTTGAGGAAGAACGACCTTGTCATTCTCTGCCAGGACTACAATAGGATCCGCAGGCTTGGGATGCCAAATGGGACGATCCTTGGAGCTGAATACTCTTATCAATGGATTTAGCCACTGAGGGAATAGAGCAGGATTATTCCATACCATTTGAGACAGCGCTGCTCGGCGAAGGCTGGATCGGAGGAGTCAAACTGGAGGATCTCCAAGCATGAAGATACTGAGTCTTAATATCTTCCCAGGATCGATGTCTGTAGTCTGAGAGAAAGAGTGATCCCAGGTTCTTCAACAGAGACTTAAAGGACAGGTCCTCGACTCACAGGCTCTGTAGCAAAGAAAGATCCTGTTTCCTCCACTTCATCACCCAACCGAAGGTCTGGGCTGGCTCAACATCATCTCCTGATGGTCCAGAAAGGACTGTTTGGACAGGAAAGGAGGAAATTAGAGAGGAGGAAATAGCAGAAAACAAGGAGAGTCCCTTTGGCTGCCGGCGCCGAGACGGCAAAACGGGCTGAAGACTGGCATCGGAGGGCGACGGCGCCTAAGAGGCACGCGTCCCCGCAGCGCTTCTGGCGGGCGGCGCCGGACGCATAACGCTGCGACGTAAGCGCTGCCGACGACGCCGCAAACGGGCGCCTCGAGCAGGTGCCGCGACGACGCCGCCCATTCAACGCTCGACAGCGCGCCGCGAGACTCAAGGCGCCACAGACGGCGCCAGCAAGACCAAGCGCACCGAAACGGCGCCGATAAGCTAACAGACCTGCCAAGGCGCCAGAAAAGCCTCAGGAACCTGGAAAGCTAGAGAAGGAAAACCAGGAGATAAGGGCACTCGTGAGGCCCGCGCCGCAGCCATGTGAGGGGACACTATAAGCACGGAGTCGCTGGCACCGGGAAGGCGCCACGCGACTAGAAGGTCCAACCGCCCTACCTGATCGCCGGAGGGGCCCGAGCCCGAGGCAACCGAGCCAGGCAGAACCAACCTCCGAGCCCACTGCTCCAGTAAGAGCGCCCACTGATGAAACTCGTTTATCTGGAGTCCTACCTATAGGCAGGAGGGACTCGATGTCGAGGACGACGACACCGAAGTTGGCGACTCAAGAAGGAGACCGCAACCAGCAACGGCAATCCCAGCCGACGCCGCAGACATACCAGAGGGCGACCTAGTGATGCCTTCTTTTGACCTGTGGGTCAAGAAGAGCCGAGGCCAAACGGGTGCCGAATGCATCGCTATTTTATGTCATGCGGGGACCGCCCATCCCCCGGCATCGGACTGACCGTTGTCGGAACCCCGCTGAGGAGAAGGAGGCTGACCGATCCAGCCCGCTGACTGAACAGCTTACACATGAAGTCTCCCTACCGTCACCTGACCTGCTCATGGTCGACTCGCCCAGTAGGCCGAGACTTCTTCAAGTAAAATTTAATATTAGAAAAATTTAACGAAAATAGAAAAATTAAGCTTATTACTCACTTGATCGAGATAAAGTTACAAAAAAAAACTGAAAACTGCGCGCTAGTTTGAAGTTTGACTCGACAGGCGAGCGACGCCGCCACTGAAGCGCACTCGACGGGCGGAAAAAAGAACTGAAGGCGGTTGGAGGGTCGTCGCCGAGATGGTCATACCGCGCGAGCTTCTCGCGGGCGCCTCCTCGCACCCTCTCCAGCAAAAGTTTGCTCCCGATGGGTCTTAGTGCCTCCGGCGCTAATCCCACTAGTGTGAATGAGTGGTGGAGACTTATGTCCAGGAAGATCCACATGTTTTGCTCCAAGGATGGAATGATGTGGGACAGATCGACCATCCAAAAGGTGCGTGATTTGAGATATTAATTCAGGTCGTGCAGATCTAGAATGGGGCATCAGCCCCCCATCTGTTTGAGCACCAGGAAGTACCAGCGGACAAAGCCTGGGTCTGCTGGAGGATCCGCCACTGGAGCTACTGCCTCCTTGAGGAGGAGGTGAGCGATGTCATTTCGGAGCCAACTGTGTCTGAGTGGATATTTTTACCTCCTAAGGGACACGGGCTCAGCTTGGAGGCTACTGCTCGAATTCCAGAGGCAGTCCCTGACTGACCACTTCGGAACACACCTGTCGAAGTGACAGACCAGGCGGAAAGGAAGTGACGGAGACAGCCCCCCCATGGGAGGACCCAGAGCTGAGGTGATGGGAAAGGGGTTGACAGCCCCCGCCCCGTAACTGTGCAGGCTTGGAGGAGGAGGCTCCAGGACCTGAACCTCGGCCTCCTTTATGGGCCTGTTGAGGTCCAGGCTTGGGCCGGAGGTGCCAAGTTTGAGCCTGCTGCTGTTGCTGGTGCTGCTGTCCACCCTGAAATGAGGACTGCTGAGCCGCAGGGGAAGAATGCCGAAAAGGCTTCTTCTTTTTCTTCTGCTGTTTCTTGCCTGCAGAACCCTTGGCAGAAGTAGTGTCGAAGGTGGCACTGGACTGCTTAATGTGCTGAAGGTGACCGGCCACTCCTGGGCCGAATAAGTCTGTCTCGAGGAAGGGCACGTCAGTAAGTTTGTGCTGGGTATCCGCCGGAAAAAAAAATTACTCACCTTAGTAATGTTGTTTCTTCTAATGGAGTCTTGCTATATTATAGACATTAGCAGTTTGATCCAGCTCTAGAACTGCCCGGCTGAAATGGTTAAAACCATTCCAAAATAGAATTTTGGCACGAGAGCAGCTCTATCTGTGTCATTTCAAACTTGAACTGTCAGATCTTACGAGCCAAACTCACTAAGGTCTGTGTGAAGCTGTAACCACACTAGCCAAATGGCTACCTAAATAATAACAACCATTGATGGTCCCAACACCCAAGACTCAAGTCAGGGGACCAGAAATACTAACACCATTCTAATAATATGAAAATGGAACATAAGTATAATAAAACACACACACGCTGCATACACATACACCCCAAGTCCCAAAGGGACAAAATGCTAACAGGACATAAGTAGTGCCCACACTAAGTTGCCCGCAGCCCACCAAGTAGAGGTTCTGAGAGGGGCAGGTTGGGGAGGTTCTAATATAGCAAGACTCCATTAGAAGAAACAACATTACTAAGGTGAGTAACTTTTTCTTCAAACAACATGAAGTCTTGCTATATTATAGACATTAGCAGAATACACAGCAGTACCTCCATGGAGGAGGGGCAGAACCTACTTAGGGAAAAGGCTCTGAAGAACAGCTGTGCCAAACCGAGCATCTCTCCTGGCCTGGACATCCAGGGAGTAATGCTTGGTAAAAGTGTGTACCGTTTTCCAAGTAGCAGCCTGGCAAATCTCTAATAAAGGGATATCTCTGGCAGCAGCTAGAGACGCAGCTGTACCCTGTAGAATGAGCCCTCAAACCTGGGGGGCTCTGCCCACTTTCTGATAACAAAATTGGATACAAGAGACAATCCACCTGGCTATTGATCTCTTAGTGGCAGGTTTGCCTTTCCCAACTTCACCATAGGTAAGGAAAAGTTGGAGGATTCAACCTGTGACCTTTGGTACTCCATATAATAACTAAGAGCTCTTTAACATCCAGGTTGTGCAACCTCCTCTCACCCTAAGAGGAGTGATCAGTGAAAAATACTGGAAGGAGATAGATTGATTAAGATGGAAATCTGAAACCACCTTAGGCGAAAAACTTCTTTATTAGTCCTAAGGACTACCTTATCCTTGTGGAAAGAAATAAAGTCAGTTTCCACTGACAAGGCTTGCAATTCATTATGCGTCTGGCAGAAGTGATAGCCACCAGAAAAACAGTTTTCCAGTTAGGTACTTAAGCTCTGCAGAAGACAGAGGTTCAAAGGGGGTTGCATTAACTGGGCAATGCAAACATTAAGGTGCAAGCAGGGCGGTTCCTAAAGGGAGGATTAGTATGGAGTAATCCCTTAAAAAACTTGGAAAACACAGGATGAGAGGAAAGAGGGGATGACTTTCCTGCTGACATAAAAGCAGACACAGCTGCCAAATGAACTCTCAGGGTAGCTGGTCTGAGACCCAAGGAATTAAGATGTACCATGTAATCTAACAAAATGGGCAATTCAGCAGATTCTGGGGAAATATTTCTCCTAGCACACCAAATGGAAAACCTTTTCCATTTAGAACTATAAGTAGCTCTAGTGGAAGGCTTTCTGGAAGCCTTCAGGATCTCAAGAACACACTGAGAGAGGTGTAAATCAGCAACTCTAACTCCTCAAGAGCCAGGCCTTGAGGTTGAGGGATCTGAGGTCGGATACCAAACCCTTCCCTGGGCAAGTCAACAGATTGTAATTCCTGGGAGGCACAGGGAAGATGGACTGTCAGAAACAGAAGGAGTGGGTACCAGGGCTGCCTGGTCCAACCGGGCAATCAGAATCACCCTGCAAGGCTGAGATCTGATTTTGACTAGTACTTTGAATAGAAGAGGAAAGGGGGAAGCATGAGGAACTTCCCTCCCAATCCAGAAGAAGGGCATCCAGGGGAACTGAGCCCAGCACTGGAGGCCTGCAACAGAACAGAGGAAGTTTGTGATTGTCTGGGGCTGCAAAAGATCTATCTGAGGATGCCCCACCTGGCAAAAACTATCCCCAGCACTTGAGGATCCAGGGACCATTCGTGATGGCCCTGGAAATCCTGCTGAGGGCATCCGCTAGGACATTGTCCTTCCCTGGAAGATGAACTGCTATGAGGAAGTGTTCAGGAATAGGCCAGAGACCACAACTTCATTGCCTCGTGCACAAGGTCAAGACCGAGTCCCCCTGTTTGTTGATGTACCACATTGTTGTGGTGTTGTCTGTTCTGACTTGTATCACCTTGTCGTGGACAGATGCAGAAAAAGCTTGAAGAGCTAAAAAGACAGCTCTGAGTTCCAGCAAATTGATGTGGAGCAGAGATTCCTGGGGGGACCAAACTCCCTGAGTGGAAAGGTCGCCCATGTGGGCTCCCCAACCCAGAAGGGAAGCATCTGTAGTAAGAGTCAAGTCGTGAGAAGGGGAAATGAAGGGGACCCCCGCTCTTAAATTGCTCTGATCCTGCCACCACTGGAGAGCTAGGATCAAGGTTCGAGTCACTGGGACCAACTTGGAAAGGGGGTCTCTTCTCTGAGACCAAAAGGTTCTCAAGTGAAACTGAATGTCTCTCATCTGAAATCTGGCTCCCTGCACAACAGCTGTGGATGCAGCCATGTGCCCCAGGAGCTGCAGAAAGTGTCTTGCTGGTCGAGACCTGCAGAGTGAAGGAAGAGGCCAGAGCCACTAAATTCCTTACCCTTTCTGGGAGAAGGCTCTATTGGCTAGCTTTGTGTCCAATTCTGCCCCTATAAAGGTGAGTACCTGGACTGGTTCCAGAACCGACTTTGGTAGGTTTAGCAGAAAACCCAGGGAGGTGAGAAGCTGCTGGGTGACCTGCAGGTGAGATTTTACATGTTCTGAGGACTGGACTACAATGAGCCAGTAGTCTAGATGAAAGGCTTGAATCCTCTGCCTCCATAAGTGGGCCACTGCCACTGCTAGACACTTTGTGAATACCCTTGGAGCAGAGGTAAGGCCCAAGGGCATTGCTCTGAACTGGTAATGACCTGAGGCAGTTCAATCTGAGGTACTTGATGGGATCTTCTGATTAGGACATGGAAATAGGCATCCTTGAGGTCCAGGGAGGCTAGCCAGTCCCTGGCCTTAGGGAAGGTAAAATCATTGCCAGAGTTACCATTTTGAACTTTGGTTTCAGAAGATGCTTGTTCAGATATCTGAGATCTAAAATGGGCCGCCATTCTCCTGTCTTTTTGGGTAAGGAAGCATCTGAATACAGACCCTGCCCTGATGCAGGGAGGAACCTTTCTACTGCTCTGAGAGCTAACAGGGATGAGACCTCTGTTTCCAGAGCAAGGGTCTCTAAGCACTTGTAGGAAAAGTCTGCTTCTCAACTTGGGAAACTTTTGAAGCTGAGAACCAGACCCTGGCTTACTACTTCCAGAACCCACTTGTCTGAGGTTAAAGAAGCCCACTCTGACTGAAGTAAGCCACCCTGCCCCCCACTGGTACAGGAGAATGGGCCCTGGGCACCCCATCAGGGTGCCTGTTTCGTAGAGGAGCTTTAGGCTGGGGGTGGGAGCAGGTCTGCCTGCACCTCGCCTGCCCCTGCCTCTGTAGAAGCCCCTCTGAGCATAGGCAGAGGAGGCCTGAGTCTGGTAGAAGGCCTGTGAAAAGGCCTACCCCTACCCCTGGGGGCATGCCTTTGAGGAGTGGCTTGCCGCTCCTTAGCCTGGGCACTCTTGTAAGTAGTCCTATATTCATCCATCTTCTTCATGTAATTCTCTGTCTGCTGTCCAAACAGAGAATTTCCCATCACAGGAAAATCCATAGCCTTAGTCTGGGTATCCTGTGACAAACTAGTACACCTGAGCCAGGCCAACCTACGAAAAGCTACAGATGTGGCCATGACCCTAGAGGAAACATCATTAACATCCACAGCAGCATGAAACTGAACCTTAGAGGCCTCAATGCCATCAGCAGCCACCTGTTCTAGTTCACTAGCCAGCTGGCCATGGGCCTGCTTGGCTAATTGCATAACAGTATCCCATCTAGATTTCTGATACCTAGCTACATAAGCCATATAATTTGCTTGCCTGAGTCCCAGAGAGGCTGCCATATACTGTTTTTTTTCATGGCATCAATCTTCCTGGAATCCTTGTCAGGAGGATGTGAAGCCAAGGGATATTAGCTTTATCACAGGCAGCAGCCTGAACTACCCTACATGACTGCATTGCTGAGAAAGGAATTCTGTATCAGGGCCTGACAATGTATACCTTCTGTCCATCTTTTTATCTACAGGAGGCACAGAATTAGGAGCTTTTAAAATTTTAATTGTTTGTTTCCTAAAAGACTTATGTAAAGGAATAGACAATCTCTAGACTCTGGAATATCCATCATTTCTACAAAATCAGGCTCCTCTTGCTCATCCACAGCCTCTTCTAAAGGAAGCTGGAGGGTTTCAGCAACTTTTTTATAAAACATAAAACGAGATGGGGACTCAGACAGCATAGGGGGAGATTCTAAAGGTCTGTCTGGGGAGATGTCCGGTTCAATGGGCACACCCAGACCTTCCCAGCCACATTCATACTGTTCATAATCCTCCTTCCCTCCTCTGGTTCATAAAATTCCTCAATATCATAATCCTGAACCACTGGGACGGACGAACCGACCTTTTACCAGATAGTGGTGGTTCGGACGGACCCTGAGACAGTGACTGGACAATTTGTATGGCTTTTGCTATCTCTGCAGCAGTTGGAGAAGGAATTTTGGACTCCAGACCTGCTGATTTTCTTGTTTTCTTTACTGGAATTGGTTCATCAGAACCAGCTTTTCTTTGCCGAGGAAGTCTGGCCCTGGTCAGAGGGCACTCCCTCTAGTTCGGTTGGCACGAACCGGGCAAGCCATCCGGGTCAGCAGACTTTTGCCTCTCGTTCCCTGAGCCTGCCCAATCTTTTTCCAGGGTGGCTGCAGGAAATTCTTACATACCTGGCAGTCTGACTGAGGTGGTCAAACCCAGACAATAAACACATGTGGTGTGTGGGTCAGCCTTGCAAAGACTTCCCCACAAACATCACAGTGTTGAAACCAGTGGGCCGGTTTTCTTTTGGGTTTCTCAGACATAATGCCAGCCTAACCAAAAACTTGCCCTTTTAGCGGCAGTACTTAGGCAAAGACACCCTTATCGGTTCCTATGATGTCACGGGTATTGGAAAAAACGTAATAAATCCGTTTTTTTTAGAACCGATAAGAACCGGGAACCGCACTCTAAAATAGTAACTTTTAGTTTTAAATGAGTTTTAAACCCACTGATCGGTTCAAAACCGAACCGATAACTTACAAGTTCCACACAGACAAAACCTTCATTTACTTACGGTTACCACAGATAGAGCTTGAACCGAACGGTTTTGCGGTTAAAATAAAACTATTCTCGGTTAAATCCAACCGAGAAAACACTTTTTAAACCGAGAAATGAACCAAGCAGAAGGAGAAATCTCGGAGCGACTGTTCACTGAGGCGGAGTAAAGAATCTGATAGTTCAAGTTTGAAATGACACAGATAGAGCTGCTCTCGTGCCAAAATTCTATTTTGGAATGGTTTTAACCATTTCACTCCGGGGCAGTTCTAGAGCTGGATCAAACTGCTAATGTCTATAATATAGCAAGACTTTATGTTGTTTGAAAGGAGGAGAGCCTCAGCCAAGCCCTGCGATGAGAGGCAACTGCAGTAGCCATCGAGCGGGCACAAGAATCCCCAATGTCCATGGCTGTCTGAAGCTGCTGTCTGGCAACAGCTCGGCCATGATCCCGGACCTGCTTGAACGTGGTCTGCATGTCCGTGGGGAGATACGAGAGGACTTTATCCAGCGACACTAAAAGGGCGTGAGAGAAGTGTGCCATGATGACGGCCAAACTTGTCTGACGAAGGGCCAAGGAGGAAGCCGCATAGACCTTCCTGGCTGAATGGTCCAAAAGCTTGGACTCTTTATCAGGAGGTCAGTCAGTGTCGGCAGAACTGTTATATGCCTGAACACAGAGGAGGTCAACAGGCTCTCAGCCAAAGGGTGCTCTATGAACCCCACAAGGGACCCCACATGGGCACCGCATACTTACTTGGTCATGTGGGCAAAGACTGGACAAAGAGGCAGGGGCACTGCCAAAGTTCTAGGACCAGGCCGACAATAGCCTCAGCCCAGGAAGACCTCTGTCTGGGTATCCCCACTCTTAAGGATGTCCGTAGAGGTATTCCACCTTTTCTGGATTGGCCCAAGGGTAGCCATCCCTGTGGATTCAGAAATGAGGGCAAAGAATCCCTTGAAAAGGCAAGGTACTTCCTCTGTCTCTCTCAAGCCAGCAGTTGCTTCATCTTCACCTGGATGAGAATGCAAGCCGGTGATGTCCAAATCCGAAATCCGGGTACAAGGCTGGACCACCCAGGTCACCTTGACTTCGCCAAGGGCGGTCCAGGGTGACCATGACCAATAAACACCGGGGAAGCCCGGTGTCTGGTCTATTCCTTGGAAAAAATCCCCTCCCACAGGCTGTTTGGGCAGTGGTTCCATCACAATCGTTGGAGAGACCGTTTTGAGATGAACTGGTGACTTTGCCGGCTCCGCGAGCTGAGGAACCTATTTAATCAACTCCGAAGGAGTCTGCTTTGGCCTAGGAGGCGAAAGCCAGGTAATGGTCGGTTTGGAAGCGCTGAGTTGGTTTGTGCCCAGTCAAAATTAGCTGTTGCCACATGAGGTCCTCGTAGCACCGGAGTTTCCGCCGGAGCCTCTCCTCATCCGAGGAGGACGAGGACAACCAATACATCGCGCCTCTTTTAGGCGTTTATAGCTCTTCCTCGGCCTGTCAGTTGAGGAGTCCAAGACCTCGTCCCGAGATTGGAGCTGGGCAGACTCGTCGCTCGGAGACACTGGTGGGACCGGAGATTTCCCGGGATCAGGGACCACTTCTTCGATGGAAGTCCCAGCAGGGTGGATCTCAGGATCTGGAAAGACCAAGATAGGGGTTCGCTTGAGGGAATCATCAACAACAGATCGATCGGATCAGTCACGATTTCAACATCGATCGATAATTCGGTCGACTGACCAGAGGACAAAGCCAAAAAACCAGCAAACAAAGAAGCAATCTCGACCGAGGTAGAGACCACATGTTCTTGGGATCGAGATCTCTCATGCTCCCAAGAACGTCTCCATCAAGACAAAGACAATCCCTGACCCTTCTCCTGCTTACAGGATTGAGAGAAGTGTGAGCCCGAAGGCGCCTCTCCTTTGGTCGGGAGAGACTGGCACGAATCTCTGAAGAAACCCGAGAAGGTGCAGCCCAGGTTGAGTGGAACAAAGAAGCTCCGAGAAGTGTCTGAAGCATGAGCCACTTCCTCCTCGAACGCTTGCATGCGTTCTAATTGCTCGGCTGATCCCACAGCCGTAGAAACCGCCCATCGAGCCTCCTGTAATTTCACAGAAGATTCCTCTTCTCCGGCCTCCTAGCTTCAGGCATACGAGGCAGTGAAATAAGGCAGCTGGGATGAAGGCAAGACACACATCGCATTTCGAGGTGTCATGGGCGACACAGAGGCAATAGACACACAGGGTGTGGGGATCGGTGCACAAAATTTTCTGGCCGCAAGGGCACCGACGAATCGGGGAAGACTTGTCTTCATGATCAAGGCAGTAAACTTGAATCGCGACACCAACAATGTGAATTTTCTGAATAACGCAGAGGTTTGAAAGCCAAGGCCTGCAAAATGCGTGAGCATGAAGAAGGCAACACCAATCTTCCATTGGAAAGGAATATCTGGCGTCATGGGGCGTAGCCGAGGTATATACCACCCGCGTGGATGGGAGAACCAGCTTGAAGACTTCTGGTCCATCTTAAAGTGGAAGGGGACATGCCAAAGAGTGTGAAGGAGCAACATATCCACGCTCCTAAAAAATCCCTTTTTATAGAATTGTTCTGTGTGTATTAGACCTAGAGCTATCAATCTCCTAAAGCTCCTATTTGTTTGTGCTGGGGGAAAGTTCAGATGAAGCACTGGGACTCCCAACCAGATTGATCCCAATCTATTTTCTGAAAGTTTCAAAAAGGATCTCCAACTTCTTAGAAGTTCACCCGTGAATGCAGAACATCCAGCTCCTGTTATTTTTCGGTCAGGTTGGAGTTCGAGTTCTGCACTCAGAGGGATCCCTGTCACTGAGTTTTCAACTCCCACCCAGCCTGAGGGTGCCAGGTTCGCGGACAGCCATTCTATCATATACATTAGTGTAGCTGCCAGGGAGTAATGATAAAGATCTGGGAGCGCAAGTTCTCCTCTATCTTTCGGCAGCTGCAATTTTTTGATGGCTATTTGAAGTCTATCTCCTCCCCATATGTATTTGGTGAGCCATTTTCTGCCACCAATTTAGCACTCTCTTTGAGAGAGGGAGCTGTATGTTATTTATAAGATATAGTAGTCGTGGGAGGATTACCATCTGTATAGATTGCACTTTAGATATTATGGGAAGAGGTAGGGGCATCCACGCCTTGAGTTAATCTTGCGTCTGGTTATATAATGTCTCATAATTAAGTTTATGTAGCTGATCTAAATTTATAGGTATGCCCTAGGCAGGTAATATGAGACTATCCCAGCGGTATGAGAATTTTTCTCGAGTTGTTTGTGGTATATCTTGTTGGATTATTAAGGCCTTGGATTTATCTGGGTTTATTTTATATCCTGCAAGCTTTTCTATCTGGTTTAGGTGGTCCTGCAGCGCCAAAGGGGAGCTCTCTGGTTGTGTAATATATAACAATAAATCATCAGCATAATATGCCATTTCATGCTGAATCTCAGAGACTCCATACCCTTGAATGCTATCCTCTTGTCTTATAAGTTGTGCTATATGTTCTTCATATAGTGCAAATAAATAAAGGGACAGGGGGCATCCTTGCCTGGTTCCTCTTTGAAGGGGGACAGTGAACTATTTATTTTTACCCGTGCTTCAGGAGAGGCATAAAGGCCTTTGATGTTTTCTATAAATTCTAAGGGGAAATCAAATTTGAATAGAACAAACTGTAAGAACTGCCATGAAACTCGATCAAAAGCCTTTTGGGCACCTAAACTTAAAATCAATGAGGGGGAGTGGTGAGTATGGGCGTTTTCAATTATGTATATCACTGTAATTGTTGATGTTCCAAAATACCTTCACCATTTATTCACACTTATGGTCCTGTGCCGGAGGCACTAGGGCACCACGGGAACAATGTCTTTCACAGCCTACAGCATAACGGACCAACGCTGGTGCTGGGGCAACCACCCACAAGGCAGACATAATGACATGGTGCTCGCTGACTGGCCAGAAACTGATACCAGACCATTACCTTCCTCAGTTCTGTCTGCCAGGAGAGAAACTAGTGAAAAAGAAAAAAGACACAGAGAGAGAGAGAGACTGAAGGCTCCTAGACCAAAGCAATAGGAAAATGATATAAAATCATAAAAGCAATAAAACCCAACTGCCACCTGAGAATAAAACTAAGTAATAGACCTAGGTGGCACTGGGGTGGCAGGTAAAAGGAGCGAGACTACAAGTCACCTGGACAGGAATGTGGAGATGGACAGTAGCCCTGACACAGAGCTCTGGCTAAGTTGGCGCTACTACCTTAACAGCCCAAATCCGGAGACCATCCTTCTTCAGCATTGCAAAAGATGCTGGGAGGGTCCATTATTCAGTCAGCACTGTCTCGATTACGATACCGGCCTCTGTACCAGGAACCAAGGCAGAGCAGGGTGCCAACACCAAGATGTTCACCAATGTAGACCCAGCGATTGCTCGCTCACCACTGCGGGCATCTGCAGCCTGAGGGGCCATGGACTGAGGGGTGCCCAGTCATCCCACCCGAGACCAACTGTCCACCAGAACCTCCCTCTGGTCTTCCCAGTATGTACAGTACTATGAAAAGCAGAGCCCAGAGACCTTTCCTAGGGCATCAATGATGCAATGTCTTACTCTGAGGGTGGGCAGATCATGGCCCCACATTACTGCATAGAGTGTGTGGTAATCCACTTAGAAGCAGGCGTCACACCTGTCCATATGGTCAGCACTAAAGCAGGCTGAACATTTGCTATGTTGGTCCTGAACAGGAGCACCAATGCAAGGGGGGGCAGCCGTGTTGCTTTTTTCTTCTGCTCGCAGGAGGCCTTCCTCCACTTCAGCTCCTCAGAACTGGGCACGGTGCCTCAGACAAAAAAATAAAAAGGACAGAAAAGAAGTTCAATACTGCACTAAACGCTAAAAATAATAAAGACTCTACCAAGAGGGATCAGAGCAGAGTCAAGGGTACAGCATCGAACTAGCGGCAGAGAACTGAGGAAGGAGTTCTGACAGTCACGATGAGGCTAAACCTTCTCACGATGTGCATTCAACAGCAGGAAAAACAGAACCAGAAAAGTGGGGGCTGGCGTCAGATACTGACAAGCGCAAGAGCATGTCATTACATCTGCCTCGTGGGTGCAGCCAGCACCAATGCCAGTCCTCTAGGCTGTAGGCTGTGAAAGACTTGGTCCCACGAGGTCCTAGTGCCTCCGGCACAGACACATAAGTGGAAATAAATGGTGAAAATTGATTCTTAGAAGAATCACTGGTTCACTGTTACGCCACTAAATAGTTCTACTATATAAAGTCATACAACCCCACATAAGAAAAACAGTATGTCTGTAAATGGGTGTGGTTTTCTGCACTCATGTTATCTTAAATATCTGTGTAACTGTGTATTTGATTACGAAATGCTCTTATGCAGGACAACCCTGAAACTGGGCTTGTACTCAGCGATGTAAACCTACTAAAACAAATAGTTCATACAAACAGTATTTGAAGAAAAAAGGGTATTCATTTGGTAGGAGTCTCAGCTCAGCTTTGTAATCCCATGCCTTGCTGATGATGCTGGTGTGGCCACACTGCCACCTGCTGATGAGTCTCATCATAACGCCAAGTCTCCTGTCTGAATAGACTGAGACTTAACATTCAAGGTTTATTTGCCAGACTTGTACGGTTTGGTTGTTCCTGAAAATTTTAACTTTCTGGGGCAGAAAAATTACTGCCCAGAACCTTTAGCAGGGGTCCAGATAATTTTATGACTGGGAAGTATTTACTGCAAGCTTTCTTCAGCCTGGTAGCAATGACTATTTTTATTTCCTGTAACTGTATCAGTATGCCTGTATCGTATTGTTGTTCCCCTCCCCTCCCCAGGTCAGAGCTGGACTCTGCATACTTACCTGGTAATACACCTTGTACAAATAAAATAAATCGCCTTCTAAATGGTAGTAATGCCTTCCACAAACCAGTCTCAAACCTGAAACCCTTCCCTTGCCTCTAGAACAAGTCTCAAACCCACTGAGTTCCTACAGCCACTCACCCTATTGGATCGAGCCTTCGTTACAGTGAATCCTCTAATTTCAGCAGAGTACAGTGCATAACACAGGCCAAGCAGACAAAATGAGAGAGCTTACAGCTCCCACCCACAAATTGTTGCTTTCTTTTATGTCTAACCTTATCTCATCAGCTTTAGCCTGGAGAAGAGGAAATGTGTTCAGTAGGGTCCAAGCCTGACCATAATTTGGCAAACAATGCTTATTTCTGAAAACGCAGGCACAAAGTAAACACCTATTGTTTATTTTAAATACTCTTAAGATATATCTATCCCAAAGACAGACAATCAGAGCAATTATATCCTGGTCACTCCAGGCCTGGAAATTAACCTGGGTCGTGCTGGGAAGAGGGGGAGGTTCAAGCATCCCAGCTATGTGAGTGCCATCTAACTGCATGTGGCACTGCATGCAGAGTGGCAGGGGACAGGGAACGTCCACTGATTCCACACATCACACACTGGTGTAGCGCATCAAGGAACCCTCGCCACAGACATACCAATACCCAGGCCCACTGGTGAAGTCAGGCTACTCCTGGGAAACGTTCTACCTACTCACTGGAACACTGGATTCAGACATAATGAGGTTTAGGTCGCCCCGATGACTGTCACTGGAGACAAGCCATGGGGGAGTTGAGGCGTAGACAGGATAATGACAACAGATACTGTATGTAGATAAACAGATACATAGCGAAAGAGATAAATAGCGACAGATAGATAAATAGATAGTCTGTAGATAGACATTAGATAGATAGATAGATAGATATAGAGAGAGATAGACAGACAGAGTAAATACCACAAATGGGGCACACAAAAAGCTGGGTGTATTGCAAGAGGGATCTCCTGCCCTTGTGTAGGTCATTGGTCAGGCCTCAACTGGAGTACTGCGTGCAGTACTGGCGCCCATTCCTGAAGGACATCAGATTGTTGGAGGGGGTGCTGCAAAGAGCTACAAAGATGATCCAGGGATTGGAGAGCAAGCCCTAGGAGGAGAGGCTAGGAGAGCTGAATATCTATTCACTGGAGGAGAGGAGGGTCAGGGGGATATGATCGAGACCTTTAAGTATCTCAAGGGGATAAACAAGACCAACACAGAAGGGATTTTTCAGATGAGAAAGGGGAGGGACACGAGAGGGCATGGACTGAGACTGGAGGGGGGAAGATTCAAAAGAGAGATGAGAAGACTTTTTTTCATGGAAAGAGTGGTGTACAAACAGAACACCTTACCAGGCGAGATAGCGTCCCGTAGATGGTGGGCAGTTTCAAGAGGAGTTGGGACAGGGAAGGGGGCGGGAAGAGTAGCTGCGAGATGAGAGGCTAGCTGCACACTCGAGCAGACTCAATAGACCATGAGGCCTGTTTCTGCTGCCAATTTTGTATGTTCGTACACCACGCAACAGAAAACGGCCACTCTGACTCAAAATACAGTGAAAAACAAACGGACTTCATTAAAGTGCCATAGACAAAATCAATTTATGTTTCTCACTGTATTCTGGTTGGAGTGGCCATTTTCTACTGCGGTGGTGTGTGCCCTAGTTGCGGTATTTATAGTAGTTTTCATTTTTATCGTGCGCACCACTTGCCATGTGTGGACTTTCATGTGTTAGAAAGGAAGGAGGCTGTCTGCAGACAAACTGTATAAACAGGTTACTCACCTGTAACAGTAGTTCTAAGAATGGTATATGTTCTTCATCACACTATTTGGCATGTCCCTTTCCTTTAACACTCACAGAAGGTATCAAGCTGGCTCCTCCACCCACGGGTGGAATATCCTCGCTCCCCCATGCGCATGAATCTTAGCCGCTGGAAGCCAGGCGTTGTGTTCGCAGCCAGGAGGTCAGGTGAGTTCGTGTGAATAAACAACATATACCACTGCTAGAACTACTATTACAGGTGAGTAACCTGTTTTTCTAGCATCGTGGATATGTTGTTCATCCATACTATTTGGCGGACTCCTAGCAGTTCTCCAGGAGGAAGGAGGCAAGGTGCACAACCCCACAGAATACTTACTTGGGGAAAAAGAGATTGAAGAACTAAGGCCACAAAACCAGCATCCCGGCGTGACTCAAGGTCGATGTGATAATGGGTAATGAAGGTGTTTGCTGACTTCCAGGTAGCAGCCCGACAGATTTCCTGGACAGGGATGTCCCTGGAAGAAGCCACCGATGCAGCAGTATCGTGGTACAATGAGCTCTTATCCTCTGGGAGGCTTCATGCCCGACAACTCCGTGGCCTGACCTATGCAGGATATTACCCACCTTGCAATAGCTTTTTGCTGCAGGTCTCCCAAAAGTGGCTTCAGCGTGAAGTGACAAACAGCTGGCAAACCTCTCCCCGAAATTCCACCGTCCTCTCCTTATATATTCAGACTCCAAGGTGTAATGAGGGTACTATACTGACAGACTTAACACCTGGTTAAGGCGAAACTCTGACACCACCTTCAGAAGGAATTTCGGGTGTGGGCGCAGAACAAGCTTGTCCCTGTGGAAGACCAGATAAGAGGAGTCCACCGAGAGCTCCTGGAGCTCCCCTGTCCTTCTGGCAGACGTGATAGCCACCAGAAAGGCCATCTTCCACGACAAGTGTGACAAGGCACACTTGAGCATTGGTTCGAATGGCTTGCCCATGAGCTTTCCCAATACCAGGAGTAGATCCCATGGAGGTGGAAGTTCACGCACCGGAGGGGATATGAGAACCAGACTGTTGAAAAAGCGCCCCACCATTGTCTCCTGCACCAACATCAGCTGACCAGCCTATGCCCGGTAAGCAGAGGTGGCTGCCAGGTGCACCCTAAGGGTCGATGACCGAAGACCCCCTTTGAACAAAGACCAAAGGTAGTCAAGAATGTTAGCCACTGGACAGGACAGAGGGTCCAGGACCTTGCCCTGACACCAAATGGAAAACCTTTTCCATTTGAAGGCATAACATTTCATGGTCAATTCCTTTCTGGATGCCTCCACCACAGTGAGGACACCCTCGGAAAGACTCACAGCCTGGAACTCGAGCTGCTCAGG
The DNA here is from genome assembly GCA_016271365.2 of Neoceratodus forsteri. Classification (NCBI taxonomy): domain Eukaryota; kingdom Metazoa; phylum Chordata; order Ceratodontiformes; family Ceratodontidae; genus Neoceratodus; species Neoceratodus forsteri. The sequence continues at coordinate 125,923,557 of JADMNL010000028.1, read as the reverse complement.
AACCATGCTGCAAAGTGCAGGGATTGAAGGTCCGGATGGTATATCCTCCCCTGATTGAGAGAAATCAGTTCCGGGCGTCCTAGAAGCCGCTCCGGAGGCCTGCAGCTGAGGCTGAGGAGATTTGGATACCAGAACTGGCGCGGCCAGTCTGGGGCAACCAGAATTACCTTCGCCTTGCCCCTCCTCACCTTGAGAAGCACCTTGTGGATTAAGGGAAATGGAGGGAAGGTGTAGAAGAGTCCTTGGGTCCACAGCTTCAAGAAGGCATCCCCTTGCAGCGAGCCCTGCTGGGGGGGGGGCGGGTGTGAAACAGCCTCAGCTTGGTGTTTTCCCTGGAGGCAAACAGGTCCACCATCGGTTTGGCCCAGTGGGAGAACAGGCTGTAAGCTACCTCTGGATGGAGAGACCACTCATGGGATGTTTAACCTAAGCGGCTGAGAGCAGCCGCCAGATGGTTTGAGACTCCTGCCACATGAATGGCTAGGAGATCTGCCTCCAGACGGTAAACGAGGGTCCAGATGCGGAGTACGTCCCTGCAAAGCAGACGGGAATACGTGCTGCCCTGTTTGTTGAGGTAATACATAGTCGTGGTATTGTCCGTCTGGACTTGAACCACTTGACTCTGGAGCTGAGGAGCGAAAGCTGACAGCGCCAGTCTGACTGCTCTGAGCTCCAACAGGTTGATGTGGTATCGGGACTCCTCAGGGGTCCAGAACCCATGGGCCCTTTGTCCCCATGTGGGTACCCCAGCACATGAGACAGGCATCGGTCATGAGACGGGCCGTCGGCTCAGGTGGACAAACGGGATCCCTTCCTGCAACCGGTCTGGGGTGGTCCACCATTGAAGAGTGTCCCAAATCTTCTGGGTTACAGTGATCAGCTGGTGAAAATGACCATGGCGCTAAGTCAACTAGGCAGCCAGCTCACACTGAAGAGGGCGCATGTGCCACCGGGCCCAATGGACCACTGAGGTGGACGCCGCTATGTAACCCAGAAGGCACAGAAAGTCCCAGGCAGGGTGCAATTGCCCAACCAAAAATGATTGGGCAAAGGAGGAAAGAACCTCCATCCTGTCCGCCGGGGGCCAAGCTCTAGCTTGATGAGAGTAGAGCTCTACCCCAATGAAGCACATCGCCTGGGAAGGTACAAGTTCTGACTTAGTCTTGTTGATCGGGAGGCCGCGTTGGGAGCAGGTCTGGAGGGCCAGGTCCCTGCTCCTCTCCACCTCCTGCTGGGTGGGACCTGCTAAGAGCCAATCGTCGAGGTAGGGGTAAATTCTGATCCTCCAATGCCGGAGATCGGCTGCCACCACTGCAATGCATTTGGAGAAGACCTGTGGGGATGATGACAGGCCGAATGGCATGGCTCGGAACTCGTATACAGTCCCTTCGGCTCTGAAGTGGAGGAACCACCAATGAGACGGATGGATTGGGACATGAAAGAACGCACCCTGTAGATCCAGTGAACAGAACCACATGTTTCGCTCCAAGGATGGTATGATCTGGGACACAGTGACCATCCAAAGGTGCGTGACCTCGCGATACTGATTCAGGTCATGCAGATCTAGAATGGGTGCCAGCCCGTCCCACTTGGACACCAGGAAGTACCTGGAGACAAAGCCAGGGTCTACTGGAGAATCTGACACCAGAGCTACTGCCTCCATGCGGAGGAGCTGAGCGATGTCGTCTCAGAGAGTCGACTGAGTAAGGGCGGATACTCTTTCCTCCCATGGGGCACAGGCTCGGCTTGGAGGGTATTGCTCAAATTCCAGAGGCAGACCCTGACCGACCACCTCCAAGACCCACCTGTCCATGGTGAAAAGGAAGTGGCAGAGCCAGCTCCCCATGGGAGGACCCAGAACTGGCGTGACTGGAGAAGGGGAGGCAGCCCCTGCCCCGTCACTGAGCAGGCTTGGAGGAGGAGGATCCAGGACCTGAAACTCGGCCTCCTTTATGGGCCAGGGAGGGCCTGGGCTTGGGCAGGTGGGCCAAGTTTGAGCCTGTTGCTGCTGCTCTCCTTGAAAGGAGGATTGCTGTGCCACAGGGGAAGAGTGCCGAAAGGCCTTCTCCTTCTTCTTCCGCTGTTTCTTGCCCAAAGAATCCTTAGCAGAAGTAGCGTCCAAGGTGGCACTGGACTGCTCAATACACTGAAGGTGACCAGTCACACCTGGGCTGAAAAGGTCGGTGCCCAGGAAAGGCACATCAGCTAATTTGTGCTGAGTATCTGCCTGAAAAGAGGAGAGTCTCAGCCAAGCCCTGCAACAAGAGGCAACTGCCGCTGCCATCAAGCGGGCACAAGAATCCCCAATGTCCAGGGCTGTCTGAAGCTGCTGCTAGGCAACAGCCGGCCCTGATCCGGACCTGCTTGACCGTGGGTCTGCATGTCTCGAGGAGGTGTGGGATGACTTCATCCAAGACCCCAGGGCATGGCAGGGGATTCTGCCATGATGATGGCCGAACTTGCCTGACGAAGGCCTAAAGATGAGGCTGCACAGATCTTTCGAGCCGAATGATTCAAGAGTTTTGATTCTTTTTTGGGAGGTCGGTCAGTGTTGGCAGAACTACCAGTATGCCTGAACACAGAGGTGGTCATCAGACTCTCAGCTGAAGGGTGCTCTGTGAACCCCGCAAGGGACCCCATGGGGACCACATACCTGCGGGCCATGCAGGCAGACGGAGCTGGACAGGTGGCAGAGCACTGAAAAGTTCTAAGGCCGAGCCAACTATGACCTCGGCCACAGGAAAGGCCTCCGTCGGGGGTATTCCCTCTTGAGGATGTCCGTAGAGGGTACTTGCCTTTCTGGATGGGTTCCAGGGTATCCCTGTAGACTCATAGATGAGGCGAAGAATGCCCTGAAAGGTTGAAGGACCTTCCTCAGTCTCTAACCTACCGGCTGATTCATCATCCCAGGATGAGAATGTAGACGGTCTCATCTGAATCTGGATACAATGGTCAACTGCCCAGGTCACCTTGACCCGCCAGCGCTCCGAGATGACAGTGACCGAAAGACACAGGGAAGCCCGGTGTCTGGCCTATCTTCCGTAGAAGGAGCCCCTCCCACAGGCTGCTTGGGTGGTGGTTCCACCACCATCAGTGGACAGACCTGTTTGGGCCAAACTGGAGGTTTCACTGGCTCTGCGGGCAGGGGAACAGACTTAATCGGCGCCGAAGGAGTCGGCTTTGGCCTGGGAGGCAAAAGCCAAGTAATGGCCGGGGTGGGAGCCGAAGTCGGCTTGTGCCCAGTCAAAATCAGCTGTTGCCAAATGAGGTCCCCGTAGCATCGAAGGAGTTTCCACCGGAGCCTCTCCTCATCTGAGGAGGATGAGGACTGCCGATGGCATCGCCTCTCTTTAGAGCGCTTGTGGCTCTTCCTTGGCCTTTCGGTTGAGGGGGGTGCTGGACCTCGATCGAGATCGGACAGGCCAAATCGGTCGCTGGGGAGACATCGGCAGGACCAGTGATTTCCCAGGGTCAGGGACCACTTCCTCAACAGGATTCCATAGGCTGGGTCTCCTCGCTTGGGGAAATGAAAGGACCAAAGTCCGATTGAGAGAATCAATCGACCGGAGTCAGCGATAATGGGTCAATGATTATTTCAACCTCGTCGAGTGATACTTCGGTTGACTGGCCAGACTGCAAAGCCGAGAAGCCAGCGGCCGAAGAAGCAATTTCGACAGAAGTCGAGACTGCTGGTTCCTGGGACCAAGATCTGTCCCGATCCCAAGAACGTCTTCCCAGAGACGAAGACGATCCTAGGTCCTTTTCCCGCTTACGGGACCGAGAGGTGCGTGCCCGCAGGACCCTCCCCCTTAGTCAGGAGAGACTGGCACAACTCTCGGAAAGAACCTGAGAAGGTGGAGCCAGGTTCAGTGGAACAAAGAAGCTCCAAGAGGAGAATTCCCCGGCACGAGCTGCTTCCTCCTCGAAGGCTTGCATGTGTTCCAATTGCTCAGCGGATCCCGAGGCCGCAGAAACTGACCACCAAGCCTCCTTTGATTTCTCCGCAGGGTTCTGTTTTTCTGTCCTCCCCAACTTCAGGCATGCGAGACAGTCGTCGAGGACATTAGGGTGAAATGGAAGACAAAAATCACACTTCGAGCTGTCATGGTCAACACCCAGGAAATAGACGCACACGGTGTGGGGTTTGGTGCGTGACATTTTCTGGCTGCACAAACACCGGCAAAATCGAGGAAGACTATGTTCCATAATCGAAGAGTAAGTAGTCACAATCACTAATGCGAACTAGATTGAAGCCAGGGCCTACAAGGAGGCAACCTGAATCTTCCAGGGGAAAGGAAGATCTGGCATCATGGGGCAGCGCTGAAGGTTATACCACCCGGGTGAGTGGGAGAAGCCAGCTTGAAGACTTCCGGCGATCCTTAAAGGGGAATGGGACATTCCAAAGAGTGTGGATGAACAACATATCCACGATCCTAGAACATCCATTACCCTCACCCGGGCCATCTCGGTGCTGTTTTGGGGCCAGGATTGACAGATGTCATTATTCTCCAGGTGTTTCACAACCACCTAAAAAGGTAGGTTAAAGACCGGCCCATAATTCACGAGAACAACCAGATTTAACTATGCCTCTTCCAGGTGCGGCATAACCCTTATTTCATTCAAGGCTGATGGGAGAGGACCCTCCTTCAGAGTAGTATTAACAATCTCAATAAATACAGGAACCAATACCTCACCCGTGGCCTTCATCAGGTATGATGGAGCTGAGTCCAAGACATAGGCACTGGAACACAAGACAACATCCGACAAATCTACTCACAATCAGATGGGGCAAAAAGAACAGGTTACTCACCTGTAACAGTAGTTCTAGGAGTAGTATGTATTGTTCATCCACACTTACTGGCATGACCCTTTCTCTTTAAGAATCGCCGGAAGTCTTCAAGCTGGCTCCTCCCACCCGCCCGGGTGGTATATGTCACACTTGGACACCTGGTTCTGATCCCTGTATCATTTTGTTTTGTAAATATAAAAAAATGTATGATGGACTGTGTCAAGAGAAAATGCTGTCTTGCTGGAACTGACACATCAAACCCCCACCAGGGATAAGTTCAAAGGACAGGACATAGCTTAAAACTGCAGCTATCTGGAATGTAATTACTTTGTTAAATTTGCTTTGAAGCCAGGAACTAAAATATCCATTTTATAATGCCCTCAGGGAGATCCTCTGATTTGCACTGGGTGTCAGGAGAAAAGGGACACAGGCCAGTGTTATGGGCATCCTCCCAAGAAGCCAGCTCATTTCATCAAAGAGACCTTTGATGTCTGGGTATACCAGGTCCCAGACTAAATTAAGGAGTCCAGTATACATTTGCTTGAATCTCCAGTGAATGACATAAAAGAGACTTTTGATGTCTGGGGAAAAGCAGAGCACAGACCGGTTTGGAGCAATCACATAAAAAGAGGCGATTCATTTAGGTCAGCGATTATTTTTTAAAATATCTTAGTAGGACCTCCTGTGTTATAAAATATAAATTTTAATACACCAAGGCAGACTTAGGTGACCTCCGAGAGAAGACCGGCTCAAGACTGTTTTTGAACTACTGAGCAGACCTGGAACAGAACATACACATTCATATTACTGACTGAGAGAGGAGGAACATCAAAGCACTGAAAGATTAAGAAGTAAGGGGACCTTAGATAAAACCAGTCTGAGTGTTATTATTTGTAGGACTCTGCACTTTTAAACCTGTTTGTTTTAAGGCTCTATGTGTTGGGATATCTTCTTCTGTATTTTAATGTTTTCCTATTTTATCTATTTTAAACCAAAGATATATATTTTAAAAACGGAAACTACCTGGTGTGCCTTGGAATTTCTTTTTATACAAGTGAAGCTTTGAAGGTTATAGTTGACACTGTGTACGAGCTTACTGTGATACCAAACTGGGAAACAGATACGAGTTTTCTAAGGTTTTGCATAGAGTTCTAAAGGTTCATTTTGCAATACCTGATTAGGTGTCCTTAGGCAAAGATATCTGGTTCCCCGAAGACAGAATTATCTGAGCCTGATAAATGAGTACGCTAACAAGAGGTTATCAGTTTGAATCCCTCCAGAACTTGAGACTAAGGTGACTCGAACCCAAAAAACAGACAAGAGGGTTATCTTGTACTGTACACTGTCCACAATTCTAATGCTCAGAGGTTGGCACTTTGGGAGTAGAGGGCTGACCTGCTGAGTGAATCTGTGACAGTATATACCTCGATTCCGCCCCATGACACCAGATCTTAGCCTGCTGGAAGCCAGTGTTGTGTCTCCGCAGCTGGGGAGGTTAGGTGATCTGATATGGATGAAAACATATACCACTCCTAGAACTACTGTTACAGGTGAGTAACCTGTTCTTCTAGGATCATGGATATGTTGTTCATCCACACTTAGTGGCAGAATCCTAGCAGTTCTCTGGGAGGAGGAAGGCAAGGCGTACACCCCCTACTTAAGGAACACAGACTGGAGAACTGAGGCCCCAAAACCAGCATCCCGGCGTGACTCAAGGTCAGTGAGGAAGTGGATAATGAAGGTGTTTGCTGGCTTCCAGGTAGCAACCCAACAGATTTCCTGGATAGGGATGTCCCTGGAAGCAGCCACCGATGCAGTAGTATGGCAGGTAGAATGAGCACTTATCCCTCTGGGAGGCTCCTTGCCCGCCAACTAATACCACAGACCTATGCATGATGTAACCCATCTTGCAACAGTCTGTTTCACTGCAGGTCTGCCAGAAGCGGCTTCAGCATAGGTGACAAACAGCTGGCGAACCGCTCCACGAATTTCCACCGTTCTCTCCTTATAATAAGAGAGAGTACATCTCAGGTCCAGAGTATTTAACCTGTACTCGCCTCCGAAATGTAATTAGGGTAGTACGGCAGAGTCAACACCTGGTTAAGGTGAAACTCTGACACCACCTTCAGAAGGAATTTCAGGTGGGGGTGCAGGACAACTTTGTCCTTGTGGAATACCAGATAAGAGGAGTCCACCGAAAGCGCCTGGAGCTCCCCTGTCCTTCTGGCTGACATGACAGCCACCAAGAAGGCCATCTTCCACGACAAGTGTCACAACTCACACTTGTGCATGGGTTCAAATGGCTTGCCCATGAGCTTTGCCAGTACCAGCAGTAGATCCCAAGGAGGTGGAGGTTCATATGATCCAGGCCTCTGAGAAAGCGCCTGACCACTGTCTCCTGTGCCAACGTCGGCTGACTGGCCCAAGCCCGGTAAGCAGAGATGGCTGCCAGGTGCACCCTGAGGGTCGATGTGACCGTGAGACCCTTTTTGAGAGAGACCAAAGGTAGTCGAGAATCTTAGCCATGGACAGGACAAAGGGTCCAGGCCCTTGCCCCGACACAAAATGGAGAACTGCTTCCACTTGCAGGAATAACATTTCCTGGTTGATTCCTTTCTAGATGCTTCCACCACAATGTAGACTTCGTCAGAAAGACCCAAAGTCTAAAACTCTATCCGCTCAGGTACCAGGCTGTGAGGTGCAGGGACTGGAGGTCTGGATGGAATACCTTCCCCGACTGAGAGATATCAGGTCTGGGCGTGTACAAAGCCGCTCCAGGGGCCTGCAGCTGAGGCTGAGGAGATCTGGATACCACAAGTGGCACGACAGTCTGGGACTACCAGGATCACCTTTGCTTTGTCCCTCCTCACCTTGAGAAGCGCCTTGTGGATCAAGGGAAATGGAGGGAAGGCGTAGAGGAGGCCTGAGTTCCACGGCCTCGAGAAGGCATCCCCCTGCAGCGAGCCCTGCTGAGGGGGGCGGGCATGAAACAGCCTCAGCTTGGTGTTTTCCCTGGAGGCAAACGGGTACACCATCGGCTTGCTCCAATGGGAGAACAGACTGTAAGCTATCTCTGGATGAAGAGACCACTCGTGGGATGTCTGGCCTAAGTGGCTGAGAGCATCCGCCAGCTGGTTCGAGGCTCCTGCCACATGGATGGCTAGGAGATCCGCCTTCAACCGGCTCACGAGGGTCCAGATGCGGATCGCCTCCTTGCACAGCAAACATGAGTGTGTGCCACCCTGTTTGTTGAGGTAGTACATGGTCATGGTATTGTCCATCTGGACTTGAACCACTTGACCCTGGAGCTGAGGAGCGAAAGCTGACAATGTCAGTCTGACTGCTCTGAGCTCCAACAGGTTGATGTGGTATCGGGACTCCTTGGGGGTTCAGAACCCGAGGGCCCTGTTGTCCCCCACATGGGCTCCCCAGCCCATGAGAGAGGCACTGGTCGTAAAGACGACCGTCGGTTCACGGTGGACAAATGGGAACCCTTCCTGGAACCGGTCTGGGGCGGTCCACCACTGGAGAGAGTCCCACATCTTCTGGGTTACAGTGATCAACTGGTCAAAGTGACCATATCGCTGAGTCCAGTTGGTGGCCAGCTCCCATTGGAGGGAGTGCATGGGCCACCGAGCCCAATGGACCACCGAGGTACGCTGCCATGTAATCCAGAAGGTGCAGAAAGTCCTAGGCAGGCGCAAGTGCCCAACCAGCAGTGACTGGGCAAAGGAAGAGAACCTCCACCCTGTCCGCTGGGAGACAAGCTCTGACTTGACAAGAGTCGAGCTCTGCCCCGATGAAGCCCATCACCTGAGAGGGCACGAGTTCCGACTTGGCTTCGTTGATCAGGAGGCCGAGTTGGGTGCAGGTTTGGAGGGCCAAATCCCTGGACCTCTCCACCTCCTGAAGTGAGGAACCTGCCAAGAGCCAGTCGTCAAGATAAGGGTAGATTCTGACTCCTCAACGTTGAAGGTCGGCCGCCACTACTGCAATGCATTTGGTGAAGACCCGAGGGGCTGATGACAGGCCAAACGGCATGGCTCGGAACTCGTACGGGTCCCTTCGACCCTGAAGCAGAAGAACCGCTGATGGGATGGACGGATTGGAACGTGAAAGAACGCGTCCTGTAGATCCAGTGCACAGAACAAACAGGTTACTCACCTGTAACAGTAGTTCTAGGAATGGTATATGTTGTTCATCCACACCTCTGGCATGTCTCTTTCCCTTTAAATCTGGCCGAAGTCTTCGCTGGCTCCTCCCACCCACCTGTGGTAAACACCAGTTCCGCCCATGACGCCAGATCTTAGCCGCTGGAAGCGGTAGTGCGCCCAAAGCCGGGGAGGTTGGGTGTGTGTGTGGATGAACAACATATACCACTCCTAGAACTACTGTTAAAGGTGAGTAACCTGTTCTTCTAGGAGTGTGGATATGTTGTTCATCCACACTCTCTGTCAGACTCCAAGCAGTTCTCCGGGAGAAGGGAGGCAAGACACCCCCTACTTAGGAAAGAGAGATTGGAGAACCGAGGCCCCAAAACCAGCATCCCTGCGTGACTCAAGGTAAATGTGGTAGTGGGTAATGAAGATGTTTCCTGACTTCCAGGTAGCAGCCCGACAGACTTCCTGGATAGGGATGTCCCTGGAAGCAGCCACCGATGCAGCAGTACGGCAGGTGGAATGAACTCTTATCCCTCTGGGATGCTCCTTGCCCACCAACTCACAGCACAGACCTATGCAAGATGTAATCCATCTAGCAATGGTCCGCTTCGCTGCAGGTCTGCCAGAAGCAGCTTCAGCGTAGGTGACAAACAGCTGGCGAACCTCTCCATGAATTTCCGCCATTCTCTCCTTAAAATAGGAGAGAGCACGTCTCAGGTCCAAGGTATGGAGCCTGTGCTCGGCGTCCGAGGTGTAATTAGGGTAGTACACTGGCAGAGTTAACACCTGATTAAGATGAAACTCTGATACCACCTTCAGAAGGAATTTCTGGTGGGGACACAGGACAACTTTGTCCCTGTGGAACACCAGATAAGGGAAGTCCACTGAAAGTGCCTGGAGCTCTCCTGTTCTTTTGGCTGATGTGATAGCCACCAGGAAGGCCATCTTCCACGACAAGTGTGAAGGCTCACACTTGTGCATGGGTTCGAATGGCTTGCCCATGAGCTTTGCCAAAACCAGCAAGAGATCCCACGGAGGAGGAGGTTGACACACCAGAGGGGATATATGATCCAGGCCTCTGAAGAAGCGTCCGACCACTGTCTCCTCCGCCAATGTCTGCTGACCATCCTGCGCTCAGTAAGCAGAAATGGCTGCCAGGTGCACCCTAAGGGTCGATGACCGTAGACCCTCTTTGGAGAGAGACCAAAGGTGGTCGAGAATGTTAGCCACAGAGCAGGATAAGGGGTCCAGACTCTTACACTGACACCAAATGGAAATCCTTTTGCATTTGAAGGTATAACATTTCCTGGTCAAGTCCTTACGAGATGCCTCCACCATGGAGTAGACATCCTCGGAAAGACCAGAGCCTGGAACTCTAGCCGCTCAGATACCAGGCTATGAGGTGCAGGGATTGAAGGTCCGGATGGAATACCTTCCCCTGGTTCAGAGATATCAAGTCCGGGTGTGTACAGAGCCGCTCCGGGGGCCTGCAGCTGAGGCTGAGGAGATCTGGGTACCAGAACTGGCGCCCAGTCTGGGGCTACCAGAATCAATCTCGCCTTGTCCCTCCTCACCTTGATTAACACCTTGTGGATCGAGGGAAGGCGTTGAGGAGGCCTGGGGTTCACGGCCTCGAGAAGGCATCCCCCTGCAGCGAGCTCTGCTGAGGGGGGCGAGCATGAAACAGCCTCAGCTTGGTGTTTTCCATGGAGGCAAACAGGTCCACCAACAGTTTGCCCCAAGGGGAGAAGAGGTTGTGAGCTACCTCTGGCTGGAGAGACCACTCGTGGGATGTCTAGCCTATATGGCTAAGAGCATCTGCCAGCTGGTTCGACACTCCTGCCACATGAATGACTAGGAGATCTGCCTCCAACCGGCTGACGAGGGTCCAGATGCAGAGCACTTCCTTGCAAAGCAGACGGTAGTGCATGCCGCCCTATTTGTTGAGGTAGTACATGGTCGTGGTATTGTCCGTCTGGACTTGAACCACTTGACCCCAGAGCTGAGGAGCGAAAGCTGACAGTGCCAGTCTGACTGCTCTGAGCTCCAACAGGTTGATGTGGCATCGGGACTCCTTGGGGATCCAGAACCCGTGGGCGCCCCAGCCCATGGGAGAGGCATCGGTCGTAAAGACAACCATTGGCTCGGGGCAGACAAATGGGATCCCTTCCTGCGACCGGTCTGGGGCGGTCCACCATTGGAGAGCGTCCAACATCTTCTGGGTCACAATGATCAGATGATCGAAATGACCATGGCGCTAAGTCCACTGAGCAGCCAGCTCCCATCGGAGGGGGCGCATGTGCCATCTGGCCCAACAGACCACTGAGGTGCAAGCCGGCATGTAGTCCAGAAGGCACAGGAAGTCCCGGGCAGGGTGCAAGTGCCCAACAAGAAATGATTGGGCAAATGAGAAAAGAACCTCCACCCTGTCCACCAGGAGCCGAGCTCTGTCCCGATGAAGCCCATCACCTGAGAGGGTACGAGTTCCAACTTGGCCTCGTTGATCAGGAAGCCTAGTTGGGAGCAGGTTCGAAGAGCCAGATCCCGGATCTCTCCACCTCCTGGAGGAGGAACCTGTCAAGAGCCAGTCATCGAGATAGGGTAAATTCGAACTCCTTGGCTGGAGATGGGCTGCCACCACTGCGATGCACTTGGTGAAGACCTCGGGGCTGATGACAGGCGAATGGCATGGCTCAAAACTCATACAGGATTGCTCGACCCTGAAGCGGAGGAACCGCTGATGGGATGGACGGATTGGGACATGGAAGAACGCGTCCTGTAGATCCAGTGAACAGAGTACAGTTACATAGAACTTCACTGAACAGCAGATCTTGAGACAGGCTCTTGCAGTAGGTAATTACATACAAGACTGATGCCGGCAGGCATCAGGACCCCACAGTATAACTTCTAGCTAGCAGTCTCTGGCGGGGGACCGCCCCCACGTCAGGTGACCGACGTCATGCAACGTCAGTATAAAGGGGCAGTCCCCCACGCTCGCCTACCAATTCTTTCGCACCAAAGGCCCAAAAGGGCAAGACGAGAGAGAAGTGGATATTTCCCAACCTGGAAAAGGAGCTAAAAGAGCTTAGGGGAATGGAGGGCAGGAAGGTATTACCTACTGCAAGAGCCTCTCTCGAAGATCTACTGTTACGGTAAGTTCTTAGGTAACTGTACTATCTTACTTCGAGAGAGGGCTCTTGCAGTAGGTAATTACATATAGAACTGAGTCCCAAGCAGTCTGGAACAAGAAGAAGCAAAACTGGAGGAGGAAAGCTACTCCAAGTAGGTCCTCTAGCTGTGAAGGCCTTAGGAAAAGAGGCCTTGCAGAACAGCATGCCCGAGCCTGCTCTACGGTGAGAGGCAATATCCAAACTGCAATGTTTGGTAAAGGTATGGACGGAAGTCCAAGTGGCGGCAGTACAGATGCCCGCAGCTGACACATTCTTGAAAAAAGCCGCCGAGGCAGCGACTCCTCCGGTGAAGTGGCCTCTCACTTGACCCAGAAGGGTCTTGTACTTGTCATAACAGAAAGTGATAGAATGAGCCAACCATTTAGACAGGCATTGCTTAGAAACAGCATTGCCTTCTCTTTTGTGGGCAAAAGAGACAAACAGTTGATCAGTCTTTCTGAGATCTTTGTTCTGTTAGTGTAGTATCTCAGAATTCTGTGAATGTCCAGAGGTGTAGAGATACTCCCTGATTGAGGTGCTGCATAAAAGCAGGTAACTCTATGGACTGGTTCAAAGTAGATTCGCTACCACCTTGGGGAGAAACTGAGGGCTGGTGCGAGAGTCACGCGTTCCTTGTGAAAAATCAAATACGGGATTTACACATCAGGGCCTGGGCTGGAAATCCTCAGAGCAAAACTAATGGCCACTAGGAAGAGAGCCTTCCATGAGAGGAACTTCATGTCTGCTGAGGCTGCTGGTTTGAAAGGAGGCAGAGTAAGCTTCTCGAGGATGAAATTCAAATCCCAAGGAGAAGCAGGAACCCAGACAGGGGGTCTCAAGTGGAGAACCCCTCTAAGGAAAGTCTTAAGAGACCTCCAGCTGAGCAAATGTCCTGCCTGAAAAATGGACATGTGTACCTTCAAGGACGAGTGACTGAGACCCAGATCAAAGAGGAGGTGCAGGTAATCCAGCAGCCGCCCAACAGAGCACGAGAAAGGCTCAAAATCTTTTGAAGTGGCCAAGATTGTGAACCGTTTCCATTTCATGGCACAGGTAGACCTAGTGGAGGGTTTTCTAGCCTCCACCAAAATCTCAGCCACTCGGGGAGAAACCCCAAGTCGGGCTTGAACTACGGCTGCAGAAGCCATGCATGCAGTTGAAGGAACTTGAGACCTGGATAGACCAGGGTTCCCTGATCCTGGGTCAGTAAAAGCCACGACAGAGGAAGAGGAAGAGGAGGTTCCTCTGAGTATTGCTGCAGAAGAGAGAACCAAACTTGCCTGAGCCAGAAAGGAGCGTTCAGTATCATTCGAGCTCCTTCTGAATAGTTTCTGTAAGACTCTCGGAATCAAAGGGATCGGGGGAGGGGGGAGCATAGACGAATCTGTCCTTCGAATCTAGAGACAGAGCATCTCTCCAAAAAATGCTGCGCTCTGGAGCGAGAGAGCAGAAGTCGGGAAGCTTTGCGTTTAGAGGTGAGGCGAACAGGTCCACCTGTGGTGTTCCCCAACGTAAGAAGATATCGTCTAAGACCCCCTGATCCAGTTCCCACTTGTGAGCTTGAGCAGATGAGCAACTGAGTTTGTCTGCTAAGGTGTTCTCGACCCCCGGGACATGACCTGCCATGAGATGGAGGTTGTGCTGTACTGCCCAATCCCAAACTCGGATCAGCTTCCTGCAAAGAAGGTAGGAGCGAGTCCCTCCCTGTTTGTTGATGTACCATACCACACACATATTGTCCGTCTGTACGGCTAAGTGGCCGGGAAGGAGATGCAGAGCTTGAAGAGCATAAAGCACTGCCCGAAGCTCGAACACATTGATGTGAAGCATTTTCTCGAGCTTGGACCAGGAGCCCTGGGTCCTGTGAGGTCCGAGATGGGCTCCCCAACCTTTCACCCGAGGCGTCTGTGGTCAGAGTCTGGGAGTGGGGAGAAAGACAGAAGGGAACTCCCCGACAAAGGTTCTCCTGAACCATCCACCACTGCAAGTCCCAAACCACGGGGGAGGAGACTAGGACAAGCTGGTCCAGGTCATCCACCACCTGATCCCACTGAGACCAAAGCTCCACTGAGAGATCCTCATGTGGGCGCCGAGCGAGGACTGTTGGGATTGCAGCCGCCATAAGCCGGAGGAGGTGAAGGATCGACCTGGCACTGACCCGCCTGCGGCCAGACAACATGCTGACCTGAGACTGAAGTGTGGCCTCCCTGTCCAGTGGCAAGAGAGCCCTGCCAGATGTCGTGTCCAGGATCGCCCCAATAAACTGGAACCTCTGGGATGGGATCAAATGGGACTTGGAGTGGCTGATGGTGATGCCCAGGGAGAAAAACACCCCCTTGGTAAGGGAAAGGAAGCACAGGAGATCCTCCCTGGAAGGGGCCGCCAGGAGCCAATCGTCCAGGTATAGGAAAACCTGCACCCCCTTGGTACACAGGTGAGGCCGCTACCACGAAGGCATTTTGTGAACACCGGGTGCTGAGGGAAGCACCAAATGGGAGGGCCTTGAACTGATAGGTGGTCCCCTGGAAAGCAAAACGGAGGTATTTGCAGTGAGAAGGGTGGATAGGGATGTGCAGGTAAGCATCCTGCATATCCAGAGCGCACAGCCACTGTCCGGCCGAAGGAGGGGCAGGAGGCCCTGCAGGGAGAGCATCCTGAACCTCTTGTACTCCACAAATAAGTTCAGGGAACTGAGGTTGAGAATCGGCCTTACATCTCCTGTCCTCTTCGGGACCAGGAAGAAGTGGGACTAGTAACCCATTCCCTGAAGAGAAAGGGGGACGGGCTCTATTGCCTCCTTCAGCAAAAGTGATGGAATCTCTTCCTGGACCAGAACAAGGTGTTCCCGAGAGTACAACGACCTTGGGGGAGGGTGACAAGGTGGTTTCTGGAGAAACTCTATCGAGTGTCCTTCTGCGATCAGCTGGAGCACCCAGGAATCTGAAGTTATCCTTTCCCAACCCGGGAGGTGGAGGGAAAATCTCCCTCCTACCGGTTCCTCCGGAAGGCCCAGAGGCTGTGGGAGAGGAAAGGAGTCAGGTGGTGTGGGGCAGCATCGTGGCTGAAGCACCCGCTGCTGTTTTGGGCAGAGAGGGCTTGGCAGCCGGAGAGGCCCGGCATTTAGCAGCCCGCTTTCCATAGGGTTTCGCCTTTTAAGGTCGATTTCTGGCTAAAGGGACGGCACTGCATTTGATGGGGATGATACATGGAGTCCACAGACTTCAGTGCAGTCCCCTTCTCCTACAGATCGGTGACAGTGTCCTTGATATCACCACCGAACCCCGGAAGGGTGCTTCCTGAATAGCGGACTGCACTTCTGGGACCAACCCTGACACACGGAGCCAGGCATGATGCTGTAAGCCTACGGCGAAAGCGGAGCTCCTACCAGCAGTGTCCACTGCATCATAAAGTAAGCAGCGAGCATGTGCCAACTGGCTGAACGTGCAGAGTGGACGAGGTCAGCCACTTCCTGTTTGACATGAGAATCCAGAAGAAGGTCCAATTTGGATTCCACCTCACTAAGAATCGCCTGGTAATCCCCATGTGTGACCGACATAATTTAGGGCCCTAATACCCAGAGTGGAAGAAGCATAGATCTTCTTCCCGTGACTGGTTCAGAAATGGGATTTTTTGTCAGGTGGAGACGAGCTCAGATGTTTCAGGATAGCTGTCCGGCCGTGGCGCGTTAATCATGACCGAATCAGCTCGGGGTGAGAATCTAAAAGTCAACACCCTTGGAAGCCTGATATAGCTTGTTTGACTTCGAGGAAGTGGAGCTAAAACCGACGGCTGCTTCCAAATAGTGGAAACAAGATCAGCACGAGGCTCAATCCAGGGTGGCACCAAGGTGGGAGCTGTCACGAGAAGATTCAGATGCTCAACGAGATTCTTCACGCTTGGGATCCGCTCCAAGAAATGCCACCATGAACCTCCTGATTTGCGCAGCAACTCCGTAAAAGAAGGATCCTCGGGACGGGACTTCGGAGGAGTCCTTGGCCTGGGCTTAGACGGACAGCATGGCTCGTCGTCCGGCTCAGAACAACCATCTGAGTCATCCAAGGAGGAAGAAGATGATGATGACCAGTCAGCCTCACCTCGGTAGTGGGGAAGATCATGGAAGCACTACTGAAGGAGAGATTGGTGGAACATCTGGTTGTCAATGGACTACAGGACCCAAGGCAGCATGGTTTCACCAGGGGAAGGTCATGTCAGACCAACCTCATTGAATTTTTTGACTGGGTGACTAGGGAGGTGGATCAGGGGAGGGCAGTGGACATGGCCTATCTGGACTTCAGCAAGGCCTTTGACACTGTGCCACATAGAAGACTATTGCACAAACTGGGGAATATGGGTGTGGGCAGGACAGTAGTGCAGTGGGTAGGTAACTGGCTGGGCAGCAGGACACAGAGGGTGGTGGTAAATGGCTGTCACTCCACAGAGGGAAGAGTGACCAGTGGGGTACCACAGGGATCAGTGCTGGGACGGGTACTATTCAATATCTTCATCAGTGACATTGCGCAGGACCTAGGAGGCAGACTTTCACTGTTCGCTGATGACACAAAGCTCTGTAACAGAGTAGACACACCAGAAGGTGTAGACAGAATGAGAAGGGACCTGCAGAAACTTGAAGAATGGTCAGGGTTTGGCAGTTGAAATTCAATGCAAGGAAGTGCAAGATAATGCATATGGGCACAAAACCCTGGCACAATATATCAGTTGGGGGTGAGGATATAGCATGCACCAAGCAGGAAAGGGATCTTGGAGTTATCATCTCTGATGACCTCAGGCAGGGAAACAGTGTGACAAGGCAGCAGGTAAAGCAAATAGGATGCTGGGATGCATAGGCAGGGCATCTCCAGCAGGAAAAGGAGGTCATAATTCCACTATACAAGACACTAGTGAGGCCGCACCTGGAGTACACTGTGCAGTTCTGGAGACCTTACCTACGCAAGGACATAGACAGGGTAGAGAAGGTTCAGAGGAGGGCAACAAAGATGGTGCATGGATTGCATCTCAAGTCCTATGAGGACAGGTTGAAGGCACTGAACATGTACTCCCTGGAGGAGAGAGAGAGGGATATGATAGAGACATACAAGTATCTTACAGGGAGGAACAGGTGCAGGAATGCACTATTTTAAGCAAAAGATGTTCCAGGACTAGAGGGCATGGGATGAAGTTGGAGGGAGGACGATTCAGAGGAAACGTGAGGAAGAATTTCTTCACAGAACGGGTGGTGGACAAGTGGAACACCCTGCCAGAGGAAGTGGTGGGGGCTGAAACAATCACGGGATTTAAGAATGCATGGGATAGACATAAAGGAATTCTGGAGGTCAGGGGTAAGGGGCGACAGACTTCCTGGAAAACATAAACTATGTATCTATGATGAGGAAGACTCCCTCTCCTGGCGTGGGGGAGAAACGGACCCCTTGGGAAGCCCTCGAGGAAGTGTGTCCTGCCCCACCCTGGAACCAGAGGACTCGGCCCTGGTGTCCAGAGGTGGGGAGGAGTCTGTCATCGTGGATGTATGGGAACCGGAACTGGCACCATCGTCGAGAGACGACTTTCCACCTCTCTGGTGAGCTGAGCCTTGGCCTCAGCCCACCAGGAGGCCAGAATCTCCTTCAAGTCCACCGGCAGCTGAGGGGGCGGAGGAGGGGGGTACGGGTACTGAGGCACCGGGTACTGCAGCATCAGGTACTGGAGCATCAGATACTGTAGAGTCAGGTAAGACGGTGTCGGATACCCAGGAACCGAGGGGTCTGCCGCAGCACACCGCCCAGCCGAAGGGCCCATGGGCGTGTCTGGAACAGAAGTCCCGGTGGGCGGAGGGCCCGGCATTGGAGCAGCATCCAGGAGCGAGATGTCGCCAGGGGTCGGCAAGACGGGCATCAGGGCTGGGGAGCCGGCGTCGAGGCCGGCGTCTTGTCGGTCGGCCCAGCGGGCAGACAGTCTGATGGGGGCACAGCAGGAACCTCGGCATCGCCCAGAGATGGAGTGGAAAAATCCCTGGAGTCAGGCTGAGGAGACCCAGGGTCCCCGGAGAGCAGCGAAGGCTGCGGGGAGCCGGGACTGGCAGATGTGGGAGGGTCCGGTATTGGCTCAGCCGCCGTGCGGATGTCGGGCAAATCGACGTCAGACTTCTCAGCAGGGTCCAAGCAGACGTCGGAGGAGCCGATGTCCGACTTAGCGGACCTGTCGCCTGAGGCAGGTCACGAAGGAGGGGCGGCCTGGTTGGGTGGAAGAGGGGCCGTGCGCCACCCCGAGGGGTAGGGCGACTTATCGACTGTCTCCGTGCAGAAGTTGGAGGAGCCGACGTCCGGCTTACCAGAGCCACTCGAACAAGCAGGCCACAGGGTGGTGGCTTTACCGGGAGCGGAGGCTCCAACAGCCGGAGGCACCCGAGATGGCCCGGCCGAGCCAGGCGGGCGGCCTGTCGCCTTGAAACCTCTAGGGTGGCCTACGGATCTGTCCCTGGGAGGGACATTACCTGAATACGTCGTACTCCGAAAAAGACACGGTGGATGAGGAACCCTTGTTCCGTGCTTCTCTTGTCTTTTTCTTCGCGATGGCCTTCAGGAAGTGGGCGCCTGCGGAGCTTTTTAACTCCTTTCCATGGAGGACATTTTCTTCTTTAAAATATGGGCTCCAGGGACTGCTGCCACAGTCTGCGGGTGGCAGCGTTGAATTTAAGGCAGTGCTGGCACTTCTCCACCTGATGATCTGGGCCTAGGCAGAGGCACTGGGATGGCTGTCCTTGTGCAGGAGTTGGGCGCCCGCCACGAGTCACACTTGTTCTACTGCTCGGGAGGGTGGAGGCGACATACACTGACAAATACCTGACAAAATTCTAAAATTGAAAATAACTCTGTAAAACTACCGACGACTGAGGCTGACTAGCTGAACTTTACGAAGAGGCGCCGCCATGGAGCTAACAGCAGGAAAGAACGGAAGATGGATGGGGACCGCCTTTATAGTGATGCCGCATGACGGGCGCCAACCCCCGTCCACTTGGGCACCAGGAAGTACCTGGACACAAACCCTGGGTCTGTAGGAGGATCCTCATTGAGCTACCACCTCCTTGCGAGTAGTTGAGCAATGTCGTCTCTAAGAGCCGACTGAGTGCAAGCTGAGATCCCTTCCTCTCGAGGGGCTCGGGTCAGGTAGAGAACTGCTCAATTCCGAGAGGCAGTCCCTGGCCGATCATTGAGAACCCACCTGTCCGAGGTGATATCGGACCAGGAATGAAAGTCATGGAGCCGGCCCCCATGGGAGGACCCAGAGCTGGCATAATGGGTGTAGGGGTGGCAACCCCAACCCGTCACTGAGAAGATTTAGAGAAGGAGGAGGCCTGGACCAGCACCTCGGCCTCCTTAACGGGCTGTTGAGGACCCTGCTTGGGCCTGGGGTGCCAAGCTTGAGCCTGCTGTTGCTGCTGCTGACCTCCTTGATAGAAGGGCTACCTAACCGCAGGGGAAGAGTTTTGGAAAGGCTTCTTCTTGTGCTTCTGCTGGTTCTTGCCCAAAGAACCCTTCGCAGAGGTAGCATCCAAGGTGGCAATTGGATTGCTCTGTGCTGGAGGTGACCAGGCCACTCCTGGACCCGAAGGGTGGGGTCCCTAGGAAGGGCACGTCAGCTAACTTGTGCTGGGTATCCCCGGGAAGGAGGACAGCCTCAGCCAAGCCTGCGGGCAGTGGCCACCAGCGGCTCCTAATGAGGAACAGGAATCTCTAATGTCCAGGGTCCTCTGGAGCTGCTGTTTTGCAACAGCATGTCTCGATCACGGACCTGCTTGACAGTAGTCTGCATGTCCGCTGGGAGATGAGGGAGGACGTCATCTAATGACCCAAGGAGGGCATGAGAGAAGTGTGCCATAATAACAACAGCCGAGCTGGCCTGAAGAAGGCTTAAAGAGGAGGCCGCATAGACCTTATGGGCAGAATGGTCCATATTCTTGGAATCCTTGTCCGTGGGTCGGTCAGTGTCGGCTGAGCTACCAATACGTCTGAACACTGAAGCAATCACTTAGGCTTTCGGCCAAAGGATGTTCTGTGAACCCGGCCAGGGACCCCACGGGCACCGTATACTTGCGGGCCATGCGGACAGATGGTGCTGGGCAGGAAGCAGGACACTGCCAAAGCTGAAGTGCCGGGCCAACAATGGCTTCAGCCACTGGAAAGGCCTCCATTAGGGTATCCTCCCTCTTAAGGATATCCGTAAGGGGTACGCTTTTTCTGGATGGGCCCAGGTGCATTCTGGTGGATTCGGAGATCAGGCGGAGGATGCCCGAAAGGAGGAAGGACCTTCCCCAACCCCCTCCAGGGTGAGTGTAAACCAGTGTCATCCGAGTCCGAATAGTCGGGGTAATGGCCTCCGCCCACGCCTCCTCGATATGCTGACGCGACCGGGGACGACCGTGATCGACAGACATCGGGGAAGCCCGGTGTCTTGTCGGTCCTCTTTCGAGGAAGCCCCTCCCTGAGGCTACTTAGGTGGTGGTTCCACCAAAATTGGTGGAGAGATCGTAATAGGCCGAGCCGGGATATGGACCAGCCTCACGGGCGGTGGAACTGAGGCCTTTGGTTCCGGAGGAGTCGGCGTCAGCCTAGGAGGTGGAAGCCAGGTGATGGCCGGTGCGGCCAGCGGGGCCGGATTCTACCCGGTCAAAATCAGCTGTTGCCACACAAGATCCTCATAGTGCCTACGGAGTTTCTGTCAAAGCCTCTCCTCGTCAGAGGAGGATTAGGATCGGTGGCGGGGCCTCTTCTTGGAGTGTCTGTGGCCCTTTTTCGGTCATTTGACCAAAGGGGTCCTACTCCTCGATCGAGACCGACGGGGTCAGTTCGGTCGATCGAGAGTCACCGGAGAAGGTGAAAACCGAGGTTCCGGTACAGTTTCCTCAATCGGGACACCCGAGGGCAGTGTCTCCTCATCGGGAAAGGAAGGAAAGGAAAGAACTGGAGTCTTTATAAAGATTATCGTCGACCGGAGTCGGCGATAAAGGCTCGATCAGGTCAAGCGTAATTTCGGCCGGTTCAGCCGTTTCCATGGTCTCAGTGCCTTGGCCAGACGGAAGGTCTGTAAAGCCAGCGGCCAAGGAAGCGATCTCAACCGAAGTCGAGACCGCATGTTCCTGGGACTTGACCTCCTCGGTCGAAGGAGCCGCCTGCTTAGACAAAGACTTAGGGTCCTTGTCCCTCTTCCGAGGGCAGGAGGAGTGCAAGCCCGTGGGCGCCTCACCCCTGGTGGGGAGAGACTGGCACAACTCCCTAAAGGAGCCCATATAAATAGAGTCAAGGTTGAGTGGAACAAAAAAGCTTCGACTGGCCGAAGCTTGAGCCGCTTCCTCCTCGAATGCCTTCATCTGCTCCAACTGCTCGGCGGATCCCGCAGCTGCGGAAAAGTACAGTTACGTAAGAACCTACCGTAACAGTAGATCTTCGAGAACAGCTCTTGCAGCAGGTTACACCATTAGGACTGTAGCCGGCAGGCGTCAGGACCCCACGGAAAAATTCTAGCTAGATATCTTCAGCGGGGACCGCCCCCAATGTCGGTCCCGCCTCCGACGTCAGGCTTGGTACATAAGGGGGCGGTCCCGCCAGATTCCCCAGTTCTCCCGCCGGAGACTCCCGGCCGCAGGATGACATCAGAATGGGAGACCAAGGATCCACCGTCAGAAGATAATAACGAGGAAAATACCAACAAGAAAAGGCAAAGCCATGCCTCCTCCAAGGGGGAAGGTGGGCGGGAAGGTACCTGCTGCAAGAGCTGTTCTCGAAGATCTACTGTTACGGTAAGTTCTTACGTAACTGTACTATCTTACTTCGAGACACAGCTCTTGCAGCAGGTTACACCATTAGGACTGATTCCCAAGCAGAAACGCTGCCAGAAATTCCGGGAGGAGGAAAATAGGAAATAAATTCCAGGTCCTGAACCTAGGACAGGAGACCCTGTAGCACCGCTAGGCCGAAACCAGCCCTTCGCCGAGAGGCGATGTCCAGGCTATAATGCCTGATAAAGGTATGCACAGAGCTCCAAGTGGCTGCAGCACAACAGCAGAGGTGGAGACGCTTCTGAGTGCTGCAAAGGAGGTGGCCACACCTAGTAGAATGACTCCCGGACTGAGCCGCGAGGGGCTTTTGCTTTATATCATAACAGTAAGAAATACACTGGACAAGCCAGCAAGACAGAGACTGTTTGGATACAGATTGGCCCATCATTCTCTCAGAGAAGGAAAACGAAATGCTGTTCAGAACTACGAAAGGGTTTAGTTCTGTTGAGGTAATACCTCAGGCTGCGAACATCCAGGTGTGGAGCAGAGCCTCCTCTATTTGAATAACTCGGGAAGTAGACCGGAAGGTCAATATCCTGGTTTAGAGTGAGTGAAGAGACCACCTTAGGTAAAAACTTAAGGTTCGCCCCCAGGGATACTCTGTCCCGTGAAAACTAAATAAGGCTCTTGCACATGAGAGCTTGAAGCTCAGAAATTCTTCCCGCTGAAGTAACAGCAACTAAAATAACGCTTTCCACGACAGAAAACGAGTCGCTAATCTGGCAGGTTCAAAGGGGGAAGCGTGAGCTGTTCCAGGACAAAGAGCGGATCCCATGGAGGCACAGGGTCCCTAATGGGAGGCCCAGGTGTAACACTCCCCTAAGAAATTCCCGAGAGGCGTCCAGTTGAGCCACTGTACGATGTCCCACCGGGAGGTGATAGGCAGAAAAGGCACAGAGGTGCACCTTAATAGAGGAGTAGGCTAGACCGGAATGAAAGAGGGAGAGCAGGTAATCCAACACTACTCCCACAGGACAACCTAAAGGGGAAAAATCACGTGCTCGTGACCATAAACAAAAACGGCACCATTTCATGGCATACGTAGCATGCGTTGCCGGCTTTCTGGCTGCAGAAAGGACCTCTGCAACCTCTTGCGAGACCCCGTGACGCAAGATGGCTATGTCTCTAGGAGCCAAGCATGCAGGTTCAGAGAACGTAAGTCCGGATGGACTAGTGAACCTTTCTCCTGAGACAGAAGGTGGGAGCTGAGCGGCAACGGGAGCGGGGGTTCCCTAGATAGTTGCACCAACAAAGGGAACCAGATCTGTCTGGGCCAGAACAGGGCCACCAGGATCATGAGTGCGTGCTCCCGTGCAGTTTGAGAAGAACCTCTGGATCAACGGGAAGGGAGGGCAAGCGAGAGGAATCTGTTCAGCCCAGGAGAGGGACAACGCTGCCTCGAAGAAAACACCAGGCCCTGGACCTAGGAGCAAAATTGGGCAGTTTTATGCTGGATGGGGATGCAACAAGTCCAACTCTGAGTTTCCCATCAAGAAACAGATCCTCTGCTACCTCTTGAAGAAGTTCCCACTGTGGACTCTGGCCTGGGATCGACTCAGGCCGCCTGCAATCGTGTTGTCCACCCCCGGAACGTACAGTGATCAGATTTGCGCCGTGTCCCATTACCCAATCCCACACCCTCATGGCCTCCTGCAAAGGGGTAAGAGTGTGCGCCTCCTGTTTGTTGAGGTATACATCACCGCCTGTTGTCTGTCTGAAGCGAGGAGAGTACACGTGGGATTACTGACTGAAAGGCCTGCAGGGCATAGAGAACCGCCTCATCTCTAGGACGTTGATATGGAGATGAGCTCCATCGGGTCCACGTATCTGGACTTTACCTCGCCCAGGTGCGCCCACCCAAGACCTGAGGCGTCCGTGGTGAGGGTTACCTCGGGGACGCGCGCTATTTAACGGGACGCCTGTGGAGAGCTTACCCTGGGGCTAGCCACCACTGCCAGTCTCGGATCACAGGATTCGTGATCCTGACCGATGTTGCAAGTGGTCTTGCCTTTGGTCCCATTGCACTTTGAGCATCCACTGAGTTACCCGCATGGGAAGCCTTGCGAAGGGACAGTAGGAATGGCCGCAGCTATGTGTCCCAAGCAAGCGAAGGACCGACCTGGCAGGTACGTATCTTGTTCGACGATAAACTCCTTATGAGGGATCTGATGCGCCCGCCTTGTCGTCCGGAAGAAAAGCTCTTCCCGAACAGTGTCCAGTACTGCGCCTATAAACTGCAGTTTCTGTGACGGTACCAGGAGAGACTTTCGTGACTTTCCGAGGATGCCCAGAGATTGGAACAGCGCCCTGGGTACTTGAATCTAGATGCAGCAACGCCTCTGGAGGCGGCCATGAGAAGCCAGTCGCCCAGGTACGGGAACACATAGTGGCTCTGTCTCCTCAGAGATGCTGCCACGACTGCCATGCACTTGGTAAAGACCCTTGGGCGATGACAGTCCGAACGGAAGAGCTGAACTGAAAGTGGTGGTCGAAACCCAAGCGCAGGAACCTCTGTGCGCCAGAGCTCATAGGATATGCAGGTATGCGTCCTGAATGTTCTAGAGACGCTAAAAGGCGCCCTGTTTCAGCATGGGAATAAGACCGAAGAGTCACCATGCGGAATTTTGTAGGCTTACCAACATTGAGGTCGCTGAGGTCCAGAATCGGACGGAGGTCCCCTGTTTTCTTTGGAACCAGGAAGAAGTGGAATAGTATCCTTGTCCTTTCTGGTTCTCGGGACGTATTTATCGTCCCTTCGAGGAGCGCAGTACTTTTGCCAGATCAAGGTTTTGTGCTGACCCAATAGTGGGAGAGCACAGGAGGCCTCGAGGGTGGCTTTTCAGTGAATTCTATAAAGTGGCCTAGACTGACCAACTGAAGGACCCACCTGTCGGTGGATATAGCCTGCCATCCCGCAGGAAGTTCGCATGCGAATCCCGACCATGATTTCCGATTGATCCTGAGGGGCGGGCCGAAAGGAGTCAGGCTGTGCGCAGATGGGCCCGGCTGGGCCGGGCTTAGGAGAACGCTGGCCCGGCTGGCGGGCTGTTTCCTGGCTCTACGAAGCCAGGGCCCTCTGATGTGTAGCGGAGCGGGTTGCTGCCCCTGCGCCCCTATACGAACAGCTTTGGTTCCTACGTAAAGGAACCAAGCTTGGTCGGTACATGGCCTGACCGACTTTACCGCCTTCCCGCCTCTTGGAGTCTGGTAATGATCTTCTCGGAAGGATTACCAAACCAGACTTCTCCCTCGAAAGGAGCGTCCATAATGTTCTTCTGGACGTCTGGGGTAAAACCAGAGACGCGTAACCAGGAGTGTCTCCAGAGGCATACGCCAGAAGCTGCTGCTCGGGCCGATGAGTCCGCGGAGTCGTACGCGGCTCGAAGCACCTGGGTCCCCACGTCTGAACCCGTACGGAGGAGCTGAAGCATTTCCTCCTTCTGCTCACCGTCCGCAATTTTTCAGCCATCTCCAGACCCTGTTCCCACAAAGCGTTCTGGAATTGAACCATGTGGGTCAAATAGTTCAAGGATCTGATGGCGCAGGTAGCTGAAGCATACGTGCGCCTGCCCAGCGCGTCCAACTGCTTGGACTCTGGGTCCGGTGGCAGGGTGCTCAAATGTTGCGGCCTCTGTGACCGGTCATGTGAGGCTGTGATGACCAGAGAATCGGCCTGAGGCTGCTGCGCCAAGTACTGGTCTTCCTTAGGAGCCTTGTACAAGCGATCAGCTTTTTTCCGCATCGCCGGGAGCGAATGTGGACGCTTCCACGCTGCCTTGGTGACGTCCACAAAAGTGTCCACCAAGGGTGGTACCACCACAGGCTTGGGGTCCTTCTGCCGAAGATATTTGGCGAGGCGTATCCTTTCGGGGTCTAGCTCTTCTGCATCCCATCCCATGTTCTCTTGGATATGTCTCATAATATCCAGGAACGAAGGGTCATCCGGAGGAGATTTCGGCATCTCACGTGGGTCCGGAGAAGGGATGGAGAGAGGAGATGGGGATCTAGAGGAAGAGTAGTCTGATCCCGTGTCCTCCGTCGACGGCGAACGTCGGTGTCTCCTGGATCTCTTGGGGCTGGGTGACCCAGAAGAGGATTTCGATGGAGGACTCCGCTTTTCTGATCTCCCCCTAGGAGAGGATCTAGGTTCCCGGGGAGGAGGTAAACGGCCTGCCGACCCCGATGGCGTAGGGTGCAGGAACCGGAGGAGGAGGAGGAGCAGTGGGAACCATGTCTTTCTTGATGGTGTCCCACCAGTAAGTGAATAGATCCTTCACTCCGTAAGGAAAGGCCCGACGACGGCCCGGGTGCCGGTGGGCGGTCGTCGGGTCCCGGCGTCGGCTCTACAGGGGCCACTGGCAAGGGCGAGGGCTCCCTGGGAGTTTCGACGAAACCGGGATCGCCCATCTGGTCCTCGGCATCAGGGCCCTCTTCTCAGGAGGAGCGGATGTCGGTCCCCCTACCAGCGTCCGCTGAGGTGGTTTGGCCGGCGATGGTCGTCTGGCCGATGGCGGCTCCAGGGAGGGATGACACGCGGCGGACGACGGTCGCGCCGGCGTCGGGTCCACAGGCCTCTTTAAGGGTGTGAGCTCCAGAGTCTTCCGAGGAGGCACAGAAGAAGCCTGACGCCGGGTACCGGGCGGGCGGAGCCCGACTTGTGGTGATGGTGGTGGCGCCCCGACTTCGCCAAGGCCTTGAGGAAGAAGACGAGGACGCCTCATGGATTTGGCCTCGAGAAGAAGGCTTCTAACCGCAGCCGGGGCAGGCTGAGAGCTGGCCCTGGAAGGAGAGCAGTCGGACCGAGAACCGGAGCTGCAGGACTCAAGCCCTGGAAGGGACCTGAAGGGCCTTCTCCTTCTTTTCTCCGTGGCTTGTGGGATTTAGAAGAAGAATTCCCCTGGAGGACATGGTCTTCAGCTTTTCCTCCAACAAAATGCCTGAAGGGCCTTCTGACGTCGGATCCTAGTTCGACTGTTGAACCCCTGGCAGAAACGAACAGGCCCGGTATCGTGGTCTGGGCCAAGGCACCTAACGCAAGCCGTGTGGGGGTCCTTGAAGGGGATCTGTTTCCCGCAAGCACACTTGGAGGAGTGACCGGAGGTCGGAGAGGACATCAGCAACAATCTTGCTTGAAGAAGTTCGAATTTCCCGAAGGAAAGCACTAAACCACGCGTCGCGCGCTAGACTACAACCGAAGGGTCGAGACATGTAAGTCGACGGCGGGAAAGAACTGGGGAATCTGGCGGGACCGCCCCCTTATGTACCATGCCTGACGTCGGAGGCGGGACCGACGTCGGGGGCGGTCCCCGCTGAAGATAGCTAGCTAGAATTTTTCCGGGGGTCCTGACGCCCGCCGGCTTACAGTCCTAATGGTGTAACCTGCTGCAAGAGCTGTGTCTCAAGTAAGATCCGCCCATCTCGCCTCTTTAGATTTCACCGGCAGGTTCCTTTCTCCAGTCTCCCAATTTTAGAGCGCCTTGCGGTCTTCCAGAACATTGGGATAAAAGGCTAGACAAAGGTATAAGATGGTGTCATGTCCTATACCTAGGCAATAGACACACAAGAGGTGGGGATCGAAGCAACATCTTCTGGCACGCAGGTACACCGGCAATCCAGGGACGATTTGTCCTCCATGTCCGATGCGCTGTAATCAGAGTCGCTAATCTGACGAGTTTTAGAGTAATTTATGTAAAAAATCTATCGCGAAGCTAGGCTCACGAAGTTGGGAAGCAGCACGAGGGAACCTGAATCTTCCAGCGGAAAGGAAGATCTAGCATCAAGGGCGGAGCCGAGGTATTTACCACCCAGGTGGGTGGGAGAAGCCAGCTTGAAGACTTCAGCCAGATTTAAAGGGAAAAGGGACATGCCAGAGAGGGTGTGGATTTAACAACATACCTGACGCCTCCTAGAACACGTTTCGCTTCCAGGGATGGAAGTGGTCTGGGTCAGAGTGGACATACTGGAATGTGCGACGCCTGAGATATTGATTCAGGTCATGCAGATGTAGGATGGGCGCCACCACCTGCCCCCGGCACCAGGAAGTACCTGGAAACAAAGCCTGGGTTTGTCGGTGGATCCGCACTGGAGCTACTGCCTCCTTGGAGGAGGAGCTGAGCTATGTCATCTCAAGAGTCAACTGGGTACAAGCAGAGAGACGTTCCTCCCCAAGGGGCGTGGCCTGCTGGGAGGGTACATTTGAATTCTAGAGACAGTCCCCAACCGACCACTTTGAGAACCCACCTGTCCAACGTGATAGCAGACCAGGCGGAAAGGAAGTGGCGGAGCCGACCCCCCACGGGAGGACCCAGAGCTGACGTGACGGGTGTAGGGGTGGCAACCCCCAACCCGTCACTGAGCAGGCTTAGAGGAGTAGGAGGCTCCAGGACATGGCTGTTTAGGACCCTGCTTGGGCCGCAAGCACCAAGCTTGAGCCTGCTGCTGCTGTTGACCTCCTTGATAGGAGGGCTGCCTGACCACAGGGGAAGAATGCCGAAATGGCTTCTTCTTTCTCTTCTGCTGGTTCTTGCCTGAAGAACCTTTAGTAGAAGTGGCATCTAAGATGGCACTGGACTGCTCTATACGCTGAAGCTGACCGGCCACTCCTGGACTGAACAAGTCAGTGCCCAGGAAGGGCACGTCAGCAAGCTTATGCTGAGTATCCAACAGGAAGGAGGAAAGCCTCAGCCAAGCCCAGCGGCGAGAGGCCACTGCGGCTGCCAGCGAGCTGGCACCAGAATCCCCGCTATCCAAGGCCATCTGAAGCTGCTGTTTAGCAACAGCACGGCCCCGGTCTCAAACCTGCTTGACCGTGGTCTGCATGTCCGCTGGGAGATGAGGAGGACCTCGCCTAATGACCCAAGAAGGGCATGAGAGAAGTGTGCCATAATGACAGCCCAGCTGGCTGACGAAGGCCCAAGGAAGGGTCGCACAGACTCACGGGCAGTGTGGTCCATATTTTGACTCCTTGTCCATAGGTCGGTCAGTGCGAGGCCAAACATCACTACGCCGAACATAGAGGCAGTCACTGTGGCTCTCTCTCGCCAAAGGGTGCTCTGTGAACCCCGCAAAGGGACCCTATGGGCACCGCTGTACTTGTGGGGCTATGCGGGCAGATGGTGCTGGTAGGAGGCAGGACGCTGCCAAAGTTTGAGGGTTGGGCTAACAATGGCCTCGGCCACTGGAAAGCGTCTCCGTCAGTATCTCCTCTCTTAAGAATGTCAGCGGAGTGGGTATTCCACCTGTTTCTGGATAGGTTCCAGGGCATTCCAGAGAATCGGAATGAGGCGGAGAATGCCCTGGAAAGAGGAAGGGCCTTTCTTCATCCATGTGCCGACCGACGACTCATGATACCCAGGATGTGAGTGCAAGCCGGTGATGTCAGAGTTCAAAGAGTCATGATACAGTGGTCTACCACCTAAGTCACTCTCGATCTGCTGAGGGCGGTCTGGGGTGACTTATCGACAGACGTCAGGGAAGCTTGGTGTCCTGTCGGTCCTCTTTCAAGGGCGTCCCTCCCTCAGGCTGTTTAGGCGGTGGTTCCACCTAAATTGGTGGAGAGACCGGAGTAGGCTTTCTAGGGAGACGGCCTGGCTTACAGGGAGGAGTGGAACTGAAGGCTTCCGGTTCTCCGAGGGGTCGGCTTCGCCTAGGAGGCGAGAGCTAATGGTAGGCGGCGGAGCCGGCTTCTGCTCAGTCGGGATCAGCTGCTGCCACATTAAGATCTTCATAGCACCGATGGAGTTTAAGGCTGAACCTCTCTCATCCGAGGAGGATGAGGACCTGTGGCGCCGCCTCTTTTTGAGCACTTATGGCTCTTCCTCGGGCCATCGTCAAGAGGGCTGCGGACTGAGATCGGGAGGCCGACCTGGTCGATCGGGAGACACCAGGATTGGTGAGACCCAGGGTCCGGGACTGGTTCCTTGATGGGGACACCAGCTGGCTGGCCCCCTCATCCGGGAAAGCATTCAGGACCAGAGTCCTTCAACGAAGTCATCGAGCACAGTCGGGCGATAAAGGGGGTCGATGGGGTCGAGGATAATTTCGACCTCGCTGCTATACTTCCTCGGTCTCTTGGTCAGACAGAAGGTCCAAAGCAAGCAGCCGAGATTGGCGACCGACAGAGGTGGAAACCGCTGCTCTTGGGACTCGGACCTCTCCTGGTCCCAAGAGTATCTCCGCCGGGATTAAGACACCGGGTCCTTCTCCCTCTTCCGAGAGCCGGAAGGAGTGCGAGCCTGAGGGTGCCTCACCCCAGTGGAAGAGACTGGCACATCTCTCCTGAAGGAGCCTGTGTGTTGGAGCCTAGGTTCAGTGGGACGAGCTTCGATTGGCGAGCATGCGAGCTGTTCCTCCTTGAACACCTTCATCTGTTCCAGCTGTTCGTGGAGCCCACAGCCGTGAAACCACCCACCTAGCCTCCTTCGATTTCAATTTGGGGTTTCTCTTCCGGTCTCCCAGCTCGGGTGTGTCCTCATGGATTGTCCAGGACGCTGGGATGGAAGGCCAACAAAAATCTGAAGGACGAGGTGTCATGTCTACCACCCAGGCAGTAAACGCGACGTAGAGGTAGGGGATCAGTGCACCATTTCTGGTCGCAGGGCACCGGCGCAAATCCTGGGGAAGATTTTTCTCCATAGTCGTCGCGACGTAAACGTGATCAGCTAACTCAACGAAGTTTGATTTTCGGTAAAACCGATAATTTGAAAGCCAGGGCCTAAGAAATGCTGAGAGCACAAGGAAACCTGTATCTTCCAGCGGAAAATGATGATCTGGCGTCATAGGTAGGAACCGAGTATATATACCACCGGGTGGGTGGAAGGAGCCAGCTTGAAGACTTCCGCAAGATTTAAAGTGGAAGGAGACATGCCAAGAAGTGTGGATGAACAACATATCCATGCTCCTAGAAATGACTTTCCCACCAAATGGTAGGCCAAACATTGCAGCCAGATGTAGCTTGAGGAAGATGGTTTCAAGCCTGATGCCCTCACAAGTGTACCAGGTAATCCAGCAGCTGAGTGTCTGAAGCTGAAAGCGGGATCAATTCTTTCTCTTGCACCAGAGGGAAAACCTTTTCCATTTGGCTGCATAAGCCTTGTTAGTGTTCAGTTTTTCAGCCATCCTCAGTATCTAAAGGACTTGTTCAGAGTACTGCAAGGATGGAAACTCTAACTCCTCAAGGACCAGGCCTTGAGGTGAAGAGAGTATGTCTGGATAATGCACTCCTGTCTGAGGAAGGGTCAGCAGGGAGTGAGTTGGCAGCAGGCGAACTGGCCTGCTGCACGACACAGAAAGAAAGAAAGGGTGCCAGGCTTGCCTGGGCCAATCCGGAGCCACCAGCAGTATCACTGAAGCAGGCTGTTGTCTGAGTTTCAGCAATACCCTGAATATCAGGGGAAAAGGAAGGAATGCATATTGGAACCTCCCTGACCAGTCCAGGATCAAGGCATCCAAAGGAAACGTCCGCGGGACTGGGGGCCTGCAACAGTAGTGAGGAAGCTTAAAGTTGTGGGAGAGGCAAACAGATCCACTTCTGGTGTTCCCCACCACCTGAACACTGTGGCTAGTACTTGCTTGTTCAGAGTCCGTTCGCTCGGGACTTGACTGATGTGACTTGGGTATTGTGTTTGCCTGGGAGATAAATAGCTGAAAGGCTGACTCCCAGGGAGAAGGCTATAGACCAGAGCTTCAGAGCATCCGAACAGAGTATTCCTGATTTGGTACCACCCTACTTGTTTATGTAAAACATTGCAATGGTGTTGTCTGTTCGAATTTGTACCGCCTGCCCTTTTATGATGGAAGCAAATGCTTTGAGAGCTAGAAAGACTGATCTGAGTTCCAAAAGATTTATGTGTAACTGACTCTTCGAGAGTCCAGGTGCCGCTTATTGAGGCACTGTCCAGATGTGCTCCCCACTCCAGGAGAGAGGCATCTATGGTGATCACCTTTGTGGGAAGTGGAGCTTGGAAGGGTACACCTGCTTGCAAATTTGCAGGGTTCTTCCACCAAAGCAGGTTCTGGAGGAACTACTCCACCACAGGTATCAGCTTTGAAAAATTGTTGCTTCTCCGAGACCAGTGAGCTCTGAGGTAGGCTTGCAGGTGTCACATCCTGTACCTGACTCCTGGGACCACTGCAGTCATTGAAGCCATGTGTCCCAAGAGCCTAAGAAAATGTCTGGCTGGTCTTGGCTGTCCCCGGATGAAAGAATCTGCCGCCGAAAGGAAACTCTGAATTCTTTCCTGTGGGAGGAAGGCACATCCTTTCTGAGTGTCCAGCTGGGCTCCTATGAAAGTGAGCCGCTGAGTGGGTTCCAGGTGAGACTTCTTTAGATTTACCAAGAATCCCAGAGACTCCAAAGTGCATTCTGTAAGGAAAAGGGACTCCTTGACCTGGCTAGAAGACTCTGCCACTATGAGCCAGTTGTCTAGATAGGGACAGAGAGTGACACCCAGTTTCCTGAGGTGCGCTGCTATCACTGCAAGGCACTTGGAAAAGACTCTTGGGGCTGAGGACAGGCCAGAAGGGCATAGCGGTGGAACTGATAGTGGCCCAAAGGAAGTTTGAGAATCTTCCTGTGAGACTTCCTTATGGGTATGCGGAAGTAAGCATCCTTTAAGTCTAGCAAGTCTCCTTGCTGTATGGAATGTATGACTAGTAACAGAGTGACCATTTTGAATTTGGCTTTTTTCAGATGTGTGTTTAAATATCTGTAACCCCTCACCCCTGCCCTTTTAGCAAAATGACAGGTGGCATGCTGTTGAAGCTGACAGCAGTATCTGGTGGGGACTGGGTTCGGGGAAGATGAGGTTACTCGGCACAGGGGACCTAGGTTTGGCTACTCTGCACAGGGGCACCCAAGTAAATCCGAACACAGGAAGCAATAACTAATGTCCAGAACCAGGAATGGGATTCTACAGTGTGGCTTTTATTCACATACTAGCTGAACAAACAAAGCATAGACGGATCCCCATGGGGCTACATTCCTGGTAATGCAGATTAGAGACAACAGAACACTTTATCACTATTTCCAGCCCTCAGGCTCTGAACCCTACCAGGCACACAGCCGGACTTGCGCAGCTTTGGGTACACAGCCCGACTTGTACACTACTTGGGTTTTCCCACTGGGCCGGCTCCCCATGACCACTTGATCCTTGATCCATTTGGGAAATGAACCAGTTATCCTGTTTGGCCCCAAACCACACTAGAGCCTTCGACTCCTAGAGATTTTCCTTCCAATCCCGTCTGGTGCTTCCCTCATCACTGGCCAAGTGCCTGAGGC
Source organism: Neoceratodus forsteri (assembly GCA_016271365.2). NCBI lineage: Eukaryota > Metazoa > Chordata > Ceratodontiformes > Ceratodontidae > Neoceratodus > Neoceratodus forsteri. The sequence continues at coordinate 125,890,331 of JADMNL010000028.1, read as the reverse complement.
AAAGTAGAAATCCACAGAGCAAATCCGTAGGATTGGACCTGGTCACTAAAGATGGGGCCTCCCACCTCCAGCTCCCACAGACCATACCTGGCCATTTCTCTGAAACTAAACAATTCCTTTACTGAAAACTTGCAAATGTAGATTCCTGGTGAGCGTACGTCACATCTCCTCTACATACCATTTTGATCCCAATAAGCACTGGACTTGAACCTACTCTTACTTGTCGGCTAAGCCTATTACTCTAGGCCTCCCACTATCTTAGTAGTTCAATCCCCACACTGTCACACAAGTCCCAGGGTGAAAAACAGAGACCCTTTTGGGAAGAGCAGACACTCACCCTCCGGTTGCAGGTGCCCCACAGGAGATTCACAAGTCTTGTTGTTCTCCCAAAAAAACTCTGGAACAAACAGGCAGCTTCTCCATTAGTAGCAGAATTAGGAGGTTGCCCCAGGAATATGCAGGGAACCCTTTCCTGCCCCCATCCCCGGAGGGAGGGGGCACTGAGACCCAAAACAGCGGTCTCCACCACTTCAATTATCTTCCTGTGTCTCTCTTTGGTGAGAGACACACCCTTTTTCCTAAAAGTAGCCCTCTGTCAGGGCTGAGGCTCCAAGACCTACACTGAGCTGCTGTGCTGCTTTCCTGCACACTTCACTGCAACACCAACTGACCACAGACTACTGTTCAAACCTCCTAACATTCTATTCAACTCCCTTGCTGCAGATTCCATTGTGGCTCATGCAGCTGGATAGTTCTCTTGGTGATGTCATCCCTCAGTCTCAACTGAGACTGAGAACAGAGTGAGACAGTGTGAAATCCATTTAACTGGAGTTTCTCAGGCTGCCTTCCCTGCCTACCACTAGGTCTTACTGGGATTCTGTAACCCGGGTAACAAGGGGTTACATATCTAAGACCTAATATAGGTCTCCACTCCCCAGTTTTCTTTTGTGTCAGAAAATACCTGGGTAGAGGCCTTTGCCTTCTCAGTGGGCAGGACCCTCTCCACTGCTCATAGAGCTAGAAGGTTGTGTACCTCAAATTCCAACAGTAGAACCTGTGTTGGGGACAGTGGTTTTGACACCTGGGTATGTTTGAGGTCTGGCATCCGCTTGAACTGTAACGGCAGACCCTTCTCCACCATCTCCAGAACCCACTTGTCTGACATAATAAGGAACAGTTCTGAAGACAGTGGGACAGTCTGCTCCTACCAGAAACAGGGGCGACCTGGACACTCACATCAGAACTTAAGAACTGCGAGGCTGCAGGCTGGGTAGAGTGGCCCTTCTCTGGCCCCTTCTGCCCGCCCTCTGAAAGATCTATATAGAAAAAAGTTAGACTGAGGACAAGGATTGTAAGGCCTGTGGAAAAACTTCGTTTGACCACCAGCAGAGGGTGGAGACGTGTTCTTCCCATTCAACGCCTGGGTGCTGCACCCCTCTCCCCATTTGCTAGTTTAAATATTCTACAAAGACATCAAACTTCTGCCCCAATGCACTGACTCCCTCCTTAGTCAGATGCAGTCCATCAAATTTAAAGAACTTTCACTCCCAAAACTGTTGCCAGTTCCCTACAAATTTGTGTCCTTTTTCCTGGCACCAATCCTTGAGTCACATGTTTAGCTCCCCTTCTCTGACCTTTCGTCCATCTGTCCCCCTCTCCCAGACTAACAGGATCTCAGAGAAGGAGATGCTGGACGAAATGGATGATAGTTTGTCACCCAACCTGGTCAGGTGTTCCTTGGTCTCCACAACTGACCAGCTGGCGAGACAGTTAGTCCCTATGTGTACCAGGACGTCAGTGTTTTCTCCTGCTTCCTGAACAATTTTAGCAATGCTGTCAGTGTCTCTCCACGCTGATGTACCTTGGAGACATCTGACCATTACCCCTGGCTGGAGATACATATCCACTCCCGAATCATGGAGTCTCCTATGATCAGAAGTTTTTGCATTTCCTTTTTGCTTTTTGATTTGGTTTCCTGTTTTGGGTGAGTTTTGTTGTAGTTAGCTCCTGTGCTGCAATGTCCTGCTCTACAGTGTCTTCTGCCACTTTGTTTGATTTCAGAGACAGAGGAAGATACCGGTTTGTAGTTTTTATATGGTTTGTGAAGGTGATATGTTGGAGAGCACACAGTGATGGGGCACCTGATTTGCCCCTCCTACCCACCTGCCAACCTTCCGGACCAACTACCTTCTGCGGTTGAGGTACTTCTGTTGGATGTTGGGGAAATGGTGGACAGTTCTTATAATATATTTCCTCTTGAATATGCAATTTGAGGTGCACAATGTCTGCCCATGCTGCCTGGAGCCGAGCCCTTAGATCTCCAATGGCCAAGCATGTGGGACAGTGTCTTAAATCCTGTAAAACTGCCATTCTGAAAAGTGTTCCACAGTACCTGCAGTTAATGATATCCATTCCAGATAAGTTGCTGGGTTTATAGGAAGTTATCTCTCTGTACAGACAGTTGGTGAGACCCCATCTTGAGTACTGTGTGCAGTTCGGGAGACCCCATCTCCGTAAAGACAGACAGGATGGAGGCAGTCCAGAGGAGGGCAACTAAAATGGTGCAGGGTCTGCACCAGAAGCTATACCAAGAGAGACTAAAAGTGCTTAATATGTATACCCTCGAGGAAAGGAGGGAGAGGTGGAACATGACAGAAACTTTCAAGTACCTCAAGGGAATCAACAAAGTCCAAGAAGGTAGCATCTTTCAGAAAAGAGATGTCAGGAACAAATGGGTACAATCTGAAGATAGAGGGAGGAACAACTAGGGGGCAACGCGAGGAAGTATTTTTTATGGAGAGGAGGTGGATTTATGGAACGGCCTTCCTGAGGAGGTCGGGGTCAAAACAGTGGGGAATTTAAGAATACATGGGACAGACATGAGGCAAATCTAGGGGGAGGTAGGAGGAAGTAGGCTGTTGGTAAAACTAGGATCTGCAGCTTATCCGATAGCTAGGGGAAATCGCAGACTGGGTGGGCCAAGAGGTTCTTATCTGCCATCAAAGTCTATGTTTCTTAGAACCACTGGAATTAATGGTCGAAGAGAGAAAAGATAGACTAACTGCAATCTCCATGTCTGAGACAGGTGTGCCCACTGCTTTCACATGCAGATATCTGAAACAGCTAAAAAGCATGGGAAACTAAGCACTTTCTCTATAGCCAATGAATTCTACTTGTGGAATCCTATAACATCGACACTGAAGATGACTCACATCAAGGTGCAGAGACCACTCTCCCGGATGCATGACTTGGAGACAGAGCTACCTGCCTTAATATTTACTTTCCCCAAAAGACTACAACAAAGAGGAACGGAAGATTTTCCTCTGCCCCTCAAAGGACCCCGATGCCGCAGCCCGGGCTACCAATTCCAAGGAATTGTAAGTGGCCCAGAGTGCGTGACAGAAGGAAAATTTATTCATGTTAAACTTGTCCAGCAATTTAGCCCTGAGGTTTTTGTCAGGGATGTCCTGAAGGTCTCTCTCCAGTTCTGAGAGAGAGGACTTCTGAAAAGCTACGATGTGGGACACATAGTTCAGTGACCGGATAGTGCAGGAGGTGGACGAGTAGAACTTCCTACTAAACTGGTCAAGCTGTCTTGAGTCCTTGTCTGGTGGGGAGGAACTCAAGTGTTTAGGCTGGGCCGAGCGGTGATCAGTGGCCGTAATGACCACAGAGTCAGCTTTTGGGTGAGAAAACAGATGAGAGATCCCTTTCGGGGTGAAAGTAGGTTCTATCAGCCTTCCTGGAGACAGCCGGTATGGAAGAAGGCGGTTGTCATATGGTGGAAACTAGATCCCTGCGCGGGCCTATCCAAGGGGGAATGGGTAGAGGCTCCGCGGTGGTTAAGTCCAAATGTTCCGCAAATCTTTTTCGCTGAGGATCTACCTCCTTGGGTGGCCAGCCCCCTGTTGTTTGAATGGTCCTCAATAGATCCCCAAAAGAAGGATCCTCCGGAGCTGATTTTGGTGATTCTTTAGGTTGAGGTTAGACCAGTGAGCGAGGTTCAGAAAGGTCGATACTGGAGTCCGAATCTGACCCACTAGGAAGGAAGGGATCCACCCCTGTGTCATCCACCAGCAGAGAACCAGCAGCACGTCCTAAAGGAACTGGAGTGGAAGGTGCAGCTCTGGGTAGAGGAATTACTCCACGCAGTTGAGACTGCCCAAGTTCTGTAAAATAGTTGAGTCCTAGCATCCTACCACCAAACCGGGATAGTTCATGGTCAGGCGGAGGAGAAGGTGGAGGCTGGCACCCAGGATACCCAGCCAAGGGCAGGTAAGTGGGAAGATGCCAGTAAGGGTATTGGTACCCTGCAAACCCCGAAGGCTAACCTGCCAGAGGGTATCCAAACCTCAGGTAGCCCGGCATCGGGTAGCCCGGCGTGGGAGGCACCAGGACCGGCATCGGATGAGAAGGATCTAGCAGAGTGCTACCTCCGGTGGCAGAACATGGGGTCAGACCCCAGGAGACCACCAGAGAGTCCAGCAGTGAGGGGGCTGTAGGTCCAGCCAGGGAGGCACCAAAGGGCGTTGGGCAGTGGCAAGGGATCAGGCATAGGCGCTAACGTCCGAAGAAGGAGGAGGTCCATACCAGAAAGATTCCGGTCCGGCAGCGGGTCCCCGGAAGGAGGGGATCTGGAGGAGGAAAAGAACCAGGCGAGGGGGAGCGCTGAAGAGACCCCAATGACAGGTCCTATATGAAGACCTACTACAGGAACCTTCTCAAAGTAGGATCGGAAGATTTTCCTCTGCCCTCAAAGGACCCTTATGGCTACTACGAGCATGTTTTTGCTTTTGTGCCTTCTTGACCGCTTTCTATATGTGACCATCGCCATGTTGTCTAAGCATACCTTACCACCCGAGACTTGACCAGATCCTGCAATAGGCAAATGGCAAGGAAAAACATGCTCATCCTGAGAATGTTGATCTGTAGATCTTGTTCTCTGGACCACCTAACACCATGAACAAGAATCTGGTTTAGAACTGCGCCCCAATGGTGAAGACTGGTGTCTATCATCAGTATCACTTCTTAATGGAAGAACTGAGGTGTCTCCTTAAAAGAATATGAGGCTTCTCCCACCAAGACAATGTCTGGCAGACTGAAAGGAGAATCCATACTGGAACCTGATATTGCTCCAAAGCTGGTGAACAGCTCGCAGGAAGGTGAATTTTAAGGGCCTCATATGGTGCTGAACCCAAGTGACTAATTCTATTGCCACATCTTCAGCCTTATCATCTGAAGGCATCACTGGGTTGATACTAGAGACCTGATGTACTAAATGTCCTATAGCAGATTCTCTACCCTCGAAGGAGAAAGGAAAATTCTCTGTAAATCTGTCCAAAAGCATGCCTTGGGTATTCCAGACTCTGGAAAGATTGAAGAGAGCTCTTCCATAGAAATTTATGTCTGTTCACCTGCTCTGACAGTGCCCTGATCAGGAGATTGCCAGGGTACAGGTACACATGGGGACCCACTGACTGAATGGCAGATACCAGCACTATCAGAACCTTTGTAAAACTCTTGGCGTGAAGACCAGGCCACAGGGATAGCCGGTGACTGAAAATGTTGGTTTTGAATCACAAACCTCAGGAATATATGATGCATGCAGCAGATCAAAACATGACAGTAAGGGCCAGTTAATCCCCTGGCTCAACAGCCCTGATTACTGAACACAAGGACTCTGTCTTGAACTTGGTTTATGTCACAAATTTGTTCAGAGTTTGAAGGTCCAAAATCAGATGCCCTCCCCACCCCTCAACTTTTTCAGAACTATGAAGTGGCTGGAGTAAAACACCTTACCCATCTCCAAAAGGGGTACTGGCCTGACTGTTCCAATATAGAACAAGTGGGTGAGAGTCTCATCTACTGCCTCCCTTTTCCTGGGATCGGTTGAGACTGAGGACTGGAACTGGTTTCCAGAAGGCAACAGAAAATTCCACTGCACAACATTTCTGTATGATCTCCAGACTCCAGGAGTCTGTCATTGTTTGACTCATCTATCGTACAAATTCTGCACATGGCCCCAAGGGTGTTTGGGGTGCAAGATGGGCCTACAAACTGTCATGTGAAATTTGCCCCTTTAGTTGGTACCACCAAAGCGCCTGTGGAAAAGGAACCTGTTTTGGAAGTACATGGTGGGAAGAGGTGAAGACAACTTACATGTAATGCAGCATAAAGTATAAGAGCATCACAGCATTACCCAGTGGTCAGAACACAAGGCAAAACCACAATAATGGAGCTGGGTACAAATAATGGAAAAAAGTCATACATATCAACCTTAACGACAGATGCAAGTGAAAGCTTTTAGCAAACATCTACGATACCCTCTACGGACACGTTACAATATAACATTTCCATGTCTCAAGTGGAATAGTCTTCCTGAGTTTGGGAGCTGAGCTTGAGAAAGCAACATGATCAACAACGGACCTCAATTTAGAGATAACCAAGAAGCCTTGATCAGCAGACCTTAAGAACAGGTTACTCACCTGTAACAGTAGTTCAACAAGTGGTATATATTGTTCATCCATACTCTTTGGCATGTCCCTTTCCACTTTAAATCCAACCGGAAGTCTTCAACCTGGCTCCTCCCACCCACCCGGGTGGTGTATATACCTTGGCTCCGCCCCATGACGCCAGAGCTTAGCTCGCTGGAAGCCAGGTTGTGTGCATCCACAGACGGGGAGGAGGGATGGGTCTGCCTGGATGAACAACATATACCACTCCAAGAACTACTGTTACAGGTGAGTAACCTGTTCTTCTAAGAGCATAGACATGTTGTTTATCCACACTCTTTGGCAGACTCCTAGCAGTTCTTCAGGAGGAGGGAGGCAAGGCACACACCCCCTACCTAGGGAACAGACACTGGAGAACTAAAGCCCCAAAACCAGCATCTCGGAGTGACTCAAGGTCAATGTGGTAGTGGGTAATGAAGGTGTTTGCTGACTTTCAGGTAGCAGCCCAATAGATTTCCTGGAAAGGGGTGTCCCTGGAAGCAGCAGTATGGCGGGTAGAATGGGCTCTTAGCCCTCTGGGGGAGGCTCTTGCCCACCAACTCATAACACAGACATATGCATGATGTAATCCATCTTGCAATACTCTGCTTCGCCGCAGGTCTGCCAGAACCAGCTTCAGCATAGGTGACAAACAGCTGGCGAACCTCTCCCCAAATTTCCGCCATCCTCTCCTTGTAATAAAAACACTATTGTTAAGTTTGCAGATGATACCAAAATAGGCGTCCGTGTTGATGACATGATTAACAAAAAACAGTTAATAACTGATTTGGCTAACATTGAACAATGGGCAGTAACCAATAAGATGTTTTTCAACGTATCCAAATGTGCAGTGCTGCACTTAGGTAGAAATAACCCTAAACAGACTTACTATTTAAATAACATTAAAATCAAAAAGTCCAGTGTAGAAAAAGACCTGGGGATTCTAACTGACAACAAATTATCATTTTCAGAACATTGTAATAAAATAGCAAATCAAACAAATGCTCTTCTTCGTAGAATAAACTCTACCTTCATTTCTAAATCTGAGGATTGTCTTATGACCTTGTATAGGTCTCAGGTTAGACCATACATAGACTATGGATCCCCACTCTGGAGCCCATACTTAATCTCTGATATAAAAAGAATACAGCAAATTCAACGAAGGGCAACACAATTAGTTCATCACCTTGCTCCCCTAGACTATGAAGAAAGGCTGAAATGTACAGAACTATACCCACTGAGATTGAGAAGACTTCGTGGCGACCTTCTTCAACTCTTTAAAATAACTGAAAATCCATCTTTAATGGCTCAGTGTGGAATATCGTTCACCACTAGAAAAACTGTGGCTAGATGCCACAACAAACAGCTTGCAATTGAAAGATCACGAACTAATAAAAAACTATATTTTTTTACTATTTGATCTCCTACGGTGTGGAACTCTTTACCGCAAGATATTCTAGATTGTACACAAATAATTAGTTTTAAAAACAAATTAGATAAATGGTTGCTGAAATAATGGCTAATAAGGAGAAACAGAGAGTTCCTATCAACTTACACTGTATGTTCCACGTGTGGAGGACAATCTCGATGGGCAATTGCCCCCTTTTGTCCATTTTAACCAAGTAACCAACCAAGTAAATAGGAGAGAGCACGTCTCAGCTCCACAGTATGGAGCCTGTACCCGGCCTCCGAGGTGTAATTAGGGTAGTAAACCAGCAGAGTCAACACCTGGTTAAGGTGAAACTTTGACACCACCTTCGGAAGGCATTTCAGGTGGGGGCGTAGGACAACCTTGTCCCTGTGGAAGACCAGATAAGGGGAGTTCCCCAAAAGCACCTGGAGCTCCCCTGTCCTTCTGACAGACGTGATAGGCACCAGGAAGGCCGTCTTCCACAAGTGTGACAGCTCACACTTGTGCATTGGTTCGAATGGCTTGCCCATGAGCTTTGCTAGTACCAGCAGTAGATCCCATGGAGGTGGAGGTTCACACACCAGAGGGGATATGTGATCCAGGCCTTGAAAAGTGCCCGACCACTGTCTCCTTGTGCCAAAGTCGTGGCTGGACCAGCCTTACTCTCGTAAGTAAAGATGGCTGCTGTACACCCTAATGGTTGATGACCAGAGACCCCCGCTTGAGAGAGACCAAATGTAGTCAAGAATGTTAGCCACTGAACAGGATAAAGGGACCAGGCCCTTGCCCTGACACCAAATGGAAAACCTTTTCCACTTGAAGGCATAACATTTCCTGGTCGATACCTTTCTGGATGCCTCCACTATGATGTAGACATCTTTGGAAAGACCCAAAGCCTGGAACTCTAGCCGCTCAGGTACCAGGCTGTGAGGTGCAGGGATTGAAGTTCCGGATGGAAGACCTTCCCTGACTGATTGAGTGATATCAGGTCCGGGCATGTGCAAAGCCGCTCTGGGTGCCTGCAGTTGAGGCTGAGGAGATTTGGATACCAGAACTGGCACAGCCAGTCTGGGGCTACCAGGATCACCTTCACCTTGTCACTCCTCACCTTGAGGAGCACCTTGTGGATCAAGAGAAATGGAGGGAAGGCGTGGAGGAGGCCTGGGGTCCGCGGGCCTTGAGAAGGCATCCTCTGCAGTGAGCCCTGCTGAGGGGGAGGGCATGAAACAGCCTCAGCTTGGTGATGTCCCGAAGGCAAACAGGTCCACCATCAGTTTGGCCCAGTGGGAGAACCGACTGTAAGCTACCTCTGGATATAGAGAGCACTGTGGGATGTCTAGCCTAAGCAGCTGAGAGCATCTGCCAGATGGTTTGCGGCTCCTGCCACATGAATGGCTAGGAGATCTACCTCCAGATGGCTGACGAGGGTCCAGATGCGGAGCACTTCGCTCCAAAGAAGACGGGAATGCGTGCCGCCCAGCTTGTTGAGGTAGGACATGGTATTGTACATCTGGACTTGAACCACTTGCCCCCGGAGCTGAGAAGCGAAAGCTGACAGTGCCAGTCTGACTACTCTGAGCTCCAACAGGTTGATGTGCTATCGGGACTCCTCGGGGGCCCAGAACCCTGGGCCCTTTTGTCTCCCATGTGGGCTCTCCAGCCCATGAGAGAGGCACTGGTCGTGAGGACGGGTTTTGGCTCGGGCCGGACAAACGGGATCCCTTCCTGCAACCGGTCTGGGGTGGTCCACCATTGAACAGCGTCCCACATCTTCTGGGTTACAGTGATCAACTGGTCAAAATGACCGTGGCGCCGAGTCCACTGGGCGGCCAGTTCCCACTGAAAGGGGTGCATGTGCCACTGGGTCCAACGGACCACGGAGGTGTATGCCGCCATGTAACCCAGAAGGTGCAGAAAGTCCCGGCAGGGCACAATGCTCAACCAGAAATGACTGGGCAAAGGAGGAAGAGAACCTCCGCCTTTACTCGCTGGGAGCCGAGCTCTGGCTTGACTACAGTTGAGTTCTACCCCGATGAAGCACACCACCTGGGAATGCACAAATTCCGGACTTGGCCTCGTTGATTATGAGGCCGAGTTAGGAGCGGGTCTGGAGGGCCAGATCCCTGCACCTCTCCACCGCCTGCAGAGTGGGACCTCCTAAGAGCCAATTGTCAAGGTAGGGGTAAATTCTGACTCTCCAACGCCAGGGATGGGCTGCCACCACTGCAATGCATTTGGTGAAGACCCATAGGGCCGACGACAGGCCAAACAGCATGGCTCGGAACTCATACAAGTTCCTTTCAGCTCTGAGGCGTGGAACCATAATGAGACTGACGGATTGGGACGTGAAAGAACGCATCCTGGAGATCCAGTGAACAGAACCACATGTTTCACTCCAAGGATGGTATGATCTGGGACAGAGTAACAATCCGAAAGGTGCATTACTCATAATACTGATTCAGGTCATGCAGATCTAGAATGGGGCGCCAACCCTCCATCCGCTTGGGCACCAGGAAGTACATGGAGACAAAGCCTGGGTCTGCTGGAGAATCCACCACTGGAGCTACTGCCTCCTTGAGGAGGAGCTGAGCGATGTTCTCTCGGAGAGCCGATTGACTATGGAGAGATACTCTTTCCTCCCATGGGACACCGGCTTGCCTTGGAGTGTACTGCTCGAATACTAGAGGTCTCGACTACCTCCAAGACCCAACTGTCCGTGGCGATAAGACAACCAGGCGGAAAGGAAGTGGCAGAGGCAGCTCCCCACGGGAGGGCCCAGAGCTGGTGAGACGGGAGAGGGGGTGGCAGCCCCCGGCCCATCACTGAGCGGGCTTGGAGAAGGAGGATCCAGGACCTGAACCTCGGCTTCCTTTACAGGCCTGGTAGAGCCCGGGCTTAGGCCGGGGCACAAGCTTGAGCCTACTGCTGCTGCCCTCCTTGAAAGGAGGGTTGCTGGGCCACAGGGCAAGACTGCCAAAAAGGCTTCTTCTTCTGCTTCTTGCTCAAAGAACCATTAGCAGAAGTGGCTTCCAAGGTGGCACTGGACTGCTCAATACGCTGAAGGTGACCAGCCACACCTGGGCCGAAGAAATCAGTGCCCAGGAAAAGCACATCATCTGGTTTGTGCTAAGTATCTGCCAGGTAGGAGAGCCTCAGCCAAGCCCTGCGGCAAGAGGTAACTGTGGCTGCCAACAAGCGGCACAAGAGTCCCAATGTCCAGGGTCGCCTGAGCTGCTGTTTGGCAACAGCCCGCCCTGGTCCTGGACTTGCTTGACTGTGGTCTGCATGTCCACAGGGAGATGGGAGGACTTCATCCAAAGACCCCAAGAGAGCATCGGAAAGTGTGCATGATGACGGCTGAACTTGACCGACGGAGGCCTAAAGACAAGGCCACATAGATCTTCCCAGCCGAATGATCCAAGTTTTTGGATTCCTTTTCGGAAGGTCGTTCAGTGTCAGCAGAGCTCCCAGTATGCCTGAACACAGAGGCGGTCACGATGCTCTTGGCCGAAGAGTGCTCTGTGAACCCTGCAGGGGACCCCATGGAGATGGCATACTTGCGGGCCAAGCGGGCAGATGGAGCTGAACAAGAGGTAGGGCACTGACAAAGTTCTAAGGCCGGACCAACTATGGCCTCGGCCACAGGAAAGGCCTCTGTTGGCGTATCCGCTCTCTTGAGAATGTCCTAGAGGGTACACTGCCTTTTCTGATGGGCCCAGGGCATCCCCTAGACTCAGAGATGAGGCAAAGAATGCCTGAAAGATGAAGGACATTCCTCCATCTCAATCCCACTGGCCAATTAGTCATCCCCTGGGTGAGAATGTAGGCCGGTGTCATCCAAACCGAGGAATCCAGATACAACAGTTGATCCCATGGTCACCTTCACCCGCCGAGAGCAGTCCGAGGTGACGGTGACCAAAAGACGCCAGGGAGGCCCAGTGTCTGCTCTAGCTTCTTAGAAGGAGCCCCTCCCACAGGCTGCTTCGCAGTGGTTCCGACACAACGTGAGAGATCGATGAGGGCTGAACCAGAGGATTATCCGGCTCCGTGGGCATGGGAACCGACTTAATCGGCTCTGAAGGAGTCGGCTTCAGCCTGGAAGGCAAAAGCAATGTGATGCCCAGGGTAGAAGCCAGGGTCGGCTTGTGCCTGGTCAAAATCAGCTGTTGGCAAATGAGGTCCTCGTAGTGCCAAAGTTTCCGCTGGAGCCTCTCCTCATCAGAGGACGACGACTGATGGCATTGCCTCTTTTTTTAGAGTGCTTGTGGCTCTTCCTCGGCCTGTCGGTCGAGGGGGTCCTGGACCTCGATCGAGATCAGTCAGGCCCGTTTGGTCGTCCAGGAGACACCGGTGGGACCAGTGATTTCCTGGTGTTGGGGACCACTTCCTCGACAGAATTTCCAGCAGGCTAGGTCTCCTCATCGGGGAAAAACAAGGACCAGAGTCCGAGCAAGAGAGTCGTCAACCAGAGTCGGCGAAAAGGGGTCGATCGGATCGAGGATAATTTCCACCTCATTGATCGACACTTCAGTTGACTGGCCAGACAGCAAAGCTGGAACGCCAGCAGCCAAAGAAGCAATTTTGACAGAGGTTGAGATTGCCAGTTCCTGGGACCGAGATCTCTCCCGATCCCAAGAATGTCTTCGCCGAGACGAAGATGATCCTGGGTCCTTTTCCCACTTACGGGACAGAGAGGAATGCGTGCCCACAGCACCCTCTCCCTTAGTCAGGAGAGACTGGCACAACTCTTGAAAAGAACCCGAGAAAGTGGAGCCAAGATTGAGCAGAATGGAGAAGCTCAGAGAGAAAGATTCCACAGCACGAGCCGCTTCCTCCTCGAAGGCTTGCATAAGCTCCAATTCCTCGGCGGATCCCACAGCCGTGGATACCACCCACCAAGCTTCCTTTGATTTCACTGGAGGATTCAGTTTTTCCCGCCTCCCTAACTTCAGGCATGCAAGACAGTCGTCGAGGACATTTGGGTGAAATGCAAGACAAAAATCGGATTCGAGGTGTCATAGTCGACACCCAAGCAACAGACATACGCAGTGTGGAGATCAGTGTCACGACTCTTCGCCACACGAACACCGCAAAATCCTATAGCTACAGAAAAGCAGTCACCATCACTAATGCGAAAAGACGAATTTCGGAATGACCAAAGGGTTAGAAGCCAGGGCCTACAAAATGCAAGACAGCACGAGGGAAGCAACCTGAATCTTCCAGCAGAAAGGAAGATCTGGCGTCATGGGGCAGAGGCGAGGGATGTACCACCCGAGTGGGTGAGAGGAGCCAGCTTGAAGACCTTCCGGCAATCCTTAAAGGGAAAGGGACATGCCAAGAAGTCTGGATGGCCAACATCTCCACAATCCTAGAATAACAGATTTGGAAGTCTTAGACACATGAAGGTAGAAGTTACAGGAGGAATCTCAGGCAACACCTAAGTAGCTAAATGACAATACAGTATCAAGGACAGTACCATCAGTGCAAGAACGCAATATGGGGTACTGGCAACTTCCCAGTCTGGGAGGAGAGCTGAACAGTATAGACTGAGTTTTGATAACATTTAATAGCAGTTCATTTTATGATAGCCATTTATGCACCACTAGTATATCATTACATTTATGTCACTAATACTATTCAAGCATGCTGTAAGTACCAAATCACCCACTTGAGTTAGAAATGAAACACCAAAGGTCATCTCTAAAATAATGAACAGAAATGCAAAACAAAGGCAGTGACAGGATTCCACAGTCAAGTTCCACCGTCTCCCTCCTCATCCCCAAATAAGACCCTGGTCAATAAAAGCAGTTACCTGTGATCACAGAGGAAGACAGCACCATAGTCGTGCCGATGGCGTATTACTCTACCAAGGGCCTGGTTCACAGCTCGTGAGGCCTGTTGTCGGTACCATTCCTGTCCAGACAGGTACTTTGAACAAAAAAAAGAGACAAAGATGGGCACATAAATGGAGAGAAGTTGCTGCAGGTCTCTAGTCACTGTTCAGAAACGGGAGGGTGACTTGTCCCAGGCTGGTGGCATTTACTCTGATATGTAGCTGCGCTTAGCTCTTGGCAAATTCTCAAACGCTATTTAGAGTACAATGAATGGTCTGTCAAAGGGATTGTATATACAGTACTAATTTATAGACTGTCTTTTCTGAAGGTGAATGAAAATTACATACTCACTGTATTTTTTTTTTTTTTTACTTTTATTGAAGTTTGTTGACACCAGAAGTCTCTTTACATTCACTTCAAGGCAGAAAGCAAATACCAGTATCCACATTATACATTAATAACAACATTTTTACACTTCCATATGTCACAATCATTCATATTTCATTCCTTTTACTTCTGCCTAATATTCACCATGGAATCCCTCTTAATCTGTTGAAAAGATCCTTATGAAACCTTTTACCCCTACTCTTTATAGATCAATTTAGTTTCGTTTTAACTTTATAGAGCTTGAACTTATTTCCTTGCCTCCTTCCCAAGGGGGGGATTATATCAATCAAGTTTGTCATTAGGGTTCCAACCTATCCATTCCTCTTCCACCCCTTCTGACCTTAGCTTCGTGAAGCAGTATTTCCTTCCTTCAGAGTCTCTTATGGTACTATATCCTGTCTCCTCTCTCCCACCAGAAGGAACTAGGAAGTCCATCGATTCATCAGGGTCGGAACCTGGTTATGCAATTTAGCTGTAAGAAGTTCCATTTTATATATAGTAGATTCTCACTGCATTATATCTGGGTTGTATTTTGTGAGCCATAATCTGGTTATCACTTTTTAGCTGCTACTAGCATAATGGATAAAAGATAAATATATTGTTTTCCCTTAAAATGTTTAGGGAAATGGGTTAATATTGCTATCCCAGGGGTTAATGGGCCTAGAGTCGTAAACAGCCGGCCCACTATGTCTTCCACCCCGTTGCAAAACAGGGTCAACCTTGGGCACTGCCAGAAGATATGTGAATCTGTTGCCACTTCACAACCACATCCTCTCCAGCAGATGGACTCACCTCTCAAACTATACTTTGCATTAATCTGTGGTGTACGGAAATACCTTGCTACCATCTTCCATGCATATTCCCTCCATGAATGGGATTTAGTGGTTTGATGCTCAAGTTTCCATATGTGACCAGTCCTTAGGGGAAAGGTCTAGAAATAATTCAGTCTCCCAGGAGTTTTGGACAGTTGCCATATCCTTTGATGGGGCTCTATGTAGTGCTTTATAAAATCTGGAAACCAGATGTTCATGATGGGGCTCTTGCATAATTTGCAGAATAAACTGGAATACTGGGGGGACTATAGTATTCTCCACCCTCAATCCCACTTGTTTTTCCAGAAAGTGTCTCTAAGTATTTAAAGAAACCTGTCTTGGCAAGGAAAACTCTATTTGAAGTTGAGAAAATGACTTAAAACAGGTTACTCACCTGTAACAGTAGTTCTAGAACTGGTATATGCTCTAGGCCTAATACACACAGAACAATTCTATAAAAAAGGGATTTTCTAGGAGCGTGGATATGTTGTTCATCCACACTCTTTGGCTAGTCCACTTCCACTTTAAGATGGAGAGGAAGTCTTCAAGCTGGCTCCGCCCACCCACCCGGGTGTTATACACCTCTGCTCTGCCCCATGACCCCAGATCTTAGCCTACTCGAAGCCAGATGTTGTGCGCCAGCAGCTGGAGAGGTCGGGTGGGTCCGTCTGGATGAACAACATATACCACTCCTAGAACTACTGTTACAGGTGAGTAACCTGTTCTTCTAGGAGCGTGGATATCTTCTTCATTCACAATCTTTAGCAGACTCCTAGCAGTTCTCGGGGAGGAGGGAGGCAAGGTGCACACCCCCTACTTAGGGAACAGAGATTGGAGAACTGAGGCCCCAAAACCAGCATCCCAGCATGACTCAAGGTCAGTGTGGTAGTGGGTGATGAAGGTGTTTGCTGACTTCCAGGTAGCAGCCCGACAGACTGCCTGGATAGGGATGTCCATGGAAGCAGCCACCGATGCAGCAGTATGGCAGGTAGAATGAGCTCTTATTCCTCTGGGAGGCTCCTTCCCCGCCAACTCGTAACACAGACCTATGCATGATGTGATCCATCTTGCAATAGTCCGTTTGGCTGCAGGTCTGCCAGAGCGGCTTCAGCACAGCTGACAAACAGCTACGCAATCCTCCCTAATTTCCGCCTGCCTTCCTTTTGTAATAGAAGAGGGTCTGCCTCAGGTCCAGTATGGAGCCTGTCCTCTGCCTCCCGAGGTGTAATTAGGGTAGTATACTGGCAGGATCAACACCTGGTTAAGGTGAAACTCTGACACCACTTTCGGAAGGAATTTCGGGTGGGGTCACAGGACAACCTTGTCCCTGTGGAATACCAGATAAGGGGAGTCCACCGGAAGCGCCTGGAGCTCCCCTGTCCTTCTGGCAGACGTGTTAGCCACCAGGAAGGCCGTCTTCCATGACAAGTAAGACCATGCACACTTGTGCATTGGTTCGGAAGGCTTGCCCATGAGCTTTGCCAGTACTAGCAGTAGATCCCACAAAGGTGGAGTTTCACGCACCAGAGGGGATATGTGATCCAGGCCTTGGAAAAAGTGTCTGACCTCTGTCTCCTGTGCCACCATCGTCTGACCAGCCCACGCCCGGTAAGCAGAGATGTCTGCCAGGCACACCCTAAGGGTCGATGACTGAAGACCCCCTTTGGAGAGAGACCAAACGTAGTCGAGAATGTTAGCCACTGGAGAGGACAGAGGTTCCAGGTCCTTGTCCTGACACCAAATGGAAAACTTTTTCCATTTGAAGGCATAATATTTCCTGGTCGATTCCTTTCTGGATGCCTCCACCACGGTGTAGACATCTTCGGTAAGACCCAAAGCCTGGAACTCTAGCCACTCAGGTACCACGCTGTGAGGTGCAGGGATTGAAGGTCTGTATTGAATACCTTCCCCTAATTGAGCGATATCAGGTCCAGGCGTCCTGGAAGCAGCTCTGGGTGCCTGCAGCTGAGGCTGAGGAGATCTGGATACCAGAAATGAAAATTACGTACCTACCGTAATTCTTGATCTTCTTGGACGACTCTCCACCACTCATTCACACTAGTGGGATTAGCGCCGGAGGCACTAGGACCCATCGGGAGCAAACTTTTTCCTGGAGGGTCGGCGCGAGAGATGGCCGCGAGGAACGGCGCCGCGAGCAGCGGCTCGAGCGTGTAATCACGATTTCGCGACGACCCTCCAACATCGTTTCAGTACCTTTTTTACCAAGGAGGCAGCGAACCAAACGAAAGAGTAAATCTAACTTAAAAACGGACATAAGATAGTCCGACGACCCGTTAAGAAGGGTCAACAAAGAAGTCTTCACGGCCTAAAGATTTGAGGGAGTGAAGACCAACAAAGCGGTGAGCTCGGGATGGAGGGTGGGTGTGGAATGAGTGGTGGAGACTCGTCCAAGAAGATCAAGAATTATGGTAGGTAATGCATTTTCATATCTTCCTGGACATAAGTCTCCACCACTATTCACACTAGTGGGAGAGTACCAGCTGATAATCCCCAAAACGGGGGCAGGAGAGCCAGAGCTCACGCCGACTAAGATAGAAGTCCATTAAGGATAGTTCTGTCGACGCGGAATGTCGCCTGGCATGAACATCCAGTGCATAATGCTTAACGGTATGCACTGAGCTCCAGGTGGCGGCGCTAGATATCTGCACTGAACATTATGACTTCGCTAGGATGCTATCGACCACCCTAGTAGAGTGAGCGACACTTACCTTCTAATTTAACTTGAGCCATGGAATAGCAATGTCAAGGGCATGCCACTAACCATGATGAGATGCATCTGATAGCGACAGGTTGACTCAGCGGATGTCGCTGAAAGTAACAAACAGTTGCTGAGTCTTGCGAAAATTCTTGGTTCTATCTAAATAGAACCGCAAGGCTCTCTTAACATCCAAGGAATGAAGAGATCGTTCCCCTTCATTTTGGAAACTAGCGAAGTAAGAGAGAAGTACCAGAGGTTCGTTTAGATGGAATTCTGACACAACCTTGGGAAGAAATTTAGGATGAGTACGGAGAACTACCTTGTCTTTATGGAATACAGTATACGGAGGGTCCGTAACCAGGGCATGTATCATAGAAACATAGAAACATAGAATTTGACGGCAGATAAGGACCGCTTGGCCCACCCAGTCTGCCCATTTCCCTACCTACTGGATAAGCTGCAGATCCTAGTTAACCAGCAGCCTACTTCTTCCTACCCCCACCCCCAGAATTGCCTTATGACTATCCCATGCATGCTTGAATTCCACCACTGATTTTGACTCCACAACCTTCCTCCGGAAGGCCATTCCATGCATCCACAAACCTCTCCGTGAAAAAAATATTTCCTTAAATTACCTCTGAGCCGCCCCCCCTCTATCTTCAAATTGTATCTCAGAGACCCTGCGGGCTGAGGTAATGGCCACCAGGAAGGCAGTCTTCCAGGTAAGAAATTTTAGCTCACAGGTAGCTAGGGGTTCGAAAGGCTTCCGAGGTGAGCATGTCCAGCACCGGGTTAATGTCCCAGGCTGCAACTGGACGCTTAACAGGGGTCTGGTATAGAAGAATCCCTTAAGAAATCTCTTCACATAGGTAACTGAGCCAGAGTTAAGGAAGAAACCGCTCATGGAATGCTTGAGATGGCACTAAGGTGAACTTTAACTGTGGAGTACTGGAGACATGAGTTTGATAGGTCCAAAAGATACTCCAGAACCTTGTCAGGAGGACAGGAAAAGGATTCCAAGAGGACTTTGTACACAGAGAGAAAAACGCTTCTATTTGGAAGCGACAAGCCAGGGTGGCTGGCTTCCCGAAAGCAGCCAGAAGGATGTCTGAGACTTCACGAGACATTGAACCGGGATCACTTCTACCTCTTCAGGAGCCAAGCATGAATGTGAAGTGATTTCAGGTTGGGATGGACCAACGAACCCTGAGTCAAAGATTGATTTGCAAGGAAGTGGTCTCGAGAGGAAGCCAACATACTGTTGAGTAGAGAAACCATAGTTGCCGAGGCCAGGAGGGAGCAATGAGAATCATTTTGTCCCCTGAGACTCGAACTTGAGGAGTACTCTGGATTAAAGGAAGGGTGGAAAGGAGGAAGAAAGCATTTTGTCCACTGCAGCCTGAAGCATCCTGACAGAAAATGCCAGGCCCTGGATTTCTGGAGCAGAAGAGAGGCAGTTTTATGCTGAGTGGGGATGCAAAAGGTCCAGGTCTGGAGTCCCCCACTCTTCAAACAGTGACCGAGCTACGGCAGGATCGAGAGACCACTCGTGAGGGTCTGCCTCCGTTCTGCTGAGGTGATCTGCTAGGTCGTTTTGTATACCTGGCAGATAAACCACTTGAATCAGAGACTTGTGCTCCACGCACCACTCCCACACCCTCATAGCTTCCATTCAAAGGGGATAAGAATGAGCACGGCCTTGCTTGTTGATGTAATACATCACAGCTTTGTTGTCCGTTTGAAGGAGAATGTTCTTGTGACAAAGGATATCCTTCAGAGATTGGATCGAGAGGACCGCTCTCATCCCCAGGACATTTATGTGGAGATGAGTTTAACTGAGTCCACACACCTTGAGTGTGGAGGAGTGACAGTGAGCTCCCATCCCATTAGCGACATGGTCCTGTGGTGATGGAGATCTGATGATCCGGGGAGCAAAGGGGAACCCTTCCAGGAGATTGCTCTCTTGAGACCACCAGGTGAGAGACCTTCAAGGAGCTCCGCCACCTTGATGGGATAAGACTGGGGTGAGAGGTCGAGACCACTGAGTGGAGAGCATCCATTGGGTGGTTCTCATGTGCAACCAGGCCAGGGGTACAGTGAACACCGAGGACGCCATGAGACAACATGCGCAGCGTCAGAGCTGTAACCGATTGGTTCTCCCGATGTAACGGGCCATCCGGGCTGGGATATGTAGTCTTCTGTCCTCTGAAGGAAAGTCTTCATGGAAGAGGTGTCTAGAAGCGCCTCTATGAAAGGAGCCTCTGGGAGGGCTGCAGTTGTGATTTTTCAATTCAGCAGAACTCCGAGGACGTAAGAAGACGAGAAATCGCTTTGCACGGTTCCAAACTCCCTTGGCTGGAAGGGCTTGCCTAGAAGCCAATCGTCCAGGTAGGAAACACTCGAGTCCGATCTTCCTGAGATGCGTAGGCAGAACTGCACAACACTTTGTAAAACCAGTGCGCCGAGGATAGCCCAAAGGGCAGGACTCTGAACTGATAATGTGACCCAAAGCTACAAACCTGAGGAACTTGGCGGTGGGTCAGGTGGATGGGAATATGCTGGTAAGCGTCCTGCATATCCAGGGAGGCCAGCCAGTCGTGCTGATGCAGCAAGGGTAACAGGGTACCTAGGGAAATCATTTTGAATTTCTCCCTGGGGAGAAATTTGTTTAACTTTCTGAGGTCTAGAATGGGGCGCATTCCCCCAGATTTCTTTGGAACCAGAAAGTAATGGGAGTAGAACCCTGTGTTTCGCAGATGCGGGGGCACCAGTTCTATTGCCCTGTTGTTTAGAAGGCCCTGGATCTCGGCGGTGAGGAGGTCTGACTGAGAGACCGACAACCTGGGTTGTCGTCTGGGAGGACAATTCGGGGGGGTTTCCAAGAAATTGAGAGAATAACCCTCGCGAATTATCCGAAGGACCCATTTGTCCGAAGTTATGGACTTCCACAGGTTGTAGAAGTACATCAGACGACCTCCCACCGGAGGAGAAAGTTCCACCTCGGCAATGTGGATGGAACTCAGCAATTATAGCAGGCGCTGGGGCTTTAGGCCCCGCGCTTTCTGCCGCGCCTTCTTTGAGGTTGGGCAGGTTGGCTTTTATGGAAGCTTCCTCTGCCTCGAAAGGACTGACGACTATGAAACTGACATCTGTTCACATGCCCCCGAGAGGGGGTAGGCGGAGGTCTGGCCAACTTAATGGCCGATCTAGTCTTCTGAGTGGCCTCTAAGGCTTGCTCCACCTGAGGGCCAAAAAGATAGGAGCCATCAAAAGGCAGCGCCATTACCTGCTGCTGAGCATCATTCTGGAAGCCAGAAGTACGCAGCCAGGAATGGCGCCAGTACAAACACTCATGTTGCTGAGCGAGAAGCAGTGTCGAAGCATCCATGGCGTGCTTTCACCTGTTGGTTATTGGACTCAATACTTCTAACAACGGTCAGAAGAAGCTCTGACTTGGAGTCCCAATCTCGAAGAGCTTCAACCATTCTTTTCATAGAGTGCCACAGGATATACACAAACTGAGAAAAATAGCCTTGATAACTGGCAACACGATACTTAGAGTGGAAGGCAAAGACCTTCTTACCTAATGTATCAATCTTACTGAGACTCTTTGTTAATAGGTCGAGCTGTAGTAGTTTCAGGAAGAACGACCTTGTCATTCTCTGCCAGGACTACAATAGGATCTGCAAAGGCTTGGGATGCCAAATGGGACGATCCTTTGGAGCTGAATACTTTATCAATGGATTTAGCCACTGAGGGAATAAGAGCAGGATTATTCTAAACCATTTGAGACAACGTCTCAAGGAAGGCTGGATCGAGGAGTCAACCAGAGCGATCTCAAGCATGAAGATACTGGAGTCATTAATATCTTCCCAGAATCAATGTCTGTAGTCTGGAGAGAAAGAGTGGATCTCAGGTTCTTCAACAGAGACTTAAAGGACAGGTCCTCGACAACAGGCTCTGTAGCAAAGAAAGATCCTGTTTCTCCACTTCATCACCCAACTCAAGGTCTGGGTCAGGTCAACATCATCTCCTGATGGTCCAGGAAGGACTGTTTGGACAGGAAAGGAGGAAAATTAGAGAGGAGGAAATAGCAGAGAAACAAGGAGAGTCCCCGAAGGCCCCCGCCGCTGAGAAGGCAAACGGGAAGGAAACGGCACCGCGAGGCACGGGCGTCAAGAGGCACGCGCACTGCCAGCACCTCGGGCGTTGCTGAGACACGGCACCGGGCCGATGCTCAAGGGGCGCCATAACAGCGCCGCCCGACCAAGCGGTAGCCGCTAACGGCACCGCAAGGCCCAGCGGCACCAAAATGGCGCCGATGAAGCTAACAGACTCCCGCCGGCGCTGGAACGCCCAGGAACCTGGAAAGCTAGAGAAGGAAAACCAGGAGATAAGGGCATCGGTGACCCCCTGCACCGCAGCCATGTGAGGGGGAAACACCTAAGCACTGGAGTCGCTGGCAATGGGTTAGCATACCAGGCGACTAGAAGGTCCAACCGCCTCACCTGACGCCGGAGGAGCCCTAGGCCCGGCAACCGAGCCAGGCAGAAGAACCAACCTCTGAGCCCATCGCCCACAAGAACGGCCCACTGATGAAACTGCTCATCTGGGAGCCCTACCCAGGCGGGAGGCTCAGATGTCGCAGGACGACGGTCACCGGAAGTTGGCGATCTCAAGAAGTAGACCGCAACCAGCTACAATAACCGGATCGCCGACACGCAGACATACCAGAGGGCTTACCTCGAGTGATGCCTTCTTTTGACCTGTAATGGTGGAAGAGTCGAGGTCAACGGTACGAGAATGTAAGCACTGCTTATTTTATGCTGACGGGGACCACCATCCCCGGGCATCGGGACTGACCACGCTGTCGGAACCCCGCTGAGGAGAAGGAGGTTGACCGGACCAGCACGGCTGACTGAACAGTTTACACGAAGTCTCCCTACCGCCACCTGACCTGCTCATGGTCGATCGATTCCAGCAGGGCCGAGATTTCAAGTAAAGTTAAATTTAAAATATTAGAAATAAATTTAAAATATTAGAAAAATTTAACGGAAATAGAATAAAATTAAGCGATACTACTATCGTGATAATGTTACAAAACAATAAACTGAAAACTATGCGCTTAGTTTGAAGTTTGACTCTGACAGGCGAGTGACGTTGTCACTGAAGCGACTCGAAGCGGAAAAGGAACTGAGGCGGCTGAGTGGGTCACGCCGAGATAGTGATTGCCGCCGAGCCGCTCATGTGGGCGCCATCCCTCAACCACCCTCCAGCAAAAGTTTGTTCCCGATGGGTCCTAGTGCCTCCGGCGCTAATCCCACTAGTGTGAATGAGTGGTGGAGACTTATGTCCAGGAAGATCTGGCATGGTTAGTCTGGGACTACCAGGATCACCTTCGCCTTGTCCCTCCTCACCTTGAGGAGCACCTTGTGGATTAAGAGAAATGGAGGGAAGGCGTAGGGAGGCCTGGGTCCACGGCCCCGAGAAGTGCATCCTCTGGCAGAGCCCACTGAGGGAGGGGGCGGAAACAGCCTCAGCTTGGTGTTTTCCTGAAGTCAAACAGGTCCACCCACTCCGTTTGGCCCAGAGGGAGAACAGGCCAAGCTACCTCTGGATGGAGAGACCACTCGTGGGATATCTGGCCTAAGCGACTGAGAGCATCCACCAGATGGTTCGAGGCTCCTGCCACATGAATGGCTAGATCTGCCTCCAATCGACTCACGAGGGTCCAGATGCGGAGTGCCTCCTCGCACAGCAGACGGGAGGTGTGCCACGCTTGTTGAGGTAGTACATGGTCATGGAATCTGTCCGTCTCAATTTGAACCATTTGACCCCGAGCTGAGGGAGCAAAGCTGACAATGTCAGTCTGACTGCTCTGAGCTCCAACAGGTTGATGTGGCATCAGGACTCCTCAGGGGTCCAGAGCCAGTGGTCCCTTTTATCCACCATGTGGGCTCCCCAGCCCATGAGAGAGGCATCAGTCGTAAGGACGACCATCGGCTCGGGGAGGACAAACGGGATCCCTTCCTGTAACCAGTCTGGTGCGGTCCACCATTGGAGATTATCCCACATCTTCAGGATGACAGTTATCAGCTGGTGGAAATGACCAGAGCCGAGTCCACTGGGCTGCCAGTTCATTGAGGCGATGCAACCGGGCCCAATAGGACCACTGAGGTGCATGCCGCCATGTAACCTAGAAGGTAGAAAAGTC
Source organism: Neoceratodus forsteri (assembly GCA_016271365.2). NCBI lineage: Eukaryota > Metazoa > Chordata > Ceratodontiformes > Ceratodontidae > Neoceratodus > Neoceratodus forsteri. The sequence continues at coordinate 125,866,463 of JADMNL010000028.1, read as the reverse complement.
CCATAGTAGGCAATTGCTCAAACAGAAATGATTGGGCAAAGGGGGAAAGAACCAATGCCCTGTCCGTCAGAAGCCGAGCTCTGGCTTGACAAGAGTCGAGCTCTGACCCAATGAAGCCCATCACCTGAGAAGACATGAGTTCTGACTTGGCCTCATTGAGCAGGAGGCCAAGTTGGAAGCAGGTGTGGGGGGCCAGATCCCTGGACCTCTCCATCTCCTGTTTGATGGATCCCGCTAGGAGCCAATCGTCAAGGTAAGGATAAATCCTGACCCCACCCGGTGCCTGAGATGGGCCGCCACCACTGCAATGCATTTGGTGAAGACCCATGGGGCCGATGACAGGCCGAACGGCATGGCTTAGAACTCATACAGGGTCCCTTCGACCCTGAAGCGGAGGAACCACTGATAGGATGGACAGATTGAGACATGAAAGAATGCGTCCTGAAGATCCAGTGAACAGAAAGGAAAATTACGTACCTACCGTAATTCTTGATCTTCTTGGACGAGTCTCCACCACTCATTCACACTAGTGGGATTAGCGCCGGAGGCACTAAGACCCAACGGGAGCAAACTTTTTGCTGGAGGGTCGGCGCGAGACACGGCGCCGCGAGACACGGCGCCGCGAGCAGCGGCTCGAGCGGTAATGACCATCTCTGCGACGACCCTCCAACCGCCTCAGTACCTTTTTTACCAAGGAGGTGCAGCGCAACTAACGTAAAGAGTAAACCCAATATTAAAAACGGACACAAGATAGTCCGGATGGACCCGTAAGAAGGGTCAGCAAAGAAGTCCTCACGGCCTAAAGATTTGAGGAGTGAAGACCAACACAGCGGTGAGCTCGGGGATGGAGGTGGTGATAATGAGACCTCAAGAAGATCAAGAATTACGGTAGGCACGTAATTTCCCATCTTCCTGACAAGCCTCCACCACTCATTCACACTCAGTGGGAGAGTACCAAGCTGATAATCCCCCAAAGGGCGTGGCAGGAGAGCCAGAGCTCACGTGTTTCAAGATAGAAGTCAATTAAGGATAGTTCTGTTAACGGAATGTCGCCTAGCATGAACATCCAGTGCATAGTGCTTAACGAAGGTATGCACTGAGCTCCAGGTATGGGCGATGCATATCTGCAATTGGAACATTGCGACTTCCGCCATAGGGATGCCACGGACTACCCTAGTAGAGTGAGTGCATACTTACCTTCTAATTTAATCTTGAGCCATGGAATAGCAATGACGGAGCATGCCACTAACCATGAAGAGATGCATCTAATAGCGACAGGTTGACCCAGCCGGTGTCGCTGAAAGAAACGAACAAGTTGCTGAGTCTTTATGAATATCCTTGGTTCTATCTAAATAGAACCGAAGGCACTCTTAACATCCAAGGAATGAAGAGATCTGCTCCTTCATTTTGAAAATTAGCTAAGTAAGCTGAAGTACCAGAGGTTGGTTTAGATGGAATTTGACACAACCTTGGGAAGAAATTTAGGATGAGTAATGAGAACTACCTTGTGTTTATGGAATACAGCATATTTGAGGGTCCGTAATCAGGGCATGTATCTCAGAGACCCATGTGGCTGAGGTAATGGCCACCAGGAAGGCAGTCTTCCAGGTAAGAAATTTTAGCTCACAGGTAGCTAAGGGTCTCGGAAGGCTTCCGAGTGAGCACGCCCAGCACCAGGTTAATGTCCCAGGCTGCAACTGGACGCTTAACAGGGTCTGGTATGGAGAATCCTTAAGAAATCTCTTCACTATAGGAAACTGAGCCAGAGTTAAGGAAGAAACCTGCCTGGAACGCTGAGATGGCACTAAGGTGAACTTTAACTGTGGAGTACTGAAGACCTAAGTTTGACAGGTCCAAAAGATACTCCAGAACCTTGCCAGGAGGACAGGAAAAGGGATTCCAAGAGGATTTTGTACACCAGAGAGAAAAACGCTTCCATTTGAAGCGACGCTGGGTGGCTGGCTTCCAGCAGCCAGAAGGATGTCTGAGACTCACGAGAGACGCGAACCGATTCACTTTATCTCTTCAGGAGCTAAGCATGAAGGTGAAGTGATTTCAGGTTGGGATGGACCAACGAACCCTGAGAGTCAAAAGACTGATTTGCAAAGGAAGTGGTCTCGAGAGGCTGCCAACATACTGTTCAGTAGAGGAAACCATAGTTGCTGAGGCTGGAAGGAGCAATGAGAATCATCTTGTCCCCGAGACTCGAACTTGAGGAGTACTTCTGGATTAGAGGAAGCGTGGAAAGGCGTGAAGAAAGCGTTTGTCCACCAGCAGCCTGAACGCATCCTGACAGAAAATGCCAGGCCCTGGATTTCTGGAGCAGAAGAGAGGCAGTTTTATGCTGAGTGGGGATGCAAAAGGTCCAGGTCTGGAGTCCCCACTCTTGAACAGGGACCCAGCTATGGTTGGATCGAGAGACCACTGTGAGTGGTCTGCCTCCGCTTCTGCTGCTGTGGATCTGCTAGGTCGCTTTTGTATACCTGGCAGATAAACCGCTTGAATCAGGAGACTTCAGCCCAAGCACCACTCCCACACCCTCATTGCTTCCCGCAAAGGGGTAAGAATGAGCACCGCCTTGTTTGTTGGATGTAATACATCACTGCTTTGTTGTCCGCTTGAAGGAGAATGTTCTGTGACAAAGGACATCCTTCAGAGCTCGGATTGCATAGAGGACCGCCTCCTCATCTCCAGGACATTTATGTGAGATGTGTTTCAACTGAGTCCATACACCTTGAGTGTGGAGGAGAGACAGTGAGCTCCCATCCCATTAGCGGCGCGCCTGTGGTGATGGAGATCTGATGATCCGGGGAGCAAAGGGGAATCCTTCCAGGAGATTGTTTCTGAGACCACCAGGTGAGAGACCTTCAAGGGGCTCCGCTACCTTGATGGGATAAGACTGGGGTGAGAGGTCGGGACCACTGAGTGGAGAGCATCCATTGGGTGGTTCTCATGTGCAGGTCGGGCCAGGGGACAGTGAAGACCGAGGACGCCATGAGACCCAACATGCTTGTATCGAGAGAGCTGTAACCGATTGTTCTCCTGATGTAACGGGCCATTCAAGGATGTCGAGTCTTCTGTCCTCTGAAGGAAAGCTTCGCTGAAGAGGTGTTCAGAAGCCGCCTTATGAAAAGGAGCCTCTGGGAGGGTTGCAGTTGAGATTTTTCAAATTCAGCAGAACTCCCATGGACGGAGAAGACGAGAAGTCGTTGCACAGCTTCCAAAGTCCCTTTGACTGAAGGGCTTGCTAGAAGCCAATCGCCCAGGTAGGGAAACACTGAGTCCGATTTTCCTGGAGATCGCAGCGAGAACTGCACAACACTTTGTAAAAACTCGCTGGGCGCCGAGGATAGCCCAAAGGGCAGGACTTGAACTGATAATGCTGACCCAAAGCTACAAACCTGAGGAACTTATGTGGGTCGGTGGAGGATATGCTGGTAAGCATCCTGCATATCCAGAGAGGCCAGCCAGTCGTTTGATGCAGCAAGGTAACAGGGTACCTAGGGAAATCATCTTGAATTTCTCCTGGGAGGAATTTGTTTAACTTTCTGAGGTCTAGAATGGGGCACATCCCCAGATTTCTTTTGAACCAGAAAGTAATGGGAGTAGAACCCTGTGTTTCGGGAGATGCGGGCACCAGTTCTATTGCCTGTTGTTCAGAAGGCCCTGGATCTCCGCGTGAGGAGGTTCGATTGAGAGGCCGACAACCTGGGTTGTCGTTTGGGGGAGTACACCAAGGGGTTTCAAGAAATTGAGAATAACCTCGCGAATTATCCAAGGACCCATTTGTCCGGGTTATGGACTTCACTGGTTGTAGAAGTACATCAGACCACCTCCCACTGGAGGAGAAAGTTCCACCTGGCAGAGTGGATGGAACTTGGGCCAACGACTATAAGGTAGCGCCGAGCTTAGGCCCCCGCGCTTCTGCTGTGTCTTCTTTGAGGTTGGGCAGGTTGGCTTTTTGCGAAGCTTCCCTGCCTCTGCCCTCGAAAGGACTGATCGACTATGAAACTGACGCTTGTTCACATGCCCCGAGAGGGGCAGGCAGAGGTCTGGCCAACTTAATGGCTGATCTAGTCTTCTGAGTGGCTCTCTAAGGCTTGCTCCTCCTGAGGCCCAAAAAGAAAGGAGCCATCAAAGGCAGCGCCATCACCCGCTGCTGAGCATCATTCGTGAAGCCAGAAGTACGAACCAGGAATGGCTACCGGTACAACCCGTGGCTGTTGAGCGAGAAGCAGTGTCGAAAGCGCCCATGGCGGCTTTGACCTGTTGGTTATTGGACTCAATACTTAATAACGGTCAGAAGAAGCTCTGACTGGAATCCGAATCTGGAAGAGCTTCAACCATTCTTTTCATAGAGTGCCACAGGATATACTCATACTGAGAAAAATAGCCTTGATAACTGGCACAAACGCATACTTAGAGTGGAGGCAGCAAAGACTCTTACCTAATGTATCAATCTTACAGACTCTTTGTTAATAGGTCGAGCTGTAGTAGTTGAGGAAGAACGACCTTGTCATTCTCTGCCAGGACTACAATAGGATCCGCAGGCTTGGGATGCCAAATGGGACGATCCTTGGGAGCTGAATACTTTTATCAATGGATTTAGCCACTGAGGAATAAGAGCAGGATTATTCCATACCATTTGAGACAGCGCCTCAAGGAAGGCTGGATCGGAGGAGTCAAATCTGAGGGATCTCCGAGCATGAAGATACTGAGTCTTAATATCTTCCCAGGATCGATGTCTGTAGTCTGAGAGAAAGAGTGGATCCCAGGTTCTTCAACAGAGACTTAAAGGACAGGTCCTCGACCACAGGCTCTGTAGCAAAGAAAGATCCTGTTTCCTCCACTTCATCACCCAACCGAAGGTCTGGGTCAGGTCTCAACATCATCTCCTGATGGTCCAGAAAGGACTGTTTGGACAGGAAAGGAGGAAAATTAGAGAGGAGGAAATAGTAGAAAACAAGGAGAGTCCCATGGCTGCCGCGCCGAGACGGCAAAACGGGCTGAAGACGGCATCGGTGGGCGACGGCGTTAAGAGGCACGCGTCCGCAGCGCTTTTCGGGCGGCGCCGCGATTATAACGCGCACGGCGCGGCGACGACGCCGCAACGGCGCCTGTTAGGTGCCGTGACTACCGTCTCATCTAACGGTGACAGTGCGCCATGAGACTCAAGTTCCACAGACGGCCAGCAAGACTGAGCGGCATCAAACGGCCCGATAAGCTAACAGACCCCGGCTACGCCAGAAAGGCTCTAGGAACTGGAAAGCGAGAAGGAAAACCAGGAGATAGCATGGTGAGGCCCCTGCCGGAGCCATGTGAGGGGGACATTAGCACGGAGTCGCTGGCACCATACGCCACGCCGCTAGAAGGTCCAACTCTACCTGATCGCCGGAGGGGCCCGAGTCCGGGGCAACTGGAGCCAGGCAGAAGAACCAGCCCATCTCCAAGATGCCCACTGATGGTTCTGTTTATCTGGAGTCCTACCTATAGGCAGGAGGGACTGGTGTCGAGGGACGATACCGGAAGTTGGCGATCAAGAAGGAGACCGCAATCAGTAACGATAATCGACCGGCCGCAAGATATATACAGAGGGCTACTTTAGTGATGCCTTCTTTTGACCTGTGGGTAAGAAGAGTCGAGGCCAAACGTGCCGAATGCATCGTTATTTTTATGCTATGGGGACGCCTATCCTCGGCATCGATGGACCGTTGTCGAACCCGCTGAGGAGAAGGAGGTTGATCGATCCAGCCCGACTGAATGCTTTCAATGGTCTCCCTATCGTTACCTGACCTGCCTATTCGCTTCGTCCAGTACGAGATCTGGCAAATTTAATATTAGAAAATTGAACGAAATAGAAAATTGCTTATACTACTTATCGAGATAAAGTTAAAAAAAAAACTGAAAACTGCGCGCTAGTTTGAAGTTTGACTCGACAGGCGATGCCACTGAAGCATTGACTGGCGGGAAAAGGAACTGAGGCGGTTGAGGGTCGCCGTGGTTATTACCGCGAGCCCGCCCCTCAGCTCCAGTTTGCTCGATGGGTCTTAGTGTCTCCGGCGCTAATCCCACTAGTGTGAATGAGTGGTGAGACTTATGTCCAGGAAGATCTACATGTTTTGCTCCAAGGATGGAATGATGTGGGACAGATCGACCATCCAAAAGGTGCGTGATTTGAGATATTAATTCAGGTCGTGGTAGATCTAGAATGGGGCATCAGCCCCCATCTGTTTGAGCACCAGGAAGTACCAGCGGACAAAGCCTGGGTCTGCTGGAGGATCCGCCACTGGAGCTACTGCCTCCTTGAGGAGGAGGTGAGCGATGTCATTTCGGAGCCAACTGTGTCTGAGTGGATATTTTTACCTCCTAAGGGACACGGGCTCAGCTTGGAGGCTACTGCTCGAATTCCAGAGGCAGTCCCTGACTGACCACTTCGAGAACACACCTGTCCGAAGTGACAGACCAGGCGGAAAGGAAGTGACGGAGACAGCCCCCCCATGGGAGGACCCAGAGCTGAGGTGATGGGAAAGGGGTTGACAGCCCCGGCCCCGTAACTGTGCAGGCTTGGAGGAGGAGGCTCCAGGACCTGAACCTCGGCCTCCTTTATGGGCCTGTTGAGGTCCAGGCTTGGCCGGAGGTGCCAAGTTTGAGCCTGCTGCTGTTGCTGGTGCTGCTGTCCACCCTGAAATGAGGACTGCTGAGCACAGGGGAAGAATGCGAAAAGGCTTCTTCTTTTCTTCTGCTGTTCTTGCCTGCAGAACCCTTGGCAGAAGTAGTGTCAAGGTGGCACTGGACTGCTTAATGTGCTGAAGGTGACCGCCACTCCTGGGCCTAATAAGTCTGTCTCTCGAGGAAGGGCACGTCAGTAAGTTTGTGCTGGGTATCCACGGAAAAAAATTACTCACCTTAGTAATGTTGTTTCTTCTAATGGAGTCTTGCTATATTATAGACATTAGCAGTTTGATCCAGCTCTAGAACTGCTCCGGCTGAAATGGTTAAAACCATTCCAAAATAGAATTTTGGCACGAGAGCAGCTCTATCTGTGTCATTTCAAACTTGAACTGTCAGATCTTACGAGCCAAACTCACTAAGGTCTGTGTGGAAGCTGTAACCCACACTAGCCAAATGGCTACCTAAATAATAACAACCATTGATGGTCCCAACACCCAAGACTCAAGTCAGGGGACCAGAAATACTAACACCATTCTAATAATATGAAAATGGAACATAAGTATAATAAAACACACACACGCTGCATACATACACACCCCCAAGTCCCAAAGGGACAAAATGCTAACAGGACATAAGTAGTGCCCACACTAAGTGCCCGCAAGCCACCAAGTAGAGGTTCTGAGAGGGGCAGGTTGGGGGCGAGGTCTATAATATAGCAAGACTCCATTAGAAGAAACAACATTACTAAGGTGAGTAACTTTTTCTTCAAACAACATGAAGTCTTGCTATATTATAGACATTAGCAGAATACACAGCAGTACCTCCATGGAGGAGGGGCAGAACCTACTTAGGGAAAAGGCTCTGAAGAACAGCTGTGCCAAACCGAGCATCTCTCCTGGCCTGGACATCCAGGGAGTAATGCTTGGTAAAAGTGTGTACCGCTTTCCAAGTAGCAGCCTGGCAAATCTCTAATAAAGGATATCTCTGGCAGCAGCTAGAGACGCAGCTGTACCCTGGTAGAATGAGCCCTCAAACTGGGGGGCTCTGCCCACTTTCTGATAACAAAATTGGATACAAGAGACAATCCACCTGGCTATTGATCTCTTAGTGGCAGGTTTGCCTTTCCCAACTTCACCATAGGTAAGGAAAAGTTGGAGGGATTCGAACCTGTGACCTTTGGTACGCTCCATATAATAACTAAGAGCTCTCTTAACATCCAGGCTGTGCAACCTCCTCTCACCCTAAGAGGAGTGATCAGTGAAAAATACTGGAAGGGAGATAGATTGATTAAGATGGAAATCTGAAACCACCTTAGGCAAAAACTTCTTATTAGTCCTAAGGACTACCTTATCCCTGTGGAAAGAAATAAAGTCAGTTTCCACTGACAAGGCTTGCAATTCACTTATGCGTCTGGCAGAAGTGATAGCCACCAGAAAACAGTTTTCCAGTTAGGTACTTAAGCTCTGCAGAAGACAGAGGTTCAAAGGGGTTGCATTAACTGGGCAATGCAAACATTAAGGTGCCAAGCAGGGCTGGTTCCTAAAGGGAGGATTAGTATGGAGTAATCCCTTAAAAAACTTGGAAAACACAGGATGAGAGGAAAGAGGGATGACTTTCCTGCTGACATAAAAGCAGACACAGCTGCCAAATGAACTCTCAGGGTAGCTGGTCTGAGACCAAGGAATTAAGATGTACCATGTAATCTAACAAAATGGGCAATTCAGCAGATTCTGGGGAAATATTTCTCCCTAGCACACCAAATGGAAAACCTTTTCCATTTAGAACTATAAGTAGCCCTAGTGGAAGGCTTTCTGGAAGCCTTCAGGATCTCAAGAACACCCGAGAGAGGTGTAAATCAGCAACTCTAACTCCTCAAGAGCCAGGCCTTGAGGTTGAGGGATCTGAGGTCCGGATACCAAACCCTTCCCTGGGCACAAGTCAACAGATTGTAATTCCTGGGGAGGCACAGGGGAAGATGGACTGTCAGAAACAGAAGGAGTGGGTACCAGGGCTGCCTGGTCCAATCCGGGGCAATCAGAATCACCCTGCAAGGCTGAGATCTGATTTTGACTAGTACTTTGAATAGAAGAGGAAAGGGGGGGGAAGCATAGAGGAACTTCCCTCCTAATCCAGAAGAAGGGCATCCAGGGAACTGAGCCCAGCACTGGAGGCCTGCAACAGAACAGAGGAAGTTTGTGATTGTCTGGGGCTGCAAAAGATCTATCTGAGGATGCCCCACCTGGCAAAACTATCCCCAGCACTTGAGGATCCAGGGACCATTCGTGATGGCCCTGGGAATCCTGCTGAGGGCATCCGCTAGGACATTGTCCTTCCCTGGAAGATGAACTGCTATGAGGAAGTGTTCAGGAATAGGCCAGAGACCACAACTTCATTGCCTCGGTGCACAAGGCAAGACCGAGTCCCCCTGTTTGTTGATGTACCACATTGTTGTGGTGTTGTCTGTTCTGACTTGTATCACCTTGTCGTGGACAGATGCAGAAAAAGCTTGAAGAGCTAAAAGACAGCTCTGAGTTCCAGCAAATTGATGTGGAGCAGAGATTCCTGGGAGGACCAAACTCCCTGAGGAAAGGTCGCCCATGTGGGCTCCCCAACCCAGAAGGGAAGCATCTGTAGTAAGAGTCAAGTCGTGAGAAGGGAAATGAAGGGACCCCCTCTTAATTGCTCTGATCCTGCCACCACTGGAGAGCTAGGATCAAGGTTCGAGTCACTGGGACCAACTTGGAAAGGGGTCTCTTCTCTGAGACCAAAAGGTTCTCAAGTGAAACTGAATGTCTCTCATCTGAAATCTGGCTCCCTGCACAACAGCTGTGGATGCAGCCATGTGCCCCAGGAGCTGCAGAAAGTGTCTTGCTGGTCGGAGACCTGCAGAGTGAAGGAAGAGGCCAGAGCCACTAAATTCCTTACCCTTTCTGGGGAAGAAAGGCTCTGGCTAGCTTTGTGTCCAATTCTGCCCCTATAAAGGTGAGTACCTGGACTGGTTCCAGAACCGACTTTGGTAGGTTTAGCAGAAACCCAGGGAGGTGAGAAGCTGCTGGGTGACCTGCAGGTGAGATTTTACATGTTCTGAGGACTGGACTACAATGAGCCAGTCGTCTAGATAGGGAAAGGCTTGTAATCCTCTGCCTCCATAAGGGCCACTGCCACTGCTAGACACTTTGTGAATACCCTTGGAGCAGAGGTAAGGCCAAGGGCATTGCTCTGAACTGGTAATGACCTGAGGGCAGTTCAATCTGAGGTACTTTCATGGGATCTTCTGATTAGGACATGGAAATAGGCATCCTTGAGGTCCAGGGAGGCTAGCCAGTCCCTGGCCTTAGGGAAGGTAAAATCATTGCCAGAGTTACCATTTTGAACTTTGGTTTCAGAAGATGCTTGTTCAGATATCTGAGATCTAAAATGGGCGCCATTCTCCTGTCTTTTTGGGGTAAGGAAGTATCTGAATACAGACCCCTGCCCTGATGCAGGGAGGAACCCTTCTACTGCTCTGAGAGCTAACAGGGATGAGACCTCTGTTTCCAGAGCAAGGGTCTCTAAAGCACTTGCAGTAGAAAAGTCTGCTTCTCAACTTGGGAAACTTTTTGAAGCTGAGAACCAGACCCTGGCTTACTACTTCCAGAACCCACTTGTCTGAGGTTAAAGAAGCCCAATTCTGACTGAGTAAGCCACCCTGCCCCCACTGGTACAGGAGAATCGGCCCTGGGCACCCTATCAGGGTGCCTGTTTACTATGAGGAGCTTTAGGCTGGGGGTGGGAGCAGGTCTGCCTGCACCCTCGTCTGCCCCTGCCTCTGTGAAGCCCCTCTGAGCATAGGCAGAGGAGGCCTGAGTCTGGTAGAAAGGCCTGTGAAGGCCTACCCCTACCCCTGGGGCATGCCTTTGAGGAGTGGCTTGCGCTCCTTAGCCTGGGCACTCTTGTAAGTAGTCCTATATTCATCCATCTTCTTCATGTAATTCTCTGTCTGCTGTCCAAACAGAGAATTTCCCATCTAGGAAAATCCATAGCCTTAGTCTGGGTATCCTGTGACAAACTAGTACACCTGAGCCAGGCCAACCTACGAAAAGCTACAGATGTGGCCATGACCCTAGAGGAAACATCATTAACATCCACAGCAGCATGAAACTGAACCTTAGAGGCCTCAATGCCATCAGCAGCCACCTGTTCTAGTTCACTAGCCAGCTGGCCATGGGCCTGCTTGGCCAATTGCATAACAGTATCCCATCTAGATTTCTGATACCTAGCTACATAAGCCATATAATTTGCTTGCCTGAGTCCCAGAGAGGCTGCCATATACTGTTTTTTAGCCATGGCATCAATCTTCCTGGAATCCTTGTCAGGAGGATGTGAGCCAAGGGATATTAGCTTTATCACAGGCAGCAGCCTGAACTACCCCTACATGACTGCATTGCTGAGAAAGGAATTCTGTATCAGGGCCTGACAATGTATACCTTCTGTCCATCTTTTTATCTACAGGAGGCACAGAATTAGGAGCTTTTAAAATTTTAATTGTTTGTTTCCTAAAAGACTTATGTAAAGGAATAGACAATCTCCTAGACTCTGGAATATCCATCATTTCTACAAAATCAGGCTCCTCTTGCTCATCCACAGCCTCTTCTAAAGGAAGCTGGAGGGTTTCAGCAACTTTTTTATAAAACATAAAACGAGATGGGGACTCAGACAGCATAGGGGGAGATTCTAAAGGTCTGTCTGGGGAGATGTCCGGTTCAATGGGCACACCCAGACCTTCCCAGCCACATTCATACTGTTCATAATCCTCCTTCCCCTCCTCTGGTTCATAAAATTCCTCAATATCATAATCCTGAACCACTGGGACCGGACGAACCGACCTTTTACCAGATAGTGGTGGTTCGGACGGACCCTGAGACAGTGACTGGACAATTTGTATGGCTTTTGCTATCTCTGCAGCAGTTGGAGAAGGAATTTTGGACTCCAGACCTGCTGATTTTCTTGTTTTCTTTACTGGAATTGGTTCATCAGAACCAGCTTTTCTTTGGCCCGAGGAAGTCTGGCCCTGGTCAGAGGGCACTCCCTCTGGTTCGGTTGGCACCGAACCGGGCTGGCCATCCGGGTCAGCAGACTTTTTGGCCTCTCGTTCCCTGAGCCTGCCCAATCTTTTTTCCAGGGTGGCTGCAGGGAAATTCTTACATACCTGGCAGTCTGACTGGAGGTGGTCAAACCCCAGACAATAAACACATGTGGTGTGTGGGTCAGCCTTGCAAGACTTCCCCACAAACATCACAGTGTTGAAACAATGGGCCGGTTTTCTTTTGGGTTTCTCAGACATAATGCCAGCCTAACCAAAAACTTGCCCTTTTAGCGGCAGTACTTAGGCAAAGACACCCTTATCGGTTCCTAACCGTGTCACGGGTATTGGAAAAAGCGTAATAAATCCGTTTTTTTAGAACCTATAAGAACCGGAACCGCACTCTAAAATAGTAACTTTTAGTTTTAAATGAGTTTTAAACCCACTGATCGGTTCAAAACCGAACCGATAACTTACAAGTTCCACACAGACAAAACCTTCATTTACTTACGGTTACCACAGATGAGAGCTTAGACGAGCGGTTTTGCGGTTAAAATAAAACTATTCTCGGTTAAATCCAACCGAGAAAACACTTTTTAAACCGAGAAATGAACCAAGCAGAAGGAGAAATCTCCGGAGCGACTGTTCACTGAGGCGGAGTAAAGAATCTGATAGTTCAAGTTTGAAATGACACAGATAGAGCTGCTCTCGTGCCAAAATTCTATTTTGGAATGGTTTTAACCATTTCACTCCGGGGCAGTTCTAGAGCTGGATCAAACTGCTAATGTCTATAATATAGCAAGACTTTATGTTGTTTGAAAGGAGGAGAGCCTCAGCCAAGCCCTGCGATGAGAGAGCAACTGCAGTACATCGGCGGGCACAAGAATCCCAATGTCCATGGCTGTCTGAAGCTGCTGTCTGGCAACAGCTCGGCCATGATCCCGGACCTGCTTGAGCGTGGTCTGCATGTCCGTGGGGAGATCGAGAGGACTTTATCCAGCGACACTAAAAGGGCGTGAGAGTAGTGCCATGATGAGCCAAACTTGTCTGACGAAGGGCCAAGGAGGAAGCCGCATAGACCTTCCTGGCTGAATGGTCCAAAAGCTTGGACTCTTTATCAGGAGGTCAGTCAGTGTCGGCAGAACTGTTATATGCCTGAACACAGAGGAGGTCAACAGGCTCTCAGCCAAAGGGTGCTCTGTGAACCCCACAAGGGACCCCATGGGCACCGCATACTTGCGGGCCATGTGGGCAGACGGAGCTGGACAAGAGGCAGGGCACTGCCAAAGTTCTAGGGCCAGGCCGACAATAGCCTCAGCCACAGGAAAGACCTCTGTCTGGGTATCCCCACTCTTAAGGATGTCCGTAAGAGGGTATTCCACCTTTTTCTGGATTGGCCCCAAGGGTAGCCATCCCTGTGGATTCAGAAATGAGGCAAAGAATCCCTTGAAAAGACGAGGTACCTTCCTCTGTCTCTCTAAGCCAACGGTTGCTTCATCTTCACCTGGATGAGAATGCAAGCCGGTGATGTCCAAATCCGAGAAATCCGGGTACAAAGGCTGACCACCCAGGTCACCTTCGACTCGCCAAGGACGGTCCAGGGTGACCATGACCAATAAACACCGGGGAAGCCCGGTGTCTGGTCTATTCCTTGGAAAAATTCCCCTCCCACAGGCTGTTTGGGCAGTGGTTCCATCACAATCGTTGGAGAGACCGTTTTGAGATGAACTGGTGACTTTGCCGGCTCCGCGGGCTGAGGAACCTATTTAATCAACTCGAAGGAGTCTGCTTTAGCCTAGGAGGCGAAAGCCAGGTAATGGTCGGTTTGGGCGCTGAGTTGGTTTGTGCCGATCAAAATTAGCTGTTGCCACATGAGGTCCTCGTAGCACCGGAGTTTCCGCCGGAGCCTCTCCTCATCCGAGGAGGACGAGGACAACCAATGGCATCGCCTCTTTTTAGAGCGTTTATGGCTCTTCCTCGGCCTGTCAGTTGAGGGAGTCCAAGACCTCGATCGAGATTGGACGGGCAGACTCGGTCGCTCGGGAGACACTGGTGGGACCGGAGATTTCCCGGGATCAGGGACCACTTCTTCGATGGAAGTCCCAGCAGGGTGGATCTCAGGATCTGGAAAGACCAAGATAGGGGTTCGCTTGAGGGAATCATCAACAACAGATCGATCGGATCAGTCACGATTTCAACATCGATCGATAATTCGGTCGACTGACCAGAGACAAAGCCAAAAACCAGCAAACAAAGAAGCAATCTCGACCGAGGTAGAGACCACATGTTCTTGGGATGAGATCTCTCATGCTCCCAAGACGTCTCCATCAAGACAAAGACAATCCTGACCCTTCTCCTGCTTACAGGATTGAGAGAAGTGTGAGCCATGGCGCTTTCTCCTTTAGTCGGGAGAGACTGTACGGCTCTCTGAAGAAACCCGAGAAGAGGTGCAGCCAGGTTGGAGTGGAACAAAAGAAGCTCGAAGTGTCTGAAGCATGAGCCACTTCCTCCTCGAGCAGCTTGCATGCGTTCTGGTGCCTCAGCTGATCCACAGCCGTAGAAACCATCCCATCGAGGCCTCCTGTAATTCACAGAAGATTCCTCTTCTCCGGCCTCCTAGCTTCAGGCATACGAGGCCGGTCGTCGAGGCAGCTGGGATGAAAGCAAGACACATCGCATTTCGAGGTGTCATGGGCGACACAGAGGCAATAGACACACAGGGTGTGGGGATCGGTGCGCAAAATTTTCTGGCCGCAAGGGCACCGACGAAATCCGGGGGAAGACTTGTCTTCCATGATCGAAGCAGTAAACTTGCAATCGTTAACGCGAACAATGTGAATTTTCTGAATAACCGCAGGTTTGAAAGCCAAGGCCTGCAAAATGCGTGAGCATGAAGAAGGCAACACCAATCTTCCATTGGAAAGGAATATCTGGCGTCATGGGGCGTAGCCGAGGTATATACCACCCGCGTGGATGGGAGAACCAGCTTGAAGACTTCTGGTCCATCTTAAAGTGGAAGGGACATGCCAAAGAGTGTGAAGGACAACATATCCACGCTCCTAAAAATCCCTTTTATAGAATTGTTCTGTGTGTATTAGACCTAGAGCTATCAATCTCCTAAAGCTCCTATTTGTTTGTGCTGGGGAAAGTTCAGATGAAGCACTGGGACTCCAACCAGATTGATCCCAATCTATTTTCTGAAAGTTTCAAAAAGGATCTCCAACTTCTTAGAAGTTCACCCGTGAATGCAGAACATCCAGCTCCTGTTATTTTTCGGTCAGGTTGGAGTACGAGTTCTGCACTCAGAGGGATCCCTGTCACTGAGTTTTCAACTCCCACCCAGCCTGAGGGTGCCAGGTTCGCGGACAGCCATTCTATCATATACATTAGTGTAGCTGCCAGGGAGTAATGATAAAGATCTGGGAGCGCAAGTTCTCCTCTATCTTTCGGCAGCTGCAATTTTTTGATGGCTATTTGAAGTCTATCTCCTCCCCATATGTATTTGGTGAGCCATTTTCGGCCACCAATTTAGCACTCTCTTTGAGAGAGGGAGCGGTATGTTATTTATAAGATATAGTAGTCGTGGGAGGATTACCATCTGTATAGATTGCACTTTAGATATTATGGGAAGAGGTAGGGGCATCCAACGCCTGAGTTAATCTTGCGTCTGGTTATATAATGTCTCATAATTAAGTTTATGTAGCTGATCTAAATTTATAGGTATGCCCTAGGCAGGTAATATGAGAGCTATCCCAGCGGTATGAGAATTTTTCTCGAGTTGTTTGTGGTATATCTTGTTGGATTATTAAGGCCTTGGATTTATCTGGGTTTATTTTATATCCTGCAAGCTTTTCTATCTGGTTTAGGTGGTCCTGCAGCGCCAAAGGGGAGCTCTCTGGTTGTGTAATATATAACAATAAATCATCAGCATAATATGCCATTTCATGCTGAATCTCAGAGACTCCATACCCTTGAATGCTATCCTCTTGTCTTATAAGTTGTGCTATATGTTCTTCATATAGTGCAAATAAATAAAGGGACAGGGGGCATCCTTGCCTGGTTCCTCTTTGAAGGGGGACAGTGAACTATTTATTTTTACCCGTGCTTCAGGAGAGGCATAAAGGCCTTTGATGTTTTCTATAAATTCTAAGGGGAAATCAAATTTGAATAGAACAAACTGTAAGAACTGCCATGAAACTCGATCAAAAGCCTTTTGGGCACCTAAACTTAAAATCAATGAGGGGGAGTGGTGAGTATGGGCGTTTTCAATTATGTATATCACTGTAATTGTTGATGTTCCAAAATACCTTCACCATTTATTCACACTTATGGTCCTGTGCCGGACTCAAGGGCACCACGGACAATGTCTTTCCAGCCTACAGCATAACGGACCAACGCTGGTGCTGGGGCAACCACCCACAAGGCAGACATAATGACATGTGCTAGCTGACTGGCCAGAAACTGATACCAGACCATTACCTTCCTCAGTTCTGTCTGCCAGGAGAGAAACTAGTGAAAAAGAAAAAAGACACAGAGAGAGAGAGAGACTGAAGGCTCCTAGACCAAAGCAATAGGAAAATGATATAAAATCATAAAAGCAATAAAACCCAACTGCCACCTGAGAATAAAACTAAGTAATAGACCTAGGTGGCACTGGGGTGGCAGGTAAAAGGAGCCGGAGACTACAAGTCACCTGGACAGGAATGTGGAGATGGACAGTAGCCCTGACACAGAGCTCTGGCTAAGTTGGCGACTACTACCTTAACAGCCCAAATCCGGAGACCATCCTTCTTCCAGCATTGCAAAAGATGCTGGGAGGGGTCCTGGTATTCCGGTCAGCACTGTCTCGATTACCGATACCGGCCTCTGTACCAGGAACCAAGGCAGAGCAGGGTCGCAACACCAAGGTGTTCACCAATGTAGACCCAGCGTATTGCTCTCGCCTCACCACTGCGGGCATCTGCTAGCCTGAGGGGCCGATGGACTGAGGGGTGCCCAGTCATCCAACCCCGGAGACCAACTGTCCACCAGAACCCTCCCCCTCCTGGTCTTCCCCAGTATGTACAGTACTATGAAAAAGCAGAGCCCAGAGACCTTTCCTAGGGCATCAATGATGCAATGTCTTACTCTGAGGGTGGGCAGATCATGGCCCCACATTACTGCATAGAGTGTGTGGTAATCCACTTAGAAGCAGGCGTCACACCTGTCCATATGGTCAGCACTAAAGCAGGCTGAACATTTGCTATATTGGTCCTGAACAGGAGCACCAGTACAGGGGGCAACCCGTTGCTTTTCTTCTGCTGCTGAGGAGGCCTTCCTCCACTTCAGCTCCTCAGAACTGGGCACGGTGCCTCAGACAAAAAAAAATAAAAGGACAGAAAAGAAGTTCAATACTGCACTAAACGCTAAAAATAATAAAGACTCTACCAAGAGGGATCAGAGCAGAGTCAAGGGTACAGCATCGAACTAGCGGCAGAGAACTGAGGAAGGAGTTCTGACAGTCACGATGAGGCTAAACCTTCTCACGATGTGCATTCAACAGCAGGAAAAACAGAACCGAGAAAAGTGGGGGGCTGGCGTCAGATACTGACAAGCGCAAGAGCATGTCATTACATCTGCCTCGTGGGTGCAGCCAGCACCAATGCCAGTCCTCTAGGCTGTAGGCTGTGAAAGACTTGGTCCCACGAGGTCCTAGTGCCTCCGGCACAGACACATAAGTGGAAATAAATGGTGAAAATTGATTCTTAGAAGAATCACTGGTTCACTGTTACGCCACTAAATAGTTCTACTATATAAAGTCATACAACCCCACATAAGAAAAACAGTATGTCTGTAAATGGGTGTGGTTTTCTGCACTCATGTTATCTTAAATATCTGTGTAACTGTGTATTTGATTACGAAATGCTCTTATGCAGGACAACCCTGAAACTGGGCTTGTACTCAGCGATGTAAACCTACTAAAACAAATAGTTCATACAAACAGTATTTGAAGAAAAAAGGGTATTCATTTGGTAGGAGTCTCAGCTCAGCTTTGTAATCCCATGCCTTGCTGATGATGCTGGTGTGGCCACACTGCCACCTGCTGATAGAGTCATCATAACGCGCCAAGTCTCCTGTCTGAATAGACTGAGACTTAACATTCAAGGTTTATTTGCCAGACTTGTACGGTTTGGTTGTTCCTGAAAATTTTAACTTTCTGGGGCAGAAAAATTACTGCCCAGAACCTTTAGCAGGGGTCCAGATAATTTTATGACTGGGAAGTATTTACTGCAAGCTTTCTTCAGCCTGGTAGCAATGACTATTTTTGTTTCCTGTAACTGTATCAGTATGCCTGTATCGTATTGTTGTTCCCCTTCCCCACCTCCCCAGGTCAGAGCTGGACTCTGCATACTTACCTGGTAATACACCTTGTACAAATAAAAATAAATCGCCTTCTAAATGGTAGTAATGCCTTCCACAAACCAGTCTCAAACCTGAAACCCCTTCCCCTTGCCTCTAGAACAAGTCTCAAACCCACTGAGTTCCTACAGCCACTCACCCTATTGGATCGAGCCTTCGTTACAGTGAATCCTCTAATTTCAGCAGAGTACAGTGCATAACACAGGCCAAGCAGACAAAATGAGAGAGCTTACAGCTCCCACCCACAAATTGTTGCTTTTTTATGTCTAACCTTATCTCATCAGCTTTAGCCTGGAGAAGAGGAAATGTGTTCAGTAGGGTCCAAGCCTGACCATAATTTGGCAAACAATGCTTATTTCTGAAAGCATGAGCACAAAGTAAACACCTATTGTTTATTTTAAATACTCTTAAGATATATCTATCCCAAGACAGACAATCAAGCAATTATATCCTGGTCCTCCAGGCCTGGAAATTAACCTGGGTCGTGCTGGGAAGAGGGGGAGGTTCAAGCATCCCAGCTATGTGAGTGCCATCTAACTGCATGTGGCACTGCATGCAGATGGCAGGGACAGGAAACGTCCACTGATTCCACACATCACACACTGGTGTAGCGCATCAAGGAACCCTCGCCACAGACATACCAATACCCAGGCCCACTGGTGAAGTCAGGCTACTCTAGGAAAACGTTCTACCTACTCACTGGAACACTGGATTCAGACATAATGAGGTTTAGGTCGCCCCGATGACTGTCACTGGAGACAAGCCATGGGGGAGTTGAGGCGTAGACAGGATAATGACAACAGATACTGTATGTAGATAAACAGATACATAGCGAAAGAGATAAATAGCGACAGATAGATAAATAGATAGTCTGTAGATAGACATTAGATAGATAGATAGATAGATATAGAGAGAGATAGACAGACAGAGTAAATACCACAAATGGGGCACACAAAAAGCTGGGTGTATTACGAGAGGGATCTCCTGCCCTTGTGTAGGTCATTGGTCAGGCCTCAACTGGAGTACTGCGTGCAGTACTGGCGCCCATTCCTGAAGGACATCAGATTGTTGGAGGGGTGCAAAGAGCTACAAAGATGATCCAGGGATTGGAGAGCAAGCCCCTAGGAGGAGAGGCTAGGAGAGCTGAATATCTATTCACTGGAGGAGAGGAGGGTCAGGGGATATGATCGAGACCTTTAAGTATCTCAAGGGATAAACAAGACCAACACAGAAGGGATTTTTCAGATGAGAAAGGGGAGGGACACGAGAGGGCATGGACTGAGACTGGAGGGGGGAAGATTCAAAAGAGAGATGAGAAGACTTTTTTTCATGGAAAGAGTGGTGTACAAACAGAACACCTTACCAGACGAGATAGCGTCCCGTAAGATGGTGGGCAGTTTCAAGAGGAGTTGGGACAGGGGAGGGGGCGGGAAGAGTAGCTGCGAGATGAGAGGCTAGCTGCACACTCGAGCAGACTCAATAGACCATGAGGCCTGTTTCTGCTGCCAATTTTGTATGTTCGTACACCACGCAACAGAAAACGGCCACTCTGACTCAAAATACAGTGAAAAACAAACGGACTTCATTAAAGTGCCATAGACAAAATCAATTTATGTTTCTCACTGTATTCTGGTTGGAGTGGCCATTTTCTACTGCGGTGGTGTGTGCCCTAGTTGCGGTATTTATAGTAGTTTTCATTTTTATCGTGCGCACCACTTGCCATGTGTGGACTTTCATGTGTTAGAAAGGAAGGAGGCTGTCTGCAGACAAACTGTATAAACAGGTTACTCACCTGTAACAGTAGTTCTAAGAATGGTATATGTTCTTCATCCACACTATTTGGCATGTCCCTTTCCCTTTAACACTCACCAGAAGGTATCAAGCTGGCTCCTCCCACCAACCGGGTGGAATATCCCTCGGCTCCACCCATGACGCCAGATCTTAGCCCGCTGGAAGCCAGGCGTTGCGTGTCTGCAGCCAGGGAGGTCAGGTGGGTTCGTGTGAATAAACAACATATACCACTGCTAGAACTACTATTACAGGTGAGTAACCTGTTTTTCTAGCATCGTGGATATGTTGTTCATCCACACTATTTGGCGGACTCCTAGCAGTTCTCCAGGAGGAAGGAGGCAAGGTGCACAACCCCACAGAATACTTACTTGGGGAAAAAGAGATTGAAGAACTAAGGCCACAAAACCAGCATCCCGGCGTGACTCAAGGTCGATGTGATAATGGGTAATGAAGGTGTTTGCTGACTTCCAGGTAGCAGCCCGACAGATTTCCTGGACAGGGATGTCCCTGGAAGAAGCCACCGATGCAGCAGTATGGCGGGTACAATGAGCTCTTATCCCTCTGGGAGGCTTCATGCCCGACAACTCGTAGCACAGACCTATGCAGGATATTACCCACCTTGCAATAGCTTTTGCTGCAGGTCTCCCAAAAGTGGCTTCAGCGTAAGTGACAAACAGCTGGCAAACCTCTCCCCGAAATTCCACCGTCCTCTCCTTATATATTCAGACTCCAAGGTGTAATGAGGGTACTATACTGACAGACTTAACACCTGGTTAAGGCGAAACTCTGACACCACCTTCAGAAGGAATTTCGGTGGCGAGAACAAGCTTGTCCCTGTGGAAGACCAGATAAGAGGAGTCCACGAGAGCTCCTGGAGCTCCCTGTCCTTCTGGCAGACGTGATAGCCACCAGAAAGGCATCTTCCACGACAAGTGTGACAAGCACACTTGAGCATTGGTTCGAATGGCTTGCCCATGAGCTTTCCCAATACCAGGAGTAGATCCCATGGAGGTGGAAGTTCACGCACCGGAGGGGATATGAGAACCAGACTGTTGAAAAAGCGCCCCACCATTGTCTCCTGCACCAACATCAGCTGACCAGCCTATGCCCGGTAAGCAGAGGTGGCTGCCAGGTGCACCCTAAGGGTCGATGACCGAAGACCCCCTTTGAACAAAGACCAAAGGTAGTCAAGAATGTTAGCCACTGGACAGGACAGAGGGTCCAGGACCTTGCCCTGACACCAAATGGAAAACCTTTTCCATTTGAAGGCATAACATTTCATGGTCAATTCCTTTCTGGATGCCTCCACCACAGTGAGGACACCCTCGGAAAGACTCACAGCCTGGAACTCGAGCTGCTCAGGAACCATGCTGCAAAGTGCAGGGATTGAAGGTCCGGATGGTATATCCTCCCCTGATTGAGAGAAATCAGTTCCGGGCGTCCTAGAAGCCGCTGCGGAGGCCTGCAGCTGAGGCTGAGAGATTTGGATACCAGAACTGGCGCGCCAGTCTGGGGCAACCAGAATTACCTTCGCCTTGCCCCTCCTCACCTTGAGAAGCACCTTGTGGATTAAGGAAATGGAGGAAGGTGTAGAAGAGTCCTTGGGTCCACAGCTTTCAAGAAGGCATCCCTTGCAGCGAGCCCTGCTGGGGCGGGTGTGAACAGCCTCAGCTTGGTGTTTCCTGGAGGCAAACAGGTCCACCATCGGTTTGGCCCAGTGGGAGAACAGGCTGTAAGCTACCTCTGGATGGAGAGACCACTCATGGGATGTTTAACCTAGCGGCTGAGAGCAGCCGCGAGATGGTTGAGACTCCTGCCACATGAATGGCTAGGAGATCTGCCTCAGGCAGTAGCGAGGGTCCAGATGCGGAGTGCGTCCCTGCAAAGCAGGCGAATACGTGCTGCCCTGTTTGTTGAGGTAATACATAGTCGTGGTATTGTCCGTCTGGACTTGAACCACTTGACTCTGGAGCTGAGGAGCGAAAGCTGACAGCGCCAGTCTGACTGCTCTGAGCTCCAACAGGTTGATGTGGTATCGGGACTCCTCAGGGGTCCAGAACCCATGGGCCCTTTTGTCCCCCATGTGGGTACCCCAGCACATGAGACAGGCATCGGTCATGAGGACGGCCGTCGGCTCAGGGTGGACAAACGGGATCCCTTCCTGCAACCGGTCTGGGGTGGTCCACCATTGAAGAGTGTCCCAAATCTTCTGGGTTACAGTGATCAGCTGGTGAAAATGACCATGGCGCTAAGTCAACTAGGCAGCCAGCTCACACTGAAGGGGGCGCATGTGCCACCGGGCCCAATGGACCACTGAGGTGGACGCCGCTATGTAACCCAGAAGGCACAGAAAGTCCCAGGCAGGGTGCAATTGCCCAACCAAAAATGATTGGGCAAAGGAGGAAGAACCTCCATCCTGTCACGAGGGGCCAAGCTCTAGCTTGATGAGAGTAGAGCTCTACCCCAATGAAGCACACGCCTGGGAAGGTACAAGTTCTGACTTAGTCTTGTTGATCGGGAGGCCGCGTTGGGAGCAGGTCTGGAGGGCCAGGTCCCTGCTCCTCTCCACCTCCTGCTGGGTGGGACCTGCTAAGAGCCAATCGTCGAGGTAGGGGTAAATTCTGATCCTCCAATGCCGGAGATCGGCTGCCACCACTGCAATGCATTTGGAGAAGACCTGTGGGGATGATGACAGGCCGAATGGCATGGCTCGGAACTCGTATACAGTCCCTTCGGCTCTGAAGTGGAGGAACCACCAATGAGACGGATGGATTGGGACATGAAAGAACGCACCCTGTAGATCCAGTGAACAGAACCACATGTTTCGCTCCAAGGATGGTATGATCTGGGACACAGTGACCATCCAAAAGGTGCGTGACCTGCGATACTGATTCAGGTCATGCAGATCTAGAATGGGGTGCCAGCCCCCGTCCACTTGGACACCAGGAAGTACCTGGAGACAAAGCCAGGGTCTACTGGAGAATCTGACACCAGAGCTACTGCCTCCATGCGGAGGAGCTGAGCGATGTCGTCTCAGAGAGTCGACTGAGTAAGGGCGGATACTCTTTCCTCCCATGGGGCACAGGCTCGGCTTGGAGGGTATTGCTCAAATTCCAGAGGCAGACCCTGACCGACCACCTCCAAGACCCACCTGTCCATGGTGAAAAGGAAGTGGCAGAGCCAGCTCCCCATGGGAGGACCCAGAACTGGCGTGACTGGAGAAGGGGAGGCAGCCCCTGCCCCGTCACTGAGCAGGCTTGGAGGAGGAGGATCCAGGACCTGAAACTCGGCCTCCTTTATGGGCCAGGGAGGGCCTGGGCTTGGGCAGGTGGGCCAAGTTTGAGCCTGTTGCTGCTGCTCTCCTTGAAAGGAGGATTGCTGTGCCACAGGGAAGAGTGCCGAAGGCCTTCCCTTCTTCTTCCGCTGTTTCTTGCCCAAAGAATCCTTAGCAGAAGTAGCGTCCAAGGTGGCACTGGACTGCTCAATACACTGAAGGTGACCAGTCACACCTGGGCTGAAAAGGTCGGTGCCCAGGAAAGGCACATCAGCTAATTTGTGCTGAGTATCTGCCTGAAAAGAGGAGAGTCTCAGCCAAGCCCTGCAACAAGAGGCAACTGCGGCTGCCATCAAGCGGGCACAAGAATCCCCAATGTCCAGGGCTGTCTGAAGCTGCTGCTAGGCAACAGCCCGGCCCTGATCCCGGACCTGCTTGACCGTGGGTCTGCATGTCTGCGGGGAGGTGTGGGATGACTTCATCCAAAGACCCCAAGAGGGCATGGCAGAAGTGTGCCATGATGATGGCCGAACTTGCCTGACGAAGGCCTAAAGATGAGGCTGCACAGATCTTTCGAGCCGAATGATTCAAGAGTTTTGATTCTTTTGGGAGGTCGGTCAGTGTTGGCAGAACTACCAGTATGCCTGACACAGAGGGTGGTCATCAGACTCTCAGCTGAAGGGTGCTCTGTGAACCCCGCAAGGGACCCCATGGGGACCACATACCTGCGGGCCATGCAGGCAGACGGAGCTGGACAGGTGGCAGAGCACTGAAAAGTTCTAAGGCCGAGCCAACTATGACCTCGGCCACAGGAAAGGCCTCCGTCGGGGGTATTCCCTCTTGAGGATGTCCGTGAGAGGGTACTCTGCCTTTTTCTGGATGGGTTCCAGGGGTATCCCTGTAGACTCATAGATGAGGCGAAGAATGCCCTGAAAGGTTGAAGGACCTTCCTCAGTCTCTAACCTACCGGCTGATTCATCATCCCCAGGATGAGAATGTAGACCGGTCTCATCTGAATCTGGATACAATGGTCAACTGCCCAGGTCACCTTTGACCCGCCAAGAGCGCTCCGAGATGACAGTGACCGAAAGACACAGGGAAGCCCGGTGTCTGGCCTATCTTCCGTAGAAGGAGCCCTTCCCACAGGCTGCTTGGGTGGTGGTTCCACCACCATCAGTGGACAGACCTGTTTGGGCCAAACTGGAGGTTTCACTGGCTCTGCGGGCAGGGGAACAGACTTAATCGGCGCCGAAGGAGTCGGCTTTGGCCAGGAGGCAAAAGCCAAGTAATGGCCGGGTTGGGAGCCGAAGTCGGCTTGTGCCCAGTCAAAATCAGCTGTTGCCAAATGAGGTCCCCGTAGCATCGAAGGAGTTTCCACCGGAGCCTCTCCTCATCTGAGGAGGATGAGGACTGCCGATGGCATCGCCTCTCTTTAGAGCGCTTGTGGCTCTTCCTTGGCCTTTCGGTTGAGGGGGGTGCTGGACCTCGATCGAGATCGGACAGGCCAAATCGGTCGCTGGGGAGACATCGGCAGGACCAGTGATTTCCCAGGGTCAGGGACCACTTCCTCAACAGGATTCCCATAGGCTGGGTCTCCTCGTTGGGGAAATGAAAGGACCAAAGTCCGATTGAGAGAATCATCGACCGGAGTCAGCGATAATGGGTCAATGATTATTTCAACCTCGTCGAGTGATACTTCGGTTGACTGGCCAGACTGCAAAGCCGAGAAGCCAGCGGCCGAAGAAGCAATTTCGACAGAAGTCGAGACTGCTGGTTCCTGGGACCAAGATCTGTCCCGATCCCAAGAACGCCTTCCCAGAGACGAAGACGATCCTAGGTCCTTTTCCGGCTACGGGACCAGAAGGTGCGTGCCGCAGGACCCTCCCTTAGTCAGGAGAGACTGGCACAACTCTCGGAAAGAACCTGAGAAGGTGAGACCAGGTTCAGTGGAACAAAGAAGCTCCAAGAGGAGGAATTCCCGGCAGAGCTGCTTCCTCCTCGAAGGCTTGCATGTGTTCCAATTGCTCAGCGGATCCGCAGCCGCAGAAACTGACCACCAAGCCTCCTTGATTTCTCCTGAGGGTTCTGTTTTCTGTCCTCCCAACTTCAGGCATGCGAGACAGTCGTCGAGGACATTAGGGTGAAATGGAAGACAAAAATCACACTTCGAGCTGTCATGGTCAACACCCAGGAAATAGACGCACACGGTGTGGGGTTTGGTGCGTGACATTTTCTGGCTGCACAAACACCGGCAAAATCCGGGGGAAGACTTGTCTTCCATAATCGAAGGTAAGTAGTCACAATCACTAATGCGAACTAGATTGAAGCCAGGGCCTACAAGGAGGCAACCTGAATCTTCCAGGGGAAAGGAAGATCTGGCATCATGGGGCAGCGCTGAAGGTTATACCACCCGGGTGAGTGGGAGAAGCCAGCTTGAAGACTTCCGGCGATCCTTAAAGGGGAATGGGACATTCCAAAGAGTGTGGATGAACAACATATCCACGATCCTAGAACATCCATTACCCTCACCCGGCCATCTCGGTGCTGTTTTGGGGCCAGGATTGACAGATGTCATTATTCTCCAGGTGTTCACAACCACCTAAAAGGTAGGTTAAAGACCGCCCATAATTCACGAGAACAACCAGATTTAACTATGCCTCTTCCAGGTGCGGCATAACCCTTATTTCATTCAAGGCTGATGGGAGAGGACCCTCCTTCAGAGTAGTATTAACAATCTCAATAAATACAGGAACCAATACCTCACCCGTGGCCTTCATCAGGTATGATGGAGCTGAGTCCAAGACATAGGCACTGGAACACAAGACAACATCCGACAAATCTACTCACAATCAGATGGGGCAAAAAGAACAGGTTACTCACCTGTAACAGTAGTTCTAGGAGTAGTATGTATTGTTCATCCACACTTCTGGCATGACCCTTTCTCTTTAAGAATCGCTGGAAGTCTTCAAGTTGGCTCCTCCCACCCGCCGGGTGGTATATGTCACACTTGGACACCTGGTTCTGGATCCCTGTATCATTTTGTTTTGTAAATATAAAAATGTATGATGGACTGTGTCAAGAGAAAATGCTGTCTTGCTGGAACTGACACATCAAACCCCCACCAGGATAAGTTCAAAGGACAGGACATAGCTTAAAACTGCAGCTATCTGGAATGTAATTACTTTGTTAAATTTGCTTTGAAGCCAGGAACTAAAATATCCATTTTATAATGCCCTAAGGGAGATCCTCTGATTTGCACTGGGTGTCAGGAGAAAAGGGACACAGGCCAGTGTTATGGGCATCCTCCCAAGAAGCCAGCTCATTTCATCAAAGAGACCTTTGATGTCTGGGTATACCAGGTCCCAGACTAAATTAAGGAGTCCAGTATACATTTGCTTGGAATCTCCAGTGAATGACATAAAAGAGACTTTTGATGTCTGGGGAAAAGCAGAGCACAGACCGGTTTGGAGCAATCACATAAAAAGAGGCGATTCATTTAGGTCAGCGATTATTTTTTAAAATATCTTAGTAGGACCTCCTGTGTTATAAAATATAAATTTTAATACACCAAGGCAGACTTAGGTGACCTCCGAGAGAAGACCGGCTCAAGACTGTTTTTAACTACTGAGCAGACCTGGAACAGAACATACATTCATATTACTGACTGAGAGAGGAGGAACATCAAAGCACTGAAAGATTAAGAAGTAAGGGACCTTAGATAAAACCAGTCTGAGTGTTATTATTTGTAGGACTCTGCACTTTTAAACCTGTTTGTTTTAAGGCTCTATGTGTTGGGATATCTTCTTCTGTATTTTAATGTTTTCCTATTTTATCTATTTTAAACCAAAGATATATATTTTAAAAGCGGAAACTACCTGGTGTGCCTTGGAATTTCTTTTTATACAAGTGAAGCTTTGAAGGTTATAGTTGACACTGTGTCACGAGACTTACTGTGATACCAAACTGGGAACAGATAATGAGTTTTCTAAGGTTTTGCATAGAGTTCTAAAGGTTCATTTTGCAATACCTGATTAGGTGTCCTTAGGCAAAGATATCTGGTTCCCCGAAGACAGAATTATCTGAGCCTGATAAATGAGTACGCTAACAAGAGGTTATCAGTTTGAATCCCTCCAGAACTTGAGACTAAGGTGACTCGAACCCAAAAAACAGACAAGAGGGTTATCTTGTACTGTACACTGTTCAAAATTCTACGCTCAGAGGTTGGCACTTTGGGAGTAGAGGGCTGAGCAAATCTGTGACAGTATATACCTCGACTCTGCCCCGTGACCCCAGATCATAGCCTGCTGGAAGCCAAGTGTTGTGCATCTGCAGCCGGGGAGGTTGGGTGGGTCTGTGTGGATGAACATATACCACTCCTAGAACTACTGTTACAGGTGAGTAACCTGTTCTTCTAGGATCATGGATATGTTGTTCATCCACACTTAGTGGCAGAATCCTAGCAGTTCTCTGGGAGGAGGAAGGCAAGGCGTACACCCCCTACTTAAGGAACACAGACTGGAGAACTGAGGCCCCAAAACCAGCATCCCGTGACTCAAGGTCAGTGAGGAAGTGGATAATGAAGGTGTTTGCTGGCTTCCAGGTAGCAACCCAACAGATTTCCTGATAGGATGTCCCTGGAAGCAGCCACCGATGCAGTAGTATGGCAGGTAGAATGAGCACTTATCCTCTGGGAGGCTCCTTGCCCGCCAACTAATACAGACCTATGCATGATGTAACCCATCTTGCAACAGTCTGTTTCACTGCAGGTCTGCCAGAAGCGGCTTCAGCATAGGTGACAAACAGCTGGCGAACCGCTCCACGAATTTCCACCGTTCTCTCCTTATAATAAGAGAGAGTACATCTCAGGTCCAGAGTATTTAACCTGTACTCGGCCTCCGAAATGTAATTAGGGTAGTATACCGGCAGAGTCAACACCTGGTTAAGGTGAAACTCTGACACCACCTTCAGAAGGAATTTCAGGTGGGGGTGCAGGACAACTTTGTCCTTGTGGAATACCAGATAAGAGGAGTCCACCGAAAGCGCCTGGAGCTCCCCTGTCCTTCTGGCTGACATGACAGCCACCAAGAAGGCCATCTTCCACGACAAGTGTCACAACTCACACTTGTGCATGGGTTCAAATGGCTTGCCCGCATGAGCTTTGCCAGTACCAGCAGTAGATCCCAAGGAGGTGGAGGTTCATATGATCCAGGCCTCTGAGAAAGCGCCTGACCACTGTCTCCTGTGCCAACGTCGGCTGACTGGCCCAAGCCCGGTAAGCAGAGATGGCTGCCAGGTGCACCCTGAGGGTCGTTGACCGTAGACCTCTTTGGAGAGAGACCAAAGGTAGTCGAGAATCTTAGCCATGGGACAGGACAAAGGGTCCAGGCCCTTGCCCCGACACAAAATGGAGAACTGCTTCCACTTGCAGGAATAACATTTCCTGGTTGATTCCTTTCTAGATGCTTCCACCACAATGTAGACGTCGTCAGAAAGACCCAAAGTCTAAAACTCTATCCGCTCAGGTACCAGGCTGTGAGGTGCAGGGACTGGAGGTCTGGATGGAATACCTTCCCCGACTGAGAGATATCAGGTCTGGGCGTGTACAAAGCCGCTCCAGGGGCCTGCAGCTGAGGCTGAGGAGATCTGGATACCACAAGTGGCACGGACAGTCTGGGACTACCAGGATCACCTTTGCTTTGTCCCTCCTCACCTTGAGAAGCGCCTTGTGGATCAAGGGAAATGGAGGGAAGGCGTAGAGGAGGCCTGAGTTCCACGGCCTCGAGAAGGCATCCCCCTGCAGCGAGCCCTGCTGAGGGGGGCGGGCATGAAACAGCCTCAGCTTGGTGTTTTCCCTGGAGGCAAACGGGTACACCATCGGCTTGCTCCAATGGGAGAACAGACTGTAAGCTATCTCTGGATGAAGAGACCACTCGTGGGATGTCTGGCCTAAGTGGCTGAGAGCATCCGCCAGCTGGTTCGAGGCTCCTGCCACATGGATGGCTAGGAGATCCGCCTTCAACCGGCTCACGAGGGTCCAGATGCGGATCGCCTCCTTGCACAGCAAACATGAGTGTGTGCCACCCTGTTTGTTGAGGTAGTACATGGTCATGGTATTGTCCATCTGGACTTGAACCACTTGACCCTGGAGCTGAGGGCCAGCCTGACAATGTCAGTCTGACTGCTCTGAGCTCCAACAGGTTGATGTGGTAGTCGGGACTCCTTGGGGTTCAGAACCCGTGGGCCTGTTGTCCCCCATGGGCTCCCCAGCCCATGAGAGAGGCACTGGTCGTAAAGACGACCGTCGGTTCACGGTGGACAAATGGGAACCCTTCCTGGAACCGGTCTGGGGCGGTCCACCACTGGAGAGAGTCCCACATCTTCTGGGTTACAGTGATCAACTGGTCAAAGTGACCATATCGCTGAGTCCAGTTGGTGGCCAGCTCCCATTGGAGGGAGTGCATGGGCCACCGAGCCCAATGGACCACCGAGGTGCACGCTGCCATGTAATCCAGAAGGTGCAGAAAGTCCTAGGCAGGGCGCAAGTGCCCAACCAGCAGTGACTGGGCAAAGGAGAAGAGAACCTCCACCCTGTCCGCTGGGAGACAAGCTCTGACTTGACAAGAGTCGAGCTCTGCCCCGATGAAGCCCATCACCTGAGAGGGCACGAGTTCCGACTTGGCTTCGTTGATCAGGAGGCCGAGTTGGGTGCAGGTTTGGAGGGCCAAATCCCTGGACCTCTCCACCTCCTGAAGTGAGGAACCTGCCAAGAGCCAGTCGTCAAGATAAGGGTAGATTCTGACTCCTCAACGTTGAAGGTCGGCCGCCACTACTGCAATGCATTTGGTGAAGACCCGAGGGGCTGATGACAGGCCAAACGGCATGGCTCGGAACTCGTACGGGTCCCTTCGACCCTGAAGCAGAAGAACCGCTGATGGGATGGACGGATTGGAACGTGAAAGAACGCGTCCTGTAGATCCAGTGCACAGAACAAACAGGTTACTCACCTGTAACAGTAGTTCTAGGAATGGTATATGTTGTTCATCCACACTCTCTGGCATGTCTCTTTCCCCTTTAAATCTGGCCGGAAGTCTTCAAGCTGGCTCCTCCCACCCACCTGCGGTAACACCAGTTCCGCCCCATGACGCCAGATCTTAGCCGCTGGCAGCAGTGCGCCCAAAGCCGGGAGGTTGGTGTGTGTGTGGATGAACAACATATACCACTCCTAGAACTACTGTTAAAGGTGAGTAACCTGTTCTTCTAGGAGTGTGGATATGTTGTTCATCCACACTCTCTGTCAGACTCCAAGCAGTTCTCCGGGAGAAGGGAGGCAAGACACCCCCTACTTAGGAAAGAGAGATTGGAGAACCGAGGCCCCAAAACCAGCATCCCTGCGTGACTCAAGGTAAATGTGGTAGTGGGTAATGAAGATGTTTCCTGACTTCCAGGTAGCAGCCCGACAGACTTCCTGGATAGGGATGTCCCTGGAAGCAGCCACCGATGCAGCAGTACGGCAGGTGGAATGAACTCTTATCCCTCTGGGATGCTCCTTGCCCACCAACTCACAGCACAGACCTATGCAAGATGTAATCCATCTAGCAATGGTCCGCTTCGCTGCAGGTCTGCTAGAAGCAGCTTCAGCGTAGGTGACAAACAGCTGGCGAACCTCTCCATGAATTTCCGCCATTCTCTCCTTAAACTAGGAGAGAGCACGTCTCAGGTCCAAGGTATGGAGCCTGTGCTCGGCGTCCGAGGTGTAATTAGGGTAGTACACTGGCAGAGCTAACACCTGATTAAGATGAAACTCTGATACCACCTTCAGAAGGAATTTCTGGTGGGGACACAGGACAACTTTGTCCCTGTGGAACACCAGATAAGGGAAGTCCACTGAAAGTGCCTGGAGCTCTCCTGTTCTTTTGGCTGATGTGATAGCCACCAGGAAGGCCATCTTCCACGACAAGTGTGAAGGCTCACACTTGTGCATGGGTTCGAATGGCTTGCCCATGAGCTTTGCCAAAACCAGCAAGAGATCCCACGGAGGAGGAGGTTGACACACCAGAGGGGATATATGATCCAGGCCTCTGAAGAAGCGTCCGACCACTGTCTCCTCCGCCAATGTCTGCTGACCATCCTGCGCTCAGTAAGCAGAAATGGCTGCCAGGTGCACCCTAAGGGTCGATGACCCTAGACCCTCTTTGGAGAGAGACCAAAGGTGGTCGAGAATGTTAGCCACAGAGCAGGATAAGGGGTCCAGACTCTTACACTGACACCAAATGGAAATCCTTTTGCATTTGAAGGTATAACATTTCCTGGTCAAGTCCTTACGAGATGCCTCCACCATGGAGTAGACATCCTCGGAAAGACCAGAGCCTGAACTCCCAGCACTCAGATACCAGGCTATGAGGTGCAGGGATTGAAGGTCCGGATGGAATACCTTCCCTGGTTCAGATATCAAGTCCGGTGTGTACAGAGCCTGGGCCTGCAGCTGAGGCTGAGGAGATCTGGGTACCAGAACTGGCGCGGCCAGTCTGGGGCTACCAGAATCAACTTCGCCTTGTCCCTCCTCACCTTGATTAACACCTTGTGGATCGAGGGAAGGCGTAGAGGAGGCCTGGGGTTCACGGCCTCGAGAAGGCATCCCCCTGCAGCGAGCTCTGCTGAGGGGGGCGAGCATGAAACAGCCTCAGCTTGGTGTTTTCCATGGAGGCAAACAGGTCCACCAACAGTTTGCCCCAAGGGGAGAAGAGGTTGTGAGCTACCTCTGCTGGAGAGACCACTGTGGGATGTCTAGCCATATGGCTAAGAGCATCTGCCAGCTGGTTTAACACCTGCCACATGAATGACTAGAGATCTGCCTCCAACCGCTGACGAGGGTCCAGATGCAGAGCATTTCCTTGCAAAGCAGACGGTAGTGCATGCCGCCCTATTTGTTGAGGTAGTACATGGTCGTGGTATTGTCCGTCTGGACTTGAACCACTTGACCCCAGAGCTGAGGAGCGAAAGCTGACAGTGCCAGTCTGACTGCTCTGAGCTCCAACAGGTTGATGTGGCATCGGGACTCCTTGGGGATCCAGAACCCGTGGGCTCCCCAGCCCATGGGAGAGGCATCGGTCGTAAAGACAACCATTGGCTCGGGGCAGACAAATGGGATCCCTTCCGCGACCGGTCTGGGGCGGTCCACCATTGAGAGCGTCAACATCTTCTGGGTCACAATGATCAGATGATCGAAATGACCATGGCGCTAAGTCCACTGAGCAGCCAGCTCCCATCGGAGGGGCATGTGCCATCTGGCCCAACAGACCACTGAGGTGCAAGCCGGCATGTAGTCCAGAAGGCAGGAAGTCCCGGGCAGGGTGCAAGTGCCCAACAAGAAATGATTGGGCAAATGAGAAAAGAACCTCCACCCTGTCCACCAGGAGCCGAGCTCTGTCCCGATGAAGCCCATCACCTGAGAGGGTACGAGTTCCAACTTGGCCTCGTTGATCAGGAAGCCTAGTTGGGAGCAGGTTCGAAGAGCCAGATCCCTGGATCTCTCCACCTCCTGGAGGGAGGAACCTGTCAAGAGCCAGTCATCGAGATAGGGGTAAATTCGAACTCCTTGACGCTGGAGATGGGCTGCCACCACTGCGATGCACTTGGTGAAGACCCTCGGGGCTGATGACAGGCCGAATGGCATGGCTCAAAACTCATACAGGATTGCCTCGACCCTGAAGCGGAGGAACCGCTGATGGGATGGACGGATTGGGACATGGAAGAACGCGTCCTGTAGATCCAGTGAACAGAGAGTACAGTTACATAAGAACTTACCGTAACAGCAGATCTTCGAGACAGGCTCTTGCAGTAGGTAATTACATACAAGACTGATGCCGGCAGGCATCAGGACCCCACAGTATAACTTCTAGCTAGCAGTCTCTGGCGGGGGACCGCCCCCACGTCAGGTGACCGACGTCATGCAACGTCAGTATAAAGGGGCAGTCCCCCACGCTCGCCTACCAATTCTTTCGCACCAAAGGCCCAAAAGGGCAAGACGAGAGAGAAGTGGATATTTCCAACCTGGAAAAGGAGCTAAAAGAGCTTAGGGAATGGAGGCAGGAAAGGATACTTACTGCAAGAGCCTCTCTAAGATCTACTGTTACGTAAGTTCTTAGGTAACTGTACTATCTTACTTCGAGAGGGGCTCTTGCAGTAGGTAATTACATATAGAACTGAGTCCCAAGCAGTCTGGAACAAGAAGAAGCAAAACTGGAGGAGGAAAGCTACTCCAAGTAGGTCCTCTAGCTGTGAAGGCCTTAGGAAAAGAGGCCTTGCAGAACAGCATGCCCGAAGCCTGCTCTACGGTGAGAGGCAATATCCAAACTGCAATGTTTGGTAAAGGTATGGACGGAAGTCCAAGTGGCGGCAGTACAGATGCCCGCAGCTGACACATTCTTGAAAAAAGCCGCCGAGGCAGCGACTCCTCCGGTGAAGTGGCCTCTCACTTGACCCAGAAGGGTCTTGTACTTGTCATAACAGAAAGTGATAGAATGAGCCAACCATTTAGACAGGCATTGCTTAGAAACAGCATTGCCTTCTCTTTTGTGGGCAAAAGAGACAAACAGTTGATCAGTCTTTCTGAGATCTTTTGTTCTGTTAGTGTAGTATCTCAGAATTCTGTGAATGTCCAGAGTGTGTAAGAGATACTCCCCTTGATTGGAGTGCTGCATAAAGAAAGCAGGTAACTCTATGGACTGGTTCAAAGTAGATTCCGCTACCACCTTGGGGAGAAACTGAGGGCTGGTGCGCAGAGTCACACGTTCCTTGTGAAAAATCAAATACGGGATTTTACACATCAGGGCCTGGAGCTCGGAAATCCTCAGAGCAAAACTAATGGCCACTAGGAAGAGAGCCTTCCATGAGAGGAACTTCATGTCTGCTGAGGCTGCTGGTTTGAAAGGAGGCAGAGTAAGCTTCTCGAGGATGAAATTCAAATCCCAAGGAGAAGCAGGAACCCAGACAGGGGGTCTCAAGTGGAGAACCCCTCTAAGGAAAGTCTTAAGAGACCTCCAGCTGAGCAAATGTCCTGCCTGAAAAATGGACATGTGTACCTTCAAGGACGAGTGACTGAGACCCAGATCAAAGAGGAGGTGCAGGTAATCCAGCAGCCGCCCAACAGAGCACGAGAAAGGCTCAAAATCTTTTGAAGTGGCCAAGATTGTGAACCGTTTCCATTTCATGGCACAGGTAGACCTAGTGGAGGGTTTTCTAGCCTCCACCAAAATCTCAGCCACTCGGGGAGAAACCCCAAGTCGGGCTTGAACTACGGCTGCAGAAGCCATGCATGCAGTTGAAGGAACTTGAGACCTGGATAGACCAGGGTTCCCTGATCCTGGGTCAGTAAAAGCCACGACAGAGGAAGAGGAAGAGGAGGTTCCTCTGAGTATTGCTGCAGAAGAGAGAACCAAACTTGCCTGAGCCAGAAAGGAGCGTTCAGTATCATTCGAGCTCCTTCTGAATAGTTTCTGTAAGACTCTCGGAATCAAAGGGATCGGGGAGGGGAGCATGGCGATCTGTCCTTGAATCTAGAGACAGAGCATCTCCAAAATGCTGCGCTCTGGAGCGAGAGCAGAAGTCGGGAAGCTTTGCGTTTAGAGGTGAGGCGAACAGGTCCACCTGTGGTGTTCCCCAACGTAAGAAGATATCGTCTAAGACCCCCTGATCCAGTTCCCACTTGTGAGCTTGAGCAGATGAGCAACTGAGTTTGTCTGCTAAGGTGTTCTCGACCCCCGGGACATGACCTGCCATGAGATGGAGGTTGTGCTAGTTCTGCCCAATCCCAAACTCGCATCGCTTTCTGCAAAGAAGGTAGGAACGAGTCCCTCCCTGTTTGTTGATGTACCCACTACACACACATATTGTCCGTCTGTACGGCTAAGTGGCCGGGAAGGAGATGCAGAGCTTGAAGAGCATAAAGCACTGCCCGAAGCTCGAACACATTGATGTGAAGCATTTTCTCGAGCTTGGACCAGGAGCCCTGGGTCCTGTGAGGTCCGAGATGGGCTCCCCAACCTTTCACCCGAGGCGTCTGTGGTCAGAGTCTGGGAGTGGGGAGAAAGACAGAAGGGAACTCCCCGACAAAGGTTCTCCTGAACCATCCACCACTGCAAGTCCCAAACCACGGGGGAGGAGACTAGGACAAGCTGGTCCAGGTCATCCACCACCTGATCCCACTGAGACCAAAGCGTCCACTGAGAGATCCTCATGTGGAGCCGAGCGCGAGGGACTGTTGGGATTGCAGCCGCCATAAGCCCGAGGAGGTGAAGGATCGACCTGGCACTGACCCGCCTGCGGCCAGACAACATGCTGACCTGAGACTGAAGTGTGGCCTCCCTGTCCAGTGGCAAGAGAGCCCTGCCAGATGTCGTGTCCAGGATCGCCCCAATAAACTGGAACCTCTGGGATGGGACCAAATGGGACTTGGAGTGGCTGATGGTGATGCCCAGGAGAAAACACCCCTGGGTAAGGGAAAGGAAGCACAGGAGATCCTCCTGGAAGGGCCGCCAGGAGCCAACCGTCCAGGTATAGGAAAACCTGCACCCCTGGGTCACACAGGTAGGCGCTACCAACGAAGGGCATTTTGTGA
The DNA here is from genome assembly GCA_016271365.2 of Neoceratodus forsteri. Lineage (NCBI taxonomy): Eukaryota > Metazoa > Chordata > Ceratodontiformes > Ceratodontidae > Neoceratodus > Neoceratodus forsteri. The sequence goes on along the minus strand of JADMNL010000028.1, from coordinate 125,830,649 downwards.
ACACCGGGTGCTGAGGAAGCAATCCAAATGGGAGGGCCTTGAACTGATAGGTGGTCCTCTGGAAAGCAAAACGAGGTATTTGCAGTGAGAAGTGGGTGATAGGGATGTGCAGGTAAGCATCCTGCATATCCAGAGCGCCAGCCACTGTCCGGCCAAGGAGGGGGAGGAGCCCTGCAGGAGAGCATCCTGAACCTCTTGTACTCCACAAATAAGTTCAGGGAACTGAGGTTGAGAATCGGCCTTACATCTCCTGTCTTCTTGGACCAGGAAGAAGTGGGACTAGTAACCATTCCCTGAAGAGAAAGGGGCGGGCTCTATTGCCTCCTTCAGCAAAAGTGATGGAATCTCTTCCTGGACCAGAACAAGGTGTTCCCGAGTACAACGACCTTTGGGGAGGGTGACAAGGTGGTTTCTGGAGAACTCTATCGAGTGTCCTTCTGCGATCAGCTGGAGCACCCAGGAATCTGAAGTTATCCTTTCCCAACCCGGGAGGTGGAGGGAAAATCTCCTCCCACCTGCCTCCGAAGGCCCAGAGGCTGTGGGAGAGGAAAGGAGTCTAGGTGGGGCAGCATCGTGGCTGAAGCACCCGCTGCTGTTTTGGGCAGAGAGGGCTTGGCAGCCGGAGAGGCCGCATTTAGCAGCCCGCCTATAGGGAGCCTACTTTTAAGGTCGATTTCTGGCTAAAGGGACGCACTGCATTTTGATGGGGATGATACATGGAGTCCACAGACTTCAGTGCAGTCCCTTCTCCTACAGATCGGGTGACAGTGTCCTGATATCACCACCAACCCGGAAGGGTGCTTCCTGAATAGCGGACTGCACTTCTGGGACCAACCCTGACACAGGAGCCAGGCATGATGCTGTAAGCCTACGGCGAAAGCGGAGCTCCTACCAGCAGTGTCCACTGCATCATAAGTAGCACGAAGCATGTGCCAACTGGCTGAACGTGCAGAGTGGACGAGGTCAGCCACTTCCTGTTTGACATGAGAATCCAGAAGAAGGTCCAATTTGGATTCCACCTCACTAAGAATCGCCTTCTGGTAATCCCCCATGTGACCGACATAATTTAGGGCCCTAATACCCAGAGTGGAAGAAGCATAGATCTTCTTCCCGTACTGGTTCAGAAAATGGGATTCTTTGTCAGGTGGAGACGAGCTCAGATGTTTCAGGATAGCTGTCCGGCCGTGAGCGGCGTTAATCATGACCGAATCAGCTCGAGGGTGAGAATCTAAAAAGTCAACACCCTTGGAAGCCTGATATAGCTTGTTTGACTTCCGAGGAAGTGGAGCTAAAACCGACGGCTGCTTCCAAATAGTGGAAACAAGATCAGCACGAGGCTCAATCCAGGGTGGCACCAAGGTGGGAGCTGTCACGAGAAGATCCAGATGCTCAACGAGATTCTTACGCTTGGGATCCGGCTCCAAGAAATGCCACTTATGAACCTCCTGGATTTTGCGCAGCAACTCCGTAAAAGAAGGATCCTCGGGACGGGACTTCGGAGGAGTCCTTGGCCTGGGCTTAGACGGACAGCATGGCTCGTCGTCCGGCTCAGAACAACCATCTGAGTCATCCAAGGAGGAAGAAGATGATGATGACCAGTCAGCCTCACCTCGGTAGTGGGGAAGATCATGGAAGCACTACTGAAGGAGAGATTGGTGGAACATCTGGTTGTCAATGGACTACAGGACCCAAGGCAGCATGGTTTCACCAGGGAAGGTCATGTCAGACCAACCTCATTGAATTTTTTGACTGGGTGACTAGGGAGGTGGATCAGGGAGGGCAGTGGACATGGCCTATCTGGACTTCAGCAAGGCCTTTGACACTGTGCCACATAGAAGACTATTGCACAAACTGGGGAATATGGGTGTGGGCAGGACAGTAGCGGTGGGTGGGTAACTGGCTGGGCAGCAGGACACAGAGGGGTGGTGGTAAATGGCTGTCACTCCACAGAGGGAAGAGTGACCAGTGGGGGTACCACAGGGATCAGTGCTGGGACGGTACTATTCAATATCTTCATCAGTGACATTGCACAGGACCTAGAAGGCAGAATTTCACTGTTCGCTGATGACACAAAGCTCTGTAACAGAGTAGACACACCAGAGGGTGTAGACAGAATGAGAAGGGACCTGCAGAAACTTGAAGAATGGTCAGGGTTTGGCAGTTGAAATTCAATGCAAGGAAGTGCAAGATAATGCATATGGGCACAAAACCCTGGCACAATATATCAGTTGGGGGTGAGGATAGCATGCACCAAGCAGGAAAGGGATCTTGGAGTTATCATCTCTGATGACCTCAAGGCAGGGAAACAGTGTGACAAGGCAGCAGGTAAAGCAAATAGGATGCTGGGATGCATAGGCAGGGCATCTCCCAGCAGGAAAGGAGGTCATAATTCCACTATACAAGACACTAGTGAGGCCGCACCTGGAGTACACTGTGCAGTTCTGGGACCTTACCTACGCAAGGACATAGACAGGGTAGAGAAGGTTCAGAGGAGGGCAACAAAGATGGTGCATGGATTGCATCTCAAGTCCTATGAGGACAGGTTGAAGGCACTGAACATGTACTCCCTGGAGGAGAGAGAGAGGGATATGATAGAGACATACAAGTATCTTCTAGGGAGGAACAGGGTGCAGGAATGCACTATTTTTAGCAAAAGATGTTCCAGGACTAGAGGGCATGGGATGAAGTTGGAGGAGGACGATTCAGAGGAAACGTGAGGAAGAATTTCTTCACAGAACGGTGGTGGACAAGTGGAACACCCTGCCAGAGAGAAGTGGGGGGCTGAAACAATCACGGGATTTAAGAATGCATGGGATAGACATAAAGGAATTCTGGAGGTCAGGGGTAAGGGGCGACAGACTTCCTGGAAAACATAAACTATGTATCTATGATGAGGAAGACTCCCTCTCCTGGCGTGGGGGAGAAACGGACCCCTTGGGAAGCCCTCGAGGAAGTGTGTCCTGCCCCACCCTGGAACCAGAGGACTCGGCCCTGGTGTCCAGAGGTGGGGAGGAGTCTGTCATCGTGGATGTATGGGAACCGGAACTGGCACCATCGTCGAGAGACGACTTTCCACCTCTCTGGTGAGCTGAGCCTTGGCCTCAGCCCACCAGGAGGCCAGAATCTCCTTCAAGTCCACCGGCAGCTGAGGGGGCGGAGGAGGGGGGTACGGGTACTGAGGCACGGGTACTGCAGCATCAGGTACTGGAGCATCAGATACTGTAGAGTCAGGTAAGACGGTGTCGGATACCCAGGAACCAGGGGTCTGCCGCAGCACACCGCCCAGCCGAAGGGCCCATGGGCGGTCTGGAACAGAAGTCCCGTGGGGGGGCCCGGCATTGGAGCAGCATCCAGGAGCGAGATGTCGCCAGGGGCGGCAAGACGGGCATCAGGGCTGGGAGCCGCGCCGAGGCCGCGCTTGTCGGCGTCGCCCAGCGGCAGACAGTCTGATGGGGCACAGCAGGAACCTCGCACGCCTAGAGATGGAGTGGAAAAATCCCTGAGTCAGGCTGAGGAGACCCAGGGTCCCCGGAGAGCAGCAAGGCTGCGGGAGCCGGGACTGGCAGATGTGGAGGGTCCGTATTGGCTCAGCCGCTGCGGATGTCGGGCAATCGACGTCCAGACTTCTCAGCAGGGTCCAAGCAGGCGTCGGAGGAGCCGATGTCCGACTTAGCGGACCTGTCGCCTGAGGCAGGTCAAGGAGGGGCGGCCTGGTTGGGTGGAAGAGGGGCCGCGCCACCCGAGGGTGGGGCGACTTATCGACTGTCTCCGTGCAGAAGTTGGAGGGAGCCGGCGTCAAACTACCAGAGCCACTCGAACAAGCAGGCCACAGGGTGGTGGCTTTACGGGGCGGAGGGGCCTCCAGCAGCCGGGCACCCGAATGGCCGGCGGAAGCCAAGCGGGCGGGCGGCCTTGTGCCAGAAACCTCCAAGGTGGCGTCCGCGGATCTGTCCCTGGGAGGGACATTACCTGAAGCACGGCGACTCCCGAAAAAGACACGGTGGATGAGGAACCCTTGTTCCGGTGCTTCTCCTTGTCTTTTTTCTTGCGATGGCCTTCAGGGGAAGTGGACGCCTGCCGGAGCTTTTTTAACTCCTTTTCCATGGAGGACATTTTCTTCTTTAAAATATGGGCCTCCAGGGACTGCTGCCACAGTCTGCGGGTGGCCGCGTTGAATTTAAGGCAGTGCTGGCACTTCTCCACCTGATGATCTGGGCCTAGGCAGAAGAGGCACTGGGAATGGCTGTCCTTGTGCAGGAGTTGGGCCCCGCACGAGTCACACTTGTTCTACTGCTCGGAGGGTGTAGGAGACGACATACACTGACAAATACCTGACAAAAATTCTAAAAATTGAAAATAACTCTGTAAAAACTACCGACGACTGAGGCTGACTAGCGTTGAACTTTACGAAGAGGCGCTGCCATGAGCTAACAGCAGGAAAGAACTGGAAGATGGGCGTGGGGGACCGCCCCTTTATAGTGACGTCGCATGACGGGGCGCCAACCCCCCGTCCACTTGGGCACCAGGAAGTACCTGGACACAAACCCTGGGTCTGTAGGAGGATCCGGTACTGGAGCTACCACCTCCTTGCGGAGTAGCTGAGCAATGTCGTCTCTAAGAGCCGACTGAGTGCAAGCTGAGATCCCTTCCTCTCGAGGGGCTCGGGCTCGGCTAGGAGGGAACTGCTCGAATTCCAGAGGCAGTCCCTGGCCGATCACTTCGAGAACCCACCTGTCCGAGGTGATATCGGACCAGGCGGAATGAAAGTCATGGAGCCGGCCCCCCATGGGAGGACCCAGAGCTGGCATAATGGGTGTAGGGGTGGCAACCCCCAACCCGTCACTGAGAAGATTTAGAGAAGGAGGAGGCGCCTGGACCAGCACCTCGGCCTCCTTAACGGGGCTGCTGAGGACCCTGCTTGGGCCTGGGGTGCCAAGCTTGAGCCTGCTGTTGCTGCTGCTGACCTCCTTGATAGAAGGGCTACCTAACCGCAGGGGAAGAGTTTTGAAAAGGCTTCTTCTTGTGCTTCTGCTGGTTCTTGCCCAAAGAACCCTTCGCAGAGGTAGCATCCAAGGTGGCAATTGGATTGCTCTATGCGCTGGAGGTGACCAGCCACTCCTGGACCGAAGAGGTCGGTCCCTAGGAAGGGCACGTCAGCTAACTTGTGCTGGGTATCCCCCGGGAAGGAGGACAGCCTCAGCCAAGCCCTGCGGCGAGTGGCCACTGCGGCTCCTAATGAGCGGGAACAGGAATCTCTAATGTCCAGGGTCCTCTGGAGCTGCTGTTTTGCAACAGCACGGCCCTGATCACGGACCTGCTTGACAGTAGTCTGCATGTCCGCTGGGAGATGAGGGAGGACGTCATCTAATGACCCAAGGAGGGCATGAGAGAAGTGTGCCATAATAACAACAGCCGAGCTGGCCTGAAGAAGGCTTAAAGAGGAGGCCGCATAGACCTTATGGGCAGAATGGTCCATATTCTTGGAATCCTTGTCCGTGGGTCGGTCAGTGTCGGCTGAGCTACCAATACGTCTGAACACTGAAGCAATCACTTAGGCTTTCGGCAAAGGGATGTTCTGTGAACTCGCCAGGGACCCCACGGCACCGTATACTTGCGGGCCATGCGGACAGATGGTGCTGGGCAGGAAGCAGGACACTGCCAAAGCTGAAGTGCCGGGCCAACAATGGCTTCAGCCACTGGAAAGGCCTCCATTAGGGTATCCTCCCTCTTAAGGATATCCGTAAGGGGGTACGCCGCCTTTTTCTGGATGGGCTCCAGGTGCATTCTGGTGGATTCGGAGATCAGGCGGAGGATGCCCTGAAAGGAGGAAGGACCTTCCCCAACCCCGCCCCAGGGTGAGTGTAAACCAGTGTCATCCGAGTCCGAATAGTCGGGTACAATGGCCTTCCGCCCACGTCTCCTCGATATGCTGACGCTTATCGGATTTCCATCGGATCGACAGGACATCGGGGAAGCCCGGTGTCTTGTCGGTCCTCTTTCGAGGAAGCCCCTCCCTGAGGCTACTTAGGTGGTGGTTCCACCAAAATTGGTGGAGAGATCGTAATAGGCCGAGCCGGGATATGGACCAGCCTCACGGGCGGTGGAACTGAGGCCTTTGGTTCCGGAGGAGTCGGCGTCAGCCTAGGAGGTGGAAGCCAGGTGATGGCCGGTGCGGCCAGCGGGGCCGGATTCTACCCGGTCAAAATCAGCTGTTGCCACACAAGATCCTCATAGTGCCTACGGAGTTTCTGTCAAAGCCTCTCCTCGTCAGAGGAGGATTAGGATCGGTGGCGGGGCCTCTTCTTGGAGTGTCTGGCCCTTTTTCGGTCATTTGACCAAGGGTCCTACTCCTCGATCGAGACCGACGGGCAGTTCGGTCGATCGAGAGTCACCGGAGAAGGTGAAACCGAGGTTCCGTACAGTTTCCTCAATCGACACCCGAGGGCAGTGTCTCCTCATCGGAAAGGAAGGAAAGGAAAGAACTGGAGTCTTTATAAAGATTATCGCCGCGAGTCGGCGATAAAGGCTCGATCAGGTCAAGCGTAATTTCGGCCGGTTCAGCCGTTTCCATGGTCTCAGTGCCTTGGCCAGACGGAAGGTCTGTAAAGCCAGCGGCCAAGGAAGCGATCTCAAGCGAAGTCGAGACCGCATGTTCCTGGGACTCGGACCTCTCTCGGTCGAAGGAGCGTTTCCGTTTAGACAAAGACTTAGGGTCCTTGTCCCTCTTCCGAGGGCAGGAGGAGTGCAAGCCCGTGGGCGCCTCACCCCTGGTGGGGAGAGACTGGCACAACTCCCTAAAGGAGCCCATATAAATAGAGTCAAGGTTGAGTGGAACAAAAAGCTACGATGGCGAAGCTTGCAGCGCTCCTCCTCGAATGCCTTCATCTGCTCCAACTGAACGGCGGATCCGCAGCTGCGGAAAAGTACAGTTACGTAAGAACCTCACCGTGAATAGTAGATCTTGAGAACAGCTCTTGCAGCAGGTTACACCATTAGACTGTAGCCGCAGGCGTCAGGACCCCACGAAAAATTCTAGCTAGATATCTTCAGAGGGGACCGCCCAATGTCGGGTCCCGTCCGGCGCCAGGTGGGTACATAAGGGGGCGGTCCCGCCAGATTCCCCAGTTCTCCCGCCGGAGACTCCCGGCCGCAGGATGACATCAGAATGGGAGACCAAGGATCCACCGTCAGAAGATAATAAGCGAGGAAAAAACCAACAAGAAAAGGCAAAGCCATGCCTCCTCCAAGGGGGAAGGTGGGCGGGAAGATACCTGCTGCAAGAGCTGTTCTCGAAGATCTACTGTTACGGTAAGTTCTTACGTAACTGTACTATCTTACTTGAGACACAGCTCTTGCAGCAGGTTACACCAATTAGGACTGATTCCCAAGCAGAAACGCTGCCAGAAATTCCGGAGGAGGAAAATAGGAAATAAATTCCAGGTCCTGAACCTAGGACAGGAGACCCTGTAGCACCGCTAGGTCAACCAGCCCTTCATGAGAGGGCGATGTCCAGGCTATAATGCCTGATAAAGGTATGCACAGAGCTCCAAGTGGCTGCAGCACAAATAGCAGAGGTGGAGACGTTTCTGAGTGCTGCAAAGGAGGTGGCCACACCCCTAGTAGAATGACCCCGGACTGAGCCCGGGAGGGGCTTTTGCTTTATATCATAACAGTAAGAAATACACTGGACAAGCCAGCAAGACAGAGACTGTTTGGATACAGATTGGCCCATCATTCTCTCAGAGAAGGAAACGAAAAGCTGTTCAGAACTACGAAAGGGTTTAGTTCTGTTGAGGTAATACCTCAGGCTGCGGTGAACATCCAGGGTGTGGAGCAGAGCCTCTCCTCTATTTGAATAACTCGGGAAGTAGACCGGAAGGTCAATATCCTGGTTTAGAGTGAGTGAAGAGACCACCTTAGGTAAAAACTTAGGGTTCGTCCTCAGGGATACTCTGTCCCGGTGGAAAACTAAATAAGGCTCTTTGCACATGAGAGCGTGAAGCTCAGAAATTCTTCCCGCTGAAGTAACAGCAACTAAAAATAACGTTTTCCACGACAGAAAACGTAGCTCGCAATCCATGGCAGGTTCAAAGGGGGGAAGCGTGAGCTGTTCCAGGACAAAGAGCGGATCCCATGGAGGCAAGGGTCCCTAATGGGAGGCCTAGGTGTAACACTCCCTAAGAAATTCCGAGAGGCGCCCAGTTGAGCCACTGTACGATGTCCCACCGGAGGTGATAGGCCAGAAAAGGCACAGAGGTGCACCTTAATAGAGGAGTAGGCTAGACCCGAATGAAAGAGGGAGAGCAGGTAATCCAACACTACTCCCACAGGACAACCTAAAGGGGAAAAATCACGTGCTCGTGACCATAAACAAAAACGGCACCATTTCATGGCATACGTAGCATGCGTTGCCGGCTTTCTGGCTGCAGAAAGGACCTCTGCAACCTCTTGCGACACCCCGTGACGCAAGATGGCTATGTCTCTAGGAGCCAAGCATGCAGGTTCAGAGAACGTAAGTCCGGATGGACTAGTGAACCTTTCTCCTGAGACAGAAGGTGGGAGCTGAGCGGCAACGGGAGCGGGGGTTCCCGAGATAGTTGCACCAACAAAGGGAACCAGATCTGTCTGGGCCAGAACAGGGCCACCAGGATCATGAGTGCGTGCTCCCTGTGCAGTTTGAGAAGAACTCTCTGGATCAACGGGAAGGGAGGGCAAGCGTAGAGGAATCTGTTCGCCCAGGAGAGGGACAACGCGTCTCGAAGAAAACACCAGGCCCTGGACCTAGTGAGCAAAAATTGGGCAGTTTTATGCTGGATGGGATGAACAAGTCCAACTCTGGAGTTTCCCATCAAGAAACAGATCCTCTGCTACCTCTGAAGAAGTTCCCACTGTGGACTCTGGCCTGGGATCGACTCAGGCCGCCTGCAATCGTGTTGTCCACCCCGGAACGTGCACAGTGACAGATTGCGCCGTGTCCGATTACCCAATCCCACACCCTCATGGCCTCCCTGCAAAGGGGGTAAGAGTGTGCGCCTCCTTGTTTGTTGAGGTAATACATCACCGCCGTGTTGTCTGTCTGAAGCAGGAGAGTACACGGTGGGATTACTGACTGAAAGGCCTGCAGGGCATAGAGAACCGCCCTCATCTCTAGGACGTTGATATGGAGATGAGCTTCCATCGGGGTCCACGTACCCTGGGACTTTACCCCGTCCAGGTGCGCCCCCCACCCAAGACCTGAGGCGTCCGTGGTGAGGGTTACCTCTGGGGACGGCGCTACGAACGGGACGCCCGTGGAGAGCGACCCTGGGGCTAGCCACCACTGCCAGTCTCGGATCACAGGATTCGTGATCCTGACCGGATGTTGCAAGTGGTCTTGCCTTTGGTCCCATTGCACTTTGAGCATCCACTGAGTTACCCGCATGTGAAGCCTTGCGAAAGGGACAGTAGGAATGGCCGCAGCCATGTGTCCGAGCAAGCTTAAGGACCGACCTGGCAGGTACGATCTTGTTCGGACGATCAAATCCCTTGCGAGGGATCTGATGCGCTCCGCCTGTCGTCCGGAAGAAAAGCTCTTCCCTGAACAGTGTCCAGCACTGCGCCTATAAACTACAGTTTCTGTGACGGTACCAGGAGAGACTTTCGTGATTTATGAGGATGCCTAAGATTGGAACATCGCCCTGGGTACTCTGAATCAAGATAGCAACGCCTCTGGAGGCGGCCATGAGAAGCCAGTCGTCCAGGTACGGGAACACATAGTGGCCCTGTCTCCTCAGAGATGCTGCCACGACTGCCATGCACTTGGTAAAGACCCTTGGTGCGGATGACAGTCCGAACGGAAGAGCTCGGAACTGCAAGTGGTGGTCGAGAAACTCGAAGCGCAGGAACCTCTTGTGTGCCAGAGCCATAGGGATATGCAGGTATGTGTCCTGCATGTCTAGAGACACTAAAAAGGCGTCCTGTTTCAGCATGGGAATAAGACCTGGAAGAGTCACCATGCGGAATCTTTTGTAGGCGACCAACACATTGAGGTCGCTGAGGTCCAGAATCGGACGGAGGTCCCCTGTTTTCTTTGGAACCAGGAAGAAGTGGGAATAGTATCCTTGTCCTTTCTGGCCCTCTTCTGGGACGCTCTATCGCCCTTTCTGCAGGAGCGCGAAAGTATTTTTGCCAGATCAAAGTTTTGTGCTGACCGAATAGTGGAGAGCAAAGGAGGCCTCGAGGGTGGCTTTTCTGCGAATTCTATAAAGTGGCCTAGACTGACCAACTGAAGGACCCACCTGTCGGTGGATCTAGCCTGCCATCCCGGCAGGAAAGTTCATAGCTGACTCCGACCATGATTTCCCATTGATCCTGAGGGCAGGGGCCGAAAGGAGTCAGGCTGTGGCGGCAGATGGGCCCGCTGGCTGGGCCGGGTTAGAGAACGCTGACCTGCTGGCGGGTTGTTTCTGGCTCTACGAAGCCAGAGCCCTCTGATGTGTAGCGAGCGGGTTGCTGCTTCTGCGGCCCTCTACGCAACGCTTTGGTTCCTACGTAAAGCGAACCAAGCTTGGTCGGTACATGGCCTGGACCGACCTTACCGCCTTCCCGGCCTCTTGAAGTCTGGTAATGATCTTCTCAGAATGATTACCAAACAAGACTTCTCCCTCGAAAGGAGCGTCCATAATGTTCTTCTGGACGTCCGGAGTAAAACCAGAGACGCAAAACCAGGAGTGTCTCCGGAGGCATACGCCAGAAGCTGCTGCTCGGGCCGATGAGTCTGCGGAGTCGTACGTGGCTCGAAGCACTTGGGTCCCCACGTCTGAACCCGTACGGAGGAGCTGAAGCATCTCCTCCTTCTGCTCACCGTCAGGCAATTTTTCAGCTGTCTCCAGACCCTGTTCCCACAAAGCGTTCTGGAATTGAACCATATGGGACAAATAGTTCAAGGATCTGATGGCGCAGGTAGCTGAAGCATACGTGCGCCTGCCCAGCGCATCCAACTGCTTGGACTCTGGGTCCGGTGGCAGGGTGCTCAAATGTTGCGGCCTCTGTGACCGGTCATGTGAGGCTGTGATGACCAGAGAATCGGCCTGAGGTTGCTGCATCAAGTACTGGTCTTCCTTAGGAGCCTTGCACAAGCGATCAGCTTTTTCCGGCATCGCCGGGAGCAAATGTGGACGCTTCCACGCTGCCTTGGTGACATCCACAAAAGTGGACACCAAGGGTGGTACCACCACAGGCTTGGGGTCCTTCTGCCGAAGATATCTGGCGAGGCATATCCTTTCGGGGTCTAGCTCTTCTGCATCCCATCCCATGTTCTCTTGGATATGTCTCATAATATCCAGGAACGAAGGGTCATCCGGAGGAGATTTCGGCATCTCACGTGGGTCCGGAGAAGGGATGGAGAGAGGAGATGGGGATCTAGAGGAAGAGTAGTCTGATCCCATGTCCTCGACGGCGAACGTCGGTGTCTCCTGGATCTCTTGGGCTGGGGTGACCCAGAAGAGGATTTCAATGGAGGTCTCCGCTTTTCTGATCTCCCCCTGGGAGAGGATCTAGGTTCCTGGGGAGGAGGTAAACGGCCTGCCGACCCCGATGGCGAAGGGGGTGCAGGGACCGGAGGAGGAGGAGGAACAGTGGGAGCCATGTCCTTCTTGATGGTGTCCCACCAGTAAGTGAAGAGATCCTTCACTTCCGCAAAGGAAAGGCCCGACGACGGCCCGGGCGCCGGTGGGCGGTCGTCGGATCCCGGCGTCAGCTCTACAGGGGCCACTGGCAAGGGCGAGGGTTCCCTGGGAGTTTCGACGAAACCGGGGTCACCCGTCTGGTCCTTGGGCTGCGTTAAGTCCTCCTCAGTCAAAGTCTCCTGACCGACATCGGTCGGAGGCGTCAGGGCCCTCTTCTCAGGAGGAGTGGACGTCGGTCCCCCTACCGGCGTACGTTGAGGTGGTCTGGCCGGCGACAGTCGTCTGGCCGACGGCGGCTCCAGGAAGGGATGACACGCGGCGGACGATGGTCGCGCCGGCATCGGGTCCACAGGCCTCTTTAAGGGTGTGAGCTCCAGAGTCTTCCGAGGAGGCACAGAAGAAGAAGACCTGACGTCGGGTACCGAAGGGCGGGAGCCCGACTTGTGGTGATGGTGGTGGCGCTCCCCAGACTTCGCCAAGGCCTTGGAGGAAGAAGACGAGGACGGCCTGGCGGATTTGGCCTGAGAAGAAGGCTTCCTAACCGCAGCCGAGGGAGGCTGAGAGCTGGCCCTGGAAGGAGAGCGGTCGGACCGAGAACCGGAGCTGCGGGACTCCAAAGCCCTGGAAGGGGACCTGGAAGGGGCCTTCTCCCTTCTTTTCTCCGTGTGCTTCTGGGATTTAGAAGAAGATTCCCCCTTGGAGGACATGGTCTTCAGCTTTTCCTCCAACAAAAAAGCCTGAAGGGCCTTCTGATGTCGGATCCTAGTTCGACTGTTGAACCCCTGGCAGAGCAACAGGCCCGGGTATCGTGGTCTGGGCCCAGGCACCTAACGCAGGCCGTGTGGGGGTCCTTGAAGGGGATCTGTTTCCCGCAAGCACATTTGGAGGAGTGACCGAGGTCGGAGAGGACATCAGCAACAATCTTGCTTGAAGAAATTCGAATTTCCCGAAGGAAAGCACTAAACCAGCGTCGCGCTAGACTGCAATTGAAGGGTCGAGACATGCAAGTCGACGGCGGGAAAGAACTGGGGAATCTGGCGGGACCGCCTCCTTATGTACCACGCCTGACGGAGGCGGGAACGACGTCGGGGGCGGTCCCCGCTGAAGATAGCTAGCTAGAATTTTTCCGTGGGGTCCTGACGCCTGCCGGCTACAGTCCTAATGGTGTAACCTGCTGCAAGAGCTGTGTCTCGAAGTAAGATCCGCTCATCTCGCCTCTTTAGATTTCACCGGCAGGTTCCTTTTCTCCAGTCTCCCCAATTTTAGGAGCGCCTTGCGGTCTTCCAGAACATTGGGATAAAAGGCTAGACAAAAGGTACAAGATGGTGTCATGTCCTATACCTAGGCAATAGACACACAAGAGGTGGGGATCGATGCGCAACATCTTCTGGCCGCAGGTACACCGGCGAAATCCAGGGGACGATTTGTCCTCCATGTCCGATGCGCTGTAATCAGAGTCGCTAACTCTGACGAGTTTTAGAGTAATTTGCGGTAAAAAACGACGTGAAGCCAGGGCCTACGAACTGCTAAAGCAGCACGAGGGAACCTGAATCTTCCAGCGGAAAGGAAGATCTAGCATCAAGGGGCGGAGCCGAGGTATTTACCACCCAGGTGGGTGGGAGAAGCCAGCTTGAAGACTTCAGCCAGATTTAAAGGGAAAAGGGACATGCCAGAGAGGGTGTGGATTTAACAACATACCTGACGCCTCCTAGAACACGTTTCGCTTCCAGGGATGGTATGGTCTGGGTCAGAGTGGACATACTGGAATGTGCGACGCCTGAGATATTGATTCAGGTCATGCAGATGTAGGATGGGCGCCACCACCTGCCCCCGGCACCAGGAAGTACCTGGAAACAAAGCCTGGGTTTGTCGGTGGATCCGGCACTGGAGCTACTGCCTCCTTGCGGAGGAGCTGAGCTATGTCATCTCGAAGAGTCAACTGGGTACAAGCAGAGAGACGTTCCTCCCAAGGGGCGTGGGCTCGGCTGGGAGGGTACATCTTGAATTCTAGAGACAGTCCCCAACCGACCACTTTGAGAACCCACCTGTCCAACGTGATAGCAGACCAGGCGGAAAGGAAGTGGCGGAGCCGACCCCCCACGGGAGGACCCAGAGCTGACGTGACGGGTGTAGGGGTGGCAACCCCCAACCCGTCACTGAGCAGGCTTAGAGGAGTAGGAGGCTCCAGGACATGGCTGTTTAGGACCCTGCTTAGGCCGCAAGCACCAAGCTTGAGCCTGCTGCTGCTGTTGACCTCCTTGATAGGAGGGCTGCCTGACCACAGGGGAAGAATGCCGAAATGGCTTCTTCTTTCTCTTCTGCTGGTTCTTGCCTGAAGAACCTTTAGTAGAAGTGGCATCTAAGATGGCACTGGACTGCTCTATACGCTGAAGCTGACCGGCCACTCCTGGACTGAACAAGTCAGTGCCCAGGAAGGGCACGTCAGCAAGCTTATGCTGAGTATCCAACAGGAAGGAGGAAAGCCTCAGCCAAGCCCAGCGGCGAGAGGCCACTGCGGCTGCCAGCGAGCTGGCACCAGAATCCCCGCTATCCAAGGCCATCTGAAGCTGCTGTTTAGCAACAGCACGGCCCCGGTCTCAAACCTGCTTGACCGTGGTCTGCATGTCCGCTGGGAGATGAGGGAGGACCTCGTCTAATGACCCAAGAAGGGCATGAGAGAAGTGTGCCATAATGACAGCCCAGCTGGCCTGACGAAGGCCCAAGGAAGGGGTCGCACAGACCTTACGGGCAGTGTGGTCCATATTTTTGGACTCCTTGTCCATAGGTCGGTCAGTGTAGGCCGAAACATCACTACGCCGGAACATAGAGGCAGTCACCAGGCTCTCGGCCAAAGGGTGCTCTGTGAACCCCGCAAAGGGACCCCATGGGCACCGCGTACTTGTGGGCCATGCGGGCAGATGGTGCTGGGTAGGAGGCAGGACGCTGCCAAAGTTTGAGGGCTGGGCCAACAATGGCCTCGGCCACTGGAAAGGCCTCCGTCGGGGTATCTCCTCTCTTAAGAATGTCAGCGGGAGGGTACTCCACCTGTTTCTGGATAGGTTCCAGGGGCATTCCAGAGAATCGGAAATGAGGCGGAGAATGCCCTGGAAAGAGGAAGGGCCTTTCTTCATCCATGTGCCGACCGACGACTCATGATACCCAGGATGTAAGTGCAAGCCGGTGATGTCAGAGTTCAAAGAGTCATGATACAGTGGTCTACCACCTAAGTCACTCTCGATCTGCTGAGGGCGGTCTGGGGTGACTTATCGACAGACGTCAGGGAAGCTTGGTGTCCTGTCGGTCCTCTTTCAAGGGCGTCCCTCCCTCAGGCTGTTTAGGCGGTGGTTCCACCTAAATTGGTGGAGAGACCGGAGTAGGCCTAACTAGGAGACGGCCTGGCGCCACAGGAGGAGGAACTGAAGGCTTCGGTTCCGAGGGGTCGGCTTCGGCCTAGGAGGCGAGAGCCAAGTGGTAGGCGGCGGAGCCGGCTTCTGCTCAGTCAAGATCAGCTGCTGCCACATTAAGATCTTCATAGCACCGATGGAGTTTGCGGTGGAACCTCTCCTCATCCGAGGAGGATGAGGACCTGTGGCGTCGCCTCTTTTTTGAGCACTTATGGCTCTTCCTCGGTCGATCGTCCAAGAGGGTCCTGGACTGAGATCGGGGAGGCCGACTCGGTCGATCGGGAGACACCAGGATTGGTGAGACCCAGGGGTCCGGGACTGGTTCCTTGATGGGGACACCAGCTGGCTGGGTCTCCTCATCCGGAAAGACCAGGACCAGAGTCCTTTCCAACGAGTCATCGAGCACAGTCGGCGACAAGGGGTCGATGGGGTCGAGGATAATTTCGACCTCGTTGGCCACTTCCTCGGTCTCTTGGTCAGACAGAAGGTCCAAAAAGCAAGCAGCCGAGATTGCGATCTCGACAGAGGTGGAAACCGCGTGTTCTTGGGACTCGGACCTCTCCTGGTCCCAAGAGCATCTCCGTCGGGACGAAGACACCGGGTCCTTCTCCCTCTTCCGAGAGCGGAAGGAGTGCGAGCCTGAGGGTGCCTCACCCCGAGTGGGAAGAGACTGGCACATCTCCCTGAAGGAGCCTGTAAAGTTGGAGCCTAGGTTCAGTGGGACGAAGAAGCTCGATTGGCGGAAGCATGAGCTGTTCCTCCTTGAACACCTTCATCTGTTCCAGCTGTTCGTCGGAGCCCACAGCCGTGGAAACCACCCACCTAGCCTCCTTCGATTTCAATTTGGGGTTTCTCTTTTCCGGTCTCCCCAGCTTCGGGTGTGTCCTGCGATTGTCCAGGACGTTGGGATGGAAGGCCAACAAAAACTGTAAGGACGAGGTGTCATGTCCACCACCCAGGCAGTAAACGCGACGTGAGGTAGGGGATCATGCACATTTCTGGTCGCAGGGCACCGGCGAAATCCTGGGGAAGATTTTTCCTCCATAGTCGATGCGACGAAAGCGTGACTGCTAACTCAAACGAGTTTGATTTTCGGTAAAACCGACAATTTGAAAGCCAGGGCCTAAGAAATGCTGAGAGCACAAGGAAACCTGTATCTTCCAGCGGAAATGATGATCTGGCGTCATAGGGCGGAACCGAGGTATATACCACCCGGGTGGGTGGAAGGAGCCAGCTTGAAGACTTCCGGCAAGATTTAAAGTGGAAGGAGACATGCCAAGAAGTGTGGATGAACAACATATCCATGCTCCTAGAAATGACTTTCCCACCAAATGGTAGGCCAAAATTGCAGCCAGATGTAGCTTGAGGGAAGATGGTTTCAAGCCTGATGCCTACAAGTGTACCAGGTAATCCAGCAGCTGAGTGTCTGAAGCTGAAACGGGATCAACCTTTTTCTCTTGCACCAGAGGGAAAACCTTTTCCATTTGGCTGCATAAGCCTTGTTAGTGTTCAGTTTTTCAGCCATCCTCAGTATCTAAAGGACTTGTTCAGAGTACTGCAAGGATGGAAACTCTAACTCCTCAAGGACCAGGCCTGAGGTGAAGAAGTATGTCTGGATAATGCACTCCTGTCTGAGGAAGGGTCAGCAGGAGTGAGTTGGCAGCAGGCGAACTGGCCTGCTGCACCGACCTGAAAGAAAGAAAGGGTGCCAGGCTTGCCTGGAACAATCCAGACCACCAGCAGTATCACTGAAGCAGGCTGTTGTCTGAGTTTCAGCAATACCCTGAATATCAGGGAAAAGGAAGGAATGCATATTGGAACCTCCTGACCAGTCCAGGATCAAGGCATCCAAAGGAAGCGTCCGCTGGACTGGGGCCTGCAACAGTAGTGAGGAAGCTTATAAGTTGTGGGAGGGCAAACAGATCCACTTCTGGTGTTTCCCCACCACCCTGAACACTGTGGCTAATGCTTGCTTGTTCAGGAATCAGTTAAGCTGGGACTTGACTGATGTGACTTGGGTGTGTTTGCCTGGAGATAAATGGCTGAAAGGCTGACTCCAGGGAGAAGGCTATAGACCAGAGCTTCAGACATCCAACAGAGTATTCCTGATTTGGTACCACCTGCTTGTTTATGTAAAACATTACAATGGTGTTGTCTGTCTCAATTTGTACCGCCTGCCTTTTATGATGGAAGCAAATGCTTTGAGAGCTAGAAAGACTGATCTGAGTTCAAAAAGATTTATGTTAACTGACTCTTGAGAGTCCAGGTGCCGCTTATTGAGGCACTGTCCAGATGTGTTCCTACTCCAGGAGAGAGGCATCTATGGTGATCACCTTTGTGGGAAGTGGAGCTTGGAGGTACACCTGCTTGCAAATTTGCAGGGTTCTTCCACCAAAGCAGGTTCTGGAGGAACTACTCCACCACAGGTATCAGCTTTGAAAAATTGTTGCTTCTCCGAGACAGTAGCTCTGGAGGTAGGCTTGCAGGTGTCACATCCTGTACCTGACTCCTGGGACCACTGCAGTCATTGAAGCCATGTGTCCCAAGAGCCTAAGAAAATGTCTGGCTGGTCTTGGCTGTCCCCGGATGAAAGAATCTGCCGCCGAAAGGAAACTCTGAATTCTTTCCTGTGGGAGGAAGGCACATCCTTTCTGAGTGTCCAGCTGGGCTCCTATGAAAGTGAGCCGCTGAGTGGGTTCCAGGTGAGACTTCTTTAGATTTACCAAGAATCCCAGAGACTCCAAAGTGCATTCTGTGAGGAAAAGGGACTCCTTGACCTGGCAAGAAGACTCTGCCACTATGAGCCAGTTGTCTAGATAGGGACAGAGAGTGACACCCAGTTTCCTGAGGTGCGCTGCTATCACTGCAAGGCACTTGGAAAAGACTCTTGGGGCTGAGGACAGGCCGAAGGGCATAGCGGTGAACTGATAGTGGCCCAAAGGAAGTTTGAGAATCTTCCTGTGAGACTTCCTTATGGGTATGCGGAAGTAAGCATCCTTTAAGTCTAGCAAGTCTCCTTGCTGTATGGAATCATGACTAGTAACAAGTGACCATTTTGAATTTGGCTTTTTTCAGATGTGTGTTTAAATATCTGTAACCCCTCACCCTGCCCTTTTAGCAAAATGACAGGTGGCATGCTGTGAAGCTGACAGCAGTATCTGAGTGGGGACTGGGTTCGGGGAAGATGAGGTTACTCAGCACAGGGGACCTAGGTTTGGCTACTCTGCACAAGGGCACCCAAGTAAATCCGAACACAGGAAGCAATAACTAATGTCAGAACCAGGAATAGAAGTTCTACAGTGTGGCTTTTATTCACATACTAGCTGAACAAACAAAGCATAGAGCGGATCCCCATGGGGCTACATTCCTGGTAATGCAGATTAGAGCAACAGAACACTTTATCCTATTTCCAGCCCTCAGGCTCTAGAACCTGAGCACACAGCCCGGACTTGCGCAGCTTTGGGTACACAGCCCGACTTGTACACTACTTGGGTTTTCCCCACTGGCCAGCTCCCCATGACCACTTGATCCTTGATCCATTTGGGAAAATGAACCAGTTATCCTGTTGAGCCCCCAAACCCACACTAGAGCCTTGACTCCTAGAGAAATTTTCATTTCCAATCCGTCGGTACTTCCCTCATCACTGGCCAAGTGCCTGAGGGCAAAGTAAAATCCACAAGAGCAAATCCGTAGAAGGTGGACCTGGTCACTAAAGATGGGGGCCTCCACCTCCAGCTCCCACAGACCATACCTGGCCATTTCTCTGGAAACTAAACAATTCCTTTACAGAAAACTTGCAAATGTAGATTCCTGGGTAGGCTGTCGTCACATCTCCTCTACATACCATTTTGATCCCAATAAGCACTGGACTTGAACCTACTCTTACTTATGACGGCTAAGCCTATTACTCTAGGCCTCCCACTATCTTAGTAGTTCAATCCCCACACTGTCACACAAGATCCCAGGGTGAAAAACAGAGACCCTTTTGGGAAGAGCAGACACTCACCCTCCGGTTGCAGGTGCCCCACAGGAGATTCACAAGTCTTGTTGTTCTCCCAAAAAAACTCTGGAACAAACAGGCAGCTTCTCCATTAGTAGCAGAATTAGGAGGTTGCCCCAGGAATATGCAGGGAACCCTTTCCTGCCCCCATCCCCGGAGGGAGGGGGCACTGAGACCCAAAACAGCGGTCTCCACCACTTCAATTATCTTCCTGTGTCTCTCTTTTGGTGGAGACACACACCCTTTTTTTCCTAAAAGTAGCCCTCTGTCAGGGCTGAGGCTCCAAGAGCCTACACTGAGCTGCTGTGCTGCTTTCACAGCAAGCTCGCAACACCAACTGACCACAGACTACTGTTCAAACCTCCTAACATTCTATT
Organism: Neoceratodus forsteri; assembly: GCA_016271365.2. Classification (NCBI taxonomy): domain Eukaryota; kingdom Metazoa; phylum Chordata; order Ceratodontiformes; family Ceratodontidae; genus Neoceratodus; species Neoceratodus forsteri. Next base: position 125,811,202 of record JADMNL010000028.1, on the reverse strand, counting down.
CCAACTCCCTTGCTGCAGATTCCATTGTGGCTCATGCAGCTGCGATAGTTCTATTGGTGATGTCATCCCTCAGTCTCAACTGAGACTGAGAACAGAGTGAGACAGTGTGAAATCCATTTAACTGGAGTTTCACAAGCTGCCTTCCCTGCCTACCACTAGGTCTTACTGGGATTCTAGTAACCCCGGGTAACAAGGGGGTTACATATCTAAGACCTAATATAGGTCTCCACTCCCCAGTTTTCTTTTGTGTCAGAAAATACCTGGAGTAGAGGCCTTTGCCCTTCTCGTGGGCAGGACCCTCTCCACTGCTCATAGAGCTAGAAGGTTGTGTACCTCAAATTCCAACAGTAGAACCTGTGTTGGGGACAGTGGTTTTGACACCTGGGTATGTTTGAGGTCTGGCATCCGCTTGAACTGTAACGGCAGACCCTTCTCCACCATCTCCAGAACCCACTTGTCTGACATAATAAGGGAACAGTTCTGAAGACAGTGGGACAGTCTGACTCCCACCAGAAACAGGGAGGCGACCTGGACACTCACATCAGAACTTAAGACTGCGAGGCTGCAGGCTGGGTAGAGGTGGCCCTTCTCTGGCCCCTTCTGCCCCGCCCTCTGAAAGATCCCTATATAGAAAAAAGTTAGACTGGGGACAAGGATTGTAAGGCCTGTGGAAAAAACTTCTGCCCACTGCCCCTGGGTCGGGATCTCTGCAGGGCAGTAGGCTTAGATTTAGAGGAGTGATTCTGCCAGGAGGCCTTGTACTTATCAACCTTTTTCATGTAGTCAGTCGTTCTGGAATCAAACAGCATGTTTTGATCATAGGGAAAGTCTGGGTGTCTGGGGTCAGGCTGGTAGGTCTAAGCCAGGCAATGCACCTCAGAGAGATGGCGTGGGCCATTGCCTTGGAGGCAGCACCACTGTTGTTGTCTGCCATGTGGAATTGGTATTCGGTAGCCTCCAGGGCAGTTTTTGCCATATATATCAGATCCTGCACCATAGAATCTGATCCACTCCGGGGAATGGCCAGGACAGACTTCAAAAGGGCTTTCAGATATTTGGCTGTGAAAGCAATGTACGTAGAAAGTCTGATCAGCAGGGAAGCTGTGGCATACATTTTCTCTGCTATAAAGTCAATTTTCTTGGAGTCCTTGTCCGGAGGTAAGGGGGACAAGGAGATCCCAGCTTTCTCACAAGCTGCCTGCTAGACTATACTCTCGTGGCTAGGGTGTACAGACAGGAACTCAGTACCCGTTCTAGACAATCTGTATTTTTTCTTGACCTGCTTGTCAACCCCTACAACACAAGTCAGGGTCTGAAGCAGTTTCATGGTATTTTTTCTGAACGCATTATAGACAGGGACAACCAGGGTCTTGGGGGTTGAGAGACCTTTCATCTCCCTATAATCTTCAGCCTCATTGATGTCCTGGATGGGCTCCTGCGTAGGGAGGTTCAGGGTATCTAGCATATTTTGTAAAAATTTAAACATATAAGAGGACTCCTCCTGGTCACCTGGGGGGCTCTAAATGGAGGATCCGGGGACTCATGGGGCTCAAGGCCCTCAAAGTCCATGTCAGAGGCATCGTAAAAAAGTTCTTCGTCATCTGCATCACCCTCACAGTCTCCAGAAGACAGAACTATAGAAGAGTGCGTGCCAGCCCCAGTAAATACAGGCCCCATCTTTTTTAGGGTCTGAAAAAGTTGCCATGCTTTTGCCATGTCTTGCACAGATGGGAGCTCCTGCGCAGACTTTGGTTGTACATGTTTTGTTTTTTCTTTATGCTTTATGCTGCCTGTTGTCTCACTATTGGCTTTCCCAGGAGGAACAGGAGCATTTTTTTCTTGACAGAGTTTCTTTTTAGTCAGTTCATCAGCAGCTTGATCAAGCCTCCTTTTTTCATCACTTTTATTATTTTTTAACTTGTAAGGAACTTCATCAGCCCCTTTGGAAGCTTTATTTTTTGGCTGGGATCTGGAGGATTCATCAGCACCCCCTACTTACATTTTATTGTTATTACTTCTAGATGGCCCCATATCGCTAGCCTCTGATTTATCCTCAGCCGTAATATTTATTAGGATTCTTTGCTATGTGCCAATTTTACAGAGAACCCAAGATCTGGACGAAAAACAACTGAATACAGGTTTCTGTGAAATTCTGCGAAGCCAGTCCTGTCACAGTTTAATAAACTCTTATTTTATCATACTTTTTTTTTGTAGTACTGGGATCTATACCAATGCCAATCTAACGGAAACCCTGCAATACCAGTAAAACTGCGCACAGGTTTCTGTTGATGCTGTGAAGCCAGTCCTGTAACAGATGACACATTTAGGTCCAGTTTTATTTAAATATGGGTTTCTCTGATAATTCCAATCCTCAGAGAACCCAGAGGGAACTGTCAAAGTTTGAAATCCAACTGGTTGCCTCGCGGTACAGACTGCAAGGTCTGAGGTAAAAAACAAGACAAAAGACAAAAATTTGATGGTCCCTTCAGGAATCACGTTAAAAAAAGAGAAAAACCGTCGAAATTAAGCATCCACATTAAAAAGACGAATATAATTTAAGCAGATGTGGTAAAAAATAACAAAAATAGCGCAGTTGTACTAAAATTAGTGCAACTGTGCAAAAAAACAAAACCGCTAACAAAAAAAACGTAAACTTTCACTCTGCACAGTAAAGAAAAAAATTCATGAGGAAAACTTTACCAAGACAAGCGATTAGGAGGCTGTCAACAAGGCAAGTTGAAAAGCACCACAGAGGCAATGCTGCTCAGTCAGCGGAGAAAAAATTCTTAAGCCCTTTAGGCTGCTCTCACTCAGCTCACTCTCCTCCTGTTTTTTGACTGGCTAATGCCCAAGCTCATTTAAATAAATTGTCTTAAAGGCATACCTCTTGGGCAGTTGCACCTAGTCAACTAACTGCTATAGTTACTGATGCTAAAGGACTCCTGGGGTAAGAACGCTCAGGAGACCTCGCCCAGGGGGAGGGCCTGACAAACTTGTCTGTGTACCATCTGTGTATAGTAGTGGTAGTAAAATTTTTATTCATAACATATGAACCGGGACACAAAACTCAGTTGAGCTGTAGCATGTTTTCCGTGAGGTCCCATGCTGCTTTGTAAGGTTACAGTATCAATCTAAGAGTGTAACAAGGAAATACAGGTTACTCACCTGTAACAGGAGTTCTAGGAGTGGTATATGTTGTTCATCCACACTGTCTGGCAGGTTCCCTGCCGCTTTAAATCTTGCCGGAAGGTCTTCAAGCTGGCTCCTCCCACCCACCCGGGTGGTAAAACACTCGGCTCCGCCCCATGATGCCAGATCTAGCCCGCTGGAAGCCAGGTTGTGCACATCGAGGCAGGGAGGTCGGGTGGGTCGTGTGGATGAACAACATATACCATTCCTAGAACTCCTGTTACAGGTGAGTAACCTGTATTTCTAGGGACATGGATATGTTGTTCATCCAGACTCCTAGCAGTTCTCCGGGAGGAGGGAGGAAAGGCACACACACACACCCTACTTAGGGAGTAGAGACTGGAGAACCGAGGCCCCAAAACCAGCATCCCGGCGTGACTCAAGGTCGATGTGGTAGTGGGTGATGAAGGTGTGTGCTGACTTCCAGGTAGCAGCCCTGCAGATTTCCTGGATAGGGGCGTCACTGGAAGCAGCCACCGGTGCGAGCGGTATGGCGAGTAGAATGAGCTCTTATCCTCGGGAGGCTCCATGCCCGCTAACCTATAGCGAGATCTATGCAGGAGGTGACCCACCTGCCTATCGTCTGCTTGGCTGCAGGTCTGCCAGGTGCGGCTTCAGCGCAGGTGACAAACAGCTGGCGAACCTCTCCCCGAATGTCAGCCGTCCGCTCCTTGCAATAAGCGAGCGCTCTTCTAGAGTCCAAAGTATGAAGCCTATATTCGGCCTCCGAGGTGTGATTGGGGTAGAACACTGGCTGAGTCAACACCTGGTTAAGGTGGAACTCCGACATCACCTTCGGAAGGAATTTTGAGTGGGGGCACAGGACAACCTTGTCCCTGGGGAAGACCAGATAAGGAGACTCTATGGAAAGCGCCTGGAGCTCTCCCATCCTTCTGGCTGACGTGACAGCCACCAAGAAGGCGGTCTTCCACGACAAGTGAGAGATGTCACACCTGTGCATCGGTTCGAATGGCTTGCCCATGAGCTTAGCCAATACTAGCAGTAGATCCCACGGAGGTGGAGGTTCTCGCACCGGAGGGGGTATATGATTAAGCCCTTTGAAAAAGCGCCCGACCACCTTCTCCTGCGCCGACTGCTTCCCGGCCCACGCCCGGTAAGCAGAGATGGCTGCCAGGTGCACCTTAAGGGTCATCGACCGAAGCCCTAGCTGAGAAAGGGACCACAGGTAGTCCAGTATACTTGCCAAGAAACAGGAGGAAGGGTCCAGGCCCTTGCCCTGACACCAAATGGAGAATCTCTTCCATTTGAAGGCATAGCATTTTCTGGTCGACTCCTTATGGGACGCCTCAACGACGTTGAGGACCTCGTCAGTAAGACTCAAGGTCTGGAACTCTAGCCACTCAGGAACCAGGCCGTCAGGTGCAGGGATTGAAGGTCCGGATGGAATACCTTCCTCTGATTGACTGAGATCAGGTCCGGGCGGGCTGGAAGCCGCCTCGGGAGCCTGGAGCTGAGACTGAGGAGATCTGGATACCAGAACTGGCGGGGCCAGTCTGGGGGCTACCAAGTCACCTGTGCCTTGTCCCTCCTGTAGCAAGGAAGCACCTTATGGATCCAGGGAAATGGGCGATAAAGGCGTAGAGAGGCCAGGGTCCTCACCCTCGAGAAAACCACTGCAGCGAGCCCTGCTGAGGGGGGCGGGCATAAAACAGTCTCAGCTTCGCATTCTCCCTGGAGGCAAACAGGTCCACCTGAGGCCTGCCCCAGTGGGAGAACAGATCTTGTACTACCTCTGGCAGGACAGACCACTCGTGAGACGCAGCCCCTATCCGGCTTAAGGCATCGGCCAGGGTGTTGGAGGCTCCTGCCACGTGAATGGCGAGGAGACCCGCCTCCAGGCTGCGCACGAGAGACCAAATGCGGAGAGCTTCCCTGCACAAAGGCATGGAGCACGTCCCGCCCTGGCGATTTAGGCAGTACATGGTTGTGGTATTGTCCATCTAGACCTGAACCACTTGACCCCATAGAAACGGAGCGAAGGCGGTGAGGGCTAGACAAACTGCTTGAAGCTCCAGCAGGTTGATGTGGCATCGGGACTCCCGAGGGGACCAGGGTCCGTACGCTCTGTGCTCCTCCAGATTGGCACCCTAACCCATCAGAGAGGCATCGGTCGATAGAGAGACCGTCAGCTCGGGACGGACAAACGGGATGCCCTCCTGCAGATATGCCGGAACAGTCCACCACTGGAGAGCGTTCCACATCCCCTGGGTCACTATCACTAGCTGATCCAACGGATCGAAGTGCTGTGATCACTGGCTGGCCAGTCCCCACTGAAGGGCGCGTATGTACCAGCGGCCCAACAGACCATGCTGGTGCAGGCACGCCATGAAGCCCAGGGAGGTGCAGGAAGTCCCGGCAGAGCGCGATTGCGAACCTGAAATGACTGGGCAAAGGAGGAAAGAATCTTGGCCCTGTCCGCGGGAAGAACCCGTGCTCTAGCTCGAAAAGAAGTCGAAACTCTGCCCGATGAAATGCATCACCTGCTTTGTACGAGTTCCAACTTAGCCTCGTTGATGAGGAGGCCAATCTGAAAACAAACCTGGAGGCCAGATCTCTGGACCGCTCACCTCCACTCTGAAGGGAGCTGCAATCAGCCAGTCGTCCAGGTAAGGGTACACCGGACCCTTGACGTTGCAAGATACTGTCACCACTCTGCATTGGTGAACCCTGGGAGCTAAAGAGAGAGCCGAAGGGCATGGCCCGAACTACAGTAAAGGATCCCTCTGCTCTGAAGCGGAGGAACCTCTAGTGAGGACAGATGAGTTGGGACATGAAAGAACGCATCCTGGAGGTCCAGGAACAGAACCACCGCCTCGTTCCAAGGATGGGATTATCTGAGCCAGAGTGACCATCCTGAAGGTCCGAGACACGCGGGCGCGGGCGGCAGGCGGTTGGGATGCTGCCGCCGCCAGCTGCCAGGGGGAGCGGGTGGTGGACTTCGTGGATGGTGGGGGGAACACTAGGCACCAGGGCTGTGTTCGGGGTGTGTTTAATTATTACATCCCGCAATCGATTATCGGTCCACTGGACCACCAGGGCTATGTTCGGGGTGTTTAATTATTACATCCCGCCGATTGGGATTATCGGTCCACTGACCACCAGGGATATGTTCAGTGGGGGTGTGTTTCATTACTTCAGCCCGCGATCGGGCTTATCGGTCCACTGGACCACCAGGGATGTGTTGGGGGAAGACATACTGCTGCCCGCGATCGGCTGGTGGGGGGTGGCAGGGGGATTTTACACCTTTACCCGCGATCAGGCTGCAAAGCACAGGAGTGGGGTTGGGGGCCAGCCACAGGTGGCAGCTGCTGTGTTGCGCCTCGCAATGCAGCAGCTCACCTGTGGGTGGCCCCTCGACGTGAGCCTTTTTGGGGGCTCAAAGTTGTGCAGGCGCAGGTTGGGTTGCGCCAGACAACTCTGCACAGCCCGGCTGAATATCAGGCTGTGCAGTTTATGCATGGTTCCTCCCTCCAGTTCAGCATGCATTCATTTGCATTGCGCTGTTGCTCAGCATGTTTTCTGTGGCGCAACTGCCTCCTGCTGAATATCGCAGAATGGAGCAAGTTCGGACTTGTGCATGGCGCAACCCTTTTGAATATCTGGCCCCATGTGTGAAGTCCGCACTGCATGTCCTGTGGACATCACTTTTTGGTCCTGCTGCACTACAGATGTCACTACTGCAGCAGAACAACATTTTGAGAGCTCTAGATTTCAGTGAACAACGACGTTCCACTATACACTATAGAGACATAGCAGGCATCTACACTCAGAAACAACACAATCAACACTAAGAGATAAAGACATGCCCCTGAATGTAGAGAAACCAGAGAAACAACAATACAATAAACACAGAGAGAGCAATAACTGTCTATATAGAAACAACACAAACAGCTGCAAGCGAGATATGCTTGCTGTCTGTAGAGAAACACCACCACAGAGACTGAATGAGAACTGTACAGAAACATCACAATGAACAGAAGCAGACAGATACTGCCTGTACAGAAATGACACAAACAGGAGGCAGAGAAAGGTACACATGCTGTCTGTACAGAACCAACACAACAGGCAGACAGGCAAAAACATGCTTCTGAAGGAAGAGAAACTGTCTATACAGAAATAACACAGGGTGTAGAGGAGGGCAACAAAGATGATATGTGGAATGGAGGGGAGAGACTATGACAGCAGGATGGTAGACCTGAATATGTACACCCTGGAGGATAGAAGGGACGGGGGGACATGACAGAGACATTCAAGTATCTGAGGAGAATCAATAAGGATGGGGCAGATGGGGTCTTTAAGTTAAGGAGCGGGAGGGTCACCAGGGGACACGTGCTAAGAATAGAGGGGGGAAGATACAATTTGAAGATGGGGGGGCAGTTCAGGGGCAATATGAGGAAGTATTTTTTTCACAGAGAAGGTGGTTGACGTATGGAACAGCCTTCCTGAGGAGGTTGTGGGGTCTAAAACTGTGAGAGAATTCAAGACTGCATGGGACAGACATAAGGCAATTTTTGTGGGGGGTAGGAATAAATAGGATGTTGGTTAACTAGGATCTGCAGCTTATCCTGTAGGTAGGGAAATGGGCAGACTAGGTGGGCCAAGCAGTCCTTATCTGTCATCAAAGTCTATGTTTTTATGTTTCTAAGATTTAGGAAGGAAATGAGGAGACACTATTTCACAGAGAGGGTGGTAGCAAAATGGAATGCCCTACTAGAATGGGTGGTATCATGTAAATCTGTGAACAGCTTCAAGAGGGCATGAGACAGGGAACAGGGGAGAGTGAGGGTGGCGGGGGGGTGGCAGTGGGATGACAAAGGGGAGAGGAGGTGGGGCAGTTGCAAACTAGGGGTGTTAGCTGCACACTCGAGCAGATTTAGATAGACCGGGTGGTCTGTTTCTGTTGGCACATTCGTATGTTCATATGTAACCACACAGACAGCAGGCGGAAAGAGGGAGACCCTTACTGTCCCTTTAGAAACAACACACAGGGAACAGGGAGGATATAGACAGGTCATAAAAATGTGCTCTATACATTTTCAGTGGGGTCCAGAGAGTAGAACCCTCTAATTTTGTTGATATGCAAATGAAAAACATGGAGTTCTAAATGCCCCCCCCCACCCCACACACACACACACACACACATCCAGCAGTGGAGAGGGAGGGAGAGACATAAACCAAGACCTACTCCAGAATGCAGAAAAAAAAAACGTCAGACTGCCTACACAGAAATAACTCAATAAACATAGACAGATACTGTTTGTAGACAATCAGAAACACACAGAGAGATTTTTTTTTTTGTAAATTTTATTTAACAAGGACACATAGATACACTTACACATATATCATTGTACATCATTTGTATGATACAATTTCCTTCTTGTAATAACTTTAAATTAATTTTACATTTCTTTTCATATACTTCAAACTAAAATATTAGCTTGCCTTTTTGTTATTTTATTATGGTTAGGCTTTTTTAACATAACCTGATAACCTTCATGATCTGTATGCTCCTGGAATGTCAGCTGTCGTACTTATACGATAATCTAGTTATTCCTCCCTGGAACCATCAGTTCTAGTCTCCCTATGTGCTACCCTTAAAATACAGGGAACCAACTGGATGCTATGGCTTCTTCCAGGGGTGCTCATATTTCTTCATATCTATGCTTTTGGCCTAATACCAAGTATTGGGTATGCTCCGTTTTCATGATGTGTAATAATTCCGCCAGCCAAGAGGAGACAGAGGGTGGTCTTGGATGATTCCAATGGGTTGCCACTTCTTTCATCCCTACTACTACCCCTATTCTTATTAGTTTGTACCCATCTTTTAAGTGTCTACATGCCAGACCTGGTAGGCCCAAAATAACTTCCAAGGGCTCCATTCTAATGTTTATGGGTAGGGGATTTGGCTAATATTTCCATAATGCCTGACCAGAAGACCTGAATCTTAGGGCATTCCCATATAATATGGAAAAAAGTGGGGGAATTTCCCCGGTGTCCTGGCCAAATTTCCCTCATTCACTAAAAAAATACCACCAACAGCTTAATCTGGTTCAAGGACAATTGGCATTCATCTGTATCCCCCCCCTCCCCCGGGTCGTGTCTGAAAATAGGCAGGATTTGTCTAGTGCACTTACCCGGTCAACAAAAACTAAATAAATAAATAAAGTGCCCACATGTACATTACATCTGGGGCAGAACTGTGATGATTCAGGATTAATTTTATAGGCCCTTTCTGGTGCGAAATATGCTCTCATCATTATATTATACTGAAGAGATCTTAGTCTATTATTAACAGAACATTGGAGCAAGTTTTACACAGAGAGATGTTTACACAGAAACAACACAATAAACAGAGAAGTAGTGAATTACAACAACATAGATACTCTACAATTAACACACACAGAACTGCTATATGTAGAAAATCTAGAGAATCAACACAATAAACACAAAGAGATACTGATTGTATAGAAATAAAACAAACACACAGAAATACTGGTTGCACATGCAGAAACAATTAATGCACAGACAGCAAGCAGACAGAAGGACTGTCAGTACAAAAGTAGCACAATAAAATGCAGCAAAAGAAATACATCCTTCTCAATGTAAAGAAACCATCAGTGGTTCATCTTCTATGGATTAATGATGTATTGGAACCAGTTTGTAAATGAGCCTTGGTTCAAATGGCTTATTTCATCTTTTCTCAAATAAACCTTGAAGCTTGATCAAAGGGGAGTGAGACAGGCTGCACCGAAACACATTAAACTCACAGACAGCAGGCAGCGAGAGACCGAGCCATGCTCCTACACAAAGAGAAGCCGTCAAGGAGGGGAGACTGTCTATACAGAAACAACACAAACACACACACACACACACACACACACACACCAGGCAGAGAGAAGGAGAGAGATACACATACTGTCTGTATAAAAACAACACAATAAACAGAAAGCTGGTGTCTGAATGGAAACAATATGAACAGCAGGCAGAGACGCGCCTACTGTCTGGACAGAAACAACACACAGACAGCAGGTACAGATAAAGAGATGATTGTGTTCCTACAAGCACTGAGCCTGGGATAACACTGACCCTGGGGCAGTTCTTGACTCCCCGTCATAACTTATCCCCTTAGAAGAACCTGGGCATATTTGGTGTCAGAATAATCTTATTGCCACTGTTTGAGCCAAGATACGCAAGCAATAACACATTATGGGGTGTGGGTTATGCTCTGATAAATGCACGCCTTGTGCCACACTGCCCCTAGATGTGTGTTTAACAGAGCATAACCCACACCCCAGAGTGTGTTATTGCACTTATAAAATGGGCATAAGTTGAGAAATATTGTAACTTTTTTTTAAAATTAAGAAATATTAGGGTTTTCTTTTTTGAAGTAAAATAGTCTGTCCACTTAATTGTCAGTACTGGCACATGCATGTACACCGTAACTGTTACTGACTTTTGTATGATAAAATTGTGTTTAAATTCTGTGTACTGAATCATGTTCCTGTCAATTATTATGATTTGTATTTGTTGCCTATCTTTGTCATTTTATGGCCTGGGTCATGCCTGAAAACAGTCCCTCGGATTAGTGCACTTACCCAGTTAGCAAAGGCATAAATCAATCAATAAATACATTTTCAAGTTTTGTCTCCCAGTGTGTATTTATTCTATGCATGGTTTTCTCTCCCACTCACCACTCCCTTTTGTTCATTAATTTATACAGCTGACTTTCCTTGTTTTCTGTCCCACCCACTTTCCTGATCTCAAGAGCTGCTATGGCGGGTTGCTAGGCCGCCAGCAAGACCAAGATTTCCTTGTGATGTTGCCAGCAGAATGCTTCAGTTTACAGCTGCATCTTTCACGATTGTGCTGGCGAGTTCACTCTGTGCCTGTCGCAATGAAGAGCAAGAGACCGCTGGTGACTCGGGTGCGGACCATGCCAGTGAGAATGGACCAGGAGAAGTAATGGATAGAGAGTGGTGTTCTGCGGGTCTAGAGGGAAAAAACTATGTAGGTGAGTGATGTGTGGACTGGGAGGGAGGCAGAGAGAGAAAGAGAGAAAGAGAGTGGCTGTTTGAACCCTTACATGTTCTGGCCACTCGAGAAGTTCAACATGGCAGACCGGAGGGATGAATGAGGTCTCAGCAGGGGTGGCACAAAGATATCCTTGGTTAGTGGGTCACTGGCGGTGACACTTTTGTGTGTGTGTAATATAAGAACAATAAAAGGCATAGTTGGAAAGGGTTGGCAGCCAATCAGATTGTAGAACTGGCTCTACCCATTTTATAAAAATCATTATAGCATGAGAAGACTCACTCAGCCAATCAGAATCCTTATCCAGTATGTCTTTATCAGGCTTCAAATGCACACTAGGTATACCAGTTAGCTGATAAAGGCACTCCTAGGACGTCAATTGTATCTGACCTAATGATCAGTGCAGATCTATTTTGTCATAGATACACAGAAACTGACAGCAGATAAGGACCGCTTGACCCATCCAATCTGCCCTTTTTTGTTGCATTGCTCACACTGTAGACCCTTTCCAGATCTACAGCAGTTTCTCTTCCACCCCCTACCTACCTGTCAGACACTCATTTCAAATGCTGAAAAATCTCTACCAACTCCCAGTTCAATAACGATATAGTGGTGATGTTTAACTCAGGAAGAATGAGGCTGTACAGCGGTGGTAAAGACCTTGTCCACTGGCCTCGGTCCTTATCTGCTGTCCACAGCACCATTGTTTTACCTACAGTGCTATAATTTGACTACCAAGACACTACCAATGTGCAAATTAGGGGAAAAGGTAAGCTGGGGCATGAAAATGTACAACTGTTAGTAACTCATGACACGGACTGTGGTTCATCTAGTTCACAGAAAAAAATATTTCTGTTTCAAAATGACAGGTGTAGTTGAAAGGGCAGATACCAAGTGCATGCACAGACTGACGTTTGAGAGTACAAGTAATCTCTTCCTCACAGCACTCTTGACTTTTTGAGGTGAGGCATGACAAATTCATCTGTGCCATGCAGTGTATGTTTGTAGGACTGTGTCATCCAGCTTAGCAACAAACACCTCCAGAGCTTTGGATATAGCTTTCTGACTATGGCACCTGTCTGTCATTTGAATAAATACTGCCTCAAGGTGTGCAGACTGGATTGACCTTGTTTCTTTGGGTTTGTTTGTAATGAGTGCTGATGCAGTCTGACTGGCTTCCAACCAACTTGTGACAAGTTCTATCCTTAGTGTTTCTGCATAGCCAGTCATATCACAATAACTTTTTTTATGAGCTGGGGAGATTCTGCCTGCACAACTGAGCTTATACAGTATTTAATTTCCATAGTTAACTCCTCCTCATTTATTATAGACGACTTTTGTACAAAAAACAGATCTTTGTTTCTCATTTCATTGGATCCTCATGTTTCTCCCCTCCCTCCAAGTCATAATTTACTGTTTGTGAAACTGCTGTCATTCCACAGCCATCAATTATTTATTTTTTAATTCCTTTTTTCTCCTCCTGGTCCCCAGCGAACTCTCTCCGGCATCCTCCTAGATCCTCCCTTGTCTCTACCTCCCGTCGTGGCTTAATGCCCTCCCTGCACCCCCCGGCCCAGCATATTCCCCAGGTCTGAACCCTCCAAGGAAGGGCTTCCCTATCCACCCAGAGCGCTCTAACTAGAGTGCTGAGCTCTGGGCCGGAGGGGATACAGCAGAGAGGCAAGCCTGACGTTGGAAGTGTGGACGTTGGAGGATAGGAGGCACCTTCGTCTATCACTGGAAGGAAGGTTTTTTCCAAGTTGTTTCCGCCCTCTCCCTCCCTCCCTCCCTCTGAGGCCGGACGTGCAGTGATGTCCTATCAACATCCACCATGGCTCAGCCTGACCCACTCTTCTGTGCCCTGTAGTGTGGCAGTGCCTCCAACTTCTGCCAGAGGCCACTGCAGTGCCGGGCTACCCCTGGATCCCTCCCTGAGAGAGGAGAGCTGTCCTCTGACTGCTCAATCCTCTCTCTCCCCTGCCGACCCCCAATGGCCCAGGCTCATTCCTGAACCCGGGTCCCCAGCATGGCACAAGGTGTGGCATCCAGCGCCTCAACCCTCAGCGCCATTGGGCCGGCTCCACAGGCATCGATTATGATGTCACAAAGTGAGGGTTATGGCTCTGTGGGGAGGAGCAGGAAGATAAGACAGCTAAGATACAAGATCCTCTTTTCATGCAACTGCTCTTAATGAAGGGACATACATCCAGGAAAGTTAGAATATGTATGCGAAGCTGTGTCTGAAATCTATATTTGTTTCAGGGACACTTGGAAATTACATCAATTTATTTTAAACCATTTCCCAAAAGCTGAATGTAACCTAAAAAGCATGGATCTCACTTCCTCCAATGTTTGCTGGAGCAACAAACCAGAAACAGGATCTCTCCAATGGAAAGCTGCCAGAAACCTACATTTTTTGATATGCTAGAAATGCAGAGACTGCTGCAGTGATTGTGTTCGAACAGTTTAGGAGTTGTGATGGAAGTCCTCAGGAAGTTTTTTGTTTTACCTTCAGATACGCACTGCTATGAAGAAAATAATGGCACCAGGTTTTAGTCACCCAAGACCACCAAGAGGGATCATTTATTGACTGCAGCACGGACTCCAAAAGCAGGGACAGCCCCAGTATGCCAAATGATCAGGGATGAACAACTGATAAACCCAAACTCCATTAGAAACAAAAGGAGGCACGGAGTGATGGGTGTTCACTTGGCACGCTGGTGACCCAGGTTCGAGCCCCGAGCCCAGATCTCGGGAGCGGAGTCCAGCGGGGAAAGAGTTCAGAACGTGTCTCATACACTTCCCTTCTGGGAGAGGGGTGGGAGGGCCTTGAACCCCAGGATGCCGCTGTGGCCAACCCGATACTTGGGTGGTGGGTGGGACAGGGGAGAAAATGAAAAATGTCTGCTCGGCTGACCCGATGACAGCAGGCAGTCCCCGCTTGCCACACAGTCCAGAAGCATCCAAGCCATTCCCTCACCATGAGCACCCAGTGTAGAATGAAGCCTATGTGAAAGTCTTCCCTCCAGGATTAGTCCTGTCTGGGGGAAGGGCCCCTTGAAGAAAGGGATACGTTGGGTCATCCAGGGCAGTGGCTTAAAGGAAGGTGGCAAGAATGGTGATAGGTGGCGGGTAGGAGTGGCCTTTTGAGGGGGGCAGGAGGAGCAAAAAAAAAAGAAACAAAAGGGGAGTTACACTATCAAATCCCCAAGAACTGATGGGCTCAAGCTGGCAGAATGCCTAAACAGCCTGTCGAGGATTGCAAAGCACATATGTCTCATGCAAAGTAATGCATAGGTGGTTCCACTCAGCAGGATCTTCACAGAATGTCAGTTGTTCCACACAGCAAGTGCTAGAAGTGTACTGCAAATATAGCATCTGGATACATATTCTGTATGCATGTCCCACTCTGCAGGCCTGAAAATTATTCTATACACATGTCCCACCCTGGGGGTCAGACAGTTACGCTGTACACATGTCCCACCCTGGAGGGCCTGATCCCTATTCCGTTTGAGTATGTCCTGCCATAATGGACCTGAAAATTATTCTGTGTGCATGTCCCACCACCCACCCAGGGGTAGAACCATATTCTGCATGTGTGACCCATCTTAGGGGACCTGACCTACATCCTGTACACATGTCCCACCCTGGAGGGCCTGACTCATATTCTGTACGCATCCCCACCCTGGAGGGCCTGACCCATATTTTGTACACATGTCCCACCCTAGGGGAACTGACTTATATTCTATACACATGTCCCACCCTCAGGAGGGCCTGACCCATATTCTGTACGTTCCTCCCAGAGGGGATGACCCATATTCTGTATGCATGTCCCACCCTGGGGGACCTGACCTATATTCTATACACATGTCCCACCCCCTCCAGGGGCCTGAACCATATTCTGTACATTCCCCTCGGGGGGGGGGCCTGACCCACATTCTGTATGCATCCCGACCCTGGAGGGTCTGACCCATATTCTGTATACATGTGCCACCCTGGGATCCCTGACCTATATTCTGTACACATGTCCCCGAAGCAGAACCTGACCAATATTCTGATTGCATCCCCAGGGTACCTGTAAATTATTCTGTATGCATATCTCACCGGGGGGCTTGTGTCACATTCCATGCCCATGTCCCACCATGAGCTTATTTTGGAAAGTTGTCAAGAAGAGATGTAAACAAATAATAAGAAGAGTATTAACCACACAAACTTTATACATATATATGTGTGTGTGTGTGTGTGTGTGTGTGTGTGTACCAAACTGAAACATGACCTATATATATATATATATATATATATATATATATATGTAATTGTGGACTATTACAGGGTAAGGGGGTTCCAGAGGACCAAGGAAAACGAATATGTAAGGCACATCTCTCTGACAAGAAACTGATTTTGTCTAAATGATGGCAACCCACATCCCAACAGGAGGAGAATGGATTAGCAAAATTTGAATTTTGGCAGCAAATGAAAGGCTAAATTGCTGTGCTGTCAACCAGTTAGATCAGTTTAATTTGGTATGGACACTATTTGTTTCATCTCCGAAGAGCACAAATCCCAGGTTTGAGGACATTTATTCTGGTCTCCCTGGGGTATCAGTTACAACAGGAACCAAATACATGAAAGGGCTCATCATTCCACACTGTAATGTTACTTGTCAGAATTTTCTGTCCCTCGTGTATGGCATGGTACAGCATCCCCGCTGGGTAACATGCACTTACTGACAATGGTTATTTGAAACAGCCCAACCAGAGTTTAGGTTCATTGTTACCATTTTTATTCCTTTTATCTTTTTCCATCTTATACTTCCATTGACAGATGGGTTTTACATTCTTCTTTACTTTTTTTTCTCTTCCCTTCCCTTACACTTGAACTAGGTCTCTCCTGGCTTTGGATTTCAATTATAGATCAAGGGAGTGCTCCTGAGCAATTAGAGGGCTCCTTTCCATTGCGCATGAGGCACTCTTATTCTGTGAAGAATGTCTCACACTCAGCTACCCTGGAAACTTACTTACTTCAAGGCTGTCTCCCTTATTGATACCTCTAAGCTTCTTAAGTGCCTCCCAAACCATGGCTCCCCCAGGTCCAACGGCTTCGTCCCCATCTTCTTCAGACTCATCTCCCCTGCCATTGTCAAGCCCCTTACATTTATTTTTAACCTAGCCCTATCTACCTCTATCATGCCCGACCCTTGAAAAATGGCCAAAGTAATACCTATTTTCAAAGCTGGTGACCCCCACTTCACTGACTACTATTGGCCAATCTCCATCCTTCCCCACCTAAGTAAGCTCCTCGAGAAAGTCATTCACCAACAGCTTACCGAACACATTACAAAATACCTCATGTGTAGCCAGAAGCATAGCTTTTACAAGAATCATAGCACCACCACTGCCCCTGCACTGCTGACTGACCACATCCTCAGGAACATGGATAATGGGCAAGCCACTGGTGCAGTCTCTATAGACCTCTCCAAGGCTTTTGACTTGGTAAATCATGCCCTCCTCCTCTCAAAACTTCACCTTCTTGGATGCTCCCATGGGGTATCAAACTGGTTCCTTAGTTACTTCTCAATTCGCTCCCAATTTGTCTGTGTAGGCCTTGCCTGCTCCCCTACCCTGCTTGTCTCAACCAGTGTCCCTCAGTACTCCATTCTGGGTCCCCTGCCTTTCTCCTTATTTATAAATTCCCTTCCTTCCTAAAGTCTTGCCTGTCACTCCCTCCTCTACGTGGACAACCTCGACCTTTTTGTCAGTGATAAATCCCCCTCCCACATTTCCTCAGTTCTCAGTTAAAACTATGGAGCAGCCCATAACTGGTGTGCAGCCATTCCTCTCCTGGTAAACCTCAGGAAAACAAAGGCCATGCTGTTCGGGTCAAAGCCCTTCCTAACCAAGCTCAAATCTCCCTCCTCTCTCAGCATTGTCTCCCCTGATGGCTAGGTGCTAGAGAATGTTGAAACTTTCAAGTATCTTGGTGTCATACTCGACCCCTTCCTCTCTTTCCTTGAGCACATTTACTCAGTAGTTCGCAAGAGTCATCAAAAGCTGGGTATCGCCTACAAGTTCAGGCATTGCCTCACCCCAGAGGCTTGGCTTGCCATTGTCCAGGGAAACCTCCTCCCCAAAATTGATTACTGTTCCACCATCTATGCTAGGGCCTCCTCTTCCCTCACTGCCAAACTCTCCACTGCGTACAACAGTGCATGTCGCTTCACCTTATTGGCCCCTTTTTCCACCCACCACTGTGTCCTTTATCAGTCACTGGGGTGGCTTCCACTCCAAGGCTGCTTTGACTTCGCCCTTTGCTGCTTGGTCAATAATGCTATACAGTCCGGCCAAGAGTCCCCTCTTGCAGCCCTTATCAAAATCAGGACCTTGCGCCGCTGCCTCCGCTCAAACACTACCCCACCCCTCCACGTTCCCAGGGTATCTACCACCATGGGCGGGAGAGCCCTATCTGCTGCTGCCCCCTCACTATGAAATAAATTGCCAGTTGCACTTCACTCCCTGGATACCCACCACCTGTCCAAATCACACCTTAAAAACTGACTCCTAGCTGAATTGAGCTGTCGGTGTTTCCCTGGGTAGCTTCAAAGTCCCTTTCTCCTCCCCTGCTAGCCTGCAATAGTTACCTGACACAGTGGTCCTTAACTGCCTCACTGTTACCTGTTATCTGCCTTTGTATTTAAGATTATGTACCTTTACTGTCACGGCCCATTGTTTGTATTCTCCTGTATTGCTTTGGTACCATTGTATTAACTTGTCTTCTATGTTCTATTGTATGTTGCTTAGTTGCCTCCTGTGTCATAGGCATAGCCCAGGTTGTGCCTGAAAACTGTCCCTGGGATCAGTGTACTTATCTGGTTATCAAAGTCATAAATAAATAAAAACAGGCATGTATGGGTAAAATCTTTTTTTTTTTTTAATACATTATTGATCGAACTTTATCACTAATATATTAATACTGCCTCTGAGACCACTCTTATGGTTTTAAGAGTGGTCTTACATTCTTACATCAGAACTGCTCACCTTCAGTTCGTGGTTTTCTTACCCTAAGAATGCATATGAGACCACTCCTACAACTGTAAAAGTGGTCTCAGCAGCAGTATTAATATACACTTTTTCTCTCTCACCAAAGAGATGACTACTAAAGCTATATGCAACAACAGATGAACCAGGTACACAGAAGGCAATGAGTATCATTCACCGTGCATTCAGTGTACTATCATGCACCATGCATTCAGAGTGTACTAAGTATCATTCACCATGCATTCAGAGTGTACTAAGTATCATTCACCGTGCATTCAGAGTGTACTGAGTATCATTCACCGTGCATTCAGAGTGTACTGAGTATCCTTCACCATGCATTCTGAGTGTTTCTGACCAGTCGGTGAGCTCCTTTTTGCTGTGCACAAGACTTTCATATTCTGTCGAGGATCTCATGTACAGGTGGCCTGGAAAAAGGGTTGTTCAGCAGAGAGTTTTAAATGTTTAATATTTTATTAATACTGCCGCGGAGACCACTGTTACGGTTGTAAGAGTGGTCTTACTTACATTTTTAGCGAATCAAAACCATGAAATGTGACAACACTATTACAACCATAAGTAAGGTCTCTGGCAGTATTAATATACACTATAAACTGTCCGTACACACAGTAGAAGGCCTGTAATAGAAGAAACTCATCATAATCTGTTACGTGGTTAGCCCAATGTAAATGTACATACACTGTATATGCCAACGTGGGATGATGTAAAGCACATATGCTGTATGTGCTGATATGGTATGATGAACAGTATACATTGAAAACCAATAGAGCATTTTGAGCAGAAACCGGGTCCTTCCTACACATACTGTGATTTAACCCACAAGATAGTTTTTTTGAACTGAGATCAAAGCGTTCTCGGAGAATGTAAAGGGAACTGTCACCCAAAGGGAACTGTCCCCCTCACTCCCCCAGTGTAATGGGAATGGTCCCCTAACATAATGGGAAATGTCACCTTCATTCCCCCCAGTGTAATGGGAAATGACCCCCTCACTCCCCCCAGTGTAATGCGAACCATCCCCCTCACTCACCCCAATGTAATGGGAAATATCCTACCTCCTCCTTCCAATGTAATGGGAAATGTCCCCTCACTCCCACAATATAGTGGAAATGTCCTCCACCCCCAATATAGTGGGAAATCTCCTCCCACTCCCCCAATGTAATGGGAAATGTGCCCACTCACTCCCCCAATGTAATGGGAAATGTCCCCTCACTCCCCTCAACGTGTTGGAAATGTCCTCCTCACTCCACTCAATGTAATGGGAACTCTCCTCTCGCTCCCCCCAATGTAATGGCAAATGTCCCCCTAACTCCCCTGAATGTAATGGGAACTGTTCCCCCTCACTCCCCTCAATGTAATAATGGGACATGTCCCCCTCACTCTCTCAATGTAATGAGAAATGTCCCTCACTCCCCCAATGTAATGGGAAGTGTCCCCCTCACTCCCCCAGTGTAATAGGAAAGAACAGTTATGAACTTACCATAACAGTAGATTTTAGAGAGAAACTCTTTCATCAGGCCACACTTATGGAACTATAAGCTGCCAGGCACTAGTACCGCATGGAAACTTGCAAGGAGTCCACCAGGGACAGCCCACGATGACATCAGATGTCAGCTGCTACAGAAATGTAGGCAGCCTCTCCTCAGTTCCCCACCAGAGATCATGCTTGGAGGACCTCTCTAAAGGGAACCAACAAAGAATGTATGCTCTACGAACTAAGTGAGGCAGGGAGCTACAGGCAGACCATCATGACGATGGAGACAGCAGAAATTAGAGTCTCAGGATCCTTGGGGGAAGGAGGGTGGGACGGTTTGGCCTGGTGAGAGATTCTCTCAAAGATCTACTGTTATGGAAGCACGTAACTGTTCTATCTCCTTTGAGGATATCGTCCATCAGGCCACACCTATAGAATGAGCACCAAGCAGTACTGACCATAAACTGTCTGGGAGGCTGGAGCCTACAGGCCTAAGAGAGTAATCTTTGAAACAATGCTAGGCCAAAGTCAGCTTTTTGAGAGATGATGTCGACTATAGTGTTTAGTGAAAGTATGGGCAGTACTCCAGGTGGCAACTCCACAGACCACTGCAGCAGACATATTATTGAAACAGGCCACAGAGGTGGCCATGCCTCTTGTGGAATGACCACAAACCACCCAGGAAGTACCTTACCATACTTCTTGTAACAGAAAGTAATACAGTTTAAGTCATTTGTACAAACACTGTTTAGAAACTGGGACATCCTATTTCCCAGGGGGTAAATGAAACAAATAGCTGTGAGGACTTTCTGCAGTTCCCTTTGTGCAGTGTATATAGTACTTGAGTATTCTATGTGCAGCTAGAGTACGAAGCAATGCTTCCCTTGGATTGGCATGCTCAGGAAAACAAACTTGCAGGTGGATGGTTTGATTTAAAGTAAACTCAGACACCACCTTTGGAAGGGGACTTAGTATCAGTATGCCAATACACCCTGTCTGTGGAAAATCAAATAAGGAAGCTCACACATTAGAGCCTGTAGCTTTGAACTCTGAGCAGAAGTGATTGCAACTAAAAGCACTTTCTAAGAAAGAAAGCATAAGCCACAAGTGGTGGCTCACTCAAAAGGAGCCAAAGTCAGCTTTTCTAAAACAAAATTCAGGTCCCAAGCAGACTGGAATACAGATGGGAGGCTTCAGATGTAGAATGCCCCTCAAGAACATATTGGCCACCTCCAGCTGGGCAACTGTATGACCCTCAATAGGTACATGGAAAGCTGAAATGGCAGCCAAGTGCACCTTGATTGAGGAATACAGTAGGCCTGCATCCAAAAAGGACAGAAGGTACTCCAGAACCTGGTTAACGGCAGGTGAACAGATCCAGGTGACGAGAAGCAGCCCATAGAGCAAACCAAAAGTGGATCCAGTGGAAGGCTTTCCAGCAGCCACCAGGACATCAGCTACTTTTTGGGAAACCCCAGACTGGGCAATGGCTATGTTTTCAGAAGCCATGCATGGAGATGAAGAGATCTGAGGTCCAGATAGACCAGGGTCCCCTGTTCCTGTGATAGCAGAACATTGCACATGGGAAGAGGCACTGGAGGTTCCACTGCTAGCTGCTGTATGGGGGGAAACCAGATTTGTCAAGGCCATATGAGAGCAATGAGCACCAGAGTTGTCCCCTCCATCTGTAGCTTGAATAGCACTTTGAATTAGAGGGAAGGCATGCTGGAACCTCCCTTTCCCAGAGAGAGAGAGAGAGAGAGAGAGAGAAACAATGCATCTCACTAGAAAACTCCAGGCCCTTGAACGAGCGAGCAGAAAAGTGGCAGTTTTGCGTTGTGTGGGATGCAAAGAGGTCTAACTCTGGATGACGCCATCTGTCAAACAGGTCGTCAATGACGGAGGTCAACAGTTGCCATCTGTGCATCTTGGGCTGTGACCAGGGCCCCTACTTTTCTGTGGCACAGTGGGACCAAGTTCTACGGCAAGACTACCATTTGCCGCAGAACTTCTGCGGTGGTGGTTTGTAAATTCTGCAGAAGTTCTGCAGCACTAACAAACTACCATATCACCATGTCAGCTTGTCATCCTGACTTCACTTTCATGGCAGTGATTATAGCAATCAGGATGGTGGAAAGCACAGTAACTCTAGTTTAAAAAATAACAGACCTATAAAAATAATTTTATGCTAAAAAAGCAAAACAAATGTCTCTCCCTTAAGGTCCTAGCCTGTTGCATAAATGACATATGCAGAGGGGATCTTATGTGATAAATAAGGTATTTCTATATGCATGCTATCTGTCCCACTAATGAGGTTTCCACTGTCTATCACTTATATATTTGTATGTGCTTTCTACATCACTCATGAGGTTCCCACTGTGTATCACTTATATACTGTATTTATATGCAATCTGTAACATACATACAAATATATATGTCTGTGTGTGGTGAGAGAGACAGAGATACTATAGGGGTGTGTGTGTGTGTATATATTTTTTTTTTATTTTTATTTCCATGAACTTGCATCCTCATTTATACAGGTCCCATTGGAAATGGAATAGAGGAGTTATTGCAAAACTCATTTTTCATGCCAACCTGCTTTCCCTAACACATTGCATAACACCATCAGGCCATGACATGCATGTGAACCGATTGTGAAATAGAGCTCTCCAGCCCATCACAATGTGTCCACCATGTGACAGAACACTGCACCATACCTTTCCCAGGCTCTGAGCAGTGATATGTTCCACCAATCCTTGTGCTGCCTAGCCAGCTCCCAGAGCTAATCTCTGAACCTGAATTGCCGGCACGGAAACACAGCATGCTACCCTCTGGCCCAACAGCTGTCCCTGCACACAACATTTCTCCATAACTTTTAGGTGATTCTATCAACCAATGACAATACGTAATAAATAACCATGGCAAAAATGCGTACAGGGCAAATATTTATTTAACAGGTCTATTCTTTCAACAGGTCTACACTTTATTATATTCCACTTTTTCGGGCATAATTACTTTATTTTTCTTAAAAATTACAGTTACATTCATTTTACCAGTTATTCATTTCAGATGGCAAGGCACAAATAGGTTTGTACAAAGTGAGGTATGGACATAACAGGTCTGTGCTATTGACAAGGTTTTGTTTAAGTTGGCCCTAGTGCAATAATTTAAGACTGAAAATTGTATTAGGCTGTAGTGCAAGTTGAGCAAATATCTCCATGCATGATGTGCTGTGCCACCGTCTCTGGCAGTGGGAGCTGTGGTAGATAAGTGACTGTTTATTTCTGTTGCAGAATGCAGTCATTTCATTAGCTAATGTATGATGTTATAGCAATGATAACATCACATTCTGAGCATATAGGGGGGCTTGGATATAAAAAGAGGGAATGGGAACCAGATTCTATGGATAAACAGAAATATTAATAAAAAGTCACCAAGAAGAGTGACTTCTGCGGCACCACAGAAGTTCTACGCAAAATTCTGTGACCATGGAGATTCTAGGGGCCTTGGCTGTGACCTGCTAAGCCTGCCTGCCAAGACATTTTGGGCACCTGGAACATGTATTGCTGACAGTTCTAGACCATGATCCAGAGCCCAATAACGGGCTCTCATCACTTCCTTGCATAGGGGGCAGGAGTGAGTCCCCCCCCTTGCTCGTTGATATACTGCAACACACTGACATTGCCCGTTTGCACTAGCAGAGGACTGATGAGTCTGGAAGGCCTGTAGCCCATACAGAACAGCTCACATTTCCAGAACATTTATGTGCAAGGTACTCTCCACTGGGGTCCATGTACCCTGTGTTTGGTGGGAGCCCAAGTGAGCATCCCAACCCATCCCTGAGGCATCTGTTGAGAGAATCTAGTTGGGAGGGGAGGGATCAGAAAAGTTCTTTCAGCAGATTGCTGGGTTCCATCCACCACTTGAGCACTTTGCACACAAATGACTAGGACCTTTTGTTCTAGATTGTCTGTGAGCTAATCCCACTGGACTCAGGGTCCACCAAGGTATCCTCATGAGTAGTCAGATCAATGGTACTGTGACAGTAGTCGCTGCCATGAGGCCTAGGAGCCTTAGAAATGTCTTGGCTGAGATATACCAGCCGTCATGTACTAGCTGTGCATTGGCAATCAGGCACTGGGCCCTGTACAGAGACTGAAAGGCTGAGCCCTGAGAGGTGTCCATGGCTGCTCCTACAGATTGCAGTCATTGACAAGTGGTCAGCACTGATTCGGTTATGTTGACTGTAACCCCCAGCACATCGAACATCTGCCTGGTTCCAGCTAAGGTGTGCAGGAGCTGATCCCTGGGGTGGGCTTTCAACAGTCAGTCATCCAGGTAAGGGAAAACATAGAGACCTTCCCTGTGAAGGGCTGCTGCCACCACTGCCAAGCATTTGGTAAAGACCCAAGGTGCAGAAGACAAGCCAAAGGGCAACACTCTGAATTGGTAATGTTCCTTTGGAACAGGATCCTCAGATATTTTCTGTGAGGATTCCGGATTTTGATATGAAGGTAAGCATCCTTCATGTCTAGGGAACAGATTCAATGCCCTGCCTGCAGCAGTGTGAGTAGGCCTTGCACGGTGACCATTCTGAACTTTTTGTACTCTGTGAAGAAGTTCAGTTCCTGGAGATCCAAAATAGGCCACAGGTCTCCTGTCCACTTCAGGACAAGAAGTACTGAGAGTAGAATCCTGTGCGCCTTTGCTTGAAGGGCACAGGCTCTATGGCCCTCTTTTGAAATAAAGTCTGAACTTCCTCCAGCAGAGGAAGGTGTTTTGGAGGACAGTGGGTTACCACTGGTGGATGATCTGGAGGTGTGTCCAAAAGTTTCAGAGCATAGCCATGTTGTGCGAGTTCTAGAGCCCAGGCATCTGCTGTCACCTCTTTCCACTGATTTAATTGGAGGGAAATGCTACCCCCTACAATCATACCTGGAGCTAATGGTGGTTGGGTTGTGTACAAAGAGTCAGGTGAAGATGACTGTGGCAGCTCCACCTGCACCACCACCTCTAGGGACTTTTGAATTGGGCACTTGTGGAAGTGCCGGGGTTGGCAAGACTCCTGCCCTCTTGCCCCTATCTTACTGTCTGGTGGCTGGGTGGTGCTTGGCACCATCTGAACAAAAAGAGACCCTGTGCCTATCCCTTAGCTAGGTATGGTAAAGGGAATGCACCAACTTCAGGGTTCTGCCCATGGCCTAAAGATTGGAAAGAATGTCTTGGATATTAGAATCAAACAGCTTATGTCCTCTGAAAGGGGCACTGAGAACAGACTGTTGCACATCATTCACAAACCCTGCCACCCTGAACCATGAGTACCTCCTGAAACAGATTCCAGAGGCAGCAGCCCTGACAGAGGCATCTAAAACATAAGCCGTACAAAGCAGATGCTTGCTTACATCAGTCCCAGCAGTAAGAACCTTTAGAATCTGTTTGGGGGTGCCCTCTGGTATGGACTGTGCACCTGTCTTGGCCTTCCTCCAGAGGTGTTCTAGTACTTCATGTGAGCCTGGTGGTTGGCAATATGAAGACCCAATGAGGAGGCAAAGGTCCTTTTGCCAAAGATGTCCAACCTCCTGGACTCTTATCAGGAGGGAGGGAGGGAACTCAGTGCTTAGCTGCCTGAACCTATCTTGGGCAGCATTAATGACCAGAGTCTGCCTCAGGCTGGGTGGCAAAAAATGGTTTCCCTTAAGTGGCCATGTTTATTTTGTCAGTTTTCCTTGGTATGGCTGGGATAACATTTGGCCTATACCAGGCAGCAAAGGTGGCATTCTCTAAAACATGGAGGAGAGCTGGCACTGCAATAGGAGAGTCAGGAAGTTCCTGAAAATCTATCAAATGTTTCTTGGTAGTTTCCTGCTCTTCTATATTCCATATTTTGCTGTATACAGGACAACTGCCTCTTAGAATACACCTAACAGCTACATTACTATCTATGTCACTGTATCTGGTTACCTTGAACGTCCCCATTGTATGAACGAATACTTTATTTCTAAAAAGCGCCTTTCCAAAACCAAGGTGCTTTTACAACACATCAATACATAAAACTTAAAATCTTAAGAACAATCCATAAATATATTTAAAAATCTGGATATGCCAGGTTAAACAAATATGTTTTCAAAGCTGATTTAAAGCTTTGGACAGTCAGGCACTCTCTCACCTGATGAGGTAGAGAATTCCACAGGGTTGGAGCTATAAAACTAAATGATCTTGCCCCAGATGTCTTTAAACGAACCCTGGGAACCTCTGTTAATGCACATACTTGTATACATCTTCCATGTGCGGATTGTAAATATTATATTGTACTTTCTTCTTGAGATGCTTCTCAAAAGGCCCTTCACAGAATCAGCTTGTTGCAGAGTTGAAGCTCCCGACAGATAGGACAAGCCTTCACATTGTGGTCCAGGCCTAGGCAGCAAACACAGACATCATGAGATGTATATCTTTTTCACCGCAATCACAGCAGTGAAACAATTTTGGCAGTTCCTTTGATGACATACAGTGCTTCGAAAATCACTGTGAAAGTGATTTCTATAAAAGAAAAGAAAATACCAGCTAATGCAGCGGCGTTTCCATCAGTGATCCAACAAGTATGGTCAATGAAGGGGAAATAACTGAGGAGAGATGTGGCCACCCACGTTTATGTAGCAGCCAAAATCTGATGTCATTGTGGGTGGCCCCTGGTGGACTGCTTTTAAGTTTCCATATGGTCCCAGTGCCTGGAGGCTTATAGTTTCACAAATGTGGCCTGATGAATGAGACAGCCTTGAAGATCTGTCCCCCTCACTGCCCCCAATGTAATGGGAAAAATACCCCCTCACTCCCCTCAGTGCAATGTGAACTGTCTCTCACTCCTTCTAATATAATGGGAATTGTCCCCTTCACTCCTCCCAATGTAACGTGAACTGTTCCCCCCCAATGTAATGGTACTGTCCCTCCTCACTTCCCCCAATGTAATGGGAATGGTCCCCCCAATGTAATGGAAACTGCCCTTCACTTTCTCCAATGTAATAGGAACTGCCCCTTTCACCTCCCCAATGTAATCAATCAAAACTTTATTTAACCAGGCAGAGTCATCACTGAGCAAGCTCATTTTCAAGGTGGTCCAGGCAGAAGGGAACAGAGCAAGGAATAATACAATGGACACTTAGTGCAGGCTGGTACATTCAGTAAAAAAATAGCAACAACAACATTGGATAATACACTGTGTGCAGATTTTTAAATAAGGGTACACCAACATCTGGGGTGGATACTAAACAAGGCAATAGAAGTAACAGGGTGTGGTAAGAAGATTATATTAAATCAATTAAGGCCCAGAACCACAGGAGGGCGTTTTTTCACCTCCTCAATGTAAGAGATGGCCAGGCAAGCTTTTGGTAGAGCAAGCAGTTGTGGGTACGACTGGGCATATCCAGAACAAACCACAAGGCATGGTGATAGTGGGCGACTAATTTATATAATGCTTGATTTGAACAGTGGCAAGAATGTCTGCATAATCGAGCAGAGGAATAAAAGTTGTAAGGACCAGTGTCTTTCTGGCTTCTAATGTGAGGAGGTGTCTTATGCGATAAAAGATACCTAGACGTCCTCTTAGCTTTTTTGATAGCTCATTCAGATGTACTGCAAAATTAAGCTGGTTATCCAACCAGACACCCAGATACTTAAACATATCCACTATTTCCACAGGTTCACCTAATAGGGTGTAAATCAGGCGGTACGATGGTGGCCCCTTGGTATGAGCAGCAAGTGGAGATAAGATCATTGCCTTGTGTTTTTTTTGCGTTAAGCAGTAGTAAATTGTGTTGGAGGGTGACAAAGTCATGTTGTAGCTCATCATAAGCTATGTCCAGGGATGAGTTAATGGTGTAGAGAACCATATAATCAGCGAATAGATGTATGTAGCCTGAGCGTACATAAGAGTCGATATGGTACGTGTAAAGTGAATAGGATGGGGTCCAGGATGGAGCCTTGTGGCACACCCTGAAGAAGGGTTTTAAGTGGAGACAGTTCCCCTTGTGCTTTAATCTGTTGCAGTCTGTTGGAGATAACATTTAAACCACTTTAGGGCAGTACTGTCTAAGCCAAAGCTGTTCAGGACATTACGAAGAAGGCTATGATCCACAGTATCAAAGGCCTTACTAAGGTCCAGAAAGAGGGCATAGACATGTTTTTTTGTATCCAAAGCATTTTGCCAGTCATTGGAGACTTTGGCGAGGGCAGTTATAGTGCTGTACTTGTGCCTAAAACCTGATTGGCTGGGTTCAGGAGGTTCTCGGATTCTAGCTAATCCTTAAGTTAGTAATTGACAATTTTCTCCAGGATTTTTGACAGGGTAGGAAGCAGCGAAATAGGATGGTAGTTGTTCAGGTCAGCTGGATCTCCAGACTTGAAAAGGGGAATGACGTGCACCGTTTTCCAAAGAGGAGGCAATTCACCCTGAATCAGGGAACTATTAAATAGGTGAGTGATTTGGGCAGTCAGATGGTAAAAGCCTGTTTTCAAGAAAAATGGTCATATAAGATCAGCACCACACTTTGTGTCCAGAGATATTAGAAGGTCCTCCACCTGTCAGAGGATAAGCCATCAGTGGCATTGCAGCGCACATTTAGCTTGCTGCGGGGCGAATCATCAAAAGCAAGGCCTGCCGTGGCAAAATGACTGTTGAGTTGTTCGAGAATGTCAGCTCTGGTCGTGTAAGAAACGTCACCTGCCACTATTCTAGTGGGCAGGGGGGGAGGCTGGCGAGTGACCTTCAACCTCTTTAAGAATGTTCCAAAAATTGGCAGAGCAATTTTTCTTTTCTTTAAGGGCGGTCAGAAAATAATATGATTTTTCTGCCCTTATTAACTTGGTGCAGGCATTCCTAGCCACCTGAAAGGCAAGCCAGTTGGCTTCTGTTTTCCTGGCTCTTTTCCACAGTACATCCCTGTCCCGGAGGGCTTTCTTCAAGGTAGGCGTGAACCAGTAAGGGGACCTTTTCCTTGTTTTGATCCTCCTAAGTGGAGCATGTTTATTTATCAGTCCCACTAGTAGGTTTTGGAAAATATTGAAAGCCTCTGTAACAGAGGGGGCCAGATAGAAATTCTGCCAGTTGATGTTACCGAGGTCTGTCAGCAGTTTTTTAGACTTCTTTTTAGCTTGAAGATAGAAGTAGACAGCCTGTTATGGGACTGGAGAAGACAGACAGTGGCACAGTGATCACTGAAGTCACTGTGAAAAACTCCTGTATGGGTGATGTTGTGAGGCTTACTGACAAGCATAAGATCCAGTAGGGTACTGTGGCTGGTTTTTTTCTTGTCGTCATCTGGGTTAACCCATGTACATCACAGAACTCTTCAATCGTGTTAGCGCAGGCATCGTTCCAGTTCAGATTGAAAGCTCCCATTATTATGCTTTCTAGGTTCACCTTATCCAGTATGGAGTGTAGGTGTTCTAGAACGCCAAGCATCACAGAGGGTGACCTATAACAGGCAGATATTAAGAGGGCTACTTCAGGTGAAATGGTTAACTTAAGGGAAAGGCATTCGAATTCCTTAGGTAGGGAGGTCCGAACAATGTCTGAGACATGGTATTTGATCTTGGCATAGATAGCAACTCCACCTTACCTAGCGGGTCTTTCACATCTGAACAGGTTATATCCATGTATAGTGAGCATTTTGTCAGGGATATGGCTTGACAGCCATGTCTCCAAAATCATAACTATGTCAGGTACTGCGTGTAATACTCAAGCCTGGACTAAGTCGATTTGTTTTGGTAAGCTGCCAACATTCATGTGCAGGAAACTAAGATCCTTAACTTGCGAGAGGTCCGATGGGGCTCCAAGCAGGAGGGGTGGGCCAGGGTTAAGATCAACATTCCCTGAGCAGAGTAAGAGGAGTACTAGCAACTTCCTGAGACAGTTTATAATCGTTTTTTAGGCGGCTCTGTTTTGACGTTTAGTACTTGGAAGCTTTGCGGAAAGTGTTGCTAGAGGCGGTGAGGTGGTGGCAGACAGACAGGGCATACAGCACCACTCCACCTGTAAGGAGGAGTGGTATATGAATGTAGATAGGTCTGAGCTGGGGAAAGAAAGTGGAGCGCAGGATGGAGTCAGTGTTCCTTGTGTGGGGGGGTGAAAATTTTGCAAACACAATCTTTGGCAAATCATACTGCCTAGGTGGGTCCTGTTGGGGTGGATCACCCATTTTTCCTTTAAAGCTGTTATTTAGAAGCAGGATCCATCTGTAAATGATAATGGCTGTTAGTGCAGCTATCAGACTGGGAGACTGCACAGAGCAAGGGCACAGGCTGTGAAGGAGATGCCAAGGCAGTGGTGCAGAAACCCTTTAAGGAATGAGTACCAAGACAGAGGAGCAGAGTCCCTTTAAGGAGGGAGGTAGCCAGAGATGTGGCCCAATGGGAAGAGGTGAGGGAGTGGCAGGCTCCCAAGTAAGAATATTTAATTAAGGTGGGGGGGCCAAAAAATTGCAAGTAGTAGCAGCTAGAAAAGATAAAAATGGCAAGAGTTTTTTTTTTCTAAAGCCAGCAAAATCAGCTTGTCTAGTGTTGCCACCAAGCAACAGATTTAAAGTCTAAAATGCTAGCTCAGTCCAGTGCACCCAGAAAGCCCCAATTAAGCCAGTGAAATAATTGAGGCAGCCAATGGGATCCGGGAAGCAGCCAGGGAAGAGTCCAATCGCAAACACACTTTCAATCCATGGGTGGTCCAAGGCTAGGAAGGGAAAATATCTCGTACCTGAAGCTCTGCTGGTTGGCTGTGTGTGGACCCATGGCTGGCAGTAATTCTCCAGGGCCACGGAGCTTGAGAACCTTCTGAGGGGTGAAATCTGAAGCTCTGCTGGTCGGCTGTGTGTGGACCTATGTCCGGCAACGATTCTCTGGGGCTGCAGAGCTTGAAAGCCCTCCGAGGGCTGAAATCTGAAGCTCTGCTAGTCGGCTGTGTCTGGACCCACGGCCGTCAGTGATTCTCTGGAGCCACGGAGCTTAAGGCTCTAATGGGATATGTCCCCCTTGTTCCCCCCAATGTAATGGGAATGGTCACCTCTCACTCCCCCAATGTAATGAGAACTGTCCCCTGTTGCTCCCCCAACGTAATGGAAACTGTCCCCTTCACTTCCCCCCAATGTAATGGGAACCGTCTCCTTCACTTCCCCAATGTAATGGGAAATGTCCCCACTCCCCAATGTAATGGGCACTGTCTCCTTCACTTCCCCAATGTAATGAACACGTCTCCTTCACTTCCCCCAATGTAATGAGACACGTCTCCTTCACTTCCCCCCAGTATAGTAGAACCGTCTACTTCACTTCCCCAATGTAATGGGAACCGTCTCCTTCACTTCCCAATTTAATGGGAAATGTCCCCCCACTCCCCCAATGTAATGGGCACTGTCTCCTTCTCCTCTCCCAATGTAATGGGAACTGACCCATTCACTTCCCCCGAAGTAATGAGAAAGGTCCCCCCTCACTCTCTCCAATGTAATGGGAAATGTCACTCCCCACCTTTGGGCCCTAGGAGATGCCACTGATTTTCCAGGGGGATACTCCTGGAACATGGCCTGGCCACTTCCAGATGCCCTGGAAGCAAAATGGTGAATACTCCTTAAGTGGACAGCAGAATACCCCACCCATCCTTACCTTTGGGGAACTCATGGGGGCCATGTTCACTATATGCAATTTGAGATAATGCTCCATGGGGCTTGCAGGAAAGCAACAGCTATTTCAACCAGTATGGCCCATTGTACTAAATATATTTATTTCTTGCCCAATACAGTGTCCTAGATACCATATGGCCACTAACCTCAAGACTAGCATGTTCTTTGTCTGTTATCTAGCTGTGATTTGTGATGGTCATATTGCAAGAAACCTTTTTTTTTTTTGCGCATGCTTTCAGCTATAATGTGTTGTCACTGCCAATGTACTTCGAGATTCACTTCCTGCTGGGACAGGATTCTTGTAGGGTAGGCTTTATAATGAAATGGGCTTCAGTAACATTGTTCACTGACCAACCGATGAATGGAACACTAGCACTAAGCAATGGAAGATCACTTGAACATGCTGGCAACACAGATTCATGCCCAGAGTCCAGGATGTCGGGAATAAAGGCTGGCAGGAAGGTAACAAGAGTAGGGTAAGGTTGTGCTCGGTCGTGGCTCCTGGTGGCAGCTTGGCTGAAGTGTGCCAAGTAATATGGGCGACTGCATGTCTTCATACACTTCCAAAATGCTATAGCATGTGTTCAACACAGGTGGGAAAAGGGGTCAACAAACAAAAAAAAAAAATTACATACTCACCGTAATTCTTGACCTTCCAGAATATCTTCACCATTTATTACTTAATGGGCCTGTGCTGGAAGCACTACGACCCTGCAGGAGCATACAGGTATACAAATTTAGACCTAGAGGACTGACATTAGGGAAGGCACCACCCACAAGGTGGATGCATGACATGGCACTTGTGGGTTGGCCAGTAACCGACGCCAGTCTCCTACTTCTCTCAGTTGTGTTCGCCAGAAGAAGACTCAGGCCCAGATATTCAAACTGCGCTCAAAAGTAGCGCAACAGCAGGAGCAAGCACAAACCAGTTGCGCAACTTCGCAGCAGGTGCGTATTCGACATGGAGCAAGCAAAGTGCGCAAGCAACCAACGTCTCAATATCGCACATACTGCGCCATCGCGCAACCAGGTAGGAGAGGCTGAGCCAAAATGCTGCGCTATGGCGCAACCATGGAAGCTCAGCTGAGCAGTGCAGAGCTGCCATAGCGCAAGCACAGCCCTCCCCCAGAGCAATGGAACTGCACATCCAGGGAGGCAGGCTGGGGCCCACCGCCAGCCATGCCACACATGGGCACAGGAACTCACTGCAGAACCCACACCACACTGGCACCCCAAGCACAGCATCACTGGGGGTGGGACGGATGATCACGTGCCCATGGGGACAAGCCAACTAAAGCATAGCAGAGCCATGACACCCCAGCACAACCACTGGCAGGCGAGTGTGTGCCACACCCAGGGGTTGACAACCACAGTGCACATCAGTCCCCCGTCGCGCTACCAGCATGCACCGTGCCCCAAGACACGCTCATGTGCAGTGACAGGCACTGCAGGAAACACCATGCACCCCCGTGCCACCGTCAACCCCATGCTGCAGAAAGCAGACCAGCCAGACCCACCCTGTATGCACCCAGCAGGTGGCAGCAGATGGCAAGAGCAACAGAAGGCAATGCTATGCTGGTGATACCTCCCCATGGACACACACACACACACACACACACATATACCCAGGACCATAGTAGCCCAGATGGCATGTACACCCCTGCAACGGAGCACCCAGAGCCAGTTGCAAAGCAGACACCAACACAGCAGTTGTACCAAAATAGAAATGTATATTTAAATAAAAACAGTGAACAACAAAGGTCGAACTATGTACAAGTTGGAGACGGGTAAAGGCAGGGGTGTTCAAGGGAGGAATAAAAACTTGGAGAGAGGAAGGCAGGGTGAAAGGGATGGGTGAAGGTGAAATGAAAGGTGGGCTCACGGCCCAGCTGGCTCCTACTCCTCCCCCTGCTGGCGTCCCCTCCTGTGCCTGCGCGCCGTTCCCCCTAGGCGCTGTAGGGCTTGCAGGACCTCCTGGTTGTCCAACACCACCTGGGTCAGGCGCCGCAGATCATGCGCCATAGCACACCGAGGCCTAGGAAAATGGGAACACAGTCAATGGCTGAGACTGACCACAACCCTGACCACCACCCAACCTGCAACCCATCTAACCCAATGTCCTGCACATGCGATGGCATGCACCCACCCACAGTGAACATGCACATGGCCATCACAAACAGGCGGCACCAGCCATGCGCACCACCACCCACACACACTGCCCACGTCAAGCACAGTACAAACTACGCTGTCATGTGATGTGGCAGCGTGATGCGATGCCAGTTACACAGCTATGTGCCCAGTGCATGCCTGGACCACCTGTGATGCATACACAGGCGTGTCGTGATGCTGCACGGATGCAGGTCACCTGTGTCACGCCTACATACATGGAGACATACACAGTGTCGGCAGATAAGGGCCTATGGGACACCCAGTCTGGCCATTTGGCCTTGTACGATCACTCTCTTGTCCTATAAGTCTGTTCCCCCTCACCCCTGACCTCCAGAAGTCCCTCATGGCGAACCCACGCACACATACATATATCCCGTGACCAAGTCAGCCCCCACCACATCCTCTGGCAGGGTGTTCCACTCGTCCACCACCCATCATGTGAAGAAACACTTTCTCATGTTCCTCTTAAACAAGCCCCCCCAACTGCATCCCATGCCCTCTAGTCCTGGAACATCCCTTACGCTTACAAATATTGTTTCCTGCACTCTGTTCCCCCTGTACAATACTTGTATGTCCCCATCATATCCCTACACCCTGCTCCCCTCCAGGGAGTACATGTTCAGTTCCGTCAACCTGTCTGCATAGGACTTGTGATGCAATCCATGCACCATCCATGTAGCCCTCCTGTGAGCGCGCTCACCCAGTCCCTGTCCATACTGAGGTATGTTCTCGCGAACTGTACACTGTACTCCAGTGTGGGGACTCACTACTGTTTCGTATAAGTGGAACTATGGCCTCCCCTTTGGTTGTGTCCAGCATGGTTGGTGGTCCTGCCCCCCCAGCATGCAATAGCATCCATGACGTAATGATACTCACACTCCTCCAGCAGCTCGGTCTGCCGCTGCTGCTGCTGTTGCTGATGCTGCTGCTGTGGCCCGACAGCCTGTGGCACTGGGGCCCTGGCATAGCCCACATCACCATTGTCCGGCGTCCTCACCATCCGGCCCGTGGGAGACATACGGTGAGACAAACATCAGTGTGACTCAAAGCAGAGTGCCCCTGCCCCAGTGAGACTGCCTGCCCACACAGCCATAACCATCCATCGCACAGCTGCACACACTGACACACCGATGCACAACCACCCAGGCACACACACACCCCTACAGAGAATATAGGTGAATAGATGGTACACTCACGTGGCCTAGGCACCAGGCCCGCCTGTGCGGGAACACAGCGCGTCAATAGTTCTGGGTCCCTCGGCGGAGATCACTGTACGGTGCGGCACTGCTCAGCAGACCGGCCCGGCCAGTAACCCCAGGTCAGTAGCCACTTGCTGCCACAAATCGGTCCCTAGGTCCGGCAGGGCCTCACCATATAGTCCCTCATAGTGGGGCTCCACTAGACCACCAGGTTAGCCACTTCAACTGGGCTCCAGGACGCCCTCCTCCTAGCCATGGCCCCAGCACAGCAGGCAATGATGGCGCCCTTTCGCTTCTTGACACGTGGAGTTGTTGCGCAATAGACCAGCCTGGGCTCCAATCGGCTGTTCGCACGCGCCGTCACTTCTACATGGCGCTGTAACAGACAGCGCAATGAGGCGAGAACACATGGCATGCCCACAGCACCAGGGTGGGAGGCATACACAAAGTCCGCGGCAATGGCGCAGGCTACGCACGGCACCATGGGATGTATAGGCATCCTCTTGCGACTGCTAAGCATAGCACCAGTGCCACACGTGGACTATCGCGCAGAAGTGCCATAGCGCCATATAGTGCCCAGTGCTGTAGCGCCACTGGCACAATGGTGTCCATAGCCAGAATCGCTTCTCGCGCTCAGCGGGTCTGCAGCGTGATCGGCCCATCTGTAACCTGTCGGGGCATGCGCAATGCAGTGCTAGCACACGGCCACAAACATGCGCCATCGGCTCAGCGGACCTTCCTATTGCGCTAGGCGCCAAATCGCGATATTCAGCGACATGCAAATCAATTGATCAGCCATGCAAAGGCGCAGTGGCGTGATTAGCATTCATTAAAGTTCGCACACCCCATTTGCAAGTGTTGCGCTATAAAAATGCGACACTGGGTTGTGGCGGCCAGATTTTGTTATTGCAGGTGAGAGGTGAGTTACATGCTGTGTGATGCTCAGGACAATGCTCATGGGCAGGGGTGCTGGAGGATGTCATAGGTTGAGGGGCTGAGCATGATGAGGCGCGTAGGAAGGGCAGAGAGCACTTTCCATCAGTATCTGCCATGCGGAGAGAAAGGGGGCTTCAGCCCCCACTCACCAGCCTGCAGCCATGCTCATGGGGAAATGCTGTGGACTGCACAGTGACAGGTGTCACTTCCACCATACAGGTCACCATGACTGGCGAGAACCAGGCTGAGGCTGTGGGCGGGCGTAGGAGGCCGAACTTCACCACAGCGAGACTGAGGCCCTTCTCCAGGCCTACCTGGAGGATGAGCCGCTAATGAGTGTTGGAGGAGGCACCCCAGCGGCGTGCAGCTGCATGGGAGGGTAGCTCTGGCACGTCAACCTGCACAAGCCACCAGCGCTCCGTGCAGGAATGCCACAAAAGATGGGGACTGACCGCGGGAGGCTGAAGGAGAAGGTGGCAGCCTTCAGGGTGGCACGTGCTGCCACTGGTGGGGGACCACGGTGGTGTTGCAGCTGAGCCCGACCGAGGAGACACTGAGTGCGACCATGCAGCCAGTGCCATTGCGGGTGTTCAGGCGGAGGATTCCAGGCGGGTGGAAGCCCATCACTGCCGGTATGACATGGTGATGTTGTGGGGGCTGTTGTTCACATGCACTCACATGTACTCTCTTTCTGTTTCAGATCCTGTTCGTCTGCAGGAGACAGTGGTGGTGGGTGCTGACAGTGAGGCAGACCTGCTGGACCAGGAGGAGGGACCATCCACCTCCGCCAGCAGCCTGCAGGCACTGCAGCAGCAGGCGGCTGGCCCAACAACTCCGCCGAGCGGTGATACGGGTGCAGGGGTGCACAGCTGTGTCACAGCAGTCTGGCATGCAGGTGTGCCAGCATGCTGTGCCTATGTGCAGTTGCGCACCGGCACTATTGATGATAACAGGTCTGCAATGGCCAGTGATAGGTGTTGTGTCCCATGGGGGACGCATGGCGAGCCATCATGTGCCCTGGCCGTCCTGCTCACACCTGTGTACCAGCATGCTGGCACAGTCACAGGCTGGGCCTGTCAGCACGGTGGGGCAGCATCGGTGGCTGAGCAGGTGTCTGGCACTGTTGACAGCACAGGGTGGAACAGGTGGACCTGGGGCTCAGCAGTTGGAGGGCAGCAGCAGCAGTTGCACACCAGGCCTGGGGGACAGCGTCAAGCAGTAGCACTTGTCCACTGCCCTAGATCCGCCCATACCTGGTCCTGGCGAACAGCGGCCACCCTCAAGGTGCTGTGCACGGACCATCCACACTAGAGTCAGCGATGCCATGGGGCTCGTACCCTTGGGCCTTGCACACGCCTGCTGCAGGAGGTACAGCTGCGGGGGCGGGTTGCAGAATCCGTGGAGCACTGACTATCCGTGGGCGGCATAGCGGGAGTGTGCTCGGGACGGGCTGAGATGGTCCATATGCGGACGGATGTGACCGCTGCCATCGACAGGCTGACCCAGGCAGTGGTCTCTGGCGACCGCATTGACCACACTGTCTGGTGACCCTGTACCACGCACCCACAGTCGCCTCCACTCCCGTTCCGGCTCATGCGACACCAGGCCTGTCGGCGCGGTTTCTGCTGTGGGCATCCGAGCACCCCTGGTGCAAGTTTGTTTTAGCGGGATGCAGACCTCTGTGCGGAGCAGGTCGCGGTCGCGCACTGGGACCCCTGGTGGTGCACTAAGCGCCACCCGATGTAACCCTCGCAGCCTGCCAGTGCTGCTAGGCCACGGCGGGGCCACCCGCATCCATGGTGGCCATGGGACAGTGCTCCCTGACTGAGCTGTCTCCCAATGCAGGCCCTGTCTGGTGCTGCCCTGTGTGCAATGTGTGTCATGGTGGGCAGTGCACTGCTGGGTGCTCTGCTCACCAAGCTGACACGCGGACTACCTGCACTCTCCCAACTGCTGTCCACAGGTGCGTGTGGATGATGATGCCTGCATTGCACTGTACACCAAGGTGCAAGGTTGCCCAGGTCCTGACACCGCGTCGTGGACAGTCCAGGTGGTGAGGGTGGTTGGTGGTGCTGTGTGTGGCGTGTCATTTCCGCAGTGCTGTGCTGCTGCTCTGTAGCTGCCTGGTGTGTGTGTGTGTGTGTGTCCATGTGAGTGCTCACCCCTCTGATGGTGTGTTGGTATGCCTGGACCTTCAACTCCCCTGACCTTCATGCGGTGTGTTCCCCTGTGTGCCTGTGGTTTGCGCATGGACAGTGTTGCCTGCACGTCCTTGACTTACCTGTGTTGTGCGCGGTGCTCTTCTGCAATGGTGTCCCGGTGCAGCTGGGCCTGCCGTGTCAGTCGGGGTCCCTCCGTCCTGGGGGCGGCTCATCACCCATCACGGCGCCACTGGCGTCCCCATCGCTGTCCCCTCTTGGACCTGTCTGGCTATCCATGGTCTTTGGCCATGTTGTGCAGGATGCAACAGGCCAGGAATATCCCACAGGCCTTCTGGGGCTGTACTGTAGAGCTCCGCCCGGAGGTGTCCAGGCATGAGCGTGCCTTGGTATCCCAAACACCCGCTC
This sequence comes from Neoceratodus forsteri, assembly GCA_016271365.2. Lineage (NCBI taxonomy): Eukaryota > Metazoa > Chordata > Ceratodontiformes > Ceratodontidae > Neoceratodus > Neoceratodus forsteri. The sequence goes on along the minus strand of JADMNL010000028.1, from coordinate 125,772,910 downwards.
TATGATGTTCCGTGTTGCGGCGTGTGCCTCATTGAAACCGTGCTGCGCTGGGGTGCGTGGGCGCCGGTATGGTGTGAGCAGCCAGGGACGGGTGGGTATCCACAGTCACCTGTGTGGAGATAGTGGAGATCAGTGTCAGGTCAGGTCCATATTGCCCTATATCCTTGTGTGCCACTACCATGGCACCTGTGTCATTCCACCCTTGCACAGAGTTTGCATTCCATACATGTGTACTCACCCACTAGATGACCCGTGGGGATGTTCCCACTCTCAGATCGATGGCACAGTGCAGATTGGTGCCATATGAAGGCATCATGTGCTCCAGCCAGGGGTGTGTGGCACAGACATTGATGATCGCCCAGTGGCATCACACACCACCTGGCAGTTGACACTCGAAAGCCCTTTCCGGTTGCGATACGCTTGGCCGTCGGGGCCAGGTGGCGTGCGAATGGCCACATGGGTGCAGTCTATGGCCCCTAGCACGCCAGGCATATGTGCTACCCTGTGGAACTCCTGCATGTTTGCTGTACGCTCTGCCGCGGTGCTGGGGAAATGGATGTACTCCGCAGCATGAGGCAGCAGTGCGCTGAGGAATTGGGTGAGGATGCGTGACGTGGCCGACTGCGTAATGCCTGTGGTGTCACCTGTCGGCCTCTGGAAGGTGCCGTGGCGAGCAGGCGCATGCAGGCTGTCACCTTGGTCTCCACGGACAGAGCATGACTCCGTCGTGAGGTGCCTGCATCACATCACTGCACAGCTCACTGAGCCGTCTCAGTATTGCCCTGTTCAGGCGGTACCGGCCACAATCTCGACATCTGTGTACAGCTCTGAGCTGATGCGGCACGATATCACGCCTGTCGGGGCGTATCACGACGGGGCCCTCCACGCCACGCCCCCTGCAGCATGCTGTCTCACCTCATTACAGCTTCCATGTGGAAGCTGACACTATCCATCTCCTGGCTCCTGCCCCCCAGCTGCTGTTCCTGTGTTACCCCACTGCTGCTTCCACTGCCGGGCACCCCCACTGGCCTCTCTGTCCTCCAGGACCCACTGTCCCTCTCTGCCCTTCCTGCTCCTGTCTCTGTCTCTCTCTCTCTCTCTCTCTCTCTCTCTCTCTCCCACGGTTTGCGGCCTGCTAGAGTTCTTGCGCGCTCCCTTGAGCCTTTTATTTTGGCTCACATCGGTACTAGCGCATCCTCGGCTGAGGCCACTCTTGCGTATTGAGCAAGTGTTTAGATATCGCATTGCGCACTTTATGCATGGACCCGCCCCCTTCGGTTGCGCATGCCTTCATTTCCATTGCTCTGTGGCTCAGCGTGTTTTCGGTGGCGCAACTGGACCCTTCTGAATATCGCAGAATGTCGCATTTTTGGAGTTGCGCTGGCGCAACCCTTTTGAATATCTGGGCCTCAGTCTACAAAAATGAAAAAGAGGGATTGCTCAAAAGATAGAAAAAGGATTTACGATATAAAAACCAAAAAAATTACCCCTTCAAACAGAACACACAAACCTAATTAACTGGGGAAGAGAGGTACCAACGTCCACAGACAAAGGGGAAAACCCCAGAGAAAGCTGTAACTCGGAAAGACTAACAAGAACAGGTGCTTAACTTGAGGCACCTATATACATACACACACACACACACACACACACACACAAATAATATACACACACACACACACACACACACACAAATATATTTATATATACATACATACATACATACACACACACACATATACAGAGAGAGACAGACCTGCTAAAAACTAATACCCCTGAACTATGTGACCTCCAATCCAAGCACAGGCAGTGGAAATGGAAAAAGAGCAGGTTAACCAATCTGAAAGCTGCAGCTTTACAGGCACAATTTTAATTTAGGGGTGCTCCCTGTCACCAGGCAGCCCCAACCTGCTATACAGAATTGCAGTACCAAAGCTAGAGGTCAAAATCTTCTCCCAAGAGGCTTTTTAGTTGTTTCCCCTTCTATGGCACAGCAAAGAGTGGAAAATTGCTGCTGGCCAGCATGTTCATATGCCCAAGATTCTGCTCTGTTCACAGCTTTGGGTTGTGCCATTTCCCCTAGTAGAGGCGCACAATACCCATCTGTAATGATTACCCATTGACAATGTGAGCGCTACAGAAAAAACAAAAGCAATAAAATCCGCCACCAGAGAAAGGAAAGAGACTGGGAGGAGGGCCTAGGTAGTGGGTTAAATAAGGATCGGGCAAACTGGACAGGGAGAGAAATTGCCAAGACAGAGGGTGTGGCAGGGTTCTATAAACTCACCTCAGGAAAGCAGTGCTTTCAGTAAACTTGGATTCGCTTGCAAATCCAGGGCAATTTACCTATGGTTTCCTGCAAATTACATGACTCCCTACAGAAGTCAAAGCACTCAAAAATCCCATATAAGCAAAGCAGAAGTATAGGAGGAATTTTCCTGAGAAAGAGTCCGCTTTCCTGTAAAACACAGGAATCCCAGTAAGCTAGGAGCCCTGGAAATGGGTTACTATCAAAAGGTTCTCCAACTGCAGAGAAGACACCTAGGACTTGGAAAGCTAACAGAGCAACACTGAGGTGGAAAAAGACCAGCTGGGAGGAGAGGATCCCTGATAGAAAGGAAGGGACAAACTGAGAACATTGAAAAAAGATATTCTACTGTTCTTGGTGGTCTGGCAGACCTGCTGCCAAGAAATAAGGGAGAATACTACTAGGTGAAGGAATCTGAGCCAGTATTCCACCATATTTCTCCTGGTCTCCTTCTACACCTACCTTTCATTTTTTTTTTTTTTTTTTTGAACAGAAGGAGGGAAGGATGCCTTCAAACAGCAACAAGCTTACAGATTCCCCATCAAAAGGAAATGAAAGGAGGAGGAAGAAAAAGGTAAAAATGCTTGAAAAACATTTTATTTTTTCCCCAGAAGAGTGGCAAAAAAGGTGCTGAGGCACTAAAACAGCCCTCAAGCAAGTTCCTCCCTTGTCTTTTTTTTTTCTGTTACAACTGTGCTTAGCAAAGGCAAGGCAGAAGAGATAGGCAAGCTGTAAAAAGCCTGGTCGGGGGGTGTTTTGGTGGGTGGCTGCAGTAATGAATGAAGATATTCTGAAAGATCAAGAGTTATGGTGAGTACATAATTATATTTTTTTTCCAGAAGAGCAGCAAGAAAATAGGGTACTGAGGAGCTAAAAAATAGCCCTCAAGCAGATTCCCCCTATTTTTTTTTTGTTTTGTTACAATTGTGCTTAGCAGAGGTAAAGCAGAAGAAAAGAGAGAGAGGTGAGCTGTAAAAACCCTGGTCATCGGGGGAGTGGCTGCAGTAATGAATGGTGAAGATATTGGGCATGTCATTTTCATATCTTCCAAGAATCAATCTTCACCATTCATTACTTCATGGGTCAGAGTGCCAAGCTTACCACCAAAGGATAGTGCTGGCTCACCCAAAGGGAAGAAACAAATTACTCACCTTAGTAATCTTGTTTCTTCCAATGTATTCTTCTATATTCATAACTGTATGCAGTCAGCCTCCTAAGTAGAGCTGCCCATACAACTGGAACTATTATTGGCTCCTGACACATATTCAAACTGCTGCCCTTATCTGCTGCAATGTTCCATCAACATATCCAATTTCTAAAGGACCTACAAGGCAACCTATACTAAGACTTATCTACTCACCTATAATATAAACACAACTTAAGCTGTCCATGACACCATGAAACATATACATTGTGCAATGATAAAAAACACCCCTTTGAATGCCAGAATCACCTGGAAAAGAAGGAATTACTATTTCAACCAGTATAAAACAACTGTGCCAGTATTTGGGACTGCCAAATCAAAAAGACTGTCAGGAGTGCAGAGGCTCTGGTTCTGGAAAGGGGGCAGGGAAAAAGTTATGAATATAGAAGAATACATTGGAAGAAATAAGATTACTAAGGTAATTTTTTCTTCTAACCCCAGGATTCTTCTATATTCTAACTCTATGCAGACTTCAAAGCAGTACCTTGAGGTGGGCAGAGAACCTACTTAGGAAAGAGGCTCTTCAGGACTGCTGTGCCAAACCTGGCATCACTTTTGGACTGTGTCAAACTGTAGCATTCAGTAAAAGTGTGTACTGTTCTCCAGGTAGCAGCTTTACAGATCTCCACTAATAGAATAGCTCTTGAGCGGCTATAGTAGCAGCTGTGCCCTAGTAGAATGGGCTTTCAGGCCTGTTGGGGTTGCTTGCCCACTTTTGAACAACAAAACTGAATGCACTGGGCTATCCAGCGAGAGAGTGACCTCTTAGAAGCTGTGGTACCTTTACCCATATCCCCATAGGTGAGAAACAGTTGTTTGTCACGTCTATGATCCCTGGTGTGGGTCATATAGTAACTTAATGCCCTTTTGACATCCAGACTATGGAGTTTGCTCACCTAAACTAGTATGTTCAGTGAAGAAAACTGGCAATGTTATGGATTGATTTAAGTGAAAATCAGAGACCACCTTGGGAAGAAATCTCCTGTTTGTTCTAATTCTAAGCACCACTTTGTCATTATGGAAGGTGAGATAATCCTCTACACATAGTACCTGTAGCTCACATTATCATAGATACATAGATACATAGACAGTGTCAGCAGATAAGGGCCTATGGCCCACCCAGTCTACCCATTTGAGCTTGTAAGTTCAGTTTGTTTTCTAAGTCTGTTTCCTTACCCCTGACCTCTAGAATTCCTTTATGTCTATCCCATGCATTCTTAAATCCGTGATTGTTTCAGCTCCCACCACTTCCTCTGGCAGGGTGTTCCACTTATCCACCACCGTTCTGTGAAGAAATTCTTTCTCATGTTTCCTCTGAATCGTCCTCCCTCCAACTTCATCCCATGCCCTCTAGTCCTGGAACATCTTTTTCGCTTAAAAATAGTGTTTTCCTGCACTCTGTTTCTCCCTTTAAGATACTTGTATGTCTCTATCATATCCCCTCTCTCCCTCCTCTCCTCCAGGGAGTACATGTTCAGTTCCTTCAACCTGTCTTCATAGGACTTGTGATGCAATCCATGCACCACCTTTGTTGCCCTCCTCTGAACCTTCTCTACCCTGTATATGTCCTTACGTAGGTATGGTCTCCAGAACTGTACACTGTACTCCAGGTGGGGCCTCACTAGTGTCTTGTATAGCGGAATTATGACCTCCCTTTTCCTGCTGGTGATGCCCCTGCCTATACATCCCAGCATCCTATTTGCTTTACCCGATGCCTTTCACACTGTTTCCCTACCTTGAGGTCATCAGAGATGACAACCCCAAGATCCCTTTCCTGCTTGGTGCATGCTATATCCTCACCCCCCAAGAATGGATTGTTGTATCCTTCTAGCAGAAGTGATTGCAACCAGAGAAACAGTTTTTCATGTGACATACTGTAAATGAGCAGAAGACCTAGGCTGAAAAGGACGTTTCATGAGTTGAGCAATGCATATGTTTCGATCCCACACTGGGACTGGTTCCCTGATAGGTGGGTGCATGTGGCACAAACCTTTTAAGGACTTTTTGAAAATGGGATTAGCTGCTATGGAAACATTTTCCCCAGCAGAAATGTAGGCAGAGATTGATGCTAAATGAACTTTCAGGGATGTATATTTCAACCCCAGGAATGCAGATATGTGAGGTATTCCACAGTACTGGGATTCCTGCCAGAACAGGTGAAATTTCCTTGGAATCACACCAGATAGAGAACCTTTTTCCATTCTGATGAACAGGTTTTCTTAGTGGAAGGTTTTCTATAGCCAGAATAAGAGGCAGTACAGCACAGTTGTTGAAGGCTCTGAGCTGCAAACCTGGAGACCTGTGTTTGAATCCCACAGCCCCACTTGCATACTGTGTGACCCTAGGCAAGTCACTTAACTTCCTTGTGCTCCCAGGTTGCACCTGTAAACAAGCTTTCTGTTTAGTGTCTGTCTCCTGGTAAAACAAAGGTGAAAAATAAAACAGCTGAGAGAGATTCAGGTTTGTATATTTTAAGTCCTCAAGAGCCATGCCTCGAGTCTGAGAGACTTGAGATTCAGGTACAAGTTTTCCCTGATGGGAAGTCAAAGGTTGTGCCTCCTGGGAAGGTGCATTGGTTTGGACACTGACATGGATAGCAGTGGAGGGTACCAGGGCTGCCTGGCCCAGTCTAGTGCTATTAGGATCATTAATGCAGGTTGTGACCTGAGCTTGATCAGGACTCTGAAGATGAGTGGAAAGGAAGGAAAAGCATACAGACTTCTCCCCGACCTGTCCAGAGCCAAAGCATCCAGTGGGATTGTACCCTTGGCTGGTGGTCTGCAACAGAATAGGGGCAGGAGGTGGTTCTCCTGGGAGGCAAAGAGATCCACTTCTGATGTGCCCCACCTTCTGAACACGGAGTCCAGTACTTGCTTATTTATGGACCATTTGTGATGTGCCTGGTTAATTCTGCTTACAGCATCTGCCAGGGTGTTGTCCTTTTCTGGTACATGAATGGCCTGTAGAGAGGCCTTCAGTGAGTAAACCAGATTTCTTACTTTCATGGCCTCTGCGGACAGAGGGTCTGACCTTGTTCCCTCCTGCTTGTTTATGTAGTACATTGCTGCATTGTTGTCTGTTCTGACTTGCACCACTCTGCCTTCCACTAGATGAGCTAATACTTTAAGGGCTAGAAACACTGCTTGAAGCTCCAGATTTATATGCAGGAGTGACTTTGCACTTAACCAGGTCCCATGGGTAGTGTGCTCTCCCAAGGGAGCACCCCACCCTAACAGAGGGCATCTGTTGTAAGGGTAACTGATGGTTTTCCTTTGGAAGGGTATCCTTCCTGAGATTGCCTGTTTCCTTCCACCACTGCAGTGCCTGAAGCAGGGTTCTTGTTACAGGAATTTCTGTCATTTTGTCTTTTCTCTGGCACCAATGTGCTTTGAGATGAAACTGTACATCTCTCATCTGATACCTTGCTCCAAGGACTGCGCCTGTTGCTGCGGCCACATGTCCCAGGATTTGCAAGAACTGCCTTACCAGACATGGTTCATTCAGCTTGAATGAGATGGCCAGCTACAGGATGCTTTTCACCATCCTGAGGAAGGAAAGCTCTTCCTTGTAATGTGTTTAGTTCTGCTCCTATAATGTGCAGGACTTGTACTGGAGTGAGAATGTATTGTTTTGATTTATCAGGAATCTTAGAGATTGTAGCAGGTCTAGTGTTACTTTTAGGTGATCCTGTCCCTGCTGTGGTGACTTCCCACCCACTCAGCCAGTCATCGAGATAAGGAAGACTGATATTCCCAGTCTTCTTAGGTATGCCACTACTACTGCCAGGCACTTTGTGAACACCCTGGCTGCTGAGGGAGACCAAAGGCAGAGCTGAGAATTGGTAGTGACCTGATGGAAGTCTGAACCCAAGATGCTTCCCTTATTGGGATGTCAAAGTAGGCATCCTTCAGATCCAGAGGTGCTAGCCAATCTCCCCACTGGATAACTGGCAAAACCAGTGACCATTGTGAACTTTGGTTTTATAAGATATCTGTTCAATAATCTGAGGTCTAGCATAGGCTGCCACTCCCCATTTTTCTTTTTGGTGAGGAAATACCTTGAGGGAAAGCCTCTTCCTTTCTGATGGCTTGGTACACTCCACTGCTTTCATGTGGAGTAAGCTTTGAACTTCTTTTTCCAAGAGTTTTTCTCTATGAGAGAAGATGGTTTTGAAAACCCTTGATTTTAGAGGAGGAAAAGACTTGAACCTCAGGGACAGACCCAGACTTAGTACTCCCAGGACCCACGTGTCTGTGGTGATGAAACACCAGGCCTGAAAAGTAACCAGTCTGTCCCCTACTGGTAGTGGGGAGGCAGCCTTGACTATTAAGTCAGGGGTTTTGTTTTGCCTGGGGCTGAACCTGGGTGTTTGGGAGCCTCTTCTGGAGCCCCTTCTATCCCTGGTCCTGAAATACCCAGTCTGCTGAGGTATGGTTGGAACTGTGGGACAGTCTGAGCCTGATAAAAGGGCCTACCATAGGTTGTCCTCCTGCTGCCTCCCTTCCATAAGGTGTATAGGAAGAAGGCCTGTCTCTGAAGGAATTACTTTTGTAGGTGGCCTTATACTCATCCACCTTTTTCACGCTTGCTTACTGAATAAAGAATGATCCTCCACAGGAAATCCATGGCCTTATCCTGGGTTAAATTGGTAGCCCTGAGCCATGCAAGCAATCTAAGTGCTATAGTCAGAGCCATCCACCTGGCAGCATTGTCACTGGCATCTGTTGCCATTTAAAACTGGTACTTTACTGCCTCCAGTCCAAACCTTGCTGTTTCAGCCAGATCATTAGAGAGAGAGAGAGAGAGAGAGAGGTGAAGGGGCCTTCTCTGACATTGCCAATAAGGACTGTCACAGTGATTTTTGATACTGTGCAGAGTAAGCCTGATAGTTGGCCTGCCTTACTCCCAGAGAGGCAGCCAAGTACCCTTTCTTGCACATACTATTTTTCGAAAGTCCTTCTCAGGTGGGTGAGAGGATAAGGGGACCCTCACCTTCACGCAGGCTGCCTGCTAGACTATACCCTGATGATCAGGATAACAGAAGAATTCAGCCCCGTCCAGCTGGTATTTCTTGTCCGCCTTCTTATCCAGAGGTGGAACAGAATTTGGAGCCTGCAGGATTTTAAACACGTCTTTTTTTAAAGAACTTGCTTAGGGGAGAAGAATCTTCTTAGTGGGTGTTAGCCCCATCATATCCACATATTTAGCCTCCTCTTCATCCTCTATGACCTCTGTAGCAGCCAGGTCAAGAGCATCAACTATTTTCCTTACAAAGGAAAAATCCTCTGGCCTTGGAGGAGAATCGAATTCCTGCTCTGGTGAGATCTCTGGCTCTACAGCCTCACCTTCATCAATTTCTGGCTCATCATACTCCTCATGCTCCATTTCTTGAGATGAGAGTTCAGAGAAGCAACCCGGTTGAACGGTGAAGGGAGAGTCTGTGCAGGTATAAGACCCTGCAGAGCCTGGATGGCCTTCATGGCCTGGGCAATCTCTCTGCTGATGGCAGGCTCGAGGCACAGATGAAACCCCTCTAGGTTTATCAGCCTGGGGTTCAATGTGCTTAGTCTTTCTGGTTTCTTGGAGGAACTGGAAGTCAGCGAGCTCACCTTTCATTTTAGCAGTACTCATCACCCTTACCAGAGTGTTCAGGGAAGAGGCAGCAGTTTCACCCGCAGATTTGAAGGGGTGGGCTGTTAGAGCCTGTAACATCCTTATCCAGTCTTTTGTAATTTTTCTATCCTTTTCAATAATTTTCTGGGAAAAGACTTACAGATTTCAATATCTGCTGAGAAATGGTACATCCCGGTAGATCACACACAGATCATGCTCATTTGCCTTAGAAAAACATCCCCACACTTTAGACAGTTTTCAAAACCTGGGGTCCAGTCCTTTTCTTGGGTTTTCAGACATTCTTATTAGGAAAGAAAAAACCTCAACATAATAAAGATTTCACTCTTTACAGTATGTTTTGATTTTTTGCAGTTGGTTCAGGAACCGATAAGTTCAACGATTCAACAAATCCGACCAGGTCAGTGGTTCACAAAAACCAGTTCAACGGTTTCTAAACAAATTTAGTTTAAAGTAAACAGTTCAAATAAGTAAACTTAATAGTGGAAATAACAGAAGTGTTTCTGCAAAGGCTATAAAGCCCGGTTCCACAATGGTTATACCAAACCGTGAGGATCCAAGAAATAAAATTAATCTAAAAAAGTAAACTAAGCTAACGTACGAGCTACAACTAAGTAAATAAAAGCAGCAGTAAGAATAAAAATATGAGAATACTTGCATTCTATGAGGAACCACAAAGGAATGGCCGATTTGGGAAGTCTCCTGGGCATCATGACTTGTCAGGCGGAGAAAGAAATCTGATACGATGGTGGAACGTTGCAGCAGATAAGGGCAGCAGTTTGAATGTGTCACAAACCAATGATAGTTCTATCATTTGCATATACTTCCAGTTCTTCAGGCAGCTCTGCTTAGGAGACCGACTGCTTACAATTATGAATACAGAAGAATACCTGGGGTTAAAAATGCTTATTCCCTCAACTTCCTGTAAGGAAAAACACAAAGGTGGGATATTGAAAGGGCTGTGCATGGCGCAACAGTGTTGTACCATGCGAATCCACTGATCCGGCCGTGCGATATTCAAGGTGGATGTTGTGCTGCGAAATCCAGATGCACCGGGGCACACCAGTAATGTATCTGGCGCAAGTGCAGGGGCATGCCCATGCATCGCGGCACATCCAGATACTTAGCTTCAGGATGTGCGGCGCATATGCAGGCACACAAACCCGCTTGCACCGCACGGGGGTACAAAGATCCGCTTGTAGAAATCAGGAGCAAGTCCTGGCCACTCACAGGTGAGCTGCCGTACTGCACAGCGCAACACAGCAGTCGCCTGCTGTGGGTGGCCACCCGACCTCCCATGTCACAGGCCAGGTGTCACGCCCCCCCACACCCGATCGCAGGCATAACATGTATGGTAATACCCTGGTGGTCCAGTGGACCCTACCCTCTTGCCCGATCACGGGCATGGACAGTTATCCCTGGTGGTCCAGTGGACCCACTCCCAAGCCCGATCGCGGGCTATAGTTGTAAGAATCGCCCTGTTGGGCCAGCGATACCCCCTCCCCACCGCTCAGACCACCACCCGCTCCCCGGTCAGCAGAGGCGGCAGCTCACCCGCAATCAGCCCTCCCGCCCGACAGACATGTATACAAATGCGGCTGTGCGCTCTTGAATTTAGTGGGAATGGGCAATGAGAACCGTACTGTACTACTGATCCTGAAATATGAGCAGATCATTCACATTTCGGGACTGTGCAGGACAATAGTCTGCATGCCCATTAGCCGAGAACAACCTATGGCAAATCGCCTCGCCGTCCAGTTGGCGGGCGGGTGGGGACCTGCCACTGACAGAGGGGAGGCGGGTCCGTCTGGAGTGGGTGGAGGAGGTACCGCTGGCCCAACAGGGCACATCTTACAACTATAGTCCGCGATCGGGCTTGGGAGTGGGTCCACTGGACCACCAGGGTTTTAACTTCTACATAGGACCGTGATCCGGCTAGGGAGCGGGTCCACTGGACCACCAGGGTTTTAAATTCTACTTAAGCCCGCATCAGGCTTGGGAGTAGGTCCACTGGACCACCAAGGGTTTTAAATTCTACTTAAGCCTGAGAGCGGCTTGGGCGGGTCCACTGGACCAAACATCAATGGTACCGTCTCCTCTGACCCTGCCCTCATTGCCACCCACCTCAATAACTCCTTTACCGACTTTAGCTCAGTACTTCCTGGTAACTTTTCAGTCCACCTCCTCCATCTGTACCACCACCCACTGCCGCCCCTCTTTCCACCTGCATCGTGTCACCATGCAGAAGCTAGGCCTTACTTACTAAAAGCCTAAAAGGTAACACCATCGGTAATGACTCACTTGATCCCTGCCTTTTACGTCAGGTCCTGGATCAGGTCCTCTCACCTATTACGTGCATTTTCAACAAATCACTCTGTCTCGGACAATTCCCCTCTGCCTGGAAGATTGCCACAGTTACCCCTGTCCATAAAGGTGGTGACAGGACTCTTCTGGGTAACTACCGACCCATCTCAATCCTCTCCCCCCTCTCTAAGGCGTTAGAGAAAATTGTGGCATCCCAAGTCTCTGACTACCTCTGTAAGTACAATGTTCTCTGCCCTGAACAACACGGGTTCAGAGCAGGTCATAGTACCAATACAGCACTCCTGGAATTTTCCAACTTCCACCATGCCTCCTGGACTCTGGTGCCCTGGCTGGTGCTATATTCATTGACCTGTCTAAAGTATTCGATACGTTTCACATCCTCTTTTGCTCTCCACCTCGACCCTATAGGCTTTGCCTCAGGACCTGTTTCCTGGTGCACCAGCTATCTCTCCGCCTGCTCCAAATGTGTGAAAGTCAACGTGCCTCTTTGAAACATGCCCCATTAGCTCTGGGGTGCGCGGGGCTCAATTCTTGGACCCCTACTATTCTCACTCTTTCTTAACTCCCTACCCAGCAGTTGTATGGGTAAGATGCTTCTCTATGCTGATGATGCTGTTCTCGTTGCCTCCCACAATGACCCCATGCTGCTACAGAACTCCCTCCAACTAGTCTTTGACTCTGCAGCTACCTGGTTCACTGAGCACCGACTTATCAACCTTAAGAAAACAAAAACGATGCTCTTCTCCCACCCCCAAAATAAGTACAGCAAGTTTCCCTTAGCTGTCCACTCCACACCCAATCTCGTCATTGACCAGGTGCAGTCCTATAAATATCTTGGTATAACCTTTGACCCTGCACTTTCATTCCATGGACATATATCTCTGAATTCATGTCGCCAACTCACGGCTAGGCATTCTTTACGGCACAGAAATGCCTCCCTCCTGATGCCCTCCGCCTGGCTGTCACCTCCTCTGTCATGTCTCTCATTGACTATGGCCTTCCGGTCTATGGCTCCAGCAGATCAGACTGCCCTCAGCAAAGTTCGCCTCACAGTTAATAAGGCCTGCAGACTTATCACTGGTGCTCCAGACTCACTCACACATGTGAGCTGTACACCCTAGCTACCCTACTCAACCTGGAAGAGGCGACTCATGTATCAGACATGCCAGCTCACCTTTAAAGCCCTGCGTGGCCTATCCCCATAGGCCTATCCAACTCATTAGCCATTTTGCACTGACCCTGATCACGCGCAGCTCGTCAAAACTACCCTTGTTATTCGAGCCAGGACCTCTCAAGGTCAGAGGGCATTCCCTACCGTGCTCCCACTGGTATAACTCCTCCCTGCCAGTGTCTCAAACTCACTAACCTTAGCTTGCTTTAAGCCCAGGCTCAGAAACTTCTGCTAGCTCTATCAAATGCAACTGCTGCTAGCCTAGTGTAAAAAAAAATATATATATATATATATACACTCTGTTTGACAATGCTCACTGAGCTCCCCCCTTCCTTTCCCTACTAACTCCTCCTCCCCATCTCCTCCCTTCTACTCCACCAGCTCTCCCCGACCATAAGTTTTGCCTTTTTTTATCTTTTAGCCGTTGGAGATTGTATTCTATTGTAACAAAATTGTAATTGAACTGTAACTTTTTGTTTGTAAGTACTGTGTCCTTGTACTACTGTTCTGATGTCCTCTTTGTGACGAGGTACCTTTGTAAATGAGCCTCTGGCTCAAAGGTTTCTAAACTGATGTTTAACTAACTAACTAAATAAATAAATATTCTTCTACTAAAACCGTGATTGGGAGTTGGGCGCGTTGCCAGCCGAGGGGCAGGGGGTGTGTCCCCATCAGTTGCAGCCTGGCAGGGCGTCAGGCGCAAGTCGCTGGGGATCAGCACACCTGCATGCATTGGGCCATAATGACATGCAAATAGCCACATTTGCCTTGCATGCCTGTGTTCATTGCATGCCAGTGCTGAATCTGCCCAGTTCATCGCCTAGCGCATCCACACTGCGCATCCCCTGCTCCTCACATGCCACTTGGCGCCGTGTGCAGTGTAGGCCCCAGTGCAATATTCAACGGCAGCAGCACCGCTGAATATCGCCTGGACCATGCCCTGGCTCATCCTAGTTTGCGCTGTGCCCAGGCTTGCACCCCAGCCTACACATTCTGAATATCCCGCCTTATAGAGGCAGGGGCCCCTATGGGCCTGGCGAGGCCAGAGACTGGTCAGGAGCAAGTGAAGCTCCCATGGCCTGGGAGCATAAAGGTGCCCACAAGTTCTCGGCTAGCCCTGTGGGAGAAAGTAGCCCCCTGGAACTGTGAGGCAATCACCCTACAATGGACGAAGGGTGACAACCAGGAGAGACAAAGCCACGCAGTCCACCTAATGCAGACTGCAGTTCCTATCAACCTGGAGGCTATCTCACTGATGTCACAGAACGCCCTTGCCTGGTGTCTCACCCACTCCAGGCCTTGTGCAGAAAGGTGTATGGTCTGTCTGGTTTCCTCACTGTCTGGCATGGAAACTAGAACTTGTCCACAGGTGCCTGCTGTATGACACCTAGTGCGCTTGATGTGCCGAGATGCACAACATGGTGCATGCTGCCAAGAAAACTCTTCGACTCCAGGCATCAAACACCGCAGTCTGATTCAGGAGACAGTCATGCACTGGGTGCCTTTGCAGGGGGTGTCCAGGAGCTGGACCCTGGACCCCTGAAGTGGTGTGGCATGGCTCCTGGAGACCACGTGCACAATACCTGTGCTGGGTGTCCCTCGGGGCTGGAGAGGGTAGAAGGATGAAGCCAGATGTCTCTAGATGCCTCCACAAAGGCCCTAGCCCAGGCCTTTCGCCGGCTACAGCTCGAGACTGGGGAGCCCTACCTGCCTACTGCCACCGCCCACTGCTCTCCAAGCACAGGTAATTGCTGAAGCCAGATCTTCAGCCCTCAGCGGCTGTTGCAGCGAAGATCCTGGACTGTTTTTCCGAATTCCTGGTGCCACCTGATTGCAGTGTCCCCATTGGCTGCTCACCTTTGTGGTGAACTCCCCGAGTGGCTAGCTCTGGAATCCAGCATGGCTGCTTTTCCAGGACTAACTGCATGCCCGTGCACAAATTTTGTAGTCTGTGCTGCCTGGCCCTCGCTACTAGTGTGTATACATAATACCAATCACAGCTAAACTGAAAACTGGGATTCCTACTGCTGATCTTGTGTTTGTTTAAGGACTGTTACTAGCCTGTATTTGCTCATTCTGGTAGGGGAAAAAAAAAAAAAAAAAAAAGAGTAAAATACTGTTTGTTTGCTTTGTTTTAGCCTAGCTAGACCCTTTGTTCTTCCCATTCTCTCCTTTGTGTGTCTCTTTGTGATTTTTTTTGCCCTCCTCCACAAGTTCTTAAATACACCTAAACCACTCCCCTTCTGTGCACCTCTCCCATTGGCCATCTTGCCCTACACAAATTTAAAGCTGCAGAACACCTCCTAGAGTGCGGTCCTGCCCCACAGAACTACATTTCTAACAGCCCTTGCCTCACCACTACCCCCTCCTCCTTCATAAGGCTGACCATGCTAATTTCTCCTACTACTGCAGCCAAGAACCTCCAATACTCCCAGCTCATCCGCCACAAGAACCAAGCCACGGTGGTCAGCACTCCAGCCGCCACCGAGACCACTTGCTCGGACTCCAGACCCAGAGAGCAGCAGCTGCAAACCAATCAGACAGCGAGCCTTCTCCAGGCTTGCTCAGATTGGTCCTTCACCCTTATCTTTCTCCGTCTCCTGAGCTACAAAGGTGTTTTTTTTTGTTTGTTTTTTTAACACTTATGTTTGCTAAAGTATGCCTACTTTATTAGAATCTTCCTGTAAACTGCCTAAAAGAAGCTGTAATACTTGCAAACTGCTCTTGCTACATTAAGTGAAACAGCCCTTTCCTTTGCCTCTGTAACTGCCACCCAGACTTCCAGGGTGCCAAGGAAATCTACCCCTTTCATTTGTAAACTAGTTTTGTCACTAGGTAGCGCAACCATTGTCTGGGACCAGTACTAATTGGCTTCATTTTCTCTTCCCCTTCAGCCGAGAACCCTCCGGGCTCCCAGCTCATCCACCGCAGAACCGCGGCCACGGGTGGTCGGGCGCTTCCAAGCCACCGTCAGAGACCACTTGCCGGACTCCAGACCCAGGAGAGTGCAGCAAAGCCACAAATTTCGCCCACACCCATCCCCTCTCTGACCATAATATATAGACCTCCTTGCCCGCCCTCCCCTGCCATTGGCTTTCCTACAAATCTATCCTCCGCCTCCCTAAGCGCCCACAGACATATAAATTTTGGGCTGCCGCTTCAGGTTCAAGTGTCCCATCCTAACTAACCCACCACAGTCCCCCTACCATTTGTCTCAGATCCGATTTGTGACTTCTTATTACTGTCCCTAGTAGCTGTGTCATAGTAAATTCTCTAGCTCCCTACAAGTGGTTTCCAGCACCTACATCCCTTTGCTGACCCTGTGGTGTGTAGCCTAGCTGGTGATACTTCTCAGATCAGGTTTACAACTTCTAGTAACCATCTCTAGTCAGTGTGCCATAGAAACATCTCCTTGCTCCCTTGGTGGTAGCCGCTATATTCCTTTTCAGACCCTGTGAGCGTAGCCAGATTAAGTCCTTACAATGGTTTCTCTTTCTGACCCCAGACTTTAACCATGGAACTTGCAATCTGGCTCTACCTATTACGCCTTATGCACCCTACCCTTATTAGGGTATCGCCAGATGAATTTACCCCAAGAGAGGACTTGTATCTCCTACCACAGAATGTCTACTCATGAGTCCCTATACAACTCGTACTATACCCCAAGCTGTCGTACCCACTTTCAGCTGAGTCTTCCCTCTTGGACAGCCACCGGCATCTCATTACCTACCCAAGGAATGTTACCTACTCGGCCCCAGTACCTGCATCTACTGGTGTCATACAGCTAGGATCTTAGCATGTATCACTAGGATAGAACAGTACAAAGAATAGGTCTTGCATTCTCCCTGTGCAAATACTTCCACTAGCCAAAGAAGGTTTAGTTCTTCTAATTACCACTTGTTGCCCTGAGGAAAGTTGTACTCCTCCTCTTGCTATGCTCAGGTAATGTTAAGCAACCCTGGTCCTATACAAGCAATTCCTTCACCGTCCGAGTCACGAAGAGTAAAAGGATCATGCATGTTGATGTATGTAGCCTCTTAAAGAAACTCACCTCAATACAGGCTTGGGCTATCCACCACGGGCGGACGTACTTGTCACATCTGAATCCCGGCTTAGTCCAGCCCATGGACAAAGAGGTCAATATCCCCAACTATCTGTTATTCAGGCCAACAGACTAACCAGAGGCGGTGGTGTACCCATCTATGTTAAGGATAAGTTCACGATTAGCTACATCGACACTGCATCAATTACCAACGTGCACGAGATGCCTGTAAAAAAAAAAAAAAAAAAAAAATTTGAAAACATCATCAATGGCCCTCCATGTCATAGGATGTTATAGACCCCGTCCTTGGGATCACAGCTCCTGTCCCACCTATCATCTACTATGGGTATAACAACAATGGATACAATTATACTAGGTGACTTCCTTTCAACTGGCTGTCTAGAGCATCTCTTCCATAAATCCTTCTGTGACTCTCATGGACTCATAGATACATGGTGTCGGCAGATACAGGCCTATAGCCCGCAGTCTGCCATTTGAGCTTGTAAGTTCAGTTTATGTTTTCCCAATCTACTTGATAATGAACCCTGCACTCGTATCAATACGAAAA
This sequence comes from Neoceratodus forsteri, assembly GCA_016271365.2. Classification (NCBI taxonomy): domain Eukaryota; kingdom Metazoa; phylum Chordata; order Ceratodontiformes; family Ceratodontidae; genus Neoceratodus; species Neoceratodus forsteri. The sequence continues at coordinate 125,755,661 of JADMNL010000028.1, read as the reverse complement.
CCCTCACGAAAAGTACTATAGATGTACTTCTATTAAGCAAACCCACTTGTTCTCCCATGCTGGGATCTTTCCTGCCGATGTTAGTGACCATTGCTTTACCTGCTGGCATAGAGCAGTCCCTAAACCAACAGCCTCAGCAAAGTTCTCTACAAAAAGATCAAAATGGAATTTTGACCCGCTTTATATATCAATGACCTGAAAACCTCCTGTTTTGGCAGACCCTTTATTTAGCCAAATCAGTGAAACAACTATACATTTCCACGAAACTGCATCCAGCGCTCTTAACACCTATGTACCCCTAGTTAAAACCGCATAAAGGCTAGAAAGTGCGTTGGTTTACAGAAGACACAAAAAGCACCACATATTAAAAGACAAGCTCTGGGCTATATGCATAAAATCCCACAAACGCGAAGACTGGCATCTTTCAGAACAGCGAAACCACTGCACAAAGCTAATTCGGAAACCAAGTCCAACTTCTATCACTCTAAGCAGAGACACTGCCTCCAACTGCCCTACCAAGATTCTGGTCCACAATAAAAGAACTTTCTGGTATTACCACAGAAACACTCTCCCCTCAAAAATTATTTCTGACAATGTAACTATCAACAACAATAAAGAGATACTACAAGCCTTCAACAATCACTTTACTACTGCAGGGCTGTTTTGATAACTCACCTGCACACAGCCCTCACGCTCCCAGCTTACCACGCAGCCTTCAGAATCTAATCCCTCAGATGCAGTCTTTTCTCTCTACTGCCTCACTAAAAAGTCGAGATCCTTCCTCCAGTTGGACACCAGAAAAGTGCTGGCGCCGACACCTACGATCCATACTACCTAAAAGACTGCCTATCGTGTCTTGGCATTACCTATTCGCATCTATTTGCTTGTCCCTTTCTCAAGGAACCATCCCCAAACTGTGGAAGACTGCACATGTTATTCCATTGTTTAAATCCGGAGACCTCTGTGATCTAAATAACTACAGGCCCATATCCCTTCTCCTGGTACTATCAAAACTGCAAAAACTGTGAATGCCCAGCTGAAATCTTTCATAGATGATATTAACCTACTATACCCAATGCAATCTGGTTTCAGAACTGAACATAGTACAATCACGGCCCTGGCCAAGGTGACAAACTGGGGCGAGCTAGAGAACAAAAAAAATCTGCCTGCGCGTTTTCTAGACCTATGAGGCCTTCAGCACTGTCGACCACAGCCTCCTTCTTTCTTCATTAAAAAGCTACTGGTCTAGATTCTACCTCCTTGTGTTGGTTCCACAACTACCTTTCTGATGGGCACCAACAGGTCAGGGCAGGAAGGTAGACTCTCCCCTCAAATCCGTTAAAAGAGGCGCCTTGGCATCAAATCCTAGGGCCTTCCTATTTGCCATCTACATAGACAATATAGACTCAAGCATCAATGAGGCGAAAATTCATCTGTTAGCAGATGATACAGTGATCTACCTAAGCCGTACAACTCCTGAAACTGCCTGTAACGACCCGGAAGCTGACTTCACACTTCAATACCAGCTCCGTAGTAAAAAATTGCTACTTAACGCCAAAAAGACAAAGGCGATGCTATTTTCACCTATTAACCATGCAGCCTACCCTGCTCTACCCCCCATCACCAGCCTCCTAGGAGAAACCCTGGAATTTGTGCCGAAATTCAAATACCTGGGGGTCTGGCTAGACTTCAAACTCTCCTTTGCAGACCACCTGGAGGATCTGTTTAAAGAAAAGCAGAGACTAGGTCTCTTATTCAAATTAAACCACCTACTAACTACAGAGGCCAAGAGATAGCTAGTTCAGTCTCGTTCCTTTGCCTAATTGATTACGCTGACTTTATATACAGCCAATGTGCTACTTCATAACTGGTGAATTAGACATACTTTACCACAGAGCCTAAGCTTCATCACTAGTCTCCCCTTCTCCACCAATCACTGCTCTTTATATACGTACCATAGGTTGGACCTCCCTACATTACAGACAAAATAAAAATGCAGCTCTCTGGACATACATGAGCTATCACTGCAAACTTCCACAGTACATTGTTTATTGCCTGACTCAATATGCCTGGAACTTATGCCCCAAGAAGCTGTTCACTGATTTCTCTGAAAGTGCCCCAAAGCCCTGCGCGTTTTGGGAGAGCTGCCATAGGATTCGTTCTACCGTCACTCTGGAATGTGCTACAGAAATCACTGAAACTGAGGACTCCTGTTAGTATTACTGTGTTTACGTCCTTATACTCAAAATACATTACAGAAGCCTGCAACTGCTTCCAATGATCTCTAGCTAACTCACCCCCTTCACATCTTCCCTGCTTTTGCCATGCTCCTTCCTTCTTGTATCAGTGCATAACTTGTTCCTGAGCCACCTACTTATCTACCGCCTAAATCTCACCCTCCCTCACCCACAGCATCTCATTCCTTCGCTCCTAGTATTATTCCAGTTCCAGGCCCCCCCTCCCCCACTGGCTGCCCACTTCTCCAGACACGTCTCCCCCTTGATACGCCTGGGTCTTTTTAAATGGACTATGTATGTATCTTCACTTGTACATTCACTTCAACTAATCTCTTCTGGACTATAATGCCTTTACCTTACAGGAATACTAAACCATGTATGTTGTTGTATCTGGTATAAATTTTACTGACTTGCTACTCTATTATGTATACCCTTACGACTGTCTTACCTGAACCCAAATGTATTTTTATTTATCCTGTCTATTGCAGGCCTACCTGTACTGTTGTACTCTTGCATCTTAAATGCTTCATTGGCAAGCTTTAAAACTAGCCAAGGGAGGCACTGGAAAGGAACAGGGAATCCTAGCTCCCCAAAATAATCACGGTAGTAAGTGCGGTCAAACACCAACATAGAGGTGTCGATAGGGAGGAGGGAGGTAAATGGAGAAACTGACAAAAGCAAGAAGGACAGGGATGGGGCAAAAGGGAGTAAGGCCATCAGGAAATGGAGGGTAATGAGTACCAATGCCCGTAGTCTGGGCAACAAGCTCCCTGAGCAGGTGGCCTTGATGGAAGAGGGATGCCTGGATTTCATAGCAGTCACAGAAACTTGGTACACAGAGAACCATGACTGGGATGTTAACATACCAGGGTACATAACCTACAGGAGAGACAGGCAGGGGAGAAGAGGGGGAGGAGTAGCTCTCTATGTAAAGGAAGGGATAAAAGCAACTGAACAAAGAGAGTAAACAGGAGGAGGAGGCACTGTGGGTCACCTTGGAGACTGGAAAGACACCACAATCCGCACAGGGGTTTGTACAGACCCCCATGTCAGGGGAGGAATGGACAAGGATATGATGAAGGCATTCTTAGAATGGCAGAGAAAGGGAGATACTGTTGATGGGAGACCTGAATATGCCAGATGTTAACTGGAGCACATTTGCTGCAGCCACATCCAAGAGCAGGGCCATTCTTGATGCCCTACAGGTGGCAGGCAGTAGACAGCTAGTTTGAACCCACTCGTGAGGGAGTAATCTTAGACCTCGTGCTCTCAAGCACGGGGCAGTGAGAGGATCTCAGATCTACAAGTGGGTTGCCATCTGGGGACAAGTGACCATCAAACAGTGTGGTTCACGTTAAACTCAGCTACAGAGTCAAGCCATACAAAAAGTGAGGTGTACTGGACTTTAGGAGGCTGACTTTGGCAAGATGGGAGGTGCCTCAGAAAAGCACTAGCAAACAGGCTAGAAGGAGGTGTGGAGCAACAATGGGGAATCATTAAAACTGCCATCACAGAGGCAACAAGCCTTTGTGTAAGCAAATAAACAAATCAAAATGAAAAAAAGCCACTATGGTTCTCAAAAGAGGTGGCTGTGAAAGTCAGGAAGAAAAGATAGCATTCCGGAGTATAAGGGAACACAGAAGGAGCAGGACAGAGAGCTGTACCAGTTAAGGCAGAAGGAAGCAGGGAGGGCGTCAGAATAGCAAGGCCCAAACTGAGGAAAAGATAGCCAACTCAGTTAAGAAGGGGATAAAACCTTTATAGGTACATCAATGGCGTGAGAAAGACAAAGGAGGATAGTGAGGCTGAATAGAATGAGCGGTGGGTGGGCAGAGGGGACAGTGAAAAGCAGGGATACTGAGCGAATATTTCTGCTCAGTAGTCACAAGGGGAAGTGCCTAATCCAATTAACAGAAGCACTCTTGATGGGGGGGTCGATCCCAGTCCTTTCACAGAAGAAAGGGTTCTGCAAGAACTCCTAAAACTGAAGGTGGACAAAGCAATGGGTCCTGATGGAATTCACCCCAGAATTCTAAAAGGATTAAGGGAAGAACTAGTGAAACCACTGGCTACTCTTTTAATAAATCATGGGAGGATGGTGTGGTACCAGAGGACTGGAGGAAGGTGGATGTGATTCCCCTTCACAAAAGTGGGACCAAGACAGAGGCAGGAAACTACAGACCTGTCAGTCTGACCTCTGTGGTAGGGAAAGTGATGGAGTCACTTCTGAAGGAAAGAATAGTTGAGTACCTAGAGGCCAGTGGAGCACAGGACCCAAGGCAGCATGGAGTTCTGGCGGGAAGGTCATGTCAGGCGAATCTAATAGATTTCTTTGACTGGGTGACCAAAGTAGTAGACCAGGGAGGGCTGTGGACATGGCCTAGACTTTAGCAAGGCATTTGACACAGTCCCACACAAAGATTAATAGTCAAATTAACCAGCCTGAGAGTGGGTCCAGGGTGGTAGCCTGGTAAAACATTGACTGCACAACAGGACACAGAAGGTAATTGTAAATGGAGTCCACTCTGAAGAAAGAGGGGTTACTAGTGGGTGCAGAGGTTCAGTACTGGGTCCAGTCCTTTCTAATGTCTTCATCAGTGACATTGCAGAGGGACTGGAAGGAAAAGTATGCTTTTGCAGATGACACAAAGATCTGCAACAGAGTTGATACACAAGGAGAGTGGAAAGGATGAAAAGGGACTTGCAAGGTTGGAGGAATGGTCAGAAGTATGGCAGCTGGATTCAATACAAAGAAGTGCAAAATAATGCACCTGGAAACAAGAACCCAGGGAAGAATACACAATGGGTGGGGAGAGTAAACAACAAAAAAAAGAAAGGGACCTGGGGGTAATCATATCAGATGACCTTAAGGTTAGCAAGCAATGTGAGAAGGCAGTAGGGAGGGCTGGGGGCATACTGGGATGTATAGGGAGAGGCATCAGCAGCAGAAAACAGGAAGTTGTTATCCCTCTGTACAGACAGTTGGTGAGACCCCATCTGGAGTACTGTGTCCAGTTCTGGAGACCCCATCTCCACAAGGACATAGACAGGATAGAGGTAGTCAGAGGAGGGCAACTAAAATGGTGCAGGGTCTGCAAGAGAAGCCGTATGAGGAGAGACTAAAGGAGCTTAATATGTATACCATTGAGGAAAGAAGGGAGGGGACATGATAGAAACTTTTAAGTACCTCAGTGGAATCAACAAAGTCCAAGAGGGCATCTTTCAGAAAAAGAGACTTCAAGAACAAGGGGACACAATTTAAAGATAGAAGGAGGGCGGTTCAGGGGCAATGTGAGGAAGTATTATTTCACAGAGAGGGTATTGGATGCATGGAAGAGCCTTCCTGAGGAGGTTGTGGGGTCTAAAACTGTGGGAGAATTCAAGAATGCATGGGACAGACATAAGGCAATTCTTGTGGGGGGTAGGAAGAAATAGGCTGTTGGTTAACTAGGATCTGCGGCCTATCCTGTAGGTAAGGAAATGGGCATACTAGATGGGCCAGCGGTCCTTATCTGCCGTCAAAGTCTATGTTTCTATGTTTATCTGCTATTTGTCTGTATAAAATGCATTGTTACTTGACTTGTGTAATGCAGGTCCACCTTGTAAATGAGCTTGCCAATGGTGTTTGCCTGGATAAAGAATTTGATTGCTTGATAGCCACAGAGGTATGACTGTATAGTTATGACTGTACTCCCAAGGAAGGGCAGCATCAGACAAGCAGGACTGCACCCTGAAAAATGGTCTAGTCATAGCTCCCTCATCATCTCCACAAGGAACTGCTGGTAGCAGTGTACTCAGCATCCGAAAAGAGGCAAGGAAGAGTTCTCTTTCTCAGAGGAGGAAGACAAGGAGCTTGACTAAGGGTGGTGGTGTCAGGGTCTCAGACTGGACAACAGCTTAGCCTAGTGCCCTAAGTAGGTGGGACATGCACACGCCGATGCCCTGAACTAGTCCCAGGTCAAGGGTCCCATAGGACCCAAAATGCCCAGGAGAGCAGGAGCTAACATGGTGTTTTATTGGCATGCCCATAATTCAGACCTTCCTTTTTTATTTTATTTATTTATTTATTTATTTTTAAACTCCCCTGCCCCAGCTGTCCCTCATCCCCGACCCTCCCCTCCCTGCCCCCTCACCCCGGCTTGTCCCAAGTCTTACCTGCCGTTCCCCGTAGTCACCCACGGTTATGCCCTCCGTAGCAGGGGGCAGGGAATCCCTCAACCCACCAGAACCCAGCCTCGGGAGGCGCCCAAGTCACCGGCTGCAGGCCCTGCAGATGTCAGCGACCATCCACCTTGGCCAGGAGTTTTTTCTGGTTTCTCCTTCGGGACACATGACTTGCACAGATGTCTGCAACGTCTTCTCTGTAGCTCAAACTGTGGCACCCCGGACTCTCAGGGGTTGGCCAAGCGCAAGCTCTTGCCTACCCTCGCCCGAAGGAGGAAAGTGGGTCCTTTGGATGCTCAATCCTCCTCCCCTGGTCGGCCTCCAGTGCCTCGGGCTCATTCCGAACCCAAGTCACCAGCATCGCAAGCAGTGCGCTACCACTGCACTGATAGGCTGGCATGATTCAAACCCTTCTGCCCAGCTGACACCTCTACTGGTTGCACGGGTGCCGTACACTGGTGCTACACACTGGCGCTGCTGCCAAAAATCTCTTGTTCCTACAGGGTCTGGCTGCTCTATGGCACCACTGCTAAAGAGTGGGACTCTAAGGATAAAGTCTCATTCTTGGAAACGTGTACCAATCAAAAAACTAACCCCCATCCAGCTACTTTAATTCCTTTGTTAACAAGAGTTACACAAAACAACAGAGGAGGGTTATGGCTGTCAGTATTTATATAATGGGAAAAAACAAGGTAAAAAATAATCAAAACCTTTAGGTGCTGCTCATAGCAGATCCTCAAAATACAAACAAATTTGTAACACACTTGCTGTGAGCTCAGTAAAGCACTGTAGACCACAAATGAGGTCAAAGTCCTGAACAAAGAGATTTAAGGAAGGCTTACACTTGGCAAAACCAAAATCGACTTTTAGACAATTAACCATATATTTTGAAGCCTTTCCCCATTTCTAGTCCTAGTCATTCTCACAGCTGTTCGGTGACATCATCCACAAACTAGGCTCACATCTTAAGCCCAGTCCCAGCATGTCTCACACGGATTGTGTTTCCATTTCTCCAGTGTTCAGATAGTGCAACTGATTAACAATTTGCTTTAAACCACCCCCGAGTTTTTTTTTTTTTTTTTTTTTATTTACTAAAATCCCTAATTTTAGTTGGCTGGGCTGCTCACTTCCTCCAGAACTACAGCACTATGCCCAAGGATTTGGATAAACAACCCAGTTTTGCAATTTCCTGCCTTCCGCTGGTGCTTAATACGTTCTAACAAATTTTATTTTCAAAAATGTTCATCTTTTGAGGTCCTGATAAACATTAATAATTTAGAAACAGAGTGAGCTGTGAACAACAAACAAACCCCTCAAAACCCAACAATTTGCTGTGAGTTCCCAATTCCAGCACATAACATCTAGTAATTACAGGATGCATTTAGTAATGTTAGTACTCATTTAGTAACAACATGACTCAAATTGTATAACACTCCAAAAAATTTGGAATTTCCTTTATCACTAAAACATTTCCATGAAAACCAGCTTTCTGTCCCTTAAGAGTCTGCCTGTTGCTGTTACCTGCCCTGAAGTCACAGCCACCTGCTTGTGACAGTCATTTCCATGACAACAGGCAGTGAAGATGGCATATCATAAGCAGAGGATTGTGACTTCACGGTAGATATAGCAACTGAAAGACTAAATCTAACAGGAAATGTTTTTAATTAAAATGCCTTCAACAACCAAAACAGTCAGATTTTGCGGACATTTTGTGTAACAGTGCTCAAATTATGCCAGCTGTGAAGTTTTTGCTATAAACAGAAAATCAGATTTACAGGAAGGCTGCCCTTTCTTATGATCACTTCCTAATGTGGCTGGAAGGCATAAGCTTGGCCACTGAACTCTCATCTTAGTGGCCACTTGGAAGTTCTGCTTATGTTACTGACTTTTGCGGCAGCCCCAATCATGGGTAAAGTGCCTGCCAGCCCTCCCACCATAGCATCACAGCATAGTGCAAATCAGTCGGAGCTCCCCGCAACAGGGTTTTGGGGCATCTGGGGCTGCGACGTAGTGGAGGGGTCCCCATTCCATCACCTTAACAGGATCCAAGTCAAGGCAAGCTACCCCAACGGGACTCAGAAATAAGGTGTTGTGGCACCTGGGGGTGGCATCATCACCCCTGACAGGTGAGCCACCCACAATGAGGACTCTGGATTAAAGGTTGCAGTCAGGGGAGGGCCCAATCCTGTCATCATGACAGGTGAGACACCCACAACAGGGGCTGCAGGTCAGGAGTTGCAGTGTGAGTGTCATCCTACCCCTCCCCCAAAAACACCACACACAAACACAGTGGGCAGAACTTCCCGAAGGCACCAAACAAGTAGCAGCTGCCACCAATGTTTGTGTCACTGCTTAGTATGACAAGAAGGGGGCACCACACGTCAAATTATTAACCCTTCAACAGAAACTGAGCAAATCTCCTCCCAGAGCAGCTCCGACTCCACAAGCATTAAGATGGGAGACATGGAGTCAGTTCGCAAACAGACATTCCTGCAGGACACTGCTGGCACACCACGGAGGTGTCTGAAAGCTGCCATTTTTAAGTGGCAAACTCAAAACTGGTTAAAATGGTAAAAGGGTCTGCTCCTGAAAAATCAATTTCACTTTTAACCCACTTTTTTAAACTTTGATTAAGCTCCACCCAAAGTTGGAAGCCCTAAGTTTCAGCTACTGATCATCTTACTGGCCAGCTCAGAATGCAACAGTGCAATTTATTTACTCAAACCTACATGCCTCCTGCTCCAGCTTGTTGCATACCTTTGCTGATGCTCCCTAATCCTCAATCCTCAGCAGAGACCATGAACCAAAGAAAAAGAAATCACCCCTGGTCAATACGACCAATTTGGCATTTAACGAGTTCCATTCATTTTGACTGTGATGCTCACAAAGGTTTGAGGGTTAGAAATAAACATGGACTTTTGATCTTGTAAAAGGCAAAAAGTTAACAAAAACAGGAGGGGGAAGTGGAGTCAGTTAAAAATATGTCACTCATTCCCTCTCTGAAGCCTCAGTGCACTGTGTTTTGTTCAAGCTCTTTGGTTACAGCGACCAGATCTTTCCAGCTCTGTAGGCAACACAGCTCTTGTGGGGAAGCTAAGAGTCAAGTTATACCCACAGCCTGTGTGTGTGTGTATGTATATATGTATGCATATCTATATATCTATATATCTATATATATATATATATCTATATATATATATATATATATATATATATATATATATATATATATATATATATATATATATATATATATATATATATATATATATATATATATATATATATATATATATATATATATATATATATATATATATATATATATATATATATATATATATATATATATATATATATATATATATATATATATATATATATATATATATATATACACACACACACCACAATGGCAGTTGTGAGTCGATCAGCTCAATGCCTCCTCTTCTTTCTCAAATATGTTCCTCTCCTGTTCTTCCGCCAGTGATGTAATTTCAATGGTGGCATGCTCCTCAGCTGATGTGGCAGCCTCAACTGTGCCAGACGGCAATGTGACAATAGTGCTGCCTGCAGGTGCCATCTGTGCCATATTGTGGATAGTGGTCTGCAGTCCTGGCAATGTGAGGACTGGAATGGACTCATAACCTTAACTACAGTGTTGCCGTCCTGAATAGCAGCCGCATTAGGACCGTCAGGTTAGAAGCATCAGGTGGATTTCAACAGCATTTGAAAAACTGGAACTTGGCGATGCCAGCACCGTGTAACCCCGATAAGCGGTGAGCCAGTGCTACTCATGGTTGTAGATCATGCGTTGAGCTTTTCCCAAGTGCAGAGGCAGGAATGGTAGATAACATTTTCCCTAGAGGAAGGTTGGCAAGCTGGCTGATCGACACTCCTGGACCCAGCGTGATCTGTGCTGACTGAGAAGAGGTATGAGATGCTACAGCAGCTGGTCCCGAGGTGGCCCGCATGAGCCGTGGCCGCTTCACTGGGGGTGGGGCTGCTAGTGGAGTCAGAGTCATGAGCACATTATTGAGATGCTGGGATTTGTGCTTCAGTTCTTTGGCTCGATTGCGGTGCTCATCACATTGCTTCTCCAGCGCTACAGGAAACAAGAAAACAGGCAATTAGCAAAAAACTGCAATCATCCAAGCAAAAAGTGAACAATCCACAAAGTACTCAATGCTGCTTCAACCAATCAGTGTGGAGGAGCTTCTTGCAAGAGAGGACCTTATAGCCATAAGAGGATCTCACATGAAGCATGGTGACATGGTACAAAGGTCTGCCACAACACACTGGACCCCAGCCCCTCCAAGCTAAGGGCCTCACACACAGCATGGCAACATGAAACAAGAGTCTGCCCACAACCAAGTGACCAATCAGCTCCTCCATGTAAGGGCCTCAGTCCTCCAGACAGATCTTGGAGAGAGGAAAAACTGATCTGCTTCAGGGTGAAGCCAAATGGGCTCCCAAGAAGGGCAGATAAAACTCTCTCTCTAGATGACCTACAGTGTTTGGGGCAAGCAACTGGTACCGAGGAAGAGATCAGATCATGCAGCCCCTGTGGCAGACAAAATAAAACATCACAGAATAATCTAGAATTTCAACATTTTATCAAGACAGCTTACACTTTATGTACCCTTTTAATAACAATTACACAGATTAATATGAAAACAGCATCACTGCCCTCTAGATGCCCTCTTCTCCAGCTACCGAGATCATCAGCATTCCCACAGCGACAGACTGGGATGTCGTATGTAGACATGAAGCCGGACAAGATTATGTCTACATAACAGTGGTGCTGTTTTCATGCTATTTATTCTGCACAGTTATTACTAACCAGAGGTGGAGCTCATAAAGCTGGGGATAGTGGAGGCAACAAAACCTGCTGCAAGGCCCAGAGCAAGAAAGGCTAGCAGGGTTTTAGATAATTGATTAGTGTTTTTTTCTTGGGACAGTTAGTATTGTTAGGTTGCGTACCAATACTAACTGTACAGAAAACATTTATATAGGTTTTCTAGAAGTGTTATGTTTGTTAAACACAGTGAGGCAAATGTGCATTTTCACAATGTTTTAGCACTTTTATGAGCAAAACGCTAATCAATTTTTAGAGTTAAATAAAACCCTGGGCTAGGGCTAAGAAACCGAGCTGGTTGAGCAAGGTGGTCATGGAAAATGTAAGGAGGGAAAGAGCTGCCTTTAGGAAGTACAAGAAAACAGGAAGGGGGAAGGACAGGGAGAAGTACTTGACAGAATCGAAGGAGGTGACAAAGGCAGAAAGGGGAGCCAAAGCATCTACGGAACTCAGGCTGGCACAAGGCATTAAGAAAGGGGAGAAGGACTTCTTTAGGTACATCAGGGAGAAAAGGAGCTGTTAAGGGCCACTTAGTAAGAATTAGGAAGGAGGGGGCTGGGTGGAAGCAGGGTGCGATAAGGCAGAAGCACTAAATGAGTAATTCTGCTCAGTATTTACTAAAGAGAAGGGGGGGGAGTGACACCCAAGGGGGAGAAATGGTAGAAACGGGTAGGGAGGGGTGACAGATGGGAAATAATGGGGGCAGAGTTCGGGAGGGTTTGAGGCACAGAGGGTGGACAAGGCACCAGGCCCAGACGGGCATCCCCCAGGGTACTGAAGGGAAGGGCAAAGGTCCCTGCAGGACCTTTGGCAGACCTATTTAATGCCTCATTATATTCTAGGGTGTGTACCCCAGGACTGGAGGATGGTTCATGTGGTGCCCCTCTACAAGAGTGGCCCCAAGGATGAACTGGGAAACTACAGACCAGTGAGCCTCACATCCATAGTGGGTAAGCTAATGGAGACTATCCTGAAGCAGAGGCTTGTGGCCCTCCTAGAGGCCAAAGGACTATAGGACAGCAGACAGCATGGCTTCATACAGGGCAGATCCTGCAAAACTAACCTGGTGGAGTTCTATGACTGGGTAACTGGACAGGGGCCATGCAGTGGATGTCCTGTATCTGGACTTCAGTAAAGCATTTGACTCTGTGCCACATGGAAGGCTGGGAAGTAAATTAGTAGGCACAGGGGCCGGTGTAAAGCTGGTGAGATGGGTAGGAAACTGGCTTCAGGGAAGGCAACAGAGGTGGTGGTGGTGGGGAGCTCACACCCAAGGGTAGTGACGAGCGGTGTTCCACAGGGCTTGGTGTTGGGACCAGTGTTTGGGATATTCGCGAGAGCCAAGTGGTGAGGCGGCGGGCAGCTTCTGCTCAGTCAAAGATCAGCTGCTGCCACATTAAAGATCTTAGCACCGATGGAGTTTAGTAGAACCTCTCCCTCATCCGAGGAGGATGAGGACCTGTGGCGTCGCCTCTTTTTGAGCACTTATGGCTCTTCTCGTCGATCGTCAAGAGGGTCATGGACTGAGATCGGGAGGGCCGACTCGGTCGATCGGAGACACCAGGTTAGTGAGACCCAGAGGTCGGGACTGGTTCCTTGATGGGGACACCAGCTGGCTGGGTCTCCTCATCCGGAGAAAGACCAGGACCAGAGTCCTTCCAGCAGTCATCGAGCACAGTCGGCGACAAGGGGTGATAAATTAGGAATAATTCGACCTCGTTGGCCACTTCCTCGGTCTCTTGGTCAGACAGAAGGTCCAAAAAGCAAACAGCCGAGATTGCGATCTCGACAGAAATTGGAAACGGCGTGTTCTTGGGACTCGGACCTCTCCTGGTCCAGGCATCTTCATCAGGCAAGACACCGGGTCCTTCTCCCTCTTCCGAGGCGGAAGGGAGTGCGAGCCTGAGGTGCCTCACCCGAGTGGGAAAGACTGGCACAGTCATCTCTGGAGCAGCCTGTAAAGTTGGAGCCTAGGTTCAGTGGGACGAAGAGCTTTCGATTGGCCGAGCTTGCCGACTGTTCCTCCTTGAACACCTTCATCTGTTCAGCTGTTAGTAGACCCACAGCCGTCGAAACCACCCACCTAGCCTCCTTCGATTTCAATTTGGGGTTTCTCTTTCCGGTCTCCCAAGCTTGGTGTGTCCTGCGATTGTCCAGGACGTTGGATGGAAGGCCAAGCAAAAACTGTATAGCCAATGTCATGTCCAACACCTAGGCAGTACGCCGTGAGGGTGGGGATCAGTGCCATTTCTGGTCGCGGGGCACCCGCGAAATCCTGGGAAGATTTTTCTCCATAGTCGATGCTGACGAAGCGTGACTGCATAACTCAAGCGGATTGAATTTTCGGTAAAACCGACAATTTGAAAAAGCCAGAGACAAAAGTGCTGAGAGCACAAGAAACCTGTATCTTCCAGCGGAAATGATGATCTGGGCGTCATAGGCAGGAACCGGTATATACCACCAGGTGGGTGGAAGGAGCCAACAGAAGACTTCGGCAAGATTTAAGAGTGGAAGGAGACATGCCAAAGAGTGGATGAACAACATAATCCATGCTCCTAGAAATGACTTTCCCACCAAATGGTAGGCCAAAATTGCAGCCAGATGTAACTAGAGAAGATGGTTTCAAGCCTGATGCCCTCACAAGTGTACCAAGGTAATCCAGCAGCTGAGTGTCTGAGCTGAAAGCAGGATCTTCTTTCTCTTGCACAGAGGAAAAACCTTTTCCCATTTGGCTGCATAAGCCTTGATAGTGTTCAGTTTTCAGCCATCCTCAGTATCTAAGGACTGTTCGAGTACTGCAAGGATGAAACTCTAACTCCTCAAGGACCAGGCATGAGGTGGAAGAAGTATGTCTGGATAATGCACTCCTGTCTGAGGAAGGGTCAGCAGGGAGTGAGTTGGCAGCAGGCGAATGGCCTGCTGCACGACAGAAAGAAAGAAAGGTGCCAGGCTTGCCTGGGCCAATCCCGAGCCACGCAGTATCACTGAAGCAGGCTGTTGTCTGAGTTTCAGCAATACCCTGAATATCAGGGAAAAGGAAGAATGCATATTGGAACCTCCTGACCAGTCCAGGATCAAGGCATCAAAAGAAAGCGTCCATGGGACTGAGGGCCTGCAACAATAGTGAGGAAGCTTAAAGTTGTGGGAGAGCAAACAGATCCACTTCTGGTGTTCCCCACCACCTGAACACTGTGGCTAGTACTTGCTTGTTCAGGAGTCCGTTAAGCTGGGACTTGACTGATGTGACTTGGTATGTTTGCCTGGGAGATAATAGCTGACAGGCGACTCCCAGGAGAGGCTATGAACCAGAGCTGTAGAGCATCGAACAAGTATTCCTGATTTGGCACCACCCTAGCTTGTTTATGTAAAACATTGCAATGGTGTTGTCTGTTAATTTGTACACGCCTACCCTTTTATGATGGAAGCAAATGCTTTGAGAGCTAGAAAGACTGATCTGAGTTCAAAAGATTTATGTGTAACTGACTCTTGAGAGTCCAAGTGCCGCATTGAGGCACTGTCCAGATGTGCTCCCACTCCAGGAGGAGGCATCTATGGTGATCACCTTTGTGGGAAGTGGAGCGTGGAAGGGTACACCTGCTTGCAAATTTGCAGGGTTCTTCCACCAAAGCAGGTTCTGGAGGAACTACTCCACCACAGGTATCAGCTTTGAAAATTGTTGCTTCTCCGAGACCAGTGAGCTCTGAGGTAGGCTTGCAGGTGTCACATCCTGTACCTGACCCTGGGACCACTGCAGTCGTGAAGCCATGTGTCCCAAGAGCCTAAGAAATGTCTGGCTGGTCTTGGCTGTCCCGGATGTGAAGAATCTGCCCGAAGGAAACTCTGAATTCTTTCCTGTGGGAGGAAGGCACATCCTTTCTGGTGTCCAGCTGAGGCTCCATGAAAGTGAGCAGCTTGAGTGGGTTCCAGGTGAGACTTCTTAGATTACCAAAGAATCCCAGAGACTCCAAAGTGCATTCTGTGAGGAAAAGGACTCCTTGACCTGTGAAGACTCTGCCACTATGAGCCAGTTGTCTGGAATGGGGACAAGAAGGTGACACCCAGTTTCACAAGGGTGCGCTGCTATCACTGCAAGGCACTTGGAAAAGACTCTTGGGGCTGAGGACAGGCCGAAGGGCATAGCGGTGAACTGATAGTGGCCCAAAGGAAGTTTGAGAATCTTCCTGTGAGACTTCCTTATGGGTATGCGGAAGTAAGCATCCTTTAAGTCTAGCAAGTCTCCTTGCTGTATGGAATGTATGACTAGTAACAGAGTGACCATTTTGAATTTGGCTTTTTTCAGATGTGTGTTTAAATATCTGTAACCCCTCACCCTGCGCCTTTTAGCAAAATGACAGGTGGCATGCTGTTGAAGCTGACAGCAGTATCTAGTGGGGACTGGGTTCGGGAAGATGAGGTTACTCAAGCTGGGGACCTGGGTTTGGCTACTCTGCACAGGGGGCACCCAAGTAAATCCGAACACAGGAAGCAATAACTAATGTCAGAACCAGGAATGGGATTCTACAGTGTGGCTTTTATTCACATACTAGCTGAACAAACAAAGCATAAACGGATCCCCATTGGGCTACATTCCTGGTAATGCAGATTAGAGACAACAGAACACTTTATCATATTCCAGCCCTCAGGCTCTGAACCCTGAGGCACACAGCCAGGACTTGCGCAGCTTTGGGTACACAGCCCGACTTGTACACTACTTGGGTTTTCCCACTGGCCCAGCTCCCCATGCCACCACTTGATCCTTGATCCATTTGGGAAATGAACCAGGTTATCCTGTTGTGGCCCCAAACCACCTAGAGCCTTCGACTCCTAGAGAATTTTCCTTCCAATCCCATAAGGTGCTTCCCTCATCACTGGCCAAGTGCCTGAGGCAAAGTAGAAATCCCACAAGAGCAAATCCGTGGAAGGTGGACCTGGTCTACATAAAGATGGGGCCTCCCCTCCAGCTCCCAGGTCATACCTGGCCATTTCTCTGGAAACTAAACAATTCCTTTACTGAAACTTTAAAATGTAGATTCCTGGGTGAGCGTCGTCACATCTCCTCTACATACCATTTGATCCCAATAAGCACTGGACTTGAACCTCTCTTACTTGTCGGCTAAAGCCTATTACTCCTAGGCCTCCCACTATCTTAGTAGTTCAATCCCCACTGTCACACAAGTCCCAGGGTGAAAACAGAGACCCTTTTGGGAAAAGCAGACACTCACCCTCGGTTGCAGGTGCCCCACAGGAGATTCCCACAAGTCTTAGTTGTTCTCCCAAAAAACTCTGGAACAAACAGAGCAGCTTCTCCATTAGTAGCAGAATTGGGAGAGTTGCCCCAGAAGATACGAGAACCCTTTCCTGCCCCCATCCCAGAGAGGGAGGGCACTGAGACCAAAACAGCGGTCTCACCACTTCAATTATCTTCCTGTGTCTCTCTTTTGGTGGAGACACACACTCTTTCCCAAAAGTAACCCTCTGTCAGGGCTGAGGCTCCAAGAGCCTACACTGAGCTGCTGTGCTGCTTTCTACAGCAAGCTGCACACCAACTGACCACAGACTACTGTTCAAACCTCCTAACATTCTATCCAACTCCCTTGCTGCAGATTCCATTGTGGCTCATGCAGCTGCAGATGAGTTCTATTGGTGATGTCATCCCTCAGTCTCAACTGAGACTGAGAACAGAAGTGAGACAGTGTGAAATCCATTTAACTGGAGTTTCACAAGCTACCTTCCCTGCCTACCACTAGGTCTTACTGGGATTCGTAACCCGGGTAACAAAGGGGTTACATATCTAAGACCTAATATAGGTCTCCACTCCCCAGTTTTCTTTTGTGTCCAGAAAATACCTGGGTAGAGGCCTTTGCCTTCTCGTGAGGCAGGACCCTCTCCACTGCTCATAGAGCTAGAGGGTTGTGTACCTCAAATTCCAACAGTAGAACCTGTGTTGGGGACAGTGGTTTTGACACCTGGGTATGTTTGAGGTCTGGCATCCGCTTGAACTGTAACGGCAGACCAGCTTCTCCACTCTCCAGAACCCACTTGTCTGACATAATAGGAGAACAGTTCTGAAGACAGTGGGACAGTCGGCTCCTACCAGAAACAGGGGGCGACCTGGACCTCACATCAGAACTTAAGACGCGAGGCTGCAGGCTGGAGATGGCCCTTCTCTGGCCCCTTCTGCCCGCCCTCTGAAAGATCCTATATAGAAAAAGTTAGACTGGGGACAAGGATTGTAAGGCCTGTGGAAAAACTTCTGCCCACTGCCCCTGAGTCGGGATCTCTGCAGGGCAGTAGGCTTAGATTTGGGAGTGATTCTGGGAGGCCTTGTACTTATCAACCTTTTCATGTAGTCGGTCGTTCTGGAATCAAACAGCATGTTTTGATCATAGGGAAGATCTGGGTGTCTGGGGTCAGGCTGGTGGGTCCTAAGCCAGGCAATGCACCTCAGAGAGATGGCGTGGGCCATTGCCTTGGAGGCAGCACCACTGTTGTTGTCTGCCATGTGGAATTGGTATTCGGTAGCCTCCAGGGCAGTTTTTGCCATATATATCAGATCCTGCACCATAGAATCTGATCCACTCCGGGGAATGGCCAGGACAGACTTCAAAAGGGCTTTCAGATATTTGGCTGTGAAAGCATATGCGTGAGAAGTCTGATCAGCAGGGAAGCTGTAGCATACATTTCTCTGCTATAAAGTCAATTTTCTTGAGTCCTTGTCCCGGAGGTAAGAGGACAAGGAGATCCAACTTTCTCCAGGCTGCCTGCTAGACTATACTCTCGTGGCTGGGGTGTACAGACAGGAACTCAGTATGCCGTTCTAGACAATCTGTATTTTCTTGACCTGCTTGTCCTTCTAGCACAAGTCAGGGTCTGAAGCAGTTTCATGGTATTTTTCTGACAGCATTATAGACAGGGACAACCAGGGTCTTGAGGGGTTGAGGCCTTTCATCTCCTATAATCTTCCAGCAGCCTCATTGATGTCCTGGATGGGCTCCTGCGTGGGGAGGGTTCAGGGTATCTAGCATATTTTGTAAAATTTAAACATATAAGGACTCCTCCTGGTCACCTGCGGGACTCAAATGGAGGATCCAGGGACTCATGGGGCTCAAGGCCCTCAAAGGTCCATGTCAGAGGCATAGTAAAAGTTCTAAGTCATCTGCATCACCCTACAGTCTCGAAGACAGAACTATAGGAAAGAGTGCGTGCCAGCCCCAGTAAATACAGGCCCCATCTTTTAGGGTCTGAAAAGTTCATACTTTTGCCATGTCTTGCACAGATGGGGAGCTCTGCATGAACTTTAAGTTGTACATTTTTGTTTTCTTTTATGCTTTATGCTGCCTGTTGTCTCACTACTGAAAGCTTTCCAGGAGGAACAGGAGCATTTTTTCTTGACAGAGTTTCTTTTAGTCAATTTCATCAGCAGCTTGATCAAGCCTCCCTTTTCATCCTTTTATTATTTTAACGATAAAGAACTTCATCAGCCCTTCGAGCTTTATTTTTGGCTGGGATCTGGAGGATTCATCAGCACCCCCCTACCCACATTTATTGTTGCTTCTAGATGTCTTATATCGCTAGCCTCTGATTTATCCTCAGCCGTAATATTTGTTAGGTTCTTTGCTATGTATAATTTTACAGAACCCAAGATCTGGACCAGAAAAACAACTGAATACAGGTTTCTGTGAAATTCTCTTGAAGCCAGTCCTGTCTGATTTAATAAACTCTTATTTTATCATACTTTTTTTTGTAGTACTGGGATCTATACCAATGCCAATCTAACTGAAACCTGCAATACCAGTAAACTGCGCACAGGTTTCTGTTGATGCTGTAAAGCCAGTCCATACTATCAGATGACATATAGGAGGTCCAGTTTTATTTAAATATGGGTTTCTCTGATAATTCCAATCCTCAGAGAACACAGAAGGCAATGATCAAAGTTTGAAATCCAACTGGTTGACCTGAGTACAGACTGCAAAGTCTGAGGTAAAAACAAGACAAAAGACAAAATTTGATGGTCCTTCGGAATCACGTTAAAAAAAGTGAAAAACCGTCGAAATTAAGCATCCACATTAAAAAAACGAATATAATTTAAGCAGATGTGGTAAAAAATAACAAAAATAGCGCAGTTGTGCTAAAATTAGTGCAACTGTGCAAAAAAACAAAACCGCTAACAAAAAAAACGTAAACTTTCACTCTGCACAGTAAAGAAAAAAATTCATGAGGAAAACTTTAGCAAGACAAGCGATTAGGAGGCTGTCAACAAGGCAAGTTGAAAAGCACCACAGAGGCAATGCTGCTCAGTCAGCGGAGAAAAAATTCTTAAGCCCTTTAGGCTGCTCTCACTCAGCTCACTCTCCTCCTGTTTTTTGACTGGCTAATGCCCAAGCTCATTTAAATAAATTGTCTTAAAGGCATACCTCTTGGGCAGTTGCACCTAGTCAGCTAACTGCTATAGTTACTGATGCTAAAGGACTCCTGGGGTAAGAACGCTCAGGAGACCTCGCCCAGGGAGGAGCAAGACAAACTTGTCTGTGTACCATCTGTGTATAGTAGTGGTAGTAAAATTTTTATTCATAACATATGAACGGGACACAAAACTCAGTCGAGCTGCAGCATGTTCTTCCGTGAGGTCCCATGCTGCTTTAAGGTTACAGTATCAATCTAAAGAGTGTAACAAGGAAATACAGGTTACTCACCTGTAACAGGAGTTCTAGGAGTGGTATATGTTGTTCATCCACACTGTCTGGCAGGTTCCTTGCCGCTTTAAATCTTGCCGGAAGGTCTTCAAGCTGGCTCCTCCCACCCACCCGGGTGGTAAAACTCTCGGCTCCGCCCCATGACGCCAGATCTAGCCCGCTGGAAGCCAGGTTGTGCCTCGAAGCCGGGGAGGTCGGGTGGGTCGTGTGGATGAACAACATATACCATTCCTAGAACTCCTGTTACAGGTGAGTAACCTGTATTTCTAGGGACATGGATATGTTGTTCATCCACACTGTCTGGCAGACTCCTAGCAGTTCTCCGGGAGGAGGGAGGCAAGGCACACACACCCTACTTAGGGAATAAAGACTGGAGAACGAGGCCCCAAAACCAGCATCCCGGCGTGACTCAAGGTCGATGTGGTAGTGGGTGATGAAGGTGTGTGCTGACTTCCAGGTAGCAGCCCTGCAGATTTCCTGGATAGGGACGTCCCTGGAAGCAGCCACCGATGCAGCGGTATGGCTGGTAGAATGAGCTCTTATCCCTCTGGGAGGCTCCATGCCCGCCAACCTATAGCAGAGATCTATGCAGGAGGTGACCCACCTGCCTATCGTCCGCTTGGCTGCAGGTCTGCCAGGTCTGGCTTCAGCGTAGGTGACAAACAGCTGGCGAACCTCTCCCGAACTTCAGCCGTCCGCTCCTTGTAATAAGCGAGCGCTCTTCTAGGGTCCAAAGTATGGAGCCTATATTCGGCCTCCGAGGTGTGATTGGGGTAGAACACTGGCAGAGTCAACACCTGGTTAAGGTGAAACTCCGACACCACCTTCGGAAGGAATTTCGGTGGGGCGCAGGACAACCTTGTCCCTGTGGAAGACCAGATAAGGAGACTCGATGGAAAGCGCCTGGAGCTCTCCCATCCTTCTGGCTGACGTGATAGCCACCAAGAAGGCGGTCTTCCACGACAGTGAGAGATGTCACACCTGTGCATCGGTTCGAATGGCTTGCCCATGAGCTTAGCCAATACCAGCAGTAGATCCCACGGAGGTGGAGGTTCTCGCACCGGAGGGGATATGTGATCAAGGCCTTTGAAAAAGCGCCCGACCACCTTCTCCTGCGCCACCGACTGCTTCCCGGCCCACGCCCGGTAAGCAGAGATGGCTGCCAGGTGCACCTTAAGGGTCGTCGACCGAAGCCCTTGCTGAGAAAGGGACCACAGGTAGTCCAGAATGCTTGCCAAGGAACAGGAGGAAGGGTCCAGGCCCTTGCCCTGACACCAAATGGAGAATCTCTTCCATTTGAAGGCATAGCATTTTCTGGTCGACTCCTTACGGGACGCCTCAACGACGTTGAGGACCTCGTCAGAAAGACCCAAGGCCTGGAACTCTAGCCGCTCAGGAACCAGGCCGTCAGGTGCAGGGATTGAAGGTCCGGATGGAATACCTTCCCCTGATTGACTGAGATCAGGTCCGGGCGGGCTGGAAGCCGCCTCGGGAGCCTGGAGCTGAGACTGAGGAGATCTGGATACCAGAACTGGCGGGGCCAGTCTGGGGCTACCAGATCACCTGCGCCTTGTCCCTCCTCGCCTTGAGAAGCACCTTGTGGATCAAGGGAAATGGGGAAAAGGCGTAGAAGAGGCCCGGGGTCCACGGCCTCGAGAAGGCATCCCCCTGCAGCGAGCCCTGCTGAGGGGGGCGGGCATGAAACAGTCTCAGCTTCGCATTCTCCCTGGAGGCAAACAGGTCCACCTGAGGCCTGCCCCAGTGGGAGAACAGATCTTGTACTACCTCCGGCAGGAGAGACCACTCGTGAGACGCAGCCCCTATCCGGCTTAGGGCATCGGCCAGGGTGTTGGAGGCTCCTGCCACGTGAATGGCGAGGAGATCCGCCTCCAGGCTGCGCACGAGAGACCAAATGCGGAGAGCTTCCCTGCACAGAGGCATGGAGCACGTCCCGCCCTGGCGGTTTAGGTAGTACATGGTTGTGGTATTGTCCGTCTGGACCTGAACCACTTGACCCCGTAGAAAGCGAGGACGGTGAGGGCTAGACGAACCGCTCGAAGCTCCAGCAGGTTGATGTGGCATCGGGACTCCCGAGGGGACCAGAGGCCGTGCGCTCTGTGCTCCCCCAGATGGGCACCCCAACCCATCAGAGAGGCATCGGTCGATAGAGAGACCGTCGGCTCGGGGCGGACAAACGGGATGCCCTCCTGCAGATGTGCTGGAACGGTCCACCACTGGAGAGCGTTCCACATCCCCTGGGTCACTGTCACTAGCTGATCCAGCGGATCGAAGTGCTGTGACCACTGGCTGGCCAGTCCCCACTGAAGGGGACGCATGTACCAGCGGGCCCAACGGACCACGCTGGTGCAGGCCGCCATGAAGCCCAGGAGGCGCAGGAAGTCCCGGGCAGGGCGCGATTGCCCAACCTGAAATGATTGGGCAAAGGAGGAAAGAACCTCGGCCCTGTCCGCAGGGAGCCGTGCTCTGGCTCGAAGAGAGTCGAGCTCTGCCCCGATGAAATGTATCACCTGCTTTGGCACGAGTTCCGACTTGGCCTCGTTGATGAGGAGGCCAATCTGAGAGCAAACCTGGAGGGCCAGATCTCTGGACCGCTCACCTCCGCTCTGGAGGGGCTGCAATCAGCCAGTCGTCCAGGTAAGGGTACACCGACCCTCAGCGCATGAGAGAATGCTGTCACCACTGCCATGCATTTGGTGAAGACCCTGGGAGCTGGGAGAGGCCGAAGGGCATGGCCCGGAACTCGTAAAGGGATCCCTCTGCTCTGAAGCGGAGGAATCTCTGGTGAGACGGACGGATTGGGACGTGAAAGAACGTCCTGGAGGTCCAGGGAACAGAACCACACGCCTCGTTCCAAGGATGGGATTATCTGAGCCAGAGTGACCATCCTGAAGGTCCGAGACCTTAGGAACCTGTTCAGGTCGTGCAGGTCGAGAATGGGGCGCCAGCCCCCCATCCGTTTTGGGACCAGGAAATACCTGGACACAAACCCCGGGTCTGGAGGAGGATCCGCCACCTTCCTGATCACCTCTTTTTCGAGGAGCAGGGCAATATCGGCTCGGCGGGCCGACAGCGAGGCTGCAGACCCCGTGGCCCCAGAGGCGACGGCTCGAAAGGGTGGAGCCTGCTCGAACTCCAGAGGCAGGCCCTTTCCTACCACCTCCAACACCCAGCGGTCCGTGGTGATAGCGGACCAGGCGGAAAGGAAGTGGCGAGCCGTCCCCCATGGGGAACCCAGGGGAGGCGAGGCTGGGCGACACCCTCAACCCGTCACTGGGCAGGCTTGGAGGAGGGACCGGCCGAGGGACCTCCTGGCCTTTACCTCCCTGCTTCCTACTAGAAGCAAGCAGGGGCTTGGGTTTGGGATGCGGCTGAGCCTGCTGGCCCTGGTGCTGTTGGGCGGACGTGCGCAGGCGCAGAAGGACGAAAGGACTTGTGCTGCTGCTGTCGGCCTTTGTCCTTCTGGGCGGAGGTGACAGAGTCCAGAGTGGCACTGGACTTCTCAATCCGCTGGAGGTGACCTTCCACTCCAGGGCCGAAGAGGTCGGTCCCCAAGAAGGGGACATCCGCCAATTTGTGCCGGGTCTCCGCCATGAAGGTGGATATCCTCAGCCATGCTCTGCGGCACATGGCCACCGCGGCCGCAACCGATCTGGCACAGAAGTCTCCTATGTCCAAAGCTGTTCCCGAACCTGCCGGACCGTGGTCTGCAGGTCAGCCGGGAGATGAGGGATCACCTCATCCAGGGAGCCCATGAGGGCGTGGGAGAAGTGTGCCATCAGCACAGCTGAGCTGGCCTGGCAGAGGCCAAGGGAGGACGCAGCGTACACCTTGCAGCCGGCGTAATCCAGCTTTTTGGACTCTTGTCGGGAGGCTTGTCCACGTCCCTAGTGTTCCCGGAACGCCGGAAAATGCTGTCGGTGACCAACCCCTCGGCAGAGGGGTGTTCCGAAAACCCGGGCAAAGAGTTGGTAGGGACCGCATACGTCCTGGCCATCCTGGCCGAGGGTGCAGGACAGGAAGCAGGCCGCTGCCAAAGCTCCAAGACTGGGCCTACAATGGCCTCAGCCACCGGAAAGGCCTCCGTGGGTGAATCCCCTCGGTCCAGTATCTCCGTCAGAGGATACTTAGCCAGTTTGGATACGAGCTCGAGCTGCATCCCGGTGGACTCCGAGATGAGCCGAAGCAGACCCATAAAGGACGATGGGCTTTTGTCCAATGACTGGCCCCCGGAGGACTCCAGGTCAACCGGCCTGGAGAACAGGAAGGAGTCGTCGTCAGACTCCGGGGAGTCCCCGAAGAGCTGCCTAGGGCCTGAGCCACCCTCAACCTGCCGAGGACGGTCGGGAGTGAGGGTGACCGACAACCTGTGGGGCAGGCCTTGACCCGACCGAAGAGTCCTTGGTCGGCGCCCTGATTTCGGTTGTGGGCGGAGGTTCCACCACAATCGGTGGGGCAGCAGGTTTCGCCGAACAACCAGCCCAGGCTTGGGCATCTCGACTACAGCGAGAGGTTGTTTCGCCGCTCGAGGTGACAACCACTGTGATAGCCGGGAAGGCGTCGGTGTCGACTTGCTCGGACAAAAGTAACTGCTGCCACATCAGGTCCTCGTAGCGTCGACGCAATTTCGCTGAAACCTCTCCTCTTCGAGGAGGAAGACGAGGACAAGCGGCGTCGCCACTTCCTTGGTGCAGGACCGAGACCGCCCGATGTCGGGGGATCCAGCTGGACGAGAAGAAGTCGAGACTGAGATCCTCGGTGTTTCGAGGCGGGCCTGGGAAGGAGCGGGGACACCAGCTCTTCCCTCGGCTCGGACACCTTAACCGGGGACTGCTGCACGGGGCGCAGGCAGATCCTCGGTCTCCACCAGGGGAACCGGCGAAGAAGAGTTGTCGGCTTCACCAGTCGACAACCCGTCCGACGGGTCGAGAAAAATCTCGACCGCGTCGACGGGTGTCTCGGCCGACTGATCTGACGGGGATGCCGTGAAGCCAGCGGCCTTAGCCGCAACCTCGACCGAAGTTGACAGTCGGCTGTCCAGGGAAGGGGACCTCTCCCACTCCCACTCACGCCGACGATGGGACCTACCCTCAGAATCCTTCTTTCTGGACCAAGAGGAATGTCCCAATGGCCCCTCTCCCTTCGTGGAAAGGGATTGGCAAAGCTCCTTGAACGAAGTAGAATACGAGGTACCCAAAGAGAGTGGGATAAATGCCGCGACCGAGGAGGAGGAAGATGTGGCCTGGGCCGCCTCCTCCTCGAGGGCGATCATCTGCTCGAGTTGCTCAGCCGAGCCAGCCGCCGCAGTAACCACCCAACGGGCTTCTTTCGACTTTACCGGCGGATAGCGCTTCTCGGGGCGCCCAAGCTTCAACCGGGCAGCGCGGTCCTCCAAGATGCTGGCCGAGAACAAACAGCATGACTCGCAGGCCTGCGGGTCGTGTTCTAGGCCGAGGCAGTAGATGCACGTGGAGTGCAGATCCATCCTGGACATCTTCTGCCCACAAGGGCACCGCCGAAAACCGGGAGTCGATTTGTCCATCGCAGCCGCAAGGGAAAAGGAAGACCGAAGTCTTGAAAATTTTAAAACGAGTTTCGGACGAACCGAAGAATTAGGATCCAGTCTATCACGCAGAGCGTTAAGGAGGGAACCTGAGCTTCCAAGCAGTAAGGAAGATCTGGTGTCATGGGGCGGAGCCGAGAGTTTTACCACCCAGGTGGGTGGGAGGAGCCAGCTTGAAGACCTTCCGGCAAGATTTAAAGCGGCAAGGAACCTGCCAGACAGTGTGGATGAACATATCCATGTCCCTAGAACATGTATTCAACAGGACATACATTTCCTAATTATACACTACACTAAGAACATTTACATAATAAATATGTAAGCCCCCCCACCCCAAAAGTGGGCTTACCTGCATGGAGCACCGTAGTTCCCCCTTAGCGCTGGTGTTCCTGTGGCTCTAGGTGGGAGTCGAGGCTTGAAGCCGTGAATTCACGCTGTCTCGCTCTCTTGCTGGCTGGCCAAGCAGCAGAGTGCTCGTCCATGCCTCCAGGTCAAGGTTGGTGGTCTCTATTCTGGTTTTAGTGCAGCCGGGCTCAGGACAACTCCATTTTGTTTAAATAAATATTTAAGTTTAAATAAGATGGTGGACCTCCGTGCCCTGTGCATGGGTGGCCTGTGCCTGGGTAAAATCTGAAGAAGCAGTGGATGCTTTTTGGCAAGTAGTTTCGGTGCCGGACGGCACCGCTTGGAGCATCTTGTAAATAGTGTAATCAGGACTACAAGTCCAGCATGGACAGTATGTTTGGCGCCTGTGAGGATCGGTCCGTGTCTGGATCATAGTTTTAGATGCTAAACTGATAGAGGGCATGAAAAGAAATGCCAAGCTAAATCCAGGAGAGTTGAGAGGGGAATGTGAGGAGGAGGTCGGAGCTGGGCGTTCGCGTGCTCTGCCGTGTGGCCGTGTTGTTGGTTATTTTAAAAAACAAAATGCTGGTGCTACAGTAGGAGGAAAGGAAGTGGCGGCTGCCGGTTTCGGGGAGTCCTCATCTTTGGGGCTACAGGTTTAAAGCAGTCTCTGCAGGGGCTAAAGAAATTGTATGCCTGCTGTATGAAGGAGACATAAGGTGAGGGGAATCCCAGGGGTAATGCCGTATCCTTGGAGGAGTGCAGCATGGAGCCAGGTGAGACGCTTGTGGCTGGGCCTGTTATGGCCAAGGGGATTCGGGTGCACCGTCTGGTAATGGCATGCCCAGATTTGTGCTGGGACTGAGGTGGCAGCTGGTCTACGAGTCACCTGGATGAAGTAGCCGCTGCATCCAGAAGAGCTCTATGAGGTATGCATCCAGAGAAGGCAGGAGGAGACCCGTGGGTTGGTTGTTGGTGCTGGAGGCAGAGTGGCAGGCTGTGTTCTGATTTCTCGTGACAATCCGACTGAGCCCCATAAATGAGGCCATTCTGGACTGGGATCAGTGCATGACAGATTTTCCCCGAGTCTTCGGGATCACCAGGGAGGACCCCCTGGGATGCTCGGAGCAGGCATGGCATCAGTGCTGGACGGTATTTGAAGGGTCTCACTCCTACCCTTGTCATTTATGGCTTGCTGCTCAGCTCAAGGAGGCAGTAACCTGAAGTAAAGCTGTGCACAAGGAGTGGAAGGTGAGGGGGGCTGTAAGTGTGCTGGGCACCCCCTGAAGGTCTGAACTCCTGGTAAGAAAATATGAAGATGGTAGACAGATATTTAATGCTGCCTGCTGCGTGGGCGTCTTATTAGGCCTCGAGTTTACTGACAGCATCTGGACTGTCTGACCGTCTTGATATTATGTGCAAATGTGACCCCTGGGTCCAGAGCACTGCTTAACTGTTCATTGGGACCCCTCGGTCCAGAATACCATTCAGTTTTAATGTGACCATCCGGTCCTGAGGGAGGCAGTAAAGCGCAGTGGTTTAAGGCTCTGAGCTGCAAATCTGGAGACCTGGGTTTGAATCCCACAGCCCTCACTCGTATACCGAGTAACCCTGGGCAAGTCACAACATCCCCGTACTCCTAGGTTGCACCTATAAACAAGCTTTCAGCGCAGTGTGCTACTCCTGGTTAAACAACTGGAAAGAAAAAAAACACCTGTTGTGAACTTCTGCTCCATGGAGTGACTGTACTGTTCAACTTGACTGTTCATTAAATGGGATCCCCGGTTTTCTGCAATTTTGTTGTTTGCCTCTTGTATGTGGAGAAACTGTTTTGCTGGTGCTAAAAGAAGTTGTCTCCACAGCATGTCTCCAGTGTGTTCCAGGGTAGCATCCATAACAGAGGAACGAGAGAACCACAGAGGAAGACGTCGAGAGGCCTGCCTAGTGAAAACAGTTTACAAAGGCCTACAGGTGAAGTTGGCAGGCCAGGCAGGCGAAGAGTCTGTGTCTTTCATCCCTCCTGTGTACCATCTCAGCACCCAAAAGGTCATAGGGCACCCTGATGGAGCCAATCCATCACCTGCTACACCCGTGGAGAAACAGGTACTGTTTTTCCTGCATTATTTCTGGACTTTTATTTTCTTAGCTGTAATGCCCCCAAAAATACAGGTTACTCACCTGTAACAGGAGTTCTAGGAATGGTATATGTTGTTCATCCACACTCATTGGCAGTATCCTTGCCGCTTTAAATCTTGCGGAAGGTCTTCAAGCTTGCTCCTCCCACCCACCGGGTGGTATAACTCTCGGCTCCGCCCCATGGCCTTCAGATCTGGCCGCTGGAAGCTCAGGTTGTCTTGTCCGAAGCGGGAGGTCAGGTAGCAGGATGAACAACATATACCATTCCTAGAACTCCTGTTACAGGTGAGTAACCTGTATTTCTAGGACATGGATATGTTGTTCATCCACACTCATTGGCAGACTCCTAGCAGTTCTCGGGAGGAGGAGGCAAGACGCACACCCCATATACTTACTTGGGAAAGAGAGACTGAGAACCGAGGCCCAAAACCAGCATCCCGGCGTGACTCAAGGTCGATGTGGTAGTGGGTAATGAAGGTGTTTGCTGACTTCCAGGTAGCAGCCCTGCAGATTTCCTGGATAGGGGCGTCCCTGGAAGCAGCCACCGTTGCAGCACAGTATGGCGGGTAGAATGAGCTCTTATCCTCTGGGAGGCTCCATGCCCGCCTAACTTATAGCAGAGATCTATGCAGAGGTTACCCACCTGCTTATCGTCCGCTTGGCTGCAGGTCTGCCAGATGCGGCTTCAGCGTAGGTGACAAACAGCTGGCTAACCTCTCCCGAATATCAGCCGGGCGCCTCCTTATAATAAGAAGCGCCTCTTCTAGGATCCAGAGTATGGAGCCTATATTTGGCCTCCAGTGTGATTGGGGTAGAACACCGGCAGAGTCAACACCTGGTTAAGGTGAAACTCCGACACCACCTTCGAAGGAATTTCGGTGGGGGCGAGGGACAACCTTGTCCCTGTGGAAGACCAGGTAAGGAGACTCGATGGAAAGCGCCTGGAGCTCTCCCATCCTTCTGGCTGACGTGATAGCCACCAAGAAGGCGGTCTTCCACGACAGGTGAGAGAGAGCACACCTGTGCATGAGGTTAGAATGGCTTGCCCATGAGCTTTGCCAGTACCAGCAGTAGATCCCACGGAGGTGGGGGTTCCCGCACTGGAGGAAATGTGATCAAGGCCTTTGAAAAGCGCCAGACCACCTTCTCCTGCGCCACCGACTGCTTCCCAGCCACGCCTGTAAGCAGAGATGGCTGCCAGGTGCACCCTTAGGGTCGTCGAGCCTAAGCCCTTGACTAGAAAGGGACCATAAATAGTCCAAGATGCTTGCCAAGGAACAGGAGGAAGGGTCCAAGCCCTTGCCCTGACACCAAATGGAAAACCTTTTCCATTTGAAGGCATAGCATTTTCTGGTCGACTCCTTACGGGACACCTCAACTACATTGAGGACCTCGTCGGAAAGACCCAAAGCCTGGAACTCTAGCCGCTCAGGAACCAGGCCGTCAGGTGCAGGGATTGAAGGTCCGGATGGAACACCTTCCCCTGATTGACTGAGAGCAGGTCCGGGCGAGCTGGAGCTGCCTGAGTCCTGGAGCTGAGACTGAGGAGATCTGGGTACCAGAACTGGCGAGCCAGTCTGGGGCTATCAGAATCACCTGCGCCTTGTCCCTCCTCGCCTTGAGAAGCACTTTGTGGATCAAGGGAAATGGGGGAAAGGCGTAAAGAGGCCCGGGGTCCATTGCCTCGAGAAGGCATCCCCCTGCAGCGAGCCCTGCTGAGGGGGGCGGGCATGGAACAGACTCAGCGCGTTCTCCATGGAGGCAAACAGGTCCACCGAGGTGTGCCCCATGGGAGAACAGATGCTGTACTACCTCCGGCAGGAGAGAACCACTCGTGGGATGCAGCCCCTATCCGGCTCAGGGCATCGGCCAGGGTGTTGGAGGCTCCTGCCACGTGAATGGCTAGGAGATCCGCCTCCAGGCTGCCACGAGTGACCAAATGCGAGAGCTTCCTTGCATAGAAGCATGGAGCGCTGGCCTCGCCCTGGCGGTTTAGATAGTACATGGTCGTGGTATTGTCCGTCTGGACTCGGACCACTTGACCCCGGAGGCACGGAGCAAAGGCGGTGAGAGCTAGGCGGACCGCTCGGAGCTCCAGCAGGTTGATGTGGCATCGGGACTCCCGCGGGGACCAGAGGCCATGAGCCAGTGTTCCCAGATGGGCACCCCAACCCATCAGAGAGGCATCGTGTCGACAGAGACCGTCGGCTCGAGGCAGACGAGCAGGATGCCCTCCTGCAAATGATCTGGAGCGGTCCACCACTGGAGGCATTCCACATCCCTGTGTCACCGACTAAGCTGGTCAAGGGATCATGGCGTTGTGACCACTGGCTGGCCAGTCCCCACTGAAGGGCGCATGTTCCAGCGGGCCCAACGGACCACGCTGGTACAGGCCGCCATGAGACCCAGGGAGGCGCAGGAAGTCCCGGCAGGCGCAGTGCCCAACCAGAAATGATCGGGCAAAGGAGGAAAGAACCTCGGCCCTGTCCGCGGGAGCAGCTCTGGCTCGAAGAGAGTCGAGCTGCGCCCGATGAATAAAATCACCTGCTTGGCTCGAGTTCCGACTTGGCCTCGTTGATAAGGAGGCCCAGTTGAGAGCAGACCTGGAGGCCAGATCTCTGGACCACTCCGCCTCCTTCCTGGAGGGATGCGCTATCAGCCAGTCGTCCAGGTAAGGGTACACCGGACCCCTCGGCGCCGCAGGAATGCTGTCACCACTGCCATGCATTTGGTGAAGACCCTGGGAGCTGGAGACAAGCCGAAGGGCATGGCTGGAACTCAGAGGATCCTTCCTTCGAGCGAAGAATCTCTGGTGAGGCAGACGGATAGGGAGCGTGAAAAAGCGTCCTGCAAGTCCAGAGAGCAGAACCACATGCGCGTTCCAAGGATGGTATAATCTGAGCCAGAGTGACCATCCTGAAGGTTCGAGACCTTAAGAACTTGTTTAGTCGTGTGGAGGTCGAGAATGGGCGCAACCCCCGTCCGTTCGGAACCAGGAAGTACCTGGACACAAACCCTGGGTCTGAAGGAGGTCCACCACCTCTTACCCTCCTTCTGGAGGAGGAGGTGATGTCGGCTGCGAGGCCGCCAGTGAGGCTGGGGATCCGAAGCCCCGAGGCGGCGGCTCTGAAGGGTGGTGCCTGCTCGAATTCCAGAGGCAGGCCTCTTCCACCACCCCAAGACCCACCTGTCCGTGGTAACAGCGGACCAGGCGGAGAAGTGCGGGCCGTCCCCGGGGGGACCCAGGGGTTAGGTGACGGGGATGGGGGCGACACCCCTCAGCCCGTCACTGGGCAGGCTTGGAGGAGGGACCGGCCGAGGGACCTCCTGGGCCCTTTCCTCCCTGCCTCCTGTTAGAGGAAGCCGGCGGCTTGGGTTTGGGATGCCAAGGCCGAGCCTGCTGGCCCTGACGTTGCTGGGCCGGGCGCGCCGGGGGCACAGAAGGACGAAAGGGCTTAGGCTGTGGTTTCGGGCCTTTGTCCTTCTGAGCGGAAGAGACCGAGTCCAAGGTGGCATTGGACTTCTCGATCCTCTGCAGGTGACCTTCCACCCCAGGGCCGAAGAGGTCAGTCCCCAAAAAGGGAACATCCGCCAACTTGTGCTGGGTATCCGAAGTAAAGGTGGATATCCTCAGCCAAGCCCGCCGACCATAGCCACCACGGCCGCCACCGATCTGGCACATGAGTCCCCACATCCAAAGCAGTCTGGAGCTGCTGTTTGGCCACTGCCCTGCCCTGGTCCCGCACCTGCTTAACCGTAGTCTGCAGATCGGCGGGAAGATGAGGATGACCTCATCAGGAGCCCAACAGGGCATGAGAAAATGTGCCATGAGGGCGGCCGAACTGGCCTGGAGAAAACCGAGAGAGGAGCGTGAGACTTTTAGCCCGACATAGTCCAATTTCTTGGACTCCTTGTCAGGAGGTTTGTCCACATCCTTGGCGTTGCGTGGCGCGAGCGCTGTCGTGTCAACCCCTCAGCAGAGGGTGTTCAAACCGGACAAGGAACCGGTGGGACCGCATACTTCCTGGCCATCCTGGCCGGCGCAGGGCAGGAAGCAGGGCGCTGCCAAAGTTCCAGTGCGGACCCACTATGGCCTCGGCCACGGAAGGCCTCCGTCCGAGAATCCCTCGGTCCAGAATCTCCGTGAGGGATACCTGGCCCGTTGGAAGCGGGTTCGAGCTCCATCCGGTAGACTCGAGATGAGCCGAAGCAGTCCTAGGAAGGCGACGGGCTATCGTCCATTGGCTGACCTCCTGAAGACTCCAAGTCCAGTCGCTTGGAGAAGAAGGAGGAATCATCTTCGGACTCGGAAGAGTCCTCAAAAGCTGCCTCTGGCCTGAGCCACCCTTCACCTGCCGAGGTCGGTCGGGAGTGAGGGTAACTGACAACCGATGGGGTAAACCCTTAGCCGACCGAGAATCCTTGGTGGAGCCCCAGTGGTGGCTGTGGGCGGAGGTTCCACGAATCGGTGGAGCAGCTGGTTTTGGCAGAACAACGGCCTGGGTGATGAGCTCCTCGGACAAGTCGAGGGTTGTGTCGGCCGTTCGGTGACAGCCACTTAATGGCCGGGGAAGGCGCCGGAGTCGGCTTATTCCCGGCCAGGAGGAGCTGTTGCAACATAAGGTCCTCGTACCGTCGACGTAATTTACGCCGAAGCCTCCCCTCATCCGAGGAGGAGGACGAGGACGAGCGGCGACGCCGCTTACCGCGGTGCCGAGACCGAGACCGCCTATGACGGTGGGAACGGCTGGACCGCGAAGAGGTCCGAGACCGAGACCGAGAGTCCCGGAATTTCCGGGGTCGGTGCAGGGAGGTGTCGGCCGGAACCGACACTCCCTTCGGCTCGGAAGGTCCATCCGAGGGCTCCGGAACCGGAGGCACAGGCGAGCCCACGGGATCCTCAACTCCTCCCGGGGGAACCGGGGAGAGGGGAATCTCGGCTGCTAAAGGCGACAGCCCGTCCAATGGGTCGAGAAAATCTCGACTTCATCAGTAGGTCTCGGTCAACTGACCTGGCGGGGACACCGTGAGGCCAGTGGCGAAGCCAGCAGTCGACCCAAGCCGACGGTGACGGCCCGAGAGGACCTTTCCCGCTCCCAAGAGCGTCGACGGAGGACTTACCCTGTCCCTCTTTTGGACGAGAAAAGGTCCAGCAGGCGCGAAGCCCTTCTCCTTTAGTGGAGAGGACAGACAAAAGCTCTTAAAGGAAGCCGTGTAGGAAGAACCCAGAGAGGCGGGATAAATGCGCGGCGAGGAAGATCGGCCGCGCGCCTCCTCTTGAGGCGACCATCCGCTCGAGCTGATCCGCCCGAGCCGCCCCCGCGGACACCGCCAACCGGGCCTCCTTGGACTTCACCGGAGGGAAACGCTTCTCCGGACGGCCCAGTTGCAATCGGGCAGCACGGTCTTCGAGGACGTAGGCCGAGAAAGATGAGCACAGGTCGCAAGCCTGCGGGTCGTGCTCAAGGCCTAAGCAGTAGACACACGTGGAGTGTGGATCCGTCCGAGACATCTTCTGCCCGCATGGGCATCTCCGAAATCCAGGAGTCGATTTGTCCATCGCAGGCGCGAGGGATCGAAGACTGAAGTCTTTTGCAAAATATTATTTTTAAATCCATAAGCGGAGAAATAGGAACCAGTCTAAGCAGAGGCGTTAAGGAGGAACCTGAGCTTCCAAGCGGTAAGGAAGATCTGGCGTCATGGGCGGAGCAGAGTTATACCACCCGGGTGGGTGGGAGGAGCAAGCTTGAAGACCTTCCGGCAAGATTTAAAGCGGCAAGGATACTGCCAATGAGTGTGGATGAACAACATATCCATGTCCCTAGAACACACAATATACCCTCAAGACAGGGAAGTGAGGGGTGCTTACAAATATAACCCACAGTACATACAATACAGACACATACTCGAATTCACACACGTAATACCTTTGCACTCATTCATCAGCAGGTTGAACTGGAATGACTTCATTAAGTTACACTGTACTCTCCCAGGTGTTAAAACAAGGGTTTATATTTTTCTATTAAATAACTAGTCCCTACTATGAGTAATATAATCTAGACAATATGTAACCCTGGCAGCAAGGTAAAGGTTTAGAAGCCCGTGGGACTACCCAGTTTTTGATTTTTTACCAGGCTAATATTGCTGTCCCTATTTCAAGATGCAGGGGAATGAGTTCCATAGGCTCGCTCCTAAATAGTATACAGAGGACTGTCCCACTTCCAGATTACAATTTGGTACCGTATACTACAGACCAATTGGGGGTCCTGGTCTCTGAACGACCAACATCAATCAGTGGACATGGTGTCCCGAGGGGGGAGCCTGGAGCCATACACATGCCACAGGGCGGCAGACAGTTCTGGCAAGATGCTGAGCCCTGGGTTAGCACTGTGACCTCTGCCAGAGTTACCACCATCTCTGGACAAAAAATGAGCTGCAGGCCCATGTGCCCTGCCCCAACATCTCATCATGACTGACCTGCCCTCCAGGCCAAGCCCAGATTCCAGGCCAGAACCCCCCTTCCCCAGAGTTGGTCCTGGACCCTGCACTACAAGCGGCACAGGGAATGGCACAGGAACCAAAATCAGCTCAGCGAACAGTGCCAAACAGGGTCCTGTCACCATCCCTGGCACCAGCCTGAGGGGGATGACCCCATAAGAGATTCCCGGTTCTAAATTAGGCACGGAACCAGATCCAGGAAAGCCTCCATCATCACCAGCTCCGTCCGCAAGCCAAGGTCAACGCCATCATCCTCCTCCAGGTCATTCAACTGCTCAGGGGAAGAGACGTCAATAACCTCCGGGTCCATGACATGGCCAGCTCTGAGCGGTGCCAGAAGGGGGCCTGATCTTAAATTGGCACTGCTGACCTTAGTACCATGAACAGAGGCCGTATTAAGCTGCAGTGCTAATGTGCCCACCTGTGTAGACCAAGCATGTAGCTTTGGCCTTACCACTGGGGACATCCTCTGCCCCGAAGGCCAATGGACTCCCAACCCCCAGAGGAAGAAGTAGACTGTCTAACCAACCCCTCCCCCCAGGGCCTCTGACATCTCGGCAAGGTGAGCATGGAGAGTGCCCTAGTCTTCCTCAGTATGTACAGTACTGGGAAGGGGCTCAGGGACCTTACCTTGGTGCCACTGGTTCGATGCCTGCCTCCAAATGTGG
The DNA here is from genome assembly GCA_016271365.2 of Neoceratodus forsteri. Taxonomy (NCBI): domain Eukaryota; kingdom Metazoa; phylum Chordata; order Ceratodontiformes; family Ceratodontidae; genus Neoceratodus; species Neoceratodus forsteri. Next base: position 125,720,481 of record JADMNL010000028.1, on the reverse strand, counting down.
GTGGAGCACGGTCCCACCTCCATGTGTGGTTCTTGAGGGTACAGTAGTCCATGGAGAAGCAGGCGTTGCACCTATCCATATCGTGGTCAGCTGGCCCAGCAGTCATGAACGGCAGTATGACCCCCACAGGAGCACTGACACACGGGGGGCAGCCACAATCTTGCTTCTTCTCCTTGGCCTTCTTGCCTTTAGGTTCCTCAGGATCAGATGTGCTGACGTAGAAAAAAAAACTACGAAAAAGAGAACGAGAAGAGTTTGGCGTCCAAATAAACATTAAAATAAATATAAATAATAGGGTGCCTTCGTACCCCAGTAATCATGGTCAGATATGGGAAGGGGATCCAGCCCGGCTTGCTGGAGAAACTGTGAGGACGCCAGGGCAACACATGTCTACATCATGTGGGCATTCTCCTTTTAACGCCCTAGAGGAAGCCATTACATAAGTCCTGGTGGTTGTGATTCAGTTAAAACAAGAACCATGACTTTTATTTCAATATCACAGAAAGGTAAAAGGTCGATAACTTAAATACTTGCTGGGAATCATGGTATTAGGTGCCTTAGAATGCATCACCAGAGGGTGGCTTCCACCTAAAATATAGTTCCTTCCACACTGGTGGGACACAGTAAATTCTATTTACACCATGGAAAGAATCCCATTTAATTTAAATGACAGGTCAGAGCACTTCACCTCCAGGTGGATACTTTATATAATGCAACATGACCACATGTCTGTTCACTAGACCGTAAACACGGCAGGGGGGAGGGGGTGCACAGGGTTGATTTGCCTAGTGAGAACGGTGGAGAGTGACGACTTAAAAAGTGAAATACTACCCCTATGTCTTGCTCTGGCTGTACACTCTTAGAAGGTAGACACAGACAAGTTACAAGTTGTGATTTGATGGGAAATTCGTTATCACACTGCTGCGCCGGGGAAGGAGAGGTCCCGGGACTTTTCTATTTAGGCACTGATATGGTGTCCTTGACTAACAACCAAGTATTGTCCTTGTACTGTGCCGAATGTTAAAACTGCATATCAATGCATTGTACTTTTATTGTAAAATGTTAATAAACATTTATTTACAAAAAAATTATAAACTATCAAACTAAGTGGCGAAGAGCTGAAGAAAAATGATGCAGTTAGATGAATGAAGCTCCTATGGTCTGCAATCGATGGTGGGAAAAACAGAACTGAGGGAGTGGGCCGATGTTGGTTACTCATCAACTCACGAGCACAATGTCACTACGTCTGCCTTGTGAGCGGCGCTGGCACCAACAAAGCTTCTCAGGCTGCAAAAGACTTGGCTCTCACTGGTCCTGGCACCTCCAGCTTTGACCCTTAAGTGGAAATGAATGGTGAAGATTGATTCTTACAAAATTTGACCCATAAGATCGGAGGTATCATCAGTCCCAAATACTGAGCATTGAAACTGTGACCCACCACAGCAAAGGATATTTTGGACTTAATTTCGGCAATGTTGGTGGAAAAATTTGCAAAAGCGTTACACCTCTCTCCAGAGGCATCACTTTTTACTGAGGAGAGGTACTGTCGTTAAGTATTATTCACCCTACAGAAGGTCTGCTGGCCTATTTCTTTCTGCTGCAATGAGGCTCAAGAAGAAACTTCTTGTGGCAGCAATCCAAACCACCTGGTAACTCCAGCAGTGAAGCAGCACGTCACAACATATCCCTACCTGGACTCCTCCTCGCACTGCCCTGCCTCGTAATTCATCCAGGTACTGCATCTTCAAGATGACTCTGGGGTCCATTCGAGGTGGAAACGGCAATCCTGTAATGATGACACCACGTCCATTCATGTCTGCAAAATCCAAACCTTCACTGGCCTATAGAACCAAGGATGAAAAATGGTCCGTTATATCCAAATGCAAATTGCTTGCCTTCCACTGGTGATGAATCAAACAAAAGAAACTAGGATCAATTACCTCAACAATTGACTTGGGTTGGGGCCAGGGCATCATTCTCCACACAGACACCCCCATTCGGATCCCCTATCCCCCACCACTACCACCACAGCACTCCTAGTGGACAGTGGTACCTAGCCTCACCTCCTCCAAGACCCTGCTGGGTCCCATCGGGACAGAGGGTATATTGGCTCTGCCATGCACCATCCATTGCCCAGCAAGTGGGAGGCTGTATGTTGCCCCGCACATGCCATTTTCCACATGATGTGCTACACTCTGCTATCGAGTCACAGGACCAGTCACTTTCAATGATGCAGTTTGGTAATTAGGGACATAGCAAGCTCAACCCAGGCTCATCGAAGTTGTTTTAATCACAGTTCTACTTTTTTTAATTTTGCAAGGGTGCTACTGGTGTGTGGCCAATATGAGAAACAAAGAGTATCCAGTAATCATCACCCCAAAATGCCACTTAAAAGAACCCTCCACCAAACTGTGATTAAGCCTGTCTATCAACAACAAGCTGACCCACTCACAGGTCAGGTACGGTACCGACTCTTAATTTTACCACGCCACTCTGAGCTGTAATCTAACTTGCTTTTCTGTCTGTCTTGTGGGAAGATCACTCTTTGGCTTTCTTTCTGAAACAGAGTGCTGGCCTATAAGGGGCTCACAGGTAGCCAGTGGGGAGCATTCTACATGAGATGGCCTCACTTCTGATGAGTTAGTAATTAGAACAGGGCAAGTTCAACACTGGCTCTTCCACTAAGATTTAATCACATTTGTTAAGCAGAAAGATTATAATTCTTTACTTACAAACTGATATCAAAGTTACACTGCATCCACATACCTTGCCCCTGCACACAGCCAGGGTTACACTGCATCCACATACCTTGCCCCTGCACACAGCCAAGGTTACACTGCATCACATACCTTGCCCCTGCATACAGCCAGGGTTACACTGCAACCACATACCTTGCCCGTGCACACAGCCAGGGTTACACTGCATCCACATACCTTGCCCCTTCACACAGCCAGGATTACACTACATCCACATACCTTGCCCCTGCAAACAGCCAGGGTTACACTGCAACCATATACCTTGCCCCTGCACACAGCCAGGGTTACACTGCATCCACATACCTTGCCCGTGCACGCAGCCAGGGTTACACTGCATCCACATACCTTGCCCCTGCACACAGCCTGGGTTACACTGCATCCACATACCTTGCCCCTACATACAGCCAGTGTATGCAACCACATACCTTACCCCTGCATACAGCCAGAGTTACACTGCATCCACATACCTTGACCCTTCACACAGCCAGGAATACACTGCATCCACATACCTTGCCTCTGCATACAGCCATTGTTACACTGCATCCACATACCTTGCCCCTGCACACAGCCAGGATTACACTGCATCCATATAACTTGCCCCTGCACACAGCCAGGATTACACTGCATCCACATACCTTGCCCCTGCACACAGCCAGGAAAGCGGCTCCACTTGACTTTGGATCAATGACTTTCTCATAGTAGGCATCAATCACCTATGGGAAGCAATTAAGTAGAAAAGTCTATAAATATAGAAACAGCGTGTCGATCATGTCTCCACTTTGTGACAAACTCACATAAGAAAAACAGTGAAAGGCCAGCCCAGCAGCGCAGCGGCTGGATTTCCGCTTGTGATGCCAGCGACCCTGGTTCGGGAACGGACCTGGGAGTCGGAGGGCCGGCCAAGGAAAAAGGATCAAGCGTCCTGGGGACTGCTCTCCTTCTCCAGGGGAGGGAGGGGAACAGTGTCCGGTGCTTTATGGACCCCTGGCGGAGGCTGGGGTTACCGCCGGGACCGGTGCCATCTTGTTTGGGGAGTAGGGCAGACACTGAACGTCAATGCACATCCTCGCCCCCAGGGAGTAAGCATGGGAAAAAAAACAGAGACCTGGCATGACAACCTGCTTTACGTCCCCCCACCCCCTCCCATGGCCCCGAACCGGGGTATAAGCCGTGGCTTGTAAACAGTGTCCATTGGGAGGGGGAGCCCCTCCCCGGCACCCCGCCGGGGGCAGCCTCAGCATTGGGGGCAGCGGGCAGAGCGGGTCTGAGGATAGGGGAACCAGACCAAAAAAAAAAAAAAAATTTGTGAAAGAGGTGTCACTTTATACATAGTACACAGGCATACAGTTTCCAGACTTAAAAAAACAAGACAATACACCCCGTCAGAAAGCCCTCGGAGAGTATTTACTTGGTAATCCGTAACTGAAATATAAAAAATAATGGCATATGAGCCAGCCCAGTGGCACTGAGGGTTGAGGCAACGGATGCCACACCCTGCACCACACTGGCGACCCAAGTTCAGGTGCAGAGTTGAGTCACCGGGGTCAGCCAAGGAGGGAGGGAGAGGACAGAGAGTCTGGAGGACAGCTCTCTTCCCCTGGGGATGGAGGGTTTCAGTGTTTGGCACTCACCTGCCCCCTGGCGCTGGCCGGGGGTGTGTGGAAGGCAAGGCAACCAAGGACTGACAGTGCAGAAAGGAGGGAGTGGCAGCTGCTAATGCCCCATACATGAAAGCATGCATGGAGACTTCTGGGCAGCACTGCACGATTCCCGCACGACTCCCTTGAGAAAGAAAATGGTTTCCTGAGCTGCCACTGATCCTGACCACCCGATAGCCCTGTGTTCTGACAAGCACCCAGGCCACAAAGCATCAGCGTGAAGATAATTCCTGGAGGAAAGTCAGACGAGGGGGGCTAGGGTGGCCAGCGTCCGCAGGGCAGCATGGGGCCAAGGGGAGAAAAATCACTAACTACAAAAGAAGAAAATAATGGCATCAGAGTTCTGCACCAGAGACACAGGCATGCCTCTGGTTCCACACTCATAACACTGCAGCCCTTGTAAGTGATGCTGAATGAGTAGACAAGGTACATACTCATTACACAATACTAACAATGGAGACAGATATACAATATTGTTTTTAATTTTATGTTTATTAGATTCTGTGAACAAAACTTACAAAAGTACAGTTACGTAAGAACTTAGTGTAACAGCTGATCTTCGCGAGAGGCTCTTGCAGTAGGTACTAACAAGTAAGAGCAAGCCGGCAGGCGTCAGGACCCCACGGAAAATCTTCTTGCCAGCAGTTCCTGGCGGGACCACCCCCAGATGTCAGGTGACCGACGTCAGATAAAAGGGTCGGTCTTGCACCCGCCCTCTAGTAATTTCCTGCCACAGGCAGCATGTGGCAGGAAACTGAGAGAGGTCTCTGGGAGAAAAAAGAGACAGGGGAACAGAGGGAGGGAATGCAGTACCTACTGTAAGAGCCTCTCTCGAAGATAGTACAGGTACGTAAGAACTTACTGTAACAGTAGATCTTGGAGAGGAGCTCTTGCCGCAGGCTATAACCATTAGGAGTAACGCCACAGGCATTAGGACCCACCGGAAAAATTCTTAGCTAGCAATAGCCAGCAGGGACCACCCCCCGACATCAGCTCCACGACATCGACCACGGTACAAAAGGGGGCGGGCCCAGCTCCATCGCCAAGACCTGCAAACGGGCCCCGACGAGAGAAAGAAGCAAAGCCTGTAGATGATGTGTTGTACATCTCATTCAGGGGATGGAGGGCAGGAAAGCAGTGCCTGCTGCAAAAGCTCCTCTCCAAGATGAACAGATTACTCACCTGTAACAGTAGTTCTAGGAGTGGTATATGTTGTTCATCCACACTCTCTGGCATGTCCCTTTCCCTTTTAAATCTGGCTGGAAAGTCTTCAAGCTGGCTCCTCCCACCCACCCGGGTGGTAAATACCTTCGCTCCGCCCCATTACGCCAGATCTTAGCCCGCTGGAAGCAAGGTGGTGCGCACGTACAGATGAACAACATATACCACTCCTAGAACTACTGTTAAAGGTGAGTAACCTGTTCTTCTAGGAGCGTGGACATGTTGTTCATTCACACACTGTGGCAGACTCCAAGCAGTTCTCGAGGAGGAGGGAGACAAGGCGCACACCCCTATTAAGAAAACAGAGATTGGAGAACTGAGGCCCCAAAACCAGCATCCTGGCGTGACTCAAGGTCGATGTGGAAGTGGGTAATGAAGGTGTTTGCTGACTTCCAGGTAGCAGCCCGACAGATTTCCTGACTAGGAATGTCCCTGGAAGCAGCCACCAATGCAGCACTATGGCAGGCAGAATGAGCACTTAGCCCTCTGGGAGGCTCCTTGCCCGCCAACTCGTAGCACAGACCTATGCATGATGTAATCCATCTAGCAATGGTCCATTTGGCTGCAGGTCTGCCAGAACCGGCTTCAGCACAGGTGACAAACAGCAGGCGAACCTCTCCAAGAATTTCTGCCGTCCTCTCCTTATAACAGGAGAAAGCACGTCGCAGGTCCAAAGTGTGGAGCCTGTACTCGGCATCCGAGGTGTAATTAGGGTAGTATACTGGTGGAGTCAGCACCTGGTTAAGGTGAAACTCTGACACCATCTTCAGGAGGAATTTCGGCTGGGGGCACAGAACAACTTAGTCCCTGTGAAAGACCAGATAAGGGGAGTCCACCGAGAGCGCCAGGAGCTCCCCATCCATCTGGCTGACATGACAGCCACCAGGAAGGCCGTCTTCCACAACAAGTGTGACAGCTCACACTTGTGCATGGATTCGAATGGCTTGCCCATGAGCTTTGCCAAAACCAGCAAGAGATCCCACGGAGGTGGAGGTTCACGCACCAGAGGGCATATGTGACCTAGGCCTTTGAAAAAGTGCCTGACCACGGTTTCTTGTGCCAATGTCGGCTGACTAGCCCGTGCCCGGTAAGCAGAAATGGCTGCCAGGTGCACCCTAAGGGTCAATGACTGTAGACCCCTTTGGAGAGAGACCAAAGGTAGTAGAGAATGTTAGCCACAGAGCAAGATAAGGGGTCCAGACCCTTAACCTGGCACCAAATGGCAAATCTTTTCCATTTGAAGGCATAACATTTCCTGGTCGATTCCTTTCTAGATGCCTCCACCACAGTGAAGATATCTTCGGAAAGACCCAAAGCCTAGAACTCTAGCCACTCAGTTACCAGGCTGTGAGGTGCAGGGACTGAAGGTCCAGATGGAAGACCTTCCCCTGGTTGAGAGATAACAGGTCCAGGCATGTGCAAAGCCTCTCCAGGGGCCTGCATCTGAGGCTGAGAAAATCTGGATACCAGAACTGGCGCAGCCAGTCTGGGGCTAGAAGAATCACCTTCGGCTTGTCCCTCCTTACCTTGAGTAACACCTTCTGAATCAAGGGAAATGGAGGGAAGGCATAGAGGAGGCCTGTGGTCCACAGCCTCGAGGAGGCATCCCCCTGCAGCAAGCCCTGCTAAGGGGGGGGGGCGGGCATGATACAGCCTCAGCTTGGTGTTTTTCCTGGAGACAAACAGGTCCACCATCGCTTTGCCCCAACAAGAGAACAAGCTGTAAGTTACCTCTGGATGGAGAGACCACTCGTGGGATGTCTGGCCTATGCGACTGAGAGCATCCGCTAGCTGGTTCGAGGCTCCTACCACATGGATGCCTAGGAGATCCGCCTCCAACCGGCTAACGAGGGTCCAGATGCGGAGCGCCAGTTATCACAGCAGATGGGAATGCATGCCGCCCTGTTTGTTGAGGTAGTACATGGCCATGGTATTGTCCATCTGGACTTGAACCACTTGACCCCAGAGCTGAGGAGCGAAAGCTGACAGTGCCAGTCTGACTGCTCTGAGCTCCAACAGGTTGATGTGGCATCGGGACTCCTCGGGAGTCCAGAACCCGTGGGCCCTGTTGTCCCCCTTGAGGGCTCCCCAGCCCATGAGAGAGGAATCGGTCGTGAGGACGACCGTCAGCTCAGGGCAAACAAATAGGATCCCTTCCTGCAACCGGTCTGGGGGGGTCCACCACTGGAGAGCATCCCACATCTTCTGAGTTACAGTGATCAACTGGTGGAAATGACCATGACGTTGCATTTACTGAGCAGCCAGCTCCCATTGGAGGGGGCGCATGTGCCACCGGGCCCAATGTACCACCAAGGTGTATGCCGCCATGTAACCCAGAAGGCGCAGAAAGTCCCGGGCAGGGTGCAAGTGCCCAACCAGAAATGATTGGACAAAGGAGGAGAGAACCTCTGCCCTGTCCACCGGGAGCCGAGCTCTGGCTTGACAAGAGTCGAGCTCTGCCCCGATGAAGCCCATCACCTGGGAAGGCACGAGTTCCGACTTGGCCTTGTTGATCAGGAGGCCCAGCAGGGAGCAGGTCTGCAGGGCCAGATCCCTGGACCTCTCCACCTCCTGTTGGGTGGAACCTGCCAAGAGCCAATCATTGAGGTAGGGGTAGATGCTGACCCCCGGCGCCGGAAATGGGCCACCACCATTCCAATGCATTTGGTGAAGACCCGTGGGGCCGATGACATGCTGAATGACATTGCTTGGAACTTGTACAGTGTCCCCCGAACCTGAAGTGGAGGAACCGCTGATGGGACAGACGGATTGGAACGTAAAAGAATGCGTCCTGCAGATCCAGAGAACAGAACCACATGTTTCGCTCCAAGGATGGTATAATCTGGGACAGAGTGACCATCCACAAGGTGCCAGACCTGAGAAACTGATTCAGGTCATGGAAATCTAGAATGGGGCACCAACCCCGTTTGCTTGGGTACCAGAAGTACCTGCAGACAAAGCCTGGGTCTGCTGGAGGATCCGCCACAGGAGCTACCGCCTCCTTGTGGAGGAGCTGAGCTGTGTCGTCTCGAAGAGCTGACTGGTTGCATGTGGAAATCCATTCCTTCCGAGGGGTGCGGGCTCGGCTGGGAGGGTACTGCTCGAACTCCAGAGGCAGTCCCCGATCGACCACTTCGAGAACCCCCCTGTCCGAAGTGACAGCGGACCAGGCAGAAAGAAAGTGGCGGAGCCAACCCCCCCACAGGAGGGCCCAGAGCTGGTGTGACAGAGATAGGGGTGGCAACCCCCACCCCGTCACTGGGCAGGCTTAGAAGAGGAGGCGGCTCCAGGACCTGAGCCTCAGCCTCCTTTTCGGGCCTGTTGGGGTCCAGGCTTGGGCCGGGGGAGCCAAGCTTGACCCTGCTGCTGATGTTGCTGTCCTCCTTGATAGGAGGGCTGCCGGACCGCAGGGGAAGAGTGCTGAAAATGCTTCTTCTTCTTCTGCTGTTTCTTGCCCGAAGAACCCTTGGCAGAAGTAGCGTCCAAGGTGGCATTGGACTGCTCTATGCACTGTAGGTGACCGGCCACTCCTGGATCGAACAATCCAGTCCCAAGAAAAGGCACGTCAGCAAACTTATGCTGAGTATCTGCAAGAAAAAAGGAAAGCCTCAGCCAAGCCCTGCGGCAAGAGGCCACTGCAGCGGCCAATCGAGCGGGCACAGGAATCTCCAATGTCCAAGGCCATCTGGAGCTGCTCTTTGGCAACAGCACGGCCCTGTTTGCCCATAGTCTGCATGTCCATGGGAAGATGAGGGAGGACTTTGTATAATGACCTGAGAAGGGCATGACAGAAGTGTGCCATGATGACAGCCGAGCTGGCCTGACGGAGGCCCAAGGAGGAAGCCGCGTAGATCTTTCGTGTGGAGTCGTCCATATTTTTGGACTCTTTGTCTGGAGGTCGGTCAGTGTCAGCAGAACTGCCAGTACGCCTGAACACAGAGGTGGTCACCAGGCTCTTGGCCGAAGGGTGCTCTGTGAACCCCGCAGGGACCCCATGGGCATCGCATACTTGCGGGCCACGCAGGCAGACTATGCTGGGCATGAGGCAGGGCGCTGCCAAAGTTCGATGGCCAGGCCAACGATGGCTTCAGCCACAGAAAAGGCCTCCGTCGGGGTATCCCCTCTCTTCAGGATGTCCGTGAAAGGGTATTCCGCCTTTTTCTGGATTGGCTTCAGGGGTATTCCGGTGGAGTCGGAAATGAGACGGAGAATCCCTTGGAAGGAGGAAGACCTTCCTCCATCCCTGTGCCAATGGACAACTCATTTTCCCCAGGATGAGAGTGGAGTCCGGTGACATCTGAGTCCGAGGAGTTGGGGTACAATAGCCTGCCACCTAAATCATCCTCAATCCGCCGAGGGCGGTCCGGGGTGACTGTGACCAACAGACGTCGGGGAAGTCCAGCATCCTGTCGGTCCTCTTTCGAGGGAGCCCCTCCCACAGGCTGTTTTGGTGGCTGTTCCACCCGAATAGGTGAAGAGACCGGAATAGGCCAAACTGGGGGACGGGATGGCCCCACAGGCAGAAGAAATACAGGTTACTCACCTGTAACAGGAGTTCTAGGAGTGGTATATGTTGTTCATCCACACTGTCTGGCAGGTTCCTTGCCACTTTAAATCTTGTCGGAAGGTCTTCAAGCTGGCTCCCCCACCCACCCAGGTGGTAAAACCCTTGGCTCCGCCCCATGATGCCAGATCTAGCCCGCTGGAAGCCAGGTTGCGCGTCGAAGCAGAGGAGGTTGTGTGGGTCGTGTGGATGAACAACATATATCACTCCTAGAAAGTACAGTTACGTAAGAACTTACCGGAACAGTAGATCTTCAAGAGAGGCTCTTTCAGTAGGTAATTACATATAGGACTGACGCTGGCAGGCGGCAGGACCCCATGGAAAAATTTCTAGCTAGCAGTCCACGTGGATATGTTGTTCAATCCACACTGTCTAGCAGACTCCTAGCAGTTCTCCGGGAGGAGGGAGGCAAGGCGCACACCCCCTACTTAGGAAATAAGGACTGGAGAACCGAGGTCCCAAAACCAGAATCCCGGCGTGACTCAAGGTCAATGTGGTAATGGGAAATAAAGGTGTGTGCTGACTTCCAGGTAGCAGCCCTGCAGATTTCCTGGATAGGGACGTCCCTAGAAGCAGCCACCAAAGCAGCGGTATGGCAGGTAGAATGAGATCTTATCCCTCTGGGAGGCTCCATGCCCGCCAACCTATAGCAGAGATCTATGCAGGAGGTGACCCACCTGTTTATCGTCCACTTGACTGCAGGTCTGCCAGGTGCGGCTTCAGCGTAGGTGACAAACAGCTGGCGAACCTCTCCCCGAACTTCAGTCGTTCGCTTCCTATAATAAGCGAGCACCCTTCTAGGGTCCAGAGTATGGAGTCTATATTCGGCCTCCAAGGTGCGATTGGGGTAGAACACCGGCAGAGTCAACACCTGGTTAAGGTGAAACTCCGACACCACCTTCGGAAGGAATTTCGGGTGGGGGCGCAGGACAACCTTGTTCCTATGGAACCTCAAGGTCAATGTGGTAGTGGGAAATAAAGGTGTGTGCTGACTTCCAGGTAGCAGCCCTGCAGATTTCCTGTATAGGAAAGTCCTACCTGGGAGTAGTCATATCAGATGACCTAAAGGTGGGCAAGCAATGTGAGAGGGCAGCAAGGAGGGTTGGGGTGATACTGGGATGCATAGGGAGAGGCATCACCAGTAGAAAACAGGAAGTTATTGTCCCTCTGTACAGACAGCTGGTGAGACCCCATCTGGAGTACTGTGTGCAGTTCTGGAGACCCAATCTCTGCAAAGACATAGACAGGATGGAAGCTGTCCAGAGGAGGAACTAAAATGGTGCAGGGTCTGCACTGGAAGACATATGAAGAGAGCGAAGGAGCTTATGTATAGCCTCGAGGAAAGGAGGAGAGGGGGACATGATAGAAATGTTCAAGTACCTCAAGGGAATCAACAAAGTCCAAGAGGGTAGCATCTTTCAAAAAAGAGGTGTGCAAGAACAAGAGGCACAATTTGAAGATAGAGGGGGCGGCTCAGAGGTAATTAAGGAAGTATTTTTCACAGAGAGGGTTGTGGATGCATGGAAGCGCCTTCCTGAGGAGGTTGTGGAGTCAAAATCAGTGGTGGAAATCAGCATGCATGGGACAGTCATAAGGCAATTCTAGGGTGGGGTAGGAAGAAGTAGGCTGCTGGTTAACTAGGATCTGCAGCTTATCCAGTAGGTAGGGAAATGGGCAGACTGGGTGGGCCAAGCGGTCATATCTGCCGTCAAATCTATGTTTCTATGACTCAACAAGCACCTGGAGCTCTCCCATCCTTCTGGCTGACGTGATAGCCACCAAGAAGGCGGTCTTCCACGACAGGTGAGAGATGTCACACCTGTGCAATGGTTCGAATGGCCTGCCCATGAGCTTAGCCAATACCAGCAGTAGATCCCATGGAGGTGGAGGTTCTCGCACGGAGGATATGTGATCAAGGCCTTTGAGAAAGCGCCCGACCACCTTTCCTCGCACTAACTGCTTGCGCCCGCGCCCGGTAAGCAGAGATGGCTGCCAGGTGCACCTTAAGGGTCGTCAACCGAAGCCCCAGCTGAGGAAAGGACCATAGGTAGTCCACAGTGCTAACCAAGGAACAGGAACAAGGGTCCAACCCCTTGTCCTGACACCAAATGGAGAATCTCTTCCATTTGAAGGCATAGCATTTTCTGGTCTACTCCTTACAGGGACGCCTCAACGACGTTGAGGACCTCGTCAGAAAGACCCAAGGCCTGGAACTCTAGCCGCTCAGAAACCAGGCCGTCAGGTACAGGGATTGAAGGTCCGGATGCAGTACCTTCCCCTTGTTGACTGAGATCAGGTCCGGACGAGATGGAAGCTGCCTCGGGAGCCTGCAACTGAGGCTGAAGAGATCTGGATACCAGAACTGGCGGTGCTAGTCTGGGGCTACCAGAATCACCTGCGCCTTGTCCCTCTTTGCCTTGAGAAGCACCTCGTGGATCAGGGAAGGTGTAGAAGAGGCCTGGGGTCCACGGCCTCGAGAGCATCCCCATGCAGAGCCCAGCCGAGGCGCGGGCGTGAAACAGCCTCAGCCGCATTCTCCCTGGAGGCAAACAGGTCCACTTGAGGGTGCCAATGGGAGAACAGATCTTGTACTACCTCCTGCAGGAGAGACCACTCGTGAGATGCAGCCCTATCCGGGCTGAGGGCATCGGCCAGACTGTTGGAGGCTCCTGCCACATGGATGGCTAGGAGATACACCTCCAGGCTGATCACGAGAGACCAGATGCGGAGAGCCTCCTTGCACAGAGGCAAAGAGTGCGTCCCGCCTTGACAGTTGAGGTAGTACATGGTCGTGGTGTTGTCCATCTGGACCTGGACCACTTGACCCCGTACAAACGGAGTAAAGGAGGTGAAGGCCAGTTGGACCGCTCAAAGCTCCAGCAGGTTGATGTGGCATCGAGACTACTGAGGGGACCAGAGGCTGTGGGTCCTGAATTCCCCCAGATGGACACCCCAACCCATCAGAGAGGCGTCAGTCATTAATGTGACCATCGGCTCGGGGCAGATAAACAGGATACTCTCCTACAGACAAGCTGGGAGGAGCCACCACTGCAGGCCGTCCCACATCTCCTGGGTCGCTGTCACCGGCTGGTCCACAGGACCGGAGCGCTGTGACCACTGGCTGGCCAGCCCCCATTGCAGGGGGCGCATATGCCAGCGGGCACAACGGACCACACTGGTGCAGGCTGCCATGAGGCCCAGAAGGCGCAGGAAGTCCCGGGCAGGGCGCAACTGCCCAACCAGAAATGACTGGGCAAAGGAGGAAAGGACCTCGGCCCTGTCCGCCGGGAGCTGGGCTCTGGCTCGGACAGAGTCGAGCTCTACCCCGATGAACTGAATCACCTGCGAAGGCACGAGTTCCGATTTGGCCTCGATGATGAGCAGGCCAATCTGACAGCAGACCTGGAGGGCCAGATCCCTGGATCGTTCCACCTCCAACCTGGAGGGGGCTGCAATCAGCCAATCGTCCAGGTAAGGGTACACCAGGACCCCTCGGCGCCGCAGGAATGATGTCACCACTGCCATGCATTTGATGAAGACCCTGGGAGCTGGAGAGAGAGGCCGAAGGGCATGGCCCAGAACTCGTAAAGGGATCCCTCTGCTCTGAAGCGGAGGAACCGCTGGTGAGACGGATGGATTGGGACGTGAAAGAACGCGTCGCGGAGGTCCAGAGAACAGAACCACATGCCTTGTTCCAAGGATGGAATAATCTGAGCCAGAGTGACCATCCTGAAGGTGCGCAGCCTCAGGAACATCTTCAGGTCGTGCAGATCGAGAATGGGGCGCCAGCCACCCATCCGTTTTGGGACCAGGAAGTACCTGGACACAAACCCTGGGTCTGGAGGAGGGTCCGCCACCACTTCGATCACCTCCTTCTGGAGAAGCAAGGCAATGTCGGCTCGACGAGCCAACAGAGAGGCTGCGGAACCCGTTGCCCCCCCCCCCCAAGGGGTGACTGCACGATAGGGAGGGAACTACTCCAATTCTAGAGGCAGACCCTTGCCTACCACTTCTAGCACCCAGTGGTCCGTGGTGATAGCGGACCAGGCGGAAAAGAAGTGGCGGAGCCGTTCCCCCAAGGGGGGAACCCGCGGAGGAGTAACAAGGTTGGGGGGCCACACCCCTCAACCCGTCACTGGGCAGGCTTGGAGGAAGGATCCGCTGAGGGACCTCCTGGACCCTTGCCTCCAGGCTTCCTACTGGAGGAAGCGGCAGACCTGGACTTAGTGCGCCAAATGTGTACCTGCAGATCCTGGTGCTGGTGCTGCTGGGCCGGACGTGCCGCAGGGGCGGAAGGGCTTATGCTGCTGCTGGCAGCCTTTCTCCTTCTGGGCAGACGTGACCAAGTCCAAGGTGGCATTGGACTTCTTGATCCTCTGGAGTTGGCCTTCCACCCCCGGCCCGAACAAGTTGGTGCCCAGGAAGGGAACATTTGCCAGCTCATGCTGGGTGTCCACCATGAAGGTGGAGATCCGCAGCCAAGCTCTGCAGCGCATGGCCACTGCGGCCGCTACTGATCGGGCACAAGAATCACCAATGTCCAACGAAGTTTGGAGCTGTTGTTTTGCCACCACCCTTCCCTGATCCCGCACCTCCTTGACCGTCATCTAAAGGTCAGCCAGGAGATGAGGAATCACCTCATCCAGGGAGCCCATAAGGGCATGTGAGAAATGTGCCATCAGAAGCGCCAAGCTAGCCTGACGGAGGCCTAAGGAGGAAGCAGCGTAAACCTTCCGCCCTGAATAATCCAACTTTTTTGATTCCTTATCGGGCGGTTTGTCCACATCCCAAGCGTTCCCAGAATGCCGGAAGATGCTATCGGTCACTAACCCCTCTGCAGAGGGGTGTTCCGAGAAACCGGAGAGTGAACCGGTGGGGACCGCGTACTTGCAAGCCATCCTGGCCGAAGGTGTGGCACAAGATGCTTGCTGCTGCCACAACTCCAGAGCCTGGCCGACAATGGCTTTGGCCACCGGAAAGGCCTCCGTAGTGGAATCCCCTCGGTCCAGAATCTCCGTAAGGGGATACATGGCCTATTTTGAAACGGGTTCGAGCTGCATCCCATTGGATACTGAGATGAGTCGAAGTAAACCCAAAAACGTGGATGGGCTCTCATCCACCGACTGGCCCCCTGCAGACTCCAGGTCAAGCGGCCTAGAAAACAGGGAGGAGTCATTGTCAGATTCCGAGGAGTCTGCGAACAGCTGCCGAGCGCCTGAGCCACCCTCCACCTGCCAAGGTCGATCAGGAGTGAGGGTGACCAACAACCTATGGGGCAAGCCCTGACCCGACCGAGAATCCTTGGTCGGGGCCCCAGTCTTCGGTTGTGGAGACGGGGTTCCACCACAATGGGTGGAGCAGTCGGTTTTGGCTGAACAACCGGTGCCGGGGTCAGCTCCTCGATCTCCACGAGGGGTTGTTATGGCCGCTCCAGTGACAGCCACTTAATGGCCAAAGAAGGCGATGGAGTTGGCTTGTTACCGGTCAATACAAGTTGCTGCCATATCAAATCCTCGTAGCACTGACACAACTTGCGCCGGAGCCTATCCTCCGAAGAGGACGACGAGGATGAACGGCGACGCCACTTTCCATGGTACCAAGACCGCCGACACTGGCGAGATTGGTTGGACCTGGAAGAGGACCAAGACCTTCGGGCATTCCGAGGGTGGGTCAAAGAGGGGACGGGAGAAACCCGCCCCTCCTTCAGTTCAGGGACCTTGACCAGGGACTTCGGCACAGGAGGCATGGGCAAGTCCTCAGTAACCACCGGGGCAACTGGTGAAGAAGGGCTGTCTGCTTCTCCAGTTGACAAACCATCCAACGGGTCGAGAAAAATCTCGACCGCGTCGACCGATGTCTCGGCCAGCTGACCTGATGGGGACACCGTGAAGCCAGCGGCCGCAGCTGTAATCTCGAACGAAGTCGAGAGTCGACAGTCCGGTGAAGGGGATCTCTCCCGCTCCCACGAAGGTCGATAACGGGACTTACCTTTAGGGTCCTTCTTCTTGGACTGACTGGAATGTCCCGAAGGCCCTTCTCCCTTAGTGGAGAGGGACTGACAAAGCTCCTTAAAAGAAGCCAAGTAGGACTTCCGGTTCTGCCACGGAGCAGACAAGAGCTTAGGAATGCACCTCCACTCACCAGGGACAAAGTTACCCTATTCCTTAAACTTTTAAAAGCAAAAAATGGCTAAAGAAGGTCGTAGGAGAGAGCGGGGACCATCTCTGTCAAGTAATTTAAGTAAATCACAGAGGAAAGACTTTGCCGGAGAAGAAATACAATCGCTCAGATCTACATGCAGCAGAAGCCGCTCACGTAGCACACGAGAGGCTCCAGCTACGACACGGAGGCCGAGACAGATCTCTTATCTCGTATAAGAAATGAAAATATATTATGGAGATTCGTGATTCTCGTGAATCAGGAGAGAGTTTCAATCCCTGGTTGTGCAAATCTCTAACATTGATACCAAAGTTAACGCAGCAGAAGACAAAATAAAGTCCTGGAAGAAAATCGCACCTTTCTAATGCTGTGGGCGCTGTTCCAACAGGCTCAGGCCCTGCAAAGTAAGTGCACTGATCTGGAGGGACGCTCAAGGCGCAGCAATCTCAGGCTATATGGACTCGCTGAGGGGGCTGAGGAACCTCCTATGACAGCATTCCTAGAAAACCTACTGAAAGATGTATTAGAGTTACTACCCAATTATGCCTTGTCCATCGAAAGGGCCCACCGCTCACTGGGCCAGAAACCATCTGGGGAGGCAGCCCGCCCTCGGTCAATAAATACAGGTTACTCACCTGTAACAGGAGTTCTAGGAATGGTATATGTTGTTCATCCACACTCATTGGCAGGTATCCTTGCCGCTTTAAATCTTGCCGGAAGGTCTTCAAGCTTGCTCCTCCCACCCACCCGGGTGGTATAACTCTCGGCTCCACTCCTACGCCGATCTGCCCGCTGGAAGCTCAGGTTGCGCGCCGGCCGGGAGGTCGGGTATCGTAGGGATGAACAACATATACCATTCCTAGAACTCCTGTTACAGGTGAGTAACCTGTATTTCTAGGGACATGGATATGTTGTTCATCCACACTCATTGGCAGACTCTAGCAGTTCTCCGGGAGGAGGGAGCAAAACGCACACCCCAATACTTACTTGGGAAGAGACTGAGAACGAGGCCCCAAAACCAGCATCCGGCGTGACTCAAGGTCGATGTGGTAGTGGGTAATGAAGGTGTTTGCTGACTTCAGGTAGCAGCCCTGCAGATTTCCTGGATAAGGCGTCCCTGGAAGCAGCCACCGTTGCAGCAGTATGGCGGGTAGAATGAGCTCTTATCCCTCTGGGAGGCTCCATGCCCGCCAACTTATAGCAGAGATCTATGCAGGAGGTTACCCACCTTATCGTCTGCTTGGCTGCAGGTCTGCCAGATGCGGCTTCAAGCGTGGGTGACAAACAGCTGGCGAACCTCTCCCAATTTCAGCCGTGGCTCCTTATAATAGCGGCGCCCTTCTAGGTCAGAGTATGGAGCCTATATTCGCCTCCGAGGTGTGATTGGGTAGAACACGGCAGAGTCAACACCTGGTTAAGGTGAAACTCCGACACCACCTTCGGAAGGAATTTGGTGGGGGCGCTTGAGACAACTGCTTGTCCCTGTGGAGAGACCAGGTAAGGAGACTCGATGGGCGCTAAGCTCCCATCCTTCTGGCTGACGTGATAGCCACCAAAAGGCGGTCTTCCACGACAGGTGAGAGAGAGCACACCTGAGCATAGGTTCTGAATGGCTTGCCCATGAGCTTTGCCAGTACTAGCAGTAGATCCCACGGAGGTGGGTTCCCAGACTGGAGGAAATGTGATCAAGGCCTTTGAAAAAGCGCCAGACCACCTTCTCCTGAGACCACCGACTGCTTCGCCTCGCCCGCTAAGCAGAGATGGCTGCCAGGTGCACCCTTAGGGTCGCCACCTAAGCCCTGACTAGAAAGGGACCATAAATAGTCCAAGATGCTTGCCAAGGAACAGGAGGAAGGGTCCAAGCCCTTGCCTGACACCAAATGGAAAACCTTTTCCATTTGAAGGCATAACATTTTCTGGTCGACTCCTAGGACGCCTCAACTACATTGAGGACCTCGTCGGAAGAGCCCAAGGCCTGGAACTCTAGCCGCTCAGGAACCAGGCCGTCAGGTGCAGGGATTGAAGGTCCGGATGGAACACCTTCCCTGATTGACTGAGAAAGCGGTCCGGGCGAGCTGGAAGCTGCCGCGAGTCCTGGAGCTGAGACTGAGGAGATCTGGGTACCAGAACTGGCGAGGCCAGTCTGGGGCTATCAGAATCACCTGCGCCTTGTCCCTCCTGCCTTGAGAAGCACCTTGTGGATCAAGGAAATGGGGAAAGGCGTAAAGAGGCCGGGGTCCATTGCCTCGAGAAGGCATCCCCTGCAGCGAGCCCTGCTGAAGGCGGGCATGGAACAGACTCAGCCCGTTCTCCCTGAGGCAAACAGGTCCACCTGAGGTGTGCCCCAAAGGAGAACAGATGCTTACTACCTCCGGCAGGAGAGACCACTCGTGGGATGCAGCCCCTATCCGGCTCAGGGCATCGGCCAGGGTGTTGGAGGCTCCTGCCACGTGAATGGCTAGGAGATCCGCTCCAGGCTGCGCCACGAGTGACCAAATGCGGAGAGCTTCCTTGCATAGAAGCATGGGCGCGTCCGCCCTGGCGGTTTAGATAGTACATGGTGCGTGGTATTGTCCGTCTGGACTCGGACCACTTGACCCGGAGGAGCAGGAGCAAAGGCGGTGAGAGCTAGGCGGACGCCGGAGCTCCAGCAGGTTGATGGCATCGGGACTCCCGAGGGGACCAGAGGCCATGAGCCCGTGTTCCCCAGATGGGCACCCCAACCCATCAGAGAGGCATCGGTCGATGAAGAGACCGTCGGCTCGGGCGGACAGCAGGATGCCCTCCTGCAAATGATCTGGAACGGTCCACCACTGGAGGCGTTCCACATCCCCTGTGTCACCGGCACAAGCTGGTCCAAGGGATCGCAGCGCCAGGACCACTGGCTGGCCAGTCCCACTGAAGGGGACGCATGTTCCAGCGGGCCCAACGGACCACGCTGGTGCAGGCCGCCATGAGACCCAGGAGGCGCAGGAAGTCCCGGGCAGGCGAATTGCCCAACCAGAAATGATCGGGCAAGGAGGAAGAACCTCGGCCCTGTCCGCGGAGCCGCTCTGGCTCGGAAGAGTCGAGCTGCGCCCGATGAATAGAATCACCTGCTTGGCTCGAGTTCCGACTTGGCCTCGTTGATAAGGAGGCCCAGTTGAGAGCAGACCTGGAGGCCAGATCTCTGGACCACTCCGCCTCCTTCCTGGAGGAGCTGCTATCAGCCAGTCGTCCAGGTAAGGTACACGGACCCTCGGCGCGCAGGGAATGCTGTCACCACTGCCATGCATTTGGTGAAGACCCTGGGAGCTGGAGACAAGCGAAGGGCATGGCTTGGAACTCGAAGGGGATCCTTCCGCTCGGGCAGAAGGAATCTCTAGTGAGACGGACCGGATAGGGACGTGAAAAAACGCGTCCTGCAAGTCCAGAGAGCAGAACCACACGCCGCGTTCCAAGGATGGTATTATCTGAGCCAGAGTGACCATCCTGAAGGTTCGAGACCTTAGGAACTTGTTTAGGTCGTGTAGGTCGAGAATGGGGCGCCAGCCCCCCGTCCGTTCGAACCAGGAAGTACCTGGACACAAGCCCTGGGTCTGAAGGAGGGTCCACCACCTCTCTTATCACCTCCTTCTGGAGGAGGAGAGCGATGTCGGCTCGACGAGGCACAAGTGAGCTGGGGATCCCGAAGCCCCCGGGCGGCGGCTCTGAAGGGTGGTGCCTCTCGAATTCCAGAGGCAGGCCTCTTCCCACCACCTCCAAGACCCACCTGTCCGTGGTAACAGCGGACCAGGCGGAGCAGAGTGCGGAGCCGTCCCCACGGGGACCCAGGGAGTGGCGGAATGAGATAGGCGACACCCCTCAGCCCGTCACTGGGCAGGCTTGGAGGAGGACCGGCCAAGGGACCTCCTGGGCCCTTCCTCCCTGCCTCCTGTTAGAGGAAGCCCGGCTTGGGTTTGGGATATGAGGCCGAGCCTGCTGGCCTGGCGTTGCTGGGCAGGCGCGCCGGGGCCAGAAGGGCGAAGGGCTTAGGCTGTGGTTTGCGGCCTTTGTCCTTCTGAGCGGAAGAGACCCGAGTCCAAGGTGGCATTGGACTTCCGATCCTCTGCAGGTGACCTTCCACCCCAGGGCGAGGTCAGTC